>OX638072.1:21173367-22509512 GCA_951804385.1 Trifolium dubium | reverse complement strand
AATTTGAATATAATAAGTGGGTTATAATTCAAAAGAAAAATTGAAGGAAATAATTGCATAGTATAAACTGAAATACCTGAATATAGATTTCAATTTATATCATCAATTGTTTGTTGCTGTTTCTATATGTACAACCTGCAAAATATAAAGACACTCATCTATACCAATAATTTATGCATTGACCAAAGGATATAAATTAAAAAGTTGAAAAATAATGAAAGCATTAGAGGATTAATGATGAAAGTAAAGAAAATATTGAAAGAAAAAAAAACAAACCCATATTAATCAATTTAGAAAGAACGAACACTCCATTAACCATTTGGTATTGAAAATCTCCATTTTAAATTGTTCTAAAAAATTTAAAATCATTTAATGTCACACTTTGTATTTATATTTTTAACACACTTTTTCTATATATGATTGTATGAACCTTTCAAAAAAAACAGAATGTATGAGTACCAAATCTTTCATTGAATACAATCAAAATTTGAAGGGGCTCCTCCAAAGGCGATATAGAAAGAGATTACAATGCTTGCTAATTGAATTTTTATGCAAATGCAATATGATAACAGTACACTTATAACCGCATAATATAATAGAGACGTTGTGTAATTGTTCATGGCAATTGACCAAAGGATATAAAATCAACTTTTTGTAATTGTGTGAGATAATGATCGTTAAAATTGTAATTGCAAATAGCCATTAGTGTGGGTGGTGGTTGATTTTTTTTAAAAACAAAACTACCAAAGACATTTTAGGTATTATGAAAAAAGGCTACACCAAACAAAAAGTTTTCCCTTTATTATTGGTATAGATAATTCTAATCTACTAAACAAAGTGTAATGTAGTATGGATTGTCATTGGGAATCATCTTGGTGTCCAAAAATAAAGAGATTTGTTCTTCAAGATTTTCCTTTAATCTCTTCATCTTAGTCCTTGTCATGGGGCCACCAACTCCCTTGAGATCCACTCCTTGATCCTTATTACATCCAATATAAAACTATCAAATAATATCATGTATTTGATAGATAATAAAAAATACTCATCTAAATGGTCTTATGATCTCAAGAAGCTAAGTACATAACTCTCACCACCAAAACAAACATATGCTAATATGCTAATGAGTCAACCTGAACAATAAGAATAAAATTACACTACTCCTCTGTCCTTTTCCAAACCAAGACAGCACCGTACCTCTCATGTTTTCAAGAAGTCTCTGAAAAACTAAGAGTATATACTTAATTTTAATATCTTATTAAATAAGAAATCATGAACAAAGACAACTAGCAATGGGAAATATGAGGATATAACACAGACAAACAAACATGTGCAAAATTGAAGATCAATAATGTCATTATATGTATAACTTTTTTTTTTGAAACAATATAATTTTATTAGATTACTCAAGAGTAAACATACACTATAGCAAATAGGCAAAGCCAAAAACTACTAAAACAAGGCAGCAACTAAAAAGAGGATAAACAAAAAACACTTCCAACAATGAACACCCTGAACCAAAACCAGCCAAACACCCACCTCAACAAACAACAACAACTACTCCTCCCCCAAAAACTTATAAGACTATAAAGCCTATATCACAAAAAATGACTCACCAGAAAACATTCGTATTAGCCAATTCTATGTAACTAAGAAATTAAAAATATCAAGGAATGCATAAAAAGTGAACAAAGTCAACCGACTGTGAAGAGTAAATTCTATGTAACTAGCAAAACATTAATATACTTAACTAGCAGAATTAATAATATGTCAACAATCACACCTAAAAACAACCGCGGTAGGAAGAACATTTGTGACCAAATAATCTACCCAATCCTCCTTAACCTCATCCAATTTATCCTTAGAATATGTACGACATTTGTAGTCATCAAAATACTTCAATTAAGAAAATAACGACGAAAGTTATTATTTCGATTGTAATTATATATGTATATGTATGTATATGGACAAGATTCATTGCCAAAGGTTCACCCAAAGCTCAAGGATTGAAGAACGGGGTTCTTGCAATCATAGGAGCAATTGGAGGACTTTTAATACTTCAAGAGAATTGAATATCTACATCAACAAGAAGATTGAAGATAATTTTTTTTTATCTTTGTGTAGTTTTGTATTTTTTTAACTCTATTGTATGAACTTTGAATTTCTAAATAGTAAATAGCAATAAGATCTCTATCCTAGTTTGGATTATGGGCAGACGTAGAAGCATAATGAAGACGATTGCACCAAAGATCACTAGAAAATCACATTCAAAATCAAATGATTAGAGGTTTCAACTACGTACACAGAATTAAGGGTGTCCAAATGTTGCATTCAATGATGAATCAAGTTATCTTTCGATGGTATAACCTGGCCTATTACTTTTTTTTTTTGAACGGCAAAATATTATTGATAAAATCAAGATTCGGCATAAGATGAACCGAAACCGATATAAGAGAAGTTACAAAACAAAGACGCCGGAACGTCAATGGAAATATCAAAACCTACACTACCTTAAAGAAATACATTTCTAAACCCATTCATAGAAAACACTTCTCAGCTTCAAAACCACCAAAGTCATTAACCCGACCCAAAAAGATGTTATAAGACACTAACTCCCGAACTCGAATCAAAATTACTCGGCCCATCAGAATCTAAAGAACAACTCCTTTAGTCAAAAGTTGAATGACAACAGTAGAATAAAAACTTAGGCAGATACGTCTCAGACCTCCTCCAAATAGTCAACACCGATGCAGTAGAAGTCAACCAGATACAACGAAACCTGCAAATCTCAACAGATTTGGAAACCATCAGAGACTCGGTAAGAATTCTGCAAATTTCAACAAATTTGAATGCGGTCAGAGAATCATGTAACATAGAAAACCAATCCCACACGGCATCAACTACACACCACTGACAGCGTCACACCCAAACTCCTCACCACAGTAACACCCTTCCTCACCTCCAACCACCACCACATCCCATCACAACTCCAACAACCATCAACCAAACACCAAAAAACAAAATAAAGATCTAAATCCTCCCATACCATAACAGCCCGCCATCAAAACAACACACATCTCATACCTGGCCTATTACTTAATGGTTTTTTCTTCTCTACCCCTCAAGATTTGGGGATATTTACCCCCAAACATTTAAAAAATACATTGTTGGATTAAAAATTTATATCATATATGAGACGCATCAAATTAGCAATTTTTGTGATTTTTTAAACACTTTTAATCTTTATGTGTCTCAATAACATATTAAGGGCATGTTTGGTTCAATCGAGCGGGAGGGGAGGGGAGGTAAGAGGAGAGATTTTTAAAGAGGTGAAGTGAGAGAAAATATAATTTATTATAGGGGGCTGCTAACTAAGACCATGTGGCTCGTAGTTAGCAACTATGACCTGCATAAAAAAAAACAATTTTACTCCGCGCCCCCACCCCCCCATTTTCTCCGTGCGCCCCCCATTAATATTGTTAAATGGTTTCAAGATGTTATGGAGTGAAACCATTAGGACAATTTAATGGTTTCGATACCCCAAAACCATTTTGGGGTGGGATAATTTCATAAATTATTACACCAAAACCATTTTGGTAGTGGAATGGTTTCATAAACTATTACATGTACTTAATTATGTAATAGATATTTGAAACCATTAATATTGTTAAATGGTTTCAAGATGTTATGAAGTGAAACCATTAGTACAGTTTAATGGTTTCGATACCCCAAAACCATTTTGGGGGTGGGATGATTAAATAAATTATTACACCAAAACCATTTTGGTAGTGGAATGGTTTCATAAACTATTACATGTACTTAATTATGTAATAAATATTTGAAACCATTAATATTGTTAAATGGTTTCAAGATGTTATAGAGTGAAACCATTAGTATGATTTAATGGTTTCGATACCCCAACAATAATAAAAAATTGAGTCAAATATTAAGACAATATGTTACGGTTTATAATAAAATAAAAAGAACAATGAAATATAGGTAAATGGTTTTAAATAATGATTATGACTGAAATCATAAAATAGATATTTGAAACCATTAGTATTGTTAAATGGTTTCAAGATATTATAAAGTGAAACAATTAATATGGTCTAATGGTTTCGATACCCCAAAAATACTAATACAAGATATTATGGTTTCTAATAAAATAAAAGAACAATGAAATAATTATACTAAAAAATAAAGCTATATAAACATCGAAAATAGATTCTTATAATATGTACTACAAATGAATAAAAAAAAATTTACTTCAAAAAAAAAGTAAAAAAAAAAACAATTAAAAAAAATTCAATCAAAAAATGGGTATGGTTTCTAATAAAATAAAAGAACAATGAAATAATTATACTACAAAATAAAGCTATATAAATATCAAAAATAGATTCTTATAATATGTACTAGAAAATAAAAAAAAAAATTACTTTAAAAAAAAGTAAAAAAAAAACAATTCAAAAATATTCAAAAAAATAAAGGGGGGTGGGGTTGGGGGGCGCGCGTGAGAAAGGATGGGGGGGGCGCAGAGTAAATGTATTTTTTTTTATGTAGTTCATAGTTGCTAACTACGACCTACATGGGTCGTAGTTAGAATTCCCCTTTATTATATTGACAAAATTACACATATTTTTTTATTAAAATCCTAAATTATTCTCGTTGGAATATTTAAAATTTAGGTTTTATTTTTTTGACAACAAGTTTTGTTTAGGTTTTTTATTCATTGGATTTTATTTTTGTTTATATATATCCATTATAATTTAATCTTTTTTTTTGTTAAGGATAAAAAAGTAAATTAATTATTTTCACCCCTCCCCTCGTTAAAAATTTGAACCAAACATAAAACTTTAAAATATTCCCTCACCTCCCATCCAAAAACCCCGAACCAAACAGAGCCTAAGTGATTTTAGATTTGTCTGAAATTTTACACAAATAATCTATATGATATAAACATTCAATCCAACGATATATTTTATAAAAAAATTATATCACTTAAAATTATTTATAGTAGTTGAAGGTAAATACCCCTAATCTTGAGGCATACACAAATTGTCACCATCCTTAATAAACTACAAGCACAAACGCCTTCAATACTATCTACCGATCTTTGAAACCTTAACATGACTCGTAATCAAAAAAAAAAAAAAAACTTAACATGACTCGTGTATATGTTAAGGAAAATAAAATAAAAAATTTATGTTATTTCAACGTAAATTTTTTAATAAATATACTGTTTGAAAATACAGTAACAAGTGAGATTTTTTAGGAATGTGAGGAAGAAATTAAAAGAAAGTTTATCTTTAGAGTTAATTGCTTGTTTGTCAATAAAAAATGTTAATAGCTTATTAGTGTGGGAAAATACAGCCACAGCTTGGTAGGTGGTACAAAGGAGTTGAATTATCAAAACAAGACATGTAAATTAACAAAAACTATAAAAGTAAACATCCAAACCCCAAAGAGACAAAGAAGAAACCAAGGGTAAGAAAATGCTTAGATTCTTTTGAAGAGAAAAAAGTGAAAAGTGGAGGAAGTGCAGCAGCATGAGATGCTTAATTTGTGGCACTCAGTTTCATATATGATCATGATTCCATCTCAAAATCAGTTTGGCTTTTGACTATTATATATGGCATATATTTAACATAATAATATAGTTCGCTAATTAATTAAATAGTTCCTCCTTCTCAAATTACAAGTCAATTCAAATAAAAAAATATTTTCAGTTATATATAAGTTATTATTTATAAAATATTAATGGTTATTTTTCTTTATTTTTTTTGAATGGAAAAATATATACATAATAAAGATGGAAAAAGTACAAAGAGTACTAGATCCAAAATAGGAGACATGTACGGTACTATACGGCTATCTACACATACAATCCAAAGGATTTACAACTCATTTATAAAATAAATAAGGCGATTCTTTTTTTTTCCAAGAGTCACTACCAAGTGATATTTCGGATAGAATCGATCACCTCTTTCACCGACAGATAGATACCCAAAAACACAAGATTGTTCCGTGCCTTCCAATTAACCACAACACTGTGTGCTAAATCAACAGTAATCCTCCTTTTTTCTCTCTCATTATGCTTCACTTTTTCCTTTTTTTCGGGTACAAATTATTGTGCTTCTCCAATATCATGTTATTAATTAAAGGGTTAAATATGTTTTTGATCCTTATAAATATGCGAATTTTCTACTTTTAGTCCTTCAAAAAAAGTGTCACTTTTTGGTCCCTATAAAATTATTATGCATGTAGTTTTAATCCCTACTATTAAACTAATGTGTATTTTTTAATGATTTTTTCATAGACATGTTTATAACATTGTAAAAAGTTCCTCGGAAAAAAAGAACTTAAAAATTTAAGTTCTAAATCGATATTTCGCTTACTTATATCTTTAACCTTTAAAATTTGAAAATTTCATATTTAATTATTATCATTTTAAAAAATTATAAATTTCTGCTAAGAAACCTTTTATAGTGTTCTAAACTTTTAGGGTTTCGTTGTCAAGCCTTGTACTTTATTTGTATACCTCTTTGATTGCTGCCATTGATCATCAAATCACAGAGAAGGTTTGTTTGTTATTATTGAGTTGTGAAGACTAAACCTAGAAGGTACTGAAATTCTGGCAACCAGATAGACAAATGTTGTGCACAATGTTAGAGCACTTGTCCGAGCACTTGTCACACAAAAATAATATAACGCAGCGTAGCAAAGTAAAATAAGCGTGACAGAATAATAAAGAACACAGTGAGTTTGTTAACCCAGTTCGGCGCAACTTGCCCTAGTCTGGGGGATACCAATCCAGGAATGAACTCCACTATTATAGTTCTAGTGAAAAGCACAACGTAGACTCACTACTTGTCTTTGCACCACGACCCTACCAATGGCTGCTCTACCTAGGAACTCCTAGGTATGAGACCCCGTCTCAATTCCCACTAACAGTACAGACAGCACTGTTAAACACACACTTGTTCATTTCGTTTGTATAAAAGTCACACTCTAAAGACACAACTAACTCCGTACTTCAAAGCTTAGGAGCAGTACACCATTACAACTCAAACACAGAGTACTTGACTTGAATCAGGAAGATACAATCAAGACTCACAACTAACAAGAAAACCTAAAACCTTAAGACACACGCTTTAGTACACACACGGTTTTCCACGCCCAAAACTAGGGTTTGTCTTCACATATATATAATACTGAGATAGCACAGGTTTGGGCTTCAAAACAGAGCTTGGACGTTGTCAGGTCCAACTAATAAATCTTGCAAATATATTTTAGAAACATATAATATGTTTCCATAAATGGAAAAACATATTTTATGAAGCAATCAGGGCAAAACGCCACCTCCTGAAGGTTCTACACAAAAAGGCGAGACTTAGTGCACAAGTAATTGAGATAAAACTGAAGCAAATCTTTAAAAAGATCTCGCACAAAAATACGCGTACGTCCTGATGTTGTACGCACACGCTGGAGCATCTGGTCCAGCATCTGTCCAGTTAGCATCTGGTCCAGCATCTGGCTAGTTAGTGTTTTAGCAAAAATGAGGCCAATACACAAAAACCCAACAGGTACTTATGCCGTCTTGAAGAATATAGGTTTTAGGGTTTAAGTCTTGTTAATTGTGAGCCTTTGAACGTGTCATCTTGATGCACGTATAAGGACTGAGTTTTATTGAATTGTAATCTCAAGCATTTGAGCTCTGAAGCTTTTAAGCAAGGAGCATAGGTTTAAGTCACGCAAAGCCTTTAAGTGCGAGTGAAGTTAGTTGCATTGGAGTTTGTCTTCTATTTTGATGATATTGAATGTAAGGTTGAGGCGAAGCTCAGTAAACATGGGGTTGTTTATGTAAATCTTCAAACTGATGGAAATGGATAGAGGTTCTCATATCTAGGTGGTTTCCTAGGTAGAAGTGTAGACGGGTATTACAAAGTGATAAGTGCAAAATGAGTGTTTGGCTTTGAATTCGTTTTACTTAGTGGATTTCCTTCCTGTCTTAGTATGCTTCCAGATTAGGTAACGTTGCACTGAACTAGGTTAACAAATCACTTATGTTATTTTACTGTCTTTGTTCTTTATTTTATTACTTGTTCTATAAGTCTGTCAGATGTGCTAACATCATGTTCAATATCTTGAGTGTTGAAACGTTTTCTATAATACACCAAGTGTTGGCACGTCACGTAACACTTCTTGTACTAGTATACCAGAATTTCACAAATATTAAAGCAGCGGAGGATGGACAGCTCAATTGGTTAAACTAAAGGTTAAGAAGTTGAAAGAGGTCCAGGGTTCAAGTCCTGGAAAAGGAGATTGTAATATATATTAATTACAGACAACTAACATTATATTGCCTATAAAAAAAACAAATATTAAGGCAGCACCCGAGCGGAACCTTAACCTTGAAAAGTTAAAAACATCATATAAAAAGAAACAAAGAAAATTTATTAATATCACTTCAGCAAAAAGTTGATTTTTTTTATTTTTTTTTTTATTCCAAAAAAAAAAGTTGATTTTTTTGCTTGTCACGTGTCAATAAAAAGTCAACAAAGATAAATAATTCAAAAAATAATTTTACAGATAATTATCCAAAAAAATAATTTTAAAAGGTGTTAAGTAACACTCGCCTATATTATAGAAGTGTAAAAGTCTGTTAATCTATTTATAAAAATAAATAAAACTAAATATTAGAATTATTTGACCCACATATGAGTTCAACTCCACCCAAATTTATAAAATAAACAAACAATTTTATATTTATTCTTTTATTTAATATAAACAATACCATAACTTTATTCAATTAAAAATACTTTTATTAATTTAAGATACCAACTCAATTAAAAAGTGGAATCAAGGGAACCAAGTACTTTCATGTCACTTTAAAGAAATGATGTGTGACTCAACAATTTAGGACCAAGCATATGGTGACATGGCCTTAGTGTCCAAATTAACTGCTTCCACTTGCCTTAAAAAGAACAAGAGTATGAATGATTCTTTACTTTGATCATTCATTATTCCACCCATTAAAGTTCTTCTTCTTCACTATTAATATTCTCCACATCAGATCCACATAACAAAATGTCTACTAACATAACATATATAGAATCAAAAGTAAATGGTGGACTTAATTAGGACAACACTAATAAAAATTGAGTTCTTAAACAATTGTAGTCTTTCATTTAGAATCTTTGTGTCCACCATGTTGTTGTAGAACCAATCAATGGTTTCAAGACATTAATTATGCTTCAAATCAAATGCTTCATGATAAATTTTATTTCTTAGTAGTACATGAGAACCAAAAACTCTTGCTAACTTTTGAACACATTTAGAAAGCTTTATGCTCTAATACTCCAAAACAATATGTTAAATCGCGGTCGCGTAATAATCTTTTATAATGTGAAAAATCAAGGTCAAATGCAGGTAGAATTATGCTCACAATACGGTCGCAAAGACATCTAAAGTCTTTAAGAGCGAGGAGCCGAGGACAACTTCCATGAAAAATAGATTCTCTCCATTGAAATTATATCTTTTATTTTCTTATAATTTTACATCTCTTTTACTCTCTCATGTTTGATAGTAGAGACATAACAATTGAAAAAAGAACTTGGAGTTACAATAGACAGAATCACTATCATTTCCATGCTACAACAACAAAGACATTATTTTTAATAGTTGAAAATAATTTTGCCAACACCCATGTAGAGAAAGATTCTAATGGAATCATAAAATGAGGGGTTAAAATCTAATAGGTGGGGTCCACTTTAAATTCTTGATATTCTATAAACATTGGAGAAAAAAGTTGTAAATGTTCTCATAGTTGAATTGACATAATATGTCTCACAAAATTAATTTAAAAACGAGATTTGACTTACACCATTGAAGATGCTCTAAATCATGACTCATATCACAATTGCATACCTTTTTCAAAATGATCCTCTTAATATAGACTTATAAAAATAATCACCCAAAATATTTATGTTCTTGCTACAAATCTCACCATTAAGAACTACATATGTACATCAACACATGATTGATGCCTTTACATAATTCCTTGAGCAAATTTGGAACTACATATTTATTTGAACCATCTCATAAAAACTTGAGAGATAACTACATATTCCTTGAGCATTTTGCATACAACTTCAGTCTATGTAAGAAGATGTTCACTCAAATCTGCTAAGTACAATCAAATATTTAAACATGTAATCAGAATATCATATCACACATGTTCAAACTTCAGTTCTGTTTGACAAACTAGAGCTGAAATTTTAATATAAGAAACAACATGAACTAATCTCTTCATAGATTCTAATTACTAAGGACTAACCTAAGTCCTCGTCGACATACATAAACAATCTATGAAGCAACTCATCATTACTGAAAAAGTAAAAATTCTAAACCCTGCAACATATGCCCAGTTCATTGATGCTGCATAGATTGCATTTGGAAAATAGTATCAAAAGGTGAAAACTGGAATCCATGGTGAGTGCCTCGGAGTACGTTACGCCCTGGTGATTTTGATTCGTGTGAAGAAATCCCGCATAAAGGTGGCACTAACATGTTTGCTTTCGTTGAATTGAAAACAAATGGCATACCATCCTCATCTGGTAATTTCCGGTCATATTCCTGCTTAACCATGCTGGACAAATTATGATTCTGCGGTTGATTCGCGGCATTCACCAAATGGTCTGGAGAAGAAGGATTGTTTGTGTCTGATGAAGGAGATTTAGTTTCTTGAAGATTGACCACTGTGATATCATGGATACTGGATCTTCTCTTATCCTTCCCTCCTGAAAGTTGCCTTATGAAATACTTTTGAGCGTGACTTGCGACTTGAGTTGGTGTTCTTGTGGTCACAAAATTCCGAGAGATATTTCTCCAATCTCCCTTACCATATTTCTTCAGTCCCAAGAGAAATTGCCTGTTGTTGAATAACAAGCAAAGGTTCTATTAATAAAATAGGCACAAGAGCAAAAAAATTCTGGTTTGAGTTAGATATCAATTCAAGGAACCAATAAGAATACCATATAATAATCTATGTAGCACCGGCACTTCAAAGTTTAGAATGAAACTGTCTGGTGTCTAACATCGACATGACACCAACACATGTAGTTACCTTCAATCACTTCTATTTTTCCAAATTATTAGTGGTGTCTACGTGTAATTGTCATGTCTAGAATTTGTGTTTGTGCTTCATAGATAATAATTAAACACAGCCTGATTTATAATCGGTCAAACAAACAACAAATTAACTTTCCAAAGGTGAAAAGCAAAAACCTATAAAAGAAACATCTTAACTACAATGTTTATTTGGCATCCAAGCTTGCCAATGATTCTCCGTTACTCGATTATTCAAATCATCATCGATAAACTTAGTGAATCAACGATATAGACCATGAAATTGCAAGAGATAGGTAAATATATCCATGAAATCCCTGTAATAAATAAAAATTCAAAAGAAAGCCTTAAATTAAAAATCTTCAAGCATACTAGTGCTTTCGGTACAATTTCGAAAACTAAATTGGCCAAACCAATAGAACTAATATAGGAATCATATCGAAATTTCGTTAATTTCAGGGAAAATTTCCTAACCACTACAATTTCAAGGACTAAAATGGAGAATCACATGATAAATTTGAGCATTGATCTAAATTGGTGCACAACATACATACTAAACAAATCAATGAAAAAGCTATGATATGCAATTACCTATGCTCCTCTTCAGTCCATGGAACACCTTTCTTCCTTTCCTGCTCAGATGGCCGAATCGAACCGCCCCTTTTCCCACCAACACTACAAAATTGCTTGAACTCATCAAAGCCTTGATTGCTATCCCAATCCAAAGTAAAAGAACTAGTTGTATAACCAGGAACAGGTATCAAACCTGCTTCAATAACACAAACATCTTCTTCAAGCTCCCTATACTGTTTAATCACATCACCAACAGTTTTACCAGGAATCATCTCAGCTACCCTTATCCATCTATCAGGTGTATCCTTATCATAATAAGCCAAAGCATTCTCAAACAGCTTATTCTCTTCTTGAGTCCATTTAGAACCATTGTTTTCTTGAAACAACCAATTGGAATTTTGGATATATGAAGCTGGAGATAGAACTTCAATTCCTCTATTCATTGTTCTAGATAACATCATATCATATAAATATAATCAAACCCTTTATCTCTCTCTCTCTAAAAGAGAAGTTCAAAAAGAGATAAGCTACAAAAGTTGAACTTATGGCCAAAGAAGCATATTATCAAACAGCATTTGAGCAGAATCTGCTGCTTATTTCAGCTACCCAAAAAACTGAGGAATTTAAAAAAGAGCTTATTTCCAAAATCCAAGGAAAAAATCCATATTTTTTTAACATATGGTATGCAAATTAAGAACTTTTATAAAAACTAATCAGATCTAAAAGTGAAGATTAAAATAATCACCAAAAGAGTAAAAAAGTAAATTTTTTTACAAAACCCACATGAAAATTTAGAAGATAAACCTTAATCAATAAACAAGAAAGGTTTTGGAGTTAAATTAAGTAACTGGGTAAGTTCCAAAATGCATAAAAAGTGCAAATTTACATAAATATGAGTTGTGGAATCTTAATAGAGCAAAAACAATGAAGTTGTGAAATTTGAGATGAAAATAAGCATAAAAGTGGTGGTTGTGAAAGAAACAGTGTGTGTGTGTAGTGTTGGTGAGTGGAACATGTGAACAGAAATGTTTATGCTCTTTTGTAGTGATTTGAAAGACAGTGATCTATGAAACAAAGAGAATTGAAGAGAGAGAAAGGTCAATGGGGCTGAGTTGTGATTGGTGCTAGCAATGTTTGTGGTGGCTGAGGAATTATTTATATTCTTTTTTTAATTATGAATGAATTATGAAAGTCACTCCTTTTTATTTTTGTTAAACAAATAAAAAGGGATTATGAAAGTCATTCTAATTTAATTTAGTGATGATAAGAAAACTCAAACCTGCAAGTCATATTTGCAGAATTTAGGTCAATAGATGAAAATTTGAGTTGATTGGATATTGGTTCGGGTTTACGTGACACTTGATATTTCAGATGCAAATTTGAAATCACTCAAACCCGCACAAGAAATTTGAATTTATATTAGTTTATATGTTAAACTACATAATTACTCTTACTTATACATAATTAGACGTTTATATTTCAAAAGTTTATGTTGAAAACTATGTTACAAAGTTGTACATCTTAATTTCTCTGTGCTTGTTGTATATTTTTGTTTTTCTTGTTGCGGGTTCGAGTGAAAACCTCAAATCCAAGGGTGAAAAACCCCAAATCTAATTGGTGCAGGTGTTATTTTGCCACCCGAATATACTCCGGGTTCGGGTGGTGGTTTTCAGTGCGGATTTAAGTAGTGTGAGACTCACACCCGACCCTACCTATTGTCATCCCTAAATTAAATACTCTCTCATCCAAATTACAAGAGAGAAAAAATCTGATTTATTAAGAAAATCAAAACATGATAATTTGAACTATAGTTTTGTGGATTTTTTTATATAAATTGTTTAGGAAGATGTAAAATATTTTTTATTGGTTTTTGTCTATTGAAAAATGAAAGATAAAAAATTAAATGCAATTTACATTTAATTTTATTTTTTGGTCGAGACCGGGGTATCCACCGCCGAACACAGTGACTAATCCCTCGCTAGATTGGAGGCACCTCGAAGGGTGGGATAGCTGGCCCAAGGATTTAAAGTTGCTTCATACCCAAGGTGAGGATCGAACCCTCGACCCTTGATTAAGGGAGGATAAGCCCCATGCCGCTCAACCACACCCCTTGGGTTAATTTACATTTAATTTTATGAAAATAAGTAATAAATATTTGTGAAAATGATTTTTCATAATTTGGGACAAATAAATGACATTTTTCCTTTATAATTTGATACAGAGAGGGTACAAGATATTTAATTAAGATATTGGACTCAATGAAATGTAAGTTCATCTAGTGATAACTAACACTTGACTTAGTAGAGAGGAACACGGTTCGATCTTCACAACTGTGTTTGGGAGAGACTAATAATAATTGATGTCAAAACTGATTTGATGTCAGAATCAATGTTGTTAAACTCGCAAGTTAAATTGTAAACTCGCCCAATTTTATGAGTTCAGGTGTAAAAATGTGTTGACTCGTGTAAAATTCGATTTTAAACGAGTTAATAACTCGCAGTAAAATCGGTAAAATTTGGTAAAATCTAGGTAAAATCGATTTAATTTAATTTTACCCGATTTTAAAAAATGAACTCTTTTCTTTCTTAGTTTGTTGTAATTTTTAGTAACCTTAGAAACTTATTTATTTAACTATGTTTTTGTGGATGTTTTTTAAGATTAGGTGGGATAATTTAAGGTGATTGATAATAATTTTATATGCATGACACTTTATTATGATAAATTGATATATTTTATTTTATAATCAGGTTAAAATTTAGAATTATTGATGCATTTATAGTATTAAGTGTTATATATATATATATATATATATATATATATATATATATATATATATATATATATCATGTACTACCCCATCCCAAAATATAAGAGTAAATTGGTCAATAAAAGTTAATGTATCTAGTAAAAAAATTGTTTCAGATACATCAACTTTCTTTGATTAATTTTCTCTTATATTTTGGGATGAAGGGAGTATATATAATAATATTAATATTATTTTAATAAGAAGTAAACTCATGGGGCTACCGGACAGTTATTTGTGAGGTGGATTGTGGAGAAATTCTCACTATTTTGGATGATCTCAACATGATGATGTTTCATAGCCTCCGTGGAATACTATCTGATATCAAGAATTTGTTGAGGCGTAATTGGAATTGCAAGCTTGAGCAAGTTTCTCGTGAAGCATATTCAGTTGCAGATTGGATTGCTAAATTTGGAGCACATAATGCTAATATAGTCGATGCTATTCTTGATAATCCTCCTTTAGAAGCTGAGACTTTATTGCTTAGGGACTTCGTTGCTGTAGTTTAATTTTGTCTTGTTATTTAAATTTCCGATGTACCAAAAAAAAAAAAGAAGTAAACTCATACGATTTAACGATTCGATTTTACGGGTCGATTTCTCCTAATCAAAATGAGTTCAGGTGAAAACTCAAATTTAACAACCTTGGTTACAATCGACCTTGAGAATTTGATTAATGAGTTACAAAAGATGGATTATGAAAGACATTTAATTCACTGTGAAACAATTTTTTTGTCAAATTTTATTTATTTCACATTTGAACCATAAATTTGAGAGTTGATAACAAAATAAGTCTTACTAACTACTAAGAAGATGGTTGTACTTAATTTTTGGTTTCCTAAATTGTATGGCGAAGACTTTGCTACACAAGTTAGTAGAATTAAAGATTTGTGTTATAATTTGCTTGAGAATTATGAGAATATTAGACTTATAGATAAACAACCTACCACTCCAACCATTGCCACAACAACTGTTGTTGATGACGAGCGAGAATTTAATACGTATGTTGAGACAATTACAGAAAACTCAAGTTCTTCGAGTGTTAGGTATGAGTTGGATCATTATTTGAGGGAGAAAGTTCTAAAAAAGACTCCAGATTTTGACATTTTGAATTGGTGGAGGGTAAATGGAGTTGTGTATCCAACGCTTCAAGCAATTGCAAGAGATGTTTTGGCTATTCCTATCTCCACAGTAGCTTCTGAATCGGCCTTCAGTACTAGTGGTCGAATATTGAGTCCTCATCGTAGCCGACTTAATTGGACTACCATAGAGGCTTTGATGTGTGCTAGGAGTTGGCTATGGGCTGCTGAGAATAATGGTAAAATTTAGACTATTAATTTAATATCGTAATTTATGTTAAATAAACTTTACATATCGTCAAATAATTATATTTTGTTATTCTACATGTGATATATATGTATAGGAACTTCTAGAGTTGGAGAAGAATTTGCTACTGTGTTGAATGATGGAGCCTGATGATGAAGGTATTTTGTACTTCATTTGGTGTAAAAGTTTTAAGCTTTGGTGTTTTATTTAACTTCCGTTTACTTTATAATACAGCTGAGTTGATGACAAGTTGTTCGAGTTACCATTTTGAAGATTAGAAGTTGTTATTTCTATGTTTTAACGTGGTGAGTGTTGAAGTTAGTTTTGATTAACACTACTTGTTTCAATATTATGTTAAATAACATTACTAATGATCTTAATGAAATAGGCCTATCAATTTGAGAGGAGAGAGCTTGCTGAATCATGCTGATGGAATACTTGC
The DNA here is from genome assembly GCA_951804385.1 of Trifolium dubium. Lineage (NCBI taxonomy): Eukaryota > Viridiplantae > Streptophyta > Magnoliopsida > Fabales > Fabaceae > Trifolium > Trifolium dubium. The sequence continues at coordinate 22,493,245 of OX638072.1, read as the reverse complement.
TGATGGAATGTTTGTGTTTGAATTATTTTCAAAGACTTTGAAGACTTTAATTTTAGTTGTAATTTAATTTCTATTTTGGATCATTATGTTACCATGCTTGTGTTTGAATTTCTTAAAAGTTTAACACCGAATTTTAGGTGAAATATATGTTGCAATGTTGCAGACGTTAATTTTAATGTTTAACACCGTAATTTCTTAGTTTCGTTGAGTTTACTGCATTTTTCTCTTCTCTAGCTTCGGGTTTCGGGTGCAAAAAACCGAATCCATCGGGTGCGGGCGCGGGTGGGAGTTTGACACCCGGATAGCCTTTTGGGTTCGGGTTTGGATGTCCGTTTCGGGTACGGATTTAGATAGTATTAAACCCGTGCTCGACCCTACCAGTTGTCATCCCTACACACCCTCTAACACATTCAATTTGACACACTCTAATTAATTAATGTCACATCACCCATTTTTTTAATTTTAACCTGTTCTCGAAGTTGTTTAGAGATTTTTTTTTTGTTTTTTTATTTTATTTATTTTGTGCTAATTTCTGATCTTCCTACATTCACCAACTCCTCCATTTTACCTTCTAACCAGTTCTCCGTGTGAGATAGAAATTCTCCAATTGAAATTCCGATACAACTCATACTATTTGTGACATTGATCTTTAACTTTCGTCCATATATATATATGAGTCTCCTTGTAGCTTTCATTGTTAGTAATACAATAAAATACAATTTCAATATTAAGGGTTTATTTGGCAAACATAGTGGATAGCTGATAAGTTAGCTGATAGTTTTTAATTTATAGCTGATGACTTATAGCTTATAACTTATAGCTGATGGCTGATAAGCTAATTGAATTGTCTAGTAAAATTAAAGCTTCAATTGATTGATAAATGTAAAATGACATAAAAGAACATTGTTAATTATAAATCTTTTATAAAAAAAAAAAATATATATATATATATATATCTATAATTAAATTAATATTTAAGATACTAAAAATTTATTAATTTAAATTTATTAACTTAATATACTTTTTATATATTAAATGTTTTATTCTTTGAATTTTTCTACTTTTTATTTCATATTTATATTTTGTAAAATAAATTATGAATAGTTTTTTATAACATGTACATAAGTGATAAATTAAAACTGTAAACAAAAGTGATAAATTAAAAGAACTAAAAAAAAGGTATGATTATATATAAAAATGTTTAATATATAGGTATAGATAATAATGTGGATGAGTGAGATTTATAAACATGAGTGAGATTTAATATATAGGTATACCTTTCAAATTAAAAATAAAAATATATATAGGTATAGATAATAATTTAACATTCAAAAGGTAGAATTATATATAATAATGTGTATATATAAACATGTTGAAAGTGTATTTGTGGGGGTTGCGTGATGCGCAGAAATTGGCCAAAAAAGGCGTGTGCAATACACACGCCGACAAGGGCGAGTGGAGTGTAGAAAACGTAGAAAGGGAAGAAAGTTGGGGACGCGTGACTGGTTTATATTAGTTAGCTGATTTTTTTATTCTATTAATACTTTGAACATAATTATTTTATTGTAAATTAATTTTTTATTTTTTTGCCAAAATTCATAATTTATTACTTATAAATATAGAGACTTGGTTCATTTGATTTGGACATAGAAAAAAACCAAATTTTCCACTATTTTAATCTTATTATTATCCTTCAACTAGTGTTTAAATTTAAATTTTAATCTGTTTTAGTGAAATAGATCCCAATATCATTACAAAAAACTAAAAATAAATTGTTAAGTGTTAATTATTTTAATTTTAATCAATAATTGTAATTGTATAGAATCATATAAACAAAAATAAAAATTTATATAAGAATATGAAATAAAAAGTGGTGGAGTAGTGTGTTGAATAAAAAGTGACAGGTAAAGTGTTGAATGAAAAATCATTGGAGAAGATAAAGTTGAATGAATGTTAAATTATTAGATAAAACAAAGAGAAAATGATGTGGAGTGTTGTGAGTTGAAAAACTTGGTGTTTAATGGTGTTGAAGATTTTTAACCATTGTAATTGGTTACTAGTAGCAAATAATTCTATTTTTATATCTCATAACATGACATTTGAAGTAGAATTGGAAATTAAACTCTTAGAATTGAGAGTTGAACTATTAGAATTGTGAGACTTCTTAATTTAAACTGATCGAAACCTATATGGTAAATAACCCAAAACTAAGAATATAATTTAGGCGTGATTACTAAATTTAAGTTTAGCTATAGATTTTCAATAATAGAAACATTACCCAATTACCTATATATACAATCATAAGACACCATGTTTCAAAAAAAAAAAACACACCATTTAAGGGAGAAATAAAAACAAAAGAAAGAGAAATATCCACTATTTATCAGAATTTATATTTTTGAAAATTTATCAGTTTCTAGTACTAGACATCTTACTAGGTATCAACGCAAGTTGGTTTTATCGGGCTACGAGTCTCGAGATGATCCGGTTTAGGAGAGTCAGTCTTCGTGTTCTATGCTTTAATAACATTTTCAGATTGTTAATAGGATTTAGTGAAAAAGGCCGCCCATAGAGTCGTATGAAAATTAGGGAATAACAGTAAGTCATAAAACTAAGTTTTGATTGTTTTGTATGAGACCCAGTTGTTAGTGTATATTTTGACCTAAAACTATTCTTTTACAAAATGTTTCATTTCTCAAGCCTTATGATTATTAAGGGAATAAGAAATGTTACTACATGATTTTTAAAACCTCTATTTTATCTCAAATTAAGACACATTTTCCTCTAGTTACATAGTTTAAGGAATACTTGTTTCCTCTCTTCATGTAAGCAACTATATTGAGGAAATTCATATTGAATTACCATATAAGTATGACTACATGATATGTCTATGACAATAACTTTAAATGCATCAGTTCTCCTATGAGTTTTAATAATTGTCAAAACACATGAAAATAGAGTAGAATATATTTTGGTAACAATTGAAATTGACTTGACAGCAAAATACACTTTTGAAACTTTGAAAAACCAATTTTTAGGTGTTTTGTATCGATACACACATACTTGTATCGATACAAATGTCCTGAAACTTGTTCAGACTGATTACCACGTATTTGTATCGATACATAGCACTTTTATATCGATACAAATAGTTCTCAAAGGAGTCAGAGGAGCCTCTGTGTATCGAAACATACTTGTATGTATCGATACACATGTAGACTCTCCTGAAACCAGAGAGAGCTTTATGTATCGAAACATACATGTGTGTTTCGATACATATCAGTCAAGAAACTGATTTTACTAGTGTATGTATCGATACATAATCGTGGTTGTATCGATACATACACCCAAAACTTCAATTTTCTGAACGCTGTCATGTACTTGTATCGATACACACAAATGGATGTATCGATACACTTCTGTTAAATTGTGCCTAAATCTACTCAATTCTATTTTCTCTATAAATAGCTATATGAGTAATTGTTGTAATCATGAGAAACAGTTGGAAAACACTCCTTTGATCAAAATTGCTGAGTATTTTGGATCAAAGTGCATTCAAGATCATCATCTTCTTTCAAATCTCCATCAAATTGAAATTGAATATGGGTTCAATTAAGGTTTCTTAGAGAATTTGGAAGATAACGTTCGGTGTAATTCGTGGTGAATCAGAATTACGACCGGGTTGATTTGTTCTTGAAGGTTAGGGTTTCTCATCCAGATTCAAGAGACATTGCTTTCTTGAATGATCAACACAATTTGGTGAAGGAATCGGCTGGACAATCGTCATAAGGATCTTGGGTTAAGATAGGTGTGAGGATCGATTGTTGGAATCATAGGTTGAAGCCAAGATTCAGTTGAGGTCGCGCAATTCACAATTGAAGCTCGTTGAAGATAGTTGATAGAGTATGTATCGTTCACGTATTGTATTATTTGTGGAATTGTGCATTTGTAAAGATTTTCGAAGAACTAGTGAAAATCTCAACTTATCCGTTTGATAAGTTGGGGGGGAGACGACCGCGAGGATGATACGAATGCTGGGAACTCCCTGATCATTCTCATTTGCATTCTCTTACCCTTAACTCTCTTACTTTCCGATTTATTGTGAATTGTAAACTTAGTTTTGTCGTGCACGCCAAGTGTTCGACAAAAGTATAGTTTTGATACTTTGTTTAGAATAGTATTTTACAAACCATAAATTGTGTGTGTGTGAAAGGTTTTCAAAGTAAACATTAATTTGACCCAATTTGCTTGGTTTCGAAGCGTTTGTAATTGCATTCGAATTATCATCGTTTCACTATTAAGGCTCTATTACTTTCCTTTTGGTCGAAGGTGCAAAGTAGACTACCGATCTAGGTAGCTTCCGCGCACTCTTATTTGAAATCTGAAAAATCGTTTGTTTTATTTCGGAACGCTTATTCACTCCCTCTAAGCGTAGCCACGTAGTCGAACAATAACTTGTTTAATCATCATACAATTCCACATATTCTTGTTAGGTGTGGATGTGCTACCTATTGTGTTGTATGATTGCAGTTGCAATGCTCTTGAAGTATGTTTAGAATGTTATAAGTATTTTCTTGTTATAAATTTAATTGCAAAATTGTGTGATTGGACAAATTATATTCAATGAAAATTTTATGTTTATGGTTACTCGTATAGAAAACTAAATTTGTTTATTATTGACATAGAAACCCCAAATTAATGTAGAAAAGGTATTGGTACTGTTATTTATATTGTTTCCTTTTATATGTGTGAGTTGTGCTTGTAATCGTTAGTGAATGTGTTATGAGATAACTCATTTTTGTTATTTATTTACTAAAGTTGTTGTATTATCTGAATTAATTTTCTACTTTCAATAGATTATCTGAAACTTAAGTTGCACATACTATTTCTTCGTGGGAAAATATTTGGTCAAGAAGATGTAATATTTTCTCTATAATATCTTTTGGTTTGTTGCTAGCCGTAGTCGTCCTCTTTTATGGGTTATATTATGATTGACTGAGTTCATGGGTATTACAAAAAATCAAACATTGTAGAAGGGGATTCTCAATTATATTTACAGGGTATTGCAAAACTCGCGTACTTTACAAGGGGTATTGACTTATTAATCCTTGTTTTTTTATTGTTGTGATGACACCATACAATAAATACGTATTTAATTGGATAATTAGGGTCAAGTTCGGTATAGTTTTTTGCAGTACTCTTTTATACTTAATATTCAAATGTTTACAAATGTTTTTTGGTAGACAATCATTGGTTTAGTAATAGTATTTAAACATGTTTAATTGGAATATTGGAGTGTTCAATCTTTTTTACCATAATCTTTTATGCAGTAATACAATAAAGACGTGTTTAATTGGATTTTTGGGGTCAAGTTTTTCTGTCTTTAAACATGTTTCTTGGTAAACAATGATTGGTTTAGTCAATTAGGGTTAATAAGTTGCACCTTAAACCCTAAACCCTAAACCTTAAACCCTAAAACCCTAAACCCTTACCGTATCTCTTATGGGCATATTTGGGCAGACATGCCCAACGATCATCTTATTGAGATGTTAAATGAAAATCAAAAAACTGATGTTCATGCTCAACGGGCAATCCACTTAATAAGACAGCACCTGCTTGATCCGAATAACCCCCGCAACATAAGATTGCAATCTGCTAATTTAGTACGAAATGGTTTATTTTGTTCTTTAATAAAAGCTCATTATCTTTTCTAATTTTTAATATTTACCTTGCAACGTTGCTATTAGTGTCCAAGTTAATTGCATCTTAGGATAATCCTAGCATCAAACGAGAAACACATCTACATTCTTCATTGGTTAAAGTTGACATTCCAGTATAAGCAGAAGCTAATGTTCTTCTAATGCACCTGGCACAAAAACAAATCATGTAAGGGAAGAAACTCCACCCATCCAAAATTATGACTGTGAAACTATCTCTGAAACATTGCATGTTTCTAATCCATCCCATTTGTTTATTTGCCGCACAACTTATAAAGCCTAACAATTAAGGGATGTGAATCATCAGATGTCCTTCCAAATAATTCGCTGGATGGATTACCCTTTCTTAAAGAGTTGTTATTGATCAATTGTTCTTCTCCCTAAATCATCCCTTACCCTACTTCCTTTATTATACTTCAAATACGTAATAGTAGAAATTTTGAATTGCTCCCATTATTAGAATCACGACAGAAGCTTTCCGCTATTGACACTTTGTTCATTGGGAGTAGCTGTGATTCCCTTGTGCAATACCACAAATAATTGTGAAATCTTATACACTATCTACCGTCGGGAATAACACTCTTCATGACGCTGACCATACTGGTTCACATGGAGTTGTTGTTTGAGTATTTTTTTTATTAAGAGTTGCATGATTTGAGCTCTTCAAAATGTATATTGTTTTTTTATTGTTGTGATGAAACCATACAATAAAGACATGTTTATTTTTATTATTAGGGTCAAGTTCTATATATTTTTTGCAATAATCTTTTATGCTTAATATTCCAATGTTCAAACATGTTTTTTGGTAGACAATTATTTGTTTAGTTGGAATGTTTAGACAAGTTTAATTTGATTATTGAACTCTCTTTTATGATAATCTTTTATGCACTAATACAATAAGGAAATATTTAAATGGATTATTATGGTCAAGTTATGTGTTTAAATATGTTTTTTGGTAGAAAATTATTGGTTTAGTCGATTAGGGTTGTGAAATAATTCTAAATAAAAAATCATATATTTGTTAGTTATATTGAGTGTACTTGTTTTGTATGTATATATTATCTTACAAAGGCAAGGAGAAATAGATGAGTCATTGTGCTATTGGAGGTGACACGAATAAAGCTCATTATCTTACATTTTTTATTTAAAAAAACATTTATTATTAATATTTATAAATAATAATTGATTTTTATAGTGTAGACAAAGTTTTTGCAATTGTTAAAATTGTGAAATGTAGAGAAACACGTCCGGCCTAATTGATTTTTGCAATTGTTAAGCCTTTTTATTTATATTAATGCAATAAACTAATTAACTTTTGAATTATTTTATAGAAGTTGGTGGTAGAGGTTGTTGGAGGCTAGAGGGAAAGACTAATTGGAGAAAGAGAATTCTTATGTTGCTTAGTTGCTTTTTTCTCTATTTTGATCCTGATAATTTTACGTGATAAAAATAGAGAAAAAGTTGAAAATACTTAGAAATATAATTTAGAGAAGATAAATTTGTAAGAGTTAGAGAGAAGTTTGAGAGAAAAAAAAAGTGAAAATTGAAATGTGAAATGTGAAATTTGTGTGAGTGTGAATGAATTTATAGAAGAAATGTGAAGTGTTACTTGCAGTTTGGCCGCTCTTTTTTTTTTTTAATCTGCTTCAACTTCAAGATAGTTTTGAAAGTCCTAAAGTTCCAAACGGTATTGATCTCTCATTCGTCCTTATATCTAGATAGCTTTGACCGTCCCAGAGTTCTGTTCTGCAATCCCGACTGTTTTAGCCGTCCGTATATTTTTAAAAATTAATTTTTATTTCACCCATTATTTAGTGATTGTCTCATGACTTAAGTTTGTGAAGGCTTTGACAATTGACATTCCAAAATTTTGGGACGACTAAAACTTTCACTAACTCATTTTAAATTTGTTGGTAAAATTAATGTTTTCTTGTAGTGTATGTGTTCACATATATTCTTTCATATGTTATCTTTAGTTCATAGATAACATCTTTATTCTTCAAACCAAGATTATCAAAAACTATATTTTGTGCTTTACTTCTCTTAGAAGATTGTGAATATCATACGCAATTTGTTTCTTCAATACAATTTGTGCACATATAGACATTTAGTGTCAAATTAATCCTCTTGAACTTGAGGTGAGACTAGCTCAATCTACTTAACTCATAACTTGTGCTTTAGTTTCTTAACCTTTTCCTTATTGAATTAAAGGCTGAAGCACAAAGAGAAAAATTACATAGTAATTAACTTGAGAACATTAGTCTTAATAAAATCAACTCATAATTCAATCAAACGAAATATTAATCAGTGCATTTGTCGGTGAATATCTCGGTCTTGACAAAAAAACAAGAGTACTATATAGTTGTACCTAAAGCCACGACAATCAAAACAATAAATCCATGACCATATATTTAATGATGAATGATCTCACCAATATACAAATACAAATAGATATACACATTGACATAAAAGATTAAAATAAACAAGCTAAAAGCACGAGTCTCTAATAATTTGTAAGGCAAATACATGAATGCAGCAAACAATGCCCCAACAAAACAAGGCAAGAACGTAAGCCACCTTATGGGTGCGATTCCTTTTGCTTTTATTTTGTTGTTTTGTTTAGTTTTGGACTATTCTTGTTGTTGATGGCATGTTTGAATTTCCTTTGTCTTTTGCATCAACCCTCCCTTCCAAAAGCCAAACACACTTCTAAATGCTTAATAATTTAATACTAATATTTAATTTAAAATATGGTTTTATAATAAAAGACTTTATTGAAGAGATATAATGAAACACTATTTTTTGAGTAATAATATATAAAAGCCTTGTTCTCCTATAGATGAATCCTAGATGGAATGACGCTCCTCCTGCTAACTGATATTAATGGGATTTTTTTTTTCAGATAGATTTTTAGATAGTTTTATTTTGAAGAAAAGTAATTTTTGAGGAAATTCAAATGATTTGAACAAAATTAGTTATATTATTCGGATAAATATTCGAAACATTTTCAAAATTCAAGTATTTTGTAAGTCATTTTACTCTTCCTAAAATAATTGCTTTTGAAATACCCTCTAATTAATAAGAATTCTAAAATTCCCTGCATGTTACTTTCAAGCTTCTCTAATGTTGTTCTTCAATTCATGCTTTGAAATCGAAAAAAATTTAAGAACTTTTTTTTCTCCAAATTGAAAAAAAAAATGGCGAGAACTTTTTTTCTCGATATCGAAAAAAAATTCCATAATGTTTTTTCTCAAAATCGGGAAAAATGAAGATAACATTTTTCTCAAATTCGAAAGAAATTTCGAGAACTTTTTTTCTTGATATTGAAAAAAATTTCAAGAACATTTTTTCTCGATATCGAAAAAAATCCAAGAACTTTTTTTCTAGAAATCAAAAAAAATTTAAAACTTTTTTCTCGATATTGTTAAAATTTCCGAGAACTTTGTTTCTTGAAATCCAAAAAAATGTCGCGAACTTTTTTTTTTCTCTTCATCGAATAAAAAAATTAAGACTTATTTTTTTCAAAATCAGAAAAATTCCAAGAAATTGAAAAAAAATTGGGTACTTTTTTTTTCGAAATCCAAAAAAATTTCAAAATGTTTTTTCTCGAAATCGGAAAACATTTTAATTTTAGTTTTGAAATTGGAAAGTTTTCTGGAATTTCTTTCTCAAAATGAAAAACTTAATTCAATTATTTTGTCATTCATTATTTTATCCAAACTATGAATTTTGACCATGAAGAAATTCAATTATTTTATCCTTGAAATAAAGGGAATTTAAATTAAAATTTTTGAATTTTATGAAATTTCAAAATCTTTAATTAGATTTTAAATTTCTCAATCCAAATATTTATCTATATAAAGAGGATTTCTTATGCGTGCACAAAAATAAATAATAAATGTTTAGGCACACATTTAGATCCAAACAAAAGATGGAGATCAAAACACTAGCATGTGATAGGTGAGACCTACACTACCCCTTGAAGTCATTATTATAAACAAAAAAACTACTTATACAGTGTTTAAAAAATTTAGTTAATTGTAGTTAATTTTTTTAATTTGGTGTAAGACATGTGTTAAATTTATTGTATTGTTATTTTAAATCACAAATATCAAATTATAAAGAGGAATAGTTGTTTAAAAAGTAATAGAATTAAATAAAATATATTTGAAATAGTAATATTAATTATTTTAAAAGTTGTTCATTTTTGCTTATAAATAATGACCAAAATTTGAAGCGTTTTTTTTCTTATAATAGTAACGGTACTTTCATGTGATCAATTATGTAAGTCAAACTATAAATAAATGAACCTAAAAAGTTAAAACTTTAAAGAGTGAGCATAATACTACTAGTACTATATGCATATGTATAAATGCCATTAAATTGTAAGAGATGCATAGATAGATCATAGAACCATTCAACCATATGAAATTGTGACACATGATATATAGCACAACTGTAACTTTCTAGTTTTGCTCATATTTCGCATTACACGTTCACTTATGATAAGGTGATGCAGATTCTCTTATTCAATGTGCCAACAATATTCAATTTCATCTTTTTTGTCACTCTTAGTTATTATCTTATCTCCACTTAATTGCATGCACTATTCTCAGAATTTTAGTTTGGTTAGTTTCTTGAATTAAATTCATTGTATTGAATTTTGAATTATGAATTAGGATTTGATTGGATTGAATTTTTTTTTCTTTGCATGTAAATAATTTTGTATTAGGGTTTTAAAAAAAATCTGTAAGTGTAATTTGAATGTAAGGTTTTTTTTTTGTGTTTACAGCGACAACATGACCATAATTAAGACTGCTTCATTAACATTTGAGTGTGATTTTTCGCAACATTAAGATTTGCGACCCACAATTGCCGTGGCTGTCGCGATTTTAGTCTTGAAGTGTTGTTGGTAAAGTTGTTCAGCATATTTATTCACCTTGATGTCATGTTGAGATGTGTTTTGCTTTGAATTGTGTGTGTTATGAATTAAGTATGATATATTTTTTTAATTTTTATTTACATTTTATTTATATTTTTAATTGCCAATGTGTCCAATGATTTTTTTTATAAGAATGCTGACTGATACCTAAAAGTTGCCAAGAGGGAGAAAATTGTACCTTTAAGGCAAAGAACTCATAAAGGTGCAATTTTTGTGTGTTATTTGAGATCACTCACATTCTTTCTTAGTTGTTCAGTCTTTTTTATTATGATGAAAAAGTGAAATATTTGTTGGTATTTTTGATATGATGAGAAAGTGGATTTTGTATTATCCATATTAGGGCTTATATAATATTGTTTCTGTTAAATGTTGTTATCATAAGGTTGGCATGCATTTTTATGCACTTTGATATCAATAACTGCATTCTGTAACAAGACTTTATCACTTATCAGTGTATTTTTATGTATACTCTCATTATTACAAGTCTTTGTTACTTATCAGTGTTCTATGTTTTTTGTGAATTTTAAATGTAATCCTAATTAGGCAATTAAATTTAGAATTATGGCTCTTAGTTTGGATCTCTAATTAATTACATATTCATTCTTTTTTTTCAGGAAGCCTACAAATTGATATTTGTAGGTAATTGAGACTTTGAAGATAACAAAGGGAATATTGATACTATGGCAGAAGATGACATTTATACACAAGATGGAACCATTAACATCAGAAGAAAACCGGCCAACAAGAAAAAGACCGGAAATTGGAAAGCTTGCTGGTTCATTCTCGGTATATGATTATTGTTTTTCTGCTCCTTTTGTTTCTTGGAAGTTAGAAATTGAAACTATCTTATGTAAACATGCATAATGTATTTGAATGTTGGTATATATCAATGTTGTCAATCGCGGATCATAGAAAATAGTGGTATGTTTGAATTCTGCTATGCTATAGAGCGCTAGTATATCGTAGAACAATAGCAATTTGTTAATGTTCAAATACCACTATGCTGTAGTGCTGCTATATATAGCCGCTATTTGACAACGCTGTTGTATATATGCTTGTGTGTTATAATTTGAAGACCTTATGATACTGAATTTTGAAATATTTTTGTGACAGGAATGGAATGTTGTGAAAGATTGGCATACTATGGTATGAGTACAAACTTGGTGAACTATCTCGGGGAACGTTTCAATCAGGGAAATGCAGAAGCTGCTAAAACTGTCACAACTTGGTCAGGCACATGCTACATCACACCATTGCTTGGAGCATTTTTAGCTGATTCATACTTAGGAAGATATTGGACAATTGCTGGTTTCTCTATTATCTATGTCATTGTAAGTTATGATCACAAAAATATATTGTTTATTTGTGCATATTTATGTTATAGGCATTTAATTCTCACTTCTGATCAGAATTTACATGGTGATGTTTATGAAGTTCAAAGTCATGCAAATTTAATTGCTTATCATGTTTTCAACTCAACATGTTCATTTTCGTTATATTTTTAAGAACAATATGATATGATCGATAGTGATAGTTTCTTCTTTTAATCTTCATTCTATCTTTTAATACTCCATTTGAAAATATTAGTAATTTCAACTTTTGTGTTATACTTGGACCTTGTTTGAATATACAATTTAATTAAATGCGAATAGCATAATCACTTATCTATATGCTATTCCTATAACAAATAAAATAAAAGTGATGCCATATAAGCTTTAAGCTGATTTCATATGCTATTCTGGATACCTAAAGGAAATTAGCTGAAAATACCTTATGCACATGCCATGTTATAAGTTATTTTCGTAAGCTCTCCCAAATAGTCTCACAAGTGTTTATGCCTGCAGATAATCTCAAATAAGGCATCCAAACAGGCCTTTGAATTTCATTTCATAGCCTTTTAGGAGGGTTAACTATTTATTAGTAACAAATATTGATTTTTTTTCTGCAGGGAATGATACTTTTAACATTATCTGCTTCTGCACATGGACTTAAGCCATCATGTGATGCTAACGGTTGCAATCCAACATCGGCGCAAACTGCAGCATTATACATAGCACTCTACTTGATTGCTCTTGGAACTGGAGGTATTAAACCATGTGTATCGTCTTTTGGCGCAGACCAATTTGATGAAACAGATGTGAAAGAGAGAAAAAAGAAGAGCTCTTTCTTCAACTGGTTTTACTTCTCAATTAATATCGGTGCACTCGTTGCTTCGTCTGTATTAGTTTGGATACAGATGAATGTGGGTTGGGAATGGGGTTTCGGTGTTCCGGCAGTTGCAATGGTCGTTGCCCTTATGTTTTTCTTCGCTGGTAGTACTATCTATAGGCTTCAAGTACCTGGAGGAAGCCCTCTTACAAGGATTTGCCAAGTCTTAGTTGCAGCTTGTAGGAAATTAAAGCTTCAAGTGCCAAATGATAAGTCTCTTCTTCATGAAACTATAGATGTTGAATCTGTCATCAAAGGAAGCCGCAAGCTTGATCATACAGACAACTTAAGGTGAGTTATTATAGACTCATCTATCTTCACTTCTAATGAACAAGTGCTTTTGTAGCATAAGCGATCATCATATAAGTGTTTATGTATAAGCTATTTTTATATCATCAAAAGATTAAATAAAGTCAAACTGTTTACATATAAGCAAGCTATAAGTTGTTTTCATGAGCTATCCTGGAGAGGTTATTTATGAAAATAAACCTAAAACAGTCATAATAAGCTCTCTCAAGTAGTTTCACAAGTACATGTTCTCAAGTAGTTTCACAAGTACATGTCAGTAGATATAAGTCGATTCAAACATTATGTTATTATTATGATAATAAACTAACAACTTATGTTGAATACAAAGGATAGAATTCGTGCATGTTTGAATTGGTGCTGTGATATAGTTTAAACTCTAAATCGTAGCTTTTGCCAAATTGTGTTAGCATCATGATTACATCAAACTAACTTCATTGAAATCATGTTTTATTGATTCTTTTACTCAAGCTGGATTTATATTATGCTTTTTCTGATTTGAAGTGTTTAATCCATGCAGGTGTTTGGATAAGGCAGCCGTAGAGACACAATCCGACCGAATGAAAGGCTTAACAAATCCTTGGAGACTTTGTACTGTAACACAAGTTGAGGAACTTAAATCCATAATCTGTTTACTCCCAGTTTGGGCAACACTGATTGCCTTTGCAACAGTATACAGTCAAATGAGCACAATGTTTGTGCTACAAGGCAACACAATGGACCAACACATTGGCCCTCGTTTCCAAATCCCATCAGCTTCCCTCTCCCTATTCGACACACTAAGCGTCATCTTCTGGACTCCTGTTTACGACCGCATCATCGTCCCGTTCGCAAGACGGTTCACCGGCCACGAACAAGGATTCACGCAGCTCCAAAGAATGGGAATTGGCCTAGTCATTTCAATTTTCTCAATGATCATCGCCGGCATTTTAGAAGTTGTCCGCCTCGACATGGTTCGCAAGAACGACTTCTATGATCTCAAGACTATCCCTATGTCGATTTTCTGGCAAGTACCTCAATATTTTCTTGTTGGATGTGCTGAAGTTTTTACCAACATTGGTTTGATAGAATTCTTTTATGGTCAAGCACCTGATGCTATGAGAAGTTTAGGTGTTGCTCTCTCACTCACAACTATGGCATTAGGTAATTACATTAGTGCTTTGCTTGTTACTATAGTAACAAAAGTTACTACAAGACATGGTAAGCTTGGTTGGATACCAGATAATCTGAATAGAGGTCATCTTGATTACTTTTACTGGCTTTTGAGTATTCTTAGCTTTCTAAACTTCCTTGTGTATCTATGGATTGCAAAGAGGTACAAGTATAAGAAGGTGGTTGGAAATGCTTACTGAGATAATTGCATGAGACATTAAGACAGCATAGTTTTCTATTTGATGAAGGATTAGTTTTTATTTGATTGGTTTTTGTCCTGATATTTACATCATTATCATTTATCATTATTTTATACATTTATATGTATATATAGATTTTATTTGGAGTTCTTGTTAAATTAAAAGACCATTCTGATGTTGGTTTTTCGGAATTTCCTTATTATTCTTAGTTAAAGATTTGATTCTTGTACCTAAAAAAAAAACTTGATTCAGAATCCTGTCTTGGGTGGGCTAGAAAAAACCACTTTACCTTTAGACTTTACTAGCATAATAAGTTAAAGGGCAAGCCACCATTATATTCTATGAAAATGTAACTTGTGTCGAATTTGTTTCTGATTGTATTAAATATATAACTCGTTGTCACGTTCACGTACAGTAGAAACAAAATCAACAATAAAACAGAAGAAAAAAAGCACCATGAAAAACACCAAACATAGCAAAATACCACGAAACAAATAAGTCCCCTCACTAAACTAATTTACCCAAAACAGAAGCAACAAAACACCATGCAAACAACTCCATATAGGAGCAGTAACAATAACAACACACCACAAAAAACCAAAAATTACAAATATGTCATTCTTTTTTGCTATAGTTTCATGACATAACACCAAAAGTGTAACTAAGAAGACTTTAGATAAAAAAACAAGATTCAATTTTTGTTGTGATTGATCTTCATTCTTCCTCTTCTTTGTGATTGTTGGCTGAATGTAACTTTGTCCGGACAAGTTGTAACATTGTGGCTACTTCTCTTGCAAAAAGTATAGCTTCTTGCTCTCTTTAACAATTCTTTTCCACCTTTTGATCGTTTTGTTTTGGAACGACCTTTTGTAATTGTCTTTGGCGGATTTTTAATTAAGTCTACCGCATTCTCCACATTCTCAATCGGCCCTCCTTCACTGAGCATGACTTTTACTTCAACCGGTCTTTGAAATTCATCACGACACCACCGTAACGGCAAGTAACTCATTGGAATCTCAAAGCAATCTCTATGAAGGAATATTGTCAATACACGACGACAAAGAATACCCTAAAACTCAAAATGTTTACAACTGCAACCAACCACATCACCATCCCACAAGACTTTATGCTTTTGTGAATGTTGCCCATATTTCACAGTAAACTCTACATGATTTTCTTCACAAATCTTGTATTGAATTGCCCTCTTAAAGTCCTCATGAAACTTCTTGAATGCAAATGTTGCGAAATCCTGTAAACTTGCTCTTCTAAAGGGGACAAAGAACAAAGTGAAGATCTCTTATATGTGTCCAACATGTTATGATGTAATTGTTGTTGCCCAATGTCCTCAATGGCAAGATCAACCTAAAATTCAAAATTAATTTATAATCAAATTTACATGTAAAAACATTAACAAGATGACTAAACTAAATTATTATACAAATTCTTACTTGTTTGAAAAACATTTTAGAAATCCGTTTATGCTCTCTAATCTTCGAGTTGCTTTCATACCCCCGAAGAAATGTCCATGAAGATAAGTCGGAACCCAATACTACTTAACTTCATACAAGCCTTTTATGTGTTTGTTTACTTTTAGATTGTACTTGGAAACAATTTTAATCTATTCTTCTTCAAAATCATCAATATTGTCAGCACACCATGAGAAATATCGATTTCGAAGAACTGAAGTAAACCAACCACTAAAATTGGCAGTAACGTGCCACGTACAAAAGGCATGTTTTGTGGATGGCATTTCAACCGCAATAGCTTGAGTCATCCATGGATCTTGATCAATAATGATTGTCTTTGGAGGCTTCTTCATGAGAGTAGCAAAAGTAGTCTGGGAAAAAAAAGCAATCATATAGAAAGTATATTGGGATACTATATAAAAAGATGAAAATAATTGTCTACGAAAGTTAATAAAGAAAGAGAGAAATGTAATGAACTAACTTTCATTAACCGTTGAAATGTAGACATTGTTTCGTTTCGAATGAGCAAACAACCAAACAATGTTGTCTTGTCATGATTGTCAACTCCAACAAAAATGCCAAAAGGCATATTATAAGTATTCACCTTGTAAGTAGTATCAAATGCAACAGCATATCCATATTCTCGGTACAATTCAAAACAACGATGTGGAGACCAAAATATATTTTGTAGTCTTTTTTCTTTATCAACTGTATATGCAAATTGGAAGCAAGAGTTTTCTTCCTTGGCAAACTTACAAAAATGTAGAAGATCGTTAGCATCCCCACTCATGTTATCTTGATGAATCTTATTAAAGAAATTATGAATATCTTTCCGAAGAAAGTGAAGGTCTCCATGCTTTACATTTTTCTCAAGCTCCATAACATGCATTATTTGCTTAACCGAAAGATCAGCTTCTTTTAATAGCAAAATCCTCTTCTCATCTTCCTTAGAAATATTCCGGTAAGAAGCAAGAAAGCGCACTTAATTTGGAGGTAGTAAATCATGATTGTGGTTGGAAATAAATTCAGTAACTTGCCACTCTTCAGGAAAAATCTCAAAGGATTTCTTCAGTTTCATTGTCATGCTTGCCTTGCATCCACATCTCGAAGATTGTCTATTTCGTTGTTCTTTAGATGGATCATAAATATTTTTATCCGAAAATCCTCCATGGTGACAAAACAAATCTCTCTTATGCATTATCCCATTTTTATTAACAAATCTACCTTTCCTAGTTGAAAACCCACTCCTTTTGGCATAATTCTCATAAAATTTGAAAGCTTCTTCCTCACTTAAAAAACATTGCCCTATAAATGATTCAAAACAATTACCACATAGTTTATTATTTGGAAGATTGTTCAAACCAATTAAAATTGTGATTCTCAACCTACATAAATAAGTTGAAAGCATGAATAAGATTTAAAAGGTGGAGTAGGGTTGCAAAAGTAAGAATTTATTTGTGTAAAAACAACAAAAATAACACAAGATGTAAAACAAAAAGTCATAGCACAACAAAACATCAATTAATGGATTAAACAAAACTGCAAAACAAAATTCATAGAACAACCACAAGACTGTTACACGCACAAACGGAAAAAAAATGCAGACAAGAATAGAAGGCAGAGCAGCAACACAACAACACGGGTCAATAGCAAACACACGTAAAAGCAAATTAAAGTATTAACTTACTCTGGTATATCAATCATGAGTAAAAATCGGTAGTTATTTTTCACTTGCCATATCTTGAAGAAAAAAAATCAAAGTTGATGGAGAAAGTCACAATAGAATGTTTAGCTTTAGTGTGTTTCCATGGTTGAAGGAGAAAGTGGCGGAAAAGAAAATAGAAGGAGAATGTGACTTTTGTCTTTCCTTGTATTTTTCATTTGGTGTACCAGAAATTGAGTAGTTAATAAAGGAGAGGGGAAGAGAAAAATACTCGTTAATGTGATATGGAAAAACCCACAAAATAAAGCATTTATTGTTCCTTATCATGGGCAATCTTGCACAGGTAAAAAAAACCCTAAATAAAAAATAAACGATATTGGTATAAAAAAAAATTAATACTTAATTTTTTTTGCACATCAGAAAGATAAACTACTCCCTCCATAAATTGATCTCTGGACCTCCCCTACCCAACTCACATGTGTCTCAGCCCATACTACTTGAACTATCTTACGAGAACAATTTAATACTTAATTGGTATTGTATTATAAAATGACGAACAATATGACACAAATATTTCAAATATGGTACAAAATATCCCAGATCCCAAATTACCAATATCCATGGAATAGTAAGTATGTTTCCTCCTATTATTATTATCTCAACTAAAAGATAGTGGATTATTTTCAGCACGAGACAAAAATGTCCCCATCCTTGTTTACAATGGATAATGTAATGGGAGGTCCAAAATACTTGATGTTAATAATACACTTAAATTTGGTCTTGATGCATGCATCCCCTTTCTCCTTCAGTTCAATATACTTGTTTTTTCTTTGAAATCTTCCAAATACTTACTTCAATTGAGTATGATGATTGCTCTCAAATCCATACATCCTTCCTTCAAACTAACCAACATCAAGTGTAATATCCACAGCAACAGACTCTACAACAGAAGAAGTTATAATTTGTGCCTATGCAAGGCCAATGGCTCTAGTTCTCAAGCTCCTCAACCAGGAGATACCAAAAAACAAGAACTTCTAGCCCAAATCGCCATGATTCAAACTCGAAAAGTACGACTTACAGATTATCTAGATGAGAGATCGGCATACTTAACTCAATTTGGTGAAAAAGTCAATGCTGAATTTGAAAAGATTGGAGAAGCTGCACTCAAAGGATTAGATGAAGCTGGTGCCAGAGTATGCTTCCACTTTTGAGCTAACCATGTAAAAATATACATCAATAATGGCCTCTTATATTCACTTGTGTATTTTTTAACAGATAACAGCAAACATGGAGAGCCAGATGCTAGAATTCGAGGAATCTGCAGAATTTAACAGACAAGAGATTCAAGAGCGTGAAAACAAATTAGAGGAGTTTGAAGTTCAAATAGAAAATGGTAGAAATGAAGGGCTATTCTTTAAGAACCTCAGAAAGAAGGTACCTGTTGTTGATAAAGCACAAGCCAGAGAGGAGGCAGAAAAAATTAAAGATGTAACCAGAGAAAAAGCTGGTAGCAGAATCAGAAAAAACGTTTACCGCTTCTTCATTGGCCTTCTGACCTTTACAGTAGTTTATTCTATTGCCTCGCCGTCAACTGATTGGAGAAAAGTGGCAGTTTTTGGAGCAATTCTTATGGCTTTGATTTTTCAATTCATCTATGAACAAAACATGTCAGCAGAAACCAGGACAACAAGAAAGACCAACTGTGAAAAGGAAAATAAATGAGTTAAATTTTTACGTTTATTTGCTGCAAGTTTCTGATAAAACTAGCTTATTAATTGATATTGCATGATATAATAAACCCAAGTATAGTCTTACAACTTGGGCCTGATATTACCATGCAGATTTGCTTTGGCATCAACAACAGAAGATATTGGATGATATCACTAAAATCACCAAAATCTGAGTGGGTTATTCTGTGATGCTGATTAAATTCTTGGGTTAAATATGTTTTTAGTCCCTATAAATATCTGACTCTTCTACTTTTAGTCCATCTAAAAAAAATTTTCACTTTTTGGTCCTCCAAATATTTTCGATCATGATTTTTGATCCCTGCTTTTCACTCAACTATGTGTACAATTCAAATTTTTTAACGAGTTTTTGTGATCATGTTTATAATATTATAAAAATTACTCAAACCAAAATTCATAATTTTTTAACAAATGATGAATTAACTATGAATTTTTAAGCGCAAACACTTCAAAAATTCATATTTAATTCATCACTAATTAAAAAAATTTAAATTTTGCAAATCAATTCAATTTTTAATATACTAAACATTACTGCAATACATAATTCCAAATTTTAATTAGTATACATGAGTTGACTTAAAAGTAGGGACCAAAATTCATGTTAGAGAATTTTGTAGGGACCAAAAAGTGGGAAAATTTTTTAGAGGGACTAAAAGTAGAAGAGTCAGATGTTTATAGAGACTAAAAACATATTTAACCCTAAATTCTTTATAACCTATGTCAATACAGAAGAACATATTTTCTATCTTAGAAATGTACCTTTAGAAGCTAAATTTACCTTTTGCATCTTCTATCATGTAATAACTAAATGCACAGAGAAACTAAGAGTTATGCAAGGTCATTCCTTCTGTGTAGCTTCACAAATTGGTGTGTCAAACAGAGGAGTATAGTGGTTGCTGCTTGAAACTCCGAATGCCTTAAAGAAAACAACCAACCATGTATGCCCAGAGGCGATTAAAAAATTTCCCACAAAACCAAAAAATAGCACATGGCCCTGCAGGCACTACCTCGGTGCAAGCTCCAAGTTGTATTCTACCGAATTCCTCACACCAACAAATGCTGCTTAGGCTCAAACCTAAACACACCTTTAATTTAATCCTATTTTCGGTGGGAAGACAACAAAACGCTTGTGTGTCAATAGAATATGCCTGTAGTTGATAAACTCGTCAAGCATAAGGAAAAAATGGTAACCCAAATAAGTTATTTTAATTAAGTTGATTCACCATAAAAAATCACAGCTCTAACTAGTATGTTCCAAGTAATAACAGTTGGCATAACACCATGAGCCAAAGCATCATTTAGAAACCAAACTGCATCTGTTACTCTACCACAAGAGCAGAGTCCATTAAGGGCAATATTGTATGAGATGATGTCAGGTTTTAGCCCATCTTCTGAGATTTGAGCCCAAATCTTTGATGCCTTTTCACAGTCCCCATCTTTGTAAAAACCCTCCATAATGGTATTGTGGGTCACAAGATTAATACAGTTCCTCTTCCTCATCATCCAATAGAGCTGTAAGGCATACTCCACTTTGCCAGAAGAACAAAGAGTATGGATGACAATGTTATGCATTGTAATATCAGGTTTAAAGCCCTTTGCAAGAAACTGATAACATAACTTAAGTGCCATCTCATTCTCATTCATCTTTCCCTGACAAAGACCATCTATCAACGTGCTGTATGTGACAATATCTGGTTTCCACCCTTTCTCTAACATTTCCTCAACGCAATGGTATGCCTCAGGAAATTTGTCTGCTCTACAAAATCCATTTATAAGAATATTATAAGATACAACATTAGGTGAACAACCTTTGGTGCTCATTTCCCTAAAGACTTTAATAGCACTGTCAACTTTGTAATGTTTCATAAACCCATCGATAAGTGCATTGTAGACATGCGGGTTCAATCTACATCCACGCTTATCCATCAAATTCAAAACTTTAGCCGCTTCATCTAATCTTCCTTCTATGCACAACCCATTTATCATTGACGAGTATGCAAAAGCATCAACATCACCACCTCTATCATTGGCTTCATCCAACACCCGTAAAGCCTTACTCACATACCCGTTCTTACACAAACCATGAACCAATATTCCATAAGTGGCTGACTCTACTCCACAAGCCATCTCACACAAAACCTCCCAAAGCTTCATCGCTTCATCCACCTTCCCATTTTCAAACAATCCTTTAAGAAATACATTATAACTTACCACATTACGCGAACCACACTTCCCCATCTCCTCCCACAGCTCAAAACTCTCATCAACTTTCCCAGCTTTACACAATCCATTAAGCATTGTATTGCAAGTAACAGCATCCGCTTTAACCCCTCTCAATACCATCTCCTTGTAAACCCTTTTAGCTCCATCCAAATCCCCAGCCTCACATAACCCATGAATCAAAGCACTATAAGTAAAAACATCATGCTTCCAATCATTCATCTTCATCCTCTCCCATATCTCCAAACTCTCCTTAAACCTCCCACACCTACACAACCCACTAATCATAATATTATAACTAACAACATTCGGAAAAACCGTTTCCACCCTCAACAACCTCTCCCACATCTCCTTCCCCTTCAAAAAATCACCCATTTTAAAAAACCCATCAATAATAATATTATAACAAGTCACATCAGGCTCAACACCTCGTTCAGACATTTCATCAAACACCTCCAACGCACAATTCAAATCACTATTCTTCACAAACACATTGATCAAAGTCCCATAAGTAAACCTATCAGGATTCATCCCCACACTCCACATCCAAGTAACCAACTTCTTCGCTTTCCCAAACTCACGCTTCTTACACAAAACCTTCATCAACACATTATAAGTCTGCACATTAGGCGAAACACCCACCGTTTCATAATACGCGAAGAACATCTCAGCCCGGTCCCATTGATTCGACTCAGCAAAAGCATTAAGAAGTGTATTAAACGAACGAATACCAGGTTCACACCCGAAAACCCGACCCATATTTTGAAAAACCCTCAACGCTTGATCCGGCATTGATGATTTCGCATAAGCTTTCAACAGAGTGAGAGGGATATCTTCGGGGCATTTGAAGTTTGGAGTTTTTTGGATGGTGTGAACGATGTGGGGGGCGTGGAAATGGAGGAGGGTGGGGTCGGGGGATATGCGGTGGAGAATGTGGAGGAAGACGGCGGCGGAGTGGGTGTAGTTTGGGAGACGAGTGGCGGAGTGGAAGAGGTGGAGGGCGGAGGTGAGGGTTTTTTGAGAGTCGAGGAGTTTGAGGAGATAGTGCGGAGAGAGAGATTTGGGAAGGTTTGCCATTTCGCAGAGGAAACGAAATGGAAGTTGAAGGATGCATTGCTTTGTTGAGGATTTTTAGAAGTGTTGGTGTTGAATAAATATAAGGGTTAGCTTAATTAATATATGATGTGACATGTCACGTGACATTTTCTTTTATTTTTTAACTTTTTTTCAAAAAAAAATTTGTCAAAATATAAGATCTTGTTTGATTTGTTTCAATATATATTTTCAAAATATCAATTTTCTATAATTTTTACTAATAGACAATTAAATATATTTGCAATCAAAATCATGTATTGGCAAACGTGCAGTGGTCAACAGAGTCTTATATTTTGGGATGGAGGTAGTAAATATAAGGGTTAGCTTAATTATTAAGGTCAATGTTAAATAGTGCCTCAAGGATACTCCCTACTAAAATATATGTCGTTCCGACATTTTTTCGTATATTAAGGACTTTGTAACTTCTATGAATCTTGTCGAAATTATACATGTTTTTCTTCTTTTACCCTTTCTCTCACTTTGTTGGCATATGGAAAAATAATAAAGTTGGAGAAAGTAATGACTTTTGTTGGTAAAAAGAGTATAAATGCATGGGTAATTTAGGACATATATTGTGCTATTTAGATCAAAACTAATTTTACATTAGTATTATAAAACGACATATATTGTAGTACAATTTTTTTTTCAAAACGATATATATTAGGGTACGGATGGATTGTTTAAGGAAGAATAAATTCTAGTGAAAGCCACCAATTTTACATTGATGCAAGAGAAAGATAAACTTCAATAATTTAGTGTAATGTTAACCTGAAATCAAATTTAGTAATATTGTATTGGAACTTGTGCAGTCAACTTTTCAGAAATCTAAAAAGTGTTACTTTTATTTTAAAACTTTCTTTTTTTGGGTTCCTTAACCAGTGCCCCAGGGGCACCAGTTAAGGAATCAAAATCATAAAAAGGTTAAAAAAAAGAAATAATAGTGAACTACCACGTGTCTTTTAACCTTCCTCTTTTTTCACATTAATATTTGTACTTATGCAATTAAAAAATTAAATTTATACTTTTCAACTTCTCTGCAACTCTTCGACTATGAGATACCCTTTTCTACAACACTATTTCTTTCTTATTCAAAAATTGTTGAACTGATCTTTATAGTTTATTTCCCATTCTACATTCTCCAACTCCTCCCACTGCTCCCTCTTCCATCCTCGTTCATTGTTAAATAATAATTACAACAGCAGAGAAAAATGCAAGTGGCAAACATATCTGGGACGGAGGAGAGAGACGACAGCGGTGTGTGGTGGTCGGAGTTTAGGGACGTGATAGTTGAACACAGGTCAACACGAGAACGCAGGTTGGGGTGGAGACACGGAGACACGACGACGGTTGGTGGTCGGAGAGACAATGGCGTGTTTTTAATATAATTTGTGGAGGTTTTATTATATTTAGCGAAGGTTTATAGCCGCTGCTAAATATAACTAAAAATCAACGCTAAATAACAAATTTATATAAAAAAAAAGTGCACAAACTATTTAGCAAGAGTTTTAAAGCGCCACAAAACAAAACATCCGTCAAATATAATAAAAATGCCGCTAAATAACAAATCAATAAGAGAAATTAAAAAAAAAAAAAAAAAAACTAAGTTGGTAGAATTTTTAAAAATAAAAGAAAAATGTCACGAGGCATGCCACGCCACAGGTTCTGCCTAGTCAGAATTTGTTGACTTTGATAGGAGGTAAATAATTGAATCTTATATTACAAGGGGTAAAGCAACAAAAAAAATTACTGGGGGTAAAAGGTAATTAACTGTTCTTATTTTTAAATTGGCACCTTACAGGGGTAAAAGATGATTTTTATATATATAAAATAATTACATGTGAATATAAAGTAGACGGACAATGAGTTGTGTCATTAAATTATTCTATATAGCAAAATTTAATATTTTAAAACTATATTTATAGACATAGGCGACATAAAATTGATATGCATGACCCCTTAGGCTATTTTCAAAAGATCTACAGTCAGTCAGGTGCTAGAATGTTGTATTGAAAACCGCCGCTAAATAATAAATCTACAGTCAGTCAGGTGCAAGTATAATTTTGACTCAATGAGATTTTAAATTTAAAGTTTTAACTAATATGATTTTTTTTCAAAATCTTAATTATTGAGTCTCGTAATCTATAATATCTTTTATCTTTTATTATATAAATTTGTTATTTGGTTGACTTAACCTTGAAGTAACAATTAACTGTAATCCTTTTAAAATTAATTATTAATTTGATGGGCTTGGAGATACCGAAATTTGGTTCTCAAGCTTTCTCTTTCTCCATTGATGTTTGGTGGACTTTGCGACACCGAAATTTGATGTGTTTACGAAATGAAACTTAGTCTATTAATCGTCTGCCCTTTAATATTCAAAGTAGTGTGTATATATATATATATATATATATATATATATATATATATATATATATAATCATGAGAGAAGGAGAGAGTTCGCGTGGAACTCCAGGGGCTTCAACTAGGAAAAGAAGTAGTTTCATCCAACACTTAGACAAAACTACTACTTCTTTCTTCTTCATCAAATTCCCTTCTGATTCTACTAATGAAGATCTTTAGAGGTTGTTCTTGAAGTTTGGGAGAGTTGGAGAACTATACATCCCTAAGAAGTTGGATAAGTGGGGCCTCCGCTTTGGTTTTGTCAAATTCAAGGAGATTAAGTATGCGGAGGAGTTGTGTAGTAGTATGTCAGACTTCTTGTTAGGGTTGTGCAAGGTATGAGTGATCCGTTCTCGGTTTAGTCGTGATGATAAGAATGAGGTGCGACTTCCGAAACTTTTTTCTCTAGGATCTTTACAAACAAGGGTGGAAATGACTCTTGGTAGGTTTTTCAAATCTGCTCTTGTTGGCCTGGCGGTAAGTGCTACTCAGTTGAGGGCGGAGATTGTGATTAAGGCGTCAAAGGAGGAGGAGTTTTGCAAGGAGTTGAAGGGGAGTGTGGTGGGGTTTTTGTTGCGGGAGAATCATTTGAGACGCATTCAAACTACCTTGTTTATGGAAAGCTACAGCTCCATTTTTGTTACACACATCGATGGTAATTTAGCACTGATCCGAAGTCCGGTGGAGGGTCCAAGTGGGACTGATTGAACCTCAGAGAGATGTTTGGGTCCAAGTGGGAGGCATTCCTTTATACATTTGGTGTGAGGAATTCTTCAGACAAGTGGGTTCAAGACTTGGCTCTTTCTTAGGGGCGGATGAGGTAACGTTAAGTAGGAGGAGGTTGGATGTTGTTAGGGTAAAAGTTTTAACTGAGCTTTGGCCTACCATTTATGTATTTATAAGGATAGAGGTAGGTGGAGAATGTTTTTGCATTTGGGTGGTGAAGGAAAGTGGAAGAGAACCGTGGGGAACGATCTTTGATGATGATGTAGACGAAAAAGGGAGAAGGGTTGTTCCCTCAGATGCGTCCGGTGACTTGGACGATGGATACCGCGGTGGTGAAGAATATTCCGGCGAGGATGGTGGATCAGGCTAAGAGAGTGATGGCGATGTGTCAGTACAAGTCAAATAGATGGCGGTCCCTATAGTAGCCAATGATACTTCGCTGTTGAAGGATGTTTCTCTTGCCTTTTAAAAAGTCAATGACTTTTCCTATCATTGTTAAGGAAATAGATCTTTTCAACTCTACAAATGTTTGTTGTTTGGATTTGGGAGCTAGTCAGGGCAAAAAGGTAGTAGGTAATGTTGCTTCTTTAAAAGTTGGTGATGGAGACACATGTAGAGGGGGTGGGGCCGGTGGTTTTGATGGTCTAATAGAGTTAGTTGGGTGTTGGCCGGTTCCATTGGGTAGCACACAAGGCCCAATTTGGGAGGTTCCAAAAGCAATGGGTGTTGTTGACCGATCAACTGAAGAACGTGTATTGAAGCCTCGTGGAAGGAAAGATTCAAAGAAAAGCCAAAAATAAAAAAGATGTTGGATTCTCTTTTGTTGAGGATGATGGTGATCTTACTAAGCAACTTATCCACCTTGAAACAAAGTATAGAGCCAAGAAGTTAGAAAGGGAGGAGATGAACAGTGATCAATGATAGTGTCATCTTTTAATGTTAGAGGGCTTGGTGAGGCCTTGAAAAGTAGGAAGATTTGGGAGTTGGTCCGAAGTAATAATATTGATTTCTTTGCGATATAAAAAACAAAGATGGAAGATATTTATGGATCTTTGTGTACTAGTTGTTGCGGGGAATTTGGGATTTCCACCACTACATTGATCGTTCATTTCCAAAGAGGGGAAAGTATCAAAAACCGTTTACAAAGAAATTCTAAGTTCGGGGGTTGATTACACCTAGGGAAGGTTTTAGCATCCTAAGCGTCTATAGTATCCTATAGTAACCTCTAGTTTATTGCTTTTTTTTTTTTTTTTTACTTATTTTTAATGTGAAGAAATGGGAGGGAAGTAGTAAGATTTGGAGGGAGAAGTTGTATAGAGAGAGAGTTTTGTGTGTGCAAGTGAAGATTGGATTGAGAAGAGAAGGTTAAAGCAAAATTTAAAGTGTTTTAAAAAAGTGAACTTAAATCTAATCGTGCGACTAATTTTGGTTTTTTTGGACTAAAAGAAGTTTTATTTGAGAGAGAGAAGATGTTTGTTTGTTTTTCTATTTTTTCTAAGGAATTTACTATTCGTACCCTTTTGGAAATGAAAGTTCGTGCTTAGTTTGTTTTTTAACGTTTTGACGGAAAGCGATAAAAATAAAATGCATGCAATGCAAGTTTCTACATCCACTTTGGGGTTACATTTTTATCTAATTACATTCTAAGGTATTTTGCGGAAATTTAAACATGAATGAATGCAACATTTGAATGATGTGCGAAAAATAAACTAACCTAAAAGTACAAGTCCGACGGAATTAAATAAATAAACTAACTAAACTAAACTATAATTTTTTTGAGTTCTAGAACTATTTTTTAAGTCCGTCTCTATTAAGCTTGGGTTCAAATTAAGTCCGAATCATAAACCGAATGTATGAACAATATGCAATAATATAATGAAACAAAATGAATAAAATGTAAAGAAAATAAATGACATAAAGTAAAATATATAAACTAAATTGCATAATGTAAGTAGAGAAAATAAAAATGAAAATAAAATAAATAATAAGAAAATAAAAAGAACTGACTAAAAAAAAAAAATTAATTTAGAGAAGCAAAAGAACTAAAAAAAAAATAAAAAAAAACTGATTAATAAAAGAAAGAAAGAAAAAAACGTGTGAATTAATAACAATTAGGTAGGGGGTGAGAAAGTAATAAAGGGGTATGAACAGTAAAATGAAAAATAAAAAAAAATAGAGGCCCAGAAGCCCAACACGCCTGAACCGGGCGTTTTTGCCTGGACCGGACCGGTTCAGGCGGTTCAATCCCATGATTGAACCGAACCGAGTCACAGGATCCTGTGCGGTTCAGATGTGAGAGTCCATGATGCACTCTCAGATCATCATCCTTTGATTCTTATCAGACGCGCTGAAATGATCATTGAATCATGCGATCCAGATTAAATAAGAAGATCAGACGAGCCAGATTAAAAGTTGCAAAATAAAACCTATACTATAGTCCATCTCCTAGCTCCGGACGAGTCACTGACTCAGTAACCGAGTCAGGACTCGTCCGCCATGGACGAGTTCGTAATAGCTTCAAAACTGGACCAATAAATGTGTATGGGTACTCGATTTCATTCGATTTCTCACGTAGATTATGAATATCAACTTAGTTTTTCAAATAGATCTATATATTTTCGAAAACGAACGAAACAAAAGTAGATCTAAAATTTTGAAATCCTTTTGTATGCAAAATTGATGGAAACTAGTATATACACTAGTTTCCTTATCGTTTTGCAAGTTTACTGAGCCAATAGTCAAGTAAAACGGAGTTGAATTGAGGGAGAAATCTTCACCTCAAATTCTTGGTGAGAACGAGCTCGGTTTGGTGCGTTTTGACGCGTTCGCTTGCGGTTTCGTGGTCGTTTTGTGTTTATGAAGTATGTAGGGAGCTTATTGATCAATTATGTTTGAGGTTTGTGAAGGTTTGGATGAATTTGAAAATTTTGATTTTGATGAAGATGGTTGTTTGCTCTTACTGGTTCAATACGTGAACCTTCCTTTCTTTTTTCTTTTTTTGATTTTTTTGGTTATTGTTTGATTGGTAGAGAAATTGTGGGAGAAATTGTTTTTGGGAATTGTATAAATGAGTGTCTCCGTATGAGTGTGATGTGAGGTTTCTTTTATAGAGGGAAAATTAGGGTTAGTGGTAGGAATGTAATAATGATAAAATGTGAGATAATTTGGTAAAAATGATAGAAAAATGTAATTTGATTAAAATAAAAATAGAAAATAGAATAATGATGGGAAAAGGGTGAGGTGGAGCAATTTGATTGGTTAATGTAGAAAATGGTTTTTTTTAATTTTTTTAGGAAAAAAAGAAGATAAAGGGATAAGAATGAGATGAGATGGTGAGTCATAGAGATAGAGCAACTTGTGCTCTACTCTTTCCTCCTCTTGGCATATTTTTTAAAATAAAATAAAATATAAATGATAATAAGATAAAATAAAATGTGTAAAAGTAAAATAAAAATGTATTTTTTCATATTTTTTGAAATATATGGAAATGAAATATAAAATGAACGTGAAAAATAGAATACGCTAATTTTTTGATATTTTTAAACTTTTACGCTAATTAAAATAAAATTAACATCATGAGCTGAAAAAAAAAAACTATTATTATTTTTGACATTTTTAGAATAAAGGGTAAAATAAAACCAACAACTATTTTTTTATATTATTTTGACTTTTTCGAGAATATGAGCAAAATATGAAAATGTGCAAAACAAATGCAATTGAAACATGTATAATAAAAAAGTAAATATTTTTATATTTTTTTATGAAAATGTAATGCGAATCGGATTTGTAGGTCCAAAATTGGGGTACAATAACTGGCCCTATTTAAGTTTCTTCAACAGGAGAGATGAAAAAAGTAATTTTTGTCTAGACGGGGTTGAAGAGACTTAAATATAAGACGTGCACCATTTTTGGACCTAAAAATCCTCTAGCAATTCTCATGATGCAAATGTATGCAAAATGTTGACTTTGTTTTGGAATTTTGTAAGAAATGTTATGACAGACAGACAAAGGAAAAGACAGTTGAGACTCCACAGGGGAAGATCTGAACATGGCCCGATTGGAAAAAACAATAAGATATACCCTGAGTTTTATTGAGGACGAACTCTACTGGGGAACTTAAGCAAACACTGGGGAAAAGTGTTACTGACTATCGTCTGACCGACAGCAAGAATGTTGTATACTGACACACAACATTTTCAAAATATCAACTATCGACTGACCGACAGTAGGAATGACGTACACTAACATACAACCATTTGCAAAACATTTACTATTGACTGACCAACAGTAAAGAATGTTGGCAGTGACACTCAACATGTAAACATCATCAACTATCGACTGACCGACAGTAGGAATGGCGTACACTGACATACAACCATTTGAAAATCAACAGACAATCGACTGACCGACAGATGGAATGTTGGCATTGACACACAACATTTTCAAAATATCAACTATCGACTGACCGATAGTAGGAATGGTGTACACTGACATACAACCATTTGAAAAATAAGTAGACTATCGACTGACCGACAGCTGGAATGGCGTAC
The DNA here is from genome assembly GCA_951804385.1 of Trifolium dubium. NCBI lineage: Eukaryota > Viridiplantae > Streptophyta > Magnoliopsida > Fabales > Fabaceae > Trifolium > Trifolium dubium. Next base: position 22,462,852 of record OX638072.1, on the reverse strand, counting down.
ACTGACATACGACCATTGGATATCAAAAGACTTATCGACTGACCGATAATAAGGATGTTATGCACTGACACACAACATTTAAATCAACAAACTATCGACTGACCGACAGTTGGAATGGCGTACACTGACATACAACTATTTAAAAATCATTTACTATCGACTGACCGACAGCTGAAATGTTGTACACTGACATACAACATTTGGATATTACCTACCATCATATAAATGACAGTGAGTCAAGGTAATACAAAGATATATGGTATCATCTACTATCCAACAAAGTGGTAGTGTGTCAAGATAAAGAAACCAAATATTACTTACTATCATGCAAACGATAATGTGTCAAAGTAAAATGCAAAGATGAAATATTATCTACTGTCCAATAAAGTGACAGCAAGTGAAGACAATGACTTAATATTATCTACTATCATGCAAACGATAGTGAGTCAAGATAATATGAAAAGAAGAAACATTATCTATTGTCTAACAAAATGACAACAAGTCAAGATAATGAAACTAGGGAATTACCTCATACCATGTGAATGGTAGTGTGTCAAGGCAATCTGAAAAAGATAGACATCATCTACTATCCAATAAAGTGATAGCAAGTCAAGACAATGACTAAACATTACCTACTATCATGCAACGATAGTGTGCGAAGGCAATATGAAATGAAGATACATTATCTACTGTCTAACAAAATGACAGCAAGTCAAGATAATGAAATTAGGGGATTACCTCCTACCATGTGAACGGTAGTGCGCCAAGGCAATGTGAAAAGATAGACATCATCTACTATCCAATAAAGTGATAGCAAGTCAAGACAATGACTAAACATTACCTACTATCATGCAAACGATAGCGTGTGAAGGTGACATGACTCCATTGGAAGGAGGTGACTCTACAGGGTACTTCAATAGTGACTCAAGTAGGCTGATTTGTAAAAGTGTGTGTATTTGTAGAAAGAAAAGATTTGTATGATCTTTTTGTGTAATGTCTGAATAGGATTCATTGGGGATAAAATCACCTGAGGAATTTTAAATGTATCAGATAAAACAAAAGTTTCTTGTATGGAAAACTTGTCATTTGTTATTTTTGAATTTATGTTCAATCCGGGAACGAACCGGAGGGGAATTGTGAAGCAAGACTATGTGTCCAATTGAAGAATAAATTCAACTGGAATTTTCCTTTTGATGTAGGAAAAACTGAAACAACCATCTTCCACAAGAGATGAGTCTAGTGGGGAGTTTTTTGAAACAATAGATGTACACTTATCTGCCTAAGCTGACACTCTAATTGGAAAGAACAACATGCCCATCCCGACTCTATTTTGTAGACATAGACAAGACAAAAGAGACAAAAATTTGTACGTGATATAACAATATGTGAATGATGTAAATGTTTATGGCACATGTAAATGCTATGTATGAATATTATGTATGAATTTATGTATGTATGTATGTATGTATGTATGTATGCATGTATGTATGTATGCATGTATGTATGTATGTATATATGTATGTATGTTATGAATGTATGCTGACAAAACAGATAGGACGAACAAGACTGTAAAGAAGTCAACGTCGCATTGTAACTCAAAGTGTTTCAAACAAGGTGTATATGTTGTTGTAGATGAAGTAAGAGAACTCCTTGGGGAAGGAACAACTTCTCAGGGGAAATGGCCGTTTTAACGATCTGTATTCAAATTTGATGGTACTCAAGACAAAATTGTTAACCTTTATTGGGGATGTACCCTTTTTTTTTTAGATAACTGTCGGCATTCCTTTTAGAGAAAACATGTTTGTTGTTTATGAATGACTTGAGAAAATGGGGACTTTTTGCCCCTTGCTTTTGACCCTTTGCTTCAGTCTAATAAGACTTTGAAAACAATCGCTCGGAGAGCGTGACTGATTGACCTTGTTCATTAAACATTGTATCTATTGACTGCAGCAGCGTGCACTGAGAGTAAAAACTCTTCATCATCCATGATATTAACAGCCACAAATCTGCCATTATTCCACAACATATAACTATTCTGGAAAATATGATCTTGACATAGTATGCCCCAAGTGCTTGAAACCTTGAAGGGTATGCCCCTGGTCAACTGATATCTGTAATGAAACCAAATCTTGAACCATTTCAACCTTGATAGGCAGAATACAAATTGTTTGCCCCTGATTGGCAGAATCTATAGATAACTTGCCCCTGGTTAGGAGCGTCTCAACTCAGCTTTGCCCTTGATCATCTATAGCTTCAAATTTCTTTGATGTCAAGTATTAACTTGCAAGTAAAATCATTTCTTTTGAAAAGTATTTTTGATATAATATACATGTAAGTTTTTTGAAATTAAATATTTTTGTATTGTTTTTTTTTTTGAATGAAAGCACATATGATATGTACAAAAGGTTATTACTGATTAACCAAACAGGTGGAGTCAGTGTAACAATAAATTTGCTGAATATGCTTTCACAGTGAACCTAGTTTCAATTAGGTCTTTTGTATGTTATAACGTGGCTGGGCTCACGGTATTCAAAAAAAAGATTGTTAGGCACAAAATTTATTTGGTCCCACCCATTCTTCTTGATGTCCTTCATTCCTAAGTTCAATTAATTTAACTGATGCACTCATTTGACAAAAGAATCTTTTGGCAATGACATTTGAAGTTGATACCTTGGTTGAAGCTTCATTGATACTTTTTTTTTGTATAGACTTCGATGAGATTCTTGAATTGACAGTCACTTTTCTTTGTTTAGGAAATTTGTTCCTATTTCTTGGAATCACTCTTTATTTATATGGACTAGTTCTTTTTGAACTTTGAATTTACGGTCCATCAGGATGCCATTTTTTTGTGGGCTCTTTTTTGTATCCTTTTTTTTTGTACTCTCTCTCTTTTTTGTACTCTTTTTTTTTTTGTACTTTTTTTTGTAATCACTCTGTTTTTTTTATAACCCTTGTAAAGTTTTGGTGCATAGTAACTGTCATATAAATTGTTGTGAGTCTCATCTCTCGACAGCTTAAACTGATTCTCTTGTATCAGAATGCATCACCAAATTAATTGAAATACTACCCTGCCCCAGGTTAAGATTAAGGGTTCAGAAAAGTAGAAAAAACACCAACTTCAGGCTCAAAGGGGTTGAATACAGATTATCTCCTTATATCTCCAGTGTTTAGGAATTGAAACAATGCCTTACATCTTCAACTAGGTTTTTCACCATTGAAAGCATATACCAGCAAAAATCAGTTATTTATTTTCGTCATCCTCGCTCCAAGTTTGTAAATAATAAAGCAAAAGAAAAGGAGTGAATATGAATTAATTAATTCAAAAAACATGCATGTTTATTATATTAAAAGTACTTGACAAAAGACATAATTTTAGAAGAAAACAAATGCTTGATAAGAAAGAAATAAAAAGCCTAGCGATCATAGGGATGAGCTTCCTTGTATCACTGATTTCAACTGGATAAAAGAGTAGCAGAGATAACTTCAACAACAACCCCATGGTGTCAAACCGTATCCATGCATAACAGAGCTGGGTCTATATCCTCAAAAGAAAACTTGTTAGCTTCGATCAACCTTTGGACTTCACCCTTCAAAGTCAAACAATATTCAATACTGTGGCTAGGTGCTCCTTGATGAAAAGCACAAGATAACTCAGGTTTATACCACCATGGTAATTTTGCAGGTATCTTAGGTGGCGACCTAGTCTGAATAAGATTTCTCTCAAGTAAAATAGGAAGGAGATCTGCATACAACATAGGGATCGGTTCAAACTTAGGCGCCCTTTTTGGAGCAATATCAGTAATTGTAGCAGCAACATGCTGTTGTTTGTTCTTCTTCGGCTTCCCATGAGCCACCATACTCAACACTTGTTCTTTCTTTTTATCAAAGTCTGACCCAAACTCTCTTGCATTTCTAGAAGAAGCAGTCTCTCTTGTTAATCGTCCTTCTTGAAGACCTTCCTCAAGGCGCACACCTATGTCTACCATGTCAGTAAAATCACGGGGCGCATTGGCAACCATTTTATCATAGTAGAAAGTATCAAGAGTTTTCAAGAAAATTTTAACCATTTCCTTTTCCTCTAGAGGTGGACTGATCTGAGCAGCAACCTCCCTCCATCTCCGAGCATATTCTCTGAAAGTTTCCTTGTCTTTCTGAACCATCGCTCGAAGTTGATCCCTATCTAAAGCTGCATCAGCATTGTACTTGTATTGGCAGACGAAAGCCTCACACAGGTCACTGAAAGTTTTGATGTTATTGCTAACCAAACCCATGTACCATTTTAAAGCAGCACCAGTCAAACTGTCTTGGAAGAAATGAATCAACAACTGATCATCTTTTGTCAAAGCACACATCTTTCTAGCATACATCACAAGATGAATCTGAGGACAAGAGTTTCCCTTATACTTTTCAAACTCGGGTACTTTGAACTTAGGCGGAATCCTGACATTCGGCACTAGACACAGCTCATAAGCATTCTTTCCAAATAAGTTTTTCCCTTGGAGAGCACGAATCTCACGTTGCATCTCATCGAACTGATCTTGGTAACCTTCCACAGAATATGCTCCGACATTTTCAGCTTGTCTGACATGTTCATTCTTGTGTAGTGTAGTGTGAACAACAGGAACTGGAACAGTCATTATTGATGATGAGACTGGCATGGTGACTTGAGAAACTGTCAAAGTAGGAATCCGGATACTAGACACATTGGGATGAAAGCTCTCGTTGAAGTTATAAGTCTCAAGAACAGTACTTGTTAAAGCCTGAGAAGGAAGAGGTGGCAGAGGTGCCTGATTCTGTGCGTTCAACAAAGTTTCCATCATAGTAGTCAATCTATCCACAGTTGACTGAAGTGTAGCAACTTGCTAGCGGAGCTGAAGGTTCTCTTGTTCAATTGCTTCCATAACTTTCTCTTGATTAACACGAGTGTTGTACTTGCAAGTTGACTTTTGACGAGAGCGTCGGACAACTGAGAGAAAGACATGAAGTTTAGACCTTTTTTGGAGAAGACCATGAATGCAAAAAATGATGCATGATAAAGAAAGTTTTTTTTTTCTTTAATTATTTTTGGTTTTCAAAGGACCTTAGGACATTAATCATGAAGGACCTTATTTTTGTTTGTGAATGATCAAAAGATTTTTTTCTTTTTTTCTTTTCAAAGCAATTTTTTTCAAGGTCCACGATGAATGTGATGTTTGTAAAGCAATTCCTCTAAGTCCTTTGAAAACCAATGGAAAGAGATTTTCATGGATGCATGGATGAATGAGATGTGATGATGCATCAAGCACAAACATAAGCAAACATGGTTGGTTTAGGATAACATTGTTGGAGTCAAAAGGTAAGCCACCCAAAAGGTATGAACTAATGTTTATTTCCATTTTGTAACACAGGTTCTACGGAATTCTCAAAGTCTACAACTTTCCTTCTTGAATACCAATGTCCGCGAATACACTCACGACCGATATGAAATATCCAAGGGAAAGTCTCGTTTGAGCGTGGTATCGCGGAGTCAACTATTCCAAGATCTCACTCCTGGCTTTAGCTATCGCACCACATCCTAAAAAGGCCAAGTTGGGTTAAAGGTAACTAGGTCCACAATATTAACAGATACATATCTTGGCAACATACTACGCGAATCATCACGTCGAAATGAATACCACAACATGATCCTACATTGTGCGTGGTTTATCATGTGGGTAAGTGCAGAGTTTTAACTTCCGCCCAATCACAATGATCCTACCACTCCTATCTTATGGTTCACTCAAGCTCGGGTTAAGTTTATCTCAACTCATACCCCCCCATAACATGTAAAGTAAACAAGTAGGCATTTATGAAAGCAATAAACTAGGTGGCTTAACCCTCTTAAGGAGGATTCCCCAGTGAAGTCGCCATTTTTCTGTTGCGGGGAATTTGGGATTTCCACCACTACATTGATCTTTCATTTCCAAAGAGGGGAAAGTATCAAAAACCGTTTACAAAGATATTCTAAGTTCGGGGGTTGATTACACCTAGGGAAGGTTTTAGCATCCTAAGCGTCTATAGTATCCTATAGTAACCTCTAGTTTATTGCTTTTTTTTTTTTTTTTACTTATTTTTAATGTGAAGAAATGGGAGGGAAGTAGTAAGATTTGGAGGGAGAAGTTGTATAGAGAGAGAGTTTTGTGTGTGCAAGTGAAGATTGGATTGAGAAGAGAAGGTTAAAGCAAAATTTAAAGTGTTTTGAAAAAGTGAACTTAAATCTAATCGTGCGACTAATTTTGGTTTTTTAGGACTAAAAGAAGTTTTATTTGAGAGAGAGAAGATGTTTGTTTGTTTTTCTATTTTTTCTAAGGAATTTACTATTCGTACCCTTTTGGAAATGAAAGTTCGTGCTTAGTTTGTTTTTTAACGTTTTGACGGAAAGCGATAAAAATAAAATGCATGCAATGCAAGTTTCTACATCCACTTTGGGGTTACATTTTTATCTAATTACATTCTAAGGTATTTTGCGGAAATTTAAACATGAATGAATGCAACATTTGAATGATGTGCGAAAAATAAACTAACCTAAAAGTACAAGTCCGACGAAATTAAATAAATAAACTAACTAAACTAAACTATAATTATTTTGAGTTCTAGAACTATTTTTTAAGTCCGTCTCTATTAAGCTTGGGTTCAAATTAAGTCCGAATCATAAACCGAATGTATGAACAATATGCAATAATATAATGAAACAAAATGAATAAAATGTAAAGAAAATAAATGACATAAAGTAAAATATATAAACTAAATTGCATAATGTAAGTAGAGAAAATAAAAATGAAAATAAAATAAATAATAAAAAAATAAAAAGAACTAACTAAAAAAAAAAAAAAAATTTAGAGAAGCAAAAGAACTAAAAAAAAAATAAAAAAAAACTGATTAATAAAAGAAAGAAAGAAAAAAACGTGTGAATTAATAACAATTAGGTAGGGGGGTGAGAAAGTAATAAAGGGGTATGAACAGTAAAATGAAAAATAAAAAAAATAGAGGCCCAAAAGCCCAACACGCCTGAACCGGGCGTTTTTGCCTGGACCGGACCGGTTCAGGCGGTTCAATCCCATGATTGAACCGAACCGAGTCACAGGATCCTGTGCGGTTCAGATGTGAGAGTCCATGATGCACTCTCAGATCATCATCCTTTGATTCTTATCAGACGCGCTGAAATGATCATTGAATCATGCGATCCAGATTAAATAAGAAGATCAGACGAGCCAGATTAAAAGTTGCAAAATAAAACCTATACTATAGTCCATCTCCTAGCTCCGGACGAGTCACTGACTCAGTAACCGAGTCAGAACTCGTCCGCCATGGACGAGTTCGTAATAGCTTCAAAACTGGACCAATAAACGCGTATGGGTACTCGATTTCATTCGATTTCTCACGTAGATTATGAATATCAACTTAGTTTTTCAAATAGATCTATATATTTTCGAAAACGAACGAAACAAAAGTAGATCTAAAATTTTGAAATCCTTTTGTATGCAAAATTGATGGAAACTAGTATATACACTAGTTTCCTTATCGTTTTGCAAGTTTACTGAGCCAATAGTCAAGTAAAACGGAGTTGAATTGAGGGAGAAATCTTCATCTCAAATTCTTGGTGAGAACGAGTTCGGTTTGGTGCGTTTTGACGCGTTTGCTTGCGGTTTCGTGGTCGTTTTGTGTTTATGAAGTATGTAGGGAACTTATTGATCAATTATGTTTGAGGTTTGTGAAGGTTTGGATGAATTTAAAGATTTTGATTTTGATGAAGATGGTTGTTTGCTCTTACTGGTTCAATACGTGAACCTTCCTTTCTTTTTTCTTTTTTTGATTTTTTTGGTTATTGTTTGATTGGTAGAGAAATTGTGGGAGAAATTGTTTTTGGGAATTGTATAAATGAGTGTCTCCGTATGAGTGTGATGTGAGGTTTCTTTTATAGAGGGAAAATTAGGGTTAGTGGTAGGAATGTAATAATGATAAAATGTGAGATAATTGGGTAAAAATGATAGAAAAATGTAATTTGATTAAAAGAAAAATAGAAAATAGAATAATGATGGGAAAAGGGTGAGGTGGAGCAATTTGATTGGTTAATGTAGAAAATGATTTTTTTTTATTTTTTTAGGAAAAAAAGAAAGATAAAGGGATAAGAATGAGATGAGATGGTGAGTCATAGAGATAGAGCAACTTGTGCTCTACTCTTTCCTCCTCTTGGCATATTTTTTAAAATAAAATAAAATATAAATGATAATAAGATAAAATAAAATGTGTAAAAGTAAAATAAAAATGTATTTTTTCATATTTTTTGAAATATATGGAAATGAAATATAAAATGAACGTGAAAAATAGAATACGCTAATTTTTTGATATTTTTAAACTTTTACGCTAATTAAAATAAAATTAACATCATGAGCTGAAAAAAAAAACTATTATTATTTTTGACATTTTTAGAATAAAGGGTAAAATAAAACCAACAACTATTTTTTTATATTATTTTGACTTTTTCGAGAATATGAGCAAAATATGAAAATGTGCAAAACAAATGCAATTGAAACATGTATAATAAAAAAGTAAATATTTTTATATTTTTTTATGAAAATGTAATGCGAATCGGATTTGTAGGTCCAAAATTGGGGTACAACACTAGTCTATGGGGTTCTCATGATTATAATTGGCCTTTCCTACCTTCGGAAGGTCTTAGTGGCGACATTCTCTATAATTGTGTACTAGTCCATTAATTCTCTTCTCCTTTACGGAGGAGGGCTTTGTGGGTGTTTGTTTGGAATGGGGGATGGTGAATTCTATGTGTTTTGTGTTAAATGTTTACTCAAAATGTGATATAATCTCAAAGAGGCACTTGTGGAATAATCTTATGAATTGTAAAAGAGGGTTAGAGGATGGTAGATTGTGCGTGGTGGGTTACTTTAACGCGGTTTGTTGGGAAGAGGAGCATGTTGGTGTGAATAGCGGTGATGGAGGGCCTATTATCTTGGAAATGGTGGAGTTTAGGAGTTTCCTTGAAGAGGTTGAATTAATAGATCTTCCTCTTTGTTGTACCCCAATTTTAGACCAAAAATTCAAGTTGCATTTCATATATCAAAATACATCTAAATATATGTGCTTTATTATGTGCGTTTTTTGAAAACAAACAAATGCCAATTTATTGATGAATGGTCAAATTTGTCATATCATGTTGGATATGGGTAGGGATGTCAACGGGGCGGACAATGTGCGGAGGAAGCTTCCCCGCTCTCCGCCCCCCAAATTATTCCCCGATCCCCGCCACTGGAGAATATTTGTCCCCATCGGCAATGTTGATGCACTAGTTTCACTACTAGTATAAACCATATTATCATTAGTTTTATATTCTTCAATCAAATCTTCAAATAATTTCTTCACTTTTTCCAATTCTTTATTAGCATTGCCTCCATAAATACGAGGAAAGAAGTAATTTAACAATGACAGTTTGTATGTAGGATCCAAAACAACTCCTATTACCATCACCCCATTAATCAAACCCCAATATTTGTCAAACTTCACTGTCATATTTGCTGCCATTTTTTGAATGGTCTCATTAGAAGAAAGTAGCCACTTTCTTAAAGCCAACCTTATTTCACAAATTTTAGGAAAATAAATGATTGATGTTGGATACTTAGTACCTGAAAACAATTCGGTGACACTATAAAACAACTTCAATTTTTCACAAATTTCACTTGCCATTTTCAATCATTATCACTTGGTAAGCATGTATATTCAGTATGACGACTAAAATAGCGTCTAAAAACTGCTTTATAAGGCAATGCAGAAGCAAGCATTAGATAAGTAGAGTTCCGCCTTGTTCTAATATATTGTTCAAGCTTCTTTGTATAAGGCATGTTTAACTAATGACACATATCACCAAATTTCTCCTCCCTTTTTTGTGTTGCAACCCAGTAGCCAACACTTTCCCGAACCTTTTCAATCGAACTAGAAATTGCTTCCATGTCATCTTTTACCATCAATTTTAAGATATGGGCACAACAACGCATATAAAATAATTCTCCATTCAAAACAAATCTATAAGGTGGTATCTTATCGAACAAATGACCAATCAAAGCATCATTGGTGCTACAATTATCAACGGTTAACGATGACAATTTCCTATCAATATTCCAATCCATCAAGTTTCTAACCAAAAAATCACAAATAACTTCAGTAGTGTGTGGTGTAGGAACATAAATAAACCTAAAAACACTTTTCATAAACATCACATATGATACCCACATTTTAACAACAACAACAACAATAATAATAATAATAATAATAATAATAATAATAATAATAATAATAATAATAATAATAATAGCATACACGGAATGAATATAAATTATAATGCTTACCCAATGATTTGATTCTGTAAAATCCAATTTTCATCGATGTAATGAGCAGTAACTGCCATATATCCTTTGTTCTAATTGCTTGAATTCCACATATCAGTAGTTATTGCAATGTGACTTGTATTCTTTGCAAGTGATTTCATTCGCTTTGCCTTCTCACTTTCATATAACTTCACTATATCACTCCTCATGGTATTGCGAGAAGATATCTTAAACATAGGTTGTAGAGAATGGATAAAATTTCTAAAACAAATATGGTTAACCATCTTGATGGGATATTCATGCAACACAATCATCTTTGCTAGTTCATTCCTAGAAACATTTTGAATAAAGTTGTAATTTTTCATTCAAAACTGATTCTGGTTTAGATCATGACGCTTGCTCTGTTACTTTTAGCAAAGCTTGGTTTGGACCTCTTTTATTGCGAGATGGACATATTCTAAGATGGTCACGTAGATGCGTAGTGCCTGCTGATGTGTCGCCTCCAAGTTTTATATTACAGAATTTGTATATGGCCTTCCATACACCATTTATTTTTTCCCTTTTGTAATGTGGCCAAACATCTGATTTTAGTCCTTTTTTATTAGGATTTACATTTGACTCACCGGCAACATCCGCATCTTAATTTTCCAAAGGTGTCTCATTCAAAGTAGTTTGAGCTTCTTTTGTTGGTGGTAGAACCTCATTGGGAACAATTTCTGTTTGGGCTTTACGTTTACGAACCATTTTTAGACAAAAATCTGTCACAAAAACAAAGAAAGAAACCTACACTTAAAGACAAAAGGAAGTACAATTTATTTAAGAAATAAACAAAGCCATATAGGACTAACAAAACAAACAAACTTATTTTAATATGGGCTTAAATATGTTAACAACAAGAGCAATTAGGACCCAAACAGAATCTGTGAATCACAAGAAAGAAAGCCTAACAACTAGGAAAAGTAAAAACTAATAACAAAAACAAATCTTGCTATTCTGCTACAAAGAAAACAAAATCTAAAAAGATTTTTTTTTTAATCATCAAGCCTATATTGATAAATTCTAGAGCATAATACTCAAATACATTAAAGCAGAGAATATGCATGCAAACTATTTTAAATCAAAGTCATGGACTCATGGTGATATTTCGTTAACAAAAAAAACTAAGTCATAGTAGAAAAGAAGTAGAACAGTTCTTCAACTCTAAAAAATATAAATCATGATTAAATCAAATAAAATAACAAACCTTAGATAGAAAGGGCTAGTAGTGAGGATCGAGGAGTGATCAATGATGGAGAGTTGTTGCTTGTTGCCTTTTGCAATGATCATACATATGAGAGGACAAGGAGTGGGGTGAAGTATTGGAGTGGTATCAATTTTACGTAGAAGAAAAAATGAATGGAAGAGTCAAGAGAAAGTAGCCTCTTTTCTAGGGTTGGGAGTTGGAAAGGAAAAGAGAACCACCAAAATTACTAGAAATCTCATATCCCAACAAAAAAAAAACGTAACAATAAGAGAAAATAATTGGCATGATTCTTCACTTGCTAAAATTAATTAAATCTTTCATTCAAATTACAAGAAAGACTAAAAGAATCAACATTTAATATTGATAAAAAAAATATGTATTAATATTTTATTTTTTCAAAAAATTAACATTTAATATTATTACTATATATATAATTTTTATAATATATATGTATATAATTAAGAGTAATGAACGGATTCGGAGAATCCGCGGGGACGAATGTGTCTTCCCCGATCCCCGCCCCGAAATATCTGCGAGGGAGCTTTCCCCTCCATCCCCGTTCCCACGGGGGAAAAATCCCCATTCTTGGAGCTCCGTACGGGGCAATATCTGCGGGGATCCGCACCAACAGATGCAAATTGACATCCTTAAATATGGGCTACAATAGAAGGGGGTATATTAGAAACCCAAGTTTTATTTGGCTCATAAGGCCCATTTAGTCAATTCACGGGCAACTCTATTTCCAGATCGTGGAACCCAATGAATTGATGATCTAGGATGTGAATCAAGGTAATTCCTACATCCTTTAGCTATCCTTTCCCAATACCTTCGTGAAAACTTGTGCTGAAGCACCGCATTCACCACCATTTACGAATCTAATTCAAACACGACTTTGTCATACTAGATGTGCTCTATAAGACACACTGCGTCACTGAGCCCCATGGCCTCCGCTGTTACCGCGTCATTGGAACACAACACCATCTGTGTCGCAGCTCCAATGTAACTTCCATCTCCTTTTCGCAATATAAATCCTAAACCCCAATAGCCATCGCCAAAGGAGTGAACATCTACGTTGAGCTTTACGAAATTATTGGAAGGGGGACTCCAGTTCGTATTGTTATTGCGTAAAGATGGGTTCGAATTCGGTGTTGTAATCTTTGCCGGGAAAGCATGATGTTGATACTCTCTCAGGGTGGCCAGAGCATGTTGCATCACCACTATGACTGGTAATTCTTTTTGTTGAAACACTAAATAATTTCTAGTTGTCCAAATGTCGTAGATAATAGCCACAATAATTTCCATGGTTTCTTTAGGAATAATACTGATCATAGCGATTAGCCAATCTGGAAAATGTTGATGAGTATTTGCTGAGAAATTAATTGATAGGGGGGAAGCAAACCAAACTTGTTTAGTCCACTCAAAAACCATAAAGGCATGATCTATAGATTCCATGGCCTTATTACACATGGGGCATAGAGGGTTGCATTGTACCACTCGCCTTTCTAAATTCACACACACTGAAATAACGTTGTGTAAAATGCGCCAAATAAGGTTAACTTGCTTGGGGGAGCTGTGTAATTTCCACAAATTGTGCAACTCTTTAGTGTTTTTTTGATGAGTACTTCCTTTTTGAGTTTGGCTTTGCCATGCCATAATAGCATTGTAACACGACTTAACCGTGTAAACACCATCAATAGTACCTTGCCATGTTAGTTCATCTTGCTCATTATCATCGGCAATGGGAATGTGCATAATTTGTTGAGCCTCAAAGGGTAGAAAGAGGCTCTGAATAAGGTTTCAAATCCAGTGATTACCATCAGCAATCATAATGTCCTTATCTTTTTCATAGTTAGAGTTTTGAGGTTTTTACTCCATATCTTAAAGTCATTTTGCTCTGGAAGCCACTTATCCTCCCATTTGTTGATCGTAGTGCCGCTGCCTACTGTCGAAAAACAACCTCTTTCCAAAACCCATTTTGCTTGAATGATGCTTTTCCAAGTGTAACTGTCATTACTTTTATTTTATGCTTCAAGAAAGCTCCCCTTTAGTAAATATTTTCCCTTATAAGTCTCGGCTAACAGGGAATGAGGTTGAGTGATGATGTGCCAACCTTGCTTAGCCAATAGAGCCTTAATGAAGGCTCTAATATCCCTAAAGTCCATACCACCTTGTTTTTTTTTATGTCGACACATATGCTTCCAATTAAGCTAGTGAATCTTTTTTCTGTCCATATTGCTCCCCCACCAAAACCTACAAGTCACTTTCTCAATATGAGAGCATATGCTTTTTGGAAGCAAGAAATAATTCATGATGTAAGTGGGTATGACCTGGCAACTACCTTTATAAGGGTACTTTTCCCCGCGAAGGAAATATTTTTCTCCTTCCAACCCTTGAGTTTTTTCTAAATCTTATTAGTAAGAAACAGAACATCTGTTTTTTTTTAACGACCCATAAACGTAGGATTCCAAAATATTTCGAGAAATTTGCCACCACCGTCATTGGGAGAATGTGTTGAATACTAGTTTTGGCCTCCCTCGACACTCTTGCACTATAAAGAAGTTCAGATTTCCCCATATTCACTTGTTGACCAAAGGCTTCTTGGTAGTTGATAATTATATCTTTCATATTTTTTGCTTCATCTGTAATGGCCCTAAAAATAAAAGACTATCATCGACAAAAAGTAGATGAGTGATCTCAGGCACACCATGGGCTATTTTAACCCCATGAATCAGTCTATGTTCTTGTGCGTTTTGATTTCCTTTTTTCATGCATATTTTTGTTTTTATTCTTACATTTTCTTTATTTCTTCACTTGTTATTATTATTTTTTTTTAAAATAATTTTAAAATCTTTCATACAAAAATAGTCTTGTTTTATGCATATTTTATTTTTATTTGTTCACGTAATTTTAGTTTTTTTTTTTACTATTTTACTCTTTTTAGTTTATTTTATATTAAACTAGTTTCTTAATTCCCGTAAAAATACAAAAATATAAAAAATAGTCATTTTATGTTTTACGTTCATTTTATATTTTATTTTTACATAGTCTAAAAATATCAAAAAAATTACTTTTTATTTGCTCTTCATTTTATTTTATTTAGTTTTATCACTTTATTCTAAAATATTCCAAATATAGCACAAGTTGCATTCCATCACCATTACTCATTAATTTTATCCCTTTTCTATCATTTTCCATTTAAAAATAATTCAAAAATCGTGATCTTATCCCATAAGTTACTATTTTATTCATTTTGCATCTTTACCCTCAAAAAATATTGTTTCCTACACTTTTGTCATTTAACTTAAAATGCCTCTGTAAATACATTCATACTTTAATGAAAGAGAACAATTCACAAACACCTAGGAAGCTCTCCTCAATCAATTATTCTACATCAAAAACTTTTATTCACTCATTTCTCAACTCATAAAAACCCCAAAAAAATATACAAAAAAAACTCCAAACATCACCAAAACTTCATTCCATTTGAATCATTTAATCTATAAACATAAAATCAATACAAAAACACAGATCAAACAATCAAAACCGAGTATCATCTTTATTCATCCACCATTTTCATTAAAAAATTGAAATCCTTCAAAACTTTCTCATATCCAAAAACAATTGATTCCATAAGCCTCATATCATCTCCAACAATGTGAAACAACACTAAATCACGATAAAAAACCACACAGAAACCTCAAACTCGAAACCTCCAAACAAGTCCTTGAAGCTTTCGGCTCCTCATTTCAAGCACCAAACAAGTCTGATCCATACCGTTTATCACTTCTGGATCACGTACAAACTTTTTCCCTTAATTATTTTCATCCAAATCTCTCTAAATCTTGTTTTCAAAAAAATCCGATCTATTTTCTCTCTCTTTTATTTTCGCATTTTAAAACATCATCACGAAAAAATGCAAAAATTCACTATCTTAATTTAATCTTACTATTCTAAAACGACACTTAAAAAAAGGAATGGAGGGAGTAAAAGGCAAATAATTGTTTACCCCCTGCAAAACTAGCGATATTTGATTTACCCTGCCTGATTTTGTTTTTCAAATCAACCTCTCTAATTTGAAGATTCTTTCATTCTTCCCCTTGATTGTACAGCTGAACATATGACTATACAATTTTGATGACGTGACACATACACATGAGTTTTTTTAATACCAACTCATTAAATCTTTAATTTATTAATGAAAGAAAATTAGAAATATTAAAAAACAAATTTTCTTTTAATATTTTTTTAAAAAAATTATGGCTAAATTATATATTTGATCCCTTAATTTATTTAATAATTTCATTTTAGTCCCTTAATTTCTATTCCGTTTGTTGATCTAGTCCTTTCCATCAAGTTTAAGCAAGACTTTGTTAACTTTGCTTACGTGACATTTATTTTTGGGGTTCTAGTTAGGATTATAACCTCTTTAGATTCCATCTCATGATTCACACATCTCCCTTAAAGATCTCTTTTAAAGCAATTTCATTGGCTAGTTCTTCACACTATTCGCCAGCATGTTAAACCAAAATATATGCCTTTTCATTTTTTCATGGGTTGGAGTCCGCCACATGGAGTCATAGTTGCATGGTGAAGCAACGGTTCATGTCTAACACAAATCACACTTTTTGATTAAAATAATAATTAAATTGCTGCACAATTAAAATAACAATTAAGTTTGTGTTACTTTATGAATAAAATAATAATATGTATTGTAAAGTTGTGAGATCCTATACGAGTTCTTTAAAGTTGCACTATTAGAGTAAATGATGAGTAAATTTTTTTTGAACAAGTCAAAATGATATATATATATATATATATATATATATATATATATAACCAAAAAAGAAATCAACCCCCTCAGTACAAGGTGTGTTAAGGCAGCCGAAGATGTTTGCATCAAGATCTAGATAAAAGTGAGAATACATCAAGCCAACACTACATCAAATGCCCAAACACAAAAAATGGTTCACCCACCAACTATGCAAGTTAACCCCTATCTCTGGATTCTGTGTCCTCATCCACCAAAAGGAGTACTGCTTGATCTAGTCCAGCAAATGAGAAGTCGACTGCGCTGAGTTATTGAAGAGATGCTGATTACGCTCTGTCCACACAACTCAGACACAAAAAAGCCAATTGAGCTGCATAAAAGATTTCCGAGTCCGGCTACCGCCTACTGCAAGCACAAACTGTGTAAAATGAACTGAAGTAGACGCAGGATCCACCATCGCGAAATCAAAATGATGAGTAAATTATTTCAAGATGATGTGACTTTAATAAGACGTACAAAATACCATTAGGGTGATTCACCAATAGAGATGCTCTAATATACTTCTTCCGTCTCAAAATAATTGTCGCAATTTGACTGTTGAGATTTATTTTCACCGAATTTTTCTACTAATCTATAAAGATAAAGGGTTAAATACATTTTTAGTCCCTATAAATATCCGACTCTTCTACTTTTAGTCCCTCTAAAATTGTTTCCCACTTTTTGGTCCTCCAAATATTTTCGATCATGATTTTTGATCCCTGCTTTTCACTCAACTATGTGTACGATCCAAATTTTTTGACGAGTTTTTGTGATCATGTTTATAATATTATAAAAATTACCTAAACCAAAATTCATAATTTTTTAACAAATGATGAATTAACTATGAATTTTTAAGCGCAAACACTTCAAAAACTCATATTTAATTCATCACTAATTAAAAATATTTAAATTTTGCAAATCAATTTAATTTTTAATATACTAAACATTACTGCAATACATAATTTCAAATTTTAATTAGTATACATGAGTTGACTTAAAAGTATGGACCAAAATTCATGTTAGAGAACAACAAACTTTCTTTTTAAATGAACAATTTCTCTTTCTTTTTTCTTTATCTTTATTTTTTTATTAGTTGTAACAAAAAAATCCAATTTAATATGATAAAGAACAACAAACAATATTACACAAACATTTTGATAGTTTCCCAAAATTAAATAAAATTTAATATTCTTAAAATTTGTTTTTTAATTGTTCAACAAGATTTATTTGTTGATGGGCTTATTCATATTTTGGCCCATTTGGCCGTATATAAAATAACAAAAATGGTTTAACCTAATCATTATCTTTGCTTTGGGGGAAATCGCTGGCATCCTTCTCTTTGTTCTCTCCGTGCCTCTTCTTCATAACAAATCGGTGAGTTATTTCTTCTTTCATCTTTCACGGTTTTTAATTACTTTACCTATATGTATCTTTTATTTTCTTTTCTTCTTATTGCCTGCGTTTACATCTTCATATATTTGTTATTTTTTATTTTACCTTTTCTTCTTCTTCTTCTTCATGTGTTGATAAATCAAACATGATGTGTTTTGTCTTCTATTTAAACACGAACATAGACACAGACACTATACATGACACTGACACGTCAAAAACATGACACTGACATGTCGATATGCATAATTTTTTTGAAAATAATATGATTTAGGTTTAATTGTACTTTTGGTCCCTATTTTACAAATCGACGATTTTGATCCATATTTTAAAATTAGATATTTTTGCCCTCTTATTTTGATTTTTATTTTAAAAAATTTAATTAAATACTTTAAAATAGATATTCTACTTGTACTAAGTGACTTAAAATCATTAACAATTAACTTCAAACTAATACTTGCACAAAGTTGTTGATAAAAAAAAAATGTTGTATTATATTACATCTATAATAAAACGAGAATGATTATTCTAAATTGAAAATAATTGTTATTTTTTTTCTTTAAGAATATAGACATTGTAAATTTTTTTAATTGATAATAAAATTGTAAAAAAAACTTTTAAATTTATCATTACATTAGGTCTTTAAATAAATATTTTTTAAAAAATATCTCTTTACTATCATGTGATAAAGAATAAATTCATGTCTCTAATTTGATTCCTAACATGTATTGTTTTCCTCTTAAATTAGCAATTAGAATAGAAAAACCTCTTAAAAAAACAAATCATATCAACATCACGGTCCAGATTAGTATATAGGCCGTGATGTTGATTTGTGTTGTTTTTAAGTTGTTGCTGATCTTTTTGCTAATTTAAGAAGCTGATGAAAAATGTTAGTCTTCAACTTGAAGACATGAACTTGTTCTTTGCCATAGTTAAAAAATGAGATGGGGTCCAAAAGTGTAAAATGATTCAAATTAAGGGGCAAAAATGTTTGATTTTAACATAGGGAACTAAAATTGTTGATCTTGTAAAATAGGAGACTGAAAGTGCAATTAAGTGTATAATTTAATCATAAGTGTCGTGTTGGTATTAGACTCAACATGACGCGTATCCAACACACTTAATCTGAAGAGTGTCTATACTTAATAGTTTATATTGAAATCATCTTTTTTGCACATATCATATTTTCATTTGTTATATTTAACTTTCAATTATTGTTAGGCCAACGTAGATTTGATTTAATGGATAAAGAGTTGTCTCATACATCTATAGATTGCGAGTTCAACTCCCATGTTTAGATATCATTGGTCAACAATTCGTAAGAAACTTTCTATAATCCCTTTTAGGCTATGAAGCGTAAATACTTTTTAGATTAGGTGTGTTATATTATCTGACATGCGTCTGTGTCCTACACAACAACGACACAACGTGTTTATGTCTGTGTCGTGTCTGATGTATCTATGTTTTGTAGTTTTAAGGCTATCCTGGTTAGAGATGACAATGCGAATTCATTCGTCATGTTTAGACCACCTTGCTTTTAACCCATTGAAAACGGAGGCGAGACAAGTTTACTTATGTATTTGTGCTTAAAATTTTATACTTATAATTTGGGACGGAGGGATTACTACTTTTAGGATTATATACTCGCTTTATTTTATATAACTAGATATATCAGTTATTTCAATAAATTTTTTTAAAAAAATATTACTTATAGTATAGAACAAAAAGAGTATTTAACATCAAACTTATTATTTTACTATATCTTTATATAAATATTTAACTAATTAAGTAATTAATACTAATATAATATTTATAATTGTCATTAGAATATTCAAGGCTAAATTAGATTTTTGGTCCTTTATTTATTCATTTTTTAGTTTCATTCAACGCTTCCATTATCACTAAACTCAGAAAAATTCATCATCTTCATTGGCAAATCCAAATTGATCTTCATTATGATGAAGAATTTGAGTTTGGTGATGAGTTTTTTTGAGTTTGATGATAAATGTGATGAAGGAAGTGGTAGATTTTTTTATTGATGAAAGAATGATCAATGTTAATAGTTTTTTTGACAAATTTTAATAAAAAAAGTTTATTTGACTGACAAAACATAGTTAAGAGATCAAAATGTAACAATAATTATCCTAGATGTTGTATATATTATAGTAATATTTGGAGGTGTTTCTCATATTTACCGTTTGCAAATGCGAACTTCTTGTAGTTACATTATTTGAGAAACTTACGAAAAAAATACTTTGGAGCCATTTGAAGGTAGATATATGATGATGTGGTCAAAAGACTTTGATATCAAAGCTTGCAAAGTGAAGTCATCACGCCATAAACTTCATAATCAAATGTACAAAGTTCCTGCACTATTGATTTCTAAATTTAAAAGTCATAAGGTACATTTACAATATCTAAATATTTGAATTTGATTGTGGTATCTTCCATTTAAATGGACATGCTTTAACATTTCTTTTAAATTAAAATTTGATCTGATATTTAAAAATCAATGACAACCAACCAATCTTGGGTTTATCCAATAAATTTCTTTGATAGAAATTAATCATCATTAAATGATGTTTATTTTATATTGTTTTTATGTCCCTTAAAAATTTGGAACATGCATAATGTACTTTGTTATTTCATTAGCATAAGTTGTTGTTCTTTATCTTATATTGATTTACAATTAATTACAATGTATTGAAAAGTATGGATCAGTTTGATGAATTGATAGAGACTCTAACACCTTTTAATTAAGGTATGCCTCTCTAAAGAGCATATAGGATCGTGTCTAGTTTTGTTTATAATAGAGTCATTTTTTTTTCAGAAGAGGAAATTTGACTCGTATATATACGATGCTATATTCACTACTAATTTTGAACTCACGGGTAGAGAAAAATATGGTAGTGAATATGTCAAGCATCAGAGAAGATGCTCATCTTCTCTACATTCAAATTCAACGCTAGCTGATGAAAAACATATCAGTTTACAAGGAACAGAAGAACAAGTTTTTCTTACTATTGATGACAAAAAAGAATATAATGGTATCTCTATAAAAGACAATTCTTGCCAAAGTGAATCCGAAGATTCTATTAATGGGTTAAGTTGCCCTATGTATCCAAGGAGATTGAAAATCCAACTTAGAGATCCAATGGAACATTCTTTAAGTACCAATACTTTAAAGGATAAACCTAAAATAGAATTTGTGGAACAATTGAAGTCATCTGTCGATGAAAATTTTATGGATGGTACGACTTCACTGATGTTAAGCTCAACTCAGGAAGATATTGAACCGAATTGCTCCATCAACAAATACTTACATGTCAGGGGTAATAATCTTCAAAGACCAATGGAACATTCTTTAAGTACCAAGACACCATTAAAGGATAAACCTAAAATAGAATTTGTGGAACCAATTAAGTCTTCTGTCGATGAATCTTTTATGGATGGTAAGACTTCACTTATGTTAAGCTCAACTAAGGAAGATATTGAACTGGATTGCTCTGTCAACAAATACTTACATGTCAGGGGTAATAATCTTCAAAGACCAGTTATTCCTATTGGACCTAGGTTTCAAGCAGACATTCCTAATTGGGATGGTAGAACCGGCATTAAACAACATAGTGGTGATTATGGTTTGAAGTGGTTGGGCGCCCAAATTTGGCCAATTACTAACTTTTGTGAATTAATGCAAGAAGTATACATAAGGTAGATTAGAGTCATGCTCTCTTTAGGGTCTTGACTCCTCTTATACACCAAATTTTTGTCCCACATCATTTCTCTTCCTCAATCTCCTTTGACCCTCCCTCGGGCCTCTCTAATCTTAATCTCCACCTCATATTCAAACTTTCCTTTTCAACCCTTTTCCCCAAAGTTCCACTAACTTTCCGACATCATTTTGTGGGTTGTGGCTAAGATGCAATCAATCATGATTCAAAATACCCTCCGCTTTTCATGTAAAATGGTGTGAACTTGAACATTTTGAAAGCGGCAAGAAAAAACTGAAGAGGTTTGGGAAGGTCAGCCACTTTATAACCTTCTTGCGCCTCCCTTTAGATTTCAAAATTATCTTTGAGGATTGTCCGAGTTTCACATTATAGAACTCAAACCAAGTCAGTCAAAAGCCTTAGACGATGACCTATTCTTGTGGTCTATGAAGATTGAGAATGTTATGATTAGTTGAACATAAGCTCCAAATTTGTTTTCAAACTACAACACAAATGAGGCTTTTGTTGTGCTGGGTGGTTATTGTGTCACTTTTTGTGGGTATCGCTAAGAGAGTTTTATGTGCTATCTTGAGGGTGATGTCAATGGCAAACTTCAACCAATTTTACCCTAACAAAATTTTATTTAATTTGATTTATTTATTTGATGTAATTTTTTCGTCTAATATTTTACGATTTTTGCTTTGTGGTTTTTTAGACATATTTTGATGTAATTTTATATAAAAATATTAGTAACTTTTAAATTCTTATGCAATTTGATTCCTATTAAAATTAAAATTGTAATGACTTAAACATGCAAAAGGTCTATGTAGTTTGGGTCATTTGAATTTTCATAAAAAAATTAAATTGTCCTTTCAACTTTTGGCTCACAGAATTGCTTTAGATTCTGATGGCTCGTTCACTTTTAATTCGAGATAATAGTCAACATCTAGTGACATCTTTTTGGATCGGATTGATGTCTTCTCTTGTAGTCTGAAAGTTGTGCAGTGTCTTTGTTGAGGTTTTACGTCATCTCCAATCATCACACCACCTTGAGGACATTATACACAACCATTTTATGAGCAATTTTTATTCGGTCAACTCAATGTTTTTTCTTGACAACAATTTTTAAACTTGACCAGTAGACGGTCTAATAGGTAGTTTAACTATTTACCTATTTTTGTTTATTTTGTATTTTTAGGACGTCATATTTGAAATAAGAGAAAAGGAATATATTTGATGCATATTAAAGAAGAGAACAATTTTGTGGGAATAATTAGTCAAAACTAATTATGGCAAGATGCAACATTAGTCAGGAGCCATAATAAGAAAACAATGACTTATATGTGTTTTGTAATATGCTTCAGTCATTTTATAGTATGTGGATTACTATATAAGATGAAACATTAGTTTGTAATAAGCATCACAACATACAGTATAACAAAGTTATTAGTTTTCTCTTATAATAATAAATTCAATCTTTCTTCTTAGACATATTATTTCTTCATACAAGTTTATTGTTCTAGCTACATTATTTTGTGTTCAACTTAGTGAGGACTGTATTTCATATCGTTATTAGAAGCCAAAATTCCGCTGCGACTCCAACAATTGGTATCAGAGGCAATTGTAAAAATTTAGAGTGGTAAAATTTTAAATTTTTTGTTATCGAATATAATGGCTTCTACTAGTGGATCAGTTAAGATCGGTAAATATGAAATTGAGATGTTCAATGGAAAAAATGATTTTTTCTATTGGAGGATGCAAATGAAAAATCTACTTATTTCACAAAAGTTGCACAAGGCGTTAGCAGGGCAGAAACCCGAGAGTATGAAGGATGAGAATTGGGAAGAGTTAGTTCTTGAAGCACGGGCAACCATAATCTTATGCCTTGAGAGGGATGTTGCATTCTTGGTGAATGAAGAAGCAACGGCTGCTGGCGTGTGGTCAAAGTTAGAGAGTAATTTCATGACGAAAACTCTAACTAATCGGATCTACTTGAAATCCAAATTGTATACATGCAAGATGGAGGAAGGCACCCCAATCCGGGATTATGTCAACAAGTTTGATAGGATTATATCAGACTTGAAGGATATAGGAGTAAAGATTGATGATGAAGACCAAACACTTTTGTTATTACTTTCATTACTAGAGTCCTATGAAAATTTAGTCCAAACATTGATGCTTGTGGGAGACACTCTTACCATGGATGAGGCTAGGACATCACTTTTAGCGGATGATCTTCGAAAGGTTGCTAAGAGTGGGATGTCTAGCAATGGAAGAGAACAAGCTCAAGGATTGTTTGTTTCTAGAGGAAGGACAAATGAAAGAGGACAAGGCAGGGGAAGGAAGTCTAGATCAAAATCTAGAGCTCCTGCGGAAAGAACATGCTTTAAATGTGGTGAGCATGGACACTTTAAAGCTAATTGTCCAAATAAGAGGGTATTATTTAAGAAGCAGACCAACAACGACAACAACTCCAGTGGCAAACAACAAGATTTGTCGGAGGCGAGTTATGTCTCAAATGATGGGGATGATTGTTTTTCGGTCTCAGAGAAAGATCATGATATTTCCGGTAAGTGGATGCTTGATTCAGGAGCCTCACACCATATGTGCCCATATAGGCAGTGGTTTACTACCTACCAAGTATAGATGGTGGATATGTTTTGATGGGAAACAACCATGCTTGTAAAATTATGGGGTATGATACAATAAGAATCAAGATGCATGATGGAATGGTAAGAACTCTGGTGAATGTGAGAAAAACCTTATTTCTCTTGGTGTATTGGAAGAAAATGGTTGCAAAATAATCTTGGAAAATGGAGGCTTAAAGGTTGTTCGTGGTTCGTTGATTGTGATGAAGGGGGTTCGTCACAGGAATCTTTATCCTCTTATGGGGGAAACTGTCACGGGTGATTTGGCAGTTGGAATCAGTAGAAGTAAAGACCAGACTGAATGTACGAGGATATGGCACATGCGCCTTGGGCATATGTCTGAAAAGGGTCTATCACTGCTTGGTGAGAAAGGTTTGTTGAAGAACATGGAAAAGCCATGCATGGAATTTTGTGAACATTGTGTGTATGGCAAAGCACATAGGTTGCGGTTTTCTTCAAGCAAGCATAAAAGCAGGGGAATATTAGACTACGTGCATACTGACGTTTGGGGTCCGGCTCCGGTTACTTCTAAGGGTGGTTCCAGGTACTTTGTTACATATGTTGATGATCATTCGAGGTATGCTTGGATTTATTTTCTTAAGCATAAGAATGAGGTATTTGATATTTTCAAGTGTTGGAAAACAATGGTTGAGAACAGAACGGGTAGAAAGTTGAAAACTCTGCGATCGGATAATGGTACATAGTATACGGATGGAGCTTTCAAGAGGTTTTGTGATCAGGAAGGCATTGTTAGACACTGGACAGTCAGAGGCACACCACAACAGAATGGAGTCGCAGAAAGACTGAACCGTACACTTCTTGAGAAAGCAAGGTGTATGCGCTCTAATTCTGGTTTAGGTCGAGAATGGTGGGCAGAGTCGGTTGCTACAACTTGTTATGTTGTAAACAGATCCCCACATTCTAGTTTAGGTGGAGACACACCCTATAATGTGTGGTCAGGTGAACATGCTGATTATGACAAACTGAAAATCTTTGGATGCACGGCTTATTATCACGTCAAGGATAACAAACTTGATAATAAAGCCAAGAAAGCTATCTTTCTAGGATATGCAACAGGGGTCAAAGGCTATCGTCTTTGGAGTGTAGAAGATTCTAAGTTTGTCATCAGCAGAGATGTTACATTTGACGAAAGATCTATGGTAGCTTTGTCAAAAGCTATGGAACCTAAGGATGGTGATGCGACGATGCAACGATATCAAATAAACAAGTTATTGATATAGAATCTAAAGACCAACTAGATTCTAGTCGTGGTCAGGTGGAGAATCCTATCGCCGGTGAAGACGAGGAAGAGGATGAACTTGATCAGGAGGAGGTTCAGCAGGAAAATATACATGTGTTACAACAATAGCAGCAGGAACCTTTGGATACCACTAGGCCAAAGAGAAATTATAATCCAGTTCAGAAGTTTGGGTCAGACAAACCTCTGAGGCATTATGGGCAGGTCAACTTGGTGGAATATGCACTCTCAATTGAAGATGATGAGCCGATCACCTTCAAGCAAGCTATCAAAGACAAAGATAGAGAGAGTTGGTTGGTTGAAATGGAGGAAGAGATGCAATTTCTTCACAAGAACAAGACATGGGAGGTGGTCCCGTTGCCTGTAGGAAAGTCTGCTATCGGTTGTAAGTGGGTGTATAAAAGAAAAGAAGATCATACTAAGTCGTGTGGTACAAGATATAAGGCTAGACTAGTGGCCAAGGGGTTTGCACAGAAGGAAGGAGTTGATTACAATGAGATATTTTCTCCGGTGGTGAAACATACTTCTATCCGGGTGCTATTAAGTCTAGTAGCTCATGGTGATTTTGAGCTGGAACAACTAGATGTGTAGACAGCTTTCTTGCATGGAGACTTAGATGAGAAAATATATATGTATCAACCTGAGGGATACAAGGTTGAGGGTAAAGAGAGTCAGGTATGTCGCTTGAGGAAATCACTTTATGGATTGAAGCAGTCTCCTCGACAATGGTACAAGCGATTTGACTCCTTTATGTTAAAGCAAGGTTTCTCTAGAAGTAGTTCTGATTGTTGTGTCTACATTCAGAAGCTTCATGGAGGTGATTATATCTATCTATTATTGTATGTCGATGACATGCTTAGTGCTTCAAAAAGCAAGGTGGAGATAAATCGGTTGAAGTATAAACTTGGTAAAGAGTTAGAGACAAAAGACTTGTACTTGGTATGGAGATTAGAAGAGAGCGGATAAACCGAAAATTGTTCTTGAGTAAAAAAGGCTATTTAAAGCGGGTTGTTGAACGGTTTGGGATGAAAGGTGCTAAGTCGATGGTTACTCCATTAGCTCCACATTTTAAGCTTTCTGGTAATCAGTCTCCCATTACAGCAGAAGATAAGGCATACATGGAAAATGTACCTTATGCTAGTGCAGTTGGCAGTTTGATGTACGCTATGGTGTGTACACGTCCGGATATTTCACAAGCGGCAAGTGTTGTTAGTAGATTCATGGCGAATCCGGGTAAGGCGCACTGGGAAGCAGTGAAATGGATTTTGAGGTACTTAAAGGGTACCATTGACACGTGTTTGTGTTTTGGTGGAGATACATGTCAAATAAGCGGATTTGTTGATTCTGATTATGCCGGTGATCTAGATAGACGACGATCTACTACTGGTTATGTGTTCAAAATACACGGTGCTCCAGTAAATTGGCGATCAATGTTACAGTCTACAGTGACACTGTCTACTACGGAAGCCGAGTACATGGCCGTAGCAGAAGGAGTAAAGGAAGCATTGTGGCTGAGGGGTCTTCTAGATGATTTTGGTATGAAGCAAGAAAGTGTGAAACTGATGTGTGATAGTCAAAGTGCAATTCATTTGGCTAAGAATCAGGTTCATCATGCTCGGACCAAGCATATTGATGTCAGATATCAATTTGTACGGGATGTCGTAGAGGAAGGTCATATTTCTCTTACGAAGGTGCATACTGATGAGAATCCAGCTCACATGTTAACCAAGGTCGTGTCGGGTAGCAAGTTCCAACACTGGTTGAACTTGCTAAACATTATTCCATATTCGTCCAAAATTTGAACATTTCAAATTATGAACGAGGTGGAGAATTGTGGGAATAATTAGTCAAAACTAATTATGGCAAGATGCAACATTAGTCAGGAGCCATAATAGGAAAACAATGGCTTACATGTGTTTTGTAATATGCTTCAGCCATTTTATAGTATGTGGGTTACTATATAAGATGAAGCATTAGTTTGTAATAAGTATCACAACATACAGTATAACAAAGTTATTAGTTTTCTCTTATAATAATAAATTCAATCTTTCTTCTTAGATATATTATTTCTTCATACAAGTTTATTGTTCTAGCTACATTATTTTGTGCTCAACTTAGTGAGGACTGTATTTCATATCGTTATTAGAAGCCAAAATTCCGCTGCGACTCCAACAAATTTTTTTGAGGTCAATAATGTTTTCAAGATCAATGTCTCCAAGCAATGGAGAGAATAATGAATGTACATGTTAAAGACGAGAATAAGAGGAGAGCAAATGAAGGAAGTTTGAGAGTGGAGTGAAGAAATAGATGAGAGCAAAAGTGATGGAGAAATCTAAAATGAATGAGATAAAATGTTTATATTTTGATTTTTTACAAATATTTCTTTTCAGCATGTGTTTTAAAAATTGTACTCCTTTCGGCTTTATTTATAAGCAAAAGTTGTATTTTAGATTCATTGAACAAATGATGTATCTAATTCATAAATAAGACTAGATACATCACTTGTTCAATGAATCTAAAAAGTAACTTTTGCTTATAAATAAAGCCGGAGGGAGTATTGAAATCAAGAGTTTAATTGATTGATTTAGAAATCGTTTGCTTTCATCCTGATTATGTTACAATCTATTTGAATTTGATTAAACTAAGGGTCCATTTGTTACAAATTTAAAAAATAAGTGATTTTGCCTTTAAATAATTTAGAGATTACTTTTTAGAGTATTGATTTTTTAGTAGTCTATATAGCAATATAGACTATGAGAATTAATATTTATATGAGAATGAATATTAATCATTATGAGCCTTTTTTTTTTGTTACATTAATTAATGGATAAGAATTACAATTTACTCAAAAAAAATTTGTACCTATTTATTATTAAATTAGGATTGTATATTTTTAATTCAATTTTATCCCTAAACCCTATTCCAAAACTCTAAACCCTGAACTCTAATCCTAAACCGTAAACCCTAAACCTTAACTCGGGTTTTAGGGTTTCGAGTTTAGAGAAAAGAAAATTGGTTTAGGATTTCGGGTTTAGAGTTTAGGGTTTAGGAAAAGAAAATTGGTTTAGGGTATGGTTTAGGATTTCGGGTTTAGAGTTTAGCGTTAGAGTTTATTGGTATATGGTTTACGGTTTAGAGGTTAGTGTTTTCCGGTTTAAGGTTTTAGGGTTTAGAGAAAAGAAAATTGGTTTAGGGTATTGGTTTAGAGTTTCAGGTTTAGAGTTTAGGGTTAGGGTTTGGTTTAGGGTTTAGATTTTAGAGTTTAAGGTTAAGGTTTATTGGTTTAGGGTTTAGTGTTTAGGGTTTTAGGGTTTCGGATTTAGGGTTTAGGGTTTCGGTTTAGGGTTTAGGGATAAAATTGAATTAAAAATATACAATGTTAATTTAATATTAAATTTAAATAGGTACAAAAAAAATTGAGTAAATTGTAATTCATATCCACTAGTTAATGTAACAAAAAAAAAGAGGCTCATAATAAATCTAATCATACTCTCTCATCTTTAATCTAATGATTAATATTCATCCTCATATTCTCATATAAATACTCATTCTCGAAGTAGTCTCCCTCATATATATAGCCACAAATAAAATAATTTTTTAAATCTTATGTTCTAAAATTAATAAACTAATCTTATAAATTATAAACATGATATTATTGGAATATTAAAATAATATTAAGAATATTTTTGTTCAAAAATTTTAAATGTTTGTTTTCTCTTTCATCTAAAAAAAAAGATACTAATATCACATTCAGATTTTTAGCAGTGTTAAAATTATTTTCAGATTCCAATTATTTTGAAAAGTTATAACAAACAGATGTTATTTTCTAAAATCTGATTATTTAAAAAAATAAGTGATTATTTTCAAAAAAAAGCTATAACAAACGGTCACTAATTCAATTGATGTAGGTTCAACTGGTTTTCAATTTTTACAATTTTGTTGTTTTACTTTTTAAATGATTATTAATTATTTATTTATAATTAATTTAAGTGTAATTAAAGTTTCACTAGTTCAAATTTGTAAACAATTTTTATTTTATAATCCTACCAAAATCAATCAATGGTCGAGTGTTTGGTCATCTCCTTGAGGACGAAGCAATTTTAAATTTCTGAGCCAGTTATCCCACTCTTTGAGGTATTCCAATCTAACGAGGGTAGTAGTCACTGCGTTTAGCGGTTGATATTCTATTCTTAACCAAAACCACTAAATTAACATTGTTTTTGTTTCTTTAGTCATTCTCAATTATAAAGCAAAAGATAGAGATCTATAGAGACAATTTAAGTCGGTCAATAGTTATACTAATATCACACATTAGCCTCTATCTTTGTCAATTGTTTCTGAATTTAGTCCTTTGAGAAATATGGACATAAGATAGTGTAATACCCTAATTTTGTAAATTTTTTTAAATAAATATTTTTTTTTAAAATTGTTTCTTATTTTATAGGAAACGCCCAAAAATAGTTAAAAAATTAGTTTTCACGCCATTAGCTAATTTTGCTCAAAATCATAAAAAAATATATTCCATTTCATTTTCATTCGCTTATATTTATTCATCGCATTTTCATCATTAAAAACATTTTTTCCATGAACCATTTATTTTATGCCACCTCATCATATCCCTCTCATAATCATTTTCCATTTTATTTTAATCACATTTTATTACCATTTTCATTTTAATTAATTCCGTAACCTCAAAATTACCACAAATGTCATTTAACCTAATCTTCCCCTATATATAATAAAAAATCAGATTCAATGATTAAACATAATTCCCAAGAGAGCAAAAAAACTCCACAAATAAAAAAACCACCGCGCCAGAATTCTTTTTCGGCGAAAAACCATTTTTTCCGGCCACTTCAAAAACCTCACCAAATCTCAAATCAAATATTTGTTTCCAAAGCTTTAGACCTTTCTAAACTCAAATCCGAAGTCGGAATCGTGAAAAAATGAACGGAAACACCTCAAACGAAGCTCTCAAGTCATGGCCAAAACAAACTTCCGATCCGGCCAAATCTCGCACGATCCAAGGTAGAAAACGTTCGATCTACACTCCTAAGACTCTTCTGAACGTTTATCTTTGGCATTTTTTCGTTAAAATCTAATCGAAATTCGCGATTGGAATTTTTGTTCGTGGTTTGTTTTCGTCGTTTTTGCTTGTTTTGTTCATAATATGTGAAAAACATTGCTACATCTATAATCTATGTTGTTTTGCGATCAAAACGATATATAGAACGGTGATTTTGGGCCACAAAGTTGCCAACGGTGGCAATTACCTTTCTTCCGTTTCAATTCCCGTTTTTTGGTTTGTTTGTGATTTGAAGGAAGAAGAAGACACACGTGTCAGCTCCTTAGTGGCCATAAGGAACCGCACACCCTCCAAGCTGCTACGCGCGCCCCCACAGGTTTAAATCGAACCGGTTCGGGCAGAGTTGGTCCGGTTTGGATCCGGTTCGCTGGGAATGGGTTAGGAGATTGGGCCTAGCTGCTTCTGGGCCTTGCTTTGGTTTGTTTTTGTGGGATTTTGTTATTTACTGCTCATATAATTTCTGAATACACCCTTGCTGTGAATTAAATTAATTTTTAACAGCTTAATTTGATAAGTGTTTAATTCACTTTAATAAGTGCTTGATTTATTTTTATTTCTAATAATTTTAAACGTGTTAATTAACGTAAAGTAAGCGAGAGCCTGACGTATGACTAGTCTCAGTCTTATTTTATTTTAATTAATACCGTTTAAACAATAGTTTCCTCTGATACTTGTTAATGCTTGCAGCACTTATACTGTCACAATTAAATACTATCTCAATTGCTTGCCTGATTTGACTTTTGAGTGGAATAAAAATAAATTGGACCATGACTTACGACTCGCGTCTTGGATTATTTTTATTCCATTCAAAATAATTTGATGTTTGAATGAGAAATAAGTGAGAGCCTGACCTACGACTCGTGTCAAACTTATTTTTACGTTTGCTTGCTAGATGTTTGTTAATTCACCTCGTTGCTTGACAGTTTGTTTCGTGCCCGTTTATTTAATTGCTCGTTTATTTATGTATGTTCGCATATTTATTCCGAGTATTATTTAATTACCACATTACTTACATTGTCATTATTTTATATTGTCATTAGCATCCATCATGCATTTGCATTCCTCTCTTCTTCTACTCTTTTTTTTTTCTTTTCTTTTCTGGCCTGAAATTTTGTATTATGAAAAACTTGTCTTTCAAAATGGAATGAGAATAAATCGGTCTCTGACGTACGACTCGTGACTTTGAGTTATTCTCATACCAATTAAAATGGAGCTTTTTTCTAATTAAATGAAATGAGAAGGAGCCTGACTTACGACTCTCCTTCGGCTTATTTCACTTTAATTAATAAAGTTCAACTAATAAACTAAATGAAAAAGGAGGAGCCTGATGTACGACTCGTCTCTGCCTGAATGATCCGGTCCCTGTCGAAGGACTCGTGATTTAGGGTCATTCTCATTCTCAAAACCACTTAATAAAATCATAAAAATCACTCAACACACTCAACTATTTTTCCTGCCATTGCGCAGTCAACTCTTTTTCAATTGCTTTTGCGCTATCAAACTTTTTCCACTTCTTTTCTTAAAAGG
Source organism: Trifolium dubium (assembly GCA_951804385.1). Taxonomy (NCBI): domain Eukaryota; kingdom Viridiplantae; phylum Streptophyta; class Magnoliopsida; order Fabales; family Fabaceae; genus Trifolium; species Trifolium dubium. Next base: position 22,430,829 of record OX638072.1, on the reverse strand, counting down.
ACGATGCTTTACCCATTCCCCTGATACAGACAAACGCTTAAGCCTCAATCGAGCATACAAGCAAACTGTCATATCAACGGAATGCGACATAAGTATTGTTCATTAAAATCAATCAACAAACAAAACCTTTTTTGAGGAAGAACTACGTGAGTTTTGAATTTCTCATTGCACATGGGGAATACGTAGGAGCGGGAATTTCTCTCGTCAAGCCAAATAATAAAAAACTATTTTTATCTTTTTCTTCGTTCAATACGCGGTAATGTAATTCGTTTAAGCGGTTATTCCTTTTTAAGCAAACCTTAATCCTCAAATGGTTCCCGTGGAGTACAACGGATATGAGGGGGTGTTAACATCTTCCCCTTATATAACCAACTCCCGAACCCGACTCAGAAAGGTTTTCTCATTAGTTTCATTCCCCCTCACGGAATAAATAAAATATGGTAGCGGCTTCATTATAATACTATTTGTGCTTACGCCGGGTGTTACAGATAGATACTAGAATGAGAAAGGAAACTTTTGTTTGTGCAAGACAAATGTAATAACAAATGTCAAGGACAATTGTGTACGACGTTTGGTTGTGATTCAAATGATAAAGTAAATAGGAAAGAAGTAATTATCACAGAATAATTGTTTATCCAATTTGATGCAACTCATCTGCTCTGGAGAATATCAATCCAAAAAAGGAAAATCACTTCTCAACAATTTTATCAGGTCTAACCAAACTTGTTCAATGTCTCACCCTAGAACTAACCAAACTTTCTATTTAGGGTCACCCCTAAATAAGAAAACGTCTCACTTCCTCATATCACTTGTCCCAAGTGACATTATCAATTTGTTAAACAAGTAATGTTGAAAGACCTTTCAACAAAATAAATAAAACTCTAAAACTTAGTACGTAAGATCTAGAGAAGGTGCAAATAACTTGTATAGCAATTTGCCTTGGATATATAGCAATTTGCCTTGGATATATATTCTATAGACTTCGTAAAAGATTTGCTTCAAATTTGTTTTAGTTTTTGTTGTAACCAATTAAATTTAGATATATTATTACAAAAAAAATCTTTTTTAAAGATATAAACAAATATTTATTGCAAATAAAACAAATATTTGTTCAAACAAAAATATCTTTAATCACGTCCAAACAAATAAATTTTGAAAGATAAATCTAACGTGAATCAGGTGAAGATATACTTCAAAAATACTACCTCCGTTGTCGTTTTAGAAAAAAAAGATTAAAATAGGAGAGTATATTTTTGCACCTTATTTTCCTATTATACAATTTTTTAAATATAAATCATATTTTTAATTTGCCTATAGTTTCTTACTTTTTCACAAACATTATCTATTCCTAAAAAAATGTAACAAACTTTATTTAAAAACAAACAAAATTTGTATACAATAAAAAGATTATAGTGTTTCAACAAACAAAAAATTATACAAAATTTAGCCAATAAAATAAAATAGGAAAGAGAGTATAATAGCAAAATATAACCTAAATTGCCAAAACGACAAGTAAAAAGGAACAAATATTTTTTTTTAAAACGACAAGTAAAAAAAAACAGAGGTAGTAATAAACTTGTTGCGCACACTCGTAAAATCTAATCATAAAACGTGCTAAGGTCACAACTAGATGTCAAACGACTAGATGTTAAGATATTTAATATGTTTTCACAAAATTCTTGACAAACAAAAAAGAATAACAATAAAATAATATATTTATTAAAGATATAGGATAATTCTATATATAGATAGAAACATAGAGTAAAAGATATTTATTGAAACAAAATTTTAAAATAACTCCCAATAAATTTTAGATAATTATTTGGACTTATTTGTATTTGGGCTTATTATTCTGGCCCATTTGGTTCATTATAAAAGTAAAAAGTTTTGACCTAGATCTTCATTCAAGGGTGAAATCGATACATCCCTTCCCTTGTCTCCGTCCAGCGTGTTGCTTCTTCATATGCGGTGAGCCATTTGTTCTTTCTTGCTGCTTCTTTTTGCATCCCTTCCCTTGTACGTTTTATCAATTTTTACTTACATGGTGTTTTTGCATGTATTTCTTCTAATTGCATCTCTTTTATTCTTCATCTATTTTGTGTTTTTTCTTCCATATATGTTGAAAAACATGTTTGCTATTCCAACACTATTTTCTTCTTTTATTAATTTAAAGTTCTTATATTTTAATGAACAAAGTTAGTAGTTTATTGGGAGAGATATTTGTTAGGTATTGATTTCTAAATCTCCTTTTTTAATCATATTTGTTAAGAAAGATAAATTATATTGATGTTGTTAAATATGTTTGGATCTCAATCCAAAAGGTAGCTCAGGTTGTCCCATATATTTATACATTTCTCCATTGATTAATATTATACATACAATTTTTTTGGTTGTCCCATATCTTTATCTAAAATTTTATAAAGATATTATTTTTATTTTTGAAGAAGTTAAATTAGCCTACTTAAATTGACAATGAAGAGAATTGAGCATGAAACCTTGAAAAGTATCACACTCTCAGGTCCTAAGCCAACCCAATTGGATTTAAAGATATTATATCTTATTCTTATAGAATTAATTCGTGTTAACTCGTTTTGACTTATGATTTTATCAAAAAAGATTTTAAGTTGATTTAACACGAAATTCATAACTTGAAACATTTTAATAACCTAGTGAAACATTTGTACAAGGACCAATTGTTGCTCTATATGTTTTCTTATAAAGTATACAGTATTTGGATATCAACAAATTGTTGTTTTGTATTTTATTTATCTTTGATATATGACTCAAAATTTTGAACCTTGTTTTTCTTTTAGATTTCAACCATAACTACAAAAGCTCATTGGTTCTTGATTACCATCAGTCACTTGTGATATTATTGAAGCTTTAAAAGTGATAATTTCAGTTGAGGATGAGTTTTTCGTTTGATGTCTTTTTAAGCATGTAAGTATTGTCTTTTATGAATTTCTCTATTTAGTCCAATGTGTACCAGTGGAGGTTGTGTATGACAAAATGAGATATACTTCCACTGCATACTGAATTAATGTTCTAATTTTAGTTGAGAGAGATATTCATATTTAATGTCTGACACACTTCCAATAATATGATAGTAATAAGATATCTTTTAAAAAATATTCATTTAAAGACTTAAAGTTATGATAAATTTAAAAATTAATTTACAATTTTATTATCAATAATTTTTTTTTACAGTGTCCATATTCTTCAAAAACGAAATCACAATTCCGTATTTTCAATTTAGAATAATCATTCTCGTTTTCTCGTTTTAATATAGATGTAATATAATACAACATCTTTTTTAACAACAACTTTGTGCAAATGTTAGTTTAAAGTTAATGATTTCAAGTGACTTAGTACAAGTAGAATATCTATTTTAAAGTATTTAATTAATTTTTTTGATAATCAACTTTATATTTATTATAACTTATTTTTGTTTATAATATAATTTAATATTTTAATTTATATATTATTATTTTTTAATGGTCCATCTAAATATTTTTTTTCCTGGCTCTGCTATTGTTTGTATCTAATATTCTTTTCCAATTGTGATTTTCATATAGTGACAATCTTCGAGAATATTTTACTTTGGGTGAAACAACTACAAAGGAAAAATATACTTTGGGTTTGTTTGATGGTAGAGATAAGATGAGATTGATAAATGACCTTATTATCGAACCTTGCAAAAAGAAGTCATCACCTAAACTTCGGAATCAAATGCACAAAGTTTGCGCACCTCTGAAGTCTAATTCTAAACGCCAACAGGTGCAATTTTACAATATTTAAATTTGGTCTAGGGTATCTCCCATTGAAGGGATTGCTTTTACATTTCTTTCGTATTATCATTGATTTATATCTAAAAAATGAATGACAACCAACATGTGTCTCTTTATTACAATTTAATGATGATCTATGGCAAAACTCAGGTTAAAGTTTATGGGTTTGCGAATAGTTTTGTTTATAAAAAATCAATATTTTTTTTTAATTTCAGAAGAGGAAATTGGATCAATACATATGTGATCGTATATTCACTACTAGTTTGGAACTAATCACTAGAGAAAAATATGGTAATGAAAATGCCAAAGATTATAGAAAAGGCTCATCTTCTTCCCTTTCATGGTCAACACTATCTGTTAAAAAACAGACTATTTTACAAAGAATAAAAGATGGAGTTTTTCCTACTCTAGACGACGAAAGAGAATATTGTGAAACATGTAAGAAAGATTATTCTCACCTAAGTGACACTAAAGACTCTGTTAAGGAGTCAAAGGAGTCAAGTGACCCTTTTTACCAAGGGAGCTTGAAAATTCAACCTATAGATTTAATGGGTAGTAGTAGATTTTCTTTAAGTCCCAAGATGTTATTAAAGGATAAACCGAAATTGAAATTTGTGGAAGACATGGAACTTGTTTCCCCAATCGACAAATTTCTACCTTCTAGAGGTAATGATCTTTCAAGACTTGTAATTCCCATTGGACCTAGCTTTCAAGCAAAAGTTCCTAAATGGGAAGGCGAGACCGACGTAAAACAACATTATAGTGATGATTGTTTGAAGTGGTTGGGTACCCAAATTTGGCCAATTCCTATTGTTTCTGATGCTAATGCAAAAAGTATTGGAAGCAATAGATCTTAACAAAATCGTACTCTAAAAGATTGTTTACTAGGTTGTATAATTGTGTCTGTAAATTAGTATATATCGATTAGAGAAATATTGATATTGATGAGTCTTATTCATGTTGTCCATGACAGTGTTGGTGTGTGGTGTTTTAATCAAGGGAAATTATCATTTATTTGATTTTCACTTGTATTTTTGCTTATAACTAGTAAAATACCTGTACACACGCACGAATAGTAGGTTGGGTGGAAAATTTATATCAATTTAATTTTTTTGTGTTACTTTAAATGATAGTAATATCTACTTCTCTACATTTATAATATGTTGGAGAATTTTAAAAAAAATGGGAGATGAGGTCTTTTTGAAAAAAAATGGGGAAATGGACATGTTTATCCCATTTATAATTGTAATTTTAAATTTTGTGTGTTATTTAAAATTGTTACAAATAATAATTTGTTTTGTATATAATAGTTATTTTAAAACTATCGTTGATAATTTTTTTGGTCAAATAGTCAAGTGACTAAAAATTTCACTCTTAAGTTGGATAAGTGGAATGACTAATGTTCGAACCTCCGCCCGCTTCATATAAAATATAGGCTTAAATACACTTTTAGTCCTTTAACTAATTTGCAGGTTTCACTTTGTTTCCTTAATTAATAAACATTCTATTTTGGTTCCTTAAGTTTATCCCTGTCAGTCGAAAGGTCCCTTGCTTCAGTGTTTAACCTTCCAATGCATCAAACGGTTACAATATCATAGTTTCAACATCCAATGCATTAATTGATCTCTTAATTTTAGAAACTTTGCTGGAGTCAATTTGCATTCTAGGATTTGGCGAAGCAAGCCTGTACCATTTAGATTCCCTCTGAAACTTAGTCAAATGACAAAGGGAACAAATATAGGATTATTGGTTATGGCCAGTAAACAATTTTGTGCTATGCAAAGCTCAAGTAATTAAATAAACATAGTAAAATCGAAATGTAGAAAAAAAAATGTTTACTTCTGATAAGTAGAAGCAAAAACCAATCATCTAGCAGTATCAGCTAACTGTTGCAATTCACTCAAAGAATCTTTTATACCAAAAGAGCATTAGAGTTGAGAAAGAAACAGAAAGTTAACCGGCAAAAGAGAACAAGATGAAGAATTGTCGAACAACGGCGATGACACAAAACAAGGAGAAACAGAACATGAACACAATAATACACAACAGAACACAAACACGAACAGTGATCGTCCAATGGAACCATCAATTGAACATAACGATAGAACACAAATCTTCACGAACAATTGAGGAACGATTGAACAACTTTCACGAACTATTGAGATTTTGAGGAACGGAACAGAATGATTGCGAAACGATTGCGGTTTTTAAGTTTTGACGATTGAGGGACGATTGCGTTTTGAGGTTTTGCGGCTTTCACGAACATAATTGATTGAGGGAGAACGAGGTTAGGGCATGAATAAGAATAAGAGGAAAATAGCATTTCCCTTCCGTGGAAACATGGACCGAAAGAAAAAGGTTAAAACATTATTTCGCCATAATTATGGATATGCCACTGCGTTTTGTTTTCCTTTCAGATATAATTTCCACTGATGTGAAAACTATTACATATTACTTTTCACATCTGGTATTAGAACACTGATTTAAAATGATGTATGCAAATGTCATATTTGTAGTAGTGTCTCCTAGGTTGTTATCCCCCAAATTAGGTGTTTTGACACTGAATTAGCTGCAAACGCTATGATAAAAAAGATGTACATGTATGACAATCTTGTATTTCAAATGAATCAAAACCACACTTGAAGCAGGGTGGAAAAATATGTTCCAAGGATACAAATCCTCAAATAAGAAAAGGAGCTAAAAAGGAAAGAGGAACCAAACTACGGTATGAAAAAATTATTTGAAATATATGATTTTTTTTGTTCCATATAAACTTATCAGGTTTCTTGAAATTTTTATAAATAAAGAGATTCGACAAATTATGTCATGAATAGAATAAGAAGGAACCCAAAAGAAAAGAAAAAAAGTCAACGTTGACAATGCTTTTGCATATTATATAGCGCTAAATGTGATAAATGATAGTGAGGATCAAAAACCAAAGTCTATCAAAGATTGTAGGCAAAGTGAAAATTGAACAAAATAGAAAGTTACAACTTAAATACAATAAAACTCTCTTTACAAGCGAAAAGATTTTAGACTTATAGTCTGCACACCTGACGGTGTGAAATCAGTCGAAAACATATGAGTTTTTGTGCGAAAATGAAATGAGAATATTGTAATTGTGAGAGACAGCTTAATTTGTTGCTCAAAGATTTTCACAAAGATGAGACATTCACGTGTAGTGGATGCAAGTACTTTCTAATACACAATTAGGCTTGTTTCACATGAAGGCTCAAATTGCACATAATAGATGTTGTTACATCTTAGTTTTACAAATCACTTGATCATGATATTTATTTGAAGCTTCCTGAATGATTTAATTTGTATGTTGATAATATAAATATTATTGGAACTTCTGAAGAGTTTCCAAAAGCTATAGTTGGAAATGAAGGATTTGGGAAAGACAAAGTTATGTCTTCTATTACAAATTGAGTATTTGAAGAATAATAATTTTATACAAAATCATTGTATAACAAATATTCTAAAGTGATTTTATTCAGAAAAACGGATAAGATCACTAATTGTGAACAAATGTCTTTTGAAAGCTCAAGAAAATGATGGATAACTAATTAGTCCTGAAGGAAGGATTGTATTTTACTCCATTTGTGAACAAATAATTATATATATATATATATATATATATATATATATATATATATATATATATATATTATTTGTTTTTAATATATTATCAAATTTGTTATTTTAGATATGCAGGTTATTTGTTTAATCCTCGTAATGATATATCAATATGTCATAAACTAATTGTTTGTTTATAAGAGGAAGCACACTCATTTATAGAGATTTGTGAAACAAACCGCAACAACAATCTCATGAAATGATGAGAAAAGTATAGCACTACATGAAATAAATCAAGAATGTGACTTTGATGAAGTACACGATTTATAAGATACAAGGTTTTGTGAATTTTCGTCTAAAGGTATCTTGCACCAATCTAATATGAAGATAATGCCGTGCAAGCTGTAATGTTGGAGAAGAGTATGATAAGATGGATATTTCTACAAAATCAACTCAAAGTAGAACTTTTGAACAACTAGTATTGAAGAATATTTATGAGGGGAAGAAATAAATGTGTTATGCACTCTTTTTGTTTGACCATTAGGTTTTCTTAATAAGATTTTTCACGAGGCAGATTCAAACACCAAAGTTGTTCTACTAGAATATTTTCCCATTTGAGTTTTTTTAATAAGGTTTTAATGAAGTACATTCTTTGATAAACATCTAAGGGGTGTTATGAATAATAAATCTTAGTGGATATCCATGATCTTACCTCTTCCATACTCACTACAATTCTCACTAATAAGTGACTATTTATTCCTTTTGTTTTTTCACTTCTTTACTTGCATTGAATATAAAGAACTCTTATTACTCCCTCTGTCCCAAAACTATTGTCCTTTTAGCTTTTTAGTTTTGTCCCAAAACTGTTGTCCTTTTCGAAAACCAATGTAAAATTAAAGTTAGTTTACCATTTGTATCCTTATAAAAGTTAAAGCATTAATTAAATATATTTTCTCTTTCTTAATAAAGTAAGGGTAAAAGAGACTTAACTTATCAATCTTTGTTGTTTCTTAATCTACGTGCATAACTCTAAAAGGACAATAGTTTTGGGACGGAGGGAGTATGATGTAAAGATATCCAAGTAAATAGTTGAATACAAAATTCTCATCTTCATATTTCTAATCTCTAGCTCTAGTAATTCATTACTAACAATTAGAGTAATTTTGTCCATATATTAAATTATACTTGTGTCTCCTCTCTCCTTCTTCAAAAATCAAACAAACTTCATATAAAATATTCCCTCCCCTTTCTTCCTAAAACTCTCAACCAAATAGACCCTAAAAGAATGTTGCCAAAATTCATTGATGAAAATATACTTACTCCCTTGGTGAAGTACCTTTTTTTCGTTTTAAAAAGTGAAAGGAAACCTTTCCAACCATACTATTAACTCATTAATTAGGATAATTAACGTAGTACATTAAAAATACATTTGTAAAGTAAATATATGACTAGTTTATGCGAGTCACATGTCCTCTTATAAAGAGATTGCGACCATTCTATACATCAAGTCTTTTCTTCATAGAATCTATGACAAGTTGCTAAGTGATTTTACGTTGCATATTCACACATACCGAAATACCCAGAAAATAAAAAGGTTATGAATCCACAACACAATGAAAAAAGGATGAAGAGGCATTTAAAAAACTATCTACCTAATTGATACCATATAACTTGTTCTTGTGAAAATTAACTTTCAAACCCAATACAAACTCAACATTTCTTAATACTATTATAGTGCAAAATAGTGTCATTTGAAAATTGTAGCATAAGAAACAAAATGCTATTTCTACCTTTATAGCCTTTAAAAAGACTATCTTCACAGCCTTTATTGTAAATGTCTTAAAGTTTGGCCAACGTTAACAAAAAAAATTGTGATGTTGTTAATGTCTTAAAGTTTAGGCCAACTACTAACTTAAAAGATTGATGTGACATAAGAAACATAAGTATTAAAATGGAATAAAAAAAATTATGAAATAAAATTAAAATCACAAAATAAATTTAGAGAACAAACGTGTAGTCTTACACGGGGTAGCGGGCTTTCCTAACCCTTTTTTTTTTAATTTTAATTTGTTTTTTAATGTTTTTGAATTAAAAAAATCAATTTTATTTAAGATGAAAAAATTAAACATTCCAAATTAATTATAATAAAATATAAGTTTAAATAATGTTCAGGTCCCTGTAAGTTCGCACTTTTTTTGATATAAGTCTCTATAAGTTTTTTTTGTTTTAAGTAAGTCCCTGCAATTTTTTTTTTTTTTAAATTAGTCCCTAAAATCATAATCCACAAGAAAATTTGAAGGAAAATCTACATGAAAACTGTAGATTTTCCTGTGGATTTTGACTTTAGGGACTAATTTCAAAAAAAAAAAATAATTGCAAGGATTTACTCAAAACAAAAAAACTGACAGGGATATTATTTAAAAACGCGAACTTACAGGGACTTGAACATTATTTAAGCCTAAAATATAAGCATCACATATATCATAACAAATAGGTTTTAAGTAGCCAAAAAAAGAGTAAGACCTTTAAATTATTCAAAACAAGTTATGAAACGACCAAAATAACATAAACTAAGTTCAAATAATTTTTCAAAACAAACTAAATAAATTTTCAAAACAACTAAGTTCAATTTTATGCGGGTATTAACGGCCGGCTAAAAAACCCGGATAACAGCTCAGACACATGTTTTAAGACCGAAGCCTTACGTTTTAACAGGCTTGACGGACTGGCCCATGCAGACTAGCCCATTTTGACAACTTTAATTTCAATGACTAAACTGTTTATTTACTAATCCTAAAGTATTAATAAAATTGAAGACTAAAACTAATAATATTTAACATAAATGGTAGATACTTACATCTCTTAAATATTTGATCATGAGTTCGATATTTGATCGATGCATATAAAAATCAACTTTTTAAATGACTATTAAAAAAAATTAATCTCTACAATTATACACGTTAAATACCTTAATTTAAAAGAAAATTGAAGATAAAAAGTCATAAATGATTTGAAAAATTCTCATGCCCTACATTCTTTTTCTCCCCGGAATTATCATTTTTGCCTTTAGATATGAATTGAGGTATTTAAGAAAATTTCGGAACGTAAAATTCAAAGTAAGGTTCGGGATTTAGAACCCAACGTTTGTGGGGGGTTTTGGGGGTGTAGGCAAAAGTTTGGGACGTAGAACTCAAAATAAGGTTCAAGATTTAGAACTAGAAGTTGGTGCGGGTTTTGGGGGTTTTAGGCAAAAGTCTGGGATTTAGAAACCGAACTTTATGTGGGCTCATAGGTTTTTTGTTTGTTTCGTTAGTTCAAGGTTTTGTTTGTTTATTTTTGTCGATAGTGATGCACTTTGTGTTGGAACAAATGTGGTTCTAACTAAGTCCTTAGAGTTTTGATGATAACAAAAGTATTAATGAACAATAGGGCATTTTAATATTTTATTTAAGTGTGCAGGTTTAAAATCATACTAAGATCACACTTGATATAAGAAGCTCTGAAACAAGCGCCAAATTGATATCAAAAGCATTGATATCAGAAGCATTGATATCAGAAGCAACGATATCAGAGGCAACGACATCAGAAGCAACATTGATCAGAAGTTACTCCAATGTCAGAAGCTGGTTAACTCAGAAGTTATGTTGAGTCTGAAGGTCATAAAATTTCAGAAGCTAAGGAATCAGAATTTATGTTGGAAACATAAAAGTATGATTAAACTATCAAAGAATGTCAGTGTTAACTGATAGTGATTCAATGATTGGAAATCATTTGAATTTAAAGGCTGTGATTGATTGTGAAATCATAGTACTACATCCTTATCACCAGGATAGTGACGTTAGTACTATTTTACTACATAAGGGCGAATATTCTCATACAAAAGGAATAAATGGATAAGCCTTACCAGAAATGGCAAATATCCCATGTTACCTTTGTCCTTACACAGCTGGTGTGAAAATGACCTCTGCAACGGTCAGTAACATCAAACGTCTCTTTTTCTTCTACCTCATATATATAGAGAACATCTTTTGAAGATCAAGTGACGCAAATTCAAAAAGCAACAACACCTACTCTGTTTTTTATACAAGACTGCAAGCACTGCTTCTGAAGTTATTCTGTCTGTGCTTCTGACTTTTGTTTTCTTAGGAATCATTTGTTAGAGTCCTTACAGTTGTGTTGTATTGTTTTTATGAGCCTTGATTTTAATATCAACTGCTCAAAACTCATATATCTTTTGTTTTTGTGTTAGGAAGTCTCTTGTTTAGAACTTGAGCATTAGGAAGTCTCTTACTAGTGTGTTTGAGCAAGTGTAATCAAAGTGATTATAGTGAAATCCCTTGGAAGTGCAAGGGGACTGGACTACTCTCGGTTTGTGAGAGGAACCAGTATAAAATTGCTTGTCTTGTCTCTCTCTCTTTATCTCTTACTCTCTCTCTGGTTCTGGTTCTTTTTATGTTTCTTTTTACGTGCATTGATTGTGTTTACTTTATCCGCTGGTGCTTCTGATAAGTTTCCTAAACTTACAGAAGTTTTTAAATTTACCAAAACACAATGCAACCCCCCCCCCCCTTCTTGTGTTTTTCACACCTTCAATTGGTATCAGAGCTCTGGTTGTTACACATCACTTAACAGTGAAACAAAAAAATCCTGAAAAACACTATGATTGAAACTATTGAGAGTTCTAAGAAGATTGAAATTCCATATGATTACAACTCTGAGAAAGGAGAGAAAACTGGAAATGTTTACAGCAAAGCACCTAAGTTCAATGGTGACCAATCAACCTTTAGTTGGTGGAAATACAAAATATATCCACACATTATAGCTGAAGATGAAGGGTTGTGGGATATCATTGAAGAAAGTGTTAGCTTTCAAGAACACCTTGATGAAGATGGCAAAACTATTGCTGCTGTTAAGAAGACTTTCACAGCTGAACAAAAGAAAGAGTGGAAAAGACATAATAGAGCTATATCTATTCTTGCTGAATGCATCACTCATGATGAATTTTTGAAACTTGGAAACAGATCAAGTGCTAAAGGTATTTATGACTCTTTGTGTGCTACATATGAAGGGAACCAACAAGTGAAAGAAGCAAAAGCAAATGTTCTAGTCCATCAGTATGAAATGTTTAAGATGAAAGACTCTGAAAACATTGAAGAAATGTATGCAAGGTTTAAAATCTTTGTTTCAGGTCTTGGAGTCTTAAAGAAGAGTTATACAACTTCTGATCATGTGAAGAAGATTCTGAGGTGTTTACCACCCAAGTGGAGACCAAAAGTCACTGCTATTCAAGAAGCAAAAGATCTCAATACTTTGAGCCTAGAAGAGTTAACTAGTTCTCTCATAAGTCACGAAATGGAACTAGCTTCTGATGAGCCAAAGAAGAAATCAAAGTCATTGGCGTTGCCAGCAACTTTGAAGTCTCCTAAGGCTCTAAAGGCTAAAATTATTGAATCTGATGCTGAGGAATCTTCTGTAGATGAACAGGAAGATGGATCAGATGAGGAACTTTTTGCTTTAATTTCAAAGTTCAGAAAATGGAACAAATACAAGAACAACAAAGCTTCTGGGAAAAGTTCTAGTTCAAAGAGTTATGGAAACAAAAATTCAAGTTTGAAAGACAAGAAAGACAGCTCTAAGAATATTTGTTTCAACTGCAAAAAGACTGGTCATTTCATTGCTGATTGTCCTGAGTTAAGCTCAAATGATAAAGGGAAAAAGGGCAGTTTCAAAAACAGGATGAAGAAAAGTCTTATGGCAACTTTTGAAGATCTGGAAAAGTTATCAGATGAAGATGATGATGATGAAGAGGCTAACATAGCTCTAATGGCTACAACATCTTCTGAAAATGAATCAGACATGGATGATGAATCTGATACTGATGATATTGATGAGGTAATCTCTAAACTTCCTCATGATAAGCTTCTGATTGCACTTAAAGACACTATGAAGCAATATATAAACAAGTCAAATGATTTCAAAAGTTTAAAAAATAAAGTTGACTTGCTTATAGAGAAATCTAATCTACTTCAAACTCAATACAATGAATCTATTCTGAAAATCAAAGAGCTTGAAGAAGGTTGTGTTGCTTGTAACAAATCTCATGATAAGCATGAAGTTGCTCTTCATGAATTTGTGAAACATAATGTCAATAAGAGCAAGGTTGCTTCCATTATCTATAGTGTTAGCAAAAACAAAGGTTATGGGCTTGGTTATTCTGCATCTTCTAATAAAGATAAATCAACTCAATCTGATTGTTTAAGCAAAACACCTCCTCCTCTCTATTCAACTTTTGTTTCAGAATCTGGAAACTCTAAGAAAGTTTCACAAACTACAGTTTTGAATAAGGGTAAGTCAAAAGTTTCAGAAAGTAACACTTCAGAAACTAAGACCAACTCTAATTCAAAAATGAAGTATTTAGAAGTTAAGATTCTGAAGAGACTAGTTCCTAAGGAAACTCAGGTTCTGATAACTTCAGAAGCTAGTACTTCTAATACAAAGTCTGTGAAACCTATTAGAAGTTTTGGCAAGAAGAAGTATGCATCTCAAACAAGTTTTCAAAAATCATACTTCTACAAGGCTTACACTAACAAATCAGGACCCAACAAGTTGTGGGTACCTAAATCTGAAATAGTTTATTTGACAGGTTTGCACTCAAAGAGAGAAAAAGGAAAGTACTTGGCACCTGGACAGTGGTTGCTCACGACACATGACAGGAGAAAAGGATTTGTTCCTCACCCTAACTCACAAAGAGGGAGGGAATGTAGGATTTGGTGGGAACCAGAAAGGAAAAATAATTGGTACTGGTACAGTAGGTAACTCTTTCTCAACTATTTCTGATGTTTTGTTAGTTGATGGATTATTTCATAATCTTCTGAGCATAAGTCAATTATGTGACAGTGGATATGAAGTGGTATTTAATAAGAACACATGTACTGTAAACAAAGACTCTAATAAGTCTATTGTTTTCAAAGGGAAGAGAAAAGACAATGTTTATAAAATCAACCTTTTTGAACTAAAAGAACAAGATGTTGTTTGTTTATTGACTTTGAGTGAAGAAAAATGGGTCTGGCACAAGAGATTGGGTCATGCTAACTGGAGATTAATCTCTAAGCTTAGTACACAAAATCTTGTGAGAGGCTTACCAAATTTAAAGTATCACTCAGATTCAGTTTGTGGTTCTTGTCAAAAAGGGAAACTTTTCAAAAGCTCCTTTAAAGATAAAAACATTGTCTCTACCTCTAGACCTTTGGAATTACTTCATATTGACTTATTTGGACCAGTTAGCACTGCTTCAATAAGTGGTAAGAAGTATGGACTTGTCATTGTTGATGATTATAGTAGATGGACATGAGTTAAATTCCTCAGATCCAAGGATGATACATATTATGTGTTTAGTACCTTCTACACTCAAATACAAGTTGAAAAAGATTTGAAAATTGTTAAAGTAAGAAGTGATCATGGTGGTGAATTTGAAAATGAACCGTTTGAAATCTTTTGTGAAAATAATGGAATTCTCCATGAGTTCTCTTCTCCTAGAACTCCACAACAAAATGGGGTTGTAGAAAGAAAGAACAGATCTTTACAAGAGATGGCCAGAACCATGATGCATGAAAATAATTTGGCTAAGTATTTCTGGGCAGAAGAAGTAAACACAGCTTGTTACATTCAAAATAGGATCTATATCAGACCTATGATGAAAGTAACATCATATGAATTGTTCAAAGGAAGAAAACCTGATATTTCTTATTTTCATCAATTTGGATGTACTTGTTATATCTTGAATACAAAAATCCATTTAAAGAAATTTGACTCTAAAGCATCTAAGGGTATCTTCATTGGATACTCTGAGCATTCAAAGTCATACAGAGTGTATAACTCTAAAACTAATACAGTTGAGGAGTCTATGCATGTAAAATTTGATGATAAAGTGCCTGATGATGAAAAATCAGAGCCTGTTGAAGTTATTGCAGATAAACATGATTCAGAAGAAGAAAGTTCAGAAGTTCATATGAGTTCAGAACCTGAATCACCTTCTGAGGACAAAGCTGCTTCTGAAACTGTTCCAATATCTCAAGAAGATAGTGAATCAGATGCTGAGATTGAAGAAGTTATCAAGAAGAACTCATTCAAATATAGGTCATCTCATCCTCAAGAGTTAATTCTGGGAAACAAAGATAGTCCTAGAAGAACAAGATCAAGCTTTCAAAAGGAAGATTCAATGGTGTGTTTAGTCTCTACCAATGAACCTAAAAATGTTGAAGAAGCTTTAAAGGATGAAGCCTGGGTACTAGCTATGAAAGATGAACTATATCAGTTTGAAAGAAATGATGTTTGGGATCTTGTTTCTAAACCTGTAGACAAAAACATTATTGGAACAAAATGGGTTTTCAGAAACAAGCTAAATGAACAAGGAGAAGTCATAAGAAACAAAGCAAGATTAGTTGCACAAGGATATAGTCAACAAGAAGGAATTGACTACAAAGAAACTTTTGCTCTAGTTGCAAGATTGGATGCAATCAGACTATTTCTATCCTATGCAGTTAATCATGGTATTATCTTATATCAAATGGATGTGAAGAGTGTCTTTCTTAAAGGTTTTATCTCTGAAGAAGTTTATGTCAAACAACCCCCTGGATTTGAAAATTCTCAAAACCCAGATCATGTATTCAAACTAAAGAAGTCACTTTATGGTCTTAAACAAGCACCTAGAGCTTGGTATGATAGACTAAACAACTTTTTGATTGATAATGGTTTTGGGAAAGGGCAAGTTGATTGTACTCTTTTCAGAAAGACTTTAAAGAAAGACATTTTGATTGTCCAAATATATGTTGATGATATCGTGTTTGGGTCAACAAATGCTACTCTTTGCAAGAATTTTTCAAAGCTTATGGAGAAAAAATTTGAAATGAGTATGATGGGTGAAATGAAGTACTTTCTTGGAATACAAGTTAATCAAACAAAAGAAGGAACTTATATTCATCAAACCAAATATACCAAAGAGCTTCTGAAGAAATTCAACTTGGAAGATTGCAAGCCTATGAACACTCCTATGCATCCAACTACAAGCCTGAAAATCTGAAGGCAAAGTTGATCAGAAAGCTTACAGAGGTATGATTGGTTCGTTACTCTATCTAACTACATCTAGACCTGATATTTTATTCTCAGTTTGTTTATGTGCAAGATTTCAATCAGATCCTAGAGAATCTCATCTCACTGCTGTGAAGAGAATCTTTAGATATCTGAAAGCAGCTTGTAATTATGGATTACTTTACAAGAAATCCAATAAATATGAGTTAAATGGATTCTGTGATGCTGATTATGCTGGAGATAAACTTGAAAGAAAAACAACAAGTGGTAGTTGCTAATTTATGGGTGAAAATCTTATCTCTTGGTGTAGCAAAAGGCAGACCACCATTGCTATGTCAACAGCAGAAGCAGAATACATTTCAGCTGCTAAATGTTGCACACAACTTCTGTGGATGAAATATCAATTAGAGGATTATCATATAAGCAGTCACTATATTCCTTTATATTGTGATAATACTGCAGCCATTCAGCTTTCTAAAAATCCTATTTTACACTCAAGAGCTAAACACATAGAGATCAAACACCATTTTATTAGAGACTATGTTGAAAAAGGGGTTATAAACATCAAGTTTGTTGAGACTGAAAAACAATGGGCTGATATTTGTACTAAACCTTTATCTGTTGAAAGATTTGAATTTATAAAGAAAAATCTCAACATGGTGTTTGTTCCCTGATTGTTAGCTTTTGAGAGTGAAATTCTTTTAAATTCTGATTTTAATCAGAAGCTGTTGGATTTCAGAACCTCAAGATCAGAAGTTCTGATAGATAACTACTTCTGATAATAATCAGAATCAAAGAATGGCTCTGATATGGTAGTGGAATAGTTTGTGTCCTTTTTTCTTTTAACTGCTGTCCACTAACTTGTCAGTTATTTAAATAAACCTCTATACACGTGGCTTTTTTTTTAGTTTGATTGTTGGTTAATGATGATTAAGTGCTTTATTTATAAAATGACTCTCTTGTCCTTTTGCGTGGTACTGTTTTGTTGTTTGTTTGTTTTCTAAAAATATACATGTCATACACGTTATACACTTACACACAAGCACTCACTACAAACACTTTTCATATTGTTCTAAACCTCCAAACGACTCTATTCTTCTCATCTCTAGCCTTACCAAAACCCTAAACCTTCAACAATGGCATCGTCATCCTCTGCTCAACCTAATGTTACTTCTCAAACTGCTACATCCTTATTCGTACCTGAAGTTGGTCCTATCGTAAATCTCCAGAAACAACAAAAGTTCTCAATCTCTACGGATACGATGAAGTTCAAGAGTTCTCATCTCAAGTGTGTTGTTGAAAAGAGAGTTGATTTCAACAACTTAAAGGCAAATGGTTTTGATGTACAGAAAATGTTCTTTGAACAAGGTCTAGAAAAGTACTTTAACATCTTAAACGGTCCAGTTTATGATGAAATGGTAAAAGAATTCTGGATGAAGGCATATGTTTTTGACAGAGAAGCTGCTTACCAAGAGGTGGTTAAGTTGGCTAAGACAGCTCCTCACTTAAAAGGAAAAACAAGAGAAGAATTGAGGCTTCCAGCTTTTACTCAAACAGAAATCAGATCCAATATTGCTGGAATGGATATTGTGATTACTGCTGATCACATAGCCAAAGTTCTCAACTTACCCAACAATGGAATGTATCTGGGTGGATACAAAAACAAGGGTCACAACTCATCTATTCAAACTCAGCTGTTTGATAAAGAAAAATCCTCTGAGCAAAGAGACTTGAAGAATCTGTTTAAGGTTGTCTACAAAATTCTGTTTGAATCTATTGCTACTAAGGCTGGTGGTACAAACTGTATTTCTTTTGAACAGAAATACTTTATGTTCTATTTACATAAGTTTGTAAAGATGAACATTCCAAAATATATCTTTGATCATCTCTGTGAAGTAATCAACTGTAGCATTGAACTTGGTCACACCAATTGTCATCATGCTAGGTTACTCTCACATATGTTTTTCTTAAGCAACTTTCCACAAATTCTTGAGAAGGATTATCCTGGATTTGTGAAGGCATCTTATTTGGAAGAGAGAGTTGTTGATGGAAGATCTCTCAAGAAGATGCATCTGATAAGTGGAAAAGTGGTATTTCCAAACAATCCACTTCTGATGGTTAAAGAGGATCAAAGACTGTTGTCAACCTTCCCTGAAGTGAATACAGAAGGAGCAATGGTAATTGTCAAAGGTTTAATCAAGCACTAGGAGGAGTATGGTTTTGAGACTGCTGGTAATGAGGTGGATATCACCAAACTTGGTTTTGACAAGAAACAAGACTTTGTGATGAAAACTACTATGAGAAGGGAAAGAATACCAAAGAAAAATCCAAATGCTGGTATCTCTATCATAAGTGATCAAGAAAGGGAGAAGCGTGAGAAGGAGGCCAGAACAAAGAAGGAAAATGAGAATCAGAAGAACAAGAGGAAGCTTGTATGTTCTGATGATGAGGAAACTGATGAGGAACCTCTAGAAGTAAAAAGGAGAAGGATTAAGAAGCTTAAGGAAGAAGAAGCAGCCATGAATCAAATGCAGAATCAAGGTATGTCTTCTAAAAACATTGTAAATGAGTCTACTGAATCTCAATCTAGGGATGTGTCTTCTATGCCTAAACCTTCTTCTGAACCTGATGTTGTTGTACTAAAATCATCCCCTGAACCCACAACAACTGCTGAACCTTTGCATGAGCCCTCTGTGTTAGATATGCTATCTGAGCATTTATCTCCTCAAACCATTCACACTGAAACTACAAAATTGCCTGAAACACCATCCAAATCAATCTCTGAAGAGAAAAAGAAAACTAAGTTATATGAACTTGAAGAGGAACTCTTCAAGATTGTTAATGACTTTAGTTCTGACTCTTCTTCAGATGATGAACAACCTTCAACCCCACAACATGTCAAAACACCTGTCAAACAACCAACTCCATCTAAACCAACCATTCAAATCATCAATCCTTTAACTGAAGTTACTTCTGAATTACCTTACACTGTTACTTCACCTCCCATATCTCCAATTCATAATACAACAACTTTTGAGCCACAAAATTTTTCTCAAACCTTCTATGAGCCAGAAATTTCCTATCAATCTATACTTGACAACATTGTGTCTCAACACTCAAACAACACTGTGTCTAGTATTGAGATTCTGGACAGGCTTATTAATAATGATATTAGAAGATTGCATGCCTTGAAATCTTCTCATGCTATCATGCCTAGTCAGATTGTGCAGAAGATTGATGAAATTGATGGTTATCAGAGGTTAATTATGGCTGCCTTGAAGAAGAAGTATGTTGAAGAGCTTACTTATGAACATCTGTAGTTCTGTGTTGAATCTGAGAATGCTTTTGAAAAATCTATTCAGAAACAGAAATTTGCTCTTACTAACTGCTCACATGAAGAGATGGTCTTAATGGAAATGGAACAGAAGATGATGATGTTGAATGATATTAACAAATATGATGGTGGAGAATCAACAAAGATGATAACTGAAAGTGCACATATTGATCATGAGACAAGATTCCTGAAACTTGAAGAAATTCAGAAGGAGCATACAAACAAGTTAATCTCTTTGGAAGCTGGGGTAAATGAAGTCAAGTCAAATCAGAAAGATCTGAAGGAAACTATTGACAAGAATGCTGAGAAGACTGACAAACAGTTTGAGAAACTGCTGTCTCTGTTTGAAGCTCACTTGCTACCCAAACCTTCTTCATCTCAACCCTAGGATTCTATGTCTGTGCACAATTTTTTATTGCATTTCAATTTGGTTGTAATGCATGAACATGTTATTTTTATTATTATTGCATGAACATCTTTGCTTATATCTTATCTGTGTTGCATTATATCTTATATCTTATCTGTTTTTAGAAAACGTTTTTCAATGTAAAAGCACAGAGAAATAATAGAAACAATTCAAAGCATAAACCATGAGACTTTTATTGATTATAAAAGAATAATTAGTACATAAGATCCTAATTCTATTTAGAGTCTACATCTGACTTTTAAGAACTAGCAGAGCTTGAGTTCACTGTTGGAGATTGAAGAATCTCTAAGTAACTCATATAATCAAAATCTGTCCTATCAGAATCAGAAGGGGATTCTGAAACTTCATTAACAGATGGATCATATGTTCTGAGAAATTCTACATAATCAGAATCAGTTTCATCAGAATCTGATGAAAGTGTTATATACACTGGATCTTTTGGTGCTGCTTTTGATCTGAGTCTATTACTTCTTCTTAATGGAGCTGAAGAAGAACCTTCTTCTTTCAACTTCCTTCCTTTTGGCTTGGATTTTGAAGCTGATTCTTCTTTCTTCACTTCTTGTGGCATCTTACCTTTGTTTGCTCTTCTATCCTTATCCATTATTCTGAAAATAATGTGTGGAAGTGTTGAGTAAATTGAGCTTGGTAACGTACTGCTTTTATAGACTTCAATTGGTTTAAGTCATGTGGTTTTTCAAGAATGTCATTTATGATACAGTTGTAACTGTCCACTGACTTGATTACTTGGAAGTTGTGCTTTGACTGTTTTCTGTCTTTTATTAATGTCTTTACTTCTTTTTGTAAAACTGTTTTTGTTTGATAACAAAAGGGGGAGTAAGAGTCATTAATCTAACAATGCGAAGCACAAAACTGAAACCGAAAATGAAACCAAAAATCTTTACAGTTTTGTTTAATTTATTTTCTACCTATATTATGTGGGAAACATAAGTTTATATTGAACTAAATTTTTCATATGATGAAAAATGAAAAGAGTGCAATTTTTTCATCTTCTATCAGACTTAGGGGGAGAGCGTGCAAAACTATTCCTTGAGAGTCAAAATATGAAAAATTTGAGTCAAAATAAAAATATGTTTTATACTATTTTAATTATTCAAATGTTAAACTTAGGGGGAGTTTGCAAAGCTTGTGAACCTAAGTGAAACTTGGAAAATTAAAATAACAACCATTGTTTATTAATACAAAGTTTGTCATCAATCAAAAAGGGGGAGATTGTTGGAACAAATGTGGTTCTAACTAAGTCCTTAGAGTTTTGATGATAACAAAAGTATTAATGAACAATAGGGCATTTTAATATTTTATTTAAGTGTGCAGGTTTAAAATTATACTAAGATCACACTTGATATAAGAAGCTCTGAAACAAGCGCCAAATTGATATCAGAAGCATTGATATCAGAAGCAACGATATCAGAGGCAACGACATCAGAAGCAACATTGATCAGAAGTTACTCCAATGTCAGAAGCTGGTTAACTCAGAAGTTATGTTGAGTCTGAAGGTCATAAAATTTCAGAAGCTAAGGAATCAGAATTTATGTTGGAAACATAAAAGTCTGATTAAACTATCAAAGAATGTCAGTGTTAACTGATAGTGATTCAATGATTGGAAATCATTTGAATTTAAAGGCTGTGATTGATTGTGAAATCATAGTACTACATCCTTATCACCAGGATAGTGACGTTAGTACTATTTTACTACATAAGGGCGAATATTCTCATACAAAAGGAATAAGTGGATAAGCTTTACCAGAAATGGCAAATATCTCATGTTACCTTTGTCCTTACACAGCTGGTGTGAAAATGACCTCTGCAACGGTCAGTAACATCAAACGTCTCTTTTTCTTCTACCTCATATAAATAGAGAACATCTTTTGAAGATCAAGTGACGCAAATTCAAAAAGCAACAACACCTACTCTATTTTTTATACAAGACTGCAAGCACTGCTTCTGAAGTTATTCTGTCTGTGCTTCTGACTTTTGTTTTCTTAGGAATCATTTGTTAGAGTCTTTACAGTTGTGTTGTATTGTTTTTATGAGCCTTGATTTTAATATCAACTGCTCAAAACTCATATATCTTTTGTTTTTGTGTTAGGAAGTCTCTTGTTTAGAACTTGAGCATTAGGAAGTCTCTTACTAGTGTGTTTGAGCAAGTGTAATCAAAGTGATTATAGTGAAATCCCTTGGAAGTGCAAGGGGACTGGACTACTCTCGGTTTGTGAGAGGAACCAGTATAAAATTGTTTGTCTTGTCTCTCTCTCTTTATCTCTTACTCTCTCTCTGGTTCTGGTTCTTTTTATGTTTCTTTTTACGTGCATTGATTGTGTTTACTTTATCCGCTGGTGCTTCTGATAAGTTTCCTAAACTTACAGAAGTTTTTAAATTTACCAAAACACAATTCAACCCCCCCCCCCCCCCCCCCCTTCTTGTGTTTTTCACACCTTCACTTTGTAGTTTTATTACTTGCTTTCACTATATCTATTAGTTTTTTGGTTGGCGTGAAGTTTAGTTTTTTGAACTTTGTGTTGTTATTGTTCTTGATGTTCGTGATGGTGGAATAGAGCTTCTTGAGAGTAGTGTTAGATGTAACACAAGTGCAAGAAGTTCAACTTCACCACTACCAACAACAACACCATTAAGTTCAATAAGTTAAACTCTACCACCACCAACAACAACAACAACACCAAATTCAAGAAATTAAACTCTACATCAACACAAAAAATTAATAGTTATCAATGTTGTTAAAATCGCGAGTCAACTCGCAGAATCGGACGATTTCCAAGTTAACTATGTGCGAGCGATCAGAATCAGACTCAGAATCGCCAAAGAAGAGGATCGGCGCCGGATCATCCTGTTGAGACGCAAAAATGCAGAAACGGTGTGTGTTTCGATCCGCAGCAGCAAAGAAGACCCGCGAGCATGTGTTCCAGGACGGCGGGTTAGGTATCGTGGCCCGGTTAAAATAGAAAACCTATTTTAATGAAACGTTGCGTTTTACTACTTTTCCATTGGTTTCTATCAAACACATGCGTTTTTGTCTTTTCTTCAATTAATGAAACGCAGCGTTTTGCTGACCCACACCTTTGAAAGTTTTTATTTTTATTTATTTATATCAAAGAAATAGAACAACAGTTATTTTGTTGCAAAGGCCACTTCAAACACACTCTTCTCCCACTCTTTCTCATTTTTTTAATCAACTCCCCACTCTGGACAATTTTTTCCCTCCAAATGAACAAACATTTCCCTCCATACTCTCACTATAAAACCAACTTCTCTTCCTCTATGTCAATTTCACTTACGCATACTTCCTGTTTTTCCACTTATTATTCACCCCCATTTATTTTGTAATTCTAAAAATGTCTTCACAACCTGGTGGAAGGTCTTCTGCTGCTGCAACAATTGGCAACAGTGGAACCGATGGGTTTAATCTTAGACAAAATAAAAACACAACTGGAATGAAAACTAACATTGCTTGGAATCATGGTGTTGCAATTGATGGAACTAGAAGAAAAATCAAATGCAAATAATGTGAGAAGATTGTTTCGGTAGGTGTTTACCTTTTGAAGTATCATTTGGCTGGAACACAGAAGGATTTTGGAGCCTGCACAGGTGTTCAAATTGAAGTTAAGGTTAAGATGTGGGATGTGGGATGTGGTTGCAGAGTTTGATGAACAAATCAACGTCATTGCTGAATTCGCGATGAATCCGGAAAAGGAAAAGACTCTACAGATGCCGATGGTCTAACCAAACTTTTTAAGAGAAGGAACACTCAAGCTACTATCAATAGCATTTTCAAGAAGAGTGTGAGGGAAGATGCATGCATGGATACTGCTTCTTTCTTTTATAACAATGCGGTGAAAACTGAAGAATTTCATAAAATGTGTGCTTCTGTTGCCCGACATGGTTTGGGATTTAAGCCACCGTCATACCATGAGGTAAGGGTGACATATTTGAACAAACAGGTTGAAGCAACAAAGATGATTGTAGAGGAACATAAAGCTGTTTGGATGAAATCAAGATGTACCATTATGACAGATGGATGGACAGACCGAAGGAAGAGAACGATACTTAATTTTTTTGGTAAATAGTACTAAGGGAAATGTTTTTATGAAGTTTATTGATGCATCATACATCACCAAGATAGCTGATAAAGTATTCAAGATGATGGACGAGGTCGTTGAAGAGATCGGGGAAGAGAATGTTGTTCAAGTTGTCACCGACAATGCAGCAAACTACAAGGCAGCAGGCGAATTATTGATGCAGAAGCAGAAGCACTTGTATTGGACACTTTGTGCGGCACACTACATCGACCTGATGCTTGAGGATTTTGAGAAAAAACATACCCCTCCACAAGGAGACAATCGCTATCGGTAAAAGAATTACAACTTATATAAATTGTAGAACTGACCTTCTAACTTTATTGCATCATTTTACTAAAGGTGGAGACTTGATTAGACCTGTTGCCACTCACTTTGCCACTTCCTATTTGACCTTAGGATGCTTGAATGACAACAAAGGAGCACTGATAAGAATGTTCACATCTGAGCAGTGGAAATCTAGTGCTTTCTCAAAGTGAAGTGATGGAGTTTTTGTTAAAAATCAGATTACAGATAAGCGATTTTGGAGAAATATCATCATCTGTTTGAGGGGTGCATATCCCTTAATCGAAGTGCTGCACATGGTAGACTCTGATGAAACGCCATCCATGGGATCCATTTATGAAGCAATAAATCGAGCTAAAGAGAAGATACAAACTGGCTTCAACGGGGTTCAGATGAGGTAATTATCTCTCATTTTTCACTTGAAATTTATATACTTCAAGGGTCCGTTTGGTGCGCAGGTTAGGGAAACAAGATATGTTAAAGTTTTCCAATCTTGTTTTAATCTGTTGTTTGGTGCACCAATAAAAAATGATAAATTTAACTTACCATTAAGTCTATCCAATTACTTTTTATTATTTTAATCTTTATTTTCGGCTGAGTATATCAACATGAAAGGAGTATATTACTCTTTGATACAATTTCAATTTACTTTTTGGTACACAATTTCAATTTTGATCATATATTTTTTTGGGTTAAATATATTTTTGGTCCCTATAAATATATCAAATTTTACTTTTAGTCCCTCTAAAAATTTTCTTCAACTTTTAGTACCTATAAAATTTTTCATCTTCACTTTTGGTCCCTCCCTCTAAGTAAACTCATACATAGAATTCATATTTTTGAAAAAAAATTTGCAGAATTTTTTTTTTAATAAAACAAGAATTAGTTATGAAATTTTATATTTTTTATGGCTAAAATTTCATATTAAATTCATGTTTTGGTAAAAAAATTCAATTTTTATTAGGAGAGATTTTCATAACACTTTACACATTTTTGCACAATTTTATTAAAAAATACAAATGTCATACAAGAGTTGAATTAAAAATATGGACTAAAAAAGGGGATAGAAAATTTTATAGGAACTAAAAGTTGAATTTTTTTTATAAAGAGCTTAAAAGTAAAATTTGGTATATTTATAGAGACCAAAAACATATTTAACCCTATTTTTTTTTTTAGTTTTATTTATGCATGTATCAATTTTAATTATATCGATATATTTTATCATGTCAATATCAAATGTGCATCAAACACATGATATGATAAACTAATGATATTATTTTTCTTTTCATGTATGCACCAAACACATGACATGATATGTGATAATCCTGTCACTATCATATCATATTATATTATTATTCAGTTTCTTATCATATCTTGTCTCTATCTATCTTGCGCACCAAACGGGCCCCAATGGAATAATTATTCCTATTTTTTTGTCTCTTTTAGTTACACCCCCTTATGGGAAATCATCGACAAAAGATGGGATAAACAGCTGCATAAGCCATTGCATGCTGCCGATTATTACCTTATCCCCAAGATGCACTATAGTCCTACTTTTAAGGATGATTTTGAAGTTAAGGAGGGAATGTCTGAATGCTTGAAAAAGATGGTGGAAAATAGGGATGACAGTATTAAGATTGATGCTCAATTGGAAGAATTCAAAAGTAAAGCTGAAACGTTTGGTGGTGAATTAGCAACATGTGCACTTAAGACCTAAACTCCGGCACAATGGTAGGAATCATATGGTGATTCATGTCCGGAGCTGCAAATGTTTGCTATTCGAATATTGAGCTTGACATGTAGTTCATCCGGCTGTGAGCGTAATTGGAGCGCCTTTGAGAGAGTAAGATTTTAAAATTTATACACTAATTTAGTTTTTTTTTTTTAAATTACCTAGTATATTTAATTATTTTTTTAATTTTATAAATATTTAGGTCCACACCAAGAAAAGGAATCATTTAAAGCAAAAGACCATGAATGATGTTGTCTTTGTGATGGTAAATTCAAGACTAAACAAGAAGAAGCAAGCTAGGAAAGGAAATAATTATGACATAGATGATCTTGCTTCTGATGATGAGTGGGTTGCAGATAATGGTGAAGATGGTTCAGATTTGGATTTGGATGCTCCAATTGAAGTCAGAGAAGATACTAATGGTGGTATTGGTGCTGCATAAGGAGATGCTTTGGAGATTCCCAATGACAATGGTCAGGCTGAAGATGAAATCGATGAGAATGAAGATCATATTGAGGATGATTTTCCTGAAGCAGGATTGAATAATATCATAGATATCTAGAGTAGTTGTTTTAAAATAGGATTAAGTTATTTGTTTCTGTTTGAATTATTTGCTTTATTTCTGTTTGAACCATTTGCTTTATCATAGATATCTAGAGTAGTAGTTTTAAAATAGGATTAAGTTAATTTGCTTCTGTTTGAATTTATGTTGAATTTCAAATCTTAATTCATATGTTGAGTTATCTGTCATTATTATGAATTATTCCTATTATTTTAGAGGTTACGATCCTACGATTTTGTATTGCGATCCTTCTCCAATCTATGATCCTCTATTTTTATAGGATCTTACGATTCGTGTTACGATTAGCCGAGTTACGAACTATCACCCCCCTCCCGATCCTAATCCGATTTACGTGTTTCACAACATTGATAGGTATAGTGAAAGAAAGTAACAAAACTACAAAATCCACCATCACTGACAAAAATAAACAAACAAAATTTCAAACTAACGAAACAAATAAAAAATCAATGAATTGACACATATTTTTTGTTCTAGATCACGAACTTTTGCCTACATCCCCCAAATCCCCGAACCAACATCGGATTCTATTACTTCAGTTCTACGTCCTAAATTGAAGAGTAATTTAAAAATTTAAAGAGGAATAAAAAAAGTGTGAGGGGAAGAAGAAATTTTTTCAAATGATATGAGAATTTTGCTCATTATCTCTTGGATATGTTGTCATTGGGCTTGCTTCGTAGGCCCATTCATTTCAATATAAAACTCCATTTCTTACCCTAACTCATGTCATTTGAACTCATTTCTTCTTTGTTGAAGGGAGCCATAGCATACATCCTTTTAACTTCTTCATTATTTCATGTTTGCTTCATCTTGATGTGTATGCGGTGAGTTATTCTTTCTTTATATTTCTATTGCATGCGTTTTCTATACTTTGTCAATTGTTTGGATTTCATTTTCTTCCTTATGAATTGAATAAAATCTAAACAAAGTGTGAACAGAGCATAATCGTAATTTCCTGTTTTTAGAAAAGGAGCATAATTGTAATTTTAGTCTAGCTTTGTAAGCCATATCTTAGATCTGATCTTTGTGACTTTGTCTTCCAATAATATTTTGTTTAGATCTAGTTTATTGGGTGAAGGGTTTTCAATAGGTTTTTTTTTATAGACAAAATACTATTTAAGACATATAAGACACTAAATACATATATCAACTTCGTTGGTTGATTAGATCTAGGTGTGACCCAGTGTCGGACACGCCGACATGACATCGACACTTTAAATTATATTGAATTATATCATTTTCTCAAACTTTTATCCTTGTGGACGTGTCTGTATCGTATCCGGTGTCTGTACATCCAATTTAGGACATCTTTTGAACAACTCTCTCATACCTCTCATTGTGTTCTTACTCTCTTTTGATTTTGTCCCAAAAGAAGAGGGGGACAAATATTGTCCCAATAGTTGTCACAAAATGGTTGTACAAATATCAATACTTTTCAGTTATGTTGACAAAAGCGCGCTATAAAGGTGTAGTGTGGCGGTGAGGCCCTCCAGAGCCACATTATAGGCCCTCGAAGAAATGTTGAGAATAGCGGTGATAGTGGCAGCTATAATGGTTTGCGGCACAATCCTAGTACAATAGCCGTTTGATAGCCTCTATTTGCAATTTTGGGGAAAATTCTCAAAAACCTTAATTTTTTATTTTTTATTTGTTGAAGGTATTAAAAAATTCTGAATAGCCGTTTGTGGCCGCTTTTTGTTCTTCTATTGGTGCTGCCATTGTTCCTTCATCTTTGTTATCGTTCGAGTTCCGCCATTGTTGCCTTGCTCTCGTTCAAGTTCTTGTTCTCAATTTTGTGTTCTGCTATAGCATTTTTAAGGGGTCGCCATTGTGCGCCACTATCTGAGACTAAAGACATACTTGTAGGTTGTTTTCTAACTAACTCATGTTGCAAAACTACTTGTGGTTTAGATCTCTGTTGGAAGCCCCAACTTGTCATTGGCGCTTGTATCTAATAAATACATTACATCTAGTATTATTTGGAGGTGCCTCTTAATTTTTTCTTTTGTAAATGTGAATTTCTTGTAGTTACAATGCTTGTAAATACTTTGCCTCAGGTGGAACAACTAGAACTGGAAAAAATGTACTTTTGGGTTGTTTAATGGTAGAGATATGATGATATGTTCAAAAGACCTTGCTTGTGAAAAAAACTCCTCACATCATAGACTTCAAAATCAAAAGCACAATGTCCATGTGCTTTTGAATTCTAATTCTAAATATCCACAGGTATGTATTCATTTTTTTCTCGGTACAATGTGACATGAATATTATTAAGGTAAATTACACTCACATGTTCTTTTATGTTAAAATCAACTATGTAGGGTAAATTATACTTTCCTCCTCTAATATATGCTTGAGAGATATGTTTGATGTCAAGGCATTTCATTTATAATAATAAAGGCAATAGTAAAAACTAATACAAATTCGTTATAGGAAGAAGGTAAGGTTCTATAATCCTGAATAATTGAACCATACGCGGAGTTATTAGTTGTAATATTGTTCACATCATCCACGACCATTTTACAATCTAGTTATCCAATAATAGACACCTTAGTATAAATTCCAAGTTTCCACTTTCGGAGCTGTCATTACAATTTACCGCATCCTTTTTTGTTCTTAGAATTAAGAATTAACTCTAACTCATCCTTTCAAGATCAGTTTGTAAGGGGATGATTGATCTCACTTATAAGCATGGGTCCAACGAATCGTTGAGAGACTCTGATACCATCTTAGAATTAAGAATTAAGCCTAACTCATCCTTTCAAAACTGACTTGCAAAGTGAAGGTGGAAGCTGTCATCGCACAAGATGTTGTTGTATTGGTTGGTCTACTACAGCTGTAGCGTGCACATCTTGCCAATCCTGCAACATGGCTTGCGCGCATATCCAGACATGCTCAACCGTTTCGGTTTTTATTTTTCCTCAAGTAGTTTTGTGGTTGAAATTCTGCCCTTTTAAAGTGTACCGGATTTTGAACCCTGGTTCCTGCATATTACTCCCTCTATCCCTTTTTATAAGCAAAAAAAATTAAAGTCACACTTACCAAGAAAAGTAAAATATAATAATATGAAGAATTTTTGTATTTTTTCTTGAAATAAGTTTCATGAAAAGATATAAACAAAATTTTTATTGGTTATTGATTATAGGAAATAGAAGAACGCGAGTAAACTATATGCATTTGCATTTAATTTCATAAGAATAAAATAAAGTCAATCTTGAAAATGATAAAATTTGGCCTTTTTTGTTTATAATTTGGGACAAGAAAATCTTATAATATGGGATGGAGGGAGTACATGCAATATCCCTGTTAACTGAACTATGTTCACGGAGACTCGACAATTTCAGTTTTATCCTTCCGTATTTTGACGTTTCGTTTTCTCCATATGCCCCATGTCGTCCTTGCAAAAGTGATCAATTTGTGTATTTAGCTGTTGCTACATTCTTTTGAAAACATAAAAAAAAGCCTATAGCATTAATCATTAACCTTTGCAAAATAGAGCACATATTTGTTTGTTTCCAACATGCTATGCTATTGACACAATCCTCCCAAACCTTCGTATAAAATGTTTTACCTTGGTAACATATAACTATAATACCCAAGCGTATTTAAATGAGATAGTTCAAATTTTTCCAGATTAAATAGAGGTTTTGAGTTTAAATTCCATTTTAAAAATGTGGCATCAATAAAACTCCTGAGGGAGAGTTTTGGCAGCCATGATAGTCATACTCAGCTTGAGAGATCTATCTCTGTAGTGCATATAATATCTAGTTTACACAACAAAAATTGTAAACCAACATTTTAAAAAATTTGTTTTATCTATTATTTAGTTATAATTTTTAATGTAGAAGATAATTAATATTGAATTCTCTACTAATAATTTTATGGGTTTAATATATTTTTGGTCTCTATAAAATTAAGACTTTTTAAGTGTAGTCCTTACTTAATTTTTATAGTATTTTTATTTCTAAATTTAGTGATTAGTTATTGTTAAAATCAATTTTGTTTAATTAACTTTAAACTCTTAAATTTGGCATAATTTTTTTGTAGTGTTTATTATTTTATAAAATGCTCATTTATCAAAATTTATATTTTTTTAACATAGGATAAACTAAATATGAATGTTTTGAAAATCAAAAGTTTAATATAAAAGTGCGGAAACTTGGACTTAGAAATCAAATTATGAATTCTTTTTTTGGTGAAAAAACTTTTTATGATATTCAAAATATTACTGTAAAAAAGTTATTAAGTTAATAACAGGGATTAAAAATGTGTGCAAGATAATTTTATAGGGACTAAAATAGTACTAAAATTAAATAAAGATTAAATTTAAAAGATCGTTATTTTATAGGAACAAGAAACATATTTAACCTTAACTGTGTTTAAAATATATAATATATAATTCAATTTTGAATTTGTACAAATACAAAAAAAAAACAATTTTGAATAGTCTTTTTATCAGCTTCTATGATTGTTCAAAATTTTACTAATTAATCTATTATTGCTCCGTAGTTGATAAAAAGATTTAAAACTATATGTTAGCGGCATGATGAATTAAAAAAAGAGGAAAAAAATATGTATGAGGAATTTGATTATGTTAAAAATTGATTAAACTACTAGTAAAAAAAAATGATTAAACCATAACACATATTTACTTTCAGAGGAAGGAGACTGAGTGTAGATTTTAATATTAGGGGAGAGGATAATATAATTAAAATATCTTTTGAAAAAGCAGTGTGTAATTTTCTATAATATATATATTGTAAAGAGTAAATCACCGATTTGGTTTGTAAAATTATTTTAGCCATTGCAATTTGTGAATAGACATATCCTTAATTGCTTTTGTTGGGTTGCAAATGCATGGCACCTTAATTAGATGCCTCTTTAACACTTCACATAGACAGTTACGTCTTCAACACATCATAGAGATAAAATCACACGATTATGTTTTGTCTATGACATGTTAGAGACGTGGCTGCCTATGTTGTTCCATAAAGACACATAACTTGCAACTCATACATTGTAAATTTGTAACCGTAGGACTAAATTGATCGAAGTGTTATAATTTTGAGCATATTTGTACTGTCAAAGACTAAAATTATTAACCCTTGCCATTTCATGTTTACTTTATATAATTTTCAAGTTTATTTTAAAAAATAAGCATGGATAATGTGCATGTTTATTTCAAAAAAATATTTTGTTAATTATTATATTGAAATATAGTCAATTGAGATGAACTTAATGGTAAGGGTAATTTTTTGATTGACTTTAGGGGTGCGTTTTGATCTGCGAAAATATAAGGATTGAATAGGGACAACTTCAGTTGTACTGTGTTTGATTTTTAAAATTGTCACTTGGATCAGATAAACTAGGGGTAAAGAACTGGACAAAAACATATATTCTTGTCCCTACGAAACCATGACGAGACAACTTTTTTGTCCTCAGCACAAATTTTCTAAATCACTAAAATAATATTTTTTTCACCAAATATCGTATAAGACAAAATTTGTTTAATACCTTAAAAAATTTGTGCTGTGGTGTTCTATCTTGAACTGTTATGTTCAGCACTTTTATTTTATAAATCAAACTGACTCCTAGAGGTTCTAACATCTTGTTAGTTATGCTAAAACTCTCTAGAAAGTGTAAAGGGTGGTAAATAGTTTTATACTCGTAATAGAATAAAAAAAAATTGACATAAGAATAAAAAATATTATTATCGATTT
Organism: Trifolium dubium; assembly: GCA_951804385.1. Taxonomy (NCBI): domain Eukaryota; kingdom Viridiplantae; phylum Streptophyta; class Magnoliopsida; order Fabales; family Fabaceae; genus Trifolium; species Trifolium dubium. The sequence continues at coordinate 22,398,188 of OX638072.1, read as the reverse complement.
TATTTATTTTCATTTTCATTTCAGAAGAGGAAATTTGACCAATACAAAATTGATGGTAAATTTGCTCCTAGTTGTGAACTCATTGGCATAGAAAAATATAGTAGTGAAAATGTCAAAGATCAGAGAAGAAACCCAACTCGTCCCTTATCATGTTCAACACAATCGGATGATAAAATAACTGCTTTACAAGAAACACAAGAATATGGTTTCCTCGCTCAAAATGGAAAAGAAATTTTTTGTGGTGTTTGTACCCAAGACTATTCTCACCTAAGTAAATTCGATGATTCAATTAAGGGCTCAAGTTATCTTATGAATCAATCGAGCTTGGATATCCAAGTTAGAGATTTAACGGCTGATAGTAGTTATTTTGGTAGTACTAAGAGAACAATAAAGGAGAAACTTAAAAATGAAGACATAGATCTCATTCCATCACGGAGGAACTTTTTGCCTTCGAGGGGTAACCATCTTCCAAGGCCAGTTATTCCTATCGGACCTAGGTTTCAAGCTGAGGTTCTTAAAATGGAGAGCACAAACAACTTAAGAAAATATAAAAGCGATGATTGCTTGAAGTGGTTGGGCACCCAAATTTGGCCAATGCCATCTTTTTCTCAAACCAATACAAAAAGTATTGGAAAAGGTAGACGTGACTCATGCTCATGTGACAATCCTGAATCAGTTGATTGTGTTAAAAAACATGTTGCTAAAGCTAGAGAATGCTTAAAATTGAAGATCGGTACTGCTTTCTGGAGTTGGAAGTTTGACGAAATGGGAGAAGATGTTTCGAAATCATGGACAATGGAAGAGCAAATGAAATTTGATTCTCAAGTAAAATCGAATTTGCTATCAAGTCACACAACATTTTGGGAGAATGCCATGGAGTATTTTCCATCAAAATCTGCGAAATGCATGATTAATTACTATTACAATGTATACATCCCAGATGGATGAGCGTGGAAACAAGATCTTATGTTGGTACAGTTGATCGTGAATCAAAAGGATAACTACAAAGTTGATCGTGCATGTTCATCTAAAGGTACGATCGAGACCCCAATTTGCAAAATTTTGAAATTGAGCACTACAAATCATATACTTAGGCTTACAAATTATATTTTAATTTCAAATAGGGATTATTGTTTAGTTTTTTGTATCAAATTAGTATTTAGTTATTTGTATTCTATTGGAACCCTATTCTTATTTCATTAATTCTCTCTTCTTCCTCTCTAGGACTTCTATTAGAACCATTGTCTTCTTTTGTGGTCCCGCATTATTTTGTTGTTAGGTTCTTACAAGTTTGTGAACTTAATATTGTTTATGTCCCTTTTTAACAGTCACAGTTGATCACTACGTGCATATTTTTGACCATATATTTTTTATTAATATATAAAAACAATTAGTATATAAGTTGTTGTTCAATTTTGTCTCGATGATAATTTTTTAAATATAACTTTTTTAAATTTTTTTACAATATATAATTAAAGATACTAGTAGTCAAAGATATGCAGTAATCAATTATATGTTTTTTTTTTGGTGTCATTCTTGTTTAGTTTGTGTATTATGAGTTATGGTGTATTTATGATCTTTTGTTGAAGCTTCTATTGTTTTGTGTCTCTATGATTTGATGTTCTATTGGATGAATAGTTGTCTAATTGATTTGGTTTGATTTCTATTGTTTAGTTTTCTTGTTCCTTGATTCCTCTCATTAGTGTCATTGTTTAATATGATTGTTGCTCATTTTTTTTAGTTGTACGTTTGTACTTTTTCTATTTGGTTTTTGGGTCTTAATTGTAACAGTTAGGGCCCTTACTCTTATATAGTAGGCGGTCCGTCATTGCATTTCACGATCTTCTCTACTTCAAAGAATTTTTGCCTTCTGTGGGAATCGAATCACGTAACTCTGGGTTCAAGTACTTGTTCAATTCATTCCTACTACCAAATCATTACTTGGTTGTGTTGGAAACTATGCCAGAGCCTACATTGGAGTAGATAATCATATTAGACTAAGTTCAACCATGTAAGTGAGTTTGGACACCCCATATCAACTCAATTTTGGAGCAGTATGTATGAGTCTTATTACTGTTAAATGGTCTCACATCAGTTGTGAGATAACCTGAATATGTGTTTATAAGTGAGGGAAATCATCACCTTATAAGCTAGTTATGTAAGGACGAGTTAGACTCAATTCTAAGACTTATTTATATGTTGTTCAGTCCTTCATCCAACCACAAAAGTGAGTTTGTATGTCATATTTTCCCCCAAAATCATAACTGCATTCAATTTGAAACTTTAAACTATACCTGATACAACATTCTCTCCCTCAAGTGTGAAACTCCACATCTTTGATCCAATTCTAGGAACCACTCCCACTCTCCAACAAGTCGAATCATGTCCTTGGTAACATATTTGGGATTTTATGGGGAGCATACACTGTGGTGGATTATAACATTGAACTAAGAGTAACCACACAAATGACTTTGGATATTATATCTTCACCAATTTATTTTTGAAATTAGGTATTTTCTGCGGTTTCTTTAAGTGTCATATTACAGTAAAGCTCTTTGTTCTAGACTGGACCTGATCTAGTCAATCGAGATCACTCTCCAACTAAGATAGTGGATTGTTGGAGCTTTTTTTTCTTCCTATTATACTCTCATTTTAATCTACCACTTTCTTTTTTCTAAATACTTTCAGAAAACGAATGATATTTATTGATGAATGTTTTGTGATGTAGTCATTGACGTGTTGTGTAATTAATTAATTGACATGTTGACAATATGTGTTGGTGTTGTATGTCGTTGGATTATGTTGCTACTTAAATGTTGTTGAATGTGGTGTTGAAATGAGTTGATTAACATGTCATCCTTGATACTATGTTGTTGCCCTCATTTGTGAATATGTGATATGATAGGTGAAATATTAATAAGTAATGTGAAAAGGTGATGTGTGACTTAACTTGTATATGCAACATGTATTAATGATATGATCATCTTCTCGTTTATACCATGTGAATTAATTGTTGTGTTGTTTTACGTTTGTTCATAAATATGAACTCACCCTGTTATGTGTTATTTGATTGAACATTTGAAAGCTCAGTTTCCTCAGGTGTTAAGTATTAGTGTTTGAGTTTCGGTGAAGTCTCGCTCTGATTAAGACACATAAGATCGAGGGGTGTTCAGTATTTTGTGTTCTATTGTCTAGCTTCATACTAGACTTGTATAAACCGCTAGGAAAAAGATTTTTTATAATATATGTATGTTAATTAATTATGTTAGCAATTAACAATGTAATTTTAGTGATTTAGATAACTTGTGCTGAAGACAAAATGTTGTACCGTTAAGTAGGGACAAAAATATTTGTTTTTGTCCAGACCCTTGACCCCAAATTTGTCCAGTCCTAGTGATAGTTTTAAAATCAAATACAGTACGTCTTAACTTGTCTTGTCTAGTTCTTTATTTTTTCTAAATTCCTCTCGTAGACATTTTCCACTTGATTTGTTAAAATTGTTTTAATAGCATTTGTTCCTCTGTTCCTCTATTGTAGATTAACTTCTGTTTGGCTCTTTCCTTTTTTTAATTTCATAATATTTCAATCATTCCCAATCTTGTTTCCAATTTGCTTAGGATTAGATAACAAATGATGTATTGCTTCAAGAATTAAGTGGCCAAATATATCAATTTTAATTGAAGTCTCGTTGAATGGGAAGAAATCCTTAAACAATTGGAAGAAACATTTTTGTTGATGATGTAGCGAGCATAATATTCAAGGGTCTTACTCATATGTTCATTGCTAGTCTTTGCCTCTTGTATCAATATTGTGTTAGACTTTGAATGATGTTGAATCGTGTGATGTTTTTTGGACAATGGATTTTGGATTTTTTTGTTGTTATAGTAAGACGTAAGTATTTATAACTATATATCAAATGCTAGTTGCTTCAGTAGTGATTGACGTTTGACGTTCGACTACGTAGGGATGACCGCAGTTCGATCTACCACAACTGCGTTTGGTTCCAAATTTTGTGTAAATATGTTGAAGATACAATTTTAATTCAGTTGAAAGAAATTTTTTTGAGGGCTTGGACTAACAAGGTTATGTGTATATTGGTAAAACCACCACAAACAAGGTTAAGTGTCAACATGGTGTTTTAAAGAAATGTTTTAAAGAAACATTTGTTGGAATTTATCAACAAGAAGCATTTGTTGCAATTTCCAACCAAAAGCCAAAATTTATCAACAAGAGGCAGAATTTATCAACAAGAAATGGCAATTTCCTAATCAAATAATTTTCTTAGACTTAAGGTATGATACAATACATTATAGTATAGTATACACAACACAACAATAAGCAATTTTCTAAATTATAACCATCACAAATCTACTAGTATCTAAATGTTCCAAGTGTCTGAAGCAACCATATAATTTATCTGAAGCAAGCTAACATTACTAAGAACCAGAAGCAAGCTAACAAGAACACATTTTTTACCATAACCAAAAGCAACATTACTCAACCAGAAGCAACCTAACAAGAACACATTATTTACTTTTCTAATAATATGAACGATGAACAAAATAAACAACCAAAAGCTCACATCAAACAAAATATGAAATGGTGCAAAATAAAAAAGAGAACAACTCAAATACTCAAACCCTACCTCTAAGAATAAGTGGTGGATGACCATGGAAGACTGAAGACGAAAGGAGGAACGAGGGCGGTGGATGACGACGGAAGGATGAGCGAGGGAGGCGACGTTGGGATAAGGACAGTAGCAATTTAGGGTTTCCGTGTGTACTAGAGGCATGAATGAGAAATGGTTGAATTTGGTGAATGGGAAACTGAATCAAAATAAAATGGCAGAGTTTCGGATCGTATAACGTGAAATGTAGCGTTTTTGGATTGTATAATCTGAAATGGGTTTACGTTAAAAATATTTTTGTATTCTAACTTCCAAAACTATTATATCCTTAAGGTGAGAGTATTTTCGGGTTTTTAGGGGATCTGAGAGCATATTGATAGGCTTGAAAAACAATTTTCCAACAACAACTAAACTTTATTCCACTAAGTGGGATCAACTATATAAATTAAACGACGTCCTAATTTTCTATCAAGAACTAAGTCTTCATTTGACTCATTTATCTCTAGATTATTCTTGATAGTTTCTTTTTATAGTTTTTCAAGTTATACCTCTAACTTTAGCGAACTCAACCCCCTCCATATGATCCACTTTCCTAACTACATGATCCACATTTGCTCTTTTTATGTTTCCAAACCACCTAAGTTTAGCTTTTAACATTTTTTCTATTTCTACTATAGGTGTTATCCTAACTCTATCAATGTCATTTATAATTCTATCACATTTAGTCTTACCACACATCCAACAAAACATTCTTATTTCTAATACACTTACTTTGTGTTCATGTTGATTTTACAATGTCCAACACTCTATCCCATACAACACTGTTGGTCTTACCGCTGTCTGATAAAATTTTCCCTTTAAGTTAAGTAGTACTCTTGCATCAAATAAAACACTTGATGCACTCCTCCTTTTCAACCACTCAACTTGGACTCGATGGTTTACATCTCCTTTTATTTATCTCTCATTTTATACTATAGACCCAAGATATTTACATTGTGTAACTTGTGGTATGATATGATCTCCAACTTTAACATCTACACTAGAAACTCTTCATCTCTTTCTAAAACTATATTCCATATACTACGTCTTGCTTCTACTAGAGCGAAAATTGTATGTTTCTAAGGTTTGTCTCCATGTTTTCAAACTCCAATTAACTCTTGGTGCTTTTCCAAAAGTAAATCCAAAACTAAGATGAAAAGATAGGCTTAATGATGAACCTTGGCGCAATCCTATTGTTACGGAAAAATATTCGTTGTCTCCATCTTGTATCCTCACACTAGTAAATACCCTTCGTACATATATCCTTGATAGCTCGAATATAGGTCGTTTTAACACACCTTTTCTCTTGGGCTTTCCACAAAATCTTTCAAGGTACTCTTTCATATGCCTTTGCCAAATCAATAGAAATTAAGGGCAAAGTCCTTTTTATCTATTTGGTATCACTCCATCACACAGCTTAATAAATATATTGTTTCTATTGTCGACCTTCCAGGCATAAAACCGAATTAGTTTTCACTAATTTGAGTCTCTTTTCTATGTCTTTGTTTATTCACTATTTTCCATAACTCACTCATAAGTTTAATTCTTTTATAATTTGTGCAATTTTTTATATCATCGCTTTGTTCTAAAAATTGGCAATAAAATGTTTCTTAAAAAGTTTAATTTTTTATATCATCGCTCTGTATGTACACGAAATTTAGGTTTTAGTCTCCGTATTAATTTTTGTTCTAAATAAGTCCGTAAATCAATCAAACTTTTTGCTTTTAGTTCATAAAGTTAAAATCCGCAGAAAAATCTACAGGAAACTTACGAATTGATATGGAGACTAAAACTAAAATTCTTTGTACATACATGGATGAAAATGATAGTTAAACCTAATATGTAATATGTCTTTTGATATATTTAGAATTCTCTCTGTTTTCTCAATTTTGTATCTTAATTGTTAATAGTCCCTACCAATTGAGTGTGAGAGGAGATTCAACTCCTCTAAAATGAAAATTATGGAAATTGATTAACAAATGAAAAGAGATATTAGAAGTGTATTATAACAAATTATGGGTTTTTTTAACTAACAATGTATAAATTGTTTTATTTTACACTTAATCTATCATATTATTAAAAGAACCAAATGCTTTTCATGCATCACTCTCGGGCTAAGAAGGGTTCGATTGCTTTTAAAATTGACTTAGAAAAAGCTTATGATAGGCTTAATTGGAACTTTTTGGAGCTTACACTTCATGATTTTGGTTTCCCTCAGATAACTATATCTCTCATCATGAGTTGTGTTCGATCTAGAAATTTGACTGTACTTTGGAATGGTGCAAGAAATGACTCTTTTACTCCATCTAGAGGTTTGCGCCAAGGTGATCCATTTTCCCCTTACTTATTTGTTCTTTGTATGGAAAAACTCTCTCTTAGTATTCAACAGAAAGTCCTAAATGGGATATGAAAACCTGTTTAAGTGTCTAAGGGTGGTCCACACCTCTCTTATATTTTATTTGTTGATGATGTTCTTCTATTTTGCGAAGCTAGTGTTGAACAAGTTGAAGTTGTTATGGATACCTTAGAGGATTTTTGTAATGCTTCAGGCTTAAGAATGAATACTTTGAAGTCAAAAGCTATGTGCTCTAGGATGGTTGAAGGAGAGAGAAAACGTGAGATACAAGATATTTCTACTATAAAGTTTGTGGCGGACCTAAGCCATTATCTTGGTTTTCCTCTTGTCAAGGGCCGGGTCTCTCAAAATATTTATAATGATATTGTTGACAGAGTGTCAAAGAAGCTAACTTCTTGGAAAGGAAATCTCTTGAATAAAGCAGGAAGATCTTGCTTAGTAAAGTCTGTTACAACATCAATTCCAATTTATACCATGCAAATTCATTATCTTCCCAGCTATGTTTGTAATAGGTTGGATAAAATGGCGAGGAGTTTCCTCTGGGGCGGAGATGGTCTCTCTCGAACTTGGAATCATGTTAATTGGAATATGGTAACCACCCCGAAACGTTTTGGTTGTCTCGACATTCGAGAGGCCAGACTTACTAATATAGCTCTACTTGGTAAGTTGTTATGGAGCATGTTTCATGACAAAGATAAATTATGGGTGCAAGTTCTTTCTCATAAATACTTGGGTAATAAATCAATATGGGTTGCTAAAAATCAAAATAAACCTTCAATTACCTGGCGAGGTATACAACATGCCATTACCAATTTTTCTGAAGGATACAACTTCCGTGTTGGATCTAGGGACTCATCGTTGTGATATATTGATTGGACACAACTTGGTCCTCTTTGTCAACTGGTTCCATTTGTTCACATCAGCGATTCAATTATGTGCTTGAGAGATGTGTTGCATGAGGGACAATGAGACTTGCGAGGTCTTGCCACTATGATACCATCTGATATTGTTGATTAAATACACCAACTCTCCACACCTACTACCTTTGATTTAAGATTGCAAGATGCATGGACTTGGAAGCATTCCAAGAAGGGTTTCTATACTTGTTCGAGTGAATACAATTGGCTTCTTCATCAGAATCGAAATTTGGATGTTAATTATAATATGAATTGGATTTGGCAACTTAGAGCACCAGCAAAAATTCAACATTTTCTTTGGCTTTGTCTTCACAATGCTCTTCCGTTAATGTCTGTCGGCATCTATGCAACATGGTAGCTTCTCCAAGCTGCACCTGTTGCTCTTCATCCATGGAGGATATTATTCACTGTTTACGTGAGTGCCCACATTCCAGAGAGCTATGGCTACGTTTGGACATGGGACGCTATAATAATTTCTTCTCACAAACTTATGTGAAGCTTTAGCTTCATTAGATGACTTGTGGTGCCTCCTCAATTTTGTTTGTTACCGGTCTATGGCATGCTTGGTGTTGGAGGAATAACATTATTTTTACGGACCAACGTTGGAGTATCCATGAAGTGGTGCGGAAGACTTTTGTCTTACATGATGAATGTGTGACTCACTATCCAAGTCTTGGGATGAATTTACAGTCATCAAGGCTTTTGGCTCATTGGAGCCCTCCTTCGGAAGGTACTCTCAAACTAAATGTGGATTGTAGTTTTCTAGAAAATTCTTTGTGTTTGGGGGCTGGGGGGATTATTCGTAACCATGAAGGTGATTGGGTGGCTGGCTTTTCTCACTATGAAGTTGGAGGTGATACATTGTTGGCTGAGTTGCGTGCTATTCATATAGGACTTGAATTTTGTCGCAATAAAAGTTACAATAATATTGTTTGTGAGAGTGATTGCTTGGAAGCGGTTGAACTACTCAATGTTGGACGGGATAACACCTTACACAACTACGCTACAAACATCCTTCATATTATAAAAGCTCTGCATGAGACTAGTAACATTACAGTGGTGCATGTTCTTTGGGAACAAAATACATGTGCGAATTTTATGGCAAAAGATGGATCACATTCGAAGTGTTCTATCCATTAAAATCGTCCTCCGTCTGGATTAGAGTCTCTTATTATACAAGATAAACTTGGAGTTTAGTTTATGTTTTTTTTCTTCTCCATGTTACTTTGCAACACCACAAAAAAGAAAGAACCAAATTCTAAAATAAAAAGATATAAATATCAAAATCAATCATGGACTTTGCTCAACAGTCTTGGACTTATTTATTATTGGATTTACTTTGAAGGCCCATTAATTTCAATATAAAAGTAATTTTGTTTACAAATGTCATGGTTATGTCATATTTTTTGAAACTTGAAAGGAGCAGTTGCTACTTGCCTATACAATCTTCCTTTGCCTTTTGATCTTCCATGTGAGCCTCTTCTTTACTTGCGGTGAGTCGTTTTTCTTACTTGGCCTGCGTCTCCTTCTTTCTTTAAGGCAAGACTTTTATCTTATTTTCCATATTTCCTATGTTATTTACTTTGTGCTTTTTGGATCTGATTTTGTTCTTCAATTAATATTTGGTTAGATCTAGCTTTTGTAACTCTTTGCCCTCTCCATCATAAAGTTTGTTTAAGAGTTTGTTGGGGGATAAATTTGGGGAAATGGAAGAGAGAGAAAAAAAGAGAAGTTTTTTACACATGTTTGAGGGATCAAGATTGAGTGCAAATATTAATTGCACTATATTCAGTCAGATCTGAGTTGTTCACTCTAAGATTGAACGAATAGATTTAAAATTTAATTTTATATTTAACACTCATATTCAAAATCATAACCGTCAGATCTTGATCGGACGGTTCATATTTACCGAATGCAGTGCAGTCAATTAAATCATATCCATTTCCATGTTTGAGAGAAATTGAGATCCCTCCATTTATTAGTAGTCTTTTTGTTATATAGTTTTAGAAATATAAATACAACAATGTGACATAAAATTCTAATATGAATTGATCACTTTTACAAGTGTTATACATTGTACATCAATACTTAAAAAATATTTAAAATTTCAACTTCAACATATATTATTGTTTGAAATTATAAATTAATGGTCATCTTTATTTCTATGTATAAAGTTTATTGTCGAATCGCTGATTATTTTGATTATTTTATTATTTTATATCTAATAGATATATAATGAAGTTTTGAATGAGTATATAAGAATGAAAGGTGTTTAAATATCAGTTATAAATTTTAATAGTTTGTAATCTCTGAATCAAGGTCTCAACTCCATCATTCTCCACATAGACAATTCAAACATACACTAAAGTTTTATCTCAAGGCTTACACAAACATTGAGAGGGCTATGTAATTGTGTGTTCCAACTAATATTGATTATCTTTCATACTGTTTGCATATTGGCTCTTTCTTTTGTACGTAAATAAAATGATACAGTCATCATAAATTCACATACACAAGTGAGGGAGCCAGAGTTAAAACTTTGGTCAATTGAACTAGGACTTGTGGATGCATCTTGATTCTTATTCTTGATGTTTGCCCAATTGAACATGTTGATATTTCAAGTATAGGAGTCTTACATTGGATGAAAACACTATAAAGAAAAAAGATACATAATTTAATGTTTTAAGACACATCTTTTGGTTAAAGATGAGGTGTCAAAATCCAATGTGTGATGATCGCCTGAATTCTCTGATGACCCAACACAAGTAGCATTACATTCTACTATTTATAAGGGCAATCACTTGTATCAAATAAACACATTAAATTTAGCATTATTTGGAGATATCTCTCATATTTTCCTTTTGTAAATGTGAATTTGTTGTAGATGAGATGCTTGTGAATACCTTGCCTTGGATGGAACAAGACATAAAATATACTTTAGGATTGTTTGATAGCAGAGATACGATGATAAGGTCAAAAGACATAACTTTTAAACCTTGTGAGAAGAAGTCATCACATCACAATCATCGAAAGCGCAAAGTTCTCATGCTATCAAGTTCTAGTTCTAAAAAATCACAGGTATAAATACATATTTATTCTTGCTCATTTACATTTCTGAAATTCTTGCATGCTAGTAACATATGTGGTATATGACTGTTAGAAATAATATAAAACTATTGATGTGACATTTCCTAACAGCTTAAGTTTTTGCGATAATTGGTCACTTGATATGGTATTAGAGTCTATATGATTAAGTGGTCTAGAGTTCGATTCCCACTCTCCTCACTCTCTAATTAAAAAATGGAATTTTAAGCATATGGAAAGTGGACATATGCATTATCCACGCTTCAAGCCAAATGGACTCTTGCGTGAGGAGCTTGTTAGAAATAATATAAAACCATTGATGTGATCTTTCCTAACAGTTTAATGTTTCAACATCGTACCAACGTAAAACACAATGAACAAAATAAATGTTAACACATGATATTGTTAACTCAGTTTGGTGCAATGTCACCTACTTTGGGGGCTACGAAGCCAGAAAGAAAATCCACTATAACACAAACCAATTACTTACTTCAAAACTTAATTAGTAGTAGTTCACAACTTACAACTCATAACACAATCCTTTCAAGTATCAGGGTGACACAAGAGAGAGGCTTACAATTAACAATTCAAAGACTCCAACCCTAAAGAATTAATCCTTCAATGACAGCTTTCAGTAGTTACTTTAGGTTTTACATCTTTAATTATATACCCTGAGTTAGCACGGGCTGAATCAATATTTTGGGCTTTAAACATAGCTGGCTCAAGAGAAACCTAGCACACAGATTTTAGAATCAAATATAATGTTTTCATGTATGATAAAACATATTTTACAAAGCCATCAAGGCACCACCGCCTTCTGAAGGTTCTAAGAAAAACGCGCGTCATGGCACCCGCGAAAATATATGCACGTTGTGAAGTATGTATCATAAACCTCAACTATTGCTCTATTTATAATACATGTTAAATGAGAAAAATCCTTTTTTCGTAGCAATATGCAAAAGAAACATGTCAATTCTCTCTTTTGTTTCGTCTCCTTCAAATCATCGTCTCTCATTCATTTATCTCTTTGTTTTTTTTTTGTTTTTTTATTTGCTATGGTCTCTTTTGTTTCATCTAGCAATATGTTTTAAAGTTAATTTAATTAGTATGCTTTATCGGTGTATAATTATTTTACATGTGCATCAAATAGTATGTTGTCATGTCAATTAATGAATATGGTAACTCAGTTGTTATTATATTCATTAATTGATGTGGTAACAAATTATTGGATCTATATATAAAATAATCATACACTTGCACAATATATTAATTAAATTCAATGTTTTAAACCTATAATAAATTGCTTGCTTAATTTTTTTATTAGTTAAAATAAAAAAAAAATTATATTACAAGTATTTAAAATTGGATCGAATTGAATAAGATATTTTTATAGTCTTTCAAACACCGAATCAAACCTCATTTTCATTTCTTTTGTCTCATAACTGAACCACAAAAACACCTAGGTATGGACGAACCTGTTCAAGTCTTGGTGTGGCTAGAGCTAGCCACACCATCCCAACCCCTAACCCATAAATTTTTAAAAAAAATAATATACATAAATAATATCATAAATAATTTTGTATACGTATTCATATAAATATTAGTTTAAAATTTATTATTGATGATTGTAAGTCTCTCAGTACACATATTAGTTTAAGTATTAGTGTAAATATCAAGTTTATAGTCTATTATTGATGATTTTAAGTCTTTTGTTATATGTAATGTAATTTTTTTTATCATGAATGTAAAGTATTATTTTAGGTTATATAGTTTAATTTTATATTAATCAATTTTCACTTTGTTTGTCAGAAAACAGTGGATAAATAATTGAATTTATAGTATTGGGTAAAATTAACAATTTTTTGATGGGGTAAATTTAGCAATTGAACCAACAGATAAATATGAAATGACATAAAATACTATGTTTAGTTAATATTTATTTTTTCAAGTAAGATAATATAGGTAAAATTGAAATACAAATTAATAAGTTGTTACTCCCTTCGTTCCTTTTTATTTTTCGTTTTAGAAAATAATATTTGTTTCTAATTATTTATCGTTTGGATATTTAGGTTATATTTTGCCTATTATATACTCCTTCCTAAATTTTTTTGTAACAAAGATTTGTTGTTTTTTTTAACTAAAGTTTGTTATAATTAGTTTTTGTTTTAATTTTTTAGAAAGAGAAAGTGTGTGTGCATAAAAATAGAAATTTATTGGTGGATTAAAATTATGACATAATATTCCAAAAAAAGGGTATAATAGGAAGATAATGTGCTAAAATGCATCTTCCTAATTTGATCTTTTTTTTTTCTTTCTAAAACAACAAATAAAAAAAACGGAGGGAGTAATTGAATTAGTTTATCAAAATAAAGTAAAAGTATAGTTTTAGGATATGCAATAAATTATTGTCCTTTTTTTTTATTTTTCTAATAGAAATTATTGTTTTTTGGAAATAGTTTGTTGGGTTTTTTTTGAGTAGAAATTTTTTTAGTTTGTTTTTTACTAAAAAATAAAGGATATTCATTTATTCAAATTGATAGAGTATATTTTGTCAAAAAAAATTGATAGAGTACATCGATATAATACGAATTCAAAATAATCAAAAACAAAAAGGATAAAACTGGGAACAAACTCACAGTATCCATATTAATAGCATAAAACGGAAAATTGCATTGGCCTACAAATATGATTGTATTGAAGTGTCCAGAATACCCAAGCATCCGGATCTATAGCATTGATAACACCAAAATTATTGATTGGATATGAACCAGATCGAAATTAATGCTTCAACCTAAAACAAATGAACACCACACAAAAGACGGGAAAACAATACAACGTACTAGTACGGAGAAATCAAAACAATCAAAGTCGCACTAAGACGGCGAAATCAAAAAGAGAAAAGATAAAACAATTAAAAATATATGTAAATCATACTTATTTAACTAAAAGCGATAAATAAATGATTGGAGGGTGATTTTGAGTCAATTTTGACCCTAAATCACCTCTCTCTCTAATGATCAAAATCAAGAAATAGAAGAAGGAGGAAGAGGGGGTGACGGCTAGACCTAGTAGCGAACAAATACCTCCAACCGGTTTTAAATTTTTTACTAGTAGTTTGTTGTTTTTTTTTTCTTGGATATACATATTGTATTAGCAGTAATCTAGTAGCGAACAGTACCTATAAGATAACTCAAGTGGTAAGAGCAGGGGGACATATGAGTTGGGTAGGGGAAGGTCCAGGGTTCAATCTTTGGTAATAGCAATTTATATTTTCGATGTACCAAAAAAAAATCTAGTAGCAAACAAATACCTCCCACTGATAAAAATTTTACACTGAAGTTTCTAAACTAAGCCATATACCCTATAGTTTGCGTGGTTTTAAGTCCAGTTTTTTGGTTTGTTTATGTTATGGTTTGTATGGTTTGGACCCTTAAAACTGTAAGTTATGCAGGTTAAATTTGTGAGTTTGTAAGTTGACTTGTGATCCGTTATTTCTTTTATAATTATATATTTTTTATCACTCATAATTTGGCTCATGTCCCATATAATTCACTTTGTACGCTACAGATTTTTTGATGAAGATTAGTCATTGTCAACGTCTAGCAACTTTGTACCTATAGTATAAAAAATAATTACTTATCATGCTATATCGAGATTAGTCATTGTCGTAAGCATTAATTTTTGATAACTTGATCATAGATACTAAAACACCTTGTATAACACTCAAGAAAGTGTATAGGTTCCGAAAAAGAATGAATCCAAGTTTTTTCTTTTTTATTACAGAAGAGGAAATTTGATCAATGCATCAATGGTGGAAAATTTGGTACTAGTTTTGAATTTGCTGGTAAAGAGAAATATGGTAGTAAAAATGCCAAAGATCAAAGAAGAAACTCATTTTGTCGTCTCTCATGTTCAACACTATCAAATGGAAAAACAATTATATCACAGGGAAGACAAGGATATGTCTCCCTTGCTTTTTGTTGTCTTTGTAGAAAAGACTATGATCACCTAAGTGACTTTGATGATTCTATGAATGGGCCAAATAATGTTATGAATGAAGAAAGCTTCCATGCTATGGGTTTAATGGCTAGTAGTAGTTATTCTTATAGTATCGAGACATCGATCAAGGAGAAACCAAACGAGGAAGACATAGATCCCGTTGACTCATTCAAGAACTTTTTACCTTCTAGGGGCAACCATCTTCCAAGACCGGTTATACCCATTGGACCTAGGTTTCAAGCCGAAGTTCCTAAATGGGAGGCTGCAACCAAAATTAAACCATATAACAATAATGATTGTTTGAAGTGGTTAGGCATCCAAATTTGGCCAATACCTAATATATGTAAAACGAATGCAAAAGAGATCAAGAAAGACACGCTCGACTCTTGCCTGTGTGACAATCCTGAATTAGTTAATTGTGTCAAAAAACCCAGTGAAGCTAGAGTACTTAAAGTTAGAGATTGATGTTGCTTTCTCAAGTTGGAAGTTTGATGACATGGGAGAAGATGTTTCAAAATCATGAAGCTAGAGTACATAAAATTAGGCCTCAAAATTTTGGAAGTTCGCTATGCAGTACTTTTCATCCAAAATCTCCCTTTGGTACAATTGATTGTGAATCAAAATGATAACAATATTGAATGTGCATGATCATCTACATGTTATTATTTTTGCCTACCCATAAAACTACAATTTGCAATATTAAACATGTTAGGAGTTTGGTATCTTTCTCCGAAAAAGCCAACATTATTTATAAGATGCAATCTTTAAATGTGGCTCATATCCTTAAAAGTTCAATATCTGTAGTTGTGCGTGGACAATATATGCTATTTTTTAATGAAGTATTATCTTATGACCACCTGTCTAAACATAGTTTTAAAGTTTTGGTGTTCATATTTAACATTATTTCATCACTTCTTATTTAAATCATAATATATTTTTGCGTAAAATTGTATGAGTCGTCTTTTAAATTATATGTTTGTATCAGATAAGTTTTTAAGTCTCATTATGTGCAAAGTTATTTATTTTTTGGAATTTCTGTTTCAAAAATGCACATGTGACTGTTATGGGTCAAGTTGGATATTCGATGCTGGTGTGACTTGGTAAAATTGGCCCTTTACTGCTCATGGCCCTCTCTCGAACATCCCAACAAGTAGTATCAGAGCCCTAATTTGGCTTAGATGGGCAGCAAGAGAGGATCCTTGTATATTGGTCGTTGTATTGAGAGTCATCTTATTCTTAGCTATGTAGTCAGGAGGCGTGTTCCATTGATAATAACAATGGTGCAAGAATAAGATGAGAGGACTCACTTGAGGTGGATATTGTTTAGTTTAAGAGTGAATTATTAGTCTCACATCAAATTGAATGAGCCAATTGTTGGATATATAAAAAAGATGAACCATAATTTCAATGTTTTATGATTTTGAATGAAGATGTGATGTCAAAATCTCGTGTTCATAGTCACTGGCTCATTACTGCTCTTGGTGCTCTCCGACACATATTAACTTGTTCTCGTCTACTCCCAACAAACGCAACAAAAAATACTTTATGTGGTCTTTCCTAATAGTTTAAGCTTTAGGGATAATCAGTCATTTGACATGGTATCAGAGCATCTATGACTAAGTGGTCTAGAGTTCGATCCTCCTTCCCCTTACTTTCTAATTAAAAAGTGGAATTTTAAGTATATGGTAGGTGGGTCTATGCATTATCCACGCTTCAAATTCAATGGGCTCTTGTGTGAGGGGGTGTGTTAGAAATAATATAAAACTATTGATGTGACTTTTTCTAACAGCTTAACCTTTTGAGATAATTGGTCATTTGACACCTATATTCCATTTAATTTGAAATAAGAGTTGCAGACTTGAAATGGGGTTGTGATTAGGTGTTATGGTAGATGGAAAGGCCGGGGAACAGTTAGATTGTGGTTAATTGATAAGAACAGACTGGAAAAGGGTTTTATGATGCGGAAGCACGAAGAAAGAGAAACATATCTTAGAATTGAGAGTTGACTTGTGTCTAATTCTTTTTTACAACGTGAAATTTTTATCTACTTATAAACTCGTGTTTAAATCATTTCACATCAGATATGATACATTTAACACACTCTCGTGTTCAACACTATTGGATTTTGATAGATGGTCCAACGAGTTTTGGAGGATTCTTTGATATCATCTTACAATTGAGAGTTGAATATAACTTTTTACTACAAAACCGATTTGTAAGATGATAATTGTCTATAATTATAAACATATGTTGAATTCATTTTACATCTGATGTGGAACTCTTAACAAAAAGAATGTCTCTTTGAGATTCTATTTAACTAGTGGTGATTGACGTTGGACTTGGTATGGAGGACAAGGTTCAATCCCCGCAACTGCATTTTAAAAAAAGACTGAAACAACTTAATGTTATAACTTGCCCCGAACTCTGAATTACTTTGACTCATTATCCCTAAGAATCAGGAAAAAAATACTTTAAATCATTTCCAATTTGTATAAGATTGGCCAATTGGATATTCCAATGTGAAATTTCAGGTGCACCAGTAAAAGATGTGGTGCATGATGTGCACACATCTTACCAGCGAAAAACACAATGAACAAGTAAAAAATAAATGACGGGAAGGTAAAGTACACAAGTGATTTGTTAACCCAGTTCGGTCCAACGTCCTAATCTGGGGGCATATCAAGCCAAGAAGGAAATCCACTAGCGTAATGTTATTCCTAAGTTATCCGGCTGACCCTCAGTTTACAACTTCAAGAACTCACTAATTACCCGTGTTATATTTCTACCCCGGTACCCGGGGTAAGAGAACCCCATCTCATTTCCTATCCAAACACAGACCAGTGTCATCTTCAACAAACGATTAAATTAGGAGACTCCACTCCAATGAAAATAATTTCACTCATACCTAGAGGCATAGAGTGACTTACAGAAAAGACTTCTTGCTTAAAAGCTTCGGAGTACAAGAGTTTACAACTCAATAATTAAGACTTTATGCAAGCATCAAGGTGATACAAGCAAAGACTTACAATAGACAAGACTAAAACCCTAGATTTATCATTAGGCATATGACGGCTTTAGTCGTTAAGTTCTCAGGTTCTGAATCTTCTTTAAATAGCCTGAGATTCGTGGGCTTTCTTGATAAACAAGTTTCAAACCCAACAAATATATTTTAAAACCATATAATATGTTTACATAAATAGAGAAAATAGAGAAAAATATTTTACAAAGCAATCCGGGCAAAACGCCACTTCCTAGAGGTTCTAGATAAAAAGGCGAGATTTGGTGCACAATTAATGAAGATAAAATCGAACCAAATCTTTAAAAAGATCTCGCCTAGAAATACCACTACAACATAAACAGCAAGCGGCGGCGGTTGTTTTGGCATACAGCGGCGGTTTGAACCGCCGCTAAATGCATTCAGCGACGGTCTAAAAAACGTCTCAGAAAGAGGCGTCGCTAGGTCATTTAGCGGCGGTTTTGAGAAACCGTTGGTATAACCGCCACTAGGTCATTTAGCGACGGTTGTGTGTATGTTTGCGGTGGTTTGTAACTGACGTTATTCGTTTGAAATTTTTTGCACTTCTTGCGGCGGTTTAAACTGCCACTCTTTGAACAATTTATCCTGCACTTTTTGCGGTGGTTAGAACCGCCGCTATTTCTTTCCACAGTTTTTTTTTAGTAAACTTATTATTGTTTTTTTGTTTCCCTTTTTTTTATTTTGGATTCCCACAAAATTTTTTTATTTCCCAAAAAAAATTTAAACGCTTTTTTTCATTTGTTTTGTTTCCCAAATTTTTTTTCATGCTTTGCATTTTATTTTTACATTCAAACAAAATAAGTCAAAAATATAAATAAAGGAAATATAATAAAAAATTTCATGTAATCCAAGTAATTTAACTTAAAGCAAAATATTATAATATCAAATCATTCACATCTAAAACATCCTTCAAAAGTTATCAATGTATTTCAAAATATACTAAAGTATTCAACCAATCTATTAAAGTACTAAATAACCAGCCTAATCCAGTGCAAAGATTTCCGTGATGTGCTTGCCGTACGTCATGCATGTTATACTCATGGAGAGCTTGCTCTAGTTCTTTTATGGTAATGTATCTGATTATGGAAAAGCAGTGAGATTAGAAGATTTAACACCAATTAGTATAACCAAAGGAGAGACAAATATACATTCAATCTAGTTGACTATATTTATTCATTTTTCTTTACCCGCTGTTATCTTTATCGAAGAACTAGAATGCAGTATAAACATGTTCTTCCCTGTTCAATCGGTCCATGTGCATTGTCGCTGTGATGAACTCATCGTAGTCTATGATTCCATTACCATCAACATCTGCCTGTAATTTGCAAATGAAAAAAAAAGTTCTAAGTAATCATGGAGGTAGAGAAGCTACGTTTTGGCAGAAGTTATTTTACTCTACAAAAAATTAATGAGAGATAACTTACAGCTTCCATTAATTGCTTAACTTCTTGTTCTGTCAACCTAGTTCCCTGTTTTGCAAGCCCTTTCTTGAGCTCTTCAATTGTAATGGTTCCACTGTTGTCAGTGTCCATACCCTTAAACATATGCTTCAATCCCATGATTTCTTCCTCTTATAAGCAGCTAGCAATAACCTATCCCCAAATATAATTTTATTATACTTCAATCCCATGATTTCTGCCTGTTGTTAAGTTTAATATAAGTAAAATGTAGTTTTTCATATATTATGTTGTTTTATAGGTGCTGGTTTTTTTCATAGACAAATGCATATTGTTAGTAAATTAGTGATTATGCTTTTTAGGAAAATAGCATTACCTTTAGAGCAATTTTCTTGAATTGGTTCATTGCTCCTAACTGTTTGAGCCTATTGAGAACTGTTTTATCAAGATGTATATATATCTGGTGCTTCTCCATCTTCCTTGATCCAAGGATGATATGCTTTTTGAATAAGAAGCTCTTTGTTAGGCTCATTCATAGGCTCAAATCTTCTTTTTCTCGCCATACCTGAAAATACATAACAAGGAACATTATTAATCAACAAAATATTTGACAACCTTTAAAAGAATGGAGAACAAATGTAAAGAACAAAACATGACAGAAAACTAGTTCTAGCACTAAGAATAAAACATTACAGAAGACTCAACACTTGTACCATAGCAGCATCTAAAAGACAAACAACACTCGAGGGAATTAAATAACAAAATGTGTAAGCATTAGTCAATTAAAAGAAAACCATTTGACAAGCTTTAAAAGAAAACATAACTATGTCAATTAAATTATAAAACCATGTCTCTTCACAAAATATTACAAAAAAGAATTAATTTTAAGGTGATTAACATACATAGTTAGAAAAATAAAATAACAAAAAAAAGAGATTATAAAAAATTAATGTGAACTAAAGATATATATAAACAAAAAAGTTAAAAGAAAATATAGCACAAAATAATCAGGCGAGAGAATACAAAAAAAAAAACAGAGTTAATTAGCACAATGTGTGAGAAAAAAAAAGAGCAGCAGCATCATTTGATAGTTTGAAGAAAAAGAAGTGAGAAACACAAATGAGATTGTGGTAGGATTTGTTTTGGGGTTGGTTTTAACCACTAGGCTTGGGTGTCAAGGTCAGGGTGCATAACCCATCCCCTGTCAATTTATTTACATAGTTTTTTTCTATCTTCAATAGAATGTCAATGATATTTGACCGTAACAAAAAAAATTTGATATTTGACTCTGCTGATTCCTATATATGGTTATAGAGAAAAGTAAATCACATTTACCAATTCGTTGAGAGCTTTGCTAAGTTGCTAAAGAATAATTTAACATGTCATTTTGGTGAAGCTTTAAAATCTATAAATGTGTTAGAGTGTATTATAGTTATAATAAGAGACAGATGGAATATTTTCTACTTCAAGTCTTCCTTCTTTTGTTGCAATTTGGAGTTGTCATGCATTTTTCTAAAAACAATCTTGTGTATAAGCTCTCTCATGAGGATCTATTACATGCCTACTACCAAACCTGCAAGCATCACACTGTCCAAATGACCAATTACACAATATGGATATCAATTATACAAAACTGAATTAGGATTCAGTTTATTAAAAACATGTGATAAATATAGAATAAATAAAATCTAATTGTGCTCCCTGTACAGCACAATCAACATCTTTTGGTTTACTGATCTGATCTGATGTGCCAACTATCATCTATCACAAGGATATGTGGAGCCCTATTAGGATTAATTAGACAAAAGAAAAACACAACAGTTCAATAAATTCATTTAAAAGACACATAACATTACAGAAAACAATTCTTTCACAATCTCTTACTATATACAACAAGTCATCTGTTAGACCCATCCTAGCAACCTGTTGTTCTTCGGGTTCTGAACTATCAATACCATTCCCTTCATCGTCTTCCACACCACTACCATCCTCAGCACTACACACCAACTTAAAAATGAGCTTATGTATAATAACTCGTATTTATGCTAAAGAAGTGAATGGCTGAAACCATAGTCAATATGTGAAAAAAAATTCATACAATAATGTTACTTTAGTAGAGGCATCAATACAAATGTACAATACCTTATCTGGTTTTAAAATCAAAGGACAAATTCCATTACAATGGCAAAGGGTTCACAACAATAACTGAGGAACATTCCAAAAAATCAAACACAAAATTATCGACCAATACAGGGAAAGAAATTATCTTAAGAATATGATAAATTTCAGATTTTAAGGAAACTGAGCTAGGGTTTCAAGTATAAATTGGGGCTTTTTGATTTAACGGTGAAATCTTAGTGAGATAATGAAAGAATGTCACTTACCCTTGAAGAAGGACATGGTGTCTGTGAGAATGACTCTGGTGTGGTTGTTGGTCTCGAACAAGTGCCGGAAAACTTGTCTCAAACAGTGTTGGTTTGGTGGTTGTCAGATCTGAGAAAAATGTGGAAAATGAAATCACAGTGAGCAACAACAAACAGGTGAGTGAAATCAAACACAGCAACAACAAGCATGAGAAAAGAAACATACAGTTTTGAGGAGTCGAACAAAGCAACAGCGAGAACGTAGCGACAAGTACAAAGCAGCAAACGGCGAAGCAGCAAACAGATTGGGAACGAGATTATGAGTTTGAGTGAGTAAAATTGTAAGGTGTAGTCACGATTTTAGTGGAATTGCGATGAAAGCTCATGGTGTTTTTGAAATTGTGATTTGGGTCAAATTGGTGAAATTTAATTAGGGTGAAGTGAACCATGAAGGTAAACATTTAAAATAATAAATAAATAAAATGTGCAAACCGCGGCTGTTCCAACCGCCAGTATACATCACCAACTGCGATGAGTCAAACAGCGGCAGTTTGAACCGCCGGTGTAATACTGACAAATGCGACGGTTGCAAAACCGCCGGCAAGTATAGAAAGCGGCGGCGGTTATGTTGAACTGCCGCTATCCGACCGCCGCTAGTTTCCTTTTTTCTTGTAGTGTACGCGTGCGTCCTCAAGATGTGTCCACATTATCTTGCACATCTTCTTCCTCATTATGTTTTACAAAAAATGAAACCAACACCAAAAACACCAACACAATGGTTTAATTTCGTGTTTCAAGAATTGTATGGCAAATTATTATTGTTTTGTTAGTTCAAGAAATTTTTTGTTAGTATTTTAAAGAAATTTTTTGTTAGTTATTATTATATTTATTGTGCATCCAAAACGTCTCATATTTATATACAATATTTAATATTTATACTTCTCAATATAACGATAGTCTTTTACAAAAGACAAATTTATGATTGCTCACACGCGGCCCAAAAGTAGACAATATTTTAGAAAACTGTTGCCATCTGTTGGAAGAGCATAACCCCTTAGCCTGGGGCAGCTGTTACGGTAATTCAAAACGTCCTACATAATTTAGGAATTGAAGTAAAAAGTAGTTTATATATTATACACCATTCATTATCTTCAACCCAACAAAGCCCCTTTTACAAAAGATAAATTTGTAAGGACTCGCACAAAGCCCAAAACAAACAATACGTCAAAACGCGGTGTGACGTACTTGAGAGTACTACACTAAAAAAATGGGGTGTTACACTGGTCTTTGTGCGATTGTTGATGGTTTGGATCGTTTAGAAATAAACACTCTTATTTTATTTTTATTTTATGTAGATAAAGTTACAAATTGTTAAAAATTCACACATAAAAGTTAATAATGTACATGAAAATGAACTAAAGATTTATTTGGTACTCAGTACTATTTTTTTTGGAAAAATTAATAATGTACATGAAAAATATGAAAAATATGAAATATATTGTACATCGGAAGGATAAATTACTCTCGCCAGGAATCGATCTAAGGATGTTTCACATATTGAGAAAAATATGAAATGAATAAGGGTTATTACCCTTTTACCCCTTGTAAAATAACCAAAAATTGTATTATCCTCTGTAATTTTTTTTTTTTTGTTTTACCCCCTTGTAATATAATGATTATGTGTTTTACTCCTCTTGAATTAATCAATCAAAGTTGATTGGGTAGAATCTGAAAAATAATACTTATTGCAGAGCTTTAGTGACGGTATTCAAACACATTCGTATATAGTGACAATGTTCATAACTTTTAGTGACGATATTCAAAGTTTTCAAAATCACAAATGCAAAAATCTTAAAACAAGCTCAAAACTTGTGAAACAAAAGTCTATTCCACTTGTTTTTTTCTCCCGATCAAAATCAGAGCTCAGATTTCGCATTGGAGGTCTCAAAATTCAAAAAATGAAAATGAAGAAAAAGAAAGAAAAGTGGTGGTATGGTTAGAACATCTCAGGCTTTTAAACACTGAAGTAAGGTTTGTTTCATGATCAAGAAGTTTTTTAGAAGTATTTTAATAGCTTACTTTGTGCTAATTCTTACAATTTTGGTCTGAACCATTTTGGAACCTTTTTCTTCTTCGATTTAGTTTTATGAATTTCGAGACCTCAATGTGAAATTTGAACTTCGATTCGTGATCAGGAGGAAAAAACAAGTGGGATAGATTTTGTTTCACAAGTTATTGAGCTCGTTTTAAGATTTTTGCATTTCTTATTTTGAAAACCTATGAATACTGTCACTAAATGTTATGAACATTGTCACTATATATGTGAATGTGTTTGAACACCAACACTAAAGTTTTGAATATCATCGGTATAAGTGTTGTTTTCTAGATTCTACCCATTCAGCTTTGAAAACCGTCAATAAAAGTCATGAACCGTCACTAAAGATATGTATCACACAGTGTGTGTGTGTGTGCTGGCACAGTTGGCATGGAGGCAGCTTTTTTTAAAATTCATTACTTTTCTTTGTTTTGTTTCTTGTTTAAAGTATCTAAAAAATTTCAAAAAAAATATGTTTCTTTATTTTTCATCAAATATTCAAAACATCAAAAAAAAATGTTCTAATTATTATTATGTTAAAAATACAAAAATAAATAAATAAATGCATTATATCTTTTTTTAGAATTTGACTAATTGTTTTGTTAATTTTGTGTCATTATATGATTCTTGCATACCTGCATGTTTATCTATCTTTGTTCTTTTAAACTCTCAAAACAATAAAATATTAAAAATAAAAAAAACTAAAATCTTCAACAAAAAAAAAGAATTATTTAAGAAACCTTGACTTCGTCAAGAGATTTTAACTCTTTTTTTTTCAATAAAACTTAACAAAATTTAAGCACATTTAAACATCTTCAAAAATCATCTAAAACAACATTTTCTCTTTTCTTTCTTTTAAGCATTAAAACAAAAGCGCAAAACACATTTTATACAAGAGGTTACCATAGAGTACTATGGATGTTTAGGGTGCTAATACATTCATTAGGCGTAACCAAGCCCCGTACCTTTGATCTCTTATTGCATTGCTTTATTGCTTCTTTAGCTTTGCATATTTATTTATGGGTTTTATTCGATCTTTTTCCCTTTCCTTAGAAAAATTAAAGTTTTGTGGTGAATCATATGTTGCGAGTCAAAGCTAACCAATAGCTTGATCTCCGAAAATCACCGCGACAACTACCTAACAAAAACAAAAACTTCTTTTGCCAATGTATTTTGGAGTTTCTTGCCATGTTATTATTTTTTTTGTATGTTTTTGTTATAATTTTAGTATCGCCATCCAAAATCATGTAGAATCACACTAAGAATAAGTTTTTCTTTCACTTTACGTCCTAAAAAGATACCTATATAATTTTGACGTTACTACCTACGATGTTTGTTTGTGCATTTTTAGAAAAATAATTGATGTAATAAAACTTGAAATTTAAAATATTTACAAGGACTAAAAACATATTTAACTTTTCTTTTATTCATTATATATAAGATTAGAGGAGTATCTTTTATTTTAATATATTCAATAATCACCCAAGTTGTTATTTATAAAGAAACCAAGATAGAGTAAAATTTTGGCAAATTAAATAGAAGTGCATCGATACATAGCAGAGTGTGTATCGATACATCCTTAAATGATAGCAAAAAATATGTTTTTTCCTGATATGTATAGATACTATAGCTCTCTGTAAAAATTGGGGATTGATGCAGTAGTATCAATACAGATGAGTCTCTCTGGAATAAAAATTTGTTGATGTGGTACATGTGTATCGATCCACTTATTATGTGTATCGATACATATTGGTGTATTTGGAGTCCAGTAGTTCTAAAACCATATGTATTGATTCATACACCCTATGTATCGATCCAAATGACCTGAAAGCTGATTTTTGAAGTTTTATAAAGAATTTTTGCTATCAAATCATATTTATCATTGCCAAAATCTATTCTATATTGTGCTCTCATGTTTTAACAATTATTAAAATTCAGGAGAGAAACTGTGCATTTACATTTTATACTTTTACGCGACTAGACCTGGTGCACTTGGCATAACTCAATCATACTGTTGTTTGAGGGTTTTATTCATGAATTGTAAGGTTCATAAAAAAATATTCATAACTTTTTTTTGGACAAAAAGGTATTAATGATTTCTTTCTTGTTTTATAAAAAAATTGTAGGTTAATTTAATGGTATAGGAACCCTTTGATTATGTTTACCACATAACCTGTAGGTATATTTTTTTAAAAAAAATATCTTAGCTTTGATACTATAACTGATATCTCGGGGTGTGCAATGGTCGGTTTCGGTCGAGTTCAGGCCGAAACCATCCCTGCGGTGAATACCCGAAGAGCTAAATAGTGGAACCATCTCCGACCATTTTCAGTCACGGGTTGGTCGGTTGTCGGTTTTACGTTTTGTCGGTTTCCACGGGTGGGTTGATACGGTTTGTTGTTGCATATACGTTGTTGTAGCAAGTACCAACGTTCTCAATTATATGTTTTGTTGTTGCTTCTCCCTCCTTGATTCTGCCTTTCTCATCTTTGAGTTTGAAGAACTGAAAAAAAAAAAAAATAAAGTTTATAGTAGTAGTATTATTTTATTTCTTTATTTAAGAAAGAAAAATAGTGGCATAATTAATAGGCCTGACAACTTTTTTCTATTGAATTACTAACTTATTATTTTTATTTTGTTTTATAACAATAAAGTAGGTCCAACCACATGCAATAGCTTGTAGGCTATAGGTTATTTCTAGCCACACATCGTGTAAATTTTAAGAGAGAGAGAGTGTGTTGTCTTCCTTCATTCATCTATAATTTATCTGTGTTGCCATTTTCACAGAGTTGTATCTTCATTTTCCTCTTAAGTCTCTACAAGGCGGTCGGTTTCGGGTACTGATAAAAACATTTCTCAACATCCGTGCCCGCCCGTAGCTACTCACGTGAAACTGATTTTATGCATCTGACAAACCGTTACCTGATTCAACCCACCCGAAGTCTCACCGTCGTTGTCGGTTTTTGCGGTTTCGGTCGGTCGGAAAATTCTTGCACACCCTCCATAGTCTGTATCAAATTAAAAAATATATATTTTGATATCTACAATGGAGGTTTCACCATCTCTAAGAATTTACAAAATTGTTTCTATAATTTTCTTCGTTATTTTGTTTTCTTACGATCAAGTTGAGGTTCGAAGTTTGTTCATTAAAATACATTTCTTACCAAAGTTATTTAAATTTTTATTTTATATTTATGTTCCAATGAATAAAATTAAAAATTGATGTAAAATGATATAATTTTAGGAAAAGCACTATAGGTGATAAGTAGACAATTGTTTTCAAAAGATTTTTTGTTTGGGGTTGGAACATCTACTCTACAAATAAAAATGCATTATAATCCTACATAGGCTATAATAATATTTCAATCACACTATATAAATATAATTTAATATTATTATGGCTATCTTAAACTAACATATTACCATGTACCAAAAAAAAAATAACATATTACTATTACTAAATAAAGGTAGAAGAATCAGCTCGTGAAGGAGGGAGAGGACCTAGTGTTTGGGATGAATTATTTATACGTGATGCAGGTTGATAATATATTTGTGGCTTAAATATGTAATCAATCCCTGCAATTACATCTACTTTTGGTATTAGTCCTTGTATTTTATTTTGTTGGCTTTTGATCCCTGTAGTTTGAAAGTAATTTGCTTTTAGTCCCTCCGTTACTAAAATGTTAAGAATAATAGTAGAAACTAACAGAGTACCACGTGGCCCAATCAATATAAGCCATGTGGCACTGAAAAAAGAAGAAAAAAAGATTAAAAATTCAAGAATCATCAGAGGAAGAAAAAGAACTCAGAAACACAGAATAATCAAAGAAGAACAAGGGGAAAAATCATCAATCATCAAATACTCTCTGTCTTACCATAAATCTATTCCCATTATAATGTTGGTTTCTTCCTAATCTATCCTTTTCTCTTTTCAACTCTATTGTACCGTTTCACATCTTCTTCCTTCCACACACACACACACCCACCCCCCCCAAACATATCAAGTTATAGATTGTTGTACAATCACAAAGCTCAAAACTCAATCTTATTTCTTCCTCGGTGTTAGAAGCTAACCCTACTCCTAATAAAAGCATAAAGACGGTATAAAAAAAACAAATAACTAAATAAAATAAAACAACTTTGGTTCTTTTCTGATTAGATTAAATTGTGTCAAAGATACTACATATATACTACTACTAGTTGGATAATAAACTAAATGGGCCTAAAGGCCAAAAAAACCTAATCTAATAATCATAAGAAAGTCTAACCATATTATTTTAATTAACTATATCTAATTAAACTCTCTATCATTGCCGACGGGTTCACTTGAACCTTGTCCTCAAGGTTCTAAAAAGTAGCATATAATTTGTATTGTCAGTCTTGATGCACCAGTTGAGAGAAATGAGTGTGATGGCCTGAATTTATTTTTTCTTTTTCAATAACTATCCAAACAAACAAAGCCCAAAATAATTGTTTTTTTTTTCTTTTCCGAAGCACATGTACCAGCAACTCAATTTTTTTTCAAACCCTTGTGATTCACTTAGCAACCCAAGCAAGATATGCCGCCGGAAAATTATTCATGCAGTTCTGACTTCCAACTCTTTTTCCCTCTATCCCATGGCTCCCATACAAGAGAAAGTAAGGATGCATACACATGATAGCTTGCTGTCGGCGCCTCTGTAGAGAAGATGTCACAACTTCTAAAATTTCGAATTTGACGGCGGTGTGCGGCAGAGCAGACGGTGGGTATTAGTGTTCCGCCGGAGTCGAAGATAAGAATGGGAACATGAGGTAGCTGAAATAGGAAGAACGAATGTTGCTGATGAGTTTTCCCCATGGCAAAAGCACATACAATCGTATTCTCCATTAAAGGTATCGTGGTTGCAGAGAAGGATATTTCAAAGGACTTATCGGCATGTCGTTTCTGTTCATCAACAAAAGGGGACACGACAAGATGAGGACTGAGACTAGATTTGGTACAAACTGATTTTCTACCTCATCGATTGGAGAAACGGTGGTGTTGGTGAAATCATCTTTCCTTATTGGAATGATGGGAGATGGTGAAAAATCATTGTTGAGAGTGGTGTTCTCCGTGTGCTCCCATGATTTTTCTATTTCCAATTCAGTTTCCAAAATAGGAGCTAAAATCCGATTCTCATAATTTGTTGGAAACTGAGGTTTTAGCAGCGACGATAACAAAAAGTCATCGTGAGTTTCAGATTCTTGTTCCTTCTCCGTTTTTTCTTCTTCAACAATTTGAAGATTTTGATCGGTCATGGAGGAAAAATAATCACTGCCATTAACCAACATATTTTGTTCTTCTACAGTTGGTTCTTCTTCCGCATCTTCTTCTTCTTCTTCTCCTTCAATTGGTAAAATAGGTCTCCATTACGGCTTGAAGTGCCAAAGTAAAGCACATGTGAATGAGTCCCAACTTGGCTTTGGATGTGTTGGATACCAGCTTAACCACCATGTGAGAGCAGGACCTCGCATTGCAAAACAACTTTCTAATATCTTCTCTTCATCTAATAATGTCCATCCTCTATTGTTGAAGGATTTTTCGGAACAAATAACCCACCAATAGGCATCTTCACTGCCGTCAAAAATAGAAATTTTCATCTCTAATCTTGATAAGCGGGAACGAGATCACTTGATGAAAGCACCAATGTTAGAAGCTAACCCTACTCCTAATGAAAACATAAAGACGGCATAAAGAAAAACAAATAACTAAATAAAATAAAACAACTTTGATTCTTTTCTGATTAGATTAAACTGTGTCAAAGACACTACATATATACTACTACTAGTTGGATAATAAACTAAATGGGCCTAAAGACCAAAAGAAACCTAATCTAATAATCATAAGAAAGTCTAACTATATTATTTTAATTAACTATATTTATATCTGATTAAACTCTCTATCACTATATTATTTTAATTAACTATATCTAATTAAACTCTCTATCACTCGGTCTCTTCACCATTCTCAGATTCACTTTATTTCTTCTCAATTGGGTCTATGTCAATTTTCTCAGACACAAAAACCTCAAAGACGTTTTTAGATTATGTTAAATCGAAAAGTTCAAAAAAAACTGAGGTTAAAACCGTTGTTGTTGATTTTTCTGGTGATCTTGATGATGGAGTGAATAGGATTCGTGAAACAATTGATGGGTTGGATGTTGGGGTTTTGATTAACAACTTGGGAATTTTTTACTCTTGTGACAGTTTTTTCATGAAGTTGATGAAGAGCTTTTGAAGAATTTAATTTAGGTTAATGTTGTTTGAAGATTTTACCTGGGATGTTGAAGAGAAAGAAAGGAGAAATTGTTAATATTGATTCTGGTGGTGGCGGTGCTGCTATTGTTATTCCTTCTAATCCACTTTGTTTTTTGACAATTTAAAAAAAAAACGTGAGTGTTATTTAGCCTTTTTTTCATCTTTTTTCAGTGCCACGTGGCTTATATTGATTGGGCTACGTGGCACTCTGTTAGTTTCTACCATTATTCTTAACATTTTAGTAACGGAGGGACTAAAAACAAATTACTTTCAAATTGCAGGGATCAAAAGCCAATAAAATAAAATACATAGACTAATACCAAAAGTTGATGTAATTGCAAGGACTGATTACGTATTTAAGCTTATATTTGTTAATTTATTTAGACTAAATTGTTGAATAATTTTATTGAAAAGTTATTAACAAAAATAGTCTTATGTGTTATAAGTCAAATACATAATTATATAAAATATTAGAATAATCCCCATTTAGCAAAGCACTTAGTACTATTTTCTTAATACACAATTTATTGTATCATACATAAATTTATAGAATAAATAAGGTTTTTATTAAACATTTTATGTCCGCTAATTTAACTTCCTCTATTAATGATGATAATTTCACTAATCTTCAATAATAATAATTTTTATTACTATATATTATTTATGATTGTTGTTGTTTTTGTAATTTCGAATTAATATGGCCATAAATAACATTTCAAATACCCTATTTTCAAATATAATTTAAACTTTATATATGAAAAAAAGGTGGGTTTCCTATTAATTCTAATAGTATTTGAAAAATTAATCTCATTGAAAAATGTAAATGTTTATACATTTTATTTATACTTTTTGTTTACAAATTCGGTGATCTGTATTGTTAAAGTTATTAATAATAATTTTTCCATTTTTGATTATTTTAGCATAAAAAATTATAGTTTTTGTCATTATTTTGATTACCTTCCATACAACATGCATAAACAATTAAAAATATTGACATGACCGGCACAATGATCAACCATTATAAACGATACAAAATAAGAACAAAAAGTCAATATTTTATGTTAATATATATGATGGATTCGTTTTCTGATAATGAAAATTAATTTATTTTGGGTACAATTTGACCAAAAAAGCTTAAGGCATAACTCGTAGTTTATAATAAAACAAAAAATGAAATGTCATATAAATATAATTAAATGTAATAATTGTTTCAATTTATATTGCAATAAATGATTGCAAACTGTGCAACCGCAATATCAATTGCAACTACATGCACTACAGTTTTTTAAATTTTTTGTTGATATTCACAGTTTTTTTAAACTTTGAATGAACAAAATCAGTAAAGAATAGTAATCAAAGAAAAAGCATTAAAGAAGAAAAAGCAAACGATATTTATCACTGTTACAGAGTTTGTATATATATATATATATATATATATATATATATATATATATATTGTATAATTTTACAGGAGGACATAAAACTTTTAAAGAAACTTGGTATAAACTCTTATAGATTTTCTATAGCATCGAGTAGAATATTTCCTGATAATTTTTATTTATTTATTTTTATTGAAATGAATTATTCTAGCGAGGTTGATTAAAAAAATTGTTCATCTTTTCCTTTATTTTGAAAATTATATAGATGGAACTTTGGAAGGAGGTGTAAATCAAGATGGAATCGACTTCTATAACAATTTGAACAATGAGTTAATTACTAATGGTAAATATTTAATTTCAAGATTTATCTCATTTGTTTTATTACTAATGATAAATATTTGTATGTAGGTATCACACCTTTCGTGACAATTTTGCACTTTGACTATCCATCATCCTTTTCTAAAAATGGAGCCTTTTTGAACCACTCTATTGTGTAAGGATTTTTCACTATTATACTATCTCATATAGACATGTTAGACACACCAAAACAATATAAGTTTACATTATTTTCATTTTGATCATTTGAAAATATAATAAAATATCAAATTCATGACACATTTCAAGGATTATAGTGAAATCTTATTCAAATCCTATATGGAGATCGAGTAAAACATTGAACTACATTAAATGAGCCGAAAGTCACCGCAATAATTAATTATATGCACAGCTTTGATAACTCTAATGCTGAAAAATGTCAAACTACGAAAGAATGCTGAGACGTATATACTTTAATGCATATATTCATCCTTTGCCATGCAGAATCTTCCATGTTATATAAAGAAAAAAATCAGGTATTCCTTTATTGTGAACAAAAAATATTGATAACTAATTTGTTAATGTATATTGTATAAGTTACACACACACACAATATATATATATATATATGGAGAGAGAGAGAGAATGAGTGAATCACATTATTTGTAATACTTAATATTGTGTTGTCATTAACGGTTAATTCCACGGTGGTGTAAATTGTTTCGTTTACTAGTAGAACTAATTTGATGAATGATTAACAAGCATGGGGTATAGAGATGAGAATATAGGAATGAATATTAATCATTAGATTAGAATGAGGGAGTATAATTAGAATTACTATGAACTTTTTTTTTTGTTAGAATAAATAATCGATTGGGATTAGAATTGAACCAAATTTTTTTTTGTATCTATTTATTACTAGTATGTTAGCCCGTGCCGTGCACGGAATTATTTTCTTTTTAATATTATTTATTAATTCATTTTAAATTATTATTTTAAATTTATTTTAATATTTAATAGTGAATTTGAGATATTTTTTTGGTAAACCAAATGTATCCTTCGCACGCAACTGCAGAGATTAATCCACTCGAGATATATGAAATCCATTTAAGGGGTTGACCTCTTCTAACAAATGTTTCTCCATACGCACCGGCTAAGGATCGAATTCGGGACAAAAGGGTTAAGAGACTCAAATATCTACCACTTGTACCACACTATGTTGGTGTGAATTTGAGATATTATATTTTATGAGTTGTTTAAATATATATTGTTGAAGTAAATATATTGTTTTGACAGAAATTTAGAATAAATATATTCAGAATCGTATAAATGACATTGAATAAAAATAAAAGTTATATTAAAAAAATATTATTTACAAAGTTCTTTTTTTGACAAAATATTATTTACGAAGTTAAAAGTTGAATGTTAATAAAACAATTTTTAATATTTAGAAAAATAGGAAGTACTAAAAACATATTTAATATATTAAAATAAAATTTTAGATTGGAAATTGACATTTTAATCTATATTAAAGAAAAATAATATAATTTAATATTTTGAAATTTCAGTAGTCTTGATTCAATATGGCCTAATTCCTATATATTATACACTAAAGATGCGTTTGTTTTAGATATTTTTGGAAAATATTTTTGTAGTGTATTGTTTTTTTGTTAAAAAATTTTAGCAAATAATATTTTTTAAAAAAGTTTCAAATGAATTTTTTTTATAACAGCTTCACATATAGTGATGTTCCTATGTTTATTGTATATTTATTCATCTAAATCCCATCAAACTGCATTTTTTAAAAATACTATGTAAATTAAGATATCTTTTTCCATCGTTGTCCCACTTTGTTTGAACTTTTTGCATGGTAATCCACGTGTAAATTTTAAAAACAAAAAAAAAAACAAAGAAAATAGATTTCTTAATATGACAAAACTTTCTCCCCGTAACATAACTCAGGTGGTATGAGCTAAGGGACGTATGGGTTGGAGAGCTCCAGGGATCAATTTCTGGGGGAGCAATTTATCTTTTCGATCTACCAAAAAAAATATATCACAAAACTCCCACATTGTGATATATTTTTGGTCCCTATAATTATTCTCATAATTTATCTTTTTATGGTTAAATATGTTTTTGGTCCCTATAAATATACCAAATTTTGGTTTTAGTCCCTCTAAAAATTTTCTTCGACTTTTAGTCCCTATAAAATTTTTCATCTTCTCTTTTAATCCCTCATTTTAAGTAAACTCATAAGTAGAATTCATATTTTTGAATAAAAAATTTGCAGAAAAGTTTTTAAAATTATAATGATCTCTCTAAAAAAAATTAGAATTTTTTAACAATATGAATTTTTAAACTTTTTGTGGTTTAAAATTCATATTTAATTTATGTTTGGTTAAAAAATTCCAATTTATTTAGGAAGAGATTATCGTAATATTTTTCACATTTGTGCACAACTTCATTAAAAAAATAGAAAGGCTATATATGAGTTGATTCAAAAATTGGGAATGAAAGTGAAGATGAAAAATTTTATAAGGACTAAAAGTCGAAGAAAAATTTTATAAGGACTAAAACCAAAATTTGATATATTTATAGGGACCAAAAATATATTTAACCCAAAAAAATATCTAAAAAAAAATCTTAGAGAAGCTTTAATTGAATGACACATAAGCAAATTTTCTTGAGAATGCATGAGAAAGCTCCGTGGAACTATCGTAATGTATATAAATAGAGATATGAACCTCTCCCACAAAATAAGGATAAAAAATCATGATAGGAAATATTTGAAGGACCATAACCTGCTGAAAATTGTTTTAGGGACTAAAAATGAAATTTTGTATATTTATAGGGACTGCAAAGGTATTTATAACCAAAAAAAAAATCTAAAAAAAAAATGCTAAGAATGCAATTGAATTACGCGAAAATAAATATCTAAAAAAAATATAAAAAAATAAAATTTAGAGAAGCTCTAATTGAATGACACATAAGCAAATTTTCTTGAGAATGCATCAGAAAGCTCTGTGGAATTATCGTAATGTATATAATAGAGATATGAACCTCTCCCACAAAATAAGGACAAAAAATCATGATAGGAAATATTTGAAGAACCATAAGCTGTTGAAAATTGTTTTAGGGACTAAAAATGAAATTTTGTATATTTATAGGGACTGCAAATGTATTTATTCCCAAAAAAAAAATCTAAAAAAAAATGCTAAGAATGCAACTGAATTACCCTAAAAAATGAAATTTTGTATGTTTATAGGGACTGCAAAGGTATTTATTCCCCAAAAACAAAATCTAAAAAAAACATGCTAAGAATGCAATTGAATTACACTAAAAAAAATATCTAAAAAAAATATAAAAAAAAATCTTAGAGAAGCTCTAAT
This sequence comes from Trifolium dubium, assembly GCA_951804385.1. NCBI lineage: Eukaryota > Viridiplantae > Streptophyta > Magnoliopsida > Fabales > Fabaceae > Trifolium > Trifolium dubium. The sequence goes on along the minus strand of OX638072.1, from coordinate 22,362,915 downwards.
TGAATGACACATAAGCCAATTTTCTTGAGAATGCATAAGAGAACTCCGTGGAACTATCACAATTTAAATAAATAAAAAGAGATAGAGATAGAGATTAAATTAAGATTGTATAATTTAATTCAATTTTATTACCAAACTCTAAAACCATAAACTCTAACCCTAACCCTAACCCTAATCCGAAACCCTAAACCCTAAACCCTTAAACCCTAAAACCATTAACTCTAACCCTAACCCTAATCCGAAACCCTAAATCTGAAACCCTACTCCCGAAATCCTAAAACCCTAAAATCTAAACCCTAAACCCTTAACCAATTAACGGTAACCCTAAATTCTAAACCCTAAACCAATACCCTAAAATTTTCTTTTCTCTAAACCCTAAAGTCGAAAATCCAAAACCCTAATCTGAAAACCCTAATCCCTAAATCTGAAACCCTAAACTCGAAATCCTATAACCCTAAACTCTACGACCCTAACCTTAATCTCTAAACCCTAAACCCTAAACCAATATCCTAAAGAAATTTTATTTTCTTTAAACCATAAAGCCTAAACCCTAAAACCCTAAACCCTAAAACCTAATCCAAAACCCTAAACCCAAAATCCTAAAACCCTAAGCCCTAAACAATAATCTGAACCCTAACCGAAACCTAATTCGTAAACCCTAAACCCGAAATCCTAAAACCCTAATCCTAATCAAAATAAAAAATAAAAAATATTTTTTTTTGGTAAGGAAATAAAAAATAATTTAATCCTAATCTATTAATTAATGTTTTTTTAATAATAAAAAAAAAAGACTCATGGTAATCTAATCATACTCCCTCATCCTAATCTAATGATTAATAATTATTCTTATATTCCTATAGAAATACCTCATTCTCATAATAGTCTATATCTATATATATATATGGAGAGAGAGAGAGAGAGAGAGAGAGAGAGAGAGAATGAGTGAATCATATTATTTGTAATACTTAATATTGTGTTGTCATTAACGGTCAATTCCACGGTGGTGTAAATTGTTTCGTTTACTAGTAGAACTAATTTGATGAATGATTAACAAGCAATTCAATGAAGAAAAAAAATGAATAAATAAATTGCATTTTTAATTTATTATTTGTTAATATGATGAAGGCAACACAAGCGAGAGAAATTGAAATTGTTATCTCAATTGAGGATTACATTCCATTCAGTAGAAAACCAGAGGATGTAGCTGCCACTGTAAGGCTAAGAATTTTTTTTATAGGATAGTTAGTTCAACTAATTTTTGCTAGTGATAATAATTGATTTATTAATTTATTTGTATGTATGTATGTACTAATAATACAAAACAATTAATTAATAAAATATCATAACTTATATATTGGAGATTCAGGTGAGATAATTAATAAAGAAACAATATTGGAGATTCAGGTGAGATAATTAAAAAAGAAAAGTCTAATACAAATTATTAATATGTTTTTTTATGCTATAACTTATTTTTATAATATTCCAAATTTGTAGGATAATGCAACTATGACCTATATAAATCTACAAGGATTTTATAACGTCTTAGTATACTTGAAAGAAAAGTATCAAAATGCTAATATCTACATTACTGAAAATGGTTAGTACATATTAATATTTTTTCGCTTCTCAAATTTTAGTTAACAAATAATACACAATATTGTTCTAATTAAATTTTGTTATATAGTGGAAAAATAAAACAAATAGAAAATGCTATGAGTTATGAATTCAAGCATATCATAAACCACTCAAAAGTCAAAATAGAATCAAGCTTAACCTAATAGTTTTTTTTTTTTTTTGATAAGCAAGCTTAACCTAAAAGTTAATTCTTTAATACAAACAAACTAGAAATCATAGTAATATGCACACTGAAAACACAAAATTTGAACACCAATTTGCAATCTAAAATTCAACTCGGTAGTGAAAAATTAACAGAACAAAAATACATTAAGAAGACTTACCAAAAACTGAACCTCGGGTTGTTCTTGAACTCGAGGGGCTTTAGTATCTCCGTCAAAAGCAAAGGAACTAAATTAACGAACCGGAAGGAGGGAATTGAAGTGAACTGGTGGGATTTAAGCGGTGACGGTCTCTTTCTTGAGGTGATAAAAACCCTGGAGAATTGGATGATATGGCGGCGGTTGTGGTGAGTAGCGTTGGGGATGGCCGGAATGTTGGAGTTCGGAGGACGGTGGCCATCAGAAGAGGGAGTGAGGAATGGTAATGAGAGATAAGGGTCAGGTAGAGATTGGAGAAAGCAGAATGAGATTAGGGATTTAGTTGAAATTCTAGGGACATCTAATTTATTTTCAAAGCAGTGTTATTTTTTTTTTTTTTTAAGTTGTAGGAGGGCTATACCCACGGATCATATTTACAATAGCCACAGAAACTTTTACCGTCACTAAAAGCCTCCGGGGGTATATGGCAAATTTGTTGTAGTGTATAGGCATTGGTTCTGGAAACATTACAAATCCATTGAAAGACAAGAATTACATAGATTATATTGCCACACATATTAATTATATGAAACAAGGGTTTGAGTAAGTCATTCTATTGACTATTCAATATATAAATTACTATTTTATGATGAGTCTATGATTACACACGAACAATGTACGTAAAAACGTTTCACACGGTTATTCAATGATATCTTGTCACAAATATTCATTGTTAGGTTCATAACCACACTTCATAAACACCATTGTTAGATGAATTCATTGTTAGAAAAAAAATGTGTAAAATAATATTTGCAATGTACTTCTTCCGTCCCAAATAATAAGAGGAAAAAAACCACATTTTTTTAGTAGTATTTCTCTTATATAGTTTTTTTTGTGTGGAAATTTTATTGGAGGATAGAAGGAAAAACAAGAAATTGGGGGGACATAAACCAGTCCCAAAAACAAAAAAGTAAAAAGTAAAGAAAAAATCAAAAGTATTATGTAATTTTTCTACCACTTGAGCAGGTGTTGTGTAAATGAAATTCCTTTTGCGTAGTTTTTTTTTTCTTTTTTACCTTAGGGATCACTTCTATAAAAGGCTCTTCATTTGTAGTAGAACGATTATGCAAATAATTTATAGTTGATGGTTTCTCTTCCTCATCGATATAAATTCTCTGCTGAATTTCTCTAGCATTTTTATTCTCCAAATTTTGCAATATCTCCAAATCACGAGCAACAACGAGATTTATATTATCATCAGTAACAATGATAGTTGAATTTCCACCACTCCAAGATGGAAGATCTCGAATATATATAATCGTTATTTGTCACTGCATCACACCAAGAATCAACAATACGCATATCATGATATGTATTACCTTGTTGTTCTTCTTCAATGTGCTTCCTAACATGATTCTCCTCCAAATTCATAGTTTGTACCTGCATTGGGACTTGCTTAGGATTTATTTCTGTAGTAATGATCGATAATACCACTTTCTCATGAACTTCTTCAGTTTGTTGTGGATCATTGGTAATATTAGGTATAGTTGATTCTTGTTGAGTATTATCATCCACCACAACCATGGGTGAGTTTGGAGTGACTTTCTTAGGAACATATTTAACCATAGTTTTTTGGACCGGTTTTTCTTCCTCATGATTATCACGACAATTGTCCAAAGAATGACCAATTACTTGACAAGATTTACAAAATGAAGGGAGTTTTTCATATTCGATATCCACATTGAAGGCATATCCTTCTCTTTCTATCAAAAGAAAGTTCGGTAAAAAATCCAAAAGGTCAAAATCAACCAATTTTCTAGCAAAATATCCTAGTTTTTTGCTACTAGTGGCTTCATCTATGGCTAATGGAATTCCAATCCATCTTGCAATAGCAAAAAGAATTTTGGGCCTCCAATATCCAAGAGGAAGACCATGAATCCTAATCCAACATTGAACATTAGTGTTCCTTACCGTATCCGGATTGAAATATGATGTCCAAGAAAACAAACGAAGTAATCCCGGCGCAAGATTCGAAGCCCACACAGCAAGAACACTACGTAAATCTTCAATAGATAAAAAATTAAAAACAAAAAATCCCTTACCAACAGGTGTGAGAGTCCATTTGCCAAACACATTCCAAATATTGCTTAATTTTTTATGCAAAGCATCCAAAGTGAGAGAAATATCTCCTTTTTTTCAACATTAACCTTCCATGAGAGTTTTACAACTATAAACTCCAACAACATGCTCAGATTCTGGAATTTTAATAGCAATTCCGTCACCTTTAAAATAAGGTGTAAGTAGTTAATTTAAAGGTATGTCACAAATATTCTTCAACACTTGCTTAAAGGTCTTAATTTGATTATCTAATACACCAATATCCACATTAGTGTCATGTAAATCAAAGTCATTAATCTCATGAACATCCTGTGAAGCATCTTGCAAATGGGAATTTGCATTCCATGTTTTCGTTGGCACATGATTCCAACCAACAAGTTCCTCAAAAGTCAAACATGATGCATAATAGTTTAAGATTTCTACCATTATCTCTAGTGCTAATTTAAGCGGCTAATTTAGCTTCTTTAAAAAAAATTACCGTTGTCAATTCCCCAAAATTTGATCGGTGGATGAATATAATTAAAATGAAACTAAAAGACAAAAAATTGGAAACAAAGCTCAATTGAATTGATAGTGTTCTATCATATAGGACATGGCGCTCATGTTGCTAAAACCCTAGATGAGTGGCTTGGAACACTTTTAATTCCAAAAAAATTCACATTTGAAGTACTAGCTCAGTGGTAAAAGTTTAGTCTTATAATTTTAAGGTGCCGAATTCAAATCCCGTCAGAGACTATTGTTAAATAGTCATTAATGTCAATGATTAATAAAATTTTCCCTTCCTCAATTTTAAAAGTCAAACATGATCCATAATAGTTTAAGATTTCTACCATTGTCTCTAGTGCCAATTCAAGTGGCTAATTTAGCTTCTTCAAAAAAAAAAAATACTATTGTCAATTCCCCAAATTTTGATCGGTGGATGAATATAATTAAAATGAAACTAAAAGACAAAAAATTGGAAACAAAGCTCAATTGAATTGATAGTGTTCTATCATATAGGAAATAGCGCTCATGTTGCTAAAACCCTAGATGAGCGGCTTGGAACACTTTTAATTCGAAAAAATTCACAGTTTAAGTACTAGCTCAGTGGTAATAGTTTAGCCTTATAATATTAAGGTGCTGAATTCAAATCCTGTCAGAGACCATTGTTAAATAGTCATTAATGTCAATGATTAATAAAATTTCCCCTTCCTTAATTTTAAAAAATAAAAATAAAAGAAAAAAAAACAACATTTATGTATTCCCAAGAATTATTTTAATTTATTCTCATAAAATTATATTTAATTTTCTCTCTCCTCTTTTTTCAATAAATAGCAACCAATAAAATTGCGTTTACATCTTTCGATGCAACTTATTTCAAAAAAAACTCACAAAAACATACTCTAAATTATCATGTTTTGGTTTTTTTTAATAAGTACGATTTTTTCCTTTATAATTTGAGACAAAAATAATATTTTATTAATTTTTTTTTATTTGAACAAACAAAAATCAATTATATTAACAATAATTGTGGATCCTTGTAAGCACAAGGTGTGCCAGAAAGTACCTCAGATAGAAATAGTCAACATCAAACCAGGATCAAAAGAAACATGAACTTAGTCGATGTCCACACATACTAAAGGGCTCGACTACCATATATGTGAGTTTAAACCAATATTTACATTAAAAGCTTTCAACCACCAAAATAAATGTAGTTTTACTTTATGGAGCATCTGATGAATTGCACATGCTTAGCCTTGAAAACTCTATTACTTAGTTTAGTCAACATAACCCAAACACAACAAAGTCTTATAATTTGCATAAAAGAACATTGAGATCACATTCCTTCCAAAGAATGAACAAAGTGATCTTGTATTTGATATGGGTCTGCTGTAGTTAAGTCAATCCAATTCCTAACCATACACCACAAAATGGCGAAAACGGTGCAAAACATAAATAAATGACAAGTTGTTTCTGATCCACCATAATCAGTCCCACACAACTGAGACACATGAGAAATGATATGACGCGTTAGCAAATTGTCCTTAGTCGTGAGTCTGTTACGAATGAGCCTCCAGGCCATACCTGAGACCTTTAGGCCAAAACTTGATTCTTAATTTATATAAAATAGCATCATCTTCACTTAGTAGCACCATATTTTCAATGCAAAAAAAAAACCATATTAATACACTACTGATAAGCGGTATATACAAAAATATATCGTACTTATGTAGCTTCTACATGAAGGTGTGAAAAACACAAGAAGGGGGGTTGAATTGTGTTTTAGGTATTTTTAAAAACTTTTTCTAAGTTCTTTCAAACTTATCAGACACGGCAGCGGATAACACAATATAAAAGAGATAAGGAGAAGAGAAAAGACACAAGCAATTTTATACTAGTTCCTCTCACAATTTGAGAGTAGTCCAGTCCCCATGCACTTCCAAGGGAGTTCACTATAATCACACAGATTACAATTGCTCTAACACAATAGTAAGAGACTTCCTATATGCTCAAGCTCACTAGCAAGAGACTTCTTACACTTAGATAAAATTGATAGTAGTTTGAGAACCTTTGAGCACTTGATATGAATCAAATACTCAAGGAAAATCACAACACAAACACAAGAACTAACACTTAGAATCATAAATGAATAATAATTGAGTAAGCAAAACTATAAGTGTTATCATACGCTCTATTTTCTCTCTTGTGAGTATAATCAGTTTGCTTGTTGTAATCAACACTTTACTTCAAATACTAGGTCTCTATTTATATGACAAGATAGAGACGTTGAGATAATTTGACCGTTGTCAAGTCATTAGGTACGTTGAAGCAATTCTTAGGTGGTCTGATGACTCACTAAAAGTGGGGAATTTAGGCCTTTATTCATGAGTTATTTCCTGCCAATATGGTGATCAAAATAATTTAATTCACTTTCATTAATTTTATTAGTTTTTGAGTCTAGAATTATGTAATAAAAATAATTATGTAATTTTGGTGAAAAAAAGTTAGTTTAGAGGCAATTTATGTCAAGGCGTATTATCTGGTTTTGGATCGTCATCAAAAGGCGTCTACTGGTAATTACTGTCAAGACATTCTGATCCGTACAAGTCAACAAGTCAAGCGCCACAAGCAGACAAAATAAGGGTTTGTAGTACAACATTGTAAATGGCATCTTTTAAGGATAAGGATGACGGCTGCTTGCCAGATGTCAGCATCACAAATGATTGTACTATGATTAGTGGTCCTTGCAAAAGAAATATTCTTTATTCTTTGGGCCAAATGTCATCATTTAAGATTGCACTCGATCCAAGAAGGATATGCTTATAAATACACAACCTTAAATCATTTGTTGGTGTGCTTAAAAACTCCTAAAGAGAGGATCTAAAGAAGAAGAAGAGAGGCAGCGCCGTTCCAGCTTCCGAAGAGACGACCGGTGATAACGAGAGGCACGACAGTGTCTGTAGGAGTATTTGTTGCTTTGTAATGGGTATCACTACTTTACTTGTTATTATTGTTGTTGTTTCCATGCTCAATCTGTGCTAAACTCTTTTGTAGTTGAAATTATGTGAAGTTTAATATAATGAATGAAGTATTTACGTGAATGAATGATTGTTATTGTGTCATCTTTAACTTTATATTTTTATGAAAATACATTTATTTCTTTGACTGATCAACTTAGATTTAAATACAAGTTGCATGTGTAGAGACATCTAGCATGTCAATGGAAATAATAAAGTTAATAATGTTAAGTGGGAGCAGGCATGTAATCCCTACCTTTTCTTATGGATAATTTAAGGGCCTTAGTGAGATACCAAACAAGCAAGTGCGTTTCTGAGCTCTAATGGGATTAAGGTAACCTAGACATGGACAGTAACCTCATACACCACAAGACAAGCTTGCTCACAGATAACATGACCGTAGTTATCATTCACTATGCTTCGTTCATGTATTAAATGGATCATGATTTCAGTTACCCTTTTATCTTTGTTTTCAACCATCACTTTATATACTTGCTATTTAATTTATTGCATTAAAAACCAATCATGTTTTGTTACCATTACAATAGATTAAAACACTTTGAATGAACTTGGAATGCATAACCCATAAACTATTCTTTGTGAGATCGATACACTCTTTACTTATTACTTGCTACCTATTTACTGTGTATACTTGCACAAGTCCTTAGACCACTACCATGGTCACATGTGATAAAGCTCAAAGAGGTAAACTGTTGACTTTCCTTTGTGGTTAAGAGTTTGTGTGTCCAAATGAGGTAAAGAGAAAGTGACTAATGCAACCATTATCTTCCCAAGATGATAAGATTAAGGTACTTTGATTTTAAATTTTCTTCACTCATTTGAATTTGACCGTTTCTAATCCTTAAGTTAGACATGTGATTCTTCTCCATGAAGCTTCTAGCGTGAAACTAATTATCTAAACTTGTACTCCTAGTACAACTTCTAATGTTGTGTACTTTTGATGACTAGAGCTCCTAATAATCATCTTTTCTGATAGATCATCAGTACTTGATATATTTAACTATATTTGATAATAATTTTTACTCTATTTAATAATTTAACTTCTTAAATATTATAATTAATGGATCCAATTTCACAACTCACTACCAAAAAATATCAAATTGGAAACAAAATAAGAATCTTAACTAACACACAAATTTTCTTAACATACTACTAGTATATTAGTAGTATAATGTAGATGTAGATGTAGTTGATGGTGGATGGAGTAAGTAACTATGTTTGTAGGTATTGTTCTAGTAGACATAAACCAAAGTGTGTTCCATAACGACCAAACCGAAAAAAAGCTGTCTCATTGATTATTATTGTTATTGTAAACACAAAACATATTTATTTCAACATAAGAACTATCGACATATAACACTATTCACTATATTCATATCATTCACACATTTGGCTTTTTCTTCATTCAAACCCCAAATCTCATTTTCATTCATCTTACTACTACCAACAATATTAACAACTCCCTCTTTCTTTTCTCTTCATTGACGATCTCCACGAAGTTACAATACCCTTATAATTATTTCAACATCTCTTTCTCTTTCTTTCATCTTTTCTTTCTCTCTCTCCATTTTTCTCTTCTTTTGGATCTTCGATTTCTCACTCACTGGTAATTTTCTTATACCCTTTTGCTTCAATTGCAGTATTCAGTTAATTATTTATTGATTTTAGGAGTTTTATGTTTTTTTGATTTGGCAATGGCCCCTTTTTGGATTATGGTGTTTTGTTAATTCTTTGTCAATGTTACTTTGTTTTTATCGAAATTCAGCTTAATTAAGTTAATGGGCTTGTTAAAATTTTGATTTTTGATGATTAGATTGATGTAAAGTTTTGTTTTTTGGATTCCTTTTTATTTATCAATGTCCCCTTTTTGGGTTATGAGGATTTGATAATTCTATGTCAATGTTACTTTGTTTTTATCGAAATTAAGCTTAATTAAGTTAATGGGCTTGTTAAAAGTTTGATTTTTGATGATTAGATCGATATAAAGTTTTGTTTTGGATTATGAGGATTTGTTAGTTTTTTGTCAATGTTACTTTGTTTTTATCGAAATTAAGCTTAATTAAGTTAATGGGCTTGTTAATAGTTTGATATTTAACGATTAGATCGATGTAAAGTTTTGTTTTTTGGGATTCTCTTTGTGGGTTTTGTTGATTTTGTATCATTTTTTCATTAAGTAATAGTTTTTTATGATTTGTATTATTAGACAATAGTAGTGATCTTTTTCTGTGTTTTGATTTTAGATTTTGGTGATTGAGTTTGAAGGACTGAGGTGAGGAAATATGGCTTCCTCTTCTGCAAATCTTGCTGGTTCATCTGCTTCTGATCTTCTCCGGAGTTCGGCTAGCGGTTTCACTTGTGTCCCTTTGAGAAGTTTGGGAAGTGCTGGGTTGGTTTTGAAAAAAAGGGATTTAACAGTTAATGTTACTGCTAAGTTGAAGAAGTACAAGAGGAAGCCATATCCATGGCCTAAAAACCCTGATCCCAAACTTCAAGGTGGGGATTTGTTGATACAACTTTCACATTTCAAGCCACTCAAAGAGAAGCCAAAGCCTGTCACTTTGGATTTTGAAAAGCCACTTGTTGATCTGCAAAAGAAGATCGATGATGTAACTTCTAATATACTCTTCGTGTGTGTGTGTGTGTGTCTGTACTTTGTTTGCTTAGTGACAATGAATTAGGTATAAGAGTCTGATTCTTCAAGGTTATGCTAATTGTAATGCTTCTTTTTTTTTATGGTTGAGAACAGGTTCGGAAGATGGCAAGCGAAACCGGTCTGGATTTCAGTGATCAGATTTCCAATTTGGAGAATAAGTACCAGCAGGTTTGACTGTCATAATGATTTAGTGTTCTTCCCAAGAAAATTAGATTACTTGAATGACATAATTGATGATATATATTATTACTAGATTGAATCATGTGTACAATCTTACTAGTTTTTGAGTTGTGGTTGTGGTCACAATTACGTCTAAATCTTTGATATTGCGGAAAATTGTAGACAAACATTGCCGCAATTGTGGTTGTAATGTGGTCCCGCAGACCTCTAAAGCCTTGATGTTGCGGCTGCAATTGCGGTAACTACAATTGCAGTTGCAAACCTCAATTTAATACGACTGTGGGGAAAATTGTGTTTGTGTTGCTGCTGCTTTGACTGTTGCTTTCATGAGTGAAAATATAGCATACTTTATCCATGATGGTTCAGTTATGTTAACACAATTGGGGTTGCAGACGACAATTTAAAACCACTCATAAGAAAGTTGTGATGCTAATGCTCTGATTGTTGCATGGAAAAAATGAATATACGGCATATTTTAGCTGTGTGATTCAGTTGTGTCATAAACAATTTAATTAAGCTCGAGTGTTATTGATGTTGGCAATTTCCTTGTTACGAATCTTATATTCTCATTGCCTTCTTAGTTGCTATCTTATATCTTTGTTTCTGAAATACATATTATAAATTTAAGCAATTAGATATACCTTTTACTTGTAGTTTGCCAGGACATGTTATAGTGAAAAATATCACTTAGTTTTCATTTTGTGTTGGTATCTTGTGCATGATTTTCAGTTGGGGTTGTGTATACTCTACTCTTACTTTACTTCATATATTATTAGTACAAATACAGTACAAATACTCTGTTTTTTTTTCTCCTAATCCCCAAAATTTCACTGCTAAAAGTTGGTAAAATTCTCATGCTTTCACTTTCTCCATTGCTATTTCAGGCTTTGACGGATCTATATACGCATCTAACTCCTATACAGCGGGTCTACATTGCACGGCATCCTAACAGGCCAACTTGCCTGGATCACATCTTTAACATAACTGAAAAGGTCTACTATATATTATTGCTGTTTACACTTTTCACTTATTTATTGCACTCTTATATTTTAATATGGTTATTGTTACTGAACTGCGCTACCTTGGCTAGAATTCTCATATTTTCTCTTGTTGCAGTTTGTGGAACTCCATGGGGATCGTAAAGGTTATGATGATCCTGCTATTGTTTGTGGTCTAGGTACTATGGAAGGTAGAACCTACATGTTCATAGGCCACCAAAAGGGTAGAAATACTAAAGAGAGCATTGAGCGTAACTTTGGGATGCCAACTCCACATGGGTATGTCCACTTGGACTCTAATGGATGCCGAGTAATTTATGACATTTACATGAACCTTTTTAATTTGATTAAGTTTACATGCTGTCAAATTTCTCCACATTTGATATGAATTAAATGGATGGTAAACAGTTATAGGAAAGCTCTACGCTTGATGGAATATGCAGATCATCATGGATTCCCAATAGTTACTTTCATTGACACCCCTGGGGCATATGCTGACCTCAAATCCGAGGAACTTAACCAAGTATGTTGCTTGTTATGCTTTATTTATATTTATACTTCGGCACTAATTATGTTACCACGTTAATCCATCTGATTATGATTGACTTTCATGCATGCAGGGTGAAGCAATTGCTCAGAATTTGAGATCCATGTTTGGTCTGAAGGTGCCAGTTATTTGTATAGTTATTGGGGAAGGTGGATCTGGTGGTGCCCTTGCCATCGGATGTGGTAATAAAATGCTCATGCTTGATAATTCAGTGTTCTATGTTGCCAGGTGATTTATTTTTTAACTCCATTATTTGCAAGTTTTATACTATTTACATTAATTTTTTCAATTATGTGCCTATCTTTTGTCCTCCCTTCAAATTGTGCATGTTAGAAGAAGTTACTTACACAGATAAGATAGGGCTGATTACTTGCGTTATTTTCAATCATTTACTAATTGCAATGTTCTGATTTGTTCTACTTGTTTTGCCTTTATTTCTTATGTGATTCAGCCCAGAGGCTTGTGCTGCAATCTTGTGGAAGAGTGCTAAAGCTGCTCCAGAGGTATATATATATATATACAAGACTAATACTTAAAATATTTCATTTTATAATGTATATTCAATTATTTATTTTATCTTTGTAGGCTGCTGAGAAACTGAAGATTACTGCAACTGAATTGTTGAAATTGGAAATTTGCGACGGCATTATACCTGTAATAATCTTATTAATTATGCTTTTTTCTCTTAAATGTTATTCGTATAAATGTACTATGCCATCTTAATGGTTTAAGCCTGTTAATGTCTTTGCAAGTTCATTTGTAGTTATTTGGAGTTTTGATCTTAACATTTGACCTTGGTTACCGGCGTTACCATTTTTCGAATTTATCTTTTGCATGTAATCTAAGTAGAATATCCTTTTTTTTCAATAGGAGCCCATTGGTGGTGCACATACTGATCCAGAATGGACCTCTCAGCAGATAAAAATTGCAGTCCTTAATGCTATGGATGTAAGTTTTACTGTCACGATGTGTTTTACAGACATCAAATACTTTAAAGCATATGCTGATAATTGGTATGGAACTTTGGCTTGTTTATTGTTTAGGAACTCACCAAGTTGAGCACAGAAGAGCTATTAAAAGACCGCGTGCATAAGTACCGAAAGCTTGGTGGTTTCCAGGAAGGAATTCCTCAGGATCCATATTTGTCACGCAACATGGTGAAGAGGCAATTACCTCTTACTGAATTAGAAGAAAAGAAATTGGAGCAACAAAATACGAAGTCCTCTTCTGCGCCTCCAGAAGATTTGGATGAGTCGATAGAGAAACTGGAAAAGGAGATTAATCAAGAATTATCTGAGGCCGATAAAGCCTTTGGCTTAACAGAAAGGTTGTCGGAACTACGGGATGAAATTTCAAAAGCAGAAACTATTGATCCTTTGCTGCAAGATAAGATAGAAAAACTAAAGGCAGATTTTAAACAAAGGTTATCAGAAGCTCCAAATTCTAAGAAGCTGGAGAAGAAGAGGGCCATGTTGAGAGAGTTGAAGAAAGCGAAGATTCAGTCAGATAGAAACAAGAAGACTGAAATACTTACAGAAATATTGAAGGAGAAAATTGATGGGAATAATCCTAGCTTAAAGGAAAACTATGAGGCGTTACGGTCTGAAATCCAGCGTGTCGGCGCATCCTCAGGAAGTGCTTTGGATGATGAATTGAAGAAGAAAATCATTGAGTTCAATAAGGAGGTACAATTGGAGGTGACTAATGCTGCAAAGTCAATAGGATTAAATGTTAAGTTTGGTAAACCAAGATCTTCGGTGCCTGAGATAGAAGAGCTAAACAAGGATTTGCAAAAGGAAATTGATAATTTGGCAAACTCTTCGCCAGATATTAAGAGAATGAGAGAGCAATTGAGATTGGAGGTCTCCATAGATGCCCTGAAACCAAATTCGGAATCGAAGAATAGAATTCTGGCTTTGAGGCAACAAATTAAGCAGCAGCTTTCAGAGGCCCTTGACTCTTCTAGCTTGAAACAGAAGTATGAAAACCTGGTGTCTAAAGTCTCTGAAGATGGAAGTTTGAAAGCAGAAGAGACTCTCACCGATAACGAGTTAAAAGATAAGTCTAAAGTCTCTGAAAATGGAAGTTTCAAAACAGAAGAGAGTCTCACCGATAACGAGTTACAAGAGAAAGTGGGTGCAAATCGCAACGTTTCTTAATGTAAGTTCTACTAATCTACATAGAAAAATAAACTATTGTTTTGCCAATGCATTATGAGATTATTTAAAACATTCTAGAGAGCATTAGCTTTAGCATTTACCATTGTTAGTTGTATCTCCTTCAAAAGTAAAAATTGCAAGACTAACATCATATGTAGCACCGACAATCTAGATTGAAGGCATATCCGATTATCCGGTGCCCAACACTTGTTAGTGTTGGACATTGACACAATACAGACACATGTGATTACATTCAATTTCCTCGAATTATTACCAACATTTATGTCTGTATCAGTGTTTTATAGCTAACATGTATAGAGGCCCCTAGTCGATAACTACCATTCTAATGGTGCGAAAAACATTTGTAAGATGGTTTTAATATATGATGATTTTGTATTAGAAATGCCAACAGAGAAGAATTGAAGCTACATTAATAACCAACTAGTTTCATTATGTGAATATTCTCTTTATCTTTAATTTGAAACTTTTCCCCTTAATTATATTTTGTGGAATATCTCTTTTTGTTAGATAATGCTGCTCATGGAGTTGGTGAAGATGGTGCTGACAGTGGAAACTGCATCAATTTCTTCCTGATGAAATATTTTACCAATATCTTCAGCCAGTTTGTACATCATCTAGCATCATGGTCATATTTCTTAGAAACATGTTTTGAAGATTTAAAGGATATACTGTGCGAATTGTGGCTGATATTTTTCAAGCAATCTTGACTACAAAGCGCGAATAAACCATAAAACCATTTTGTATTTGTTTGAGTTAGAATGTTGCAGTTAATTTTAGAATGATTTCCTTGATTTATCTACATCTTTTTTTTCTCCCTAAATTGTTTCCTTTAATAGACTTAGATAGATGAACTTTGTATAAACAATTTGTGTTTGAAGAACATAATAACATGATATTGTGGTGTTTGAATAATACTTTGTTGTCTTGCTAATCATTCAAGACTTTTAATAATTAACTATACTAATTAAAGAACCCAAGTCAACTGGCAATTGTTAATTGTTAGGCTGGACATTATGACCCGGGTTTGAATCCAGAACCTCACGATTGTATTTGATTTTATTTCAATTGGATTATCATTTCATCTAAGACAAAAAAAAAAAACTCTAGCGTGAGATTGAGTAGTTGGGTTTACCTCCCTTAATCAATAGTTGAGGGTCTGATTCTCACTTTAGATACGAAACAACTTTAAATCTATGAGTCAATTATTCTATCAATTGATGTGCCTCCAATATAGCGAGGGGAATAGCCATTGTGTTTGACGGTGTATACTCTGGTTTCGAACAAAAAAACTATACTAATTAAAATGATTTTCTCCTCTCCCTTTGATTAATATTATTCGTCTCTATTATTGATACAAAAAATATTATTTTTCTCTAATTTTAAGTCAATTTATTTCTTTAAAATTTTTGAATAATTTTTGGCAATCATGATCAATTTATTATAAAAATTCTCATTAATTTTTTTAAATTTTTTTAGAGAGGGATGAATTAAATAAAATTTTTTAAACTGTTTCATTTAACTATTCATATCTAATTCATATTTGGTTTAATACAGTTGTCTCTTACTTTGATTTGAATCTAATACAACTCTTTTTCAAAGGTCTCTTACTTTGGTTTGAATCTTTCGTAACCTAAACTTTTATTGCTGTCTTTGACTCTTTGTTGCTCCATTATTGTCCATTGGATTAAATCAACGGTAAAAATGTAAACTCAAAATAAATTAAAGTCACATGAAAAAACAAAATACTATCTCATAGTTTCACTCCCAAGAAAATCGAGTTCTTATCAACTTCGTTCCTCTATGCTCAGTTGATTTCCCAATTTATTATATTGATGTGCAATACGTGCCAAAAATAGGATTTTAACAGCCCAAATTAAATTAAAATCCATAAAAAAATTTAAAGACAATTCAACAAATCTACTTTTATCTCTTCCTGTTTTTCCCTTATTTTATTCTAGTTAATTTTACTTTCAAATTTCCAAAAAATATAAAAGAAAAGAATATATACCGCTATTGATGGTTTGAAATTACGGAATATTAATATATTATAAAATACATAATATTATAAATATAAAAATACAAAAAACATATAATTAAAAAAAAGGATTAATCACATGACAAAAAATATGCATGTATATTATAAAACAAATCAAAATTGATAAAAATATATATATTATATGAGATTTACAAATTAAAAATATCAAAAAAGTAAGGATAAAAAATACACTCCAAACTAATAATCACCGCTCTTTTGTCGACCTACATCTTTGAATTGTTTGTACTTTGTACTTAACCTTCATTTTTGAACTGTTTGTACTTATTCATTTTCCACATTAAATATATGCTATTTTTTTTTTTGTTGTTTTTATTGATTTCGTCGTCTAAGTGCGGCATTGTGTTGTTCGTCGTCTTGTGCAGCATTGTGTTGTTCGTCGTCTTGTGTGGCATTGTGGTATTCGTCGTCTTGTGCGGCGTTGTGATTTTCGTCGTATTGTGCGGCGTTGTTTGATTTTCGGTATTGTTGTGGTATTCGTTTGATTCTTTTTGGAAGATTGACTTCAGTCAATTACAGACTCAACCAATGATTTGGGCATCAACGTTGCAGATCCGGAGACATGAATATTCCGGTGATTTTAGTCTTTTCATATTATTTGTAGTAGACATTTTGCCGTTGTATGCTATTAACTCGGATGCTGTAAATTTGTTTGCAGATTCATCCTTTACGTTTTTAGCGCTGTTTAATGTAATTGTGTATTTTACCAATTTGAATGAATGAATATCATTTTATTTTTTGTAAAAAAAAATAAAAATGCTAGACTCTCCCTTCTACCATATAAATCTTTTTGTCATTTTTGTAATTAAGATTTTCATTTCAATTATTGATGTGCATGTGTGGAGCAACATAAGAGGCTATCTATGAATTATTTTCTCTTAAATAGGTTTTATGCAAATTTTTGTATTAAAATTGTAGTATTTCTATTATAAAAAAATGTATTTGCTAGTGTGCGTCCTAAAAATTCATGTTAAAGAATTCAAAGATAAATTTATGTATAAAAAATTAAACAATTTAATGTAAAACTTTTGAATAAAGAAATATTTCTGTTAAAAAGTTGTAGTATTAATTTTTATTTTGTGAACAAAATTGTAGTATTTTTATGTCTTTTTTATCGTATGATAGATGTTTAAGAAAAAGTATATTGGATTAGGGAAAACATGTACTCCCAAGTTATTCATCTTCTTCACCTTGTATAGCAACGCAGTGTTCTCTACCAATTTAAACTCATTTTGTTTGAAAAAAAAACTTTCAAATGTTTTTAAAATTGGATCAAAATGTGATCCTTATTTGTTTACAATTTTGTTTACCGATTAACAAAAAAGAGATTACAGGAAATTAGATTTCAAAAAAATCTTGCGGATCAATAGAGATTTGGTACAAAGTTTATGCTCACCACACTTAACTAGAGGAAATAATACACTTGACGCCCATAATTAAATCAGTTGTTCACCGAGTAATAAAATTGCAAATAACAAATACTCCGGTTTTAGATACATATTGATATATTTTTTTTTGAAACTGCAAATTTATTAATAACACTACTCCCTTACAAGATGTATAGGAGCAGAAAAAGATCCAAAAAGGACCCTACAAGAGACAGCAGATCGACCAAGGCATACAACACAACAAATACAAACTCCAAAACAAACACCACACCCCTCCTAACAATGCTAGTAAGCCCAGGCCAACACAAATACAAATACAATGCCAACTCCAAAACAACCACTCAAAGCGTACAAAACACAAAAACATACCAAAACAAAAGCGAAAAACGAAAGCAAAAACACAACTAACGTCTTAAACAATCTCCCAGATCCCAAGACCATTCATAAAAATGGCACGGAAACATCTCCAAACGAGCAAGACATCACTTCCAACTCAATACCTTGATATTAGCCACCAAAGCATTTGCTTCAAAAGGACTATTAGCAAATAATACAATTATTGCGCGTCTTCCAAATAGACCAAATTGTGGCGTGCCAAATCATCACATAGACATTCTTCGTCTTCTTATTCCTAGCCACATCCCTCATAATCTCAAACAACAAAGCCACTGATTGCGGCATAACAAATTCCACTCCAATCCATCTAAAAATATCGTACCAAACTGACATAACATACGAGCAATGCAAAAAAAGGTGACTAGTCGATTCCACAACCCCCACACAACCCACACAATCTCTAGAATTCTCCGGATCGAGAATGCCACGGTGATCGAGGTTACTCCTAGTCGGGATCCTATCATAATTTACATGCTTTCGATTAAAATTCCAACGTACAATTGTCATCCGTTGTTAGGAACACAAACTATGACAATGTCTTATGGAAATTCTAGGTTGAATAACGAGTACCAATAATTAAATGAAGATACGTGACAATGGATTATTTCCAACTCATAATGAGCGTAGTATGAACTACTCTCTCCGTCCAATTTTAAGTGTCGCAGTTGACCAAATCACACACTTTAAGAAAATTGTGTAAAAGAAAGAGAGAGAATATGTCTTTTACTAAAATATCCTTTATTTTTATTGGTAGTAGACATTGGAATACTAAAAAGTAGATTTTTTAATGTGCTTTTTCTCTTACCTAATGATTGCTTTAAAGGATAAAATAGTAAAAAGTAATGTTATAAATAGTATATGGCACTTATTTTGGGATAAACAATTTTGGCAAGTATGACACTTATTTTGGGACAGAGGGAGTAGTAATTGATTTTCGAGGCAATGATACACAATTGTTTCATTCCAATTCTTGCTGCAATGGACAAGAAACTTATTCATAATTTAGCATGCATGGCATGAATATAGTACTCCAAATATAAAGCTAAATTGAGTAATTCTTACGAGCCATATGGTATTCATGCTCGAAAACATAATCAACATTAAAAAAGCTAATTGTTTGATCAAAATATAAATTAAAAATTTGAAAGAAAATAAAAACATACCAAGATTTCCATGTTTGATCAAACTGTGTCAAACAAATCATCAATTAGTCTCAAATATCTAACCACAAAAGCTATAGTACTCAATTGTGCAGCATCCAAAGCTTTTTGGTCACTCTTCTTGCAAGATCTACTCTTTATAAATTGACTGAGAGCGTTGTTCATCAAAGAATTGCTCTAGTATGTGAATGCTGAGACCATTTGTCAAAGCAGAAGTAGTTGTGGTCAATGAGGCATTTAGTATACTGAGACCCTAAACATAAATAAAAAATTGTTAGTTCTTATATGAACCTGATGATGCAAGTTAATAATAATTTTTTTTTGAAGAAGTTAATAATAATAATATTAAAATGAAAGACAATGCTAAATGAAGTTTTAGGCACAACCATACCTCCTTTCGGCCGATCTTGATGACTCTTTCTTCCACATCATTAAGGGGGATCTTCATTTTTTCTAAATATAAAACATAAGAAATTTCTGTTACCGGTGTAACAACCAAGTTGTCAGTCACCATGAATTTTAATAAGCTATTGACATATCCTCCACAATAGGAGATTCATAATCAACAAATTTTGACAGTTCATTAATTCCATACTTGTATTTGTATATCGGTAATACCCGATTTCTGAGTTGGTGTTGGTAATGAATCCGAGGCTCAGTTAGTTGATCTTTATCAATATAAGTTTGAATGCTTGAACTCAACTCAGTCAGGCTCTTATATAAGTTATCAATGCAACTTAAAAAAGAGAATCCTTTGAGCATATGCAACACTCTTCCCAATGGAAATGTTAGAAAACTTAAGATAAAGTCAGCAAATTCATCATCTGCTTCGACAAACAGAATTTGATCACTTGATTTTCTTCTGACCACTTTCACAACCATTTGCATCCGATTGTTCAACTTCCTCGTTAACCCAAAATTCCAAACGGTTTCTTGGGTCTAAATTACAAACAAATTGTTCCTTCTTAAAGATAAATTATGTCAAAGGTGTTTTTGATATCAAAGACAATTTGAGTATATCAAGTACCTATTCAAACCGGAGATGATATAATTAACAACAGAGAAAACTAATTACTAATGATTAACAGATAAGATAACATATAACAATCTTAGAAAAAAAAAAACCTCTTTCTTGCTGATAGTGAGGGTCAAGGTTTTAAATTGCGGACCGCATCACGTGATGCGGCCGCAATATTGCGGATGCGGAGCGCACCGCAACTGCATCGGACCGCAATTGCGGTGTGAACTGAAATCACAGTTGATGCCGCATCAAAACAGCAACGCAATCGCATTTTGACCGCAACGGGACCGCAACAGACTATAATAGTCATTGTTCATCGTTCTTTTTCAGAAAATAGAAGAAAAAAACAAAAAAATAAAGCATCTATTTCATATTCATAGAGAATTTCACAATTTAAGATGTATAATGTTTGTTTTATTAGAGTTAAATTTATATTATTCATAAAAATGATACAATATTCTAAAAATGAATTAAAATTTATACAAAATTAAGTATATAAGAAATTACAATAATTATATAGATTTTTTATGTTTGGTGCGAATATAAAATTATTTCACGCCGCAACGGCTGCAATGCTCGTCGCAGCAACCGCATTGACCGCAAACGCAATGACTGCAACCGCTACCGCATCCGCGGCCGCAACCGCAATTTAAAACCATGGTTAGTTTATCAACAGTGCCAATGCCATTGAGTCCTAGCTTCTAAAGGAGATTTAAATTTGTTCCAAAAACATTCATCATCACAGAAAGATTGTCATAAACGATATAAGTCGAACCTCCAACAAGAAAGCCAGTTCCTGGATTAGATGTATAATATACGTATCTTTTTTGTTTCAATCGCTTACCACATTTACATTTTTGATCCTTGAAGAAACTCACACAAGACTTATCACAAGAAAAGTTCTCACAAAGGAAGTAATATACCTGGCGTTGTACAGTGTCGTCGATGATCAATTTCATTTTATGGCAATATCTTTCAATGGAGTTCCTAGGATTGAGTAACATATTGTTACAGGTCTGTGACCATAGATACTTTTGATGAAGATTAGAGACACTTTGATACAATGAGCTAATGCTGACAAATTGAACTGCTTCAATATTTGATTCTTTAGTTGTGAGTCTTGCAATAGTTCCTAAAGGCATTGTTAAGAAGCTCAAAAGAGCATCAACAAAATCATTCCCTGCCTCCCCAAACTGTACTTTGCTTTTCTGTTTGTCCACTAAAACTGTCAGGGAGGCTTTCTCAACTTGTTCATGTGACCTATTTTCAGCCATGGTATGGGAACCACTCTACAGTATTAAAAAATGCTCAAGCGTTTTTATAATTTATAGGCACCTTCAATAATAAGTTAAGGTTATAGTATTTGCATTGAAAAAACTAATATTTTATTGATTTAGAAAAATAAAATACACAAGTTTCAAGAGTTTCTTGTTTAACATTTTCTATAAAAAAAATGAAAAAATGTGGTTCTCTTGTTTCAATCCTAATGGACTATTGGTGTTCGGTGGTATACTCCACTGCTTTGGAAAGGAAAGCATTCTTATGAATCCGTTTGATCTACAAATATAAATACTGGACAGTACATGACAATATGGAACAAAATAAATATTTAAAGTATTGTACAAATTTTGTCTTACACGATATTTAGTATAGAAAGAGGTTATTTTAATGTTTTAAACAACTTGTATTGAGAAAAAAAAGTTAGTATGATTTAGTGGGAGACAATAATATCTTTTTTTATCTCGTCTCTTAAAAGTTGGAACCCCAATTTATCTTATCCAATCTCTTAAAATGTTTTAGTATATCAAACTCACAATATAAATACATCATAGTAGTAATAATATTATTCTTGTAAAAAAAAAAAGTAGTAATAATATTATCATAAAAAAAAATACATCATAATAAATCATGGATTGTTTTTTTTTTTTTACGAAACTACTAGTAAATCATGGATTGTATCATCACACCATTTAATTTTCTCATTTTACAGTCTACATATATGCACTTTAATTTGGATATTGGTAGAGGAATAGCAGGAGGAGTCGTAATGGGAAGCTTTTGGGGAATAGTGTGGAATTTTCAACTTCCCTAACATTTACTACTCCACTCAACATTTAATGGTCAAATTTACCACTTCCCTAAGTGTTTTTTTTTTACACACCACTTCTCTAAGTTATTTGATCTTTTTTCTACCAAAATACTAGTTAAATAAAAATAAAAATAATTACATTCCCCGTAAACTTAACAGTGAAGACACCTAATTACTCTATGGGTCATGTTAACATGTGTCTTAAGGACACATGTTAAGATATTTTAAATAGCAATTTTATCTTGAAGAAAACAATGTTTGATTTAGAAAAACAAAAAATGTACAAGTTCTAAGACCAATTTTTTTTTATTAGTGTATTAACATGTGCCCTTGGGGCACATGTTAACATTTCCCTTACTCTATTGCTTTCATTCTCACTCTTAAATACAGTACAATAAGGATATTGTTCTTGTATTTTCATGTGTCACACTCTTCAAACAAAAATTAATCCCTTCTTTTGAAATAACCATCACTTCAAAGTTCAAATCACAAATGTCCATTAGTATTGTAGACTATGATGTTCGTGAATACACACACGATAAGTACGATGTTTCGTTCCACTCCGAAACCATTCACACAATGGTCACACATACTCTTTCCATGGTCGATGCTTGGCTCTCAAACCTCCCCCACAATAGCCACAACCGCCGCTTCCTCGTTGGTCTTGACGTAGAGTGGCTCCCAAACCGACAACGCAATATGGATAACCCCATCGCCGTCCTCCAACTTTGCATAAACAGAGAATGCCTTGTTTTTCAAATGCTTTGCGCTTCATTCATCCCACAATCACTTGTTGCGTTTCTTGAGAACCAAGATAACACATTCATTGGTGTTGGTATCGAAGAAGACGTGGGAAAGCTTCTTCGAGATCACTCTTTGCATGTTGCGAATTTCGTTGAACTTCGCAACCTTGCTACTGAGAGATTGGGTGAAAATATGAGAGGTGGTGGACTTAAAACATTGGCTGTTCATGTTCTTGGTAAGGATATTGAGAAACCGAGGAAGATTACTATGAGTAGGTGGGATAGATTTAAGCTTACTCTTTGCTTCAAAAAATAAAAGATTTAAGCTTACTCCTCAGCAGGTTCGGTATGCTTGCATTGTGTCTTTTGCTTCGTTTGAAATTGGAAGGATTCTTTATGCAAGTGGGGCTTGATTGGTTTGATCATGGAAGAGATTTGGAAATTGGATAGAGTTAAGTTTGAAAATTAATTATTGTAACTCAATTGAAATTTCTTTGTAGGGTATTCATTGATTATAATGGAATCGAGAGCTGCTCTCTATCCCTCAGAGTAGATTATTTTGACCGAATTGAATAAATAATTTTATGTGTTATTTCTCTTTTGCTCGCTTGTTGTTTAATATTTAATATTATTATTGTCATTTTCTAACTTTATTGGTTATCGTTTTATTGCCCCACGCATCAGTAGTATTATTAGTGTGATTATCACAATTCGTAGCAATATCTACGGCCAAGAATCTCAAGGTTCCAATTATTGTTATCCATACCCCAATATTTTTTAGTAGAATAATACCTTTTCTTCGCACTCTCTGTCTCTCATCTCATAACCATGTGTCAATTCTTTTGGTAGAACTAAAAAAAACAACTTGAAATCATAATCATAATCCCCAATATTTTGGAAGGATAATACCTTTTCCTTCACCCTCACATAACCATGTGTCAATTCTTTTGCTTGAATTATAAAAATAGACAATTTTAAATCAAAATCTCCCATTTTTTGGAAGAACAATACCTTTTCCTTCGCTCTGAGATATTATGTGTCAATTCATAACTAAAACCTTTATTTTACTTGTACAAATTCTTTACATTTAACTTTTTATTTTAATTTTCTTTTGATGAGTTTTCTTTTTGAATGATTCTTCCTTCATACAGTTATACCCACTAACATTTCCCAACATTTATGGGATTTTGTTACAATAGCTTCTTTTTAAGTAAAGCAAACACAAACTTGACAAATCACTTCTAAATCTCAAAAGCACTTCTATTCTCATTGTTTCATTTCTCTATGGATTCTAATTCCCTACTTCAGTTGATTTGCTTAGCTCCAATCAAGGATGTTTCTGTAAGAATTTTAGTAGATGATGTGAGAAAAAAAGTTTTATTTGTTCAAGCTGGTAAAGACTTTGTCGATGCGTTGCTAAGTTTCTTAACTTTGCCGTTAGGCACCATTGCAAGACTTGCGAGTCAAGAAACAAATAGGGCGAACTTTAATATCGGAAGCATAAGCTCTTTGTATGAAAGTGTGGCCAAACTTGATGAAGAGAATTTCAGGTTAGAATTTTACAAAGAACTATTGGTTCGACCGATTAACTCAATGGAAAAATATTGTAAGCATCTTAAACTCAACATTGATGACACGGAGAAATTGAGGTCTTTCAAGTGTGGCTACGAAGATTGTACTAAAGCTAGGAAACGAAATTGCAAGTGCGGTAAAACTAAGAGAGATGAGTTGTGTAATGTTAGGTTATCTCCTAAAAGAGGTTTTGTTCCGAAGACCGCGACTTTTACTGTTTCGGATGATTTGAATGTGAAGCCTGATAATTCTCAAAGTTCTGTTTCTCTACCTAAGTATTTTGGATGCAAAAACATTGATGCTATCAAGATACTCACCGTGGAGGTCACTCGTAAGGAGGTATCTATCTATCTATCTATTTATATATCTGTCTAGAAAATTCCAAATATTCTTACATATACACATCTTGATGTTGTGTTAGGCGTATAACAAAATTTTGTTGAAATAAACTATGATTGTGTACCGTCTTTGTGTTACTCTTATCGAAAGTTATTAAATTTTACATGATTTTGCTTGAAGTTCAAGCATACTATACTAATACCATTCATAAATACAATAACAAATTTTACTTCAAATTTATCTAAATTTCATTTTTGAAGAGTAATTCCAATAAGTATAACATCGAACATTGCTTATTTTTGTAGACACTAGAGCTTGTGATGTGCTCTTTATTGTCCATGACACCTTTAACAGACGTATTCTTGTGTAAGAAACTGTTTCGTGAGAATCCAAAACCCATAAATGTATTGGACTTAGTAGATGATAACACTAAAGTAAACCTTGTCAGCCAAACTATAGAAGTAAAGGCAACAGTGCGAAAATCGAGCAACGAAATATTGTATGTTTTGGGTGAAGAGAATTTTGCTGATTTGTTACTAATGTTTTTGACAATCCCTTTAGGAGGAGTTGAGAACATGTTGAATGGAAACTCTGGTTTGGACAACATTGATAATCTATTCAAGAGTATGGTTGATTTGGATCCTGATAGGTATTTCAGTACCAAACCAGATTTGTTGTCTAAACAAAAAAAATCTAATTTTCGTGCGAGATTAATCATCAACAGTCCTTCCACATATATGGTAACAGATAAATTAGTCATCACACCAGGTTCCTCAACTGCCGCGTTTTCCTTTTTGGTTGAAAAGAAAGTTCCTCTCTCTGATTTGGAAGAAAGAGTGATTAGCATTGGCAATAGAGAGGTAATGTGTTTAGTTCTCAATAAGTTCTTTTATTTCAACAACAGTTTATATAAAGATTTTTTACACTGTCAATCAATTATAATTATCATACAATTTTTTTTACTCTTTGATTTTTAATACTTCTAAAATCGTACATACAAATGATTGTGATTTGTCGACAATGCAAAACATTTTATAGTGACATGTATTTTTCCTTCTTTTTTTGTGGAATTGCAGGCTCTTAGTCTTTTGAAAGCTTCTTTGATCTCATCAACAGCTCTCACTGATGGTCTTGGTCCATTCCTAGTAAGAAAGGATAACAAAACCTCAAATTAATTCCCGTTATGATTATGACAATCAAATAAAGCTAAATCATTGAGATTTTGCTGGCTCTTAATTTCGTGCTGGTTATGAATTTTGCATGTTTGAAGTCAAGACGTCGCGATAATTTGCTTGTTTGTCTTATGCCGATGACACATTCAAAGATAGTCAGTTATGTATCACTCTTCACTCATGTCTGCTCTCGCCTGCTAGTTTGTCTGATCTCCCTCTATCGAAGAACCTCAGTTCTTACATTCGGAGACTTCTAAGATTAAAGTCGTACCAACATGTACTGTTGATCGGTTTGTTTTTCATTTGTTTCGTAGATCTTAGTTCAGAATTGTCGTAATTTTTTTCATTTAGATTTTATTTTATGCATTTTGTCCTTTTTTCCGTCATTGAAGATTAGCATTTTTCGTAGATTTTCTCCTGCATTTTAATATTTTTTGTAGACCTTCACTTTTGTTATCAATGAATATCAATTATTTCAGTTTTTTTCCCTCTCATTCTATGATTTCAAAATGAATTTTTAACAGTATTTTTTTTTTTAATGTCAAAGGAAGATGCTTTCATTTGTATCTTTTTTTCTTTAACGGCAAAAGATTCTTTGTATCTCTTGTGAAAAGAACAACAAAAAAATTAAGAGAAAATGTTCTCCACATCATTGAAATCAAAGTATGCAAATGGAGATGTTAAGTGTTATTTGGGGGGGGTGTATTCGATTGAGATTTTAAGAGATTATTTTAATAAGAAAAGTCATGAAATTTTAAAAGACTTTGTAAGATTGTGTAGACTTTTAAGACTTTTTTCAATGACAATTTACAATCAGGATTTTTTTCATTTGGATTTTAATGGATTTATAACATAGACTTTTAAGATTTCAAAAGATTTTTATAGATTTTTAAGATTTAAGAACTCTATGATTTTTTTAGTAAAATAATAATAATAATATACTCTTCTAAATTGCACAAAAACAAATATTTTTCTAAATAGTACTCTATCGTGGGCACAAGTTATGGTGCATAAGTCATATGTTTATGCACCGTGCATAAATACCCCAAATTGCTTAGCGCACCCCTCAAATTTCTATTGCACCTCTAAAATTTCTAGTGCACCTCTAAAATTTCTAGTGCACCCCTAGATTGTTTAGTACATTCCCAAATTTTTAGGGGCTGCGTTAGAAATTTGAGGGGTGCGCTAAGTAATCTGAGAGGTGTACTAAGCAATCTGGAGATGCATTAAGCAATTTTCATTACTTATGCACAGTGCATAAGGAAAAAACTTATGCACCATAACCACTCCCCTCTATCGTGTAGTTCCTAAAAATCTTGTGTTTTTCTATTGGTATTATTTTTTATTAATATTAACCCTCTAGTTTCTAGGGGTGTACGTAGTAGTAAAGTCCGACCGAAAGCAAAATTCTACCTATAAATTATACTCGAATTCTTGTAAAATTCATCCTTGGGTAAAACTCATTAATTCTAAAATGAATTCAATAAAACAATAACCAATGCCAAAATTGATAAGTTGACCGATTCATTTACAATAATTCAGAACATGACATTAAAATAATCTGCTAACTTGATATGTACATATCTATAATGTATATAACAGTGTATATTTAGTTTCACGTTGCATTAAAAAAATGTTTCACGTTTAGATTAGAGTCTCTTAAATTTTGATATATTTGGATATTCTTGAATATAATTGTTCTGGGCTGGCCAAAGGCCCAAATACAAGCATACACCCAAGTCCACTAACATGTGGGGACCCGTCACGCATCCCAAGGGCATTCCACCCTAAAGCTAAGATACACGCGCTGTAGACGGACACAGCAACGCCTTGGGATCTCCACCGTTGGATAAACCGGCACAAATTCCAAGGGTCATGAGGAATCCTTCTTATCCAACAAGGCAAAACGCCTATAAATAGGTGGTTTCACACCACCTCATGGTATAATTCTGAACCCTAATTCTCTCTTCTTGCACACTTACTAAGTTGAGCGTCGGAATCCCTTTTTGTGCAGGAACCCCCCATTTGTCAAGGAGCTGAGCCACCGTAGCAACCATCAATCACCACCGTAGCTTCATCTCTTGGAGTTAAGACTTTGGACCGAATAGAACAGAGACGCCGTCTGTGGGAAATCATTTATTGATTTTCTTGAACTCATTCTTTCATTTATCAGTATCAAAGCTGATAAATCTGTTCTAGTTACTATCCCAAATTTCTTAACCATGGTTGCTACAAAGGGAACGAAACCAACCAGAGCAACATCTTCCGTCAGCTTACGGAATACTTCTGAGCAAATTCCTCATGTTTTATCGCCAGTTCAGGAAGAAACGCATTCCACTCCCTCTGTGAGTACTCGCAACAGAGTTAGGAGTGAAGTCAGAGTCGTGGAAGACGACGAACGCACTCAGGAACAGCTTCCTCCACCACCAGCCAGTGACGTGGCAGTAGCTGTTGCTACAACTGATAACAACACTTTGACAGCGATTTTGGCTCTGTTACAAGAGCAGAAGGAAAGGCTGGTGAGAGTTGAACAACTACAAGTTCAAGCACAAAGCGAAGCCGCTGTACCAGAATCAGCAAGGAGCAAATCCGGCAAGGTAAGATCCAAGCCGGATGATGAAGCCGAATCCAGGAAGACGCAAAGAACCAGGAACGATGGTATGCCTCTATGCAAGCACCGTAGCAGTGGCGGATATGTCGGCGGAAATGGCGAAGGCAACGGCAGGGGAGGCCAAAATGGGGGAAATGGTGAAGGTTCGCCTTCCCATATACCTGGAAGCGGAGAAGATCGTCCTAACCCATCGCGTCCTCCCCGTACCCGGGGTCCTTTTGCCACCAGGATTTCTAGCTGTAAGATACCGAAAGTTCTCGAGAAGCCCCCAAAGCTGGAAAGCTACGATGGAATCGGTGACCCAGACGAACACATTGAACACGTGGACACCGTTTTAGACTATTATGACGCATGTGGTTCTGTTAAATGCAAGTTGTTCGTCTTAACGCTTAAAGCTGCTGCGATGACTTGGTTCAAAGCATTACCGAAAGGATCTATAGATTCTTGGAGGACACTCTGCAAAGAGTTCACCTCCCACTTCACTTCTAGGCGGAAACAACCCAAATTTGTTGCCACCTTAAGTGCCATCGTCCAGGGGAAGAAGGAAACCCTCAGGGAGTATATTGAGAGGTTTACTTGTGCAGTAGTTGATGTGAAAGGAGCTGATGACAAACTCAAATGCTTCATCTTTGAAAAGGGACTGAAGCCGGATTCCATGTTCAAGGAAAAACTGGGGTTGGAAGAACCACAAAATATGAGCGAACTGCTGAGACGCGCCCAACCGTACATTAACTGCTGAGACTCCTAACTACCGGCAAGCCGTCAAGAGGAACCATCAAGATAATGATAGCGGAAATTTTTTCCGTATCCAAGATAGAGGATACTCGGTCAACAAGCACCACGCCTAGAAGGCCCATTCTTGGATTTTCTGATGACGAAAGGATTGGCAACAAACCATACAAACTACTTCCCTTGATAATCATGGCAACCATGGCTGGTTTTGATGTATCTCGAATTTTAGTTGATGAAGGAAGTTCGTGCGATATCATGTATGAAGATTTGTTTGACAAGATGGGACTGAAAAAAGAAGACATGTCTCCCTATGAAGGGTCAGATTTGAAAGGATTCAATGGCTCTTTGACAAGGCCATTGGGATTCTTGACGTTGAAAGTAACTTTTGGAGACGGAAAGAGCGCAAAATCTGAAATAACCATCCCGGTTCAGTTCTTGGTGGTACCATGCAAAGCCGTGTACAATTGTATACTTGGAAGGACTACTTTGGCTGCCCTTGGAGCCGTACCTTCAACTGTTCATTTAAAAATGAAATATCACGGCAAGAAAAACCAGGTGGTCACCGTCATGGCAGATTTGGTAGGAACAAAGAAATGCTATAAGGAGTTGCAGAAAGAGTTGGATGCGGTGGAGATGGTAGAAGCTGAAGAGATTCTTTGGGTAGATGTGCCAGAGCAGGTAACACCACCACGATCCGAACTATTAGATGTCAATGTCGCAAAGATCGATATACATCCTAATGACCGTGCATCTGGTGATGAGAGTTACCAACGGAAACTGCTCCCGGAAGAATCTAGTAGGCCTATACCAGATGGAGAATTTGAAGAAGTGCAACTGAATGAACATCCAGATATAAAGGTTAAGATTGAGACAAACTTACCAACAAATGTCCGGAAAGACCTTATCAAATGTTTGAAGAGGAACGCTGACTTGTTTGTAGTTTCACCTAGTGAAATGCCGGGGATAGATGCTAAAGTAGCATGCCACAATTTGAATGTTAACGAAAGGTACCCATATGTAGCCCAAAGAAGGAGAAGGCAATCTTGGCAGTCTCATACTTCTTCTGCTCATCATTCAGCTCTTGTTTTTTCTTGTCCAAAAGTGCAGTCTTTGAAGCAAGATCTTCTTGCGCAGACTCCAACTTGACAGTGGCCGTCTTCAACTGGCTGTCAAGTAAGACCATTTTGTTAAGGGACTTCTGCAATTCACCACGAAGCTCCGTGATCAATTCATTCTTCCTATGATGGTCCTTAATGACTTGATTCCCGGAGAAAACATCATATTCTTCACTCGCCATCATATAAGCATAAGTGCTTGCCCGCTGGAGATCGAAAGCCATGCGAGTCAACTCTTCTTGACGAGCGCCAGCAGACATGTTGGAAATATACTGAAGATCAGTACTAGATATCATGCTCCGGATAGTCTTTGGATGCATGGGAGGAGTACCGCCAAGAACGGGAGGAAGCTTGAAAGGAGGAGGAGGAGCACGGTTCACATTTCTGGATTCATCCTAAACGGGAGGAGTCCGTTCAGAATCCCGGTTGCTATTGCTGTCACGGCTCTGCCGGCTCCGCTTGGGAGAATTTTGCGCAGCAGTAGGAGCCCCTCCCCTTTTGTCGTCTCTTCTATTTCCGGCATCAGGAGGAGGTTTGTTCAGTATTGCTGGAGCGGGAAGATCTTGGGCAGGAGGCTTAGTGGAAACCACCTTAACTTGAGGCTTGGGTTTGGTGACCAACTACTCAACAAGCCTATCCTTGACGGTTTGAACAGGAATGGTTGGCTGTATAACGCGTTCAAGAACCGTTTTCCCTTTGTCGTTGCCAGCAACAACACCCTGGACGGGTTCATTAACAAGAGCGGAAGGCTGGGCCCCAAAGTCAGTAGATTGACTCTCTTGACTAGTTTGAGTTTGGCCTCCCTTGGCCAACCTTTTATTCCTCAGAGCAGCAAGATCCACCTTCATCTTTTCTGAAAAAACAAAGAAAACAGAGAAAAATAAATATCATGTTATAGTCTAAAATCACCAAGAAGATTTTATTTTTAGGAATCTCACCCAAGGCATCATTACGGGTTTCAATTTTGTATCGATACAAGGTTAATATGTATCGATACAAATTACTCAAAACATAGTTTTTCAAAGTTTATAAAATGGTTTTTGCTGTCAAGTAAATATCAATTGTTACCAAAATATATTCTACTTTATTTTGATGTGTTTTGACAATTATTAAAACTCGGAGGGGAACTGGTGCATTTACACAACATTCTATCACCTCAAAAAAATTTCTTCAATAGAAATTTAACTTAGGTATCTTATAAACAACATATTAATTGACTATATAAAATATAGTCAATTAGAATTCGATAAAGGGTCGGTGAGGCAACATGTAACAATCTTCTCAAAATAGCAACTAGACTTATTGTGTCATCGAGGCAACATTCAACAAACTCAAAATTTGTTTGTCAAAAGAAATTTAATTTAGACAACTTATAGGCAACATATCAATTGACTATTATTTAGTCAATTAGAATTCGATACCGGGTCGGCGAGGCAACATGTAACCATCTTCTCAAAATAGCAACTAGACATTTTGAGTCATCGAGGCAACATTCAACAAATCAAAATTTGTTTGTCAATAGAAATTTAATTTAGAAAACTTATAGGCAACATATCAATTGACTATATTTAGTCAATTAGAATTCGATAACGGGTCGGCGAGGCAACATGTATCCATATTCTCAAAATAACAACTAGAATTATTGGGTTTTGGAGACAAGATTCAATTATATCAAAATTTGTTCGTCAATAAATATTTTAACTTAGGCATTTTATTGGCAAGATATCATTTGACGAAATAAGGATAGCCAATTAGAATTAGACATAAGGGTCGTCGAGGAAACAATTAATTATCTCTCAGTTTATATAGTCAACATTTGAAATTAAACATCATCGAGACAACCATTAACCGAGGAAACATATAACCAATATGAAATGGACATTTAAATATAAATTGAATATTAATGTCATCAAACATATAATCATCGTATCAAACTAGCAATTTGACTTATATATAGTTGAGGGAAAATGTAACCACCTTCTCAAAATACCTACTTGACTTATAAGGTCATTGAGACAACATTCAATAAACTTCAAATTTCATAGCCAATAGAAATTTAATTTGCATCTTATAGGCAACATATAAATTGACTAAATAAATATAGTCAATTAAAATTCGATAAAGGGTCGGCGAGGCAACATTTAAACACCTTCTCCAAATAGCAACTAGACTTATTGGTGTCATCGATGCAACATTCAATCAACTCAAAATTTGTTCGTCAATAGAAATTTCACTTATGCAACTTATAAGCAACATATCAATTGACTATATAAATATAATCAATTGGAATTCGAAAAAGGGTCAACAAAGCAACATATATCCACCTTCTTAAAATAGCAACTAGACTTATAACGTCATCATGGCAACATTTTATCACCTCAAAATTTCTTCTTCAATAGAAATTTAACTTAGGCATCTTATAAGCAACATATCAATTGACTATACAAATATAGTCAATTAGAATTCGATAAAGGGTGGCCGAGGCAACATTTAAACACCTTCTCCAAATAACAACTAGACTTATTGGGTCATCGATGCAACATTCAATCAACTCAAAATTTGTTTGTCAATAGAAATTTCACTTAGGCAACTTATAGGAAACATATCAATTGACTATATAAAATAGTCAATTAGAATTCGATAAAGGGTCAACGAGGCAACATATAACCACTTTCTTAAAATAGCAATTAGACTTATAAGATCATCATGGCAACATTCTATCACCTCAAAAAAAATTCTTCAATAGAAATTTAACTTAGGTATCTTATAAACAACATATTAATTGACTATATAAAATATAGTCAATTAGAATTCGATAAAGGGTCGGTGAGGCAACATGTAACAATCTTCTCAAAATAGCAACTAGACTTATTGTGTCATCGAGGCAACATTCAACAAACTCAAAATTTGTTTGTCAAAAGAAATTTAATTTAGACAACTTATAGGCAACATATCAATTGACTATTATTTAGTCAATTAGAATTCGATACCGGGTCGGCGAGGCAACATGTAACCATCTTCTCAAAATAGCAACTAGACATTTTGAGTCATCGAGGCAACATTCAACAAATCAAAATTTGTTTGTCAATAGAAATTTAGTTTAGACAACTTATAGGCAACATATCAATTGACTATATTTAGTCAATTAGAATTCGATAACGGGTCGGCGAGGCAACATGTATCCATATTCTCAAAACAACAACTAGAATTATTGGGTTTTCGAGACAAGATTCAATTATATCAAAATTTGTTCGTCAATAACAATTTAACTTAGGCATTTTATTGGCAAGATATCATTTGACGAAATAAGGATAGCCAATTAGAATTAGACATAAGGGTCGTCGATGAAACAATTAATTATCTCTCAGTTTATATAGTCAACATTTGAAATTAAACATCATCGAGACAACCATTGATCGAGTAAACATATAACTAATATGTAATGGACATTTAAATATAAATTGAATATTAATGTCATCAAACATATAATCATCGTATCAAACTAGCAATTTGACTTATATATCGTTGAGGGAAAATGTAACCACCTTCTCAAAATACCTACTTGACTTATAAGGTCATTGAGACAACATTCAATAAACTTCAAATTTCATAGCCAATAGAAATTTAATTTGCATCTTATAGGCAACATATAAATTGACTAAATAAATATAGTCAATTAAAATTCGATAAAGGGTCGGCGAGGCAACATTTAAACACCTTCTCCAAATAGCAACTAGACTTATTGGTGTCATCGATGCAACATTCAATCAACTCAAAATTTATTCGTCAATAGAAATTTCACTTAGGCAACTTATAGGCAACATATCAATTGACTATATAAATATAAACAATTGGAATTCGAAAAAGGGTCAACGAAGCAACATATATCCACCTTCTTAAAGTAGCAATTAGACTTATAAGGTCATCATGGCAAAATTTTATCACCTCAAAATTTCTTCTTCAATAGAAATTTAACTTAGGCATCTTATAAGCAACATATCAATTGACTATACAAATATAGTCAATTAGAATTCGATAAAGGGTGGCCGAGGCAACATTTAAACACCTTCCCCAAATAGCAACTAGACTTATTGGTGTCATCGATGCAACATTCAATCAACTCAAAATTTATTCGTCAATAGAAATTTCACTTAGGCAACTTATAGGCAACATATCAATTGACTATATAAATATAATAAATTGGAATTCGAAAAAGGGTCAACGAAACAACATATATCCACCTTCTTAAAATAGAAATTAGACTTATAAGGTCATCATGGCAACATTTTATCACCTCAAAATTTGTTCTTCAATAGAAATTTAACTTAGGTATCTTATAAACAACATATTAATTGACTATATAAAATATAGTCAATTAAAATTCGATAAGGGTCGGTGAGGCAACATGAAACAATCTTCTCAAAATAGCAACTAGACTTATTGTGTCATCGAGGCAACATTCAACAAACTCAAAATTTGTTTGTCAAAAGAAATTTAATTTAGACAACTTATAGGCATCATATCATTTGACTATTATTTAGTCAATTAGAATTTGATACCGGGTCGGCGAGGCAACATGTAACCATCTTCTCAAAATAGCAACTAGACATTTTGAGTCATCGAGGCAACATTCAACAAATCAAAATTTTTTTGTCAATAGAAATTTAATTTAGACAACTTATAGGCTACATATCAATTGACTATATTTAGTCAATTAGAATTCGATAACGGGTCGGCGAGGCAACATGTATCCATATTCTCAAAATAACAACTAGAATTATTGGGTTTTCGAGACAAGATTCAATTATATCAAAATTTGTTCGTCAATAACAATTTAACTTAGGCATTTTATTGGCAAGATATCATTTGACGAAATAAGGATAGCCAATTAGAATTAGACATAAGGGTCGTCGAGGAAACAATTAATTATCTCTCAGTTTATATAGTCAACATTTGAAATTAAACATCATCGAGACAACCATTGACCGAGGAAACATATAACCAATATGTAATGGACATTTAAATATAAATTGAATATTAATGTCATCAAACATATAATCATCGTATCAAACTAGCGATTTGACTTATATATAGTTGAGGGAAAATGTAACCACCTTCTCAAAATACCTACTTGACTTATAAGGTCATTGAGACAACATTCAATAAACTTCAAATTTCATAGCCAATAGAAATTTAATTTGCATCTTATAGGCAACATATAAATTGACTAAATAAATATAGTCAATTAAAATTCGATAAAGGGTCGGCGAGGCAACATTTAAACACCTTCTCCAAATAGCAACTAGACTTATTGGGTCATCGATGCAACATTCAATCAACTCAAAATTTGTTTGTCAATAGAAATTTTACTTAGGCAACTTATCGGCAACATATCAATTGACGATATAAATATAGTCAATTAGAATTCAATAAAGGGTCAACGAGGCAACATATAACCACTTTCTTAAAATAGCAATTAGACTTATAAGATCATCATGACAACATTCTATCACCTCAAAAAAAATTCTTCAATAGAAATTTAACTTAGGTATCTTATAAACAACATATTAATTGACTATATAAAATATAGTCAATTAAAATTCGATAAAGGGTCGGTGAGGCAACATGTAACAATCTTCTCAAAATAGCAACTAGACTTATTGTGTCATCGAGGCAACATTCAACAAACTCAAAATTTGTTTGTCAAAAGAAATTTAATTTAGACAACTTATAGGCAACATATCAATTGACTATTATTTAGTCAATTAGAATTCGATACCGGGTCGGCGAGGCAACATGTAACCATCTTCTCAAAATAGCAACTAGACATTTTGAGTCATCGAGGCAACATTCAACAAATCAAAATTTGTTTGTCAATAGAAATTTAATTTAGAAAACTTATAGGCAACATATCAATTGACTATATTTAGTCAATTAGAATTCGATAACGGGTCGGCGAGGCAACATGTATCCATATTCTCAAAATAACAACTAGAATTATTGGGTTTTGGAGACAAGATTCAATTATATCAAAATTTGTTCGTCAATAAATATTTTAACTTAGGCATTTTATTGGCAAGATATCATTTGACGAAATAAGGATAGCCAATTAGAATTAGACATAAGGGTCGTCGAGGAAACAATTAATTATCTCTCAGTTTATATAGTCAACATTTGAAATTAAACATCATCGAGACAACCATTAACCGAGGAAACATATAACCAATATGAAATGGACATTTAAATATAAATTGAATATTAATGTCATCAAACATATAATCATCGTATCAAACTAGCAATTTGACTTATATATAGTTGAGGGAAAATGTAACCACCTTCTCAAAATACCTACTTGACTTATAAGGTCATTGAGACAACATTCAATAAACTTCAAATTTCATAGCCAATAGAAATTTAATTTGCATCTTATAGGCAACATATAAATTGACTAAATAAATATAGTCAATTAAAATTCGATAAAGGGTCGGCGAGGCAACATTTAAACACCTTCTCCAAATAGCAACTAGACTTATTGGTGTCATCGATGCAACATTCAATCAACTCAAAATTTGTTCGTCAATAGAAATTTCACTTAGGCAACTTATAGGCAACATATCAATTGACTATATAAATATAATCAATTGGAATTCTAAAAAGGGTCAACGAAGCAACATATATTCACCTTCTTAAAATAGCAATTAGACTTATAAGGTCATCATGGCAACATTTTATCACCTCAAAATTTGTTCTTCAATAGAAATTTAACTTAAGCATCTTATAAGCAACATATCAATTGACTATACAAATATAGTCAATTAGAATTCGATAAAGGGTGGCCGAGGCAACATTTAAACACCTTCTCCAAATAGCAACTAGACTTATTGGGTCATCGATGCAACATTCAATCAACTCAAAATTTGTTTGTCAATAGAAATTTAATTTAGACAACTTATAGGCAACATATCAATTGATTATTATTTAGTCAATTACAATTCGATACCGGGTCGGCGAGGCAACATGTAACCATCTTCTCAAAATAGCAACTAGACATTTTGAGTCATCGAGGCAACATTCAACAAATCAAAATTTGTTTATCAATAGAAATTTAATTTAGACAACTTATAGGCAACATATCAATTGACTATATTTAGTTAATTAGAATTCGATAACGGGTCGGCGAGGCAACATGTATCCATATTCTCAAAATAACAACTAGAATTATTGGGTTTTCGAGACAAGACTCAATTATATCAAAATTTGTTCGTCAATAACAATTTAACTTAGGCATTTTATTGGCAAGATATCATTTGACGAAAATAAGGATAGGCAATTAGAATTAGACAAAAGGGTCGTCGAGGAAACAATTAATTATCTCTCAGTTTATATAGTCAACATTTGAAATTAAACATCATCGAGACAACCATTGCTCGAGGAAACATATAACCAATATGTAATGGACATTTAAATATAAATTGAATATTAATGTCATCAAACATATAATCATCGTATCAAACTAGCAATTTGACTTATATATCGTTGAGGGAAAATGTAACCACCTTCTCAAAATACCTACTTGACTTATAAGGTCATTGAGACAACATTCAATAAACTTCAAATTTCATAGCCAATAGAAATTTAATTTGCATCTTATAGGCAACATATAAATTGACTAAATACATATAGTCAATTAAAATTCGATAAAGGGTCGGCGAGGCAACATTTAAACACCTTCTCCAAATAGCAACTAGACTTATTGGGTCATCGATGCAACATTCAATCAACTCAAAATTTGTTTGTCAATAGAAATTTTACTTAGGCAACTTATAGGCAACATATCAATTGACGATATAAATATAATAAATTGGAATTCGAAAAAGGGTCAACGAAGCAACATATATCCACCTTCTTAAAATAGAAATTAGACTTATAAGGTCATCATGGCAACATTTTATCACCTCAAAATTTGTTCTTCAATAGAAATTTAACTTAGGTATCTTATAAACAACATATTAATTGACTATATAAAATATAGTCAATTAGAATTCGATAAAGGGTCGGTGAGGCAACATGTAACAATCTTCTCAAAATAGCAACTAGACTTATTGTGTCATCGAGGCAACATTCAACAAACTCAATTTGTTTGTCAAAAGAAATTTAATTTAGACAACTTATAGGCATCATATCATTTGACTATTAATTAGTCAATTAGAATTTGATACCGGGTCGGCGAAGCAACATGTAAGTATCTTCTCAAAATAGCAACTAGACATTTTGAGTCATCGAGGCAACATTCAACAAATCAAAATTTTTTTGTCAATAGAAATTTAATTTAGACAACTTATAGGCTACATATCAATTGACTATATTTAGTCAATTAGAATTCGATAACGGGTCGGCGAGGCAACATGTATCCATATTCTCAAAATAACAACTAGAATTATTGGGTTTTCGAGACAAGATTCAATTATATCAAAATTTGTTCGTCAATAACAATTTAACTTAGGCATTTTATTGGCAAGATATCATTTGACGAAATAAGGATAGCCAATTAGAATTAGACATAAGGGTCGTCGAGGAAACAATTAATTATCTCTCAGTTTATATAGTCAACATTTGAAATTAAACATCATCGAGACAACCATTGACCGAGGAAACATATAACCAATATGTAATGGACATTTAAATATAAATTGAATATTAATGTCATCAAACATATAATCATCGTATCAAACTAGCGATTTGACTTATATATAGTTGAGGGAAAATGTAACCACCTTCTCAAAATACCTACTTGACTTATAAGGTCATTGAGACAACATTCAATAAACTTCAAATTTCATAGCCAATAGAAATTTAATTTGCATCTTATAGGCAACATATAAATTGACTAAATAAATATAGTCAATTAAAATTCGATAAAGGGTCGGCGAGGCAACATTTAAACACCTTCTCCAAATAGCAACTAGACTTATTGGGTCATCGATGCAACATTCAATCAACTCAAAATTTGTTTGTCAATAGAAATTTTACTTAGGCAACTTATCGGCAACATATCAATTGACGATATAAATATAGTCAATTAGAATTCAATAAAGGGTCAACGAGGCAACATATAACCACTTTCTTAAAATAGCAATTAGACTTATAAGGTCATCATGGCAACATTTTATCACCTCAAAAAAAATTCTTCAATAGAAATTTAACTTAGGCATCTTATAAGCAACATATCAATTGACTATACAAATATAGTCAATTAGAATTCGATAAAGGGTGGCCGAGGCAACATTTAAACACCTTCTCCAAATAGCAACTAGACTTATTGGGTCATCGATGCAACATTCAATCAACTCAAAATTTGTTTGTCAATACAAATTTCACTTAGGCAACTTATAGGCAACATATCAATTGACTATATAAATATAATCAATTGGAATTCGAAAAAGGGTCAACGAAGCAACATATATCCACCTTCTTAAAGTAGCAATTAGACTACTAAGGTCATCATGGCAACATTTTATCACCTCAAAATTTTTCTTCAATAGAAATTTAACTTAGGCATCTTATAAGCAACATATCAATTGACTATACAAATATAGTCAATTAGAATTCGATAAAGGGTGGCCGAGGCAACATTTAAACACCTTCTCCAAATAGCAACTAGACTTATTGGGTCATCGATGCAACATTCAATCAACTCAAAATTTGTTTGTCAATAGAAATTTAATTTAGACAACTTATAGGCAACATATCAATTGATTATTATTTAGTCAATTAGAATTTGATATCAGGTCGGCGAGGCAACATGTAACCATCTTCTCAAAATAGCAACTAGACATTTTGAGTCATCGAGGCAACATTCAACAAATCAAAATTTGTTTGTCAATAGAAATTTAATTTAGACAACTTATAGGCAACGTATCAATTGACTATATTTAGTCAATTAGAATTCGATAACGGGTCGGCGAGGCAACATGTATCCATATTCTCAAAATAACAACTAGAATTATTGGGTTTTCGAGACAAGATTCAATTATATCAAAATTTGTTCGTCAATAACAATTTAACTTAGGCATTTTATTGGCAAGATATCATTTGACGAAATAAAAATAGCCAATTAGAATTAGACATAAGGGTCGTCGAGGAAACAATTAATTATCTCTCAGTTTATATAGTCAACATTTGAAATTAAACATCATCGAGACAACCATTAACCGAGGAAACATATAACCAATATGAAATGGACATTTAAATATAAATTGAATATTAATGTCATCAAACATATAATCATCTTATCAAACTAGCAATTTGACTTATATATCGTTGAGGGAAAATGTAACCTCCTTCTCAAAATACCTACTTGACTTATAAGGTCATTGAAACAACATTCAATAAACTTCAAATTTCATAGCCAATAGAAATTTAATTTGCATCTTATAGGCAACATATAAGTTGACTAAATAAATATAGTCAATTAAAATTCGATAAAGGGTCGGCGAGGCAACATTTAAACACCTTCTCCAAATAGCAACAAGACTTATTGGTGTCATC
Source organism: Trifolium dubium (assembly GCA_951804385.1). NCBI lineage: Eukaryota > Viridiplantae > Streptophyta > Magnoliopsida > Fabales > Fabaceae > Trifolium > Trifolium dubium. The sequence continues at coordinate 22,321,848 of OX638072.1, read as the reverse complement.
TATGCAACATTCAATCAACTCAAAATTTGTTTGTCAATAGAAATTTCACTTAGGCAACTTATAGGCAACATATCAATTGACTATATAAATATAATCAATTGGAATTCGAAAAAGGGTCAACGAAGCAACATATATCCACCTTCTTAAAATAGCAATTAGACTTATAAGGTCATCATGACAACATTTTATCACCTCAATATTTGTTCTTCAATAGAAATTTAACTAGGCATCTTATAAGTAACATATCAATTGACTATAAAAATATAGTCAATTAGAATTCGATAAAGGGTGGCCGAGGCAACATTTAAACACCTTCTCCAAATAGCAACTAGACTTATTGGATCATCGATGCAACATTCAATCAACTCAAAATTTGTTTGTCAATAGAAATTTCACTTAGGCAACTTATAGGCAACATATCAATTGACTATATAAATATAGTCAATTAGAATTCGATAAAGGGTCAACGAGGCAACATATAATACACTTTCTTTAAATAGCAATTAGACTTATAAGATCATCATGGCAACATTCTATCACCTCAAAAAAATTTCTTCAAAAGAAATTTAACTTAGGTATCTTATAAACAACATATTAATTGACTATATAAAATATAGTCAATTAAAATTCGATAAAGGGTCGGTGAGGCAACATGTAACAATCTTCTCAAAATAGCAACTAGACTTATTGTGTCATCGAGGCAACATTCAACAAACTCAAAATTTGTTTGTCAAAAGAAATTTAATTTAGACAACTTATAGGCAACATATCAATAGACTATTATTTAGTCAATTAGAACTGGATACCGGGTCGGCGAGGCAACATGTAACCATCTTCTCAAAATAGCAACTAGACATTTTGAGTCATCGAGGCAACATTCAACAAATCAAAATTTGTTTGTCAATAGAAATTTAGTTTAGACAACTTATAGGCAACATATCAATTGACTATATTTAGTCAATTAGAATTCGATAACGGGTCGGCGAGGCAACATGTATCCATATTCTCAAAATAACAACTAGAATTATTGGGTTTTCGAGACAAGATTCAATTATATCAAAATTTGTTCGTCAATAACAATTTAACTTAGGCATTTTATTGGCAAGATATCATTTGACGAAATAACGATAGCCAATTAGAATTAGACATAAGGGTCGTCGAGGAAAAAATTAATTATCTCTCAGTTTATATAGTCAACATTTGAAATTAAACATCATCGAGACAACCATTGACCGAGGAAACATATAACCAATATGTAATGGACATTTAAATATAAATTGAATATTAATGTCATCAAACATATAATCATCGTATCAAACTAGCGATTTGACTTATATATAGTTGAGGGAAAATGTAACCACCTTCTCAAAATACCTACTTGACTTATAAGGTCATTGAGACAACATTCAATAAACTTCAAATTTCATAGCCAATAGAAATTTAATTTGCATCTTATAGGCAACATATAAATTGACTAAATAAATATAGTCAATCAAAATTCGATAAAGGATCGGCGAGGCAACATTTAAACACCTTCTCCAAATAGCAACTAGACTTATTGGTGTCATCGATGCAACATTCAATCAACTCAAAATTTGTTCGTCAATAGAAATTTCACTTAGGCAATTTATAAGCAACATATCAATTGACTATACAAATATAGTCAATTAGAATTCGATAAAGGGTCGGCGAGGCAACATTTAAACACCTTCTCCAAATAGCAACTAGACTTATTGGGTCATCGATGCAACATTCAATCAACTCAAAATTTGTTTGTCAATAGAAATTTCACTTAGGCAACTTATAGGCAACATATCAATTGACTATATAAATATAGTCAATTAGAATTCGATAAAGGGTCAACGAGGCAACATATAACCACTTTCTTAAAATAGCAATTAGACTTATAAGATCATCATGGCAACATTCTATCACCTCAAAAAAATTTCTTCAATAGAAATTTAACTTAGGCATCTTATAAACAACATATCAATTGACTATATAAAATATAGTCAATTTGAATTCGATAAAGGGTCGGTGAGACAACATGTAACAATCTTCTCAAAATAGCAACTAGACTTATTGTGTCATCGAGGCAACATTCAACAAACTCATAATTTGTTTGTCAATTGGAATTGGAATTGGATAAAGGGCCATCGAGGCAATTTGTATCCACTTTTTCAAAATAGCGCCGATATTGGTGTGCATAGCACTAGGAGTGGGAGCAAACAGCAGGTGTAGGACGCATCCAAATATTGGGTTAAGGAAAACAAGGAAAATAGGCAGGGTAAGCACCATAGAGTAAGAATTACCATAGTTGGGAAGAAGTGGGGGTTGAGCATTAAGAGGTGGCGTAGGATGTAGTGCTTGGAATTGGTGATTGAAACGATGCCGACACAAGATAGCAGTACGATTAAATTTAAAACAGGCTTGACATTAAATCGTATAATTACGACCACCTCTACCACGGCTACATCTACCATCAAGAATTGAATTATAACCGGTTTAGTAGTTGGATGCGGCGTAGCATCAGAGAATTATGCTTCGGTGTCAGAAGTATTAGCCAGAGCTTGGGAAGTACATCCACGAGTTAGATTCAGAGAAAACATGTTTCTTTTATTATTCAAGACATGATTCATAAGGGAGTATCAAAACTTCAACTTTATCTAGATCCATTATTACTAACTTGCTCACAATAACATAAACCATTGGAGCACGTGTTTGCTCTTCAAAATAAGCAAATACTTGATCTTTGAGCTCGAACGAAAATGACCAACCAAGCACACTAGACGGGATTTCACTCGATAATGTGGATTGAAGCCACGAGTGAAGCATACCATCGCGTGAATATGAGTATTAAGGAACTGCGATGGAATCTTCGGACAAACGGCAAACGGAGTAAAGATATGAGCAATGATATACAGCTCAATCTGTTGTCTCCGTAAATAGAAATTGTCTTCGTTCAGCTTCTCAAAGATATTTAGAGAGAACAAAAATGGATGAGAATCAGATGATACTTCCAACGGAGAAGAAACAGTAAAAGAACCGGTGGCCGCGAGAGAAGGTGGTGGAGGAACAGAATCCGCCATGGATCAGAATGAGAAAAATTGATACCAAGTTAAAGAACTAGAGAGAGTATTGAACTTAAATCTTTGGTATTCATCTTTTGTGATTCAAGTTCGTTAAAAATAGTTACACAATGACTCTTATATATTAAGAATCTGACCTGCAATAGCCAGTAAAGCCTTGGCTATGACTAACAAATGTACACTTGCAGTCATATCTGTTGTAACTAATTCAGTTAGTTACATTGGTATTGGTAGCACTAGTTTATTGAACTTAAATCTTTGGTATTCATCTTTTGTGATTCAAGTTCGTTAAAAATAGTTACACAATGACTCTTATATATTAAGAATCTAACCTGCAATAGCCAGTAAAGCCTTGGCTATGACTAACAAATGTACACTTGCAATCATATCTGTTGTAACTAATTCAGTTAGTTACATTGGTATTGGTAGCACTAGTTTAAAGCTATGCTAACTAAGGTGCATTATGGCACCCAAATAATAGTTTTGGGATGGAATCACAAAAATAAATCATACATCAGAAAACCAAAAGCTCAAATTTTTCCATTACATAGTAAATGCCACACACACACAAAAAAATAAAGTCATTAATGAGTTATAACATGAGTAGTACCTTGATAAGTATCAACCATGCGTAGTAAAAATAAGCTTTGTTATCAAAGAGCGCACCTTGAAAAGCTCCATATGCTTTTATCCTCTCAAGAACAAGTGTTGGTAATGGTCCATGAATGTCTTAACCATCTTTTCAATCTAAATAAACAAGCAAAGTAATTATGATTGGTATCACATGAATGTTATGGAAACAAGGAACAAGATACCAGCATTTTTATCGCACATACCATTTCATGCCTGCCCACTAACTCTCAATATCTTACTAATACAAGTCTATGCCGCCTTCTGAACATTAGAGGATTTATCCTACAAAGGAGATCACAAATGTATGTAAACTATGAATTAGAAACCCTTTTATGTCTACAAGGGAAAAAAGCATTAGATCTAACCATATGAATAGAAATTTGAAAGTCAACGCGTAGTCACCTAGACCAACAAAACTATGCAGAACACCCAACACTTAAATTGAAGCATTTCTAGTAGCAGCTGGACTTGACTTCAGCCCAATTTCTTTATGAATATCAATTAAATCCTGGAAAAGATGACATGCATTAAAATTTAGAAGATGTTGCATATCAAAAAATATAAAATCAAAGCATTTAAAATACACTCAATAACAAACAACATAGCTTAAATACAACAACAAAAACAGATAACAGACCTTAAGCTTTAAATGTGATACAGCACAATCCTCAGCAGCACAAACCATTCACAAAATTCCCTCACTAAGAACCTTAGGATTCTTATGCTCCTTCATGATCTTGTAGACCTACAATAAAAATAACAGTATTCAAAAAACTATTTGTTTAGACATAGAACATTCAGAATCGCCATTTAAATAGATAGGTAACGTTCTATCTTTTTCAAGCAGAAGATTGAATGTTCTTCACTAAAAAAATGCAACAATTCAAAATTCAGATATGTGTTAATATATCCCTTACATCATAAATAAAATTTCATATAAAAACTGCATTTAAGACAATCATCAAACTTTTAGTTATGAAGATGGAGTTCATAAAGCATTTTAATCCAAGGTCATTGAGGCATCCATCCATCCATTACAAAATTTATGAAACAAAGTATGTTCATTAATTCCAACGGTCAATTTGGGGTTACTAGGGTCATATCCTCCACCCACTTTTCTAATAATGCAAATACATCGGAATTGAAGCACAAAAAGCCTAAAAAGAACATCTACACGCCAATAAAATCACGGTCCTTAATCAACATTATCCCCTCACTCCATATAACAACCTGCTACAGCCCAAAATAGCTAGCCCAAAACTATAACAAATAGCCTTACAAATATACATCAATTCCAACTTCAACAAATAATGAAAATTGATTCCATCACACAAAATGATTCTAAGCTTTATGGTATGGGGTTTTCATAACATGTTATACTTTGATTAACAAAAATTAAAGGTTCACATTTTTTGTCGAGCAGAAGACTGAATGTTCTTGAATAATCAAGAATGACAAAAATGAGAAATGTTCTACCATTTTACAAGCAGAAGATTAAATGTTTTGACTAATAAAAAAAATTGGTATTCCAACAAGTATCAATGCAAATATTTGAATGGAAGTTCCAAAATTACGAAAAAAAATTGATCTCTCAAAATGGTAGTACCAAACAAGATCTTGAGACAAAATATGTTTAGCTCTATTAAGGTTCTTTTGTTTTTCTCAAGCAGAAGATTGAATGGTCTAGAATAATCAAGAATGAGAAAAATAGGTAAGGTTCAATATATCTTTTATTTCAAGCAAAATATTAATGTTCTTGACTAAATAAAATTACAAAATGGGTATCCCAACAAGTATCAATGCAAATATATCGGAATGGAAGCAAAATGAATAAAACGTAGTTATATGTCTCAACTCTTATGTCATAATATGTACTAGTAGATAGAAAAGCACAAAAAGAACATCTAAAAAACCAATAAAAACACAACCCCTAGGCAACAATAGCAGATTAAAATGCGGCATTCCCTTCCCACTCAAAATAACAACCTGCTCCTGCCAAAAATAAAAGCAAAACGTCCAACTAGCCAACCCAAAACTATAACAAATAGCCTTACACATATACATCTAACCAGAACACATTCATCCATAGGAAACCAAAGGCCCGTGTCACTTAGAAACCTTTAGACCACACTACCTGGGGACCAAATTATGATTATAAATAGAAACGCAGCAGAAGCTAAAAGTAAGGGAGACACCCAAAATCTCAGAGTTCAAAACACACAGAGCAGTAGTGTTGCCTAAATAGAATTCATATACTTTCATTTGAATATGCCTTTGACTACTTTTAAATAAGAAACAAGCATTCATGTCTATAACAAAATAATTACCTTGCAACTCCTGATGTGTGAAAGCATATATTGGTTCCAGAAAAGTTGCATAAGCTTTATCAGTCCATAAGAGAGGCATCATAGAGTTTTAACTATTTGCGAGTTTCAACTATTTGCGAGTTTCACCATATCAGTCAAAGTCCATATTATCAAGCATGCCTATAAATCCAGCATACTATATCAATATTGCCACATCCAATCAATACAAGTGCCACACCAGATTCATCCATTATATATTCTGTTGATAGAACATAATCACAAATAGAGAAGGTAAATACAACTTAAAACATGAGAAAGCAAAACCTATGTACCTTATGTTTAAATCAAAACTTTGAAGTTTGAATAGAAATGCATGTCCTATTGTCTTACGATAAGAAATGCATATAATCTAATCTAATTAACATAAGGAAAACTTAACCTTCTTAAATGAAAACAAGGGAAAAATAACCAAAGCAGTAAACAAAATTAATATCACACCTTGAGGTGAAAATTTTGTATATCATCTATCTATATATTACCAAAACGAAAAAAAATATAATAAACAGGGAGTATGTTATTTTGAAAAAAGTTGTATGGAAAAATGTAAAAACAATTTTTATTGATTGTTGATTATAGAAAAAGTAAGAGAGAGTAAACTTTTCTTGAAAAGTTAAATGTTAAGACTTTTTCTCTTATATTTTGGGACAAAAAAATTGAGTTTTTTTTCTCTTATATTATGGGACGGAGGGAGTATTTTATAGAGAAAAAACAAAAATCATCTTGAAGTAAATGTCTATTAACCCAATAATATATTATTGATCCAAACATATAAAAACAAGTTTTCAGAATATTCCACAAAACTAAACAAAATATTTGACCAAAGAGTCTCCAACAAAGTCATCTAAAGTATTCTATTATTGTGCAGCAGAACTTATAGCTGGTTACAGTTGTTTCAAGCTTAGCTCTATTATGGGTGGTAGACTAAGACCTTTGTTCTTTGCAGGAATTGGTCTACAATGTAAACACCAAGACCAGGAATTAGCAAAGCACAAAAACCCAATTTTTCTAATATTAATTTAATAAATAAATAATTGAAATTGGTGGTGGAGGACCGGTGGTCAACGCCAGACTATTTCCGGCAACTTACAGCGGACCTCCGGTGGAGGAGGTTGACCAGCAGTCGGCCGCCTTCAAACGACACTGTTTTTTTTCAAACACCACTGTTATTTTATTATTTTTTTAATATTTTAATTATTATTATATTTTAGAAAATTAGTTATTTTTAAAATAATTAAAGAAAAATAGATTTTAATGTTTTTATTTTTAAAATAAAATTCATTTTTTTTGTCCAGAACTCCAAGCTCAACTGACAAAAATGTCGAAATTGTTAGATATGACACACATGACAACATAAACAAGCAAAACCTATAACTTATGTTTAAATCAACACTTCGAATAGAAATGCAATATAATCTAATTAACATAGGGAAAACTTAACTTTATTAGATGCAAACAAGGGAAAAATAACCAAAGTGAAGCATTTGGGTCTGGTATAATCTTTGCTTGTTTTTCTACCACACAACTCCGATAGCAAATCTATGCATCACAAAATAAATTAACCAAGTTATGTAAAATTAATCTCCAATTTAAAAGGGTGGCCATGTGCATGGTAATGGTGAAATACTTGTCTTTAGTGCTACTCTATTCAATTCTGTTTCGGAAAATTTTGAGTAGTTACAGATCATAAAGTGACTGCTAAACTGAAGATAGTGGATGCAAAGCTAACATAAATTACGACTTATTTTTTTCCGAAAAACTCAAATTAAAAGGTAGAAAAGCAAACATACCTAGGATCTTTCCATATACTATGATAATGGAAATTTGGGATCACAAGAGTAGCATTGAGATAGCCAGCCACAACAACAACATTACATACCTATAAGCACCACATCTGTTAATGAAAATGTTGAAAGTAGTGCTAAACTTAGCAAACTGAAACAAGTTAGGTGTTGTTCAAGCAAAATATTAATTTACAAGTTAGGTTTTTGTTCTGAAATTCCTAATAAAACAAACAATAGAGTAACATGTATGAGTGCTATAAACCTACTTGTCAACAAAGATATCATTTAACCATCCTTATTTAGAACACTCTTCTTCTACGCCCTCTTTGATGTTGGTAACATTATTGAGTTATTGTCAAATCAAAGCCTCTGGTTTCCTTAAGCACTATGTTAGTTTTGATCCTCTCTACTTTTGGATCATATCCCACAAGTCAAGATACTACTTTCACCTATATAACATCATAATAATCGTAAGTAGAATTAAAGAATAATTGATATTTCAGAGGAGCATTTCAGTGATTATTTAATTATCTCAATGTCAAAATAAATAAATAAGGTTCCAAACAATTATTTGCTCGAGAGACGGACAAAAGAGAAATACAAGATTACACAAGAAATAGTGCAGAATTAAACTACTATTATGGTAACTTTGTAATTTGCTACTATGAAGAATGTGGTGAAAAACTTAATTATTTATTTGTTCATTAATCAATCATTATTTAATACTAAGAATATTAGTATGAATTAATTAAGAAAACCCCTTGTGAATGGTAACAGGAAACCAAAATGAGATTAGGATCTTCTACGAAATGAGGTTCAGGAACAACCTTAAACTTCCCAACACTACAGGATAATCATTCAATAACAACTTTTCACAACAACAAGAACATCATTCAAAAATCAACACTCCAAGTTTCAATAACATTCAACAACAACATTAAAAATTCAAACCACAAATCAATAACAACAATGAATCAAAGACAGTAGCAAATTTCTGTTACCACGAATCAACAATGAATCAAAATATGGAGTAGAAAAAAACAATAGAAAATAGAAAACAGAAGATGAAACGATTCAAACCACAAATAGCACAACCGGCACTGATTTAAACCATAAATCAATAACAACAATGAATCAAAAACAGTAGAAAAAACAGAAAAGGAAACGATGATAGAAACAAAGGAAGCGATAGAATTAAAAACCTGGGAGTTCGCCACGAAGCTGCAACAGCGAAATCGCAACAACGACACTGATGCAAGGGTTGTGGTTGTGCGATTGTGTGAATACGGCGGCCGGTTGTGCGATTTCTGATGTACAAACGGAGTTGCAGATGCCCCGTTGGGATTTGTGAGATGTGGTTGTGCGATTTAGGGTTTGAGTGAGAAAATAGAAAGGTTTTTTAGAGAGAGAAATTTTAAGAGAAAACAGAGGGAACCAGATACTTTTTAGTTTTTAATGTCCTGAACCGCCACTATAACAACTAAACCGCCAGTTTACAACATAATGGACCGGCTGTTTGAAACAAACCGCCGCTATACATTTAATCAACAATATTCTGGCGGTTTTTGGAAAACCGCCGCATTCCAGGTGCCGCAATTCTCACTTTTTCTTGTAGTGACCTTGTAACTCATGTCTGGAAATATACATTGGTTCCAAAAAAGTTGCATAAGCTTTATCCGTCTATATGAGAGGCATTATAGAGTTTCAACTGTTGTTCGAGCTTCAGCATATTTTCATGTTTAAGCTTTTTAAGTTTCTGTCTTCAAAACTAACACGAGTCCCATTCAGAATTTCTAGCAACATTCTCGTCATCTCGTTGAGCCTGACCTCAGTATGTTTTCTCTCTCTCTTTTTTTCTTACTGTTCGATTGATTGCGGTTAGAATGAAAATTTGCGTGAATATCAAAAATAGAAAATAGAATGCATATTTTGTTAAATTAAATTGCTGTAGGAAAACAGATTCAAGTTACAGTGTTTGTGTTGTCTAAAAACATATTAAGCAACATGCCTATTAGTCCATTATATTCCATTCATATAACATCATCAAAATTAAAGGTTAATACAACTTACAACTTAAGGAAGCAATACCAATAACTCATGTCTAAATCAAAACTTTGAATAGAATTGCATATACTCTAACAAAGGGAAAACTTTATCTTCTTAGATGCAAACAAAGGGAAAATTAACCAAAGTGATGACCAAAATTAATAACATGCCACGAAGTGAAACTATTGTATATCTATCTTACCAAAACGAAATAAAATCAAAATTGAAGCATTTAGGTTATGCCTAAACCTAAAAATACTAATCGTATTCACAAAATCTAATTAAAGATGAATTGAATAAAAAATTTGACATGCATTTTCAATTTCAATTATATACTGGCAATAATTTAAAATTAATCAAAGAAAAATCAAAACCCTAACAAATTAAAATCATAGAATGGAATAACATACCTTTTAGGGGTTTTATCTTTTTTGAAATCTAGAAACAGAATCCGAATTAAGAAGCACCAGATTCCAGCGAATCAGAATGAACAAGACTACAAGAGGCGAAATTGGAACAACATCGTTAGTGTTAGGGTTCCATGCATCATCAGGAAGAAGAAAATCTTCAGTAGTATCAGAAGGAATAGAAAGATTATCGAGATCGTCGAACGTGATCTCGAAAGGGAAATTTAGATCGGAAGGGAAAGAGTCTAATGAAGGGATATGAATGTTGTTGAATTGTCCGGCGAAGTCATCAAAATCGAGATCGGAGGAAGGTGGTTGTTGTTCCGGCGGTTGATCGGAGAGGATTGGATCCGCCATGGAGGGGTTGGTTTCTAGATCAAAATTATGAAGAGTGTGTGTTTTGTTAATTTTTGAATAAGAAGAAAGAATAGTGTTACAACTGTTTGAACCGAACAACGCAGTGTGAGAAAGTTGTTTAAGAATGAATGAGATGGGAAAACGTATGGGCTTTTGTATTTTGTTGGATCAAAGGCTTCAGCCCAATAATTGGCTTGTGGCTAGGAGTCCTTGCAAATTGCAAAGATATCTATATCCATATCCAAATCCGGTTATGAAAATAAATATATGTTTTTAACTACATACCTATTTTGGACATGTTAGACAGTGCATAAAATATTTCTTTTTTGAACATGAAATATATTCATCTGAAAACAAAATCAAATTTTTGGCTTGAACTGAGCTGTCCAATAATTTTCTTCATTTCTTTGCCTAGTTGCAAAATATATACTAGAAGATAGATTATATTTTTTTAGTACCCTTTATTTCTTGTGTAAAACAAAGATAACTATGATTCAAAACTAGTTATGTTACCTTCATAAGTGATGTTGAATACCTTTGATTAACTATTTTTGTAAAAGGAAGTTAAAATCATGTCATTGTTGCGAAAAACTTTATCAGTTTAACAACACTTGATGCTTCTTGAAACTGTTGAATATATTAGCTTTGCTAGTAATAGGTCGTTCTAATGTATTATTTCTCCGATTATAGAGAATTGGTCGTCCTTTTAAACGGTTTGTAAATATTAATTTATCACCGTTTTCATAAAGGTATAATGGCACGAACTGATGAATATAAAAATACATTTATAGATTACGATAACTAGTTTCAAAGAATTGAGTCCAAAACTCTTCAACTCTGAATTCCATCATCTTCAATATAACCCAACCAACTCCCTGGAAATCATGAGTAAAACAAAAGCAATCCATCAACAATCAACACACAAATAGTTGGCTGAACTAGCGGCACTTCATCAAAACCTCGACGGGACAACAATTGATATATTTGGACTGGCTTGGAAAGTGTACTTTCTTGGTTATATTTTTTAAAGGCAGGCTTAGATATTAGAGCATCCTAGAAATTATAAATGCACCTGAGTCGCATGAGAGATTTCATCATAAGAAATTATAATACTTCAATAATAAGTTCATTTGGGAGAAATACCGGAGACACTTCTGATTGACACCGTGACTTATTTGTCGGGATATTAATTATAATTATATTGTTTTTTGTAATCTTCTGGTTTTATAGAGGAAGTGGCCTTTAGTAGTTCAAAGTTTGGCCGAAAGATAAGTATATACTGTCAAAAAATTGTTCCACTCAAAAATAGAACTCATGTTTTTCCGAAATTCGTCCTTTTGATGAAACTTGTTATCCACTTGAATTCAACGTCTTTGTTACTAAACTATTGACCAGAATTGATAGTCCATCAAAACAGTTTATCAATATCAAATATATCACATTTTTAGGAAAATACAATGGTCACAACAATTGATTAAAATAATCCTTTGGAAGATTATAACTTATGTCTGAAGCATGAACAAATTATTGGCTTTTGTATTACTTTTCAGCATCCTTATGCTGAGAACAATGATGAAATTGCAGATATACTTATTCCAATCAACAAGGCTACCAAAACTCCTCACACATGTAGTCCAACAAGTAAAGTCTTCTTCAATAATTCCCTCAATGTCAAAATCAAAGATGTGTTAGCAACAAACAATAGCCAAGCCTCCCAAAACTAGGTGAAGCAGAAGGTCATTTACTCGGTGTTGTCAAAAAGCCGCTATAGCACAATAAAATTTGAACAAATTGTTATTGTTCTACATACGCTATTTAGTACAAAGCGGGATATAATAGAGGCTATAGCAACGCTTAGAACTGTAATGACAAGACAAAAGCGCGAACTGTTTAAAATCTCCTTCTAACAGTAAAAGATAGAAACTCAGCCATAACACATCAGAACACAACTATTCTCTCTTCCACTTGATATTCTTTGTATTTGCTTCTCAGAACAACACAATATTTCAGTATGTAGTATATAGCAAAGATTCAGAAAAGGTAACAATTTTAAAGGATGGAAGAGAGTGCAACATGTAAATCTTAAAATTACATGTCTTTTCTACTTGGTGTCCTTTGTTAATAAGTTCAAATAGCATATTTACTCTCAATTTTTTAAGGGGATCTTAGTAGCAAATTGTAGCACCGACACTTTTGATTGCAGGTGTGCTTAGTAGACACCGACATGCACCGATACATGTGATTTACATTCAATTAGTTCATTGTCTCATACTATTACTAATGCCAAACTTTATTTCATAGATAGGTAAATAACATTTGCTGCAAAATGTTGATTTAACAATGTCAGATTTGCATATGATATCCTTCAATTCTATTATTATGACAGACAAATATCATGTTATATGCCTTTTGATAAAAAAATCTAACACTAATATTTATAACTAATGAATTAATTGTTCTACATCTCTTGATACATCTTACACATATCAAGATAATGATTTCAAATAAAGGTATGCGATCGCGCTCTTGGCCAAGACATAACATGTTTTGATGTTGTCAAAACCATAATGAAGTCGAGATTTAGCCTGAATTAACTGCATTTGACAGTGATTCTCTACAATATCAAGGACAGCGACACGACAACAACCGTTACAACAGCACCTATTTAAAACACTAATAATAATAACCATTCAAAATAATAACAATATAAAAATAACCATTCATAATAATAACCATACCAATCCAAGATAAACATAGTTTTCATGCAATGACTGAGAAATACATTCTCATTAGTTTGTACCCTTCAACACCTCCTATACAATACAATACAATCCAATTACAAAAGTTCAAAGAAAAATCAATACAAGTAAGGAATAACAACTTTCCTTTTCTTAGGATAATCCTCTCCAAATTTCTCCAAATACCATCGATGATTAGCGCGAGCCCTAGGGCCCAAATTAGCAAAAGTATAAACAAAAAAGCCCAATCCAGCCCAAGACCAAGTCATCAAAGCCCAACCAAACCACTCAACAATCTCCCCAAAATAATTAGGACAACTCACAACCTCAAACAACCCTCCTTTAGGAATCACATACCCTTTCCCTTCACCTTTAAGCCTCAACAATACCTTATCAGACCAAACATTAATCCCCATCCCAACAAAAAACACCAAAACCCCACCAAAAAACACACCCCAAAACCACAACCCATCATCATAATTCTTGTAATGAGAAACCCATCTAGCTTGAACATAAGAATTCAACAAATTAAACATAAAAGCAATAAGTGCTATACTAAAAGGAAACCCAGATGGGGTTTTTGATAAAGATGAATTCTTTTTCGTTTTTGCGAAAAATAAACGAATAGGGTAGATAACCGTGCGATTGAAGTAATGAACAAGAAAAGGGGTAATGAGGATTATTGATTTAACCTTTGAAGAGTTGTTACCTTGTGGAAAAAGATAAAGAGTGAACCAAAGTGTTGGACTTTCCATAAGGAACCAAGCTAGTGGTGGTGAGAGATTTGGACCCCAACCTGGTCTATGATGTTTGCCATATGGAGCTTGAAGGAATGTGAGAGAGATGAAGGTTGGTGGTGCTATGAGAAAGAGAGTGAAGAGTGCATAGTTGAAGAGTGATTCATCATCTTGTAACAACATTGATGGATGGAACATTGTTGTGAGTTGTGAATGTTTTTGATACTATGTTGTGTTTATTGTCTAGCTTGGCCCCAAACACCTAAATTTCTTAGGAAGATAGTGAAAACAATTATCATTAGAACAACTAAATTAATCCAAAGTAAAAAATGGTATGTCTTCATTTGTAATCATGTTTGCATCATACAAACACCTATAAGCTAATGAAGAGAACAACTACTATTGAGATACATGTAGCTTGAAATGTAAAATTGATATGAAATATAAAAACAGTTTCAAGATAACATATTATCATGAATCAACTATCCCAAAAACTTAATTTGGTAGGTAAAAGCACATGAATGGTTTTAAATAACATATTAATGCACATGAACACCTAACCTCGAGCTGAAACTTAAGCTTTTATATATAAGACTAAATACAACAAGAATTAAACTCTTCAAGTCCCATTATCACAAAGGCTTCAATATTGTGTGATTCATGTCATGAACTAAAGCCTAAGCCATATTTTGGTCATGCTTAAAAAGATAGAGTTTCAATTAGTTTTTGAAACTGATAAAATTCAAAGGGACAAAAATCAGCAAGCAATTAATCCAATAAGTAACAAAACCAAAATCATTAGTGATCATACTTGTTGAATAGTTATAGTTACAACTTACAAAGCAGAAACAAACCAGATCATTCAGTGATCCCAGTAACCATTAGTGATATAACTCAGCAAAAATCCTTAGCATAAAAGTAGTACCGGCATCACTTACGCAGAGATATAACTCAGAAAAACAATCAAACCAAAAATCTATCCCAGGACAAACTTTTAGACACTAAAACAAAAACCATAACTGTGTGACGAACAAAGTAGTCAACGAATTTAACGATGCAACACAAGAAAATCTTATCTTATTTTAGCACAAATTAAAAAGGAGCCAAAATCTTATCTTATGATTAGAAACAGAGAAATTATAGAAACAGAAAAATTGATTAGAGAAATAGAGAAAGAAGAGGAGAAACTACCAAAGTGAACACCAAACTCTCAGTGGAAACCAGGGTGAATCGATCGTTGAAGGGTACCGGTGGAATGAGTCGATTGATTTTTTTGTGAGTCGATTGATTCACAAATCACAAATACGAACTAGATTTGGCAGTTCACGAACGCGAAAATCAAGAAAACAAACACGGAGGCGGCGATTTGGCAGCGCGAGAGAGACAATGAACATTGCGGCGGTGAAGATTGTTGGTAAGAGAGATTTGGCAGGGAAAGAAAATGTTAGGGTTCATGAGAGCGATTAAAGAGAGCTATTGAAGCAGTGGATGATGAAACTGAAAATTGAGAAAAAATTAGGGCCATTGAAGAGGTAGGGCTTGGGATGGGTTGAAGAAGAAAAGGGCTTCATACGACTTGAGTGAGAGAAACTGGGTAACAGTAAAAGTGTACTAATTTTTTTTTTGGCACAAAGTGTGTACTTATTTATTTAGCCTTATTTAGTGGTATTTTTCAAATTTTTAGTTACTTTTATTTAGAGACCAAAATTTCGGTCGCAGTCTCTATATATTTGGTCTCTAAATCAGTCGCTAAATTTTCAGTCTCTAAATCAGTCGTTAAAATATTTTTTATTGGTAAAGAGACTAATTAAGAGATTATATAATAAAAAATATTTTAGTCTCTAAATTGGTCACTAATTATCAGTCTCAAAATCGGTCACTATATTATATTAGTGACTTATAGTGACCGATTTAGCGACCAGGCCATTTTTTATAATGTGACTGAATAATCAGTCTCTAAATCGGTCGCTAAATTATATTAGTGACCGATTTAGCGACCAATTTATTTTTAATTTTGAACTCAAAATTTTGGTCTTTAATTCGGTCTCTAAAGTGACCAAAATATTTTAGTCACTAATTCAGTCACTAAAGACAATTTTTCTAGTAGTGTCGTGTCTCCTCATGTGTTCGATGATGACTATGAAACAACAAGATCTATATAAAGACAGAATTAGTAACTTTTTAATTAGGTCATGCTGACTTATATTTTTTATGCACTTAAAAAAAAAATAGAAAAGGCAGAAGCCATAAAAATGAACTTTTGACTTTCTTTTTTATTTTATTTATTTTGCAAAGTTTGTTACAAATCATTTTTTTTTACAATACAAAATATATTGTAAAAATAAGATAAGTATAAATTATATCAAAATATTTTTATTTTTATTTTTTTGGTAAAAAAATATTTTAGGTTAAAATATACTGTACTTTTAAATATAAAAAAAATTATCAAACAACTTTTAACTTAAAAATAGCGGGAGAAAAAAAAAGGTGATTAATAGCTTGTTTTATTCATTTTGTCAAAAGAGCATGATATAAGATAAACCTCTTTTTGTACATGATGTATCCATTTTGGTGGGCAAATAATAATGTTCATGCAATAGTTTATTTTCATGGAAAATGTTAACATGTAACTTTGGGTCGTATGTTACTGAGATAAATAAAGAAGTTTTTGTATTGGGATCTATGTATTGAGTGTAATTTTCAAATATTTTATGTTTTCAATAAACAAAAGTTTAAGAAAATAATTTTATTTTTAGATTCTTAA
Source organism: Trifolium dubium (assembly GCA_951804385.1). Taxonomy (NCBI): domain Eukaryota; kingdom Viridiplantae; phylum Streptophyta; class Magnoliopsida; order Fabales; family Fabaceae; genus Trifolium; species Trifolium dubium. The sequence goes on along the minus strand of OX638072.1, from coordinate 22,304,930 downwards.
AATGTGCTCTTAGGATATATGTTAACATGATCCTATTTTCATTTGTCATTATTTTTTTTTTTTGCTTTCAATTGTCATAATAAAGAAACAAACTCTGCTAAAAACATAGTATGTAATAAAGTCTATAATGAAAACCACTTCAAGATATTGAAGAATTTGAATTCTGTAACATGAAACTACCATTTAAGATGAAAAGGACCAAACAATTTGTTCAATCGGATGGACAACGGTTTCATATAGGAAACAAGAAATTGTTAAGGAGTTCAATTAAGGATCCAAATCCCCAATGGACACATCACATATTAAATATGAAATTGTGGCCTTTTTCATTACTATGTATGCATGTTGGTGATTAAGAATCACATGGAATAATACAACAAAACTGTTTTTTGCACTAGTACAAATACAGAGGTTTCAAATGTATTAAGAGCTTTTCAAATGTGAATCATTCTTAAAACTTGAATACAAGGGAAGATCAAGAGCTCTCTCGGCAACTTTGCGGTCTTCATGAATCTTAGCAATCAAGCTTTCAAGGGATGGAAAATTGAACTGCAATGTACATTGACCAAATTTAGAGAAACTCGAAAGATGAAGAACAAAACAAGCATGATGCAGAAATGTTTTAGGAAGCTATACCTCAGGACGTATGTAACCAACTATAACTAGTCGCAGTTCTTCCCCGTAGAAATCTTCGGTGAATTCATGAAGCAACCATGGTTCCTACAGAAGAAAAAAAATATAGATCATTTGAAAATTATGAGTCTCGAGGTTTAAAATAAACAACTTTTTTTGACAGATTAAAATAAACAACTTACTATAGTCTTTTCTTTGTTGCTGAAATATGGATTCCAACCAATGCTCATCACCATTTTAAAAATACCTCTTGCTGATAATCCAGCCCAACCAAAATAAACTCCTGCAGGATACTGTGCAAGGAGATCTGAACAATCCTTTGCTGACAAATTAGCTGAAAAAACGATGCATCAATACCCTTAGTAGTTAGTACACAAATATGCTTAAATTTTTTTTAGATGGCATAATCCTCATATATTCGGCGGGATTGGAAAATTCCAAAATATGGATCTCAAGCTTATAAAACAAGCAACCACTAAATAGCATTGCGATAACCTAAGCGCATCATTCTGAATTACCTATTTTTTGCTCCTCTAGATTTCAGCTTCATGCCATACAGGACAAGAAATAAGTGAAAACGGAAAACAAACCTGTAGGAATCCCGAGTACTTTCGACCCACGGCCAAATCCCTTGATGACAGGACCTCCAATATACCAGGGATCTATAGGCAAAGTTTTCTCCACCCCTGCAATAATTTATAACACTAGTTCAAATGTAAATGTCATACCAATAAAAGGAAATGCACAGACAAAGTTTTATCTTAAGGTATTTAGGATTTACAATCTGCAAATGGTGGTAGACCCCACTTTTCAAGTTGCAAATCAAGTAGGGAATTTATCACCTCATCTGCTGCAGTATAGAGATGAGACTGTTTTGGGAGTGACGGTACAACAACCACTTCCATCTCAGCAGCCTTACCTGCAGTAACACCGGGTCTGAAGTAGCCAGGAAGATATTTTTTAGAAAAGATAAATGAGGCAAATAGGCGGTCTAACATATGTTCGACATAGAAATCAGTGTCACGAAGCTAAGATTATTGTCTATCAAGTTATAACGATATATACACAACTTGAGAGTGCATGAAAAATCCTTTTAGATTAAGATTTTTAATCAAATTCCATAAACTATGTTCAAAGTATCAAAGGGTAGATTTGTGGGATATAGAAGTTCAGTTCTTTCGCAGATAGTTGTAACAGGACAAGATCTAAATTAATTGGGAACGGAGAAGACGTCATAAAAAAGTTCAAATCATAACAAAGAGCATTCAACCTGAGCACACATGCACTAAATAACATTATGAAAGATTTTCATTAAAAAGAAATCATATGGATTCTGCCCAATTTCAATTACAAGTCTCAATGCACCCAAATCACCCACTTTCTCTGTTAATCAATCACACATATACTTCACCTAAATAAGCGAATATCCTACAATTTTAAAGAAGTTCCTTTTGAAGTGTAATGATATGATTAAATTTTGAACAGAAGGTTTCATCATCAAAGAATACTTGAAGCCGGCACACAAATTAGAGTTAGATCAGAAGGACACTCACAGAGAGTCTTCAATGACAAGACAGCTGGAAGGCTCCATTCTTAACCTCCTAGCAGCTTCAAAGAATCTACACCATAAATCACAATTTTTCAGAAGAAAACTATCTTGTATAGTAGACAAGTAACCCTTAGTAATCAAGGCTAAACAAAACATTTTTGACATCTCACATGTCAGGGGAAGGTTTTCCTGTTCGAATTTCATCTCCCCCAATTATGACAGAGAAAGAATCTTCCCATCCTGTATGGAAAAAGAATATAAATTAAGAAACTAGCTCATATTTTCATTATCGCAAACAAAGACAAAAGAAGCCTAAGGTTTCTGAAATAAATCAACACCATCATGAAAGGATATTTTTGCATCAATGCTTTCCCTTGGAGAGTTTGATGCCAAGGCCATTGGAACTCCATTGCTCTTCAAATGTTTAATCAACCTATTAGCACCAGGAAGTGCTTTAATATTGCACCACCTAACATGAGAGAATCAAACAAAACCACCAGTCAAAAATTTCCTCGTAACTTTGAAATACAAGTTCAATTCGATTGACCAACCAAGTAACTGCATTTGCAGGAGCTTTATAAAACAAAGGAATTTACTTGCATATCCAGTATGAAACATGAAAACGTACACGAGTTTAATTACTATGCACTTTCAGTGTAAAGTTATTTTACACATGCATCTAATAATGTGTTGCCACATCATTTAATGAATGGGACACATCATGTATTTTTAAATACCATACATGATGTGGTAAAATAACTTTACATTGACAGTGTATATAAATTAAATTCATAATACACGCAAGTCTCTAATTGAACAAAGATAATATTGTACCATAAACTAATTGATTAGAAACAAATTAAGTTAACCATAATTCTCGATTAAGTTAACCATAATCAGCAACATAAAACACCATGTGCCGCAATTAAACATTTAACTAACAAGATATCTCTAATTACATTCAACATTTTAAAAAAAGGATTAATGAGAATAATAGTATAATAACAGTGAAGAGATAATTACTGCTCGGAAAATAGTGGCGAAATCTCAGAAACAAATTCGATCGGCGAGCAAGGAAGCCCATAATCTTCAACAACAGCAGAAGCAGCTTCAAACGGAGTCTTCCCAACAATTTTAAGGGTTTCTCTTCCATCCCATTCTTTTCCATATTTTCCTAACGAAACCTTCAAAACGTTACAAACTATGCCATCTGTTATAATTCAAATCACAATCATCAACATTAGTAAAACAAGTAACAAAAATAAAACATAAAAGAAATTAAAAAAAAAAATAGTTACAGATAAACCTGTGTTAAGTAAAGTGCCATCTAAATCAAGGATAACACATTTAATTAACTTTGCAATAGACATTTTGTAAGTGTAATTGATATCTGAAATAATAAAGGAAATGAAAAATTTAGATAATTGATGATTGAATTGAAGTTAGGAAAATGCACTATGAAGATTGTGGAATTGATATCTAAGAAATATCAATGTTCAATCTTGGTATGCCTATTAACATTTTGATACTTTATTTCAGGATTTGTTTGTGTTAGGGGATTTAGTCGACAAGAACGTGCACCTCGTCCACTTTCTTCCAGATTGCATTATATAGAAAGTAAAGTTGCAAAGACAAAAAAGTGAAAACCAGAATAGCGGGACATGTTGCAAGGAAATTTATCGGCAAAAGCTAATATTGAAGATCAAACTGTCCCAACAGCAGATGGGATTGCCGCCAGAATGACGGGAGATCAACAATTAGCATACTTTTATATCTTCAACTATTCTTCCTCCAACATGAAACAAGTACACAGCAAGAAATGAAAAAAGTACTCTTTATTTTAAGTTTAGAATGTGAAATCTTGCAACTAGTGGCATTGACCTGTACATCATTTATGTTCAAGCACAAAACTGCAATTCATCAAAAACATGTTGAAATCATACCAAAGCATTTGTAACTGTTGCATTATTTATCAATAGAATAGTTCATTGAAAACAAACATAAATTGCAAAAAAGTGAAATCAACCAAGGGTAGTTTACTCATGATGTCAAGTAGTTTGATTATTTTATTAAAATAAGCATAGTAAGTTGGTAGGAAATATCACAAGCGGCAGAACAATTTATGTACCTAGCACAAAAATTCACCCAAACCAAAAAGAAAGAAACCAAACACCCGGTCCTCCTAGGGCTTCCTCTCTCCACCTCACCTCCCCAATGTAGGAGTCTGAGGAATGGATCTTCTGGATGACAGATCACTCCCCCAACTCCTACCTTCTCTGGGTATGAGCCGGCATCAATCGTTTGGCGTCCGGAAATAAAGGTCGCCACTCCAAATTTCCGCGAAAATGGCGTGAATCATAAAACTAATATCAATTATTATATATTCATATGCATCCCTAAACCCTAAACCAAACACGTCTAGATTTGGAATATCAGTATTAAAAAATAAAAAATTAACTTCCTCACAATTCAGTCTAAGGTGGAACTCTGCGCTTCGCTTCCGAGCATCTATACAAAATCAAAGTTGTTCTTCCTAATAAGAAAATGACTGCAGCAGTAGTAAGTAGTAACAATCTCAAAACCCTGATTATCTGCAATTAGAATCCGTTAAAATTTAGAAATATCTACAAATTATCCCAATCACAAATCGCTTATACTATCGATAAAAATAGCTTCTAAGACCTAAAAAAGCTAGGTCAAACGGGCACTTTTAGATAAAAAGGTTGTTTGTCTTAAATATATTTTGCAGCATCGATAAAGTTTTAATGCTATTTTTCCTTTCTAAACAATTGTTTTTTTCCTGTTATAATACTATCTATCTATTTATCAATATAATATCTTTTTTATAGTATCATCCTTCTTTAACAAACTTAAAATATTTATTTTTCTTTTTGACTGATATCATTTTTTTTTTCTATTTTTCATTTGTTAAAAAGATATTCATCTTCAAGAACAAAACAAAAAAAAAAGAGTTTATGTTTTTATATTGATATATGTCACATTATTATGTTAAATAATTTTCATGTAAACATGGAGACACAAAAAAAGCAAAACAAAAGTATGAGTGCATACCTTCAAGAGGCATGAAAATCTCTCAACTGCAAAATCCAGACCATGGACCAAAATAGCTTAACCTATACCAATTTTACATCATGTGTTATTAAATTATAACTTGATATCATATATGATTCTAATAAAAAATTATGGTATAACTGATATAAGAGAAAGATTAAAAAGATGAAAAGAAGAAAAAATAATATAAGGGATGCCACCAACGAATCATTGTTAAAACTCTTAAGAGGTAACTTTACTACTTTCCTCGCTGACTAAAATGCTTAGTCTTCATAGTTGTACACTAATAAAAATATTTAACTTGTACTAAACTATACTACTATTTTACTTTAAATAATGTGTGTTACTAAATGGAATACTCTAAGGACCAACTCAATAGTAAAAATTCAATAAAGAAAAAGTTTCTTCTGAGGGGGAAAATATAGCAAACTAGTAACTAGTAAGTACCTTAAAAACAAATATATTCAATTTAGAGATTGTCAAATGGTTAACAATAAATAATCATTCAAACTTACAATAACCAAGGGCATTATAAAACAAATCAGACAAAATATTAGACATTAGACAAAAAAAATGAGTTAACATGAATTCAAACAAGATAATCCTTAAAAAAGAACTTACTTTTCATTCATCAAAACCAAACTTTCAACATAATTATCGACAAAGAGCCACCATTTTTCATTGGTAATTATTGTTCGCTCTACCTTATTATTTCTCCAATTATAGAGAATTACCTGTCCTTTTAAACTGTTTATCAATATCAATAAACCACCGTTCTCAGAAAAACACAATGGCACCATCGGGCTATTAAAGTAATCTATTTGAAGAGTATCATACCTAATTTTAAGGAATTGAGTCCACGAATTGTCAACTCCAAATTCCATCATTTTCCATATAACAAAATTGATTCCAAAGATAAATCCATTTATAATAACTTGTGATAGAATAACCGATCAAACATAACAATCCATTGCATGAAGCAACAACCATGAAATATTCCTTCAATCGGAAGTAAGGACCATCATCGTCTAGGGTGATCAACGGATTCTCTAGTAAACAATGTACGGGTAATAGATTGACAAAGACATGTCAAGAGTTGTCCGAAATATGTTTCGAGGATATGATAATGTGAGTGTTTCGTTTAGATTTTTTAAGGTGATTGTATATAAAGGAAGGATTAGACATTAGAGCATCCCATGACTTGCAAACGCATCTGAGTCTCATGAGAGATTTCACGGGAAGGTATGATAGGATCATGATGGTAGGGTTAAAGATTAGAGCATTCCAGAAGTTGCAAACGCATATGAATCGCATAAGAGATTTCACCGGAAGAAGTGGCAGAATTTGGATGATAAGATCATTAGGGATAGTTATTGGTTGCGGCGGCTCATTGGGCTGACAACTTGAATTTGATGGAGGGATATTCATCGGAACTCTTCTTTCTTTTTTCTTTTGGAATTGAAAATTGAACTCTGTTGGAAAAAACAAAACCAGACTTAGTGTATGTTTGGTTTAGCGGCGATAAAAATTGAGTTTGATATAATTGATTTTGAGAGAATTGATTTTGGGAGAAATTGAGTTGAACAATGAAAAAGAATTGTGGCTCTCAATTGACAAGAATTGATTTTAACATTTTGTTCAAAAAAGAATCGATTTTAACATAATTGAGTTTAGCAGAATTGATTTATGTTTGGATACATTTATGTAAAAGTGAGTTAAATAATAAATTTAAGTATAAAAATCATATTTAAACTCAGAAGCTACAATTTCTAGCTTCTAGTCGAATCAATCCTGGAGGCAGAATTCTGCTTTAGAAAAATCAAACACCTTAAAATCACTCCAGAATTAATTCAATACCTCTAGAATTGTCTTTGGCTCTTTCAAAAATCAAACCAAACATGCACTTAAGAGTCTCTAAAAACGCCGAATATTTTTCCTCACTTGTACAATTAAATCGACAACTAGAGAAATCCAATTCCAGAGCAGAATAACAATGACGAAAGATAAATATCATACACCGAATTTTAACATGAATGTTAAGAATCATGGAAACATAGGGATGAAGATCATATGTATAAGCAAGATAGAGTGCATAAGAGTATTCATGACGAAGATACTTGTAGAAATTCATATTGAATGAATATAGATTGGTAAAAGAATGAGTAAAATGTACAATGGAGTAACTTATTTATAGAGATACTTAAAGTAACTAAGGGCTTGTTTGAAAGACTTCTCAAAAACTGTTTTTAAGCTTTTAAAAATTAAAAAAGAGAAAACATGTTTGGAAGATCTCTTTTTAAAAATTGTTTTTGAAAAATAGATTTAGTCTAATAGTTTTAAAAACTAAAAAACAGAAATAGGTTTCACATATTTTACTTTTTGAAAACTAATTTATAAAAACACATTTTAAAAACTAAAAAGCAAAATTGTTTCAAACAGACCATAATTCTCTAACTAACTTTCTAATCTCCAAACTAATTGTAACCTATCAATTAACTCTAGTTGATTAACTAACTACTACATTCTTAACAATAAAAATGTACTCAATGTGAGAGAATAAAATAACATGGGACCAGGCCAGATAAATCGTGCATTATGAATGATAATAATCGATACACAAATGTCTTCCTAGTAAACACTAGCGAAATTCAATACTCACTAATGGTGAAAAACCAATTAACAACACAACTTCCACACAAATATGAATAAACTAAAAACAACATAGAGAGATATTCAAACTATTAATAAAACTAGCTCAGTGATAGAAAATACATACTCAAATAGTAGCATAAAGCCGCACACCAAGCAACTTTGCTATATACTGCCGCTGCTCAATGTTCACTGCCGCTGCTCTTTCTTTTTCTGGTGAGTGTTTCTATTTTTGATTTTGATGCTGATACTGTTATGTTGTTTTTATTAGGGATTCAAAATCCCAAAATATGTTTTTTGTCTTCACGTTAAGCCACATGGGCCACATAAGCCAAGCCCATTGACCTTGACACCCCACACATTTGTTCCTTTTATTTTTTTTTATTTTTTTCTTTTTCAAATTGAACCCACCCAACTAGGGAATGACAACAGGTAGAGTTGTTAGAAATAATATAAAATCATTGATGTGGCCTTTTCTAATAGTTTAAGCTTTTGGGATAATCGGTCATTTGACATGGTATCAAAGCCTCTATGACTAAGTGGTCTAGAGTTCGATTCCCGCTTCCCTCACTTTCTAATTAAAAAGTGGAATTTTAAGCATATGGTAGGTGGGCCTATGCATTATCCACGCTTCAAGCCCAATAGGCTCTTGCGTGAGGGGGCGTGTTAGAAATAATATAAAATCATTGATGTGGCCTTTCCTAATAGCTTAAGCTTTTGGGATAATTGGTCATTTGACATTTGCTTATCTTCTTATCAAAATAAGTGATTTTCACATATTAAGTTTTTCATTTTAGTGTGATTTTGTTTTGTTTTGTTTTGTTTTCCCGTCTTGGTACGGTATGTTGTTTTCCCGTCTTTGTACAGCGTCTTCCCGTCTTTTGTGCGGTGTTCTTTTTTTCAGGTTGAAGAATTTATTTCGATCAAGTGCACATCCAATCAATGATTTTGGTGTCATCAACGCTACAGATCCGGAGGCTTTGGTATGCTGGACACTTCAATATAATCACATTTGTAGCCATATGCAATTTGCCGTTTTATGCTATTAACATGGATATTGTGAGTTTGTTTGCAGTTTCATCCTTTTTGTTTTTAACTGTTTTGAATTTGTATTGTATGGATGTACTGTATCAATTTGAATGAATGAATGAATATCTTTATTTTGAAACTTTTTTGATACATTTGACAATTAATGTATTTTATTCATATTATGGTTAGTTATATTAGTAGTCAAATGTATTAAAAAAATCATATTTATTTATATTAATGATCGGGGGTAGTACTACCTTTAAATATAAAAATTAATGTTTTTTTAATAAATTGATAGTTTGATGTATTTAGTCTATAATTTAGACTAGATAAATCAACTTTTAAGACTTAAATAAGTAATTGATCCCTAAAAATGGGTGTGTTTTTTGTTTTAATTAATGTATGTTATTTTTTTTAAAAAATTAATCTTCGAATATTAAAATTATTTTGGTTTTAATCCCTAAAGATAAAATCCGCAGGGTTAAAATTTAAAGACTGAAATCTAAATGATTTTGACATTTCAGGGATTAATTTCAAAACAAAATAACATATATGAATTAAAACAAAAAAGACGCGATCTTATAGGAACCAATTGATTATTTAAGTCAACTTTCAATGTATCTAAAAAATAATTGTTTTATTATATTTATGATCGGAGGTAATATCAATGAATATTTTTTTTTTGTTTATAATTTTCTAGTTTTTAGGCGAAAAGGGCCTAGTGGTTTATTATATTTTAGAGTTTGATCATTAGGTAAATAAAATAGGGTTAATAGGTATATACCCCCTGTAAAGTACATGATTTTTGCAATACCTCCCTGTAAATTATTTTTTTGAGAATACCCCCTGTAATATTTACATTTTTTCAATACCCTCTTGGATTTTTTCAATTATTACATTTTGTGGGGGTTTTTTCTTTGTGGCGGTTTAAAACCCCACTAAAATGTTATTTTGCGGCAGTTTTTATTTGCGGCAGTTCAAAACCCCCACAAAATGTAATGGTTGAAAAAGTTTAGGGGGTATTGCAAAAATACAAATATTACAGGGGGTATTCTCAAAAAAATATTTTACAAGAGGTATTGCAAAAATCATGTATTTTACAGGGGGTATATACCTATTAACCCAATAAAATATACCTAAAATTGTTTCACTTAAAACTTGAACTTAAGTTCTTCTGCTTATTTGTCATTTTAGTGAAGCTCATTAATCATTTCAGTTTAATATTTTTGGTTATATCAATAATCATTTCAGTTTAATCAATTGGTCTAAAATTCAAGTAGTAAGAGTTGAAATATGATATGAGTTGAGTAGAAAGAGGTTAATGATTCAAATTCTAATGAGAATATTTATATTTCCAATATACCAAAAGCTTTCAATCTAGTAATTGTTACATAAGATAAATTTTAATATTTTTAAAAGAGATTTATCAAACAAAGTAGATTTGGGATAACTAATTCTTCAAAAAGCAAATCCTTCACATGTTTATGTGTGTTTTAGAAACTTTTGTTCCCTCGTGAAAAATAAACATTGTTAGTAAAGCATGTGTTGTGTGTGGCGGAAAGAGGAAGAGAGTGCAAGTACATCTATAAATAATAATCAATTAAAATTGGCAGTTTGTTGAAAAAGTATAATTGAAGAACTACCATGTGATGCATCCCAACTTACTTTGTAAATAATTAAATCATATAATTAGTACTTTATGAACTTTTTTTTATAACAAGAAGGACAAAGATCCGATACTAAGTTAATTAGCTATCTTTAAACATAAAAAAATTCACAGTTAATTAGCTATCTTAGTACAACTGTAATTAAGTAATTAACTATAGCGTCATTAGCTTCATATAAAAGTGTCAGACAACCATCTCCCAATATTTTGCCAAAACTAAGTTAGTTGTCTAAAAAAAATCTTGTGTATGAGTTTCTATATTAATTATATTTAATTACATTCATTGAAAATGAAATAGAATGAATGAATGATATGTGCATTACAAGCTTAAGCGTGCATGTTTGACCCGACTTTATTTTAGCTTTAGTTTTTTTATAAGTCATAAATAGAGCCAAACACATATTTTATGAAGCTCTTATTAAAAAAAGTGACTTAATACTTATGAAGAAAATATAGATATTTGTCTCGACAAAAAAAAAAATCAAAATACACAATATTTTTTTGGTAAGGATTCAAAATACACTATGTAACAAAAAAGATAAGTACAAGTTACAAACATATCAAAATATTTTAGTTTAAAATACAAAATAAAGAAAATAAGTACTTTTAAATACCAAAAAAAAATTACCAAACAACTTTTACTTTATTTTTAAAGCTCTTTTTATTAATTTTAAGCTTAAAGCATCATTTACTCTTAAGTGCATAATATTGGTTCATATGAGCTCGACATAAATCGCAATAGGAGAAGCCAGGGACGTATCCAGAAATTTTAATAAGTGGGGTCAAAGTCGTATACTTCTATCATAGTTTTTTTTATTAGTTGGTATTTTTATCAATGTAATAAAGTACAACATTTTTTTTACGTCAACCAAAACATTTTTTTATAACAAATTAGTTCTTTTAATTTCTTAACCAATACGAGCTATTGACGCTCATCTTCCCTCAACCAAAGATCGATAGTCCGGTCTTCGCCTTGAGTTCGGAAAAATTTTAAATTTTTGGACTAGTTGTCCTACCATTTGAAGTGCCTCTAATACAACAGGAAAAATAATCACTACATTTGACGGTGAAAACCCTAGTCTCGACCAGAAATTTCTTAATCAATACTTTAAACACTCATTAATATTTTTATTAAAATTATAATTTATTATTATGTGATAAATTGATTATTTAGAGACAATAATATTATATAAGTGGGGTCAAATAGCATAAAAATATAAATATTGAATAAAAATATAGCAAGTCAAGTGGGGTCAAGTGACCCCATTGACCCCCCACTAGATCCGTCCATGGGAGAAGCGCTGGGGTTGGACAAAGCTTTGAATGAGTTGAATCGGTTGAACATCACGAAAGCTACGATTGAGATGGATGCCATGGTGATTGTGAAAGTTGTACAAGAGAGGAAAGTGCCTCGCCGGAGCTGGGGCGGGATTGTGAATCGATGTATTCGTCATCTAGCTACTCATCCCCAATCGGAGATTTGGTGGATTCGTCAGACAAGAAATGGTGCGGCTCACGAGCTTGCAAAGTGGGCTGGTTTTGAGCCCAATAGCAATTGGACTGGTAACTTCCCCTTCCCCGTTTTGTACAATATCCAAAAAGATATGATTTCTATTGATTAATGGTATTATGTTTTTTTTGTACATCGGAAATATAAATTGCTCCCGCCAGAGATCGAACCATGGACCTCCCCTACCCAATCCATATGTCCCACAGCTCTTATTACTTGAGTTATCCTACGGGGACTAATGATATTATGTTTTGTTGCAAAAAAAAAAAAAGAAGCAAAAATTAACTATTTTTAAAATAATTAATACTACTATATTTCAAATATACCTTTATTTAATTCTACAATTTTTTAGACAATTATTCCACTTTTATGTTTTGAAACTTATGATTTAAAAGGGCAATACAGTAAATTTAACTCATATCTTACATCAAATCAAGAAAATTAATTACATTTAACTAAATTTCTTAAACATCGCGTAAGTAATTTTTGTTACTTATAATAGTGACCGAAGGAGTAACATTTAAGAATATAAGTTATCTTCAACTCTCCTCTATATTGTCATTTATATCTTAGTCTCTCTTTCACCATTTCTCTCTCTCTCTCTCTCTCTCTCTCATTTTTATCTTTTTATTTTTAATTTCTTTCTCCTATCTCACAAATTAAACCACATGATTTTATTCTTGTTAAGCAGTAGATGATCTTTTTTTTAACGACAAATATAATTTTATTAATAATTAGATCGCGTAAGTAATTTTATTAAACATCGCGTAAGTAATTTTTGTTACTTTTAATAGTGACCGAAGGAGTAACATTTAAGAATATAAATTATCTTCAACTCTCCTCTATATTGTCATTTATGTCTTAGTCTCTCTTTCACCATTTCTCTCTCTCTCTCTCTCTCTCTCTCTCTCTCTCTCTCTCTCTCTCTAATTTTTATCTTTTTATTTTTAATTTCTTTCTCCTATCTCACAAATTAAACCACATGATTTTATTCTTGTTAAGCAATAGATGATTTTTTTTTTAACGACAAATATAATTTTATTAATAATTAGATCTCTGCACAAGACGAGTAAAGACTAGTAAAAGAGGAACTACAAACAAATGTGTCGTATATAAGTGGACCAATGAAAATGCCAAAACAGACACCACATAATATATGCATATTTCTAATCCTATACTTAGAAAGACATTAAGCAGCTTCCGAACCACTAGAGAAAACATCAAACCGACCCAAAAATATGCCACTAGACGTTAACTTCCGACCTCGAATCAAAAGTGATCGGCCCATCGAAATCCAAAAAGCAGCCCCGTGAGCCAAAAATTGACGGGACAACGGTAGAAAGAAAATCTAGGCAGATAAGTCTTAGCATGAAGTCTGTCTCCAAACAGTCAACACCGACGTGATAGAGGTCACCAAAATACGAAGAAACCTCCAAATTCCAGCAAATTTAGAAACCATTAGAGACTAAAAAAGAATCTTACAAATCCCATCAGATTTGAAAGTGGTTAGAGAATCAAGTATCTTGGAAAACCAATCACACACGACATTAACCTCATACCAACAACGTCAGATCTAAACACTGACACATCACCACCACAATCCCCATCACCTCTAACCACCACCAACACCACCCCATTACCACACCTCACTAACAACCACCCAAGCACCATCAAAACCGCTGCCATCACCAAAACTACCGCCGCCGCCACCAGCCCCACACCAGAACAACCCATACCTCAACTACCAAAGCAAAACCAAAGGCCAAAACCATCGTCGAAAAAAAGAACCCATCCCAACCAGCGCCGTTGACGCAAAAACTTCTAGATCTGATGCGAAAGCAACCAAATTAGACAAAGAGACGACACAAAACCGCACACCACACCTCCGGAAAACCACTCCAGATCCGCCGCCAACATCACACCACGTACAGTGTCGCCGAAGTACTGAAGTAGGTGGTGTGGAGGGTAACATACCACTCATCACAACACCACCAACCATAGATCTACATTTTAAGAAAAAAGTTTGGATGAAATGAAAGATGGTGTCTGATTTTTAGAGAGAAGGCAGCAAGTTTAGGTTAGAGAGTTCAGATGAAAGGGAAGAGGTATCTATCCCAACACATGATTTTTTTTAACGGCAAATATATTATTAGAAAATCAAATCTTTGTACAAGACGAGCAAAAATCGGTAAAAGAGAAGTTACAATCAAAGACATCGTATATACGGAACACCAATGAAAATACCAAATTTTAAACTATCTAAAAGAAATCTACTTTTAATCCCATATTTAAAGAGATCCACTTCTATCCCAACACATGATCTAATTCTTACTGTGATACATTCTTTAGTAGTTCCCCCACACACATAACACGGTTTGAGATTTGATCCATGTCTAGAGAAATTGGATTGGAACAATCAAATAAGTCTTATAATAGTATATGATGTGTTTTTGAAACACAACAAAAATTTCATTATACAGTCCATCTTCAAGGTTAGGCTTTGTTTGTGAGTTTGAAGGAGAGGGGAGGACTTTGAAGGGAGAGAAATAGAAAGAGAAAATAGAGAAATCTTTTACATTTTTTGAGAAAATATTTTTTTTTACAGAAAATAACAAATAAATATTTATGATTAATATATTATGAATTTTAAGAGTAGTATAACAACATTAAGTAAATTTAAAAAATTCATTTAAACCCTCCAAACCTTCATCCAATACAATTTTTGAGTTCCACCAAATTAGGAGTTTGTGTTATGAAGAAAAAATAACCTTCGAAACTCCTCCTCTCTGAAACTACTCTATTCCTTCCACTTGTTTCTTCCTTTTTTTCAAAACCATTCCTTCCCCTCCAAACTCACAAACAAAACTTTAAAAGAAAAACTCGTAAAAAAACTACACAATAATTTTAACATGAACTATTAAAATACTCGAGCATTTGTCATAAATTATGGTCAATATAGCAAAGTAATTTTATTTCACAAATCTTATTTTATAAAAAATCTTTTTTACTTGAAACATTTAATTTTAATTTTATTTTTGATTAGTTAACCATTGCACTGGTGCACTGTTTAGTTACAAAATTCCTAAACATAATTTATGTTAAGGTTTGTTGGGTGTAAGGATGATAAGAAAACACAAATATGCGGGCCCTGCTTGAATCTGGACCCGAGTCAACGGGTGAAATCCGAAGTTGACTGGGTTCGGGTGACACCAGTATTTTGAGTTTGAGCTTGAGTGGTGCCAAACTCGCATCCGAACCCAAAATCACACCTATATTTTAAATTATATAATTATTCCTACTTATATTAATATGTTGTAGACTATTTTTGATCCATATTTTAATATTGAAGACAATGTTAACATGTTGTAGATAGTAATTTCATAATTTCTTTGAGCTTATCGTATTTTTTTACTTTTTTGTATGTGAGTTTAGAGTGAAAAAACCCGAACCCATCAGATTTGGATTTGAGTGCTATTTTGGCACCCAAATAGCCTTTGAGTTTGGGTTAAAGTTAAAATAAAAAAGGATAGGTGCAGAGACTAAATGGAAGTTATTATAACAAATGGAGTTGACAACATTTACTTTGGCTATTTTGAAATCAGATTTAGGTAGTGTCAAATCCGTACTCAACTCTGTTAGAAATAATATAAAATCATTGATGTGGCCTTTCCTAATAGCTTAAGCTTTTGGGATAATTGATCATTTGACATGGTATCAGAGCCTCTATGACTAAGTGGTCTAGAGTTCGATTCCCGCTCCCCTCACTTTCTAATTAAAAAGTGGAATTTTAAGCATATGGTAGGTGGGCCTATGCATTATCCACGCTTCAAGCCCAATAGGCTCTTGCGTGAGGGGGCGTGTTAGAAATAATATAAAATCATTGATGTGGCCTTTCCCAAAAGCTTAGGGGTGGTTTTGGATCAATAACTGATCATTAACCATCCCTCTTTGGTGGATGAAGAAAAAAGAGAAAAAAATACTCCCTCCGTACCAAAATATAAGTCGTTTTGACCATATTACACAAATTAAGAAATGTAATCATTGTTGTATTGAAAAGATAAATTATGTGTTAGTTTACAAAACTGTCCTTCATTAATGGTATGAAAAAGATAAATTGAAGAAGTAAAAGAAGAAAGAGTAATAAATAGTTAAGGGTATAAAAATAAAAACATCATTAAATACTTCATTGGTAATGTAAAACGACTTATATTTTGGTACAGAGGTAGTAATGTTTTGGTGGAGTGGCGACTGAATCAAAAAAATTAAATTTACTTATAGTAATAACATGTAACTGGAAAGAATAGAATAGTACTCCTATTTCATTAAACATTTACAACAACATTTATTTAGCATTGTAATAATAGCAACTACTCCTAATAATGAATTTGGAACATAACTCCAAAAACTCACTCACAACAACACATCAAAAGTATGCAAATCATCCAACTATACATGCCACGGTGTACTAATTTTTAGGGATCATTCACTTCTATTCTAAACTTTTACACGTAATCTAAACCATTTTTTTCTCACCGTGACCCTATATATATATAACACTCTTCTATTCTCTTTCTAACTCAAACCAAAACTTCGATTCACTTTTTCATTTTCATTTTCTTCAAAACTAAACAAACTCTCTCTGTTTCGTGTCACTCTCTCTTTCAAACCTATAACAAACAAACAAACACTTCCTTCTTCTTCTTCTTACACTCTCTCTCTCTCTCTCTAAACTTTCTCTCTCTAGGGTTTTGTCGAACTTCAACTGCATCACTCGTTCTTGTAACTGAATCGTTTAAACGTGCAATTCTGGTAGGGTTTTTCGCTATTTCTTTACTCTCATTGTGATCTACCTTGTTTTCGAAAGGGATTTTGTGGTTTGCGTGTTGTGTGGGAGGTTTGGTGAACTTTTTTAGTTGTTAATTTGTTTAATTTTGATGTTTTTTTTGAAGTTTTTGTGTTAATGTTGACGTTAATTTTGAGGTGAAAAATGAAAATTGGTTGTTTGTTGTAGTTGAGATGATATAGGGAAGAAAATGGAAGAGATGCATGTGTTTTTGGTTGTGTAGGGGTAAAATTGGGTGTTATTAGGTTTATAATTTATTGAGTTGGAGAGAAAACTATGAATTTTTGTTAGTTTTTTTTGGTTTTCACGCTCTGGTTCCTAGGGGAGAGTTCGGGCGAGTTCTGACGTTAAGTGGTTCCAGTACTCTACCAAGTCTAGCGCAAATCACCACTGGACCGACCAACGTTTGGTGAAAACTTTGAATTTCATACGATGTTTTTTTATTTTTATGAAGATTTAGTAATTGTTATATTGTGATGTTGAAGTTTGAACAATTTATGAGTAGAACTTGGATTTTTTATTTTTTTGATTTTATTTAATGGAATGTTGCTGTGGTATGTTGGCTTTAAAATAGGATTTTTATATGAATGATGCAGGTGGAAGGATTGTAGATATTTTCATATGTAGGTAGTTGTGGGTTATTTGAATGTTACTTGGTGGTGGGTGAATGTTACTTGGTGGTGCTTAATGATGTTTTCTATGGACTTGAATGCCTCTCCTGTGCCGGAGGAAGACGAAGATCCTTTTGAAGGCCAGGTAGAAGAGTATAATGCACCGCCGAAAGAAGAGTATAATGCGCCAGAAGAGGTTGTGGAAAGTGGAGCTGAGATAGCACGCCGGGTATCCCTGCCTCTCTATTCTTATGTTTTTCTACATCTGTTTGAATTTGATAATGTCATTGTTGGTGGTTTAGTTTGGATTTGATTCATGCTGCCTTGGAATACTGTGATGGCAGTTTCTTATTTATTGGTATGGCTCATATATAGTTCTTTTCATATAGGATTTTCATGAGGTTTGGTTTGGAATCCACTTTCATTTTGATGGATTATTTTTGTGGTTAGCTTCACTAGTTTGCAAGGAGTTGTTTATTTTTCTCCAAAGCTGTATACAAGTTTTAATAACATCAATTTATATGATAGATAATTTTAAAAAAAGAGCTATTGGAAACATGCCAGGAATTAAATCACCTGCCTAATAGGGAACTAAACTGATTCTACAGCAGCATTAGTAAATGCCTCTAAAGTCTAAACCTTTCTTTCCCAGAAAGTTAGTATACCCATGCAAATTCATGCACTTGTACACCACCGCAACCCATTCTAATGCTGGCATGAGACTTGAGTCGAGCACCAAAACTTGAGAATGTATTTCTCTTCATTTGAATTAGTATTGTTGAAATTGCTTTAAATATTTTTAACTGATTTGTTTGTCTTGTAAAAGAAGATTTAGAGTAATATAAATATGATCCAGTCAAACTATAGATTATATCTAAGTCAAGAAGTCTATGAATTGAGATTTTTGAAGATGTTTAAATACCATTTTTGAATTCAAATGGCCTAGGAATTTGTAGAAGTTCGCCAGGTTTGAATATCGAGTATATTTTGTTGTGGTCTCTCCCCTACTCCCTCTGACTTCCCCTTTCCACTTCCTCATACAACAAAGTTAATTGATTGATAGAGAACATGGAGATATAGAGAAAACTCTCAATCCTTAAGTTGGGTCTTTGCTATGTTAATTCTTAATCAAAACTAGATCGGAAAAATTTCTCTTTCTGCTGATTCTTTTGTCTCCATAAACAACCAAATGTATTTTACTTTTAAAAGTTTCTTCATTAACTCAATTGCTAAACTCCTGCTTTGTTTTAGGAACGTGAAGAAAGAAAGAAACGGTTGAAAAGAGAACGCGATGACAGTCCCGTGCAAGTATCACAGGCACCTGGATATGACAATTTTTTCCATAATAAGATCCTTAAATCATATGATAGAAGTAAGCTTCCTCCGGGTAAGGATTTCTTCCCTGGACAACTCGCGGCCTTGCTGTTGATAATTGGTGATATAGTTTCATTCATATCTTTTTTCAAGAATTTATTATTTTTAACTAACTAGTCTTTATGGAAATGGTAAATTATATTGCTCTTTATACAATTCCATTTATATACTTATGTTGGATGACTATTTGAGATATTTATTAGATGTCACAGATGCTATTTGCTTAATTTATTCTAAAATTTTCTTAGAAATTGGGTTGGGCCTAACTCAACCCTACAAAACCGGCATGTAAGGTGAGGATTACCTTACATGCCATATCTCTTAGCAATGTGGGACTAAATCCACCTCTTCACACCCAACACAATGAAGGTGTTGGAGGCTGCAATGAAGGCAACCCAAATGCCACAATTTGGCAGGCTGGGGGCGGACCGCAATCAAGGCAGATTTTCCAACAAATTTGTTTTGGGTGAATAAGTTTTGCTTGATATTTTGCCAAAGTTGCAAGCATTTTGAGTTCTTTTGGGGCTATGAGCGAAGATTGAGTGATCCCAGAAATACATGATGCAGAGGATTTTCTATTTATAAAATGCTGATGGATAGCTATTTTATATTTTCCTGAAGACATTTAATATATATATATATATATATATATATATATATATATATATATATATATATATATATATATATATATATATATGATTTATTTTATGTGCCAAATTAAGATTATTGTCAATGTTAGTAAAACATGATATTTTATTTTCATTATATTATTATTATTATTATTATTATTATTATTATTATTTTCATGCAGGTTGGTTGAATTGCCCTTCGTCTGGCCAGGAAATCTTTGGCATGATACCTTCTAAGGTTCCATTGGGTGAAATCTTCAATGATTATATTGTTCCTGGTAAAAGATACTCATTTAAACAAGTGATACATCAACAGAGAGTTTTAGGGAGAAAAGTAAGTAAAATGTGTTTTCTCTTCTTTCTTTAGTACAGTAGTGATCAGTGAAACGAATTCTAAATTTTTAAAAAACAACAGTCAACGAAAGAAAAAAGAGAATTCCACCAACTAGTCTTTTTATATAAATTCTTTACTAGTCTTGAGTAGCACAATCCCTTGGCTTGATTCATTTGACTGCCTTTTTTACAATTTGTTGTGCTGTCTTGTAGCTTGGACTAGTCATTGATTTGACGAATACTTCTCGATACTATCCAGTATCAGATCTAAAGAAAGAGGGTATCAAGCATGTTAAGGTGTGTTGTGGGCAAACTTCTCCCTAACGATATGATTTTTTTAAGTATATATTATATCTTTAAAACTGTGGCTCCTTTTTCTTGTCCTTACATTGAAAGATCATTGTTGTGGTTTAGATCCAATGCAAAGGCCGCGGTTCAGTACCTGATAATTCATCTGTTAATAATTTTGTGTACGAGGTTTGTTTCTTTCGTAATAGTATTGTTGTAGTCTTTCTGAGTTATTTCTGATCAAAATATTTAGAAGTTTCTAACCATATGATTATTTTCAATTCCAGGTTATACAATTTTTATCACATCAAAAACACTCAAGGAAGTATATACTTGTTCATTGTACACATGGTCATAATCGTACAGGATACATGATTATCCATTATCTAATGCGCACTATGTCAATGTCTGTTACTCAGGTCAGCATCGGAGTCACATGATTTCGTATCTCTATGTGGTATTGCACAAGCTCAGTATTTATGATTGTTTGTTTTCCTTTTCTACAGGCAATAAAAATATTTTCTGATGCACGTCCTCCGGGAATCTATAAACCCGAGTATATTGATTCATTATATAAATTCTATCATGAAAAAAAGCCTGAAATGATAGTTTGTCCTCCTACTCCTGAGTGGAAGAGGACTCCTGAACTCGTGGATCTCAATGGTGAAGCAGCTCCAGATGACGACAATGACGACGACGACGATGATGAAGTACCAGGTCCTGCATTGCACGTATGGATCTTATAGAAAGTGAATTCTAATATTTTGTTGTTTATGATATCTCATAATATGAATAGGTTGTTGATCTTCTGGTGTATTTTCATGCAAGTCTTGTTTCCATTTTCCATTTCCTTTAATACATGGTTTTGGTTTAGTGAACGTGACTTATTGTTAAGCTTGTTTATTTTATATTTGGTCTATCTTGAATACTGTGTATGTACCTTAGTACATTCTTGAACTCAGTTGTTGATGTTAATTAGTTTTGTACTTAGGATCTAACAGTGTTTGATAAACTGAGAAAATCTGAGTAGTTGCTGAATATTGAAATTGAATATGAATTCTTATATTGGGTTCTGACTTCTGAGGTGGTAACCCATATTTATATTACATGAGTCATAGCGACTCTTAGACTATGACTCTGAAGCAGACTCTAACCAACTATAACCGCCTATGACAGCTTAACACTTTAACATGATAGAGAAATACTCCAGTATAGTAGAGACTATGTAAGACCTGGAGAAAAACTAAACAGTTACATACTTATACTCTTGTAAGATCCTTTTTCCTGTTGATAATTAAATCTTAATGCCTTTACTATTTATTCTCTTAGGAGAACCACGAGATTGACACAATAATGACAAATGATGATGTTTTGGGAGATGAAATACCTATTGATCAGCAATATGCATTTCGGCAGTTCTGCTTTCAGATACTCAAATTGGGTGTTGGGGTAAGCCATTTAAATATCTGTCTTTGATGTGTGAGTTTAGTATTTTTACTTCTTTTGTGCTTGCAAGTGACAGCTCAGTCATGTAATTAAGTTGTTTTCAGTTTTATTAGCTTCACTATGTGTTTGTTAAATTGCTTGGCAAGAAATGAATCGGTTGGGATGTTTTCTGCAAGTTGTAACTCTAATGATTTGTTAATTCTTTATATTTTCCTCATTGTTGGTTACAATTGTGTGCTTGCACGTGGCATTACATGTTTGTAAAATGTTTGTTATTCCATGTTTGTAGAGGTTTTGACACATATTTTGCTAAAGAATGATATTTTGAGCCTGAATATTGTGATTCCTGGTTGCTTTACCTTTACTTGGAGCCTCTTTAACCATGCTGTGAAATCAATAAGATTTTCTTTAGGTTGGAAGAATTTGTTTTATTTTATTCTTCAAGATGCTTTGCTAAAAATGGGTTTAGGTGATAGCAGATGCAATGTATATGCTGTTAACATGAAGCCAAATTTGGTGTTTCTTCTAGGAAGCAAAATCATATGCAGAAAAGGCTCCATGTTGATTTTTTAGTTGTTTTAAATAAGTTAATTATTGAAAAAGTAAAGTTTCACAGCAAGGTCAAACAGGCAACTGTTTTAATTCAAACCTCATTTTTTGCTTGTCATAAATTCAAGCTTGGTATGAAATTTTTTATGATTAATCTGTGATTATTTGTTTCTGTAAGGTAATTATTTTATCTATATACTTCTTTTATTCTTCAGATCTTCCATTTTTCTGCAGGTGAGACATTATTTTGTCCGAATGTTCATTGAATAGATTAGATACCGATATTATTTTGTTTATCTTAGTTGCTGATAACATGGTTTTGCTTTGCTTTCCTCTCTTCGTTTTAAATTGTGATTTATCTTATTAATGTTTCTCTTATGCTGATTTATTGCCATCTTATTGATTCCTGAAAGTGCAGGCCAGAGGACACATGCAATTTCCAGGGTCGCACCCAGTTTCTTTAAACAGGTCCAATTTATCTTTACCATTCACATACTATATTGTGATATGCTGTATTATTTAAGTGGCAAACCTTTAGTCCAAATAAAAAGAGTAGCAAATATAATGTTGCAAGTTATTGAGCTTCTATACTTTCACATACCGTCCTTCTGTACCTTAACAAATCATATGATTATGTTGGTGGTTGGAATTGGATTTTTTGTGTGCATTTCTGTCCTTCATTCAATGTTTGAAAATGAGTCATGTTTGTAAATTGTCATTGTGGTTACTATCTAAAATTAGTTGTACCTCTAGAGTCACCCGGTGTTAAATTTTGCAAGTTCTTTTTTTCAATGATAGAAGAATTTCATTAACATGAAGAGGGAAAATTACAGAGGATAAGTAGGATAGGAATTCTAAACAAACAAAAACACAAAAATTGAAAAATTCAACGGCTCAAAGCTTCTCATTCCCACAACATATCAGTTAATCAAAACCAAGTAAAAAGGCAATGGGCTTTACGCCAAAAATAAAAAATAGCAAACACCAGATTATTACAATATCAAGTGATGTGCCCAAGAAACATTTTCAAACTGAGATTTTTACACATACCAAATGCAACAAATATAGTGCAGAATGTGCGATGCTACAAAATAATTAGCCTTGTTCTACCAAACCCATGAAATCCAATCATCAAGAGTTGGCCACAAACAATCAGCAAAATTGCTGAATAAGGAAAAGTAAAACCTTAATTCAGTTCTAGCAGAAAAATTAAATTCTGTCTTTATTGGCTCTCTTCTGTATCATTTATTAGGTCTCTTCTGTATCATTTGCACACATTCCTTCATAGCTATACATACAATTACAAACCATTGCTCTAATCACCAGATCCCATGAGATGAAATAGGATTTTACAGTGCTATTCAAATGTGGTTGTTGAAGGATATACTATTTGGTGCTTTGTATATATGAAAACTGGAATGAATCAAATTATGCTTAGGAGGAGGTTTGGGGGAGTTTATGTGCCAAATAGATATTTGTTGTAATTATACCAATTAGTGAAATTTTTCTATATCATACTATTATTGTCAATGTAGTAGTTAAATTTCCTTATTGATTTGGCCTTTATATCCGTAGTATGTTAAATTTGTTTGCTTTGCAAACAGGGATAATTTACAGCTGTTGCGTCAGCGTTACTACTATGCAACATGGAAAGCTGATGGAACAAGATATATGATGCTAATAACTATGGATGGATGCTTCTTGATTGATAGAAACTTCAATTTTAGAAGAGTTCAAATGAGGTTTCCATGCAGGGTTGCAAATGAGGTATGTGTGGTATACTGCTTATACTGTTACTCCCTCCGTCCCAAATTATAAGCACCCTTTCAAAAAAAGTCTAGTCCCAAAAATATAAGCCTCTTTGCAAGTTACTAGATACATTTATTACTTTTTTCCCTACACATACCCCTAATTATTACTACTAACTTGCATTAGAATACAAAGGACAATTTAGTAAAATTTACACACAAACTAGACACAATAATTACATTACCAACATTTCTTAATAAGCGTGATATTAGTGGTGCTTATATAATGAGACGGAGGGAATATTTTAGAGTGGAAGCTTCTAAATATGTTGCTGTTTGAACTTAATGGTGCAATAACTAACACGCTTCTGTCTTTGGCTTCCAAGGGATTGGCAGAGAAGACTCATCACTTCACTTTACTTGATGGGGAGATGATTATTGATACATTGCCAGATTCAAAAAAACAGGAAAGGAGATACCTAATATATGATCTGATGGCGGTCAACCTTGTTTCAGTGATAGAGGTTCGATTTATCTGTAATCGCACAAAATAATAATGGCTGTTCTCATTTTGGTTTTGAATAATATTGTTCCATAATTTCGCCTTCAGTTGTAATCATATTTGCATAGTGAAAAAATACTGAAATTATTGCAACCTTTTTTCCTTAACTTCAATTTCTGGTGGTTAACCACCAAATGCAACCCTATTTTTCTAGAGAGCATACCAGCTTTTTCTTTTATGACCTTACATAACATTTTGTTCTTTGTAATTTGCTTTATTGTATGGAAGCAGTATAGCTGTTGTTTGATGTTTCTATAGTGTCTTCAAGATCAATATACTTTTCATCTTCTTATCTTTACTTTTTTATTCTTTTACTTTGCTTTCTGTTTGTATGATTCTTTGTTAATCATCCAAAGTTCTTGTCAATGTAGCTGATTGTGTGATCTTGTTGGCTATATATTATGATGTACAAAAGTAGGGATTTAGTCCTTTAGTTGAGATATTTTATAATATGTGTTGGCGATGGGGAGCAGTCACGAGGGAAGGTTTTGAAGGTGTATACAAGAAGTAAGAGGTAGATGAAAGGAACTCATCTAATTATTTGAAAAACTGCATGGGGTGGAATACACTAGGATGACATTTTAATAACAGCATTTCACACTCATTAAAGTGAGAGATAGGGAAATTCAGTGAAGTGAAAGTTAGAGATTGAAAATGCTGATCCATCCTTTATACGTATTGTACTTCTGCATTCTGTGGCGTGCTTTAGTTATATTTTCTTAAAAGATGAAATATCCTGAAATCAATTTAGCATTTGGTTATTAGTAATAACCAACTTATTAGATTAATCTTTACTAAAAATGTTTGTATAGCTTTTCTTCTAATTTTATCCTTGATAATCTGTTTTTTCTTTTTCTTATTAACAAGTTTATGGTTAATGTGGTTCAAACTTGGAGCAGCGACCTTTCTGCGAACGGTGGAAGATGCTTGAGAAAGAAGTAATTGAACCCAGGAATCAGGAACGGTACCAAGGCAAAAATCCTTACTATAGATATGACATGGAGCCTTTTAGGGTATGCATTTCTAACCTGAAATTGGGCATACAGCTCTAGCTTTATTTTTCTCCTGGTAGTTGGCTACTGATATATATCTTAAATGATTAGGTGAGAAGGAAAGATTTTTGGTTACTCTCTACTGTCACAAGACTTTTGAACGAATTCATTCCGAAACTCTCACATGATGCAGATGGTCTCATATTTCAGGTGGGTAACGGGTATAGATCACCTTTTTAATACTGAATATCGATGAGATTATCTCTTCTAACATGTGAATACCTTGCTTCTGGTTTGATGCCAAGCTGGCTAGTAAGTAACCAATATTCCAATCTTGTGGCTTTTAACCTTTAAGGTATATTTGTTTTTCCCATCGGTTCTCTCTCACATCAGGGTCTAGATAATATACTGCTGCATCTTATTTAGCATGAGAATAGATATCCTTGTGGCTTCTTTAGTGATCTTAATCTGATGGCCAGTCCGCTAAACAAGACATCATATCTAGCCTAGCTTATAGAGGATCAATGTCACCTAGGCTAGCTAATAGTCTAGGTACATTGGTCCATTCATTTGTTCCCTCCTCACCACACCGTCTTTCCTTTTTCTTTCCCTCGTGTTATTGAAGGGAGTGGAGTTCGTTACTGACAATATTTATGATCAGGGATGGGACGATCCTTATGTACCTCGCACTCATGAAGGTCTCTTAAAGTGGAAATATGCTGATCTGAATTCAGTTGATTTTCTCTTTGAGGTGATATTTTTAAACTTATCAGTATTACATATGTTGAATGTTTATCGTTCCACTAATCATTTGGTCGATTCTAGTTTGTTGCTGATGCATTCAACTTATCTAACTGTTTGTGTTTGACAGGTTGACAATGATCGCCGGCTTCTTTTTGTCTATGAACGTGGGAAAAAGAAACTCATGGAAGGGTATATTGTTTCATTCGAAGGTCAGGAAGATTTTTTTTATTTCATTATACCCGTCCATCTCTTCCAACTCCAAGTCTTTTAGTGATAGCGCACATGATTTTGTCATGTTTATTTTTCTAAGTCTGCAGTTTGTCTGGTTTTTTTGGTTGCATTGCAAATGCTTAATGAAAATCTAAAATCTGCAGAAGGTTCAGACCCCTTGCTTTATTCTGGAAAGATTATCGAGTGTGCTTGGGATGGTGATAAAAAGGAATGGATATTCAAGCGAGTCAGAACAGACAAATCAACTCCCAATGACATCAATACTTACAAGAAGGTCCTTTACCAACTCCTATGAATTTAAATGTCCCTTTTGTCTGTCATTGTGTATAGTGTATACCATTTTAGCTATTTGCTCAATTTACTGCAGGTGATGCGAAGTATAAGAGACAATATCACGGAGGATGTCCTGTTGACTGAAATAAACGAGATAATCCGCCTTCCCATGTATGCTGACAGGATAAGAATTGATAGCAAAGGACATCACCACAATAATATGGCTAGGCGAAGGTAGTCAACGAGGAACTCGTGGTCTGCAAATCTTTCACCGGTGGGAGTATCATATGTTAAAAACCTCTGGCGAAAGCTAGATCTGGTTGGCAACTGGCCATCATATCATGTAATTAGTTAGTTATTAGTTAATGAAGTAATTGGTACCGCTCAAGTTCAGGCCTTGAACCATTTCATATGGCTATCTAGATGAAGAGTTAGGTTTAGGATCTTAGTGTATATTACCTTATAATTTTCTTTGTTAAGTAGTGCTGATATATTGTTCAAAGGGTAGTTGTTTACTAGATTCAAGTTTCATTACATTGGTCAGAATATTCCCTGTATGTGAATATTAATTTGGGGAAGTGCTAACGGGATTTACATTCTCTTCATTGTGGAAGTTATTCTGTATTTACCTTCTTAGTGTAAGCTATGTTAGGATGAACTTATCAAGTCACTACAGCATATTATTCTCAAATTGCTCATTGATTATTAGTATCAAAGGTTGTAATATTCTGAAAGGGTGTAGAGGAAGGTGACTTAAATTGGCTTTAAACATGTTCTGCAGAGATGAAGATATAAATGTTGTTAAGTGGAAGTAGAAAAGGAGCTAATTTTATAATCAATTCAACGGTGGAAAATATCTTTAGACTTAAAAGGCTGAGGTTAATCTCACTCAAAACATGTTTTCAGAATGCAATTACATAGATTTAATTTCAATCAAGAACTGACAAAGCAAGATTTGGCTCTCTAGGTGCTATGAACATAGTCTTGAGGCTAATGCTTCCCCAGCAAATTAAAGTGCCACCAACATTCTTTAGAAAAATGGATCCTCCAAGGGGATTCTATTTTTGTGTCTGAGCTTTCTGATATATACCAAGAGATTGCGTTACAAACATACTTCAGAGGTTTATTCTTTCCTCACTTCGCCTCCTTTTCATTCGATGCCAATTGGAGTTTTAATGAGTTCTGAATTGCTAAAATTTAAATTAGTTCTCTTTGTGAACCATCAGTGGTGGTTTGTGGTTATTTTCCCGTGATTTATTAAAGGTTTTTTCTTGTCAAGATTTGGGAGTATTTAATTCCAACCACTGAAAAAAAAAAATTAATCCGATATAAATTTTTATAAAATATACCGTTAGATTAAAAATTTATATCATAAAGATTATTTGTGTAAAATTTTAAAAAATCTAAAATCATTTGATATGTTATTGAAACACATTAAAATTAACGGTTTGTCTGATTTTTTAAACACCGTTAATCTTTGTGTCTCAATAACATATCAAATAATTTTAGATTTGTCTGACTTTTAATCCAACAGTGTATTTTATAAAAAATTATATCATTTAAAACATTTTTTAGTGGTTGAGAGTAAATACCCTCAAATCTTAAAAGGTTGATAACTTGTCACATTTATTAAAACGAGACGGAGAGCGGGTTGCACAGTTAGAGAGCAAAGACGCGGTGATCGGGTATCAACTTTTTGTGTAATTCTTAATTCTCTTTAATCAAGTAGCTAATTTTTATTACTATCTTCAGTTTTAAATATAAGAAATTTTTTACTTTTTAGATACATTGAAAGTTTAATCAATCTAGTCCATAATTTTTTCTTAAATAAGTTTGATGTATCTAAAAATTAATTTTTCTCTTATATTTAAGATTAGAAGGAGTATATCATTTGATTTAAGATTATTTAAGAAGTTTATTGAATTATTTTTCTTATTTCCGTGCTTAATGTTTTTAACTATTGATCGCTTTTAAATTGGTTTATGGTTCATATTTTGATACTAGAGTTGAATTTATGAATGTGATAAGAGGTTCTTGCCTTCGAAGTCTAGGAATAGATGCAAATCTTTGAAACAAATTTAGAATCCTTGTTCACTTATGCTTAATTCTAATCTTAAATTCACTAAGGAATTAGGGGTTATTTTAGTATTAATGATTATGTCACTAAGGAATCAGGGCAGGATAATTTATAGAATTCGCAAATACATTGATAAATTGATTCAATAGTCATAGTCATGTCAGAAACTCAAAATAGATTATAGTGATGCTCATCCTGATAGTATTTCTCACTATTAAATTTCATTTATTTTCGTTGTTATTAAAACCAACCAAACCAGAACCCTTTTTGTTCAATTAAGTTACAATACATCTCAATAGTATAACTTGATCTTACCATTTTATTTAACTACTTGTTTGATTCAGTACACTTGCTGAGATCGCCATCAAATCAAACTATGTATCTCTAAATAAAACTCTCCAAAAAATTCAATTGTTTTATGCTTTGTCTTCAAACTCTTTGTGATATCTTTGTTTTGCTAGATTTTTCTCAATTACACTTAAAAACTTGTTAAAATAGTAAATTTTTTATAATAAACTCCTAAGACTACGAGCAGTCATAAGTTAGAAAGAAATTAAATGAAGTCTCCTGATAGATTTTAGATCTATGTTCTAATAATGTTTTATTCACATAGGTGTCAACATGAGAAATTGGTTGATCTGATGCAAATTAAAAACTAGTTGCAGAAGAATCAATACTTGATGATATAAATAAAATGAATTTAAATTCAAAATCAATAAATCTAGAAAACACAACAAAAGTAAGTAAAAAATCAGAACCAATTACACACACAAGATTAACATGTATATATAAGTAGATGATGATGATCAACAAGATCATAAAGAGCTGGACAATTTTCCATCCACAAACAAATTAGAGATAATGTAACAAGGGATCACATAATACTAAATCACACTTAATTGCAATGGAAGGACAGGAATTATTTGGGAAGATAATAGGCTAGGATTGAATAAATAGTCTGCATAACTGTGAGAATAAAGACCACAGTGGCAACGAAGTTGTAATTGCGGTTCATAAATCTGACAAGCCATTCTTTACGGTATTTGAACGAGACCACTGTATTCCAAATTCGTTTAATTAAAAACGCCTTCGAAAAATTATTGATGTCACTAACCATATGAATATAATTACTGTAAATAACAACTCCGTGATCAACTCCTAATTCTATTTTGCGAAAAAAGTCCATAAGCTCTTGGTTGGTCATCTTCAAATGATCCACAACAATTTTCTTGTCCTTAAGAAGTTGGACATCATCTTCAGAACAGATAAGGCTGTTGAAAATCAAAGGTGAATTTGCCTCCTTGAACAACATCACCATCTTCGGATCTGTTTCTCATCTTTATGCTTTGTTGATGTTCAGAAGCAATTATATTACACCACTTGGCTTTTGTTGTTTTTGTGATATGCAACTGTTTAATTTCAAGTATCCCGTTTTCAAACTTGAACCAAAAGTCCAAACCTTTCAATTCAGGAATATTATTACCTTCATCTTCCACTTGGCTGTTTATTACAGCGTTCCACACCCAACTGAAGCAAGAAAGAGCGTCAGAATCGGCACTATTATTATCGTCCTGTAGCTTTACTTTTATAGTAACTCCTGAAGCTAGGAGCCTCAGAGCACAGCGCTTCAATTTAACCTCTTGTTTCTGCCAAGTACGAGTAGAATCCATAATAACCGCTCTTGAGTGAGGCGCAGTAGTACTCTCAACTGTACTCCTGTTAACATAAAATTGGACAAGATCAAGAATGTGAGAGACCGGATCAGGACACGGAGTCATAAGAGGAGAGTATCCTAAAACAGAGAGGGCAAAATTGTTAATTTTCTGGAGCGTCGGATCGTTCAAAACAAACGCTCGATGATCAGAATTAAGATACATGCGTTCTATTTGAAACACTTGTGGAAAAAGTACTTGAGATAACTCATAAAGAATCCGCATGGGGATCTGGTTCTCGAATAACAGTAGATCAGACAGAACAACCTCGTCTTTTAACACTTCAGCTGCAGGAGCAGGATACATAAGGGTCGGAAACTCAGAATCTAATTCCTTTGATATGAGAAGCTCTAACAGAAAACATGCGTCCGCTAGGATAATTTTTGCGAGTTCTTCTTTTTTGAGTTCAATTTTTGTTATGTAGCTTGCACGAACTAGTTTTTCTAGTTCCCAAACAACATTAACACATTTCTTTATGATGGTCTCAATTCCACTTACTGCTCGAGAAATAAGAGACACCATGCATTTTTCTTTGACCTCATCCATTAACAGAAATTCCTCTCTAGTTCCCTTGAATCGTGGTCCGATTGTCACCACCTGTGGCGTGTATGCATCCTGGTTCCATTTTTTAAGATTTTCTGGAACCACAAAAAATTTTGGTGATAATTTTAAAATAAGTCGATTGTCCACAGATGACACTATCGAGTTTATCAATATATCTTTTGCTGTATTTTGATTGTCCGCGTCCCTGGCTGTATTTTGATTGTCCATGTCCATGGCGTCCATGGCATGTAACTCAACTTTTGTTTTGGTAATGTCAAAGAAAGATTTGCAGGTTTTATAGAGAAAGCTAAATGATTATATTTATGATCATGTAATATTGTTTTGCATTTATACTACTTTTTCTTTATTTATGCAATTATCCTCTTTGTGATTTAGAGATTGCGTGTATAGTTTTATGCAATATATTCCCCTTGTGTATAGCTTGCAATATAGTTTTAAGAATCTAATCCCTTTGATATGAGAAGCTCTAACAGAAAACATCCATCCACTAACATAATGTTAGCAAGTTTACGTTTTTCAAGTTCAATTTTAGTTAAGTAGCTTGCACGAACTTCTTTATAGAGAAAACTAAATGATTACGATAATCTAATATTGTTTTGCACTTGTACTATTCTCTCTCTCTCTCTCTCTCTCTATATATATATATATATATATATATATATATATATGATAGATAGTAGTAATTTTTTATTCTTAGCTTGCAATTTATGATCTCACTTTTTCTTTATTTATGCGATTATCCTCTTTGTGATTTAGAGATTGCGTATATAATTTTATGCAATATATTCCCACTGTATATCGCTTTGATATGAGAAGTTCTAACAGAAAACATTCATCCACTAACATAATGTTAGCAAGTTCACGTTTTTCAAGTTCAATTTTAGTTAAGTAGCTTGCACGAACTTCTTTATAGAGAAAACTAAATGATTACGATAATCTAATATTGTTTTGCACTTGTACTATTCTCTCTCTCTCTCTCTCTATATATATATATATATATATGATAGATAGTAGTAATTTTTTATTCTTAGCTTGCAATTTATGATCTCACTTTTTCTTTATTTATGCGATTATCCTCTTTGTGATTTAGAGATTGCGTATATAATTTTATGCAATATATTCCCACTGTATATCGCTTTGATATGAGAAGTTCTAACAGAAAACATTCATCCACTAACATAATGTTAGCAAGTTCACGTTTTTCAAGTTCAATTTTAGTTAAGTAGCTTGCACGAACTTCTTTATAGAGAAAACTAAATGATTATGATAATCTAATATTGTTTTGCACTTGTACTATTCTCTCTCTCCCTCCCTCTCTCTCTATATATATATGTATATATATATGATAGTAGTAATTTTTTATTCTTAGCTTGCAATTTATGATCTCACTTTTTCTTTATTTATGCGATTATCCTCTTTATGATTTAGAGATTGCGTGTATAGTTTTATGCAATATATTCCCACTGTGTATCACTTTGATATGTGAAGCTCTAACAGAAAACATCCATCTACTAACATAATGTTAGCAAGTTCACGTTTTTCAAGTTCAATTTTAGTTAAGTAGCTTGCACAAACTTCTTTATAGAGAAAACTAAATGATTATGATAATCTAATATTGTTTTGCACTTGTACTATTCTCTCTCTCCCTCTCTCTCTCTCTCTCTTTCTCTTTCTCTCTCTCTCTCTCTCTCTCTCTCTATATATATATATATATATATATATATATATATATATATATATATATATGATAGTAGTAATTTTTTATTCTTAGCTTGCAATTTATGATCTCACTTTTTCTTTATTTATGCGATTATCTTCTTTGTGATTTAGAGATCGCGTGTATAGTTTTATGCAATATATTCCCACTGTGTATCTGTTGCAATATAGTTTTAAGAATCTAATCCCTTTAGTATGAGAAGCTCTAACAGAAAACATTCATCCACGAACTTGTTCATCTAGTTCCCAAACAACATTAACGCATTCCTTTAAGATGTCATATGGAGTTGGACTTTTGTTCATCTTGTTGAACTCGAAAAAGAAGAGAACACATGCAGCTTACTTGGAATTGTTTCTTTTATAGTTATTTAATTCTAAGATGAAACAATACATCTTCATTTTGAAAGAATAATCAGTATGTATAATGTAGAAGAAAAAAAAAGTAAAATAAAGAGACAAATAATATTAACTAATATATAAGGATCAAATATATTTTTAGTCTTTATAAAATCACAAACTTTTAAATCTAGTATCTCAAAAAAAAAAAATTCACTTTTTAGGGATTTTTTTTTGATATATCACTTTTTAGGGATTACTTTGAGAACTTAAAATATCAATTTTTTGTTAAAAACTTTGCATAATAGGAATAAGCCATTATTTTATAGAACATATTTAACTCAAATAGTAATATTAAAGTTTACATGAACCACACTACATTATTTTCATGATGTAAATAAGTTTTGTCAATTTGACGAGTACACCGTTAATTTCAAAAATATGACGTAAATGACTTTTTTAGTGTGTTGCTTATTCTCTCTCTCTTTATGATAGTAATTTTGTATTCTTAGCTTGCAATTTTTTATCTTACTTTTTCTTTATTTATGCGATTATCCTCTTTGTGATTATCCTCTTACATAACATTTTGTTCTTTGTAATTTGCCTTATTGTATGGAAGCAGTATAGCTGTTGTAATTTGCTCAAAATGTATGTTATTCCATGTTTGTAGAGGGTTTGATACATGTGCATGTTTAGTATTTCGATTTCTTCTGTCCCGACAAATGACAGCTCAGTCATGTAATTAAGATTTTACAGTTTATTAGCTTCACTGCTTGTTTGTTAAATTGCATGGCAAGAAATGAATCGGTTGGGATGCTTTCTGCAAGTTGTAGCTCTAATTATTTGTTACTTCTGTATATTTTCCTCATTAATGGTTACAATTGTGTACTTGCACGTGGAATTACATGTTTGTAAAATGTAGGGTTGATCATGGTCGGTTAATAACCATAACCATAATCAAATCATATTTTATTCACTTATTATAACCATTTCATAAAACCAGTTTTAACATCACAAAACCAGTTTTAAAATCGGTTATGTTCATATCCACTTTTATAATTGGTTTTTGGTTTTAAAAACTGGGTTTAAGTTCTTAAAACCGGTTTTTGGTTTACTACCTAGTTTTTGAATAAAATTTTGTTGATTTCGATGAAAAAAGTTATCGAATTTTTTTCAAATTTCGAGAAAAAAAGTTCGTGGAATTTTTTCGATATAGAGAAAAAAAGTTATCGAAATTTTTCCGATTTCGAAAAAAAAAGTTCGAAGAATTTTTTTCGAAATTGACAAAAAGAGTTATCGAAATTTTTTCTGATTTCGAGAAAAAAAGTTTGCGGAATTTTTTCGACATCAAGAAAAAAAGTTATCGAGATTTTTCCGATTTTGAGAAAAAAAGTTCGCAGAATTTTTTTCGATATTGAGAAAAAAAGTTATCGAATTTTTTTCCGATTTCGAGAAAAAAAGTTCGCGGAATTGTTTCGACATCGAGAAAAAAAGTTATCGAAATTTTTCCAATTTCGAGAAAAAAAGTTCGCGGAATTTTTTTCAATATCGAGAAAAAAAGTTATCGAAATTTTTCCGATTTCAAGAAAAAAAGTTTGCGGAATTTTTTTTCGATATTGAAAATAAAAGTTATCGGAATTTTTTCCGATTTCGAGAAAAAAATTTCACAGATTTTTTTTCGATATCGAGAAAAAATGTTATCGAAAATTTTCATCAAAGGTTGTAATATTCTGAAAGGGTGTAGAGAAAGGTGACTTCAATTGGCTTTAAACGTCTTCCGCAGAGATGAAGATATAAATGTTGTTAATTGGAAGTAGAAAAGGCTAATTTTATAATCAATTCAACGGTGGAAAATATCTTTAGACTTAAAAGGCTGAGGTTAATCTCACTCAAAACATGTTTTCAGAATGCAATTACATAGATTTAATTTCAATCAAGAACTGACAAAGCAAGATTTGGCTCTCTAGGTGCTATGAACATAGTCTTGAGGCTAATGCTTCCCCAGCAAATTAAAGTGCCACCAACATTCTTTAGAAAAATGGATCCTCCAAGGGGATTCTATTTTTGTGTCTGAGCTTTCTGATATATACCAAGAGATTGCGTTACAAACATACTTCAGAGGTTTATTCTTTCCTCACTTCGCCTCCTTTTCATTCGATGCCAATTGGAGTTTTAATGAGTTCTGAATTGCTAAGTTAGAAACACATCAAAATTAACAGTTTGTGTGATTTTTTAAACACCGTTAATTTTTATGTGACTCAATAATATATTAAATGATCTATATACGATATAAACTTTCAATCTATCGATGTATTTTATAAAAAATTATATTGTTTAAAACATTTTTTAGTGGTTGAGGATAAATATCCCCAAATCTTAAAGAGGTAGATAAATTGTCACATTTATTAAAATGAGACTCAGAACGGCTTGCATAGTTTGAGAGCAAAGATGTGGTGATTAGGTATTTATTCAATTGCAACTTTTTGTATAATTCTTAATTCTCTTTAATCTTTAATAAATATTATAAGTAGCTAAATTTTATTACTATCTCCAGTTTTAAATATTTTTTTTTTTTACGTTTTAAATACATTGAAAGTTTGATGAATTTAGTCCATAATATTTTCTTAAATATGTTTGATGTATCTAAAATATAAATTTTCTCTTATATTTAAGATTAGAAAGAGTATATCATTTGATTTATGATTATTTAAGAAATTTATTGAATTATTGTTTGGCGTCCATGGCATGTAACTCAACTTTTGTTTTGGTAATATCAAAGAAATATTTGCTAGTTTTTTAGAGAAAGCTAAATGATTATATTTATGATCATGTAATATTGTTTTGCACTTATACTAGTACTCTTTCTCTCTCTCTCTCTCTCTCTCTGATAGTAGTAATTTTTTATTCTTAGCTTACAATTTATGATCTCACTTTTTATTTATTTATGCGATTATCCTCTTTGTGATTTAGAGGTTGCGTGTATAATTTTATGCAATATATTCCCACTGTGTGTAAGCTGCACAAGAGCAGGAATAAAGTGCTTGGAAATTAAAAATATAATCCCTTTGATATGAGAAGCTCTAAAGAAAACATCCAAACAACATAATTTTAGCGAGTTCTTCTTTTCCGAGTTCAATTTTAGTTTTGTAGCTTGCACGAACTCATTCTTCTAGTTTCCAAACAACATCAAAGCATTCCTTGAAGGTGTCATAATATGGAGTTGCACTTCTGTTTAGTGCTTTTTAATCCCTATAAATATCTGACTCTTCTACTTTTAGTCCCTCTAAAAATTTTTCCCACTTTTTGGTCCTCCAAATATTTTCGATCATGATTTTTGGTCCCTGCTTTTCACTCAACTATGTGTACGATTCAAATTTTTTAACGAGTTTTTGTGATCATGTTTATAATATTATAAAAATTACTCAAACCAAAATTCATAATTTTTTAACAAATGATGAATTAACTATGAATTTTTAAGCGCAAACACTTCAAAAATTCATATTTAATTCATCACTAATTAAAAGAATTTAAATTTTGCAAATCAATTCAATTTTTAATATACTAAACATTATTGCAATACATATTTCCAAATTTTAATTAGTATACATGAGTTGACTTAAAAGTAGGGACCAAAATTCATGTTAGAGAATTTTGTAGGGACCAAAAAGTGGGAAAATTTTTTAGAGGGACTAAAAGTAGAAGAGTCAGATATTTATAGGGACTAAAAACATATTTAACCATTGTTTCTTTTATAGTTATCTAATTCTAAGATTGAAACAATACACCTTCATTTTGAAAGAATAACCGGTATAATGTAGAAGAAAAAAAGATTAAATAAAGAGACAAATAATATTAACGGAAATATAAATAATATAAGAGTTAAAAATATTCTTAATCCTTATAAAATCACGAATTTTTAAATTTAACATCTCTCAAAAAAACAAATATTCACTTTTTAGAGATTTTTTTCTTTGATATATCACTTTTTAGGGATTACTTTGAGAACTTAAAATATCCATTTAACTCAAACAGTAATATTGAAGTTGACATGAACCACACTACATTATTTTCATGATGTAAATAAGTTTTGTCAATTTGATGAGCACACGGTTAATTTCAAAAACATGACTTGTAAATGACTTTTTTTTACGCAAACTTGTAAATGACTTAGTAGATAAAAGAAACACGTTAGTATGTTTGAGTAATCTAAGGGATTAAAAAGAATAATCAAATGGACATATTAGACGGAAACTAAAGAAAAAACATCTAAACTGTTAGAAATAAACTAGAATTAGAGAATAGAGATACAAAAAAGATATGAATTTTGTATTCAACTTCTCAAATGGAATGATCTTACATGATATGATCTTACATGATATAACAAGAGTCCTATTTATAGGATACATAGAATGAAGAGATAGGAAGGTAATAAAGATCCACTCATTAGTGGGAGTTATAGGAAATGGAAGAGGTAGGATGGACATCCACTAAGGCTTTCATAAAGACTTTTATTCATAACACTTGGATGTCCATCAGGATATGCCTTATTAAAACCTTCCTAGAAACAAAAATCCAATGGAAAAAAATTTTCAGTGAAGGAAAAAGAGTACAACATCCTACGTGTTTAAATTTGGCTCGTTAAAAACCTTACAAGGAAAACCCAATGAGATAAAACCATAGTCAAGGAAAAGAGTGCAGAACACATTTATTTCTCCCCCTCATAAAGACATTTGTATCTTATACAAAGAAGGTCAAATAATTTTCTATAGTTATTGCTGAAAAGCTTTACTTGAAGTGACTTTGTAGAAAAATTTGTTATATGTATATTCTTCTCCCAATTACAGGTGCCTGTGATATTACTTTCATATTGAATCGTTGCAAGAACCCTTTAAAAAAAACTCATGATTCTTTGTATTTGACGAATTGTGTGCTTCACAAACTTGATTCATCTCATATAGTGCTAAACTTTCCTCATCATACATTAAGCAAGAATGTTGTTGTGGTTTGTTTGTAATATACTGATATATACAAATAACCTGCATATCTGATAGACAAATTGCAAGTATACAATTATCGCCAAGTAGTAATTAAGATATCGTGTCCATGAGGATTGACTTTAACCTTGAACCAAACAATTAAACCAATGTTAAAAGGAAATAAAAGACAAATAGGGGGGATTTGTTCATAAAACTTGTTGAAAACTAAATTTGAACTTTTATCGAATAGTTGGTGGGCGATTGGGTTTTGCCTTAGTTTCATTACAATTCACTATGATACTAATTGGTTAATCCTAGACATGGTTCATTCAATCACTATGACAATCTAACAAAGCCATTATATCCACTCTCATGGTCATACAACTCACTATATCATGCAAAAACTTCCTAATCTCTTAGGCAAATTAACAAGCACAACATAGGCATGAATGTTCGTTAGATCATTAGTCACAACCTTTAATTCTCTATCTCTAGTCTAATTAAGAAGTTGTATCCATTAATCTAGTTCTAATTCATACATCTACTCTCATAGCAAGCATGAATCAATGATCATCACATACATTCGTCAATATACATGAAGCATTAAGCACAAGAATAATGAAATAGGGATTGAAATCACCATGTGTGAATCAACACAAAATTAATATATAAACCATAGTTTCATGCAATTACACCTTACAAAATCCAATCTAGGAGAAATTACTCCATTATTACAAGAGATGAAAAGAGTTTAAGAAGGAGATACATGGAAGAATTAAGAGGAGAATTAGAAGAGGATGGAGAGATCTTCAATCTTGTTTCCAAGCCTTCAAATCATGCTTCTCCATCTTCAAATCCATGTTTCTAAGCTCCAATAATGACTCTAGACCTTTTTTATTCCTTCCAAATTCGTAACTGACCAACCCCACACTAGAAAAGTGTTTTCCAATATATAGGCAAAATTCTGGATCTGAACCACACTCAACATGGTGCTCCTGCGCTGAGCGCAGTCGAGCTGTAACAGAACCGCGCTGGGTGCGGCCCATCCTGCGCTGGGCGCAGCTCACAGAGGTGAATTCTCTGAAATTCCATTTTAATTGCGCTGAGCGCAATAGGGGCTGCGCTGGGCGCAGCTTGCAGTGTAAAATCTTTCAAAATCATATTTTCTTCACTTCCAAGCTATTTTCTTCTCAAAGCCACTTCTCTTGATTTGGGTCATAAAACTATTACAAAAAGCACCTAAACATGCTTGAAAATACTTGGAAAACTAAGTAATGACAAGAGTCATCACAACCCCAAACTTACCTTGTTGCTTGTCCTCAAGGAACACCTTTATCAAATGAACAATTACAAAGGTTTGATAACCTTCTTAAATCACTTCAATACACAATTCACTTGATCATTTCATCAAGCACTTCACTTGATCAAACCATTCATGCAACTTCAACTCACAAAGATTTCAATTCACGCAAGCATAAGGACACATTCACAAAATTCAATAACCAATGATCACTTCACACGCTCACATTCACTCAATTTATATAGTAGGCTAATCACTCAATCAACACAATCTAAACTCTTCTACCATAAGTTTGCAAACATTCTAATGATAAATCAAATAACATATGAAACACACACTTAAAAGGACTTTCAAGGTTGTAACAGGGCTTAAGGTAAGGTGGATGTTTTTAGGAAAATGAGTTAAAAACTTGGAGTTAAGAACAACTTTTTCTCAAACTTTTCAACACAAAACTTCCATTTTTTTTTTTCAAAGAGATACTAGAGCAACTTATTTTCACACAAATATCAACCAATCACGCTATCACAAGCTATTTTTTTTTTCCTTTTCTTTCTTCTTTTCACAATTTTTTTTCACATATAGAGGTCAATTCTTTTTAAACTTTGAACCTCTTTTTCATACATATCACAATCATATTTTTTTTTTCTTTTTCCAACATTTTTCACACAAATTTTTTCTTTTTTTTCATTTCAACTTTCCAACATTTTTTTCTTTTGTTTTTCAAATTAAAACATCAATATGGTTGCTCTAGTATACCCACTCCAAACTTAATTTGTTGCTAGTTCCAAAAGCAACCCCAAACTTAATCATAAGCCATAAGCACAAACAAAAACAATCAACTTAACTCCAAGAAAACTATTTTTTTTTTATAGCAAAAACAATGGTTAAGAGACAATCAACCAATAAAATTTGTTTTTAAGGCTCAAAAGTGGGTTAGCAAAGGATATAACATGCAAGGGTGGCTATGATGACACGAAATCATATCGTATTTTTAGCTTAGTTTAGGTGAACTTTAGTTGCATTTGCATATGTTTTTATTTCATTTATGTCTTTTTATGTTGGTATTTATTTTGTTTTCAGTTTTGTCAAATAAAATAGGTCGGAGAAGAGAATTGAGCAAAAAGGGCCAAAAACGCAGCAAAAAGGGGGGTGCAAAGCGCAAATTCACGCAGCCCACAAAGGAGCCCAGCAGAAAGGGGCATTTGCCCCCAGAAAGCTCATGGCGGGCGCCACAGAAGTGGTGGCGGGCGCCACCAATCCAAATCCAATTGAAACGGATTTTTGCGAGACGTGGGGAAGTGACATTCGTCTGATCCGTTTTCTGTTCCTATCGTGTGGCAATTGGATGAGACCAAAAACAAGTTTATCCTCTCCCTAAAAAGAGGATCGTGCAAGTCAAATCTCCCCTATAAATAGAAGCTCAAAACTCATATTCTCCACGCCTTTTCTTTCCTTTATTTCAGTCAGTTTTATTTTCCCGCTTTGTAAACTGTATCGGTATTCCCACACCGGGAATCCAATTTCAGATCCGTTTTCACTTTCCTGTCAAGAATATTATTTCCTTTAATTCCAGCAAGTTTAATTCCAGTTTCCAGCAGATTTTATTTCCAGGTTTTTATGCACTTATTTATTTATTTAATTATTATGTCTTGTTTAATTTACTGTTTTTATTTATTTAATTCCTTTACCATGTCTAGCTAAATTCCTAGATATTGGTATGTAATTTAATTCTTCGAAGGGGATTTAATGATGATGTAGCGCGCGCACACACACTATTTTTCTGATTCAAATTCCTAATTTAATTCAAAGCTTTTGAACGAGAGTAAAATAAAGCAACTAAGGTTAAAATCAATAGAGCGAGAGTTTGAGGTTTTAACTAGATAGTAGGAATTTGATATTAATCTTTGAACGAGCGAGAGCCACGCTAGGATTAATTAGAACTAATTGATTTTCAAAATATACTTTCGAAGCTAAGGTGGTAGAAAAGTGACAGTAAAACTCCTAGCTTAGAAAGTATGGTTTTTATCAACAAAACGAGAGTGTGAGGTTTAAACCTTTAAGTTGAGAAAGTTCTTCTGAAAAGTAAACACTTATCCGCGCACTATTAATTTATTAAACTCCCGGAGGTTAATTAAGTTACATACCGATATCCCGTCCTTTAATTAATTTGAATTCATCTTTTAAATCTCTTTTAATTTCAAAACAATTCTAAACCATAAATCATTAGCCTTAGATTTACACCGTAACGACTGAAATACGGTAGGTCGACTGTTGGTCCCTGTGGATTCGATATCTTTTAAAACTACACGATGAGACTGTGCACTTGCGGTCATTAAAATATTTTTTAATACACAAATCGTCGATCAAGTTTTTGGCGCCGTTGACGGGGACCAATTTAGTCGATATCGTAACTCCGTCGTTACACCGTAGAGATTAAGGCAATTTTAAAT
Organism: Trifolium dubium; assembly: GCA_951804385.1. NCBI lineage: Eukaryota > Viridiplantae > Streptophyta > Magnoliopsida > Fabales > Fabaceae > Trifolium > Trifolium dubium. The sequence continues at coordinate 22,263,065 of OX638072.1, read as the reverse complement.
TTAATTTTTGAAAAAAAAAAAAAACATTTTTAGGATAAGTCCTTCGAGCTTAATTTAATGTATAACTCAAATCCTTTTTATAATGACTATCCTCAAAATTTCAACTACCCCAATCATAATTTCTATAACTACCAGCCTCAACCGTCCCCGTACTTCGAGGGACAATACCCTAACTCTCAGTACAACTACTATCCCCAACATTTCGAGGAAACGGAAGAGTCCGTGAGTCCTAGCTTATTAGCAGTATTTAACGAATTCATGGAAACCTCCGCTAATGCTAGGCGAGAGCAAAGATTTAGTGAGATGATGAGAGAACAAAACCTCGTAAATGAAAGGATTAGACTAAACAATCTCGAAACCCTGAAGATGCTCAACACTATGGTTAACTCAACAGCGATTCCCCAAGAGTCAATGGAGACGCGAATCTCCCAGTTCACCCAGTCAGCCATAGAACCCTCTCACGAGAGACAAGTGAACATTGAAGCAAACATTAATGAAAGCGAAGTTGAGACGTCTAGTAAAGACGACAAAGTTGTCGAGAGTTGTGGCAAGGAAAGAGTGGAGATCGAAGAAACATCACCGGTACCCCTCCCTAGAGAGGTAGTCGAAGAGGTAGAGAAGGAAGCACTGCGTGTCTTCCCTGCTCCCTGTACCCCACCAATCCTTGTCCCCCAAAGGTCAGTAGAGGCTAGAGTAGACCCTAAAACCCAAACATGTGGAAAGAAAAAAATTATAAAAATCAACACACATGAGGTTAAGGGCGAAAATAAAAAGAGAAAATTGGGGGAGGAAAATTCTAAGGGAATCATTAATACAAAGCGGATGAGGGTAACACTAAAAGAGGCGAGTAAAAATACTAAGTCGAAAGAAAGAAGGACAATTGAAATTGAGCCAAAACCCCCGCCTCAAGCTAGAAAACATTCTTTCTCCCTAGAGCATAAAAAATTAATAATAATAGAAGAGGGCGAGGGAGTTGAGACGCCCTATAGGAGGAAAAGGAGGAAAAGCGAGGGGTATGTGAGAGCACTTGATAAGTGGTCTTGGAAACCTAGGGCTATACGAGTGCATTGAGGACACTAAACTGTCGGGCTCAACGACATTAAACAAAGCGCTTGGTGGGAGGCAACCCACATGCAGGTTTATTTTTGCTTTAATTCTAATATTTATTTTTGCATGTGTTTTTGTTGTTGTTTGATTTTCTGGAATACTATGTTTTAAAAGAAATTAAGCGGTACTATTAAATATCTTATTTCTCACTCATATTTTTGGTATCTATATTTTTCAATTCTATTTTTAGATACCTTTCTCTCTTTCACAATGAATCGAGTTGAGAATCACGATATCAGGTTCAGAGGAGTAGGACAGATCAAAGACTATGAAGTTCATGCTCAGAGAGATATGCACCTATCCATCTACCGTGACAGCCGCACTATGGAAAATCTAGGAATCCGAGAAAGTGTGATGTTCTTGCTTAATCAGGTTGGTTGGTCCAGCTTTCCCTTGGGGAGGCGGTTCAGCTCTTTCCGCAACCTAACTCTTGAGTTCCTAAGCTCTTTCTCCTATCACCCTGAGATCGGAAAAGGATTCAGAAGTGGCCTGATAAATTTCAGAATGTTTAACAAGGACTACACCTTCAACAATCTAGAGATGGCCAACTTGCTAGGTTTCCCGAGTGACCCCAACACTTTCACATCTGTTGAAGAGAGCATGTTCCCTTACCGTGAACTGGACTATTTCTGGGGAAGAATCTCAGGAGAGGGCCATGCTGATTATGAAAACATGCGTTCTGAAAACATACACAATCCAGCCTTCCGGTACTTGCACAAAATCCTAGCCCACACCCTTTTTGGAAAGGCAGAAAATAACACTTCTGTGTCCCGTGAGGAGCTCTTTATCATGTTATGTGCTTCACAATCCCGCCCTGTCAATGGGGCTACCTTTATAATGAAGAACATGTATAAGATAGCCCTCGAGTGCCTAGGTCCCATCGTAGTTGGCGGATTGGTGACTATGATTGCATATGCTACAGGCTCGAGAGTCCAACTTAACCAACTCCAACCTTTGGGAGGAATCCGACTCATGGATATAAACTTCTGTTTCAACCGTGGCCTTATAGGAAACCTTGGACTTGACCGGTTTGACCTCCTCATCAATTCCAAAGTCCTGCCCCATTTCACCCTGCCTAACCAGAAAACCAGCGTGCATGACAGAAACAACTGGCTTTATGACTTGGAAGAACCAGACTATACACCCTCTACACCTCCACCTTCACCTCAAGCCTATGAAAACCTTGACATGAATCTCTCTGAGTCTGATCCAAGCGAGTCTCCTGCTTCTACTCCTGCTGCTTCTACTCCTGAAGTTTCAGCTCCTATTCATGCTGCTGCTGCCCCAGAGGGGCCACCGACCGTGACTCTCGCCATGTTTGAGGCATTGCAAGCTAAGGCTAATGCAATGGAAGCCGAGCTAACTAACTTGCGCGCGGAATTCTATGCTTTCTTGAACACATCCGCCTCGCAAGTGGAGAATATTTGGGATGAGCTAGGCTTCGTCGTGAATGAAGTAGTGCACCATCGTAGTGGCTAGGACCGTCCCGATGCGTTTACCGCACGCCTAGGATTTTCTTTTACTTGCTTTCGAATAATAAATCCTAGGGAACTTTCTTTATTAGTAATTTAATTTGATTTCCAGAAAATTAGCAATAACTATTTTTTTAATTTAATTAAGTTTATGAATTAATAAAAACTCCTGTGAGAGACCGTTTGCTTTACGATACTCTTGTATGCCAATATGAATTTTTCTTGTGAATGAATGCTCTGTGATAGGAATTCCATCTTGTGCGAATTTTTTCCCGTTAAAACTAATTTCAACTGTGTGCAAGCTGTGCAATTTTCTTTAGACAGGTCCAGGTACTGATCAAAGGAACAACAACACGCTACAGGACGAAAATGTCCAAGATTCTGGGACATTTGGCCTTGTGGCGCCCGCCATGACGTTGGTGGCGCACGCCACAGAATGAATTCTCATGATTTTGGCAAAAATTTTGACAGAAAACGTGTTACAGTAAGCTTGTCTTTAATGATTTTTGTCTTTGAAGGCTTGGAAAGGAATTGATTCTTTCTGTGATTCAATGTGCCATCATTTCGTCATTCAATTTTTCCAACTATACAACACTAAGTCATTACTACCTTTTCCATTATAAAAGCTCATGTTACTCCTACATTCACTTCACACCATATTTCACATATCACAGAGGCTTTCTTTCCTTCCATTTTCTTTGAGTTTTGCAAGTTAAGATCATGGCAAATCAAGAGCAATATGAGATACATTTCCAAAATGCGGGTCAATCAAAGCTTTACCGGTTCCTCCTCCGTAAAGAATTCGAAGCAACAAGGTATGCCGACGATTCTTGTATGGAAACTCTAGGATTGCACAATAGTGTGAACTACTTACTTAGGCTATTCAAACTAGACTACTTGCTTTTCTTTTAAGGATCCGGTTTATGTGCAACTTACCGCCGAATTTCTTAGCTCTCTAGAACTAAACCCCACTCCCGAGCATGTAAAGTTTCGTTTGTTTAACACTGATTATAATTTTAGTTTCGATGAAATTGCCGAGATGTGGCATTTTCCACACGGTGAGGGAGTGAAAGATGAGTTACCCACACATGTGGGGTGGCTAGAGGCCACGCGCACCTTTTGGTGGGGGATGACCGGGAAAGAAACGAATAGCTTTGAGGGTAACCGAGCATCATTGATTCAAAACCCCGCAATTCGCTACTTTCGCCAAATTTTGGCTTGTACTATTTTTGGGCGCGCTAGCTCCAACAAGGTAAACGAGAAAGAGCTTTACTTGTTGTTCACTATTATTTCAAAAGAAAAGGTTAACCTTGCCCGGCTCATAATGTACCATATGTTTTCTATGGTTAAGTCCAAAGGGGTAATTGTTTTTGGGGGGCTTATCACAACTTTAGCGCGCATGCTAAACCATGAGGAAGAACTTTCAACTCTAATACCACTAGATCCCCGTACCATTGACTTGCATATGGTACAAGGCATGAAACTTGTCAAACATAGGGCCGATGGTAGATTCATTCTCATGATAGATAACAAAGCTTGCCCCAACATCATCCTCCCTGACCCAGCGCGCATAAATGTGCGCGATCCAGCCAATTTTCGATTCCTCCCTGGCATTGGCGGCCCACCTGCACCTATGAACCAAAATGCAGCTGTTGATGAGGGAGAGAGTGACGAGGATGAGGAGGAAGAGCATGAGGGTCCGGGAGATGATGCACATACCACACATACTTCTTCTGGCTATTTTGTAGGTACTTCATCTGGAGCCGGCAATGAGCGCGGGACTGCCACGCTTGATACTATCTTGACTGAGATGAGGCAGCACTCCATATTAGATGCCCAGAGAGACCAGCATGTTCAGGACATCCAGACTCGACAGACTGAGATGATGATGATGATGCAGCAGTACCAGGTTGACCAGCGTGGTTTGATTGATAGCATGGCAGGTATGACTTTGCGCATGGATGAGTTTGATGACTATTTCCAACAGTTAGGTGCAGTTCCTCCACAGCATGAGAGGCGCACGAGGAGACGCGGCCCAGGCCGCCAGTAGTTTGATCCCACAGGTTTTATCCTTCCTTCTCTACCTTTAGTCGTCGCATTGGGGATAGTAGTTGGTTCAGAGGTGTCTGATTCTGAACTTGGTAGGGCGGGTTACGATCCGATCCCCCGCAACTGCTAAGTGGGTAAAGCAAATAGGGGTTACCAAACTTATGTTAACAGCACCCCTAGCTATATGATGATCATAATCAACAGGTTTCCTACCATGGGCGTGTACAAGATAACGAGCTTAATGTGATTGCGCTAGAATGAAAAGGGCAAATAAAACTTAGGTGAGAAGTAGAGTCAAAAGGAAATGCTTCAGGTCTGTTTTCATATAATGGGAGTCTAGTGTGTCATTACGGTGTTTTTGTTATTTGTGCTGTTAATCATATCATATTTTTAGCTTAGTTTAGGTGAACTTTAGTTCCATTTGCATATGTTTTTATTTCATTTATGTCTTTTTATGTTGGTATTTGTTTTGTTTTCAGTTTTGTCAAATAAAATAGGTCGGAGAAGAGAATTGAGCAAAAAGGGCCAAAAACGCAGCAAAAAGGGGGGTGCAAAGCGCAAATTCACGCAGCCCACAAAGGAGCCCAGCAGAAAGGGGCATTTGCCCCCAGAAAGCTCATGGCGGGCGCCACAGAAGTGGTGGCGGGCGCCACCAATCCAAATCCAATTGAAACGGATTTTTGCGAGACGTGGGGAAGTGGCATTCGTCTGATCCGTTTTCTGTTCCTATCGTGTGGCAATTGGATGAGACCAAAAACAAGTTTATCCTCTCCCTAAAAAGAGGATCGTGCAAGTCAAATCTCCCCTATAAATAGAAGCTCAAAACTCAGATTCTCCACGCCTTTTCTTTCCTTTATTTCAGTCAGTTTTATTTTCCCGCTTTGTAAACTGTATCGGTATTCCCACACCGGGAATCCGATTTCAGATCCGTTTTCACTTTCCTGTCAAGAATATTATTTCCTTTAATTCCAGCAAGTTTAATTCCAGTTTCTAGCAGATTTTATTTCCAGGTTTTTATGCACTTATTTATTTAATTATTATGTCTTGTTTAATTTACTGTTTTTATTTATTTAATTCCTTTACCATGTCTAGCTAAATTCCTAGATATCGGTATGTAATTTAATTCTCCGAAGGGGATTTAATGATGATGTAGCGCGTGCACACACACTATTTTTCTGATTCAAATTCCTAATTTAATTCAAAGCTTTTGAACGAGAGTAAAATAAAGCAACTAAGGTTAAAATCAATAGAGCGAGAGTTTGAGGTTTTAACTAGATAGTAGGAATTTGATATTAATCTTTGAACGAGCGAGAGCCACGTTAGGATTAATTAGAACTAATTGATTTTCAAAATATACTTTCGAAGCTAAGGTGGTAGAAAAGTGACAGTAAAACTCCTAGCTTAGAAAGTATGGTTTTTATCAACAAAACGAGAGTGTGAGGTTTAAACCTTTAAGTTGAGAAAGTTCTTCTGAAAAGTAAACACTTATCCGCGCACTATTAATTTATTAAACTCCCGGAGGTTAATTAAGTTACATACCGATATCCCGTCCTTTAATTAATTTGAATTCATCTTTTAAATCTCTTTTAATTTCAAAACAATTCTAAACCATAAATCATTAGCCTTAGATTTACACCGTAACGACAGAAATACGGTAGGTCGACTGTTGGTCCCTGTGGATTCGATATCTTTTAAAACTACACGACGAGACTGTGCACTTGCGGTCATTAAAATATTTTTGATACACAAATCGTCGATTAGGCTACAAAGGCTCAAGGTACCAACAAATTGCCTCGTGTGCTAATCAATGCTACTCAATAAACCAAGAGAATCCAAGCAAGTTCTAGAGAATGAGAATAGAAGTGGACTCACATATATGAAGCAAAGAGAGTGTTTGAGCTCAAAGTCCTCACGGTTAAAAGGCCGGATCATTAAGCCATCAAATTGTGTGAATGCCCTCTAGCTTGTGCTTCAATCAATACATTGCAAGAATCCGTTGCACTACAAGTATCACAAATCCATGCTCAAATCAAGAACAAGCAAATCCTATATCAAAGCAATCAAAAGTGATATCAAAAATTTGGAACTTTCCAAAAGATAAATATTTTCCTAAACAACAATTAACAATGCAAGTCTAAGATTATGCAACATTCAAGATCAAAACAACTTATTTCAATAAGAGGTATAGAAAAACGAAACCCATGGGTTGCCTCCCATGAAGTGCTTCTTTACGGTCATTAGCTTGACACTTTGCCTTGAATGTTAGGGAGGATACTTCATCTTAGATGCAACTCGGTTCCTCTTGAGCTCCTCTTTCAAAAGACTATCATCTTGACCAACACATATCACCTTCTCAAGTATCGGATGGCTTAAGAACTCATTCCACTTGTTCTTCCGTTCCTTTCTTTTCTTCTTTTTAGCTTTTGGGAGAACACTCTTGGACTTGTTCACATTTAGCTTCTTCTTTCGGACAACTTGAATCGGGTCAATCATGCCCGATTCAACAAGCTTCATCACCTCTCTCTTCACCAATTCCTCCAAGTTTGGAGTTGAAAACTCTACCGGCAACACAACCGGATTGGGTTCTTCTTTCATCTCAACCTTGTACACACAAAGAACCGGAATCATGTCATTTAAATCAAAGCTCATGGAACCATGTTCTTTCTTAAAGTCTTCCAACAACTCTTCTTCTTCAAAGGGAGTGAGAGAACTACTCATGATAACCGGCTTTTTGAAATTCTCACCTATGAACACATACTTCCAACAAGGGGAAAGTTGTTTCAACGCCGGACATTTTGGCTCAATTGTCGCGTTATTAGAGTCATCCTTCACAAGACTTTCACTTGCCTCCACTTGAAAACATTGAGGCATTTTCTTCTCATATGACTCCATTCCTTCAAAGACTTTGAAATTCACACTTTCATCATTGAGCCGCAACATCAAATCACCCATTTCTACATCAATTAATGCTCTACCGGTAGCCAAGAAAGGTCTACCTAGCAAAATTGGTACCTCGGAGTTTTCCTCCATATCTAGAATCACAAAATCGACCGGAAACACAAATTCGGCACACCTAACCAATACACGTTTCAAGATCCCATATGGGTGAGTAATAGACCGATCGGCAAGAGTGAGTTGCATTTTTTTTCGGTTGAGCAACCGCACCGGGTATGCGTTTCATCAAAGAGAGAGGCATCAAGTTTATGCTCGCTCCCAAATCACAAAGAGCTTTCCTAATATGCACATTTCCAATAGAGATGGGAATAGTAAAGCTACCGGGATCCTTCTTCTTTTGTGGAAGCTTACTTTGTATTATGGCGCTACACTCCTCATTCAACAAAACCGGCTCATCTTCCTTGAGCTTACGCTTCTTTGTCAACAATTCCTTCATAAACTTGGTATAAACGGGCATTTGCTCCAATATTTCGGCAAACGGAATGTCAACTTGTAAGCTATTGAACATTTCCATGAATTTCCGGAAATTGTTCTCTTGACTTTTCAACTCACTTGGGCTCTTCTCCTTCTTTTGTGCACGAGGATAAGGTAATGTAGCATGTGGTGAGCTTCCTTGAGGTTTGGTCATGTTCATAAGATCCTTCTTAGTTTAACTCCTCTTATTAGCAATTTCTTTTCTCAATGCCTTTCACTCATTTTCAACTTCACCCACACACTCATTTTCAACTTCTCCCTCTTTTTGTTTTCCTCTCTCTTTCCTTTTCCTTTCCATTTCACCCTCTTTTTCAACTTTTCCTTCACACTCTTCTTCACTACTCTTATTTTCAACTTCTCCCTCAACTTCAATGGATAAATCACTCTTAGTCTTCTTTCCACTCTCCGGTGTAGGAACCACTCTACTTCTCAAGTGAATAGCATTGCAACTATCCTTTCCACTAGATGAAGAAGCAAGTTGTTTTGACAATTGACCAATTTGTGTCTCAAGATACTTAATTGAAGCCTCATGACTTCTATTGGAGACATCTTGGTTTGTCTTCATTGCTTCAAAATTCCCTTGAGTGAATTTGATGAAATTGGTGAGCGTATCTTCCAAAGGTGAGGTTTGATTTTGTTGATTGTAAGAGTGTGAGTTTCTATAGTTTGCCAAATATTTGACTTCTTCGGACCCCTTAGGCATGCATTCACCATTTGCATGACCTTGGTGACAAAAATCACACCGAATTTCTTGAACTTGTTTGGCTTGAGCAAGAGTGGTGTTGGTCAAATGCTTAAGCAAAGTCTCCATTTGTGTGTTCATAAGCTTCGATTGGACTAGCAATGCGGTTTGAGTGTCAAGCTCTAGCATACCGGGTTTCTTCTTTGCTCCACGGTCATTGAGAAATCTATATTCATTTTGTGACATTGTTTCCACAAGCTCTTTAGCCTCATTTGCATCTTTGTTTTTCATGGAACCACCCGCGGAAGCATCAAGTAGCATGCGAGTTTGTGCCCTTAAACCTTGAGTAAAATATTGCATTTGAGCTAAGTCATCCACACCATGATCGGGACATTTCTTCAAGAAGAGTTTGAACCTTTCCCAAGCATCATAAAGAGACTCGGAATCTCCTTGTTCAAAGTTTGCGACATCGGCTCATTTTTGTAGGAACTTGTAAATCGGAAGAAGCGTTCCAAGAATTTCACTCTCAATTGGTTCCATGTGTTGATGGTCCCGCTAGGCAAAGTATCTAGCCAATCCTTGGCTCTTCCGGTCAATGAGAACTTGAAAAGTCTCAACCTCTTGGCACACTCCGAGACACCCGGTGGATCGGTGTAATCACACACATCTAAGAAGTGACACAAATGCAAGTTTGGACATTCCACATCGTCCCCGGAAAACGTGTTCTCCATGAGAGCTTTTAGGACGATACTTTTGATATCAAAAGCTATTGGGTTTGCCGGTTGAAATCCTCGAAACTCTTGACCTCCATTTGCTCCTCTACCATAATCTCCCAAAGTTCTCCTTATTGGTGGCGGTGTTTGAAGCGTCTCCTTATTCATTTGTTCATATTGTTCATAAACTAATAACCAGTATTCAATTGCCAGATTAGCATAAACTAATAACCAGATTAGCATATATTAATAAATTGATAAAATGACACAACAAGTAATAGCAAAAACAAGAAAGAATCAATATTACCTCAGTTGATTAGAGCTTCGTGCTGATAACGTGTTAGAAATAAACTAGAATTAGAGAATAGAGATATAAAAAAGATATGAACTTTGTATTCAACTTCTCAATTGGGATGATCTTACCTGATATAACAAGAGTCCTATTTATAGGACACATAGAATGAAGAGATAGAGGAAGGTAATAAAGATCCACTCATTAGTGGGAGTTATAGGAAATGGAAGAGGTAGAATGGACATCCACTAAGGCTTCCACTAAAACTTTCATAAAAACTTTTATTCATAACATAAACAAATTAAGGAAAATATTTTAGATAGTATGGTCAAAGTAATCCACCTTAACTTATATAGGTGGAAGAAGAGAAAGGGAATGTGTTCATCGCTTTCCATTCTTATTGAACAAAATATATTGTAAAACAATCCACAAGCTTTTGGGGTGTGTAACTTATGAGTCAGTGAAGGGATTGAAAATATATTAGTGTAATGAGGCTAAATCAATAATTGTGTAACCAATCAAACATACTATAATGTGGGATACATTTGTATAATGATGTTAGTTAATGTTAATATAACTCATCACATATGTTTATGATACAAAGGTTTCGAAAGAAAAAGAAAAAAGATAATTCTAGGAGGTGACACATAGGAATATGAATGAGGTGGCAAAATTAAAGTTACGTGGCATATAAATTGGTGATGTGTCAACACACTAATTGAGGACTCTAATTTTTGTTGTCGAAACCGGGATATCCACCGCCGAAAGCAGTGACTAATCTCTCGCTAAATTGGAGGTAAGAATTTAAAACTGTTTCATACCCAAGATGAGGATCGAACCTGACCCTCGACCTTTGGTTAAGGAAGAATAGCTTCAACCGCTCAATCACTCCGAGGACTCTAATTTAATAAATAAAATAGATATATGTCTTATGTGGTTTTGTTTATTTTTCCGTGAGCGCAAAAATGGCCTGCAAAGTTCCAACAACTAGTTTTCCTTTGTAAAGAAAAAGTTATGGTGGTAGTGTGAAAATAAGGGTAAGTTGTATGTTTCATTAAACAGAACATACCACATAAAAAATGTTATCATTTTGTTACAATTTCAAGTGGTGTTATGCATCATATCATACTATTAAATTTTGAACACTATACAACACCATCGTTCCACTGCACGACCACTTGCGAATCCATATGCGCTTCGAGCATTTCTGTATTGGTGTTGGTCTGAAACACTTCAAAGCGACAAACCTGTGAGAGACTGTCCACATGATAACAAAATGAAGTTACTTCTCTAAAAATTACTGTAAGTGTCATAACATACTGAATTAGAGGTCTCAAAAGCTTATAATTTAAGGTTAGAAAAATTAAAACTTAAACAAAGATGATTTTCCTAACAAAGAATAGAACATAGCAACAATAGTTCTCAACCAACAATGGAGCTGACAATAGATTATGTTCCACTACATCCAATAAGTCCTACATTGCTTGGAATTCGAAGTTAAGGATAGTTTATATACAACACCCACACACCTCAATCCAACGAGGCACCTTTTACAAAGGACATTTCCGTGAAGGCTCAAGGCAAGCTCAAAGCGGACAATACCTCGGAACGCGGTGTGGTGCACTTGAGGATCGAACGGAACAGATTACACTTAATCAATTTGAAAGATTCATTTAAGTGAACACTGGCGACAAGCGCGAAGAAAATCTCATCTAATGTTTGTTTCAGAAATCCGACCAATCATATGTATAGTTTTGTTTTCAATATGAAATACAATGCACGGATTCTTTCCAAACTTCTAAGGTCTTTATGAAACTATACCATAAAGAAATAAGAGACTACATGGTATCATCTGTAATGCAGAAGCAATGATAACTAAAACCTTTTCAAGTAGTCCTTGTGCAATATTTTTTGGGTTATGATGGTTGTGCCACTATCCAACGGAATTAGATCACCAAACAATTTCTTCTATTAAATAATGTAACACTGATGAGAAATAGATTCTTTTATATTTTTTAAAATATTAACCAGCACTGTTTCTGTAGTGCATGGTCCTGCTTTGTGAATGTTGTTTCATTTGATTTTAAGGGATTATAGACCCATGCTATGAAACTTGGACCAGTTATTGACATGGCCAATGTACTGAGTTAATGAGTCACTAATTGAATCAGTTGATTTGGTATATATTAAAAAACATATCAAACAATTCCTAACTGTAAATTCCATAGTTACAGAAATTCTAGGGTCACTCGGCAGCCAAAACAGCAGTTTTCATAACAAATAAGTTAAGTCAAGTCAAGCCGGAGTTCATCAGTCCCCATATATCTCCAATCTAATTAGTGGTTTGGACCAATCACATGATCGATTTCGGGTCAAGCCGGATGGACTGACTGATCCGAGCCGTTTTTTAATCTATGTTATCAACAGAATTTCAACATCTATGTATCTGAACATATAGCACAAGTCAACCTTCACTACTCCAACTATTCTCTTCAACTTATGGCTTTGTTCTACTATGATGTTTTCAGCAGAACAAACAATTCAATTAAGCACTTGTAGGATAAATGCTCATCATATAAGTGCTTATGTATAAGCTTAAGACAAATAAAGTCGAACTACTTTTATAAAAGCAAGAAGTTATTTTTACAAGCTATCCTGGAGAGCTTATGGAAATAAACTGAAGAAAACTATAAACATGTCAACACTTTGCTTTCGAAGTTCTCTCAAATAGTCTCACAAGTCACAAGTCCTTATATCAGTAGATAAGCTCAAATAAGTCAACTCAAATTTCAAAAATGAAGCATGGACACAGACACAAAATTGACATGCCGACTGGGTCACCTAATCTGAGAAGTGTCCGTGTTTCAAAGCTCCTCACCAACATATTAGTTTCATTCAATTATCAACATATATCAGCAAAATCATCCATAGCAATTAGCAAATCAAAACCAAAAAACATGAGTATCTAGAACAAAACAAATAACTATACACAAGATCAGATACAAACTCACCTCAAACAACAAGAATCATCAATCAAACATACAGTAATCAGAATCCTTGCAACACAGGTCTTTTACCAAGCCTCTTGATCTCTCTATCCATTTTTCCAGTAAGCATTAACCCAAACATTTTATAATCACACAACAATGACCAAAAGGGATGTCCAAAAGTAGCTGGAACATTCTTCTCAACAAAGAAATGACTATACCAAGCACATCCATAACCAGATAAAGGAACAAAGAACAAAAACCACCAACTATAGAAAACAGAAAACACCAAGAAGAAAATACTCAAAAGAGTTCCAACAAAGTGCCAATGTCTTGTAGCTCTTTTTGAATGTTGACTCACATAAAAAGCCCAGAAATCTTCTAAATTTTTGAAATTCATTTTTTTTCAGAAAAACATAAACAAGATCAGATTTTTTTCAAAACCCAGATGGGAAAAAGGATGAAATCTATGTGGGGTGTGAAATTTAAGGGATTTAGATGAAAAAATGAAGAGGGTTGTTATGAAAGTGTGTGAATTTGGGGAATACTAGAAGAAAGATGTTGTTGTTGTTATGTTATGCATTGAATTATACGGAAGTGTGTTGTGTTGTGTTGTGTTGTGTTGTGTTGTGTTGTTTTATGGATGTCGTGTGTGGATTGGATTGGTTGGATAGCCGTCTTTGTATTGTTGGATTGATATGAGAGAAAGAGACTTCAAGGTCAAGCCTTCTCTTCATTCCTCAATCATCATCTTTTTCTTTCTTACATTGTTTGGTTCACGTGTTTTGTGCTTGAAAATATTGAGGGAAAGAAAGTAAAAATGTGTATGGGCGTCATAGTTTAACCAGAAGAAAATATCAAAATTGTCAAATTAAATATTAGTGGTCGGAGTTTGAACTTCAATCTCTCTACTTTGTATATGATTTTCAATAGCTTTTATTTCGTCTACGTACCAAAAAGAAAGTTGGATCTCACTAATTTGTATGATATATGTTTTTTGACTAATGTGTATCATATATATTACTAATAATCTAAAAATCAAATTATTACATTGAAAATACATCCATTTTAATTTTTAAAAAGTTAAATGCAGTAAATAGATCAACTTTTACTCTGACACTTATAGTTGAATATTGTGATTCAAATTTAAATTTTGAATACTTCACTTGTATTTGAGTTTTCAATGATTATTATCATTTTTTTGTCTATCTAGCAACAAGAAAAAACAATCGTCATTTACTTTGCGAAAACATTTTATGTTTTTATTTTCTAAAATATGTGTTCATTTTAATTTGCAAATGAGATTATGTGAGACTCTTAAATTAAACAATATGAAGAAGAGAAAATGAAATGCTAGTTAAAGATGATACAATTTTTTGATGTAATGAAAACAAGTTTTTGACATTTTGACAGTGAGTCTAGTATCTCTTTCTTGACAACAAAAATCAAGATAAGTTTTAGAAAATGAAAGTAAAAAATGCTTTTGCAATGAAAAGGGGCCTAAAAATTACACTTATTTTTATACAGTAGTTATCATTTTTATTGCTTAAACAATATCCTACGAGCACTTTTTAATATTATTTTTTTGTTTTTAACGAAGTGACAATTATTATTGAATTTCATACACACAACTGTGAAGTCCCGTATTTGAACTTAGATAATGATGTTCAACCTAATAATATCATGGAATTAGTACATGTGTGCAACTTGTAAGTTTGTTTTCTTCTACTGAATTATTATCACTTAGCTGACACTTTAAAGACTAGACTTGACATATATTTATGTACAAATTGTCTTAGCCCAAAATATTTCATTTTTCTTTTAGCTTTAAAACTACATGAGAGGAAATAATTGTTTCCATTCATTTCTCATGGAAGATAATGAAATTTTGAAATTCATAATTTCACATGCTTCTGATGAGTAAAATTTAAAAACCAGGGTAATTTTTTATTGAGAAAATGTCACAAAACTTGCTCTCCTGTGGCAAAAAGATTCCAAAAAATGGTGGTCACAACATAGAGACATGCTGTTATAGTTAGAAATGCCTGAAATGACCCTAGCCATTGTACAAAATAACCAGTTCCAATTGTGCTTATGATAGCTGCCAATGTTCCAGCTGAATTTGATATTCCTGTCATAATTTTGTCATTATTGTTAAAACAATAACCATCATGTAAAATAAAAGGCTTAATTAAATTTTCAGCTCCAAATATTCTTTTGATCCTTATCATTTTAGGTTTTAGTCCTGTAATTTTTGTTCATGTTGAAATTAGTCATTGTACATCATATTCTAAGAACTTAATAGTACACATGTTATCGGACTAATTCCAACATGTACAAATATTTACAGAATTAAAACAATAAGGATCAAAAGCAACATTTTTAATAAAATATATTAAAGAAACTAAAACAAAAAAACTATATATGCATATTATATGGACTAGAAATATTTTCAAGACAATAAAAGACATTCCCAACACATTTTCTTAACTTCTTACCATGTAGAATTCCTGCATACTGAGGAGCAATGTCCTGATCATGTAAATTGTAAAAGGTTAATATTTATATGTAAGTTCATGAAATTGTCTTAAATATAATGTTCAAGTTTTAGAGTATATGCACATTTTTGTGTGTTGGACTTACTTGTATGTTAAGCATAAAACCAGCTTGGCTGAAAGAACTTAAGCTCAAAGCTGCAGTCAAGAGTGTAGCAGCCATTGTTGGTGTATTGGCATAATTCAAGCTTATCAAGGTTATAGCTGGTCCAATAAATCCAATTGTCTGCAATTTTACATGTATACATTACTAAAATCATAATTAATAAGAAAAGTCTCTACTAAGTAATACAAATTTAATCTGATTTTGGTCTATAATCGCTTCTAGTGTAGTAGTGTCGTCAATTGTTTGTTCAAATCCTGCTACGCAATAGTACTACAGCGCCACTATAGCCGCTACAGGACAACATTTTGTACTAAATAGTGTATTGCGGAATAATAACAATGTGTTCAAATTCCTCTTCGCTGTTATTTAACAACATTGATTACTTCAAAATAAAAACAAAAATTTCTCACAATCATATAGATACAAGTACAATTTTATTATGCATTAGGAGGCGGAAAGAGTTACCTGCATGAATTTACGAACAAATGTCGTCGGGTACCCTGCATTGATTAAGAAGTCTGATGCAGTACCAGCTAGATAACCTGAAATTGCCATTGTTCCCCATGGAACTGCACTAAACCATGCAGCCTGCTTCAAATTCACATTATATACCTACAGAAAGAAGAAAAATATTGGTACAAAGTATCCACCATTTTCAACGATTTCTAATCTCTTTCTGAGAAGCTGAATGTTCACTTTTAGTAGGATCTCCCTCCAAACTACATTTTTTCTATCCACGAGACTCAAATTTGACTTGCTTGTGATACAAGTCAAGTTCCACTCAGACTAACGTAATGCTGGAAAATTGTTTATCATTAGTATAAGTAACAAGAACAAAGTAAGAAAGTAATTACGCTTTTGAAATAAACCGGCATCCATGACAGAAGAACAAAGTAGCCCTACAAATTAAGCAAGGTCGAAATCAGTATGCTTAAAGTTAAATTTATGATACCAACAAAGTTCTTATCTTCACTCAAAAGAAAAATAGAACTCACCCAATTGTTAGTGGCATTGGCAAATATTATAGCCCATGATGGTAATTTTGATAAAATAAGGCCTAATGGAGGAAACTTATTGTTACTCTTTTTCGGAGATGCTGATTTTCCGGATTGGATTAATCTTAGTTCTGATCTGCTGATGAAATTGTTTTCTGAAGGGTCATCTGTAACTTGATTTGTCCATGTCATCACCCATAGTAAACCGATAAATGTGAATAATATAAAGGGACCAAAAATTCCAATAGTTGACAACATAATTGGTGTTATCAACAAGCCTATGACATTGCCAATATGAAATCCAGCCATTGATATTCCAAATGCTGTTGCTCTCTCTTTATTTGGAAACCACCTACTCAAATTAGAACATGATATTAGTTTCATATTATAGAGAACTAGTTACCTTTTGTTAGTACAGAAACCCGGGCTCAAAAGAATAAAGATATGAAAAGTGCAAACAATGAACACATGTTTGATAACGAAGACAAGCCAATTGTGTCTATGTATCCGACTGCTGAGCGGCTGCAGTTCTTTTATATATATTATTTCAAGCTTAGGGCTTACCGTTCACAATGTACAACTTGTATTTAAATACTATAGTCTCAATTACAATATTAATCAGATGCTCATACGCGAAGCCTTGTAATAAGCCCGCGATTTTTAAAAAACTGTTACATCTAGATTTTTATGCCCCTGCGACAACAATGCTATTGTGATTGAGGTCGCATCACCCACATTTGACCACGACATAACCATAGTTTATAAACTTGATCTCCTTCTTCAATAATATTTAACAAGAAAGGAAAAACTCGACAATTAAATAGAGTATGCAATCAAGCTAAAACAGGATTGAAAAAACTCAAATCTTCATTACTTGGTTTCCAAGGTATATATCTAAGATAGCTAAATATTTATGTACAAGGTGATTTTAGAGGCCTCACCTTGATAAAAGAGTGCTCATGGATGGAAGAGCTACTCCTTCAGCGAGTCCAAAGAAAGTGCGAACTGCCAACAACGCCATTGTTGAGTGGTTTGCTGCTAAAGGTGTTAGAAGAGTTGCCAAAGACCATAACAATACACCCCAAGCCAACACCCTTTTTCCTCCATATCTATCTACTAAAGCTCCTCCGATCACCGAAGAGAATATGTAACCCCATAGGAAAGATGACTGATGATAAATTCATCAAAAATTAGAGCTTTATGTTAGCCACTGATTCCACCACAAATAAACAAAAAAAAAAGTAACAACTTTGTTTTTAAAGATATTGTCATGTATCATAGGACATTCCTATGAAATGAAACTATCATATATACATACATTTAAGACAAGGTTTTAGAAATGGTTTGCAACCACAATTTGAGCATTGACAACAAAGTTTTTGCAACGCAGTTGCGATTGAGATCACATCAGTCAAAATAAAATGTGATTCTCAGCGATATTAAAGATCGCAACGTGGTATATTTAAAACCTTGGTGCTTAAGAAACTAGAAAATAATTTGAGAAGGATAATTGAATATAATTAAATGCTTGTCTTCAACTGAATTCTTCAAAAACAAGGTTTTTATTGCAAATAACCAGTAAATTGATTAGTAAACATTAAGCAATAAATTTTTTTGATTTTTTTCCCAAATAAATAAATAATACTAGCTTCTTACCAAGCCATTAATTAGAGTTGTGAATTGTCCTCCGTTTTTGTGTCAATTTCTATGAATCACTAACATAGACACCAGATATAACACTGACACAGTGACGCATACACTTATAATAATTTAAGAAAATAGAAGTGATTGAATGCAATTACACATATCAGAATAAGACAACAAACACTTCAATCTATTATTTGTCAATGTCGCGAATAGTCACAAAATTCGCTGTCAAGGCCATGAATCGCGTACCAATTCATCCGTACCAGTTCGCAATTATTTTTCGAATTGGTACATGCAAATTCGTGTATCGGTTCTCTATTTTTTCCAAATTGGTACCTGCAAAGTCGTGTACTGGTTCACAATTACTCCTATTTAACTAACCTATTACTCCCTCCGTCCCTTAATATAAGACCCATTTTGATTAAATTTTACTATTCATCTATCGTGTTTTGACCGTATTTTTCTAATAATATATAGATGTAAATATTAGTTTATAGGATCTTGTTTGATTTGTTTTGATGAGTATTTTCAAAATATCAAATTTATATAATTTTTACTGTTAGATAATTAAAAATATTAGCGATCAAAATTGTACATTGGCGTACATGCTGTGGTCAAAAGGAGTGTATTTGTCATATACTACTAGTAAATAGTAATACTTCCTCCGGTCCTAAATATAAGAGAACTTTTACTTTTTAGATTCATGGAATGATTGATGTATTTGGACCATAATATGAAACAAATACATCAAACATTCTATGAACCTAAAAAGTAAAACTTCTTTTATATTTAGGACCGAAAGTAGTAATAAGAAGAAGGGAGCTCAAAGGATTGACTTTATTGATTCAATTACCAAGTGATCTTTAACTTCACTCAACTACCACGTGCTATGTGGTTCAATAAAGTAAACAACAAGCGGCAATTTGTGTTGTTCCAAGGGTGTCAATTTGTGTTGTTCCAAAGGGTGTCTCTTCATATTTTAAAGCCTCTTCATCTATTTTTTTTCTTAATTATTTGTTTATATGTAACGTACCGACTATATATTTAAACATACCGCATACCGAATCGGCGTACCGACTCTCCATGCCCCACGCGTACCTAATTCTTTGAGAGTTGCGAATCGCGTATCCGAATTCCTACCACGTACCGAAGTGAAATGCGTACCGTGTGACTATGGTCGCGACAACGACACTTACAATTACATTGAATTATATCATTTTTTCAAAATTTTATTCTTATTGACGTGTCAATATCCGTGTCATGTGTCCATGCCTCATTCTGATGTGTAAGTGCAACATAAATCAGTTTCCTATATATATTCATGATGAGTAATTTTGAAATCTTATAGAGCAGTACCTGAACAATGCCAAGAAAAGAACTAGACCAACCATGTTTAGCAGCAAGAGGAACAACAGCAACTGACATGACAACACGGTCAGCATTACAAAGACACATGACACATGCCAACAACAACACAACCTTGTACCTCTCTGGAATACTAACAAAAACACCATCTTCACTACTTTTCCTTCCAACAAACATTCCTCCATCTATTCCTTCTGCAGTGCACCTCACACTCCATTTTTTCCTCCACTCTTCTGTTCTTCTTCCACTTTTCCATTCCAATTTTTTTCTTGAGATTTTTGACTCAAAACCCAACTTGAATTTCCTAAAACTAACAAAACTCAAATGGGGTGATGAAAAATATTTTCTTGTGGAAGAACAAAACTCATGATGAGATAATGATATTGATGAGTTTGTAATTGTAGCAGAAGCCATAAAGAATGAATCTTTTTGTAATGATAAAAAAGTCAAGAAAATAAATTAATGATCACAAAATCATGAATGGTAGATGATTTGTTATTTAATGTTGTTTGTGTAATGGAAATGATGAAGAAAACTAAAAAGGGTTGGTGTTATCTTTGTGTGTGAGATATGGTTTTTAGTTTATAAGGTGAGTTTGGTGAAATGGCAATGTATTTGAACAACTACCAAGAATTTGAAAGTCAAGAGGAAAAAAATGATGAAATAAAGAAAGAAAAGATTAACAAATTTTTGTTTGATTTGGTAGGGTTGGTGAGAAAATGGAAAGATATCAAATGAAGAATTTGTGATTTGAAATGAAAATGGATTTCGGATACAAGCATTAGAGAATTTAATAATTAATTGTAAATTTGTAGTATTAAATAATAATCTTAGCTGTTTGTTGTCTAATTAATTGGAATGTTTACCTGATTTTGTTATCATATATATGATGTTGATCTTACTATAAAATACAATGAAACGTTAATCCCATCAATGATATATAATCGAAATTAGTTACTCTTTTTTTGATTTTTTTTTTCCTAAAAACAAAATTCATTCAAATTAGTAGGATATATCAAACAATACATACTCAAAATTACTAAAAACTGAAAATGATGATTATACGAACAAATTTACAGTATCAACGTTAATAGTATACAACGTTAAAATATTTACAATTGTGACAAAACTTATATATATATGATAAAATTGAAGTGTTTGGAATATCTATGATTTCGAATATGAAACGTTGAAGACACCAATATTATTGATTGAAATCATTAGATATATTTTTGATCAAATCTAATCTTCAATCATAACCGAACAACCACTGTATAAAGACGAAAAAATAAAACGCAACAGAAAAACGATGAACAACACAATATCGTACTAAGACTACAAAAACACCATAAAAAACTATATATATATGTATAGTATATATATATATATATATATATATGTGTGAATTAATCATTTATTTTAATAAAAGAAAATGAAGATTATTCCGAGCCAAAATGAAAATTATATATGTGAATTATTAAGTCAAACATCCGTAATCAGAATATTAGCTGATCTTTTGAAAATTTCTAGTCTTCAATGAGATGGTGTTAATTTAAACTAGTTTGTACACCCGTGCCAAACATGGGAATTATGTAATTTTTTTTATAAATACTTGAAAATATTAAGAAATAGATACGATATGCATGTATACTACACTGTAGTCGGTAAATATAGATCGTCCGATCATAATTTTAAGTTTAAATTTTAGTTTATTTTTTATATATATAATTGAGTTTTAAATTTGGCTATCCGATCGTGCTATGAACGATCTTAATTTGACTGAATGCAATGCAATCACTAATCAGTTATTGCACTCAATCTTGGTCCATAATAATATTAAAGTCTACGCAAAATTTAAATTTTAAACAAAAACCTCAGTTTTGAACAAAAGAATATCAATTTTTTCCTAAGCTAACTACTAAAAATCACTATTATTACCTAATTTCAAATAGCTTTTTCATTCTATTAATATCTCAAATTAGTTTAGGTTTTTGACTCTATCAATATCTCAAATTAGTTATTTTTTAACTTGGTCAGTACACTTGATTCTTTTTATTTTGTGAAGATTATTCTTGATTCTTTATTATTATTGTAATAAATGTTAAACAATTGAAGGAATTAGACACTTAAAAAAATGTCACAGGTATACAAATAATATCTTTCCTGTTATATTTTTTTTTGGTTACATCTAATATATAATTTCAACCAACACTATTTTTTTTTACATATAAATACAAAAATATTATTTTACACATAATTAGAAATCTCTCAAACAATGTACCAAAAAAAAAATCTCTCAAACAAATGTTGATTTCTTTTACTAAGAATGTAGAATATTTTTGCCAATACCATTTTTTTTTGCGTATAATAAATACAAAAATATTTTATTAGACATAATTTTTAACCTAAAATATAAGTTAAAAGTCTCTCATAAACAAATGTAGAACTATAATTTACCAAAAAATAATTGTAGAATTATTACAATTTTTTTGAGGAAACTATTACAATTAGATCGTACAAATTGAATTTAAAAAAAAAATGTATTACTAAGCTATCATCTTCTACCGCAACCATGTTTGTCTTAATCAACCAATAAGCATCCCATGACTTCTGCAAATATATGAAAAGATATAAATAATTAAATTTAATAAAGAATATCGAAGTAACAAAACTGTCATATTTACTTTTTTGAGTTTGATTCCTTTTTTTATATATGAATATATATATTAAGATATTCACTTGTACATATTTTTGTGTCTTGGGCTAGTATATATGAATGAGTTTCTGTAATTCACCAAACATCTACATGGATCAAAATATTCAAATGAGTCACATTAATAATGCACGATTTATAACTCAATCTAACCTAGAAGAGAATTCAATCATATACAAAGTTACACACTTATTCAATTAAAAAAAACAATCACACAAAACCAAATTCATGGCACGCACCTTTCACGAAGCTAGTTTTTGTATGGAATATGTATTGGCGGACATGTTTAACTTATATGTATATATTATGAAGGAAAAAAAATCAATCAGAGATCAAAATGAGAAATTATATATTATATTATATGGTATGACAAATAACAAAAAACAAATAGCAATTATATAGAAAAAAAGTAAAATAGAAAACGTAAGAAATTGTGTGATGCATGTAATGTTCATTCCCAAATTGTTTATATAGAAAAATAAGTGGTGCTATATAAGTAAATGAATCATATCTTTATGAAATAATAAATACGTACAATTGTACAGTTATAACTATAAGCCTATAAGAAAAAAGATCTTATAGATTTATTTAGAATTTTTATGTGAAATATGTGCAAAAAAAATCTATGTGAAATTGATAGAATTGGTATTCATTTCATTTTTGGTATGTTTTTATGATTATTTATTATTCTTGATTCTTTTTTTTTTTTGTCATGAGTACAAATAATAGGAATAATAAATAATTCACAATTTTTTTTTTAAATGATATGAGTGTAATTAATGTCAAAATAAAAGTAATAATATTAATTGTCAAATGCACCACAAGAGAGAATGCATGAGAGGAGAGTTCTGATGAGGAAAGAGATTTGAAAAAATTCTGACTTATTATATATAAAGATAAAGATAAAGATTCCCCTCATTTTATCAAAAATATATCAATGAAAAGGGTAATTGTGGAATTTCGTGTTTATTTTGTAGTAAACGCATTGTGTGCGTGGCACCACGTGTAGAAGTGAGCACACGTTCTACAAAACCTCGTTGCAGGAATATTATTTTTTTTTGGTCAAAGGAAATTTTCTTTGTAAATCGTTGACTTTTAGCTTCTTTATTTGTTTTAGATAGATGAAAATGATTTTTTTTTGACAAATAGATAGATGACTTTTAATTTCTTAAAAAAATATTTAGTCATTAAACAAAATATGTGTTTTAACAATCAACTTGCGTTTATACATTTTGTCTTTAATACTTTTGGGTTTCTGGCACAAAAGATTATGAATATTTTGAAAAGAGTTCAAAAAATTATGCATATCAATGTAATTTTTAAAATGATTGATTTTGTCATGTAAAAAGAGTAGTGGTGTAACTTGTTACGCACTTACATTTCAAGTATAATTATTGGTATAAACTTTTTTTTTTGTTCTTTAGTCATCATGTGATTTCTTGAATTCTAAAGAAAAAGTCCTAGAAATATAAAATTAGGCCGTGACGTATGTATAATATTTTCAAAAATTGTTTCATTTAAGAATTAAATTTAAATTCTTTTTCAAATTTTATTATTTGAATAAGTTCATTGACCATTTAAAATGATTCTTTTTTTATTTTTTTTTATAAAAAAATGCTTATAAGTTGTAAGCTTGATTTTGACATCATCCATCATAAATTCTAAAATGTTTGTATGTTTGACTTTGTAAGTTTTTATTTTGAAGAATTTAAATATGTTCATCGATTCAGAGATTTAAAGATTCTCTATATTTAAAATGAGGATTGAATCATCGATCTTTTAATTAAAAGAAGAAGATGATTCTCAGCCGCTCAACCACAACTCAGAGTTTAATTTATTAATTTAAATAGTAAATGATACTCCCTCCGGACACTCTTATAAGCAAATTTAACTTTTTTTTACACATTTGACTATTGATATATCTGATCCATATTATAAATCAAATGCAGTAATATATCAGTAATCAAATGTATCAAAGAACTAAAATATGTTTATAACAGTGTCCAGAGAAAATATATTTTATTTTACTCAGCGTTTTAAAAACCGGACTGAACCGGCCGGTCGGACCGGTTGAACTGGAGGAGCACTGGTCCGGTCAAGTAGTTGGATCAGACATGCAGTCTAACTGGAGAGAACTGGTTAAAACCGGGGGCGAACCGGGTGGTTTTCTAAAACCGTCCGGTTTTTTTAAAATGCTGATTTTTTTTTCGGAAACACTCTTTTTTTTTTGGAAACTTGTTTTTTTTTAATTGGTTAAAAATATAGAAATTGTCAAGAGACACCTTG
This sequence comes from Trifolium dubium, assembly GCA_951804385.1. Taxonomy (NCBI): domain Eukaryota; kingdom Viridiplantae; phylum Streptophyta; class Magnoliopsida; order Fabales; family Fabaceae; genus Trifolium; species Trifolium dubium. The sequence goes on along the minus strand of OX638072.1, from coordinate 22,238,667 downwards.
TATGATTAGTGACAATTTTTTCACAAGTTTTTTTTAAACCTTGTTTTTTTTTTCCACAAGTTTTGAACCCTTGTCCTCTCTTTAACAGTAGAAACACCTTGCCACTATGTCACTTGGTTTAGTTGTGAATATTGATATATTGTATTCTATATATTTCATATTATCTTGTATGATTATACTAGACATTTATTGTTTTTTCTTTATTTTTTTATTAAACTCTCAAATTTTAAATATAATTTAACTAATGCTTTTGCGGTAAAAAAAAACTGAGTTCTAATTTATTATATTTATAGTAAAAACATATACATTATAATTGCATGTGTGGTGACTATATTTAAAATTTAATAAATTTAAAAAATAAACTTGTGAAATTATGAAAAATAAAATTTTCATATTTTTTAGATGTCATGACTTTTTTTAGAGACCGAGTCACCGGTTCGACTAGTTTAATATTTATATAATTTTATTATAGAGACCAGTTCATTACACCGGTTAGATCCAGTTTGATCCAGTTTAGTCATACGGTTCGACCAGTCATCCCACGGATCGACCAGTGAACCCATACCCTCACCAGTTCGATGATCGGTCCGGTTTTTAAAATATTGATTTTATGCCAAAAACAAAAAACATTTTCATATTTTCATTTCTGACAAAACTCCCGCCTCTCTTTCTCTCTCTCTCTCTCTGAAACGAGTCTTCCAGAAGCTGAAGATGATCTTCAACGTTGCTTGATTACTGATTCCAAAATGAAGTCCACTCGCAGATCCAACAAACCCAATACAGTACCAAAGGTTTTCTATTTCCATTATTATTATTATTTTCGTTGCGCAACAATTTCTATTTTTCCGAAAATCAAAAACCCTATTTGTGTTTGTTTCCGAGAAAATCGAGCTACAAACTGTGAAAAACCAAAAATTTACACTAGTATTCGATCTTCTAGATGGTACAAATGTTTTAATTTGTTCAAGATTACACATTTTTGTTCCTGAAACCATTATCCCTTTATAGTGTTTGTTTCTGCAGAAAAATCGCGCTAGAAATTGCAAACAAAGTGTTTATTTTCTGGTAATGATGGCTCTGTTTGACAAAAAATAGCGGATAGCTTATAAGCTAGCTGATTGAATTTGTAGTGTTTAGTAGTTGAACACTTATTGATATGAAATGACATAAGAAATATATGTGTAATTAATATTGAATTGTTTTTAAGTAAGATGATAGAGGTAAAGTTGCAAGAAAAAACAATAAGCTAAAAGCTAAGTGAATTAGCTTATCAAAATAAGCTATAAGCTAAATGTTACCAAACAGGACTTTTTTGACATAACGAGCTTATAAGCTATAAGGTCATAATTTGGCATTGGCAAACAGAGCCTTTATGTAGTCAGTAGTATTGGATAGTGATTTTTTTGCTGCAAATCAACGTGCAACCCCTCTTCTGGGGGAGTGTACTATGTTTGAAATTTAAAGGTAAATTTAAATTTTCATGACCATAAACCTTCACTTTGTCTGTTCGTGATAAAATTGAGCTAAAAACTGCGAGCTACGTAAAATTTCGCGATGAATTTGTGTATGTAGTCAGTAGTATTGGATAGTGATTTTTTTGCCCAAATCAACGTGCAATCCCTCTTCTAGAAGTGTACTATGTCTGTTTCCTAAGAAAATTGAGCTAAAAATCGCGAGCTAAGTAAAATTTCGCGATGAGTTTGTGTATTGAGTAGTACTGCTGAGTGGTGGATTTTGTTTGAAATCAAGTACAGTTGCTATTTTGGTTGTTCCTTATGTTTGGATTTTTGTTCCAGCTTGTTTTGGAGGAGGTAATTGGACTGACAACGAAAAATGGCAATGGGCTAGCTTTGAATACCTCAAGTTCCAAATGTGCTTATTTGGCAGGTTCTGTGGTGGTGATTCTTGACGTGAATTCTGGTACACAGTCGCACCTCATTGCATCTGATAGATTGCCATCGAAGCCTTTGAGATGTGTAGCTTTATCACAAGATGGTCGCTTTGTTGCAGCTGGAGCGGTAACAATCAATTCTCATAACGTTATCATGTTATTATTTACAGTATAACACAAATTATGGCTTCATTTATGACGTTTTTCAGGCAGGAAACCAGGCTTCAGTACTAGTTTGGGATGCTTTTACTTTGTCCGTTGTCTCCAAATTGAAAGCCCATCTATATGGAGTTTCATGTATCTGTTTCTCACCAAATGGTTGGTTACACTTTAGCTATCTATATGCTGTTCTTGAATTTTATTACTTGCCGCTTCTTACTCATTATATAGCATGCTGTCCAAGGTAAACATCTGGTATCTGTTGGGGTATATATTTACCTTTGGGACTGGCGGAGTGGTCACCTGATAACAAAGCTTCAAGCAACTTCATCTGGTTCTACCATCTCAAGTGTTATCTTCTCATCAGATGCAAAAGTTATTGTAACTGCTGGTAAAAAGCACTTGAAATTCTGGACACTTGAATCATCTAGGAAAACTCAACAAAATGGAGGGATGCGCAGGACTGTCAAGAATGTATCATTAGCTATACACGAAAAGCTTGCTAATCTCTCAATTCAGAAAGATTGTTCATTTACATCTATTGCTTCTTCTGTGTGGATCAATAGCAGTGATGATAATCGTAAACAAGCTGGTGGTTTAGTTCCTATATATACATTGACTGATTCAGGTTTGGTTCAGTTTAGAGCAAGTCTAAAATTGACATATTTTTTGTTAATATGCTGAATTGTTAATTTCTTTGTATACAGGCATTTTATATCTTATTCATTCTGGGCTGTCAGTCAGAAAGTCGGTGATCTTGAAGGTACATGTAATACATGGATGTGTGCCAAAGACAACTTCCAGAAGATTATATCTTGGTGCATGAAATGTCAAGTAACTTAAGTTGTAACCGACCTGTAAAGGCTTCAAAGTTCAAACAGTTTTCCCAAGTAGAAGTGAATGTTTATCCAAATTAAAGCCGCAATGTTTTATTATGTTTCTAGTTTCTATATATTGTTCCATTGCAAATTTGATCGAGTTGTCAGGAGACAGGAGAATTGATTTTGTGTTAGATTGTATTTCTTTCTAATTTTTAACAATCCTCAGATTATCTTTTTCAGGTTCAAAAAGCTTTTGCATTATCAACATCGGGAAAGCTAATTGCTTGTGCATGCAATAATGGAATGGTTCTTCTATATACCCCAATGTCTCTGGAATACCTAGGCAAAATATTATATTCAAAGGCCAATACATTTTATGAACAGAATTTCCAACAGTTACCTGCACTGCCTGATGCAGTTGCATGTCAATTTTCAACCTTAGAAAAGCTTGGTGAGTGAACTGTTTTGATAATTGCATTTAACATACTATTGCATTGTGCATTGACATACTCTTCATTTTTACCATACAGTGGTTATTTACAGAGATCATAGCCTCTACATCTGGGACATCAATGATGTGAATCAGGTAAATGACTTTTGGTTTGCCTTTTATGGTAACTTTCATGTTTGATGAAAATTAGCGTCGTGTTAATGCAAGCTTTTCTTGAATAAATCTACCATAGGTCTGACCTTTTCCTAGACCTTACCTTAGTGAGAGCTTTTCAGCAGCAGGTTTCTCTTACATATTCATGATAGATTAGTTTCTTACTCTGGAAAGCCATTGCTTTTTAAATTAGTGGGTGCTGCAGTTAGTTTTTTCTCGTATTTTTAGGTGTTACATACATTTATCGGTAGTTAATGCAGTCAAACCTTTCTTTATTTTCCAGGCCACAAAGTGTTTTGCACTAGTTTCTCATTCCTCATGCATATGGGATATCAAGAATCTATGTTGTGAAAACATGCATGATCCATCTCTTGCATGCACTGCTAAAGGTTGTTCAGGAGGGATTTCTTTTGCAACATGCTCTACTGACGGTACAATTAGGCTATGGGATATTTCTTTGCAATCTGATTTGTCAAAAGACGCTGAAGAGCTTAAGAATGAACTATTGGGTTCTCCATGTTTAGGTAATTCACAATTGTCAAAATAATCAATTCAATTCTATCAGAATATATGAAAAATATCTTAATTTGAAGCTATAATTTGCTGAATATTATTTCAGAAATTTGATTGATTTTGTACAAAGACATAATGTTCATTTCATATACTAGTGTAGATAAATTCTGTTAATTTCAATCCTAAAATTAAGGAAAGAGAATCTGTAACCCCATTTTGTTGGGAGGTATCAATACATGTTAGTGGATGAAAAACCCACTTCTCTTTTAAAAACTTCAATAGGTTTGTATTGATGTCAAATAAAGGATAGTTTCAAATGGCACACGGCGTATTGTGGCTTCCCTTGTGCTTGCAGTTGCAGTGTTTTTGGAAATCACCAAAAAGCATGCAACGCCACAATGGCCGCAATGCAATACGTGAAACAGTGGCATTAGGCTTTGTATTCTTCACACAAATTGTTTTTATTTTTTTATTTCATAAATTTAAAGGGAGTTTTATATACCCCGTATCTCTTTATTACTTATTTTAAAAATCTCACATTCTTGTTGCTTTCCTAAAACTTTAGTCTCTATTTGTAAGATTGTTTCTATATTTCCTTATATATCACAATTTGTCTGCTTATTTAATTAGGAATAGTATTGGTCTAATACTCTAGTATTAATAAAAATAAGATTAACCGCTTTGTCATATGTAAAAACATCTAATATATTATCCACATCATATCAATATAATTTCATTATTGAGTATTCATGTTCTGCCCTGTGTACATAAAGGATTAGGTTCTATAACATCAACAACTTCTTATGCTATCTGCTATTTACATGTTATGTTCTTCCTGTCTATTGCTGCAGTAAGTGCTGGGACTTTTGAACGTGATGCAGTTAAGGTAGATCTTACCACTCAAGAATTTCGATCGCTTGCTGTTAGTTCAGATGGAAAGTATCTCGCTGCTGGTGATTGCAAAGGAAACCTTCATATATACAACCTTCAAACATCAGATTACACATGTTTGCAGGTAAATTCAGGCACTTGAGTTAATTTATAGTTATTGGCAATATTGAATGTATACTTATATGTTCAAGGTCATTTGTATCCTATTCCTGCATATTATTTCAGGGTGCTCACGATGCTGAGATTCTTACATTAAGCTTTACCTTGTCCAACCTAGACATATCTGGGGAAATAGCAAAAAGCAGTTACTTTCTTGCCTCAGGGGGACGAGATTGTATAATCCATCTCTATGATGTTGAAAGGTGTAGTTATGCAGTTTTACTTATAGGCTAACCTTATTGGCTGGCTGTGCATTTTGATGACTATGAGTGTATGGCTTTGCATTTTGATGACACTGAGTGTGTGGATGTGCAGAAATTTTGATCGTATTGGCAGCATTGATGATCATTCGGCTGCTGTGACTTCTATCAAAGTTAGCAGCAACAGTTGCAATATCCTCAGTTGTAGTGCAGATAGGTATGCCAGTATAGGTTTGATATTTCAAATATTAAATGAATTTGAAACAAAATAAAATGAATGGACTATGTAAGTTTTGCTCAATTGAATAATAAGAAACATAAGTTTTACATTGAAGGTTCTGATTTTGTGTGAAAAAACTACAAATGAATTTGAACTTTATCAAACTTTTATGGCTCATTATTACAATTAAGAAACACCATCTAGTAGTGCCTAGTGCCTACCCATTGACAAGTACTACTGGAGTTAAAATGTATAGGAAATGTATTCATTGAATAACTAAAACAAATTTTTAGTTCATTTTGTTTTGATCCTAATTTGTTATTTGGCTTAAATATGATTTTCGTACGCGGGAATTTTGTTTTAGTCTCTGTATCAATTTTTGTTCTAAATAAGCCCTTCAATCAACCAAACGTTTTGCTTTTGGTTCTTAAAGCTAAAATCCGCAGGAAAATTTATAAGTTTGCTGCAGATTTTCCTACGAATTTTCCTGCGGATTTTTGCTTTAGGGACTAAAATCAAAAAGTTTGGTTGATTCAAGGGCATATTTAGAACACAAATTGATACAGAGACTAAAACCAAAATTCTGCGTACATACAAGGACGAAAATGATATTTAGGCCTTGTTATTTTTAAGAAAATCCATTTGAATTTTGAAGCATTTTAATTAGTTACTTGATAATTTTGAGCATTGTTAGTTCTCCAGAAAGCCGTTTTCATAAATACCGGATGAAGGCCTATAAAATTTGCAGTTTAAACTTTAAAGAAGCCTATGCATTGCTTGGTATTAAGGCCCTGTTTGGCCCGGCTTATTTTCTACTTATTTTCTTCTCCTTAAAAATAGTGAAGAAGGAAAAAATTGTGTTTGACTCCACTTCTCTGTATTTTTTACTTCTTTACTTTATTTCTCTAATACTTTTAAGGAGAAATATGGCTAAATTCAATTTTATACTTCTCTATATTGTTTTTAAAAAAAATAGAAAAGTAGAAATTAAGCCGGGTCAAACGGGGTCTAAGATTTTATGTTGGACCTAACTCATCTTTACAAGCCACTTTCTATAAACTCATTTCAATCCTTATCTTTATTTTATGTGGGACTTGGGTTTTTCCCAATACACCTGCACGTGCCCAACACTATTGATCGGGCTTGGTTCTTGAATATAAATGATGGGTGGTCTGAATCAATAGGCTCTGATACCATATTAGGTTTTTATATTGGATCTAACTCATCCTTGCAAAACCAACTTGTAAGGTAAGAGGTGCCACTCTTTATAAGCTCATTTAAGGCCTTCTCTTTATTTTATGCGGGATTTGGGTTTTTCCCAATAAGGCCTTCTCTTTATTTTATGCGGGATTTGGGTTTTTCCCAATACTTGGAAATATTCACAAATTTATTTAGAACACAAATTTTCTTTTTGGTTATGTTTTGCCTTTGGTATTATGTGCTTATTCTCAACACCCACTGATTTCCTTTGAAATTATTTGCTAAAGTAACCGATGAGCCTGATATTACTTTAATGGCATTGAATGTTTTCCTCTGAAATTAACATAATCCTTTTTATTACAGTTTCCTGGTGCTTCATGATATATTGATAGCAGATAATGGTTATAAAATTTTGCTGCAACATCGTCAAAGGACTTCACAATTCGGAACTGTTTATGACATGGCTGTGGATCTGACATGTGAGACTGTTGTCACAGTTGGGCAGGTATGTTGATGTTTCATATCAATGATACTCATTTCAAAATTCAAAGTTGGTTACACCGTTGTAGAAGACTTCCCAAGTAAATTCTGAAACATTTTGTCGTATTAGTTGAATGCTCGTAATTAGAAGATCCAACACTCATAATTTGTAGAATCGACACTTAGAGTTACTAATTGTATTATCATACTTGTAGGATAAGAAGATAAAGACATTTGACATGGCCACAGAGAGACTAATAAGGTCCTACAATCATGATAAAGTTTTTGGAGAGCCTATAAAGGTGAGCTTCGTTGTTTGAAAACATTGAATATATCATTCTTCTTTATCAGGAGCTAATAATGTTGACAGGTTATAATGGATCCAAGCTCCACATATGTGGTCTGCACATTCTCTAACAAGTCCATCTACATATATGACTTTATGACTGGTGAGATGGTTGCCAAGGCCATAGGACATGCTGAAATTGTTACGGGTGTCATCTTCTTGCCGGATTGCAAGCATATAGTTTCAGTAAGATTTTTTCAGTTTTAATGTTTACACACGCGTGCGCACACAACAATACATATTAGTATATTTTTTTTAATGTACTCCCTCACTCTGGACTCAAATATAAGCAAAGATTCTTTTTTCATATTCATTGAATAACTGATGTAGAGGACTTATTGCTACCTTCGTGCTATGATGTGGAGTATGTGCTTGATGTTTTTCTCAAAAGTATGGTGAACATTGTAAGCTTTAACAACATAACCCTGTGTCACAAGAAGTTAGTTTAATTTTGTACTGCCTAGAAGTGTAAGCCATCAATTTATGTTTGTACCCTTTCATATTTTTTTAGAGATATGATAACTAGTCATTGTGGCATTTAATGAATATTTATAGATCACAAAAACTCATTTCTATATATCAGGAAATAGTGCTAAGGTTACTGATTTTTAGAAATGAGTTTTTGTAATTTGTAACTACTTATAAAATGCCACAATGGCTGGTTATCATTTCTTTAAGAAAACATGAAAATGTACAAACAGAAATTGATGGCTTGGCACATCTAGGCAGTACTAAATTAAACTAAGTTTTTGAGACATATGGTTATATTGCTAAAGATTACAATATTAACCATACCTTCGAAGAACATCAAACACGTACTCTTTGATCTTGTTAAGTCTATAATCTTTTCTTCACATATACTCCACGTCATAACACAAAGGTAGCTATGAGAAGCGTTTGGTGAGAGACAAGGCAAATAAATGACTAGTTCTCCTATTTTAAAAAATTAGCCTTAAATGCAATTTAAGTCCCCTTATTTTCAATTTTTTGAAGTATTGATCCCCTATTTTAAAATCCAACTTTTTAGTCTCTCTATTTTAATTTTTTTGAAGTTTTGGTCCCCTTTTTTAAAAACCAACTTTTTAGTCCCCTTATTTCAATTTTTTGACTTTTGATCCCTCACTCCATATTGATGTTAATCTCGATGATATGTCAAATGCCACATAGACAAAATAATTACACCTAACATTATTATTTATTTTAATTTCAATAAATTATATTTAAAAATTATAGTTTAATTTATTTTAATTAAGAATAATTTTTCTAACTAAATATAATTGACTTTATAAAAATTTTAAAACATTTTTTACTTTATTAATTTTTTAATAAAATATTTTAAATGTAATTTATTGAAATTAAAATAAATAATAATGTTATGTGTATTTATTGTGTCTATGTGGCATTTGACACATCATCAAAGTTAATCTCAATATGGAGTGAGGGATCAAAAGTCAACAAAATTTAAAATAGGGGGACCAAAACTTCTAAAAATTGGAAATAGGGGGAGCAAAAAGTTGGTTTTCAAAATAGGGGAACCAAAAATGCATTTAAGCAAAAAAATTATCGTTCAAGGTGAATAGAAGTAGAAGAGTGCAACCAAAGGAAGAGGGTGGCCATGAAAAAGAAGGTAGCAGTGCTGGCAGATGGTGAGTTGAGTGAGGTTTGGGGTGGATGGGGTAGCTAGCTATTTTCCTCTCTTAATTTTTTATTACTATAATATATCCTTTTACCTTTTATTTAATCTGGTCCATAATTTTCTAAAATGTAAAATCACAACATCCAATTGTTATTAATCTTTGCGCACTAATAGTCAATTTTTCAAATTGTCCTTGCTATATGCTGCCTTCGTTACAGATAACTAATAATAACAAAAGTATAAATATTACAAAAGTAACATAACAAGTCTTAAAAGCCTACATAATTTTCAAGTAAACTAATGGTTATAGTAATTAACAAGTCAATGGTATGTCAAACGAGTCAAGGTAACATAACATATCTCAATAGCCAAAAACACATCACATACAGCAATTAAAGTCAATACGATCACAAATAGAAGATTGTTGCAATCAATGATTTCATTGTTAAATTTTCAAGGTCTTGTCATTCTGTGATTTATTTGTTTCTCATCACAATAGTTTGTAAGATCCTTCATCAATTTCTCATCTCGATGATGCTGCCCTCTCTTTTGTAACCATCAACAATTTTTTTATTAACTTATTCCTTATTCAGGTGGATGGTGATGGTTGCATTTTTGTATGGAAATTGCCCACTCCGTTGTCTTCTAAAATATTGGAGAAAATAATGGAAAAAAGTAATCCATTGCCTTCAAGAATCCTTGATCAACCTCCTGCTTGTAGTCATCTATCATCTTGCAAAGAAGAGTGTCAGTACTGCAAGATCAATCATGAGGATTTCCGTTCATTAAGGAAAGAAAGCCAAAGTGGGAACAGAGTTCTTAATTCAAAAAGTTGCCATAGAGAGACGCCATCTTTTAAGTATAGCATTTCAAGACTTCCCAGATGGGCACAAGCAAACACGGCCGACTACAATGATATCAGCAGGAATATTAATGAGACTTCATCAGAGGTATCTGTACTCTGATTATTTCTTTTTCTTTGAGAAACTAGATTGTATTCAAATTTTCTGCCCACAGTTTCAAATATGCAGAAGCTTTTTTATGCCTATGAAAACATATTGGAATTTTGAGAACAATACACGAGTAGAGTTATATGTATCATTGTAAAGGATAAATTAATTATCTATAGTTTGAAACTGGCATTTAATTGCATTCCAGTTTTGGAAATGTGCAAGTGTCAAGGTTTAAAAAATAAGGAATTTATTGTTGTGGTGTCAAGCACACAATGCAGATCCGGAACACAATGCCTCTCTTAGTTCCATGGTCACCATGGACGGTGTTAGGATCCACTTTCTAATATCTCTTGCATTGATGATGGTCAGGTATATTCTGCTTTATCTCCAAACGTTCAAATACCATCAGATCATGCTTCTTTATCACCAGATACTGTGGACACTCAATGCTCTTCAAGGCCTAGAGGTACATCCAAGTAAGCATTGAACCCCAATCTTAAATCATGAACTTTTGGTGGCATAGCACTGATAGCAGTACTTTGCTCATGAAAACACTATAATTTCAGAAACACTGCATTGGACAACCATTGGCGCTCTGTTTACACTGTTTGTATGGATGCACTTTCCTCCCCAGAGATGCAGAACGTACTTGACACAAAGTTTCCAAAGATTTTCCCGAGTTTAAGTAAGTTGGACCCTTTTACTCACATCATATTGCTCTCAATCTCAGTTTTATATATGATAGCGCAGAAACCAAAGTGACAACAAAGCTTGATTTAACTTTAATGTGGATATGATTTTGATGACAAAACCTAGTGTAACTCACAAAAAATATTCTTGTTACAATATTGTTTCTTACGTATAGTTTTGAATGCATCTATTGCTAATGGGTATTCGGGATTGCTTGCAGAGTGGCTGGCAGTGTCTTAAAAACTGAACTGTATTGCCCAGTAGAACCATGAACTGGCTATATATATCTCCAAAAAGAACTTTATCTGGTTCAACCACAATTTAATCATTGTCAAACCTCAAACTATAATGGATGAACCAATCAAATCACATTAGGAGGCATCGTTGTTTTGATGATTGAAATCCATATCAGTTTTAAAAACGCTAGGTGGTCAAATTGTTAATATTTGATTTGTAAATACTTGTACACAAGCAATACATTGACATTGTGCTTGTGTATCATATTCATATGCACATGATCATGACTCTATTTTTTCTTCCTAAATGAGAACAATTCCACATAAAAATTAGAAAATAACAAGTTTGGACACGGGGGCAGCTTTGGGGGATCATCCACATTGGGTTCAAGAACAACGATTTAAGTGAGTCGGACATCACACACTTACCCAAAATCTTAAGGCAATAGGTTTATGGGTCTTCCCTCTCATAAAGTGTTCAACCTTCACTTTTTTAAGCAATGTGGGACTTACTCACACTTGCCATAACAAAACAAACTCAAAGAAACACCATAATACAGAAAGAATTCACTTTTTGGCATTGCCGTTTGCCTTCTTTCCTCCTCCTTGAACCTTTAAATGACATATTTACATAGGGGACATATATAGGTATTAGTGGCTGCCGCCACTGCTGCTGCTGATGGTACGAATCCTACTCAATATTATTGGATGCGTCTGATTAGATAGTCATTAATCATTGTCTGTTAAACTCATTATTTTTTTCTGGTGACTTTGGTACGAATCCTACTCAATATTTTTTCATAAGCTTATAAAAACATGCTCTAATGTTCTAAATGATGGCTTATTGCAGGACAAGATAGGGCTATGATCAGTGAGGACCAGATAGGTCTTGTTTTGGACCAGCATGTTGATAACAATAATGATTCTTCTTGTTATTCTGAAGAAGTTTCTGATAGAAAAGTTGAGCAGTTGCATTTAGATGAATTTGGAAGCACGTCAAAAACAAATCTCGAAGATAACTTGGACAGTCTGCAATGTGAAAAAGACCGTGATATCTTTAAGCAACATTTTGGCAACTTATCAAGTACACACAAGGTCAGTGTTGCATTCAAGGAGAGTTGTGTTTCTACAACATTTCCTTATTTTCTTGATTTTGTTTGTATTATTAAATTTAGAATATAGTTTTGGTAATACAACTGGTTTTTTATTTAATTTTATTTTTCGTAAAAATTATCTCTGGCTTTGAAAATCAAATTGAGCTTGGAAAAATGAAAGAATTGGTATCCTACTCAGTTTCCTGGATTATGGATTAATGAAAAGTTATGTATTAAAGCTGTAAACATTAATTTCTTGAAAAAACTAAGCCGTCTTCATTGAGAACTTTTGTAGCAAAAATTTGTGATAAAGAAGTGTATCTAAACAAGATTTACGTGACTTGCTCCATACTTAATACTGAAGCGAGTAAGACATCGTATAAGGTTTTCTTGATCTTATAAATGCTTTTTTTTTCTTTTTCTTGAACCTATTGTCTGCACAGATGGAGTCAAGGAATTCATCAGTTAGAAAGTTTTCTGCAAGATATACTGTAAAATGGGATTATGCCGGGGACTACAAGAAATTATTTAGTAGTCCTGTCAGGAATTTGACTGATAGCAAGAGGTGGAAGGAAGAAGTTGCAACTGATAATATATCTGAAAACAGATCCTTGCAGGTGAAGGAAGTTGAAGAAGTGAGAAACTCTTGTGAACAGGTATGTATGATATACTGATTTATAAAACCATGTCCTTCCTTTTGCAATAAAAGCACCTTGAAGAATAGTTTAAAATTAGTGATTGGAACTTTGAATTACGGGTTATGTTTCATCGAAACACGATTCTACATAACCGTGTTCATTAGTTGTTCATACTCTTTAAGTGCTTCTTTCTATTTTAGTTTTTTTTTTCCAAAGGCATTTCCATTTTAACACTTCACAATGAAATACTGATAAACCTCTAGGTTATTAAAAGTAGCACAATGAACCACTTTGCTCAATTTATGCTTCTCAAATGTCTATTGTAGAACCTCAAGAATTCAGCACCAGATTCAAAACATGAGCTAATCAGCTGCCCTGCCAAAGAAAATTCAATTGACAGTCAGCTGGGGCTAGACAGAGATCAAACGAAAGGCGGTTGTGAAGGGAGTGAACTGCAAGAAACCATAGCTGCTTGCAAGAAAGCATTTGGTAGCTTGGATGCAGCAGCTGAGAGTGCTGTGCAAATATTTTCGAAATTAGATAAGGGTTTTGGGGAAGAGGTTTCAAGGGATGAAGTTCAATTTTTAAATGATGCTGCCGAGTTACTTCCACTAATTGTTGAGAAAGTAAATACTGTTGCTAGATTGGTTCAATATAGGAAGAACAATAACTGAGGAACTTAGATTAGGTGTTCCAAAATTAAATTATTAGTAATTGTTTTTGTAGATTTGCCAAAAGGCTATCAGGAAAAAGTTTAGGATACCAGAAGAAGGGAATAGGCATTTATTGAATATAATTCAGTTAGTCTTCTGCAGAATATAATGATCCTTTAGTTTACTTTGACAAGTTGACATTTTTATATCAAGTCCTAATTCCTGAAGAACTAGTAGTATAAATTTCTTCACATGCATTTATAAAAGAAATCAAATATTTATAACTTGTAATAACTGCTCTTTTTTTAAAAATCAATTGAAATTATATATTTAGATTTATTTTTTTTGACAAGATATATTTAGAATCTTACATGTGATGAATCATAAATTTATATTAATCGAGAGGTTTTCATAAAATAGACTCGATTTTAATATGATACTTGTTTTATTTAGATGATTTTTATCTCTCCCCTTTATGTGTGGATTTTTTATGACTTAATATTCTGTCTACGTAAAAAAAAAATGATCACATTTTAGTTATTTCTACTTCCAAAATATGACATCAATAATAAATAAAATTATGTAAAATTGTCATTTCTTTTGACAATCTCATAGTAGTATTTTTTTTTAATACGTGTACACAAATCTTATTTTAAAAATTTTAAAACAGAATTATGCTACTAAAAGTACGGTACTTGACATCTTTGATGAACAAACATGATTAGTCTTATACTTACTCTGTATTACTATGACTGGGAGAGAGTACTAAGCTATGTTTTGAACAAATCAAGACTTTGAAGTGATTTGTTAATGACTTGGGAATTTGGAAAACAATATGAATTGCCTTATTCCAAGAATTTCACATCAAGGCAGGCATCGCCTTTGCGTGTTGGAGCTTAATTAGTTCCAATTGCACTATAAGCCTACATGAAATGACATGACATGATGCATCAAAAACCAACAAAGGAAGGAACCGCACGAGCTATATAAATAAAGGAAAATGTTGCCATAAATAAATAAATAAATATTCCGTATTCTTGAAGTTGGTCTATATGCGGATATATTTTAAGAATACATATATTTTTAATCTTTATAAATATTTGAATTTTTTACTTTTATTTTTTTAAGAAAATTTCTTTATTTTTTAGTCTCTACAAAAAAAATTTAACATAACTTTTGATCTTTACTTTGAAATCAACTCACGGGTACTATTTAAATTTTGAATTATGTATTGCAATCATGTTAAGTATATTAGTAAAAATTAAATTAAATTGATTTATAAAATTTTAATTTTTTTAATTAGGGGTGAATTAAATATAAATTTTTGAAGTGTTTGCCTTACAATTTTATATTTAATTCATCATTTGTTAAAAAATTATGAATATTTGTGAGAATAATTTTTATAATATTATAAACATAAATACAAAATTTGATTAAAAAATGTGAATCGTACACATAGTTGATTGAAAGCATGGATCAAAAATCATGACTAAAATATTTAGAAGACCAAAAAGTGGGATTTTTTTTTTAAAGGGACTAAAAGTTGAAGGTTCAAATGTTTATAGGGCCATAAACATATTTAACCCAACATTTTCATGATAAAAATTACATTTATCCTCTCAAATTAAAACTATATTTAAGAGAATTCATTCCTCAAAAGTAAACTTATAAATAGGGGTGTAAATCGGATTGGAAAAATCGATTAAACCGACATTCTAAACCAATTCAAACCAAGAAAAACTGATTTTATGGTTCGGATGATAAACCGAATCGAAACAATTAAAACTGATGTAGTTTGGTTCGCTTCGATTCTCGGATTCAATTTTTAGAAATTGATGAACTGAACTGATGATTATATTATTATCCATTTATTGAGTTTAGTGCATAAAAGTTCAAACATTTTTTCCTTTTAATCAATAATTCATTGGTTCAGACATTAAATTTACCAAAAACTGATTCAAATCGGTCCAATTACACCCTTACTTATAAATATAAATATTTCACAAAAGAGTGATTTTATGTGTAAAATTAAAAAAACTAGGGATGTATGTACTTAAAAATACTAGGGATGCAAATAGCAACTTCCATAGCTCTATAATTGGATTTACCCTAGTGGCCATATGTATCATGGTTTGGAAGAAGGCCCAAAAAAAAAATCATATGGTGTAAATATCAACTTCCACGACACTTCTTTGTTTTTTTTGGTAAAGATATAGGATGTGTTTGATCTACTAAAAAAATAAGAGATTATACAAAATTTGTTTAATACTATAAATGTTTATTCTATGTTGTTCTTTCTTATACTGTTTTGTCCAATATAATTTTATAAATCAAACAGACTCATAATAGCTAAAATTTCATCTTTTGTAAATAAATAAGTGTACTAAAGTTCGAACTCTGATTTTTACACATTAAGTGTTATCTTCCTACATACCAATTGAGTAACTTACGGGAATAACTCTTCTTTGTTAACTTTTATAAATAATATATCATCTCCTTAGAAGAAAAAAAAACAAACGATAATCCAACAAAATAACCATTTAACAAAACACCTTTTTATCTTTTATTGTAAGTTTACAATATAACTAAAATAAAATAATAAGATAAATTAAATGCAATTATTAGGCTTGTAACTCATCATTTTGATACTAGAATTATGAAATGATAAATTAAATGATTTTCTCCTATTTTTATGTTTTCTATTTTTTTTAACTTCATTAAAAGTTCAAATCCCTCAAAAACAATTGTGATTGTGATTATTAGTGTTATTTTATTAATTAATAAAAATATGGTTAGATACATTGAGTTGATACATTTAAGACATGATTAGTTAGAAGATTTTTTTTTCTTCTGATTACCATGATATTGGTACGAAGTTTTTATTACCGTTAGCGATGACTAATTTTCGTCCGGGAATCTTATGAGGCACAATCTTTAATTTAAAGACTATATCATAAGACTCTTCTAACTTTATTTTATTTTATTTCTAGTAATTTAATCGATAAACTTACAAATTTTAATATAGAGAAATATGAAATTCTAAATTTAAATTCAATTTATTACATTTCAGCGTTTTGCGATTATTAACTGGACTATATTTATTGACTCAAACTCTTCTATTTATTACTTTGGAATCTGATTTCAAATCAGCTATTGATCTCATCCTTGAAGATAATAATAATTTTCATTCTCATGTTTTTCTTAGCCAAATTCTTTAAGACACGTAATTAGTCCTTAATTGCTCTCTCATATTCTAATAGAAGAGAATTCATGTGTTGATTGATTAGCTAAACATAGTGCTCAATCTAAAATTAATAGTTGTGGCCTGTGGGCTTCTCCCCCTCTGCAATTAGCGCATGTGCTTCTTGTAAATACTATAAATTTCTTTAGGTCGCGTCATCGTTAGTCCTTTTTTGTTTTGTTCTTTTTCTTTCCCTTTAATAAAAAAATTGAAAACAAATACATAAAATTACATCATGCAAGATGCATAAAATTCACAAGTCTCATCTATCACCAGCAGAGTCAAGCTTATATATATTCCTCCATGTGGAAACATACTTTATTGTAAATCTTTTCAAGTACATCTTCATCAACTTCACTCCACTTTATCACTAAAAAGGAAAATGAGGCAGTAACAAAAGCAAATATAATCTTTTCTTTTTTCATATCCTTTCAACTTTCGAAATCAATTTCACATTTTCACCTATGATTTTCTTGATTTTTATTTTTGTTGATACAATACAAAACTTAATTGCAAGTACATATACTATAGTTTTAGTGTACACATCTATCTAGCCTCCTCTTAATTTGTTTATCTTATCTTACACTTTTCCTTTCCTTTTCTCATTTTCAAGATATGCAATGGGTTAATGTTGCTCTTTTAGACCTAAAATATATTCACACTAATTTTTATTGAAATATTTTATAAATCCCTAGGAGGGTATCCCTAGATATATCATATATCGCACTCTAGGCTATACTTCTCCTTTTGTCTTGCTTTAGTAACATGCCAAACTCTACATTCTCCCATTGGGATATTCCTCCACTCTATATATTTCATATCTATCAATTTTCAAGGCTATTAATGTAAATTCAACGACTAACTAGACAATTTAATCACCATGATAAAAATAAATTAACCTATCTTAAGTGCTACCTAGCAACTTGCCCAAAAAATGCGCAATCATGGCCATTTGTGGCACTGCCACAAACAAGGGCCGGCCTTATTAGTAGGTGCTAATGTAAGTGATTAATTAATTACAACTAATCTCCAACATTAATCAAACGGTATAAAACATTGTGTTTGAGGCTATTTGAGTTAGATGGATGCCATTTGGAGTGATTGGCGGCAACAAAAGAGGGTTTATTATTAGTCCCTCCGTCTCATTATATAAGTACTCTTGATTAATATCATGTTTATTAAGAATTGTTGGTAATGTAATTATTGTGTCTAATTTGTGTGTAAATTTTACCAAATTGTCCTTTGTTTGTATATGTAAAAATTTGACTTTTTGTATTCCAATGGAAGTTAGTAGTACTAATAATTAGGAGTATGTATAGGGAAAAAAGTAATAATGCACCTAGTAATTTGCAAAGGAGCGTATATTTTAAGACTAGAGGAAGTAGTTTTTTTTCATATAACTTAATTAGTGGTTAGAATTTTACTCATAAAAGTGAATAAGTAGGCGTACTAGGATTCGAACCTCAGTTCTGCACTTTACGTATAATGTTCCTACCAACTGAGCTAAGCTCGCGAGAAATTATTATTATTATTATTATTATTATTTATTTTTTTTTTTGCATGATTTAAAACTTTTCTATGTATATATATATGATTAACAAAAATAATAGAAATGTATCAATATAAAAGGTTTTATATCATCAATAAGCTAAGTCACAACCATTTATATGTAATGATTTATTTTTATAAGTAAAATAATTTAATTAACTACAATCAGTGTAAAAAAATTATGATTAAAGTCAAATATTTTTAATGAACAAACTACTATGATTGTTTGAATGGATAAAATATTTTTACATGATAATATATACTAATAATATTCAAAATAATTATTGTGCTTTTAATATTTATCAAGTAAATTATTGTAAAAAATATATTTATAAAGTAAATAGATTGAAAATAATGCATTTCTATCATAAGTGAAAATGGCAAAAAAGTTTTGCACAAACATATTGTGTCCAATATGGAGGCTTTGTTTAAAGTAGTTTATCATTCTCTACGTTTGTTTTTTATTCACAAAAACAAAAAGCCTCTTATTTATATGTGATGCATATATTTGTGGGGTAAAGGTCCTTCATTTAGATTGTCCTTTTGCATCAAATTTTCCTTTGTAATGATGAGGTTCATCCTTTTCCCTTTCTTTATCTTTTCATTTCACACATTATTTGTTTTAGGCATGGATTTGTATAGTCATTCAATTCATGTTCAATATTTTGGTTCGTTGTCAAGGAATATAATAACTACAAAATAATGAGAGAATATATATATTTCAAAACTATACATGTGTAGCCAATGAAGAGTGACTTTTTTTTAATGTTTGAAGAAGATTAATAACTTTTTGTGATTGTGGGCAAATGGGTTGTTATTATGGACAATAATTACCCAAACATATACTTAGACAACATTATTGAATATAATGAGTAATGACTTAGGCAAAGATTAGTGGAATATATAGATTGGATGCGCACGTCTATATCTACCCATTCTATTGATTGGCAAGATAATATATAGCTTAGTAGTATCAATTTTCAAAACAATCTATATTTTTGTTAGAAAAGTTAGGTAATTGTCATATATATTATATGTTCTAGCTAGTAAAAAATCAACGTTTAGATCCCAAAAAAGTTGAGTTCAAATTAATTTACATTGTGGTGTGAGGAGTGAGGACTTTATGGTGAGTAATATATAAATGAGTGATGTTAGTCTACGAAAGAATTCACCAAGGAACCCCTTCACTTCATTTATTTGAATCAAATATTAATTAAAATAAGTTTATAAATATGAAACAATTTTTGGTCCAATGCATGTCCGTGTGATTTTGACGAAAATCTTGTCGTAACATATACTCCCTCCGTCCCATTATATAAGCACCATTTCAAAAAAAGTCTAGTCCCAAAATATAAACTCCTTTGCAAGTTATTAGGTGCAATTATTACTTTTTTTCTTACACATACCCTTAATTATTACTACTAACTTGCATTGGAATACAAAAAGTCAAATTTCTACACATACAAACAAATGAGAATTTGGTAAAATTTACACACAAACAAGACACAATAATTACATTACAAATATTTCTTAATAAGCATGAAATTAGTCAAGAGTGTTTATATAATGGGACAGGGAGTAGCATTTTCCTATGTAAATCTTATTTATGTTGGTGCTTTTTAACATGTGCCTTTTGAGAAATGTTAGGAAAATCTTAACATGTGCTCTTAGGGCATACGTTAACACGACCCTTTAAATTATGGGTTTTTTTTAATTTTGATGAACTCCTTAATACATCTCGCTTAATTAAACTTATTACTATATACTCATTCCGGCCTTAATTATAAGCAACTTTTCAATTTTTAGATTCATGAATTATTAATGTATTTGAATTATAATTAAGGTTGGATGGAGTAAAAGAGATTGCATTTCAAGCATTGTGAGTGTTAAATTTTGTACACGTCAATTAATCACAAGTGACCACACTACTTTTCGAGCTAGTTATTATGTACATCTGTCTCTAATTATAAGATTCTTTTGAAATATTCTGTCTCTTTTTATAAAACACCATTTCAATTTTCAAATATATTTATTATTTCTGTTTCTACATCTTACAATAAATACTTTGATAAACTCTCTCTCTCTTAAACAATAAAATAGTAAAAACAACATTCACTAAAAATAAATTTATTACTATTTTTCACTTTCTTAATTTTCGTAATTTAATCAACGGAGTCTTATATTTAAGGAAAAAGATAATAAATTCTAAAAAATGTTGGCTAATTAAGAAGAAATTTTTATTAATAGGGAATGAAGAGATATTTAAGCTATATACAAGCTATTTTCAAGGTTTCTTTTGATACTATATGGCTAACTAGTTTTTTTTTACACAATTATAAGGCTAACTAGTCTATAATTAATAGAGGGATTTGAACATTTTTTTTTATAAATTAAGATATCTTCGACGAACAGTTACATAAACTAATATATCTCAAAAATAACTGTGATTCATTTAATGGATCGGATATATTGATCTCTTAATAAGATATGATTTGAATAGGATATTGGGTGCGTTTGTTTTAGCTTTAAATAAAATGAATTTTTTTGTGTTATATAATTTTGTGTAAAAAAAATCAAAGGATTTTAAAAACAATTAATACACGAGTGGAATCCTCTACATTTAAAAAAATAAATGGGAGACTTCATTTGAAAAGAGAGAAAAATTCAAAGGATTTTAAAAACAATTAATTATGTAAAAAAGTTTGTTTAACTTTCTAGCCTTTTTTTTAGTCTCTCTTATTTGGTGAATCCTTACATTGTCACTCATATCCTTTGACCGAAACACAAAGGGCCAAAGCATTTCTTTTTTCTCATGAAGTGTTCCACACATAAAATGTGGTTTAATCAACATATAAGTTACCCATCTTAGGTATTGAATGCTTAATGTTCTTTTTATTTTTTTACTACTTATGTGTCCGATCAAAGCCTAAAACCATCATTAAGTAAAGAAGACTTAGTTAAAAAAAAAAAACTTAAGAACAACTTGCATATAGAGTACTACTAGTTATTACTCCAATCGATACTAGTATGTACACACATAATAATCAAGTAAATCAACTATAGAAGTCAATTATTTTCACTATTCTACTTGTTAATTAATCAACGTTTGGTTCTAAATTTTACTTATTCCATGTGAAAGTTTGAATCATCTCTTATAAAAGTACTATTTTTTTTACAAGAAAAAAGTATTATTATAAGTACATATATTACAATATAGTAGTTGTTATTTATTTTTGTATTTATATAATTCCATATACCTAGACTAGCAATATTATAAAATGCTCATTGGCACCGTGATTTAAGCGTGACTAAATAAAGAATCACATTCAACTTGTTAATTTTTTTTTACAATTTTTTTTTATAAGCTTTACAAAAATTTGTTAATTGTTATGAAACTCAACTCAAATCCAAACAAGAGTTTCTAACTCTAGTCAAATACTCAAATTAACATGTACATTTGCTATATATAAATTTTGATATTACATTAATATATCCATGGCCAAATCACCGCACTCTGATAATAACAATCAAACAATGATCCGCAAATTACAATGGTTTTCAAGCTACCGCATATAACTTTTTCAGATACTCACAAAGTATATATGTTGGTATTTATAAAGTGTGAGTGTCTAACATTGGACGAAAAATGTATGTTGAGTAAATATAAGTGAAAAAAATTATGAAATACCTAATTTCTTAAGATTTTAGGTGAAAATAAATGTGATATTCAATTCATTTATATGATTACTCTTAATCCAATGTCTAGAAATTTCATGTTCTCTGCACTTCATATATACGGTGTGTTTGTTTTTAGAAAAAAAAATTTATTTTATTATTTTAATAGTGTTTGTTATAGATTTTTTAGAACATCATTTTGTTTAAAAAAATTATTTTTTACCTCAAAATGAAAAGATAATCTAAATAGTTTTTCTAGAAAAAAAATTTAAGGGTGCGTTTGGTTTAGATTTTACTAAAATTGATTTTTATAGTGTATGTCGATTTTGCGTTACAAATTTTTTAACAAAGAGTTTATTTAATAAAAGGTTCAAATAAAAATTTAGTTAAATAACTTGTCTTAAAATGTCGTTTAAAATATTATACCATTCTATTACAATTTTTTTGGTACAAATAAAAATTTAGTTAAATAACTTGTCTTAAAAAAATCTGTAAAAAAGAGTTATTTTAAATTACTTTTCGTAAAAATGGTTTTTTAGAGATAGCTTTTTTAAAAAATTGTGATTTTTATTAAATTAAAATTTCTAAAATGAATATTTATTAAATCATAAAATGTCAAAATCACATTTTATATATTTTAATATACCGTTTAAAAAAAACATTTTATTTTAATTTATAAAAAGATGAATTTGTAATAACTCTTACTATTATAATTAATTTATCGTAAAAATAGGGTATCTTATTGAATTGAAATGGATAGGAACCAAAAGGTGAGGCTCTGCTAGGGTTGGAAAACCACCGCGCCGCCACCCTTCTTTCCCCAACCGGCTGCACTTCCTTTCACTCCTTCACCCACTGCTCTCGACTTTCACCTTCTTCCGGGTCGCCTTTTGCTCCAAATCGTTCACCATGTAGCCGATTTGGAAGGTGGTGCGAAGAGGGTTCCTTGACCTCCGCATCACCTCTATCACCCCTGTAGGGGTTGTGACGCCGTCGGTGTTTGATGTCGCGCCGATCCCATCACCACCATGGTAGTTTGTGACTTGCGTTCGATAGTAATTGATGGGTTGAAAAAGAAGATGTTTTGTTGCCCTGCGGTGGTTTATAGAAGCCACTGTTTGTTTAAGCCAGAAGAAAACTCTGGTAGTTCATCTCTGTACGTGCTATTTGGTTGGAGATTAGATGGTTTTGGCGATTCTCATATTTGTGGTACTCAGTTCCAGCGATTGACCATCCCTCGATCTGGCTTTCAAAAGGTTATGGGCTGCTTGCTTTTCAACTAGATTTGTTTGGTCAGATGTTGATATTTTAATATTCGTTTCAGTCATTGATTTCATACTACATTGCTTGAAAAAGATTCATTGTGCTTGCTACTGGGAGTAGTGGATACGTGGACCGTTGCCGTGTTGACAATGACGGTCAGGTTCATTCGCTTATTTTGCTATGACTTCTATTTTGTCTTTTAGGATTAAGTAGAAGTTGGTTTACTATGTTGTTCTACGCGTTTGTGGACACACTGGGTTATGTCTTTGTCCCCCAGTTTTTGTATTTCTCTTTTTACTTCTTTATTAATAATATGAGCTATAGATGGAGGACGGGGAAAGATAGAGATGCCAAGAATATTGGGATGTCTTTCCCTACCTCGATATCTAGATGCTTTTGATTTATCTAGAAAAAAAAAGTTATTGTAAAAATAAATAGAAAGAAAAAATCATTTTTTTAAAGCTAAAATAAACACACCCTAAACTAAGGAATTAAGTGTTCGGGCTGACTTTGTTTTAGCATTAATTCTTCTTTAAATTTTAAGTAAGGTCAATCACATATTTTATGAAGTTCTTATTAAAAAAAAGTGGTTTAATACTAATGAAAAAAATATAGAGATTTATCTCGACAAAAAAAAATTAAAATACACAAAAGAAGAAAAGAAGATAAATACAAAGTACAAACTATATCAAAATATTTTAGTTTAAAGAAAAAAAAAAGATAAGTATTTTTATACAAAAAAAATACCAAAAAACTTTTACTTTATTTGTAAAGCTCTTTTTATTATTTTTAAACTTAAAACAATTTTTACTCTAAAAAAAATTAAATCAAACGAAACCTAAGTGTAGGAGCTTCACCTTTTGAAAATGTGATTTTTATGATAGTAAACAAATAGAAAGTTAAATTTTCTTAGAAATCTCTAAAAAAATCTCTAAATTTTTTCAAAACAAAATCATTTTTCTAAAGATTAAATAAACACACCATAAAAAGTGTTTGTGTTGAATATCAAGTGTGAGTAACAATCTCACATTTAATGAAATGTTAAATAATTTTTTTTTTACAGAAAAATGTTAAATAACATAAAAATGAAAAGTGTTGGTGTTTTTGTGTTGGTCTTATTTTTGATAAAACGCTAATTATATCAAATGTGTTATAAGATGTGAACATATTTGTGTTGATGTGCTATCCAATGTGCCCACATGTATAAACTCTGGAGTTTCAGGCTTATTTACGCATCATATCTTTTAAGAAGATAGATTTGCTTCGCTTTTATTTCGCTTTGCTTGCTGGTCAAGGCGCGAGCTATGTCTGAACCATTATGATTAGTTGTAACCTTCATTCTTTTGTAAGAAATATTTTTCAATTATAGAAATATTTTATCTGGTTCTTTTTTATGTTTCTTAGGTCAGAATTATTACAAGAGCTTTCGTGAAACCCAAGACAAGTCTACAACCTGTATTACACTAAGACTATATGACAAAACCTAAAGACACACTTACACAGTCAGTAAAGAATAGAGTTTTTAGGGTTTATGTTTTGTTATTTATTATTTGTGACTCTTTGCTAGTGTCGTCTTGATACTTGCATAAGGACTGAGTTTTTGAGTTGTAATCCGAAACTTTTAAGCAATGAATATTTGTGTGCTAATCTAAGCTTTGAAGTACGAGTAATGTTTTATTGTTTGGAGAGTGTTCTCTACCTTTAATTTGATTGTATTTGATAAAGATAACACTGGTCTGTGTTTAGTCATAGGGAGTGAGACAAGTTTCTCTTACAACCTATGAAGTACCTAGGTAGAAATATAGCACGAGTATTGCCGAAGACCTAAGTTGTAAACCGAGGAGTAATCCGGATAGCTTAATGATAACATTACACTAGTGGATTTCCTTCCTAGCTTTGTTTGCCCCAGATTAAGTGACGTTGCATCGAACTGGCTTAACTAATTACTTGTGTTATTTACTGCTTTTATTATTTATTCTTTTTATTACGTATGTTGCAAATTTATTAAATGTGCTAACATCACACAACAAATCTCAAGTGTTGGCACATCACATAACACATCGTATAAGTTGTACGCCATAATTTTAAAAAGAATCATAAATTTAATACATTAAAGTTTTGGGTGAAATGAGTTGTTCAATCCACCTTTTCTAGATGCTCTTAGTACAATGTGTGATGATCCTTCTCTCAAAACTCACCTCATCAACTCTTGATGAAAAGTAGCAACATGGTCTTCGGTTAAATGCAATCAACTTTGACATTTGTTATTAGTCCACCTTAGATTAATACATATAGGTGTTGTCTGTGGAGTTTTCCTTTATTATTTTACCACTACTATAAACATGGTTAAGAAAACAACTTTATCAAAAATGACGACTATCGCGACCATGATCCACCTCCCTCCTCCTCTGTTGAGAGAAAGGTACTTCGATCGTTTCTTTTCGCAAATTCAATTTTCACCACATGAAAGGAAAAACTTTGATAGTTTGACATAAACAATGATGATGACCTCTATCTTCAACAACTTCATCACATTAGTTTGGAATCGATCTAAGATGATAGCGAAATATAACTATCGCCTTGTAAAGGTGAGAGAGAACCATGAACATATTCCGATTATATATCATCGTTCATGTTAAGATCTTCAATATTATTTTTTAAAGAAAAATAAATATTTTTAAATAATATGTCAACCATGAAACATACCTTCTCATAAGGGTAGGAAAAAAAATAATGTTACTCAACAATATTCAAAAGTACTAGGATTCAACAATATTCAAATTACGATAAGTTCTATTCAACAATATAATGTTCAATACTCCAAAATCAATTATATATCTCAAAACAATTTTATTGGGTTTTAGCTCTCTCATATTTATCAACAAAAAAAAAAAACAATTTTGTGTTTCTACTATAAGTGGAATCAAACAAATTCAATTATCTCATGTTACTTGAATGAAACCAAGATTTAGATCATCATAAGTAATTCCAATTATGTACCAAATGACCATGGTAAATTTATGATTATTTTGGAATTATTAAGGTTCTGACACTCTGTTGATTTTCCAGTTTTTCAATCAGAGAAAAAAAAACTCAAAATATTGAGTTGAGACATTGAGAATTTCAGTTGTTGTTTTCAATTAGAAAATGACAAAATCTTAAAGAAGCACGGGAAAGCTCATTCCCACTGTATAAAAGCTTTTTTTGTAGGGGACAGAACCAATATTACTCTGCTACAGAATCTTCATTTTCTCACTAGATAACACAAAACAAGATTAAATAAATTTGTCTCACCAAATCACGAAGTGTTATCTTACTGTAATCTTTGTTTGCATGCTTGAATAGTATTAATAAGACACTTTATGTCATATAATAAAATATTAAGTATGCGCATAAGCTTCATAGGCTATAAACCTTATATGCTACAATTCAATGGTGCACAAATGTTGATAAATTTTTTATACTACTTTGGTGTAAGATGCTGTTACATTATGTCAGTATATATTATCATACTCTTTGATTAATCAATTTTTGGATTAGTAATTAAAAATTCTCATGTGTCAAATATATGATCATATGCTGTTAAGGAATTCGAATTAAAATTGAATTGTTTAGAACGAACTAAATTTAAATTCTCATCAAAACAATCTTTGAACAATTATTTAATTAATTATACAAAAATTAGTTTTTTTTATGTAATAATTTGTTTAACTAAAATGCACTTCTGATGCAAAATATTTACCGATATCTCCATTTTAAATTTTAAATTTTGGTCTCCAATAATTTTTAAGAGAAATGCTATGGTCACAATCTCTAACACACTCCAATTAAAATTAACCACATCACACAACTTTTCTATTTATTTTAATTTTTTTTATTATTAATAGGTAAATGAATAAGGAAAAGGCGTGATGTGGCTAATTTTAATTGGAGTGTCTTAGAAGAGTGTGACCTTAACATTTCTCAATTTTTAAAGGGACATTTTCTCCATGATCACTACATTTGTGGAGATAGAGCCATTATAAATATTAAAAAAAAAATTATAGTGGTAATTACTAATTACACATATAGAGCCATTATAAAAAGTTGATAAAATATAAGGTACATTATTTATATATGCCATGATGAAAGGATCAAACGATCTATTATTACAAGGGATCTTTCAATGAGGTAAAAAATTATTTTTTCTCTCATGATAATATTTTCATGGTCTTAAAAAGTAAGAGAACATGGATACTATCATATTCAGCAACAGCTATTGTTGTCTAAGTGCTGTGGTGATATAAGTGATCTATGAACTATTTATCGATATAGTATCAATATATAAATGATGGGGAATAAAATATTAAACTATATTCAAAAATTTAAAACTATATATTAATATATACATAATACATAATATAACACACACGTCAACATACAGCTATATATTAAACATAAATTTAGGAGATGTCAATTATATTGAGGTAGACTTCAAAGTTTGAATAATGGAGTTCAAATCTATAGGAGGCAACAAAACACAAATACGCACCCCATTTGAAAACAGTTTAATTGCATGTTGAAAACAATGGCTCTATGTTTTCCTTAGTGGAGAATAGAGAAGTGACAAATAAAATATAACAAAGCAAAGTATGGGACCATAGCCTAAAGTGGAGAATTTATGTCCCAAAATTATGTGTCCCACCCCACCAAATACTAGTACAACATATATATGCATGCTCTATCACTTTTACATTGAGGAATTATATTTGATTCAGATCCACCAACCAAATCAACTTATTAAGTATAGAAAGACAAACCAAAACATAAGCCTTAGGTGTGACATGGTTTGAGGAAAGACAAAAACATATACAAATAATCCATTTTGTTTGGGGAAAATTGTTTACTAATTTTTTCTATGTGGAAAAAGGTATAAGAGAGAGAGGGACAGGTGATGACTTTATGCTTCATTCCGCACGTATCGATCGAGATATACTGTCTAATCTAATCCAATCACTATACAAGTTGCATACGTTAGCAATTAAGGTCTTCACTCGCATATACACAATTTAAAAAAATAATGGTGTATATTATTTTATTGGATAAGAGAATTACTATATAAAAAAATAATGGTGTATATTATTTTATTGGATAAGAGAATTACTATATAAGTATTAGTTTTAGTTCAATTGACAATAATAATATTGTTAGATTTTTTTATCGAGCTTGAAATGTCTATTGTCTAATGTAGAAACTAATTCTTTTCTGAATTGAAAGTATTTCAAATGATGGACAATTCATAATCCAGTAGATTTAAAGTTTTTTCATATTTAAAGAGAGAATCAAACCATCAACCCTCAATTAGTGGAGAATAAACCTCAATCACTCAATCACATTTTTAATCTTGAATTAAAAGACAATGAGCTTCAACCGTTCTATCACGCTCGCTAAATTACAATATTGATACATTGAATATTAGACAACATTTATGACTCAATAATTTATTAATTTATTTGAAATGTACACTGAAGCTACTCTTTTTTTTTATTTTTCATTTCGTACACACACAAAAAAAATGACACAAATTATATAATATCTATTACATAATACGTCGATCAAATCAATATTCATATAAAATATCTATCACATAAATATGTATGCAGAAGTATAGAGTACTTATCACAAATGAGAACTTATAAAGTTTACCTTTAAATATCTACCAAGAGTGTTTAGATGAGGTGACACGAAATGAATATTAGTCTAACAATTCAAAATTAATTATTATAAAATAGATTCTCATGATTATTTGGTTTCATATATGATTATTATTTCTCTTTTTATTAAGTTTGCATATTCAAATATATTCTAAATAATAACTTTTAAATTAGACTATAATTCTTAAAGCTTTACTAATACAAAATTTTGAAAAATAACATATGGAAAATGTTGTTAATGAGTCGGCCCAAAGTCCGATGGTTTAGAACGACTCTAATCAATTTCTATATCGGCTAGAGCCTAAAACAAGGTTTGTTTAATTTTGGGCTTGTCTTATGTGAATGGCCTCGGCCCATGAAAACTTATGGGCTAATTAGACTCGCATGCTTTAAATATGAAAAAGTAAAAAATTGCAATAAGAACCCTAATTCTTTAAATTAATCTCCTTAATAACTAACTATTAAAATACATTTATAGAACATATATATAGACTTAACTTTTAATATCTTTAATAATTAACTAAGTACTCCATTCATTTTAAATAAGTGTCATTTTAGATGTTTATACACACATTAAATAATGCAATTATTATATTAAAATAAATAACACTTTTACTAAATTAATCATATTTTATCGATTTGTTGTTTTGAAATTAGTGTAAATAATAATATTAAAAATTCTTACATTAAAAATTAAAAACAATATTTATTTTAAAACAATATTTTTTAATTAAAATGACACTTATTTTTAACCAGAGATAGACTATAATCTATAAACTATAAAATACATTTAACCTAAAGGGTGTGGTTGAGCGGCATGGGGCTCATCCTGCCTTAACCAAGGGTCGAGGGTTCGATCCTCACCTTGAGTATGGAGCAGCTTTAAATCCTTGGGTCAGTTATCCCACCCTTCGAGGTGTCTCCAATCTAACGAGGGATTAGTCACTGCGTTCGGCGGTAGATATTTCGGTCTCGACCAAAAAACTATAAAATACATTTATAGAACATATGAACTTATCCTTTAATATGATATGAATATGATGGAATTGTAAATGTAGACGATTTCCCCAAAATAAATGATAATAAATCATAGGCTACACTACAAAATATCATAGACTACACTACAAAATGTGTTCTAGTACTGTAGTACATAGTAGTACCAAGTAAGTATATACACGTAGGAGTAGACTAAATTTTTTTAATTTTATGACGTCAAAACTGTCCTGAAGGGTCCCCTTCTCTCTGGCACCATCCGTGTACAATTTTCATTGGTTAAATAAATATTAACTGTCCACGCGTGCCACCATAAAAGAAGAAGAAGAGGTGGATATTAATGAGAACCCGTGAAGAAATAAAATTAATTAATTAAGGTGGTTACATTATTTACATATTGTAACATTTTGCATGCATGGATCCAACCTGATCAATTTAACAATATTGAAGATCAGAGGCAGAGAGGTTAAAGAAACAGGTTTGTTGTGTTTGTAATGTGTGGACCCAAAATGAAAATATGAATGGCAAAAATCAGTGGTTGGCAGGATTGGATAAGGAATGGTTTGGTGTTTGTAATGTAAGACAGTACAGTGCAGAAGCTGATCAGCTGCCTCTGCTTGCATGCCTTGCTTCATCAGTGTTTCTTAACACACAAATATAGATGCTAAAAATATATACTCACTGTCTCTTGGATAATATAATAATAATAATACACTTGATGAGGATCTAAAATGAAATTTCATTTAGACAAAATTATTCAAGAATATGAAATTTTGATTGTTCAAATTTATTATGTCGACGCTTTTGTAGTTAGATCTTCTATAATGTTGCACATTGCAAGGAATTTTTTAAGTTTATGCAGGACAAATTTGAAATGAGTATGATAGAAAAACTTAGGTTTTATTGTTTAATGTTGTGAGATGACCGATTATCCCAAAAGCTTAAGCTGTTTGGAAAGACCACATTAATGATTTTATATTATTTCTAACACGCTCCCTCACGCAAGAGCCCATTGGACTTGAAGCGTAGATAATACATAGGCCCACCTACCATATGCTTTAAAATTCCACTTTTAATTAGAAAGTGAGGGGAGCGAGAATCAAACTCTAGACCAGTTAGTGGTAGAGGCTCTGATACCATGTCAGATGACCGATTATCCCAAAAACTTAAGCTGTTAGGAAATGCTACATCAATGGTTTTTTTATTATTTTTAACAAATGTCTTTTTATGCAAGATATCTATTATATCCTAGAGAATTTCACTTAACTTGTTAAGTGAATCTTTAGATATGTGAAAGGAACTACTAACTTTGACTTACTTTTATAAGAAATCAAATGATTAGAAGTTAATAAGGTTCTATTATTTTGATTATGCTGGAAATAAAATTAAAAGAAAAAATATTATTGGTATAGATGTTGTGTTAGATATTGTGTTGGGTAATCCAAGGGGTGTGGTTGAGCGGTTGAGGCTCATCCTTTCTTAATCAAGGGTTGAAGGTTCGATTATCACCTTGGGTATAAAGCAACTTTAAATCTTTGGGCCAATTATCCCACCCATCGAGGTGCCTCCAATCTAGCGAGGGATTAGTCACTGCGTTCGGCGGTGGATACCCCGGTCTCGACCAAAAAAAAGATATTCTGTTGGGTGTAATATCCGAGGTTAACGAGGATGGAGGGTGTTTGACGGTGTATAAGAAATGACAATGAGTGGCTCTTGACAGTTTCAAGGAAAAAATCGAATTTACATCGGAATGAGAGGGATCCTAAGACTGTGCAGGTATAAGACTGCATGGTTGATGGAAAACTTATAAGGATTGATTGGTACTACGCCTATTTCAACAAGTTGCATCTTCTTTTCAGAAGCCTAACAAATATGAAATTCATAATTAAACATGCTTGACTTCGAGTAAGTATTTGGATGGTGAACATCTAAGGAGTTTCCTTGAAAGCATGTGAGTGAAGACAAAACATGCTGAAAAGACAAATGTTGGTCTGTGGGGTCAGTCGGCCATCTCGAAAGTGTTGAAACAAAAATGGTTCTAACAACTACTCGTTTAAGTTTTGATGATAACAAAGTATTAATAAGCAATAGGGTACTCTAATAATTTAATCTAAGTGTGCAGGAACAATGGTTAAGATTAATGTTGCATAGCTTAGAGTCTCTGATGAGTTTATCAGAAGCATCAACAGGAGTTCTGATGATCTATCAGAAGGAAAGATCATCAGAAACAAATAGTCATCAAAGACATTCATCACTGAGTTTATCAGAAACTGGCATTGGAAATACAGGTTCTGATAATCAGTCGTTCGCTGGAAGCTTCATCAAAAGAAATCACATGACTGATCTATGGATTGATGAAAAAATCACATGTTAAGCTTAAGGATTAACAACGGTCATATTCAAATGTGTGAAGGAAAATCAAAGCACGCTTAGTCTATCATCTTGGGAAGATAATGATAGCATTAGTCATTTTCGAATTACCTCATTTGGACATACAAGCTCTTAACCTGCAAAAGGAAGTCAAAGGTTTCCTCATTGAGCTTAAGCACATGTGATCACCTAGGAACTACTCCAGCGGACCAAATGACTTGACAACGGTCATGTATTTCAAACGTCTACATCATGTCATATATAATGAGACCTCATACATGAAGTCAAGTGTGAATTACAACTTGCAAAAACTGATTAGACTCACAAGAAAAAGCAAACAAAGCTTCTGATAGTTATCTAGATTTGCATTATTCACTTATTCTCTTAGGATTCTAAATGTGTTAGTTCTTGTGAACTTTGTTGTAATTTTATCTTGAATACTTGATTATTGTCAAGTACTTCAAGACACCAAAACTACTTTAACTCTTGTTTAAGTTTAGGAAGTCTCTTGCTAGTGAGCTTGAGCATAGGAAGTCTCTTACTAGTGTGTTGGAGCAATTGTGTAATTTGTGTGATTATAGTGAACTCCCTTGGAAGTGCAAGGGGATTGGACTACTCTCAACTTGTGAGAGGAACCAGTATAAAATTGCTTGTGTCCCGTCTCTCTTTATCTTTCACTTGTTATTGTGTTTATCCGCTGCTCATTCTGATAAGTTCGAAAGAACTTAGAAGAAGTTTTAAAAACTACCTAAAACACAATTCAACCCCCCCTTCTTGTGTTTTTCGCACCTTCAATTGGCATCTAGAGCCTGGTTGTCTTTAAGTCACCTAACAGTGAGACAAAAAGATCTTGAAAAACACTAAGTCAGTATGTCTGGAGAAGTATTTGAAACTTCAAACAATAACAACAACAACAACAACACCCATATTCCTTTTTACTATGGCAACAATGACAAATCTGGGAATGGCAACAAAGCACCTAAATTTAATGGAGATCCTTCAACCTTCTCATGGTGGAAATGACAAATATATCCCTTTATCATAGATCAAGATGAAAGTCTGTGGGAAGTTGTTGAATAAGGTGTCAGCTTTCAGGAGCTACTGGATGAAGATGGTAGAGTTCCTACAAGTGTGATTAAAGCGTTTACTGCTGACTAAAGGAAAGAATGGAGGAAACATAACAAAGCAAAAGCTATCATGGGAAGTTGTATCACTCATGAAGAATATCAAAAACTTGGAAATAGGAAAACTGCAAAAGGTATATATGATTCTCTCTGTCAGTCATATGAAGGGAATCAACAAGTAAAAGAAGCAAAAGTAAACTTGTTGGTTCAGCAATATGAAATGTTCAAAATGAAGGACAATGAGAGTATTGATGAGATGTATTCAAGATTCAAAATCTTGGTAGCTGGTCTCTCTGTGCTGAAGAAAAGCTACACAACATCTGATCATGTGAAGAAGATTCTAAGAAGCTTGCCTCCTAAGTGGAGACCTAAAGTCACTGCTATACAAGAAGCAAAGGACTTGAACACCTTGAGTTTGGAAACACTAATAAGCAACCTCATAAGTCATGAGATGAAGCTAGCTTCTGATGAAATGAAGAGAAAGTCGAAGTTACCATCAACTTCAACTTCCTCAAAAGCTCTAAAAGCTAAAGTTGTTGAAACAGAAGTTGAGGAACCTCCAGTAGACGATCAAGAGGAAAACTCTGATGAAGAATTCTATGCCATGATGTCTAGATTCAGAAAATGGGACAAAACGTACAAGGGAAGTGGTAAGAAGTTTACACCAAGAGGTTCTGGTAGCAAAGGCTCAAATTACAGAGATAAAAAGGATGATTCTAAGAACACCTGCTTCAACTGTAAAAAGACTGGACATTTCATTGCTAAGTGTCCAGATCTAAACTCCAAGAATAAAGGAAGATAAAGCAGTGTTAAGAACAACCGGAAAAAGAGTCTGATGGCTACATTTGAGGATCTGGATAAATTGTCAGATGATGATGCAGATGATGAAGAGGAAAACCTAGCACTAATGGCTACAACTGCTTCTGACAATGAAGATGATTCTGGAAGTGAATCAGAAACAGATGACATTGATGATGTAACTTCTAAACATTCCTCAAGACATGCTTTTATCTACTCTGAGAGACACTATGAGACAATTTATAATCAAGTCAAAGAATGCTAAAATTTTGAAAAATGATATTGGCTTGATTGTAAGAAAATTTGACAAACTTCAAGTTCAATACAATGAATCCTTGTTAAAAATACAAGAGCTTGAAAAAGGTTGTGTCTCATGTAACAAAACTTATGATGTGCATAAAGTTGCACTTCATGAATTTGTTAATCAGAATGTGGATAAAAGCAAGGTAGCCTCTATGATTTATAGTGTAACTAAAAACAGAGGTGAGGGACTTGGATGTTCTGATAAAGGGCAATCAAGTTCATCAGTATGCATAAGTAAAGAACCACCTCATTTATATACCACTTTTATACCATCTGCTGATAAGGTTGAGGAAGATACTCAAACCATAGCCTTGAATAAAGGAAAAGCAAAAGTCTTAGAAGCTAAAACTTCAAAGGCTATAACGAACAGTTATTCAAGGCAGAAACAAGCTGAAGTCAAGATTCTGAGAAGATCAGAACCTAAGGCAACCAAGGTTCTGAAACTATCAGAAGTTAGCACTTCCAAAGCTAAGTTTGCTCAACCTATTTCAACACCTTCAGGCAAGAAGAAGTTTTAGTCTAAAAAGGTTTTCAAAAGCTCATACTTCAAGAAAGCCTATACTAACTCCAATGGACCCAACAAGTTGTGGGTACCAAAAACTGAGTTTGTCCCTCTTTTAGGTCTGCACACAAAGAGACAAGAAGCAAAGTACCTGGTATTTGGACAGTGGATGTTCGCGACACATGACGGGAGAGAAGGATATGTTCCTCACCCTAACTCTCAAAGAGGGAGGAAATGTAGGGTTTGGTGGGAACCAAAAAGGCAAGATAATTGGTTCTGGAACAGTTGGTAACTCTTTCTCTTTTATATCTAATGTATTACTTGTAGATGGATTATGTCATAACCTACTGAGCATAAGTCAATTAAGTGACAGTGGGTATGAAGTTACGTTTAATAAGAATGCATGTATTGTAACTAATGATTCTGACAAATCCATTGTGTTTAGAGGAAAGAGACATGATAACATGTATAAAATAAATCTTTTTGAATTAATGGAACAAAAAGTTTTGTGCCTTCTGACAGTGAGTGATGAGAAGTGGATCTGGCACAAGAAGCTTGGCCATGCTAACTGGAGATTAATATCCAAGCTTAGTAAGGACAATCTTGTGACAGGTTTACCTGAAATAAAATATCATTCTGATTCACTTTGTGGAGCCTGTAAAAAATGCAAGATTTATAAAAACTCTTTTAAGATAAAGAACTGTGTCTCAACCTCAAAACCTTTGGAACTGCTTCATATTGATTTATTTGGACCAATCAGTATTGCTTCAATAAATGGTAAGAAGTATGGACTTGTAATAGTAGATGATTACAGTAGATGGACTTGGGTTAAATTCCTTAGAACAAAAGATGAAACATATGATGCATTTAGTACCTTCTGCACTCAAATACAAAATGAAAAGAATTTGAAAATCATTAAAGTTAGAAGTGATCATGGTGGTGAATTTGAAAATGAACCTTTTGAAATCTTTTGTGAGAAGCATGAAATTTTTCATGAGTTCTCTTCTCCTAGAACTCCACAGCAAAATGGAGTTGTAGAGAGAAAGAACAGATCACTACAAGAAATGGCCAGAACCATGATGCATGAAACTAACTTAGCTAAGTATTTTTGGACAGAAGCTGTAAACACTACATGCTAAATTCAAAATAGGATCTATATCAGACCTAAATTGAATAAAACTGCTTATGAATTGTTCAAAGGAAGAAAACCCAACATTTCTTATTTTCATCAATTTGGATGTACCTGTTATATTCTGAATACCAAAATCCATCTAAAGAAATTTGACTCTAAAGCTTCTAAGGGTATCTTTATTGGATACTCTGAAACTAAAATAGTTGAAGAGTCTATGCATGTGAGGTTTGATGACAAAGAGCCTAATAATAAGAAGTCAGAGCCATCTAAAGATATTGCAGTAGAATCTGACTCAGAAGATGAGCTTCCTCAAATTGTCAGAAGAACAAGGTCCATTGAAGTATCAGAACCAGTTGTCACATCAGAAACATCAAATGCCTCTACTACAACAAATGCTACTAATAACACAACTGATACTGCTTCTGAAACACTTCAAGAAACTCAAACTGTTGAATCTGATTCTGAACCTGAGGAAATTCCAAAGAGATCCTTCAAATACAAATCATCACATCCTGAAGTGCTAATCATTGGAAACAAAGATAGTCCTAGGAAAACTAGATCAAGCTTCAGAGATGAAGGATCACTGTTTGGATTCATATCCCTTATTGAACCAAAAACTATTGATGAAGCTCTAAAAGATAACTCCTGGATTCTAGCCATGCAAGATGAGCTAAATCAATTTGAAAGAAATTATGTATGAAATCTTGTTCAAAGACCTAAAGGAAAGAACATTATTGGAACAAAGTGGGTCTTTAGAAACAAGTTGAATGAGCAAGGTGAAGTAATAAGGAATAAGGCTAGGCTTGTTGCACAAGGTTACAGTCAACAAGAAGGAATAGACTACATTAAGCATTTGCTCCAGTTGCAAGATTGGAAGCAATTAGGTTACTTCTTTCTTATGCTGTCAATCATAACATCAAACTTTATCAAATGGATGTTAGGAGTGCATTTCTGAATGGTTTTATAACTGAGGAAGTATATGTCAAACAACCCTCAGGTTTTGAAAATGAAAAATTCCCAGATCATGTTTTTAAACTAAAGAAATCACTTTATGGTCTCAAGCAAGCTCCTAGAGCTTGGTATGACAAACTAAGTAATTTCTTAGTTGAAAATGGTTTTGAAAAAGGGAAAGTTGACAATACACTATTCAGAAAAACCATGAAGAAAGATATCTTAATCATTCAAATTTATGTTGATGACATTATATTTGGCTCTACTAATGCTACTCTCTGCAAGAATTTTTCAAAGCTTATGCAGGATGAATTTGAAATGAGCATGATGGGAGAGTTAAAGTTCTTTCTTGGGATTCAAATCAATCAGAAGGATAATGGAACTTACATTCATCAAACTAAATATACAAGGGAGCTTCTCAAAAAGTTCAATTTGGAAGAATGCAAACCAATGAACACTCCAATGCATCCTACATCAAGTCTAAGTCTGGATGAATCTGAAGGCAAAGTGGATCAAAAGCTATACCGAGGTATGATTGGCTCACTTCTCTATCTAACTGCATCAAGACCTGATATATTGTTCTCAGTTTGCTTGTGTGCAAGATTTCAATCAGATCCTAGGGAATCTCATCTCACTGCTGTGAAGAGAATTTTTAGGTATTTGAAAGGAACCACTAATCTTGGACTGTTTTATCTAAAAACCAATGATTATCAACTTAGTGGATTATGTGATGCTGACTACGCAGAAGACAAAATTGAAAGAAAATCCACAAGTGGCATTTGTCAATTTGTTGGTAAAAATTTAGTCTCCTGGGGTAGTAAAAGACAATCAACCATTGCATTGTCTACAGCAGAAGCAGAATACATTTCTCTTGCAAAATGTTGTACACAACTTCTGTGGATGAAATATCAGTTAGAGGACTATAAAGTAAGCAGTCACAATATACCTTTATATTGTGATAACACTGTAGCCATACACCTTTCAAAGAATCCTATTTTACACTCAAGATCCAAACATATTGAAATTAAGCATCACTTTATAAGAGACTATGTTCAGAAGGGTGTAATAGATATTAAGTTCGTTGAGACTGAAAATCAATGGGCCGACATATTTACAAAACCCTTAACAATAGAAAGATTTGATTTTATTAAGAAAAATCTGAACATCATGTTTGCTTCTGATTAAGTTTTTGGATTCTGAGAAAATAAAGCATCTGAATGTTTTCAGAAGAAGATATTATCAGAAGCACTATCATTAGTCTTCTGATAAATAAGGCTTCTTATAACCTCTAGAGGCACATGTATGGTTCTGACACGGAAGATGGAAAGACTGTAACCGCTGTCTTTTCAACTGCCTACTCACTAAAGTGTCAGTTACGCGAACAGTACTCAAGACGCGTGTCTCGATGTGATTAGATAGGAATACCGTTTATGATGATTAAGTGTGGTTACCAATACATAAAGTTAATTAACTTTTCCCTCCTTTTTGTGCAAACATCGGTTTTCGTTTTTATTTGCGTTTGGTTTTCCAAAATCACTTTTCATATTCACACACAAACACACTCACTACCAACACGTTTTCTATTCCCTTTAAACTTCCACCAAAACTTCTACTCTCTAAACCCAGCAGCTTCCAACCCTAACCTCTCCAATGGAAGACAACAATGCGTCCGAAATCGCTCCTCTTATCGATCTCTACAAGTCTGGATCATCTTTGGTTAATACTGGGAACGTCATGAGTTTTTCTGAAGAAGAACTAACACTGCATTAACAAAAGTAGAGACAGCAAGAAGAGTAATGATGGACACAGAGTTGTTCATCATCCCAGATTACTCTCTGAGTTGTTCTATCAAGGAAGATTGGTTCAACTAATTGAAAAGTTTGATAAACAAGTCACTCAACCTCTTCTGGAAGACAAGAAAGTCATGTCATGTACAAATCTGGTCGCAATGAATTTGAGAAAGAAGGAGGAACTGAAGTATCCCAAAGCACCTCTAGCACTAAACAAAGAAAATTTCTTGTACAATAATGGATTCCCTATGATATCAGAAGCTGATGCTGAAGATGTCATTCAAGCAGTCATAGATGATGCTGCTGCTCTAGGTATCCATATTGAGAGGTGTGAGATACCAACCAGAGAAGAACTTGTTGCTGCCTCTGCAAAGCTCCTAAAGAGAAAGAAACTTGGCAAAGGAACAACTGAAAGGAAGGATAAGTCTGATGCAACACCAAAGAGAAACACTGCTGAAGATAGAACTCTAAGGTCTGGCAAAACTATCTCTCTTGCATCCGAAGAAGAGCTTGCTGCAAAAGCTAGAAATGCAGCATCTCTTAAAAGAAAAGCTGATGAGATGGTGTCCAAAGAAGAAGGAAAGAAACCGCTGAGGAAATTAAGGCTGAATAATGAAAGTGAACAAAAGACTGACTCTGATGATGAACCTCTTATCAACAGAATGAAGAAAACAGGAAATAAGTCAGGTATGAATTCTTCTGTTCCCTCTGATATCACTAATGTTGATCATAGGGATGTTAGTGATCCATCTAGCCAACACTCTAGGTTAGAACCAATTATTGAAGACCTACCTATGAATGAACCAACTGATGTTTCAACCTTAGCTGTAACCAATAATACTGACGATATCAATGAGGATAGAATTCCCATTAGCAAATGATCCTTCACCTATAGAGGTACAACTTCTAAGTGTTGCTGATGCAACCAACCCTGATCTTATGGAAACTTTACCACAACCTGAAATTCAACCAACATCAATGGACATCGATCATATTGTGAGTAAAACTCAAACAACACCTCTACCTGTTGAAACTGACCTTCTAGGTGAAGTAGAACCAGCTCATGTTGAGCCTGAACCAGAAGAATGTGATGAACAACCACCTGCTATTGATCAAATGATCATTGACCCACAAATGCCATCTGTCACAGAAACATTTCCAGGAATTGAAACCCTATCTGACTCTTCTTCATCCTCTCTAGGTTCCCCCCCACTAAGTCCTAGACCAATTCAACTTGAACCTAATGATGAAAATCTGGAATCAACCATGAATGTGTCTGAACCATTTCATGAACCTCCTCACCTTGATTCACATGAATTCCTATTTCATCAATTCAAACCTTATGAAGCATTACTAGACCAGATTCTTGACTACACTACTCCTCCCACTACATCATTCTATGATCAACTCACTGATATTATGAAGAGTGATGGTGAGAAATTGATTTGCTCAAGAAAAATCTGCAACTGGTGCCTGATCAAGTCTTCTGGAAGAATGAAGAAATGTATGAGAATGCTGCTAAAGTGTTGAAAGTCATCTCTAAAAGGTATGCTAGAGAACTGGTTATTGCTCATAAGAGGAATATGGAAGAGCTTGAAAGAACCAAATGGACACCTTCTGACCAAGTGCTCCTTCTGACTGACAAATCTTATGAAGATATTGAAAAAGAGAAATTTGAAGAAGCTCTGAGACTAGCAGAACTAGCTAGACTAGCAGAAGAAGCTAGATTAGCAGAGGAAGCTAAACTAGCAGAACTGGCTAGACTAGCAGAAGAGGAAGCTAAGTTAGCAGAAGAAGCTCGTTTGGCAGAAGAAGCTCGGTTGGTGGAAGAAAAAAAATTGAAAGAAGCTGCAAGGATAGCAGAAATTAAAGCTCAAAAGGACAAGGAAAAAGAGGCTGCTGCACAAGAAGCTTCTAAAGTGGTTGATGTTGCTGCATTTATGGCCATGCAAGCTAGGCAATATGCTCAAGGAGCGGAGATCTCTGAACTCAAAGCGACCCTAAGTCAAATGTTTGACTACATGAAGCAAAAGCTGGACAAACCCTCCTCCTCAACATCTCAATCCTAAGCTTCTGTGCACAAGTTTTTTTTAAACTGTTTTGATTCTGTTTTCAAGCTGTTTGGTTTTAATGTTTGAACTAATTTGAACTTATTTGTGTGTTAAGTACTTTATGACCTTGGTCATGATATTTTGGTCTTAATGTTTTAATCTGCATAATATATTTTGTGGCATTCATTATCTTAATATGCATAACAGTCATTAGTATAACAGCAGGAAATATAAATATGAGACAAAGACAAACTTTTATTAGAAAATTATTCCAAGTACATAAGATCACAATTATGATTATTTAGAATCTAAATCAGATTTTGGTGATTCATCTGATGATGAGGGATCCTCTAGAGGAACATAAGTCTCCATATATCTCAAATAATCAGGATCTGGAACATCTGAATCTGATGAAGATGATGAGTCTTCATAATCCTTAGGATCATATGTTCTTAGGAACTCAGCATAATCTGAATCGATACTATCTGAGTCAAAGTAACTACAGAGAGTAATTGGTTCATTAGATGAAGAACCAGGTGAAGTTCTCATCAGAAATGTCTTTGATCTTGTTCTGTAACTCCTTCTGAGAGGAGCAGGGGTAGAAGCTTCACCTTTATCTTTGCCACGGGTTGGCTTTGGTTTTGAAGACTCCTTCTTCCTCCCCTAGTTCTCTGGAGCCTTTCCTTTGATGTTTCTTCTATCCTTATCCATTGTTTTTCAAACAATGTGGAAGTGTTGAAACAAGTGAGAAGGTAAAGTGCGTTTTATACAAATAGTTTTCAAATCGTTAGTCAGCAGTCAACTATTGCATTAATTGCAATACTACAACTGCCAATAATCTGATGGTATTGAAACTCTTCATTGACTGTTGTTACTACAAGTTTCAATTTTTTTAATAAAGCAGTGTGAACATAGAATTATAACAAAGAAAGAGACAATCATCAACTTATTATTCAAACGTTATTTATTACAAACATGGTTATGTTCTCTAATCAGAAACAGAGTTTGAATCTACGCTCTCTTCCTTTATTATAAGCCTATCGCCCTCAAGTACAAGGCTAAGCCCATTCTGATCTATTGGTGCCTTCTCCTTGTACTCAGAGCGTGTAGTTGATTCAACGGATGATGATCTGCTACTGCTTCTGATAGCTTGTGCAGATTTACTATCATTCTGCCTTTTCTTTCTTGCACTCTCTGCTGCTGATTCTAAAAACTTGTGAATTGCCTTCTCCATACTGCATTTATACTCAAACAAGTGTTGTTTTCCATATCACACCGTTTTCATGTCCAATGGTTTGCTTTGGCGTATTTTTCAACTCTCTACTTGGTTTCACTGAAAAAAAAAATTGTTGATGATAAAAGGGGGAGTAGGAGTAATTAATTTTGGACAGAAACCACATGCACTAAAACTGTCAATTATTTTTATATACATTTAAGTTTCTGTTTATTAAGCAAACCTATATGCTTTTAATGTGGAGAATTCATGTTAACATTGAAAGAATATTTACATATGATAATTCAAAGAAAGAGAGCAATCTCTCTTTAGAAATGTCAGACTTAGGGGGAGAGCTTGCAAAACTATCTCTCAAAAGTCAAATATGTAAAAATTAATTCAAAGTTAAAATTTATTCTTAAACTGAATTTAATTAATCAATACTCAACTCAGGGGGAGTGTGCAAAACTTATGAACCTGTTTTGAAAGTTGATAAATTAATTCAACAACCATTGCAAATTAATACTTAGTTTGTCATCATCAAAAAGGGGGAGATTGTTGGAACAAAAATGGTTCTGACAACTACTCGTTTAAGTTTTGATGATAACAAAGTATTAATAAGCAATAGGGTACTCTAATAATTTAATCTAAGTGTGCAGGAACTATGGTTAAGATTAATGTTGCATAGCTTAGAGTCTCTGATGAGTTTATCAGAAGCATCAACAGGAGTTCCGATGATCTATCAGAAGGAAAGATCATCAGAAACAAATAGTCATCAAAGACATTCATCACTGAGTTTATCAGAAACTGGCATTGGAAATACAGGTTCTGATAATCAGTCGTTCGCTGGAAGCTTCATCAAAAGAAATCACATGACTGATCTATGGATAGATGAAAAGATTACATGTTAAGCTTAAGGATTAACAACGGTCATATTCAAATGTGTGAAGGAAAATCAAAGCACGTTTAGTCTATCATCTTGGGAGGATAATGATAGCATTAGTCATTTTCCAATTACCTCATTTGGACATACAAGCTCTTAACCTGCAAAAGGAAGTCAAAGGTTTCCTCATTGAGCTTAAGCACATGTGATCACCTAGGAACTACTCCAGCGGACCAAATGACTTAACAACGGTCATGTATTTCAAACGTCTACATCATGTCATATATAATGAGACCTCGTACATGAAGTCAAGTGTGAATTACAACTTGCAAAAACTGATTAGACTCACAAGAAAAAGTAAACGGAGCTTCTGATAGTTATCTAGATTTGCATTATTCACTTATTCTCTTAGGATTCTAAGTGTGTTAGTTCTTGTGAACTGTGTTGTAATTTTATCTTGAATACTTGATTATTGTCAAGTACTTCAA
This sequence comes from Trifolium dubium, assembly GCA_951804385.1. Taxonomy (NCBI): domain Eukaryota; kingdom Viridiplantae; phylum Streptophyta; class Magnoliopsida; order Fabales; family Fabaceae; genus Trifolium; species Trifolium dubium. The sequence continues at coordinate 22,195,265 of OX638072.1, read as the reverse complement.
GACACCAAAACTACTTTAACTCTTGTTTAAGTTTAGGAAGTCTCTTGCTAGTGAGCTTGAGCATAGGAAGTCTCTTACTAGTGTGTTGGAGCAATTGTGTAATCTGTGTGAATATAGTGAACTCCCTTGGAAGTGCAAGGGGACTGGACTACTCTCAACTTGTGAGAGGAACTAGTATAAAATTGCTTGTGTCTCGTCTCTCTTTATCTTTCACTTGTTATTGTGTTTATCCGCTACTCATTCTGATAAGTTCGAAAGAACTTAGAAGAAGTTTTAAAAACTACCTAAAACACAATTCAACCCCCCCTTCTTGTGTTTTTCGCACCTTCAGAAAGCAGTCTGGGGCGTTACGAATGGTATCCTAAATTGGTAGTGGGAATAGATTGAACATGTACTTTAACCCCAGGGTACGCGGTTCAATTCCCACAAAAGAAAAAAACTTTATAGAAGGGGTAATAGAGAAAATCATGAGGTGGCAGCCGGATCATCGACAATATAAGAGTGGGGGCCAGACTGTTACATTTGGTGTTTGCTGCAAATAACTTGCACAATAAGAACATGATAATGGTTGCACATATACATTCCAAAGCATGTGTATCTCACTAAAATTTAGGTTTGATTCAAACTCCAACAATTTATACCAATCAGATATGCAAATTAAATGAGTTAACCATCGAATCTCCTTCAAGATACTTTGGAATCCTTGATATGAATTGCACTGTCATGTCAAGCATATCAATCAATGATAATTTACATAATAAAGTTCCTTCCATTTTTCTCGTGCATTAGAGAAATGAAGAAATGAGTTAGATATTTTTAGCAGAATTTATGATTCATGAAAATGATTCTTTTATGTCTGTCTTTTCTACCTCATAGATGTATCTCTTTATAGAGTAACTTATATCAAATGATGAAAGGACACGACTCTATGAAAGGATTTTAAAGATGTAAATTTGAATTTCAAACTAATAACCATTACAACTTTTCAAATATATTTTAGAAATTCTCTAACATGTTGTCATGAATCCATGGAGATAATCTCATCGAAATCTTCTGAACAAACAAAAGACAATCAACAATTAATTCATCAACAATTTATAATTAACAAAAAAAAACTCATTAAAGTTTGGCATACGGTTGAATTTGGCGTATGGGAAACTAGAATTTTTATGGATAATAAAGCTTATTTCCTTTTGTAGTCGATGGAGAGGAGTTTGTGGTCTTTCAAATTATGCTTTGAGGGATACCATTTTTGTCTTTTGGAGGGTGTGGGACTTAGTTCATTAAGTTGTCTAGTCTTTATAGTCTCTTACGTACTCTTTCTTGCCAAACGTATAAAAGCATGCCAAGATAAAGCCATTCTCTCTACCTTATGTCCCATTCTTCAACCCGCATAAGGCAAAACATCTTTCACAAAACACAAACACAACCAAGACTAAGAACAAACAAATCAACAACATATACTTCGTTTGTAAGGAAAAAAAAATCTTTTGTGCATTTTGAGAATCTTATGGTGAACTAGAAAATCATCCATATAATAAGCCTTATGATAATGACTTAATTAAAGTTTTGATTCTCTAGTTTGAACTATGTACAAATTTGATTGGTGATTGGTTTTGAGCTAATCAATTCTACATATTTAAGTACAAATATGCAAGATTTGAGTTTGATTTCAAATTTTTCTATTTCTTCACACTAAAAGTGTATGAGTTTAATCACTAAACTATTTGACAAAAAATATATTTATATGTGAGAATTTGAGTTAAAGTTTAAATAGGTTATTTTTTTTTATTGTAGTACAAATATAGGTTAATATAATTTTAAATATGACATATTGTCTCCGTGAGCTTAGTTCACTTGGTAGGGACATTGTATTTTATATGCAGGAGCCGAAGTTTGAAGACTAGACACCCGAGTTATCCATCTTATTAAGGTTGAAATTTCTAGTCACTAAACTACTTATTAATTGACCAAAAAATATCTTAATTCGGATGAAACTGTTTTAATTTTAATAGGTTACAATTTAAACATAAAGGTAAAGTTATAAATATTTTAGGATGTAGGTTATGATTTAAGAAGAAAATTAGACTTTTGTTTTCTTATATATATATAGCGCTGAATTTAATATTTTAGTTAGTGAGTCTTAACTATTTTTAAATAATCTATTATAAAAAAATGTTGTGGTGTGAAAAAAAAATTAACATAATTTATTCAACATGAGTTATAAGCAAAAATAATATTAGTATTTTTTAACCTAAAATACAATGTTAATGATGATCCATTAACTCTAACATACAGAATATCTTTATCAAAATTTTTAAAACATTAGATTAATAGATCATCTCATTTATATAATGTTCCAAATTTTAAGATATTAGGTTAATATTACACATGTGCGGCGCACGAACACACACACACACATGTATATTATTCAACATCAACTTTTTCAATTAATGTGAAATTTTAACTCATATTTGGTGTACACTCTTGAATTCCAACTTTCAAAGAAAATAAATTTTGGTAATTCAGAGTTCAAATGAAAAGTAAGTAAAGTTTGATAACTAAAATGATTCATCTCTAAGGAAAAGTTCAGTAATCACTTAGTTATCTTAATTTTATTTTTACCTCAATACATTTATTAGCATAAACTATTTTATATTTAAATTACTTTTATTTAAATTTAAAATCAAGATTCAGCATCTTTTAAAACGAAACAGGCTCGCATCCTCAAATTTAACTTTAAAAAACTATTTTAGGGTATGCAGTGAAGTGGGTCCTTAGCAATGTACCTTGTGTTTTGGACATTGATGGTAGCATAGTTTGTTTGCTTACGAAGCAGAAGCAAGTGGGAAAATTTGGACGAAAAAGAAAGCCGAAAAACAAAAAGGAACTCGAAACAGGAAAAAGAAAAAGAGAAAAAAAAAAAAGAAAGAAAGTGAAAGATAGAGAAAAAAATATATAGAAAAGGAAAAGAAGGTAAAGAAAGAAAGCGAAATGTGAGAAAGGAAAAAAAATATGCAGTGCATATGATTTCTTTTTTCTTTTCTTTCTCTCTCTCTATATGTAAATTGTGATGGCTTAATTAACTTTTGCTTTTTCTAGCCACATGGAATCTTTATAAATTGGAAGCATCCCCATGTAACAAAAGAAAAGAAAGTAAAATTAATATGGAAAATATTTCTAACCATGGACCTTTAAATTTCTTAAAGAATTTATTAAAGGTTCATAAAATATGTATTTACTAAAGTATATCGATGAATATTATATTTTTGTAAAGGTATTTAGAATTTAGATAGAGCTTCAAATATGTGAATCACTCTAGATTCTAGAACATTGATTGATTTAATGGTAATTGACATTTAATTTAATAGAAAGGACTATATATAGTTTGATCTCTTGTAATTGCGCTTAAAAGAAAATTGAAATAACTTGATGTCAGAACTTTTTCCGAATCGAATTAGTCAGTTTGATAAATCATATACATATACATGGTGAAAACAACAAAAAAAATTATGTAGTTTAATTCGATTTTTGGATGACTAAATAAATATCCAATCTAATCAGATCCAATTTTACGCGGTTTATTTAACTTCGTTTTTTTTTCTCAGTTTTTAAGTAAACAATACATAAGTATTTGTAAATATAAAAGTACATTTTAATTGTTAAAAAGAATTTTGCAAGCAACTAACAATTATATTGCTAAATGAAACTAAAAAGAGAAATGAGTGACACGAAGATGGATTGAGAGACGATGATTTGAAAGAGACGAAACAAAAGAGAGAACATAAATGTTTCTTTTGTGTGTTGCTACGGTCAATGAATTTTTTTTCTAATTTAGCATGCATTATAAATAGATAAATAAAATTTTTTTGTGATAAAAAAATAGAGAAATGGTTGGGGTTTTGACACATATTTCAGTTCGATTCTCATGAAGCTCCATCCAAAATTTGATCTAAACCAATCAATTTTACTATTAGTTGGTCCAAACACATAACAAAAATCAATTTTTTTCGGTTTTTGATTTTATTCGGTACAATTATTGGATTTTTTTATTGGATTGAATTTGAACACGCCTAGATATTAGTGTGGTTAATCGTCATAGTATTGTGATAAGACTAGGTTAGAAGTCCTAAAAAAATTGATGTTAAATAATATGGTCCTTTAACATCAAATGTATTTAGAGGTCTTTAAATTTTACGTTTTTAACATATAAGTCTTTTAAGTTTTTTAAGTAATAAATAAGTCTTAAAGTTTATAATTTATCCCACTGTTGTCTTTCAAGTTAATCTCCGCTGTAGAAACGTTGAAGTAACTTAGTGAGATGATAGTGATTATTGCATTTTAGATTTCAAATAACAAGAAGTAGCTTTCAGTGCAAGTTAATGATTATTCTTAGTTCTGCTATTCTAGGGTGCTTCTACTAGCGCTTTTATAACGAAGTTCTGAAAATAACAGTGCAATAAATTAGAAACTTAAAAAATCCATTTGTTACTTAAAAAACAAAGGACATATTTGTTACATAAAAAATGTAAATAATTTTTTTTTGGTACATAAAAATTTAAATAATTTATCTGTTATAAATGTAAAAATTTATCAACCTAAATGTATTGGACCTTATTTTTATTAACTTACTATAATTTATAACTTTTAATTTTTTTTCCTCTAATTTTATTCTTGTCATCCTAATTAAATGAATTTATAGTAAAAGTGAAACTAAATATGGGCTAAATGGTTTTATTTAGAGGTTTTCAATCACAAAAGCAAACCTCAGCCGAACAAACAGATTGCAATTCTGTTAGAATTGTTGGCAATTGGTCATGATTTAATCATTACAATCTAAATAGAATGATCAAACAAATACTACTAACTGAAAATCTGAAATAAGTGTGTATGTAAGTAAAATAGACAAAAACATCCGGTAAAAAAAGAAAGACGACAAAAACATTGTTTACATTACACCCTTAACGGTCATAAGTAAATTTTTTTAATATTAAAAATTAAGCTATTAATAATTAAATATATAAATAAGAAAGAAAAATGTTATAATTAAGGATTAAAGTATTATATTTTCTAGCGAGGGATTAGTCGCTGCGTTCGGCGGTGGATACCCCGATCTCGACAAAAAAAAGTACTAAATTAATAAATTATTCTAACAAGATTTTTTTTTACTTGCAAATTTACTTAAATGACTCAAAACTCTAATTAATTAAATCAATTCATTTTTCATTGACAAGAATTAAATTAATCCATTATTAATTACACGAAAAAAAGCAGGGATTCGGGTTCGAACCCGGATACGTCCACTTATTCACTTTTAGAGGTAAATTTCTAAGAACTAGGCTACTAGACAATATATATATATATATATATATATATATATATATATATAATAGTCCCTCTATACTAAAATATAACTCCTTATGAGAAAATTGTCAACGAAAAAAAACTCCTTATGAGATTTTTTTTTCTTTGAACAAGCCAAAAGGTGGGCTAGACCATTTTAAAAGTGCGCTAGACAATGTCAAAAGTGTTTACATCAATAACAAAAAAACATATGCCGACCAAAAATTAAATACTCAAACATAATAAGGGATTTAACCAACTATGTAGATTAACCTCTATAACTGGGTACTGAGTCCGCATCCACCAGAAAGAATGCCGTTTGATCATATCCAACAAGTGTAAAATCGATCGTGTCGAGTTCTTGAACAAGAGCTGATTGCGCTTTGTCCAAATAACCCAAACACAAACCATCCAAATGAGCTGCATGAATGATCTCCTGCCCCTGCTGCCACTTGCTGCAAAAATGAACTGTGTGAGGTGAGCAGTGGGAGTCAAATGGTCCACCATCGCGAAACCAATCCAAGACCTGACTAGCGTCCATAATGGTCCAAAAACGCCACACGAGAAGAAAAGATGATGGGCCGTCTCAATGTCACCACGGCCGGAAGTACAAAATTGATCCTCTGAAGAAAGAATGCCCGGTCGAACCAAGTTTTTCTTTGCCGGTAACTTGTCTCTCAAAAGTCTCCACGCCAAAATAGACACCTTTAAAGGTACATGTCTATGCCAAATAAGATCTGCTGCATCGGCTACCGGAGCCGCCTCTTGAGTAGTCTAAAGCTGATAAGCTCCGCGTACAGTATGCTGCTTGGTCTCTGTCAAATCGAATAGCCGGCCAAACCTCACACGCAACAGGACTCCCCTCAGCCAAGTATCCAACCATAAAGATGCATCCCTCCCTTGCCCAACCCGCCGCACCACACCCTCCGCAAACCATCCTCCCCCAACCCTAGCATCACCATCCCTAATCTTCACTATCTCCCGCTACCAAGCTAACCCTCTCCTCCCCCCCTCACGCAAATGACCACCCTTCACTCCATACCTAGCCTCCAACACTCTACACCAGAAACCCCCCGATCCACCAACAACCGCCAACACCACTTCCCGAGGAGAGCAGTGTTGAACTCCGTAACCGTCGAACCCCAGACCCCCATACTCCCTACGCATGCATATAGATTTCCAACTAATCAAAGGAACCTTCCTAGAATCCTCACCCCCTCCCCTCAGAAAAAATTAAGCAAAATAGAGTCAAGGGAAGAAATGATACCTGTGGGAGCTTTGAAGAAAGAAAAAGCATAGACATGAAGAAATGTCAGAACTAATTTATACCAAACGACCACCGTGAGACAAGAAACGACTATTCCAACTAGACAATCGTTGTTTAACACGTGACAACACGGGGTCCCAAAAACCTAACCGTCTCGGATCACCCCCTATAGAAAGGCCTAGATAAACGAACGAAATCTTACCCACTCTACATCTCAAAGCACTTGCTGCCTCGACTAACCAGTAGTCCGGAATATTGACCCCGACCAGCATACTTTTATGGAAATTCAGTTTCAACCCTGACATGATCTCAAAAAGCATAAGAACAGTCCGTAGCGCTCTCACATTGGCCCAATTTTTGGCCCCTAGTAAATTATGAGAAATTTTTTTATAGTAAATTATAAGTCACTTTACAATACTGATAAATCATTTAATGTTACTTTTCCTATTATATATTTAACTATTTACTACTTTTTCTTTTTAATTTTTTAATTTATCTTTATCATACCATTGATAAAAGATAGTTTTGAAATTAACTCATAATTTCTTTTTTTAATACAACTTTAATTGCATTTTTAATTTGTGTAAATTGATCAAAACGACTTATATACCAATGATATTTTTTTCTGGTCGAGTAGCCTACTAGCTAGAGTCACACATTTAAATGTGGAGAAAATGTGGAATTCGGGATTCATATCTCAATCAATCCAATAATATCTTTCGTAGCTACCATTTGAACTACACTTATGAGACGTTAACAATGACACTTTATTTAATAACATTATATTAATATCATTGACTATCTTTATTCTTAAATAAAATTTTTTAATCTTTAAATTCTCAAATTAATTGAGCGTTAATTTACAATATTAATTTTAATTTAGTTAATTAAATTTCAAACCATAAAAAAAAAAATACATGTGCTAAAGGAATTTATAAATTTTTTTCTTATGAGAATCAACCAAAATAACTAGTATTTTATTCAAATATTATTTACTCAATTGATTTTTTTTAATAGATTATTTACTAAATTGATTTATTATAGAATGAATGGAAAACTAATAGTAGTAAATAGTAAAAACAAACTAGTATCTTATTGACTGTGATGTCAATTTTGTCTCGCCCTTTTTTGCGCCTATGTGAAATATGGTTCGGTCTTGGACTAGTACAAATTCAGTTGATCCGGCTTCTTTCTTGCAACTGATTTAGTGATGTTGTGTGTGAGTTTTGTGGAATGAACATAATAATAATCGAGTTTTCGAGGTTAAGGAAAGTTCTTTTTTTTTTTTGACGAACGGTTAAGGAAAGTTCTGTTCATCAATTGTTGGATAAATTACAACTACATGTGTATGAGTGGTTAAGTTCTACTAATGTATCTTTCAGCTTAAATTCTAATATGTGACGGTCGAACTCTTTTCTTTGCATGAGTATTGACTAAGCTTTGGTTTATATTTTGACTCGTGATACTGATCGTATTCTTCTTGACACACCTCGTACTAGAACAATTGCTCTTTTTTATAATATAATAATTTATTTTGATATGTTAAAAACAATATATCTAAAAAGTCATAAATAGGGACTGTTGTTAGTAAAATACAAAAATCTAAAAAATATGCACATAACCTGTTTTTTTTTTTTTTTGAACAAAATATGTAGACAACCTTAAACTTCAATATTTTATGGAAGCAAATAATTATCATAAAAAAAAAATGAATATTATTATATTAATGCCGGTGGTGCACAACATAACGTTTAATTTTAGTTTCCAGCAGTTTCCTTCCTTCCTTCTCTTCTCTTCTCCTGTTTAGTCGAGTCCCCAATCACACACACACACACACACTCTCTCTCTCTCTCTCCCCTTTTTCTCTTTCTCATTCTCTCTCTGTGTATGTCCGTTGGAACCAAACCAAACACTTCTCTCTCTCTCTCTCTCTCTCTCTCTCTCTCTCTCTCTCTCTCTTTCTCTCACCTTTCTCTTTCACTCACTCAACAACAATCACCGCACACACACATCACTCTCATTCCTTCATTCATTCTTCTCACTCTCTCACAAACACATTCTTCTTTCTATCTTTCTTCATATCATGACCACACTCTCCACAATCACACACCACCATTTCCGGTTATGAATCCCCAAACACAACCACCACCACAACCACCGCCACTACTCCTTCAACCTAACCGCCCTTCCACCTCCTGCGACATCCACCCCCAAGAATCCTTCACCGGCTTCTGCCCTTCATGCCTCTTCGAACGTCTCTCCGTTCTCGATCCCAACAACAACTCTTCCTCCTCTTCCACTTCCACCCGAAAACCACCTTCTTCTTCCACTGCCACCGCCGCACTTAAAGCCATTTTCCGTCCCTCCAAAAACCACCGTCCTCCCACTACTTCAACCTCCAACTCCTTCTTCCCTGAGCTCCGTCGTACTAAATCTTTCTCCGCTTCCAAAAACGAAGGCTTCTCCGGTACATTTGAACCTCAGAGAAAATCCTGCGACGTTCGTGGTCGTAGTACTCTCTATTCACTCTTCAATCAAGCCGACGAACGGAAAATAACTAAACCCGAACTCGAGGTAGTTACCGGAAACCTAGCTTCTTCTTCTAACACTGCTGTTCATGTTCAACAACCGTTTATAGAATCAGAAGAAGACGAAGAAGAAGACGAAGAAGAAGAAGAAGGTAACATTGTTGTTGAAGATTCAGACGGAGACGAAATTAGGGTTTTAGAACCACCACCACAGCTACATCAACAACAACGAGAATTGTCTAATGTGATTGAGGAGACTTTTCACGAAATCGTTGAAGAAGAACCGGAACGTGAACCGGAGTTAGTTTTTGGTGAAGAAGAAACGTTGAAGCCGATGAAAGAACACATGGATCTAGATTCGCATGCGAAGAAAAGTTCCGGTCGTGATTTGAAGGAAATCGCCGGAAGTTTCTGGTCCGCGGCTTCGGTTTTCAGTAAGAAGCTTCAGAAATGGAGACAGAAGCAGAAGGCAAAGAAGAGAGGTCCGCGAAATGGTGCTGTTTCGGGTTCTTCGGCGCTTTTGCCGGTGGAGAAGCCGATTGGTCGGCAATTTAGGGAAACTCAGTCAGAGATCGCGGATTATGGATTTGGACGGCGTTCTTGTGATACTGATCCCAGATTTTCGCTTGATATTGCTCGGATGTCGTTCGATGATCCTCGGTATTCGTTTGACGAGCCGCGAGCTTCTTGGGATGGGTATCTTATTGGAAAGACTGTTCCTAGAATGCCTTTGCCTACTATGCTTTCGGTTGTTGAAGATGCTCCTGTTCATGTTTTAAGGACTGATTCGCTTATACCGGTTGAGGAGCCGCCACTTTTGAATGAGAATGGTGAAGAGAATGTGAATTTTCCGGGTAATCAAACTCAGACTAAAGAGTATTACTCTGATTCTTCAACTAGGAGAAGGAAAAGCCTTGATAGGTCTAGTTCTATTCGGAAAACTGCGGCTGCTGTTGTTGCTGAAATGGATGAATTGAAACCTGTTTCTAATGCTAAGGTTACTCCTGCAACTGCTAGTGTTAGTGTTAGTGCTAATGTTAGTAGTGTTAATGCTAATGCTGGTGTTGATTATTTATTACATGGTCAGAAAGTTGTTGATAGGGATTTGAGGGATTACTCAAATTCCAATTCTAATTCGAATAATTCATTGAGGGATGATTGTTCTGAGAGCTTTGAATTGGGGGGTTTTAGAGATAATGCTTCTGTTGGTGGGAGTAATAATGTTGGTGGTGATCGTAAAGGTGGATCTAAGAAGAGTTCGAGTAGATGGAAAGCGTGGAGTATTTGGGGTTTTATACATCGTCGTGGTGGAGGGAATAATAATAAAGAGGAGGAGGATGATAGGTATAGTAGTAGAGGAGGTAATTGTAATGGGGTGGAGCGGTCTTACTCAGAGTCGTGGCAGGAGTTTAGAGGGGAAAGGAATGGGGATGTTAGAGGTGGTGTTGGAATTGATAGTATTGGTGGTGGCGGTAATGGTTTCAATAGAAAGATGTTGAGGAGCAATAGTAGCGTGAGTTGGAGGAATGCGCCGAGTATGGGAGGAGGAGGAATTTTTAGTGGGCGGAAGAGTGATGTTCAAGGTAGTAATGGGTATCTTGGAAGAAAAGGAAGGGACGAGTTTGTGTTGGAGAGGAACAGGAGTGCGAGATACTCTCCTAACAACAACATGGATAATGGTCTCTTGAGGCTCTACTTAACGCCTGGCAGCCGGAGAAATGGTGCCTCGAAAGGAAGGTCCAATCAGGCACATTCTATTGCTAGAAGTGTTCTTAGGTTGTATTGAAAGAAAAAAAACAAAAAATTGAAGTCCCACGAGGTGTTCTTTGATTTCATGTTGTTACATTTGCTGCATTTCTTGTGTAAAACTCACACATGGCTATGTATTCTTCATGGTTGGTTGGTTGGATTGGATAAAAACATAACTGCATTTTTCTTTACAGTTATTAATTACACTGCTTCTTAGATTACATTAGATTAGATTACTCTTAATAACAAGTATTATTCGGCGTTTCATTTCTTTTGCACTAACCATATGCTGATGAGTTTCATGAGGGCTTGTGAGATTAGTGTCTATACTTGCGGCTCCGGTTTGTACCAAACAAAATATGTACATGTTGATGATGTTAATGGAGTGAGTCTTTATATTTTTTGTTCCATGGCGTTTTTGTATGTTTGGACTTGCAGTATATTTTACAAAATCACAGTGAATTATTGTGATACTCCAAAAGCTACAAGGAGCTTCTACAAAATCACAGTGCGCCAGCTTACGGTGATAACAAACTCGAACCATGTTTTCTTTTATTGCCAGAAAAAGCAGGAGAATATGGTTTGGCAGTGTGGTGCCACTGAAATTGTGCTCTACCTTTGGTCAGGATGTGTTTTATTTTTGTGTCTTTATTCTGCAAAAGGTTAACTTATTGGTGCAATGTTGGGAGAGTTTATAATTTGGGAGCATTTTAACTTGAATTTTTGGAATGTTATGCATTCCTGCAAAAGTGATAACAAGGTGGGCTCAAGCCACCTGGTTTTGCTGCTTGTCATAAGTTGTAATTTAGAGTAAAACATTACCTTTGAGACTGCTTTTTTCTTGCTTGGTTGGTATCAATTAATCAAACTTTATTTACACGTGACTTACTTCAGACAATGGTCCCAAATAAAACATTACCTTATTAGCTTTGTGTTATATCCATATATTCATTCATCCCTTTATGTCTATTCATGGCTGGCTGGTGTGATGGAAAGGTAAAGTTGAAGCTTAAAAAATTCTCAGCAGTTTATGAGTTTCTACAGTGCTTCAATTCTGTATGCTAAATTTCTGCACTCTTGTCTCTTGGTATTGAAGACTGTTGTGATTTTGTAACTGTTGTTCTGAGAAGTTGATTTATTTTCATTGATATGCACTATTACCTCAATGTGATGTTTTTCCGGCTTTGTCATTTTAGTGATGGATAGACCTTGAAGGCAATGAAGTACTGAACCGGCATTGTTATTACAGTCGATTAGACAAAATTACGGCGACTCTTTGATTTTGTTGAAGCTGTAAAAGTTGACCGTAATTTTGTCAAACTTACAGCATAAGTGTATATTTGATATTACATTCGTCAAAATTACCGTAATTTTGTCAAACTTACCGCATAACAAACAAGCACTAAATCCAAACAATAAGAAATCAGAAGGTTTGGCCTGGCATTCTTGCTTGTAAAAAACAGAACAATTTTGTAGATTTTTTATGTTGGAGCTACTTATCTATTTTGAAACTAGAATTTATTGTTGCATATGGTATGATAGGTCAACATCATTTGAAGCTTTATATGGTTTTCTTTAATGTAGAGATTTGTTTGGTATATAAAAAATTGCAGGAATCTAGTCCTTTATTGCTTTCATAGATATTATTGTCTCTAATTATTTTTCTGTTCTTCGTATAAATACTTCAACACTCCCCTATATATTTTATACTACAAATTATAGTATAATTATTGTACTATTTTATTGATGAATCAGGAATAATTTCAGTTCTTTACTTCTCAATGAAAAATGTCTTTGCTGGCTTTGGTGTGATTGAACATTTTAGAATTTATTGGAATGTTCAATTGTTTCTTTTTATTTGGATATTACTACTTTGGGAGGTGTTTTCTTTTAATATAGATATAGATTCGTCGATCAGAGCATGCTATTTAGTTATGGTTCAATGTGAGAGAGAATTTTGATTAATATTTTACTTGATTTTTCAATATTTTGATGGATTCATAAAGTTTAAACTCAGTCAGTATTTTACATTGTTTTTATAGGTTTTATGTTTTTTCCCCTTTCATGTAGTATGTTTTAAAGGTTATTCCCTCCGGACATTGTAATAAGTAAATTTGATTTTTTTGGTACATTTGACTGCTGATGTATCTGGTCCATATTATAAGCCAGATACATCAATAGTCAAATGTATCAAAAAAGTCAAATTTGCTTATAATAGTGTCCAGAGAGTATTAATTTTTTTTTTGTGCGTAGAAGAATTGACAAGCTATTAGAAACCAATACGCATAAAGTAGTAGGACCGAAGTTAGAACTTCGGTTATAGACGTCTAACCTAGTATTTTTGACATTTTTTTTATCAATTGAGCTAATATTTGTGAACAAATTAAAATTAATTTTATTCATATTAAGGGTATTTTAGGAATATTTTTACATAAAATTGATACATGCACTATTATTTTTTTAATATATGTTAAAAATGCAAAGCAAATGGAGTTTATAATGAATGACATTCGTTGGATATTAATCTAATGATTAATGCTCCATTTAACCCAGCTTATTTTCTCCATAGTATAATTTTGTCTACTCACTTTGGATGTGAATTTCTATTCATAGGACAAAGCCGTTTATCTCTCTCTAATGGCAAAATCCATTTATTTTTATAAATGGAGAGGATCCTTATTCCCATCACAACTGAATACTAGTTCAATTTAGTATTCGTTGGAAATATTTTTACATAAGTGTTTACTCCCTAGGATTAGTAGTAACAAACTTAATATTTGACTGAAACCATAGTAAATGTCCTCTAAGAATGAAGTTCAGTGGAATTTGTAGTAAACATTTTGTCATAAATGTTTAACATTTTTTTGAAAAGCTAATATGAATAAAGTTGTATATAGTCGGAATTTTTTAAAATATTTATAAAGGTAAGGACCAATTTAAGAGTCTCTATAAAATCAGAGATCAATTTAATAGTTTAATGAACATTACCTTTAATTTCTGTTTCCATCTTAACTTTCTTTATCCAAATTACCTTCAATTTCTTCGTGTATATGTAATATATCTAGTAGAAAAGTGACTACATTTTGTCAAAACAAAAGAAAAGTGATTACATGACATTTTGACTGATCAACTCTACGTTATGGTCTACTATTGATTATTTTTTTCAATACTACCATCAGCCACATTAAGACCCAATAACAATATCTAAATCCATCTAATCTTGACAATTGTCACGCGATTCTGCATAATTTAATTATAATTATCTTATAGTATTAAGTAGATTTAGCTAAATCACAAATACTTCATTTGACTTTGAGTAGCCAATACATGATCAGAGTCAGAACAAAAATGCTTTGTGTTAACAAATCTACACACATTACATGAAATGAAACAAAATAACACTCGTCTCCGTGAACATAACTCAGTTGGTATGAATGTCATGTTATATATTTTATCAGTTTTAAAATATAAGAAAAAAATGGTCAACAAAAATTAATATGTAATACTTAAAGAGTGTTTCGAGGAAACTCGTTAGCAAGACTCATATTTGATGCAAAATTTATATCAAATACATTAACTTTTATCGATCCAGTTGTATTTATATTTTGAGATAAAAAGAATATATAAGGATTATGTTTGAATTCAATATTTCTCACTTATTCATATAAAGAGATGAACTTCTAGCTAACATAAAAACACAAAAAAACATATAAAATGTTGGTTAATGGTTAGTAAAAGTCTCTAAGAGCACAAGATATGTGCTAGAAGGCTATACACATGACATGAGTGAGTGAGTTAGTGAAGTGAAGCTAGCAAGAAAGTGGGAAAGCAATTAAGCAAGAAGTCCAAAACAGAAGCACTAGTTACTTTAAAGCTCAGATCCCATAAGCTGGACACATAAATTTTGAAACTAATGATTATTGTTCAATATTTAAGATCATTACATTGTCCCACTGGGATATTTGAAAAGAATAAAATCTACAACTATTTTCCATTTCAATTACCAAGTTTATAAGCTTTGTGCTTTTCTCCCTTTTCAATACAGTTTGTAAAGCTCCATTACCACCGATTTATTGCCCCAAAAGTCAAAAAAGCAGTAGAAAAACATCTTAGCATGTTGCTCTTTGATGGAGAAGATAAGAGATAAAGAAAGTAGTAAGTACTATGTGTATGTGATGGAAAAATTAAAAAGAGAGGCTCGTAAACCAATGCTATGTCTAATTAACTTGACTAAGCTTAAATTGGTAAGTGGAGGTGTAATTATTTGGTTTTGAGTTTGTTTAATTACACCAACATTTGCCTTAACATGTTGTGGGAGTAAAATTAAATTTGACAGTATATGTTTTAGACTTTAGTAATTATGTAAGTGGTCTTTATAAAGATAACTCAACTGAAAATAACAATATTGTTATGTTAAATATTTTTACGAGAATAGAAATTTATATTTGCATGTATAAGTTTTATGTGATGTTTGTCACTCCGTCTAAAACAAAAATAATTATTAAAGGTTAAATTTATGTTAATAGTAAATAAAAACTAATAATTAAATTCTCATAACAAATAAAACACGCAAATTCTCAATGTTGTTATCCTTTTTAATAAACAAAAATAGATAAGTAAAAATTATCATTATTTCAATCTTCAATGAACATATAGTCCTTCGAATAATATATCAAACATATGGTATTTCGTGAATCAATATTTATTTTTCAGCTAACATCAACATTTTGAGGAGAAAATATTAGCTAACAATATCTGAAGATTTCTTCAAGAACAAACTTGCTATTCGTAGGGAGAATGAAGAATGTTAACAAGCTTTTTGTAGTCACACAATAACATATTAGGAATAAGGCTTTATGTTTGGTTTAGATTCTAGTAAACTTAGAATCAATTTTAGAAGTAAAATTATGGCAAATGGAATTGAAAAACTATATCATTATTAAACCAAACAAAAATCAATTTTTTTACTCAAATTGTTTAACATCAACAATTGTTTTCAAATCAATTCTATCCCAATCAAAAGTAAAGTCATATGTAAGCTTTTGTGATGTTGAACTTTTTGATAGATCCATTTCATTTCCAATTTTGTGATAACTAAAGGGGAAGTATGTGTTTGTACCAAAAAAATTAAAAGGGGAAGTATGTGTGAATGGTTTGATGTATTTTGTTTGACTATTTTCCTTTGATATTACTTGTGCTTTTGATTATTTTGCCTATTTTTCGCCTTCAGAAAAGTAAGATAAGCTAA
This sequence comes from Trifolium dubium, assembly GCA_951804385.1. NCBI lineage: Eukaryota > Viridiplantae > Streptophyta > Magnoliopsida > Fabales > Fabaceae > Trifolium > Trifolium dubium. The sequence goes on along the minus strand of OX638072.1, from coordinate 22,179,130 downwards.
AATATCAAAGCAGCTTTTTTAATTTGACAAATTAGTCATGTTATAATTGCTTTTGATATCAACTTAATAATTGTTTTTTGATTAATTCAAATTGACATTCAAAGTCATTTTACAACTTTTAGTGGACAAAAATTCAACTGACATTAGTAATTCTTTGGTATCCAACTTATATGGTTAGGTACCATACTTGATTTAAAATGACATTTTTAAATAAAAATTTATATGACATGACAATTGACTTTTACCTATGAGGTACATACTCAATAATATAAATTGAATATCAGAGTGCTTACATGAATTAAAACAAAATAACTTTTATCTTACATAAAAATAAATAACAAATTTATCACAAATCAATTGTAAACTACACTGTCACATCAAATAACTGATGAGATTAAATGTCACTCATGATTCTATCTAGCTCTGTTTGTCAAACTCATTTATACCCGAAAACTGATGAGGTTAAAAAACCATATATCATTCCAACACATCTGATTCCATTCTCATTTCACAATTCTAGTATCAAATGCGGGAGAATAAAACTTTCAATTACCTTTGGTAAAAATAAAGAAAAAGCTCAATTACATAAAGGCCAAAATGTAATACAGTAGCAGTTTATGATTTCAAAGATGCAAGAAACATATGATATGAATGACTGGAAACCTTATTAGCCTAGACCATTAAAAGCTGTCACGGTTATCATGCTGCCAACCATAACCTTGACCATCATGTCCATGATCACCAGGATAGTAGTTTTGTTTCAACATGTGGGCTGGAGGAGGTGGTGGTGGTGGGAGGGACATCGGCTGTGGTGCCAATATTCCTTTGGAATCCCTTGGATCCACGACCATGCCACCACCTTCTGCTTGATCAAAAGGAGCACCTGCTGCATTCCACGGCTGCGGATAATTTCCATGAAAATTTGGGCCATTCGGGACACCTTGAGGGAAACCCATTAATGAATTTGGGTCCCTACCTATATCAGAAGCTGAGTCCTGTCTAGGCAGATTATCATAGGGAGCAGCATAAAATGGTTGGGCTCGGTCTTGCGGGTAAGGGGGATAACCAAATGGAACGGGTGGACTCAGCATTGGCTTTGAGAGTGGGGGGAGATTGGTATGTTGTGCAGCGTGCATTGATGGATACTCGGGAAATGAGTTATCTGGACCAACTGATTGCTGCCTGTCAGTAAACGGGGAAGGTTCTTGTGAGGGATGCTGCTGCATGGTCAAAACTTTGTTGATGAATTCCCTGCTGCATACCTCCGACAGAACCAGAAATGGTGTCGGAAGAGTGATGTTGTTGGCCAAAAAATGGTGGCTTTTGCTGCATTGTTGGCCTTGAAGGAGGTTGATCTCTTGCTGGTTGCCGACGGGTTCTATCTTCCAGATCATGGTGTTGAGAATTTGAACCTGGAGAAAAAACTTGTCTTTGGGGGCCTCGAGCAGTGGAGTCTGAGGCTGTAGGTTGTCTAACACTTTGTGCCTCTGACTCATTTCCGTCTTCTTTGTCTGGATTTGGTGGAAGGAGATCGGCGTGGTATTCATGGATATGAGATTCAAATTCAGCTCTCTTGAAGAATGTCTTGAGACAATGAGGAGCTGCACATATTAGGATTCCTTCCATCACTTTGAGTGTCTGAATCTTCTGGATTCGTTCATCACACCTGTGTTCCAAGGAAGATGAAAATCCTTTTTAATATAAACACTACGCTACGTACAATAAAGAACTTCTACACATGGAAGCTATCAATTGCAAAACATAATCCGCGAAAACTCAAGTTATCATAAACCAATCATCCCCAAAACTCAAGTTCTTTAGTAAAAGCGTGTCAATGATTTTATATTTAACATGCTCTATCACGAAAGAGCCAATTGGCCTTAAAGCATGGATAATGCAACAGCTTTACCCTACCTTGTGCTACCCTTGAGCTTTTTAATAGTGCCAACAGAAACTCATTAAAAACCGAAGTCCATTAGGCTTTGTTTGCGAGTTTGGAGGGGAAGGGAGGGGAGGGCTTTGGAGGGAGGGAAATAGAGAGAAAAATAGAGAAATTTTTTACATTTTTTGAGAAAGTGTTTTTTATAGAGAATGACAAAAAAATACTTATGATTAATATATTATAAAATTAAGAATATTATAACAACATTAATTAAATTTGAAGAATTCGTATAAACCCTCCAAACCCCCATCCAATACAATTTTTGAGTTCCACCAAATTGGGGGGTTTTTGTGTTATGAAGAAAAAATAACCCTCCAAGCTCCTCCCCTTCCAAACTCCTCTATTCCTTCCACTTGTTTCTTCCTTTTTCCAAAACCACTCCCTCCCCTCCCCTCCAAACTCGCAAACAAAGCCTTAAGGTATAGCTCGTATAGTAACTGAAATTTCTTAAGCCAACCTATGACCTATCATGCTTTTTACACTTGCACATACCACTTATAAATAACAGAATGTGATGAGTATTGTCTTCAATTACTACGGCTACTTCTGTTAGGCTGAGTCAGCTAGTGTTATTACTTATGATAGGTCCACTTCTATATAAGTCTATGGCTTTGTCTAACATGCACAAGTGAGACAAGTCGTTCACCATGCACAAACTTGTTTTCACCATTGGATCAACATGACACATCACATCTCATTTGATCCAATGGTGAGACTTATTGATCCAATGGTTAAAACAAGCTTGGGCACAGTGAAAGACTCGGAAAAATTATACCCCAAAACACAAGGAAAACAGTAAAAATTATTGAATAAATGAGCCACTCATGTTTTATTGCATAGTACAAACATTAAGATTCAAAGTGAAGAGTCAATGGTATTCAATTGATTTGCTGTACAAAGAGCCGGAGATAAGAAATATACTTACAGATAGCACAATGAATCACTTCTAGCACAATCAAGACAGAAAGCATGATCACAAGGGCTCTGCAAAACCATAAACCTATAGTAAGACAAGATCAAGGAAATTAACAAATTCTAGCACATGCTCAGCGAGAAAAACTACCATCAAAATTTTAAGCATAGCAGGCACATCACTAAACACACCACCTCTAGAGGCATGGATAACATCTAGAACTCTAAATCCCAAAAATAAAACTACACAAGAAAATAGTGTTTATTTTTTTTGTTTATTTACACCACCAGTTTAATCTGGTTCGGGGGTCGGTTTTAGCATCAAGTGGTTCCGGCCCCCGCGGGGGATCGAACCGTGGTTCATTCAACGTCAATCACCACTGAAGCAACTAACGTTTAGATACAAATGTAAAATAGATTGTGATTTTCAACCAAATTTTTGATAAAATGCAAAGTCATTGATGAAATAACGATAGTTTCATCTATATATGCTAAAGATTAAAATCATGTTAGATTATTAGAATTGTTATATATGTTCTTGTGATTAAAATCATCCTAGCAAGCAAAAACCTCAATTCAAAACCAGGTTACAACATAAGAGAATAATTACCAGCCTTCCATATATAGCAATCGGAAAATCACACCTAACACAGAAATGAACTCGCTCACCAAGCTGACGTCGAGACCTACGCCCCACATTCCTAACAACAGAAGAAACAGTAGCTGTACCAATACCCTTAGCAACAGGAAGATCAGCAAGTACTAAATGATCAGGACACGCAACCGTAACAGTCTCCACAGGCGAATGCTTCGCCCCTGCCGTTCCATCAGACGAAGGATTCTTGCTAAGACGAATTTGAAGCATATTTCTATCAACTTCTTCCCTCAACCCTCAATCTCTTTCAATCTAATACTTCAAACTGACACAAAATTACATCAAATTAATATCCACCCTCTTGAAAATTAACAAAATTGGAAGAAAAAAAAACAGCTTTTCAATTCAAAAACTGAAAATGGTTAACAACATATATGGGTCCGTTTGGATTAATGGTATAGAATGGAGCGGAGCGGAATAGAATGGAATGGAACGGAACGGAATGGAATACATATTCCATTCCATTGTTTGGATAGTGAACGAAATGGAATATATTATAACTTTTTTATTCCAATTATACCCTTTATTTTATAGATAAGAATGTTTACCAGAAAAAAAGAATAGATAAGAATGAGAAAAGTCTTATAAAATAAAATATTTGTAACCAAAAAAAAAATCTTATAAAATATAAAATTGAGGGTAAAATTGTAAAACTATAATTATTGTGTATCATTTCATCCTTATCACTCCATATACCACTCCATTCCATTCCGTTCATATTTTATAAAACCAAACAACGGAATAGAGCTTCAGCCCACCCCATTCCATCCCATTCCATCTCATTCCATCAATCCAAACAGACCCATACATATCAAATGACCCAAGAACATGAATCATATAAAAATTTGAAATTTTTAGCACAATATTGAATCTAACGTTAAATTTCATATAATTGGATAAAAATTAAATTGTGACCGAATTTGATTTCGTAAACCCTAAATTTGAAAAGGGGGGTTTTTTAATTTTGAATTTAAAAAGATTTTGGTTGAAGATGAAAATTGAGAATAAGAAGAAAGATAAATTGCAGAAACTAACTTGAATTGAAGGAAGTTAACGAATGAAGAAGAATTCAGTGTCGGATTTGAATCGCTTTGAGTTTTTGGTTTGTAGAGTTGCAGCACAAGCGCGAAGTATGAACCCGTTGCCTCTCTGCAGTTCAGATTTTTTTCTTTAACTCGGTATCCGGCCCAATGATAATTTAAAAACCAAGTTTTTGCTCTTTAGTAATTAACCCACCGAAATTGATGCCTATCAAAAAAATAAAAATAAAAACTCAACAAAATTGATATCAGAGGTAATCGAATTTAAAACATTGTGAAGAGCAAACTCGACCCAACACTATTATGTCAACATGATAGAAAAGAGAGATAAATATGAAAAAATTATTCTATCATACTTAGATAGTTTGTTTTATGCACCAATATGGTAGAATAAATTAAACTTATTGCTAATCATATTTCATTGACTATTTGTTGTTATTTTAATTTAATCTTTATTTTAAGTTGAGTTGCTAATCAGACAACATAATTATCCCACACATGATTCATTCTCATCTCTCCACAATTATATGAAATTAATTAATTTTTTGGTAAAATATAAAATTAGTTAATTACGAGTATTTTATAATTAATATCAATTAATCATAAAAAAATACAATTAAATATAGGGAGCTTCTATTGTACCTTAGTAAATTCTAATATACCGGTACATTTAATCGTTAAAATAATAAATAAGAAATCATAATTATTTTTTATAAGAGAACATAATTTCATAAGAAAAATCATAATTTCATTTTTTATAAATATTATACTATTTTTTTTATATTTTTTCATTAAAAAATTAAATATTCACTATTATGAATAATAAATATTCAAAAACAATAAAAAAAATCAAGTTTTATTTTTTGACAATTTTGATAAATGATACTCCCTCCGGTCCTTATTATAAGAAGAAATTTGCTTTTTAGGTTCATGGAATATTTTATGTATCTAGACTATATTATAAACTAAATACATCATACATTCCATGAATGTAAAAAGCAAATTTCTTCTTATAATAAGGACCGGAGGGAGTATTTGGTTATTATAATATTTTAAAAGATAAACCGGTGGGGTCATGGCAGTTAGTTATTATTCAATTTTACAAAAGTGTTTTTAAAAATTGTTTGCATTAGAGATGTTGGACGGCCCACTTTGGTATGTCGCTTGGACGGGTCATGGTAATTTGTCGCAAAAAATTCGTTTTGTTAATATTTCAGATTCACATCTTTGTATTAGAGATGTTAGTCAGCAAGGCTATTGAAATGTTGTTGATCTTTACACCCATATGGATAAAATTATCTTACAGCTTTTACCTGCGTGTCTTGAATCCTTTCCTCATATTCTTCCTGATGTTTGGGCTTAGGAGGATGGTGTGTATAGTGCCAAAGCTGGGTACATGTGGCTGTTGAATAGGAGTATCTCAAGTACTCCTTTGAGCAATATGGCTTGGAGGAAGATGTGGAAGTTAAGAGTACCACAGAAGGTTAGAGTTTTTCTATAGTTTGTTTTGCATAATGCTCTACCTTTGAATGAGAAGAGGCATAAAATTGGGCTGTCGGATTCTGATATGTGAACAAGGTATTTTAATGGTGCTGAAAACATTCTTCACTGTTTAAGAGATTGTTCAAAATCTCGTGATATCAGGAATAGTTTAGGTGCGTCATCTTGGAGCTAGTTTTTCCTCCATGATGTGCAACAATTAATTATGGCTCAAATTTCGGATAATCACGCTGTTCTTTTTACAGCAGCAGCCTGGTCTATTTGGAAATGGCGCAATTCGGTTGTCTTGAACACTAACCCGTGGAGTTTTGATTTCACATGGAGGTTTATGTGTCATTAATACCAAGAGTATGTTGAATTCCTGGAATATACGAATAGAACCCAACTATAACTACCAAGTGAAATATATTTCTATGATGTACCTGATGTTCCATTCAAAAAATACCATACGATCAAAGAGTAATTTAGAAAATAATATTTGGACCATAAAAAAGAGAAACTCTTGTGTGATCAATAATAATAATAATAATAATAATATTGTAAGAATTTCAAATAAATAAAATAGTGCCTTTTATTTTAGAAACAAGTGCCTTTAATCTTTTTCTTTTTAAAAAGCTGTAAAACTATGGATAGGTCTGTGTTCGTGGCATCTAAATAGACCACATTCAATTATTTTCATTACCTACTTTTAATCCCCCAAAAAAATAAATGTTCACACATTCCAATAGAGAAAAGCAAGACATGAGTTTTATTTCTTGATAATTTCTACTTGCACCCCCCAGTTGTCACCATTCTCATCAAATTCTTCTGTTGGTACTTAGTTGAGCTTAGGCTGATTCCAATTTTTTGACAAACTTTTTTGTCTGTGTCAAGAAAGACAAGAAAAGAAAAGACCAAAAGTTAGCATGTTAATTGTGATAATGCATGTAAGATTAAGAATATAGTAAATCATTGAATCAACACTCAAGTGTCATAATCATGCTTCATAACAATAGTTTGACTTGACATTTGGTTTTGATTATATTTGAGATAACATATAGTTTCTTTTGAAATTTGACAGTAAATTTCGACTTAACATATAACCACCTAACATATAACCACCGAGTCTAGCGCAAATGGTTGGTGCAAAGGGTGTGTGAGTGTTGTAAATCTCAGGGTACCGAGTTTGATTCATACTTGAGAAAATTTGTATTTTAACATTTTTTATGGGAACTTTTTGTTTCTGAAATAAAAAAGAAAATATAGGACAAGGTGAGTGTTATTTTTGATAAATATGAAGCCACATTGCCCTATTAAAGGATAAAAGTTGGGTTTGGAGAAGGGTTTCATTTTTGAAAATTGAATTAAGCAGAGAATAGATACTAAACACAAATTGTTACAGTATATGCTATATAAAAATAAACTAGAACTACAATAGATATAAGTGTGATAAAAAGTACAGGATGACTATGAAGATATCGGAAAATATTCATACCTGTTCTAGAGTCAAAAACATGATTACATTCCAAGATCCTAGCCGTCCGAAATTTGGTATGAAACCCTTATAAAAGGCTAAAGGTCCCTGCAAAACCAGTTGAACCAGATAAATGATACCACTGACAAGATTCACGTAAAATAGATAGATACAATACAAGCCATATGAAGTTGTGAATACAAAAACAAATCACGCGCCCTGGTTTTAATATTTCTCCAATTAAAACATAAAAATATAACATATCAACCAAAAATCTAACAACTAAAATAGAAAATGTTATTATCAAAGAGAAAATTTGTTACAAATGTGTTGTATTTCCACTACAGAGACAAGGAAGGGAACATGTAGTTATGCAATATGCGACATAGAAACGAAATTAATTAAACTTTTTTGGAATATAAGCAAGAGTGAGAAATGACAATGTTTAAAGACGTCATAGAAACTAAAAGTTACAAAGAAGTTTGTTCCGCATGCAATGCTTGTGGGTGGTAAAAACTAAGCAACCACCACTTACAATTAATTAGTCATGATCAAGTTCTGTGAAGCATTATATTGACATATAATTAAAGCTTAAAACTAAAGAAAAATAGGGACAAAACAAAAGCATCAATAGCAGGAAAACACATACATCGTTTTTTAATGTTTTGACGAAACAATCAATGGTGCTTTTGTAACTAGAATCTCCCATCATTCTTGACTTCACCTGCAGAAGAAAAACGGAACAATTGAATTAGGGGACTGATAAAACTACATAGTTCAGAAGCTCACTAAGCAAACTGAATGTTATATATACAAAATGACGAGACAATAAAGGTGCACAATGAAATATTGATATTCAAAAGTAAACACAGATAACTTACCACGTCGACTGGGGAGCCAATACAGACTGCAAAAAACCCTGCCCCAAGACCAGAAAGAAGATGTGTGACAACATTATCGGTGAATCCTGGAATTTTCAAAATGGTCTGCAGTCAAAAAAGCGAAGGAAAGAAGGTTATTTACAATGATGAAAGAGGAATGATAACAAAATTTTACTCAAAAACACAGTTTAGTACTATTTTTTTACATTACCTGTTTCACTTGATCATAGCTGGCTAGCTCAGCAGCATTAATTATAGCATTTCTCGCTACATTGGGGCCAATCCCAGTCCAAAGAGCACCAATTCCTTCCTGTTTGTTTGGTAAAAATTAAACAAAACTAAAACAGGACTAAATAGTACATCTTAATCTTTCACAAATCGTACAAGGTTAAATGAAAAAGACCTGTCTCACAATTGTTGAATAAGCATTCAACGATCCAGAGTAGCGCCTAGGCACACCAGGTGGCAATTTTCCTTCTGCTTGAAGTCTCACTTTGACAAGATCGGTGGGATTTGCAACAGCAATTGCCACAGCACCTGTCAATAAGACGAATTCAAGCATTTCAATATCATAATTTTGCATTATCTCGAGACTCGAGAGTTTAAGAAGAAATATAATGGGATAAATTACCAGTTGTTAACGCAGCAAGAATTTTTTTCGTCAATGGTGCATCTCCAACATGGTCTTTCCCAACATACAAATTTTTAACCTGTTAAAAACCCAAGTAATTCACAAGATCAGATTACATGCACAAAATAGTAGATATACAAACTCAAATAAACGAACAATCTTTGAGACACAGTCAATACTCACAAGCTCGTATAACCCGATTCTTAAACCTCCATACAAACATTGACGGTGTAGGCCCGGCACAATTCCCTTCCAGAGTGCTGAAAGACCTTCTTCCCTGGCAATGGTTCCAACTGTTCCCAGCATACCCTTATATTTAGGTAAGGTCACCGTATCACCGGCTACAGCTTGCTTTTGAAGCTGAAGCCTAACTTTAGCAGTGTCCAGAGGAATAGTACATATCTATTTCAAAGAATAGGACTAGTTATTTTAAAAGCACAACGAAGAACATCTAACAAGTAAACAAAACATGCAAAACAGAAAGTTAACAAAATTTAGGGGACTTTGTGAATAAATCATTAGCCATTTCATATTGGAATATTTATGAAAAACCATTCAATCACCATACAACGTTTTCAGAATTTTCCTAGCCAAATACACAACTAATTTTTCAACCAGACAAATAAATTTATGCCGACTATCCAATTCCATGATCTGCAATTACAAATCATCGACCATAGAATGATTGCAACCGCAACCCATGTTAAGTCATGAAAATTAAACTGCCAAGAGTGTAAAGCAAATGCCTTTAATCATATCAGAGCATTGAACATAACAATTCCTCAAATAACTGTTCAATAAATAAGCACTTGTCTAGAATGACAGTGAGTTTGACGAAATCACAGCAACAATAAAATTTTAGATTTCGCCAAAATCACACACAGTAGAACACCGTGATTCCACCAAACTAACCGTCAATTCAAACATGCACTAAGACGCAACCCGGCAGGCACAAATTGAGCCAACCTACAGGAAAATCCTATTTGATCACAAAACAAATTTTCTCACCAACCAACAAAAACGATAATAATCAAACTAAAAACTCATTCAACAACAAAAAATCACATCAACTTTTTAATCAAAAAAAAAATGCATCAAATTAACAAAGTCCATTACATTACAGTTAAAAAAAGTACAATTAACCAGGATCAATTACGAACATTACCACATAATAAAAAACAATAGGGTATAATTCAAAAAACCCAAATGGGTTTTACACAGATATATCATAAAAAAGTGATCATCCAGAAAATAAAATCAAAATATAATGAATACCCAGATGAGAATTTATGAAGAAAAAGGTATTTATAAATCCACATGCATGCATACCTCAGCGAAACATGCAGAAAAAGCGCTGCTTGCGAAAGTGCCAGCAAATGAGATATCGGAATTAGTGTTACCACCTCCAACCATGATGGCTTCAAAAACGAAAATGAGAGAAGAAGAAAAAACTTGAGAATGAATCAAAAACAATTTAGAAGAAGAAGAAGAAGAAGAAGAAGAAGGAAAAAGTAGTAGAGTGGTTTGAGAGGAAGAAGGAAAAAACCTGTTTTTGTTGCACAAACGAAAAAACTGAAAGGCTTATGTGAAATTTTCACAATGTTGTGTCCATTTAAAAATAGAATAGAACTAGTAATAGACCCGTGCATTTGCACGGGTTGCATAATATTACTGTAATTATATAAAAATGAGTTATATTGATAATATTGTAAAATATTATATTAACATAATTTTTCTATTAAATAATTAATATGCAAAAATTTATTAAATATTAACAACGTGCCCGTTGCATATTTTATTTATATGTGCTTGCGAAATCAATGTTATATGTACTGGTTTGAAAAGCTTAAAAATATATACTGATATGAAAAGATCAATATAATAAAATTTAAAAAATTCATTATTATATTTTCAAAATATCAACATTAATATATTATTTATATTAATTATTTCATTATTTTATATGCAAAACAATTATATGTTACCACCGTGCCCGTTGTGGGTCTTATGTACCAGAATGAGATGCATAAAATATGTATCACACCCATTGTGAATTTTATGTACTTATATTAGCGAATATTTCAAAAAAGTCCTTAGCAATGTTAAATTTAAATTGATAGAAAGTTTCAAAATATAGGGACTTAATTGATATTAAACATATGAACCGATTTGAGAGTTTAATAAAATCATAAATCTTTTTAAAATATTTGTAAGGTCTTTGTTTGTTCAAAAAAATAAATTGTAAAGTCAGAGACCTATTTGAGATTACCTTACAGAATCGGGACTAATTTGAAATAATTATATTTCTTATCATCTAAGTATAATTAAATTATAATGTTTTTATTTGTGTCTATAGAAATCTTGCTCCTAAATTATAACGATTTCTATCTTTTAAATATTTGTACAATATTCATTGTGGATTTATGTATTTAAATATTTCTATCATGAGTATTTTTAGAATACCATAATGCGGTATTTCTATAAAATATTTTTTTTTATTTTATATAAAAAAAATATCTGTTAATATTTGCAATGCACTAGTTTATATAAAAGTACTTGGGAAATAATTTTTTGTATTCAAAGTCGAGAAAGATTTATTAACAATCAATTATTAATGACATATTTTAATTATTAATACAACATTCATATTTTATTTAAATATCAATAACATATAATTGTCCCGTGTTTTTAATTTTATTTAACATTTTTATAAATTTTAAGATTTTTTTAATGAATTTTTTAAGTGTGTTAATTAAATATATTTTAAAATATCAATATTATTACAATATTTTTATAAAATATTTATTTACTTTATAGTTATTACAAAGTCATTTAAATGTTGTCCCATACTTGTTGCAAACTTTTTTTCTTCTTTAATTCTTTAATGAGAGGTGAAATATAAAAAAAATAATAGAAATTAGATAATAAATAGATATGAACGAAGAAAAAACAAACGTTGACCGGAAGAGATGAATGAATTATTGATGGAAAAAGAAAAAAGTGAATTTTAGATTATTAGAAAAGTTGAAAGATATATTTTAAATTTGAAAGAACCATTATCAAAAGAAATTTCACTAAGAAAATACTATTCACTAAAAAAATACTACTACTTAGTTTGTGTAATTAAATGAATGGTTTTTTTATCATGTGCAAATTTGTACATGTTAATCTGTTTAAAATAGTAAGATTATACTATATTGGAATTTATGTATTTTATATTAAAATATTAGTTGTTTAATGTTTGTACACAATTACTACCTCCGAGTTGTGTAATTAAATGAATGGTTTTTTTATAATGTGCAAATTTTTTAGTAAATAATTACTACCTCCGTCTTAAAATATTAGTTGTTTAAGGTTTGTACACAATGTTTAGGAAATGGTTAATTGAATTGATTTCAATGATAAAATTAATATCATTTACTAAAATACCTTTAATAATTGTAATTACTGGAGTAATTAAGTTAGATGAAGTTCAATAAATAAGGGTAATGAAGTACTCCATCCGTTCCGAAATATAAGGTAAAAAACATTTTTTTTGGTCTCAAAATATAAGGGAAAATCCATTTTCAAAAATGTATTTTTCTTTATTCTTATAAAATTAAATGCAAATTGCATTTAATTTTTCTTCTCTATTCTTTTCTCAATAAACAATAATCAATAAAAAAATAGTTTTACACCTTCCTATACAACTTATTTCAAGAAAAACCTCACAAAATTATATTTCAAATTATAAGGATTATGTTTTCTTAATAAGTGAAATTATTGTTTTTCCCCATATATTTTGGGACGGAGTCCAGAGAGAGTATTGTTTTTCATCTTTACAATATATAAAGAGGATACCTCTTTTTGGGCTGGCTTTTTACATTCCTATTATACCCCTATATTGCCACGTTAAATAACTCACTACAAGAAAAGAAGCAAACAGCGGCGGTCGGTTAGCGGCGGTTATGCCATAACCGCCGCCGCTTGACATATTTACCGGCGGTTCTTTAACTGCCGCAGAATTAAGTGTATTAGCGGCGGTTTAAACCGTCGCTAGATAGATCGCCGCGCTTGGAAACGTTTACCGGCGGTTCCTAACTGCCGCCGAATGCGTATACTGATTTTTTTTTATTTTCCTGATTACGTTTGCTTTTTTTATTTTAAATTAAAAGTTAAAATTCCCCTCCCGCCTTATCAAAAAAAATAAAAAATAACTTCCTTCCCCCAATTTCACAAAAACACGACAAAGCCCTCTCTCTAAAATCTGGAACCCTAGTTTTCTCCCTCAACATCTTTCATAGTGAGCCAAACATGGTCTCCCTCTCAAGCCCTAGTCGTTCTCCCTTTCTGCGAAGCGTCTTTCTCTCAAACAAAATTGATTACGGAGAAGTGAGAACTCGTTCTGCTACCAAGGTGAAATTTCTCCTCTCCTCTCAAGGTTAGTTCAAACTGTCTTCATTCTTCTAAAAGATTATGATTCTAATTTCTTATGTGTGTGATTATACTTGCTCCTTGCTTTGATGATTCAACCAGGTTACTTTCTAATATGTTGTTAGGTTTTTTTAGTTGTCCCTGAATAGTTTATGATTGTAGTTGTTAAAAATTTGAAATCTGTAGCTATATTTGGTTTCTGGGTTGATATTTTAAATGGTTAATTCAATTGTGATTAGATTTATGCACGTGGTTGGTTATAGAAATCTTTCAAACAAACTTAATTGAAGTTTGGAAGATGAAATCAAACATTTGTGGTTTACTATACCTTATTGTTTTAATTATTATGATAATATGGATCGAATATTTTTACTAATTGATTGTTTTGACTTGGAGATATCATATAACGTAGAATAAATAGTACAATTAGTTGTTTTTGTAATTCTTAATTTTATTTAATTAACTAGTAAAAATTATGTTTCAGACTCTACTCTTTAAAATGCCAAACAACATATAAGGAGCTTAGAAAAATAAAGCTCAACTCAGTTAGTGTCAACACCTAAGAGAGAAAAAGAGGAATGAGGACTAAGCCTTCAAAATGTAGAAGAAACATGGAGAAGTAATACACACTACTAGTCGCTAAAAGTTTATATTTTATATTTTATTTGATTTGCTGATGTAAATGAATTTGGAATGAAAAATCAATGAAGGTCGAAAATGAAGCAGTTGCTGCAGAAGATGTGAAAAAGGAATTGGAAGAGCTGAAAGAGATATGCAAAGAATTGAAGGTAATGTGTAAATTGTTAAACTTGAGCTTGGACTTCATTCCCACCTCTATTAGTGTTTTTGCCCATCATTTTTCTTTAGGTACTAACTGAATCTATAACTTGTAGGATGAACATGCTTTATTTCATGATATTGTTGATAGAATGGTCAAGGACTAACACAATGAAATATCCAATCTTTTAGATGAAAATGAGAACCTTTGCCAATTTCTTCAATCAAAACCGCCCATATGTTTTTTTATTCATCTATTTTCTCAATATCATAAAAATCAAGGCATTTGTCTCATATACTAAACATTTCTATGGTCTTGCAGTTTTATTCTATTGGTGCCGCAACGTTGTCAAATGATATCAGGTCAGTCAAAATGATAATTACAACTCGGGTATTAATTCAATTATAGTATGACTATATTTTCCACTTGCAGAGTTTCCATAAAAGTTTTTCTTTGAGGTGGTGAATCATATTGTTTCTAGTGTAATCATAAAGTCTAACATTTAATGATGATATATGACACTCTTTTTTCAACTGTTATCTACAGCCTTGCATAAATTGGATCCAACTAATTTAAGTCCCTCAGATGTGGAACACCAGTTTCCAGAGAGAGGTATGAATATGGTACTCAAATTAAAAGTTACATGGTACAAATTATATTAAGTGTAACTTGTAAGACTTGGATATGAGCATCTTTTGTCACAATGACTGATTATTATTGTAAATATTCATTTAGTCATTGCAGGCATAGCAGCATATAATAACTTCAAGTTAAAAAAGGAAACTTCCCAAGACCCCCCAGATGCTTCTGAGCTTGTTGAACCCAAAGGTAGGAGCTCTTCTATATGGTTTACTTATGCTCACTTATTCACAATGATTTTTATTAGGATTATAGAATTCAATCCCAACTCAAGAATTGGTTGTCGATTAATTATATTCATTTTAATTATGCTAAGTTCTTGACTTATGTTTACCCCCTGTTTTCTGCCTTTATTTTATCAATATATTTCTTAATTACTTTGTTGGTTGTACAAAAAGTTGGACTTTTAATCTCAATACACTCATTAAGAACAGAACCATGGTGCTGGATATGCTCATATAAAGTCATTACTATTGTAAGTTGTACATCAATTTCTTGCTTTTTGTTTCGGAAACAATACTTCTTATGTGATGACACCTATCTATTGGTGTTTAAATTGTTAATTGATGTAATGTGAAAATATTCGCATATGTGAAACATATTTATTTATTAATATGAAATTGATTTGAAAACAAGATTAGAGAAGTTTAACTTTAGAATTGAATGTAAATCTCCTACTGTTTGTTAGAACTAACTAGTTGTTGAACATAGTTTTTTGAGTTTCTTAAAATAAAAAAAAGGTTAAAGAAATAGAACTATTTGTTCTTGGTTGTCTCTAAGGGAAAATTAGGCCAATATCAGTTACTTTTATAAGGGAAAATTTGTAGGAAGGAATTCAGCCCAGTATCAAAACAACACATTATGGTACAAAATCTATAACTTTGGGGAAGATAGAGAATAAAATATATGATTCTCAACAGCCCGAAAATGCATTTTCACATCTGAAAGTATTCCTAATTAAGTAGCTGATAATATTTTTAATTTCAGCTTTAATTTGTTTTTTACGGGTCTGTTTCGGTAGTTTTGTTGCCAGCTTCTGTTTCGGTGGTTTTGTTCCCAGCTTCTGTTTCGGTGGTCAATTTCAGCTTTGCTTGTACATCATACTTTGGTCGAGCAGCTTCTTTAGTTGATTCTTCTGCATTGATTCTTACTTGTTGAATATATTTACTATTATACAGGAGGAGTTAGAAAAACATCGTCAAGCAAATTCTTCTATAAATGATGATGGATACATTGAAGTTTTTGGAAAAGAACATTCAGGATATGTTCGAGGCATGGGGTATGGTCCTGTCCCATCTCAATACTTTGGAAGTTCATCAAGAGCTCCAGCATCATCTAGTGGTGGTAACAATTTTACTACGAGAGAGGAGTTGGATGCAAGTAATGCGAAAATTAGAGTTTTGGAGGAACAAGTTGCTATTTTGACGCAACAATTTGCTTTATATTTTAGAGGCAATCAAGTAATCAATTCAAAACATAATGACATAGTGATTTATAAAACTATTATATAATTATATTTATGACCATGTATGGTCTTGTGAGATATGATATATATACTTGTGATGATGGCTGATCTTGTCATAGATGATAATCTTTTTTTTAATACTAATTTTTTTATGGGTTTAAACTTCAGGTTTCAGACACGGATGCTCCCATAAGAGGAAGACCTTCTTCAGCTAGTCATGAAACACTGGATTAGGGTGGTTATTGAGTACATTAGTTTTTTTTTGAAGCAGTATTGAGTACATTAGTAGATTGATTGATCACTTTAGTATATTTTGAAATACATTGATATGTTTTGAAGGATGTTTTAGATGTGATCAATTTGATATTTTAATATTTTACTTTAGGTTGAATTATTTTGTATTTGAAGTGATTAGAGAAACATTAATATTTTGAAGCATTTAGATTATATAAAATTGCTTATTATGTTTACTTTATTATTATTTTTTAATGTAAAAATAAAATAAAATCCAAACAAAAAAAATGAAAAAAATTGCGGGAAACCAAAAAAAAAATTTGTGCGTAATCAAAAAAAGAATTTAAGGGAAACAAAAAAGAAAAGATTACCAATAAATTGCGGGAAATTTAAAAAAAAAATTAGTGGGAAACCAATAAAAAATATATGGGAAACATAAAAAAAGATTGTTAATAAATTGTGGGAAATATGGAAAAAAAAATTGTGGGAAATCAAAAATAAAAATTGTGGGTAACCAAAAGAGAAAAAAAAATTCAAAAAAAAAAAGGAAACGAAAAATAGTGGCGGTTAGAACCGTCGCAATATTTGCAGGTGAAATTGCAACGCAATGTCCATTAGCGGCGGTTTCAAACCCGTCACAAATATTCCTAAGAAGCAGGAAAAGATGGTAGCGACGGCGGTTGGAACCACCGCTGTATGCTCAGAAAAACTTTCAACGCAAAGACAATTAGCGACGGTTGGGAACCGCCGCAAAACCCCAGTCAACCGTCGCGAATTGACTTAGCGGCGGTTATACCAACGGTTGCCCAGAACCGCCGCTACATGACCTAGCGACGCCTCTTTCTGGGACGCTTTATCGACCGTTGCTGTATGCATTTAGCGGCGGTTCAAACCGCCGCTGTATGCTCTCGCAACCGCCGCCGCATGCTAGAATTGTTGTAGTGACTTCCCATTAGTTTCTTTTATTATCAACCTAGATAACCAACAACAACTTACCGTTCTTTTTTCTTTTTTTGTGACAATTACCGTTTTTGTTTCTATTCTCTGTAAAGCCCTCATTGCCCACATCTAAAATACATGGTTACTACAAATCATGTCATATTAGGTTCTAACATACATGGTTACTGCAAAATATAAGTGTTCCCAGATGGGAATGTAGTGCTTAGGTTGATAAGTTTTTCCCTAAAATGGATATTCTCCAAGTCTAGTTTTTCGCTGAAAATTTTGTCCTCCTCTTCTCAATTTATGAGAAGGTATATATAAATGTCAGAGAGGAGTTATTTTCCCCTTATGGTCGTGTGTATCGTGGGGAGTTACCGTGGGAGTTCTGCCTGGTACGTGCTACAGAGCGGTTGCCTTTGAATCGTGGAGGTGAGTTGTGGGAGAAATGGAGGGAAAACTGAGAGCACGTGGAAAATGTGCTCTAGCTTGGTTCAGCACTGAGTTGGACCTGAAGGGATTTGGGCCGGCTTCCGCAACTTGGGCCTTGCTTGGTGGTCCGTTTAATTATACCGGTCCACAGCCCCCCTAGCATGAGTTCTTTTAAGCAGAAAAGAATGAAATGCGGAAACTTAATTGGGCCTCCACCCACAGCTTATGACCCGGCCCACTTGCAGGGCTATCTGACACGGCCGCCACGTGGCATCTTTTCAGAATATGCGATCGTCACTCTGCGTACGCAGGAAGTTTGATCGTTTTGCTGACCCTATTTTTTGAATATATCTCTTCGTTTTCCTTGTTTCCTTCTCTATTTCGCGCTAGGGTTTGTTGGTTCGTCTCGAAGTAAACATTTGCTTGCGTCTCTGCAAAAGTTCCCGTCACTTACTCCTTATCAGGTACAGTCTCTCTCCTTTTCTCGTTTCCTTTGTTGCTATTTCTATCCTTTGCTTTCACATGGTGGTTCTGAGAGATCTGTCCGACCCTGATACCTTGGATTATCGATCCCGGTTGCGTAATCAACCTTTTATGGCCATGGTGAAGAAACAATGTAGTCGAGTAGATGAGAGTATTAATTGGGATCGCTATTTTGGTATTTTAATGGACATTTCGCTTGAAGTTAGCAGCGATTCTAGCAGTGATTCAGATGAGCGTGTTGATAACTTTGTTGTAATGCCACCTTTTGGTTTATCCGCAGATACCATGGACGCAAAAGATTATAGATCAGAGTTTATTACGGAGGAGGATGTTACCCTATTTCGTGCTGAGGTGATGATGTCTTCCTCCGGTTCGGAGGAGGATGTACTGGTGGAGGTAGTGGGTGAGAATGAATACGTGGTGCTTACACGCCCACAGGGACATCTTCCTGAGTTCTTTTATATGTACGCAAACATCTTCAAAGAGTTGAAGTTTACTGTCCCCTTTAGTGAGTTTATCTGTAATGTGTTGAAAGAAATGAATGTTGCTCCTGTGCAATTACACCCTAACAGTTGGGGGTTCTTGCGATCGTTTGAATTGGTTTGTCAGGGGTTGGGTATAGAACCTACCCTTGGGGTTTTCTTCTCATTCTATCAGGTGAAGAAACCTGAGGTGGGGAAATGGGTTTCCCTGACTGCACAGACCGGCAAAGGACGATTCACTTTGTACAACTCTTCCTATAAATATTTTAAGACTAAATTCTTCTGGGTGAGGCCTTCGCCTGATGTTCGTTCTTGGGTGCGTGACACCGAGGGCAACCCTTGTTTCCCGTTGTACTGGCGATGGGATCCTACATTCGTCTATGGGTTTGATGAAGATTCATTGACTGATTTCGAGGCAGAAACCGTGGACTTCCTGACGGGTTTTAAGATGATATCCACTCGGGAGATTATGAAAGCTGGAGAAGATGACATTACCTTACGGACCTTGCTACGTAAGGGTTGTGTGTGCATTTATAAATTGTTTTTCCCGTTTTGGTCGACGTCATTTTTAATCATTGTTGTGTTTGTTCCTTTTGCAGGGAAAATGAGTCGTGCTTCTGACTCTCGTTGGAGGGCCTATATCGCGGCCGCTTTGGATTTGAAGAATCAAGCTTCTTCCCAGCCATCTTATGAAACTCCTGTTCAACAAGCGATTTCATGCACCGGCGAGTCGTCTCCTCGCAAAAGATCTATAAAACAGTCGCTAACTATAATATAAATGCAGCAAATTATCCTAGAAACCACCGCTAAATAACAAATCTATAAAAAAAAATTAATTTTGTTTTAAAGAATTGAGTTGGCAATTTCCGCTAAAAATTAAAATAATAATTTGAGTTGGCAATTTTTTAGTATAATTCGGCGGTAAAAAATAGATTTATTAAAAAAAGTACATCGACTATTTAGCAAGAATTTTAGACGCCATAAAACAGAACATCCGCTAAATATAATAAAACTCCCGTAAATTATACTAAAAAAGAAAAAAATCTGGCAATTTTTTAAAAAAAAAAAGCTGAGTTTCCAATTTTTTTTTTTAAAAATGCCATGTGGCACGCCACGTCACTACTCTGCCTAGTCAACTTTTGTTGACTTTGACCAGGGGGTAAAAAGCAGAATTTAATATTACAGGGGGTAAAGCAACAAAATAATTTTAAAGGGGGTAAAGTAATTTTTGTGTATTTTATAGGGGGGTAAAATGTAATTAACCCTTTAAAAAATTACAGAAACTGTTAATTTTGATGCGTCTCGATAACATATCAAATGATTTTGTATTTGTCTGAAATTTTACACAATTGATCTACATAATATAAACTTTTAATCTAACAGTACATTTTATAAAAATTTATATCGATTAAATTTTATTTAAATAGTTGAGGGTAAATACCTCCAAACTTTGTGGAGGTACACAAGAAAAAACCATAATCTTATGAATTGAATGTGTAAAATTATTTTACATTATCTAATATTTTTTTTTCCCAAAAAAATGTTATGCTCAAAATCTACTACTATAATAAGAATTTTAATTACCACCATTTTTCCTTAAATACCCTTAATAAATCTAATCAACTATTAAATTTAGAGGTCTTAGTTGTCATTTGCATTTTAGTTATCTTAATTTAATTATTACAAAATTCAAATCAATCATTCCTATCATTTGCTTTTACAACTTTCAAGAAAAGTTGCTTCCGTTCCCAACATTTTCACACAATAATGATAATTTTTTCTAGAAACCAAACGGTTTGCTTTGGTTGCTCACAAACTTCATTCTCCTTTTGTAGCATTTTTTTGAAATATTTATGTTAAAATAATTTTTAATTAAAAACAATATTTCATCTGTCTATGTTAATGAAAAATAATTTTTTTAAAGATTTATGTTAAAATAATTTATAACTAGCGTGCCTTCCGTGCCCGTTTGTGTTTACCACATTTTTTATTTTGTTATTTTATATTAAAGATTACTCTAAGTTTTTCATAGATGTATTTTTTATGAACATTAGCTTTTGAAAAATAACAAATTAAGTAACATAGAAACGTTGAATTAAATGTAAGAAAACATGAAGTCAAAATGCGGATATCTTATTTTGGACTATCTTTTCGTCTGTCCGCTTTTTTTTTTTTGCACTAATGTGTGCAATTTATATATAGTTGGTCTATTTTAATTTAAATATGAATTTGTATCATTCAATTATCCAAAGATGCATTCTCTAAAAATCTATTTGCAATCCTATTAAAATTGATCAAATAAAATGTTATGAAACCTTGAATAACATATGGTGTGATTGCAGCACCATTTTTTTTCTTCTTCATTTCCACCATTTCTAAGTATCTTTTCTTCTTAGAAAATATAAATATGTACTTAATTCATCAAATATTTTTCACGAATCATCATATAAAATTTGATCATCACTTCAATTTTTGGTCACAAAGTTAAAATTCCTCCAATTTGTGACTGAAAGTTGAAGTAATAGGATAAAGAGAAACCTCTAAATTTATTCATCCACATTCTTTAAAAAATGTTGACGGTAAAAAAAGGCGAAATAGATAATTACTTCCAATGTATTTTTTCTCTACCATTTTAATTTTCCCCTTTTTTCTGATTTTGCTTCTCTGTCTCTCATCATTTTGTTATCCTCTCTCACTTTTTTACTCGGTGTTAGAGTGGACATTTAACCAAAAATAAAAATTACTTTGGTACAATCACAATGAATCTCATCTCATAAATAACAAAATATAAATAATTTAAAGTTAAAATTAAATATATGAATAAACGCCCTCATTCCTATTTTATACTCTTCCATCTCAAATTATAAAGAAAAAATCTCATTTCTCTCTAATTTTCCATTCCACACACACACACACACACACACACACACACACACATATATATATATATATTGTTTCGCTTTATACTGACCTCTCTATTTACCTGCATTTGCAAGTATGAAACTGATATGCATCTCGCGCCATCATTACCACCATTTGTAGTGACAATTATATGTGCCATTTTGCCCCTATGTCCATTCACCACCGCGGGCCTTCATTTACTATCTATGAGGCAAATTTTTTTGGGACAAATTGTGAGGCAAGTTCCTTAGGCCAAATGTTTATTCAAAGAAATTGATACTTATTGGACCGGTATAATTAAATGGACCACCAAGCAAGGCCCAAGTTGCGGAAGCCGGCCCAAATCCCTTCAGGTCCAACCGAGTGCTGAACCAAGCTAGAGCACATTTTCCACGTGCTCTCCATTTTCCCTCCATTTCTCCCACAACTCACCTCCACGATTCAAAGGCAACTGCTCTGTAGCACGTACCAGGCAGAACTCCCACGGTAACTCCCCACGATACACATGACCATAAGGGGAAAATAACTCCTCTCTGACATCTATATATACCTTCTCATAAATTGAGAAGAGGAGGACAAAATTTTCAGCGAAAAACTAGACTTGGAGAATATCCATTCTAGGGAAAAACTTATCAACCTAAGCACTACATTCCCATCCGTGAACATTTGGCGCCCACCGTGGGGCCGCGGTAAAGTTAATTTCCCGGCCACACTAAATACACACTCATGGCGGCAGACAACAGCCCAGAACATAGCGAAGACGACAATGGCTCCAACGGAGATCTCCAAGCAACCATTGCCGAGCTACGACGTGAGCATCAACAGATGCAAACACAGATGCAGCGGTTAGAGCTAGAAAGGAACAATTCAGATGGCTCAGACGACGATGAAGCACATCAATCACAACCGCTCGCAAAGGCCATCTGGGATGCCCCAGTCCCATAAAACTTCAAACCACCCCACTTGCCGTCATTCGACGGAAAAACAGATCCTTTGGAGCACTTGGTGGCGGTCGGAACACAACTCGCTATCGTAGGTGCAGCAGAACCCCTCAAGTGCAAATTGCTGTCAGGAACTCTGAAGGAGGCAGCACTGCGTGGTATATGAACCTGCCGGATCACTCCATCACGGGGTACGCAGATTTCTATCGAAAGATGATCGCGCAATTCGCGGGAAGCAAACACGTCAAGGTAACAGTTACAAGCCTTTTCACATTAAGACAAAGTCAAAACGAGTCCCTCAGGAAGTACCTATCCCGATTCAGCGAAGCGACAATCAAGGTTTTCAACCCCAACCAAGAGATGTTCGTCGCAGCCTTTCAAAATGGTCTGAAAGCAGGACAATTCAACGAATCTTTAGTACAGAAGCCCGCAGGAGACATGGAGGAAGTAATGAAGCAAGCCGAGTGCTAAATCAAGGGGGAAGAGAGCAACGCCAAAAAGCGACAGCGAGATGCTAGGGAAAAATACCCAGAAAGAAGGGATCAAAGAGACAGTTCGTATCCGCGATGGAGAGACAGGGGAGGACGTTCATACCCCCCATCGCAACCTAGGTACTCGGAACGATCCCCCCGAGAGACGGCCCCCGGCACTCGTTTCAACAGTAAGATGGTCTATATCCTACAAGAGGTCATGGATACGAAACTAGCAAGGCTGCCGAAAAAGCGAGACCCGCCGGTAGTCATGGGCCCAGATAGAAACGCGTGGTGTCACTACAACAGAGCCAAAGGGCACGACACGGAAGACTGCTACCAACTGAGGGAACTGGTGGAGGAACTGGTAAGAGACGGTTACCTAAAGCAGTTCACTGGCGAACGCTCGGAAGACTCCAGGACGCGCCGAAGAACCAGATCCCCTCAATCTCCTAAGAATGAGAAAGACCCAGGTACCGAGGGCAAAGATAAGGAAGCTGTTCGGAACACCATTAACACCATCGCAGGAGGATTTTCAGGAGGTGGAGAAACCAGTTCAGCGCGACGACGCTACCTCCGCAGCATGAACCACATCTACTCGACGATGGGACAAGTCAATCTCCCCGCAGTGCCGAACATTAGTTTCTCCCAAGAATATGCGGAAGGAGTAGCACCCCATGATAACGACCCTCTGGTTATACAGGTGCAGATATTCAGTTTCGACGTCAAACGGGTCCTAGTTGACTCGGGAAGCTCCGCGGACATAATGTATTGGGATGCTTTCGTGGGAATGCGCATCACGCCCGAACAACTGCAACCATACAGCGGAACTCTTGTTGGATTCTTAGGGGAACAGGTCGAAGTTATGGGTCACGTCACCCTGAACACCACCTTCGGGCAGGAAAGCAATGCAAAAACCATATAGGTGCTACCTACCAAAGGTTAATGACCGGGTGTTCTCCCCCCATATTGGCAAAAACCTGGAGGTATACATCGATAATATGGTGGTCAAAACCTCAGAGACAGAAAGGCACGATGAAGATCTCGGCGACATACTCCAGTCGGTGAGGAAATACAACATGCGTTTGAAGTTCCTTCGGGGCATCGAGGCGCGGCATCGAGGCCAATCCAGAAAAATGCCAAGAAATCATAGACATGAGGAGTCCAACGTCGGTCAAAGAGGTGCAGCAGTTAACAGGAAGGATAGCAACTCTGTCCCGTTTCCTATCATGCTCAGGTGAGAAAGCTTTTCATTTTTTCAATACCCTTAAGAAAGGGGAAAGATTTACGTGGACAGCAGAATGCGAAGCATCTTTTCAAAAGCCAAAGGAGTTCCTAGCAACACCTCCAATCCTGACTCGGCCTAAGCCGAGTGCACCGCTGCATTTGTACTTAGCGGTCTCCGAATATGCCTTAAGTTCAGCTATTGTACAAGAAGACGCTGGAGAGGTGAAGCCAATTTATTTTGTCAGTAGGATCTTCAGGGGAGCGGAGTCCCGGTATCAGAAGGTGGAAAAACTAGCGCTAGCTGTAATCATCACATCCATGCGCCTCCGGCAATACTTTCAAAGCCACCAAATCGTGGTGAAAACAGATTTCCCGATTAAACAGGTTCTCCGAAAGCCAGACCTCGCAGGAAGAATGGCCGCATGGTCAATCGAGTTATCAGAATATGACCTGTCATTCTCCCCAAGAGGGAGCATCAAAGCACAATTATTGGCTGACTTCATCCTGGAATCAACCACTCCGCCGACTTTGGACAAATCCAACGTATGGATGATCTCGGTAGACGGGTCATCCAACTTGAAGGGCAGTGGAGCCGGGGTGGTTCTTGAAGGACCAGACGGGGCGCTAATAGAACAGTCCTTGCGATTCGAATTTAAAGCCAGCAACAATCAGGCAGAA
Organism: Trifolium dubium; assembly: GCA_951804385.1. Taxonomy (NCBI): domain Eukaryota; kingdom Viridiplantae; phylum Streptophyta; class Magnoliopsida; order Fabales; family Fabaceae; genus Trifolium; species Trifolium dubium. The sequence goes on along the minus strand of OX638072.1, from coordinate 22,154,034 downwards.
TATGAAGCACTAATAGCTGGAATGAAGTTGGCGCGAGAAATGGAGGTAAAACACCTAAAGGCCAAGAGCGACTCCCAAATCATCACTAGCCAAGTGTCGATGGAATTCCAAACAAAGGATCCACAACTGCTGAAATACTTGCAACAGGTACAGAACTTATCACAAAGTTTTGAATACTTCGAGTTAACATATGTTCCCAGGGAGCAAAATGCCAGAGTGGATTTGTTGGCCAAATTGGCCAGCACGAAGAAAGCAGGGTACAACCGCATAGTGATCCAAGAAACTATAGCCACACTGAGTATTAGGCTGTGCAACGGGCGGGTTCGGGCCCAAAATATCAAATACATGTGAAACCGAACAGCCCAAATCAAGGCCCAATTTCGACCACAAAAGGACACGGTTTGGTCGGTTTTCGGGTCTGCGGGTGTGGCGGGTCGCGGGTTGGGTTCTGTCGGGTCTGAGTTTATTTAAAAATGGGCTAATTTAACTTTTTCCCAAATTGTTTAGGTAAAATTCTAACTTAGTTTTTTTAAGAAAAAAATAAAATCTGGCTGAATCAAAATTTGCCTTTCAAAATTTCCAATTTAAAATTTGAATGAATTATTTTACATATTATGAACCTGAACTGAACCATAGTTTTTTTTTTAATATATATTATATCATAAAACCTAATGGAAGAAATTATAAGATAAATACCAATATAATAATATCATTGCAGTAGCTACTAATATTATCATTTGCAGTAGCTACTAGCTAGCTAACATAGTAAAATATGATTATATCATATCTTACATATATGCAATACATACCATATTCTTGCCCTGCTTGACTTTGATCACTTGATCACAAATTCAGTTTTGTCAGCCTATGACTTGATCAAATCCACAAGTTCAACTTAGTAGTGTATTCTAATTACACATTAAATATATATTACAAGACCCATTGAAATTGAAATATATGTCTTTTGCTGCCACTGTTGTTAAACTATATATATGTTCAACATACACATTTGAAGTTGTCATTGACATTCCACCAATATACTTTGCTCCCATTGCAACCTTTGCTGAAATAAAGAATGAAAATAATTAAAATCTAAACTTAATGAGTAAACAAAGCTCAAATCTTAAGTCCTACACTTACAACAAAGAATCTCTTAAAAGATATTTTTCTTCCCAAGATTGAGTTCAACACCGATCTGATCATCTCCCATGATCCCTAGATACAAGTAAATAGAATTTCATCATTCAAATTGAACAAGTTGTCATGAATCCATTGTCAAATAGGATGACAAGAATAAGTTTGAAACTTACAATAGATTAAGCATGAAAATGCTTACAGCAGCATGCAGCAACAAGATTAAGCATCATACAAAATCATTAGGAAGCAACAGCAGCAAGTTTACCATATAAGGTATTAGGCGGCAGTAAGACAACTATATGAGTTCCTGTAATAATTAAATTCAAGTATTAGGCAGCAACAACATCATACAATGACTCAATTAAAATTTAATATGATAGATAAAGTAAATTTACTTCCAAATGAAGGTCCAAATTGAAGTCCAAATTATGCAGCAGCAAGGCAAAACAATTTCAGGTCCAGATGCAAAAAACATTGGAATATTCAGATTCTAAAAGGCTTCCCATTCCAAAAATGCAAGCAGGGCTTTGAGTCAAGTCTTAGCGACGACTCCCAAAAAACTCAAAAAATATTATAACTGTAATGAAAAGTAAAATACAATAAGAATAACGCACAAGTGATTTAACATTGAACTAATTAATGTAGTAATTAACTAAGTATGCAAGGAAATAAAAAATAGAATATACCAGAAAGTTCTCAATCACGACCAAAAGGTCGTGGCTGAGAAGATGGACCAGCAGCAAATGGATCAGGTGCTGGTGTAGTTGCAGATGGAATAGGTGATGACCGAACAGATGTTGAGGCTAATGATTGACATAGTTCTACAAACATATGGGAAAAAATGTTACAACATTTATATTATTCACAATACATATAAAATACATAAAATTTCACATGCTAATTTAAATATAACATCATTACCTCTTACAATCTTTTCAACTGCTTCATGATCTTCTTGAATGTTTTGCTCCATGCATTGATTAGTAGAAGGCATCAACCAATTTTGAGTGCAAATTAATGCCTCAGCCATTTCTGGTTTTAGGCAGCTCCTAAAACTATCTAGAATTCTGCCACCGGTCCTAAAAGCACTTTCAGATGCCACTGTTGAAACGGGAGTAGCAAGTATATCCCTAGCCATTTTTGATAGCACCAGATACTTTAAGTAATTTTCTTTCCACCACAAAAGTACATCAAACTTACCATCGTCATCAACATTAGGATCATCCAAATACTTCTCAAGCTCAGTTTTCTGATCAATTGAATTTATTTCTTTCAAATAACTCTTAAACTCACTCTCAAGTATAACAACAGTGGGTAGCTCAGCTGAAACACTAGTTCCTACCAATGATGAACCACTAGAAGATGGCCTATTCCTATTTTTATGGCCAAGGGCTGAAGCATACCAATTAAACATTTTTACTAAATTACCTTTCACTTTGCTTAGCAAATTTGTTCCTAATTGAGACTGATCATTGTACATCTTGGGTAAAACAAACTCAAAAAATTTCATCTTATAGCATGGATCAAAGATTACACCAAAATACATAAGATCATTCATGTTCACAACATTTCCCCAATATTTATCATATTTCAATTTCATCTCCTTCCCCATAGCACTCAAAACAGGATCAGAATCATTAATGGCCAGCTTCAACTCTTTGTGTATTGTGTATAGTTGGTGAAATGCAGCATAAATGGTTACATGTGTAGAGGTTGAAAAAAACATTGTGGCATCATAGAATATTTTAAGGAATTTCATGAAGGCGCGTGCCTTATCCCAATCATCAAAGTTAGGTGGAGAAGAACCTACCCTAAAGTACTCAAGATAATTAGGGTCATCGATATCAAGCTTATCAAAAGCGACTTGGAAAGGTTTAGCTGACTCTAACATTAGGTAGGTTGAATTCCACCTAATAGGCATATCTAGACAAGGACTCTTTCTTGAGGTAATTCCCGCGTACCCAACACACTCTACAAATTTGTCATGTCTTTTAGTGGATGATCTCACAAACCTCACAGCTGTTCGGATTTTAGAAATGGCCAATTGGTTTGTTTTCAAGCCATCATTCACAACTAAGTTTAGGATATGAGCGCAACACCTAAAGTGAAGACATTGTCCATCTAGAACTAACCCATTCATGTTACTAATTCTCCTTTTCAAAAAGCCCACAGCCACATCATTTGATGGTGCATTGTCCACTGTTATTGTGGACACATTTTTAAGTCCCCAATGTTTTAAATTCTCCTCAATATGTTTACCAATGGTATCACCCCTATGGTTAGGCACAACACTGAAACTTATAATTTTTTTAACATAATTCCAATTATTATCTATGAAATGGGCTGTGAGAACCAAGTAATTAAGATTTTGAACAGATGTCCAACAGTCGGTTGTAAGGGCAACCCTTGAGCATTCAGATTTGAAATAATCCCTCAACTTAGCTTTTTCCTCTAGGAACAACTTAAAACAATCCCTAGATACAGTGTATCTTGAAGGGACTGTATATTGTGGCTGTAAGGTTCTAACTAGCTGTTTGAAGCCCTCACCCTCAACTACCCTAAAAGGCTGTTCATCTAAGATTACGAACTTAGTAACAGCCTTTTTACAAGCTTCAGCATTAAATCTATGGCTTGCTGCCCCTAAAGTATGACCAAAAGTTAAAACAGTTTGAGAAGGGTCATTACTTAAGATTTGAGGATTTCTTGGACAAATTTTAGAATGCACAAGCATGTTTGTGGTTCCGTGAGATTTAGGGTCACAAAGATACCTCTTGCCACAATAGTTGCAAGCAGCTGTTGGCTCTGGACATTCAGACTCTGGAAGTTTTGTGAAGCTGTGCCAAGCAGCTGAAGTTCTTCGAGGCCCATTAGCATTAGGCTTCCTCTTCTTCGATTGCCTAGCTGGATCAACCACGGGAATGTTGTCAGGTGCATTTGAAGGCTGAATTACATCAACAACTATTGCAATCGGCGGCTGAATTCCATCACCGACTGTTGTGTTTGGTGGCTGACTTCCATCGCCATTAGCTCCATGAATTGCTGAAAAGTCAAAGTGAAAATCATATAAATCCATATAAAATACTGAACACAACAGAACATAAATAAATACATACAAGAACACAAAAAAATTAACACAATAAAAACATTAACATAGTTAAAAAACTGAACAGAAAAATTAACACAACAAAATAAATATACTATTTAGAATAGCTTACCATTTTCTAGTATTTCATTTTCCATATCTGTGTCAATGTCATCCATTACAGAGGGAGGTGTGAGTGTCATTCTTACTCCTTCAATGTTTAAAATAAACAATAAAAAATAGATTAATTAATGTTATAGACATAATTAACTTTAAATAATCAAAATCAATTATCAGCAAATAAAATCAATTAACATACTTATAAATCAAAGTTACAAAATAAATAAATAATCAATTTAGATATGTACAACAAAAAAATAAATAAATAAAAACTAAAACTCTTTTTTATAGAAATATGTAATCAATACTCTATGATTTCTAAAAAGAAAAAGAACAAGAAACAAAAGACTCAAAATATTCACCAATAAAGTAGATTGAAAACATAATCCAGTAAGAACACCAACTTGGTTAATATAATTTTTTGTTGGAATTGAAACCCATTATCTTAAACCATGGTATCAGTGTCTCTAAAACGAAGTGATCCAAATATTTGAGATAAGTTAAAACTAAATCGAAAATTTCAAACAAGATGATAAAGTTCAAATAACAAACTACAAACAACACACCAAACCATAACAACAGCAAATAGAAGAAAATCAAAACCCAAGAACATAAGTTAGGTAAATAAAAAAATGAAAACAGAAAGTAAAAAAGAGATCAAAGAAAAACGAAGATACTCACAAGGTGATGCGATGAGATGATGGAAGTAAAAGGTAGAGAGCTATTGAGTGTGTATTTTGTGTGAGTACTATGGAAGGCTTAGAGGTTGAGAGATGAAGGTGTAGCTGGTTTGTTGATGTTCGTACTCATATTTCACTACCTCTGCTGTTTCTTCCTTTCTTCAAATTAGGGTTAGTTGTGTGAAAGAGCATAAGGTTGGATTATATACCTAGGGTTTGGACTATGGAATTGGATATGGGCTAGTTGGAATTGGGCTTATTATTTGTCTACTAGTTTTATTTTGGTATGTATTATTTGTCAACTAGTGCTGGTGCCATAATAATAATATGCAGCGTAACTTATAAAATTAGGATATAGATCGGTCGGGTTCGAATGTGCCGGTTTGAGTTTTAATAAAACCGGGCCCGACCGGTTCAACTCATGTGGAACTGATTTTTTAAACCCGTGGCTCGGTTCACCCGGTCTGGTTCGGTTTTTTAGCTTCCGGTTTTTTCGGGTTCGGTCGGTTTATTTTTTCCTGCACACCCCTACTGAGTATAGACCTGCAGGTGAATCATGCGATAGCAGAAGATACCGATTGGAGGACACCATTCATCAAATTCCTCAGAGAGGACAAGCTCCCCAATGACAAATCAGAAGCAACCAAGCTCAGGAAGAAGTCAGCCAGGTATACCATGATGGGAGATCAGCTTTACAAGCGAGGATTCTCCACCCCGCTGTTGCGATGTGTCAGGGAAAAGGAATGAGTTTACATCACAGGAGAGTTACATTCGGGCGTGTGTGGAAGCCACATAGGGGCACACGCGTTGGCCAGCAGGATTATCAGGGCAGGTTTCTACTGGCCCACGATCAGAAGCGACTCCAAAAAGTATGTACAGAAATGCGACAGCTGTCAAAAACATTCCAATTTGCACCACGCACCGACCGAGTCATTGCATTCAGTCATGTCTCCGTGGCCTTTCTTCATGTGGGGAGTGGACATCCTTGGACCATTTCCCCCCACCACTGGCCAGGTAAAATTTCTCATCGTAGCGGTTGACTACTTCAGCAAGTGGATCGAAGCAGAGCCAGTGGCAACAATCACATCAGACCGAGTGAAGAAATTTTACTGGAAAAAACTCATATGCAGATTCGGCCTACCTAAATACATCATATCCGACAACGGCACTCAATTTGCAAGCGCCACAACAATAGAGTTCTGCGAAGAGTTGGGAATCCAGAACAAATTCATCTCCGTGGAACACCCACAAGCAAATGGCCAAGCTGAGTCCACAAACAAGGTGATCCTCACCGGCATTAAAAAGAGGTTCCAACAGCAGGGAAGTACATGGGCAGAAGAGCTACATCAGGTACTATGGTTTTACCATACCAGTCCCCACTCTACTACAGGTGAAGCCCCATACAAGATGGTGTACGGTGTCGACGCCATGATTCCAGTGGAAATATCCATCCCATCTCTGCGAAGCCAACAGGAAAATAGCTTAGTGAACAACCAAGCCATGAAGGAGCAGCTAGATTTCATGGAGGAAGTCAAGGAAGCAGCACAGCTGCAGGAATTCGCGGTAAAGCAAAGATCGAAGAGAAAATATAACACTAAGGTAGCACCGAGAGACCTGCAACCCGAAGATTTAGTGCTAAAAAGACCCATGGGGCGTGACAAAGGAGGCAAGCTAGCCCCCAACTGGGAAGGACCATTTCGCGTCAAAGAAAAATTCACCGGAGGAGCATACCGACTGGAAACATTGAAGGGAGAAGCCCTCCCACAGACTTGGAACATATCCAACCTCCGTTTCTATTTCAGCTAGATTCATTTCATCTGCAATAAGTGTAGCACTCTTTTCTCCTTACGAGGAGTTTTTAATGAGGCACGCACAATCGTTATGTTAAATTCCATTATATCATTTCCGAATTTTGCAATCCTAAATGTTACTTTTTTCCACTATATCATTTCTGAATTTTATAATCATGAATGTCATCACCACAAATTGTTATTCATTAGCTGAAAAAGTTAATAACCGAGGCACAATCGCCCATTGCAAAATCATATCAGCGTGCACTATCAAAATAATGCGTATTAGCTGCAAAGTTAATAAATAGAGGCTCAATCGCCCAATGCAAAGCCTTAAAGGTGAAATATCAAATAACGGAGCGGCAACATTTGCCTTACAAAATGAAAAGTCAGAGGCCACTCGGCCAGCAACAGAAAACATAATCAAATGAACTGCCCTCAAGGAGGAAGGACTCAATGAAAACATAAAAATCAAACGGGAAAATTACAAAGATTCTGCCAACTCCCCTACCTCTGCCCACACTTTGGCAATCTCTTCATTACGAAGCGCAACCATCTTCTTATCATTTTTGATGCGGTAACGATCGAGGCTTAAAGCAGCCATCTTGGCAATAATTTCCTCCAACTTATCCTTCTTTTGACGGATCCTCATTTGACTATAGGTAAGCCCTTTATGCAAATCCTCTTTCTCAAAGTGCAGAACGTTCAACTGCGACTGGATAGGGTGAATACGTTCAGACACATCGGCAATACACCGTCTATACTCACGAACATCATTATCCAGCATCATCAACGAATCTTTTGCCATAACGGCATCAATGGCGGCGTTCTCATACGATTCCTCACATTGAGCATCCATTTCTCCTACCAATTTGAAGAACGGAAGGTTCCCTTCTATCAGACCACGCAAACGTTGCGCAGAACCCAACAACCTATGATGCTCGAGGGACAATGGATGAGAGAAATTTTTTAAATCATCCAACACCTCACAAAAAGAGTCGAAGACGCTGCTGCCATCCACTAACTCGGAAGGCCCTAGCCTCAGAATGGCTTTCAGCGTCTCGGTGAGATTACTCAAAGACTCACCCATTGGGCTGGAAGAGCGTAGAGTAGAAGAAGTAGAAAAAGAATGCGACATTAGAAAAGTTAGGATGATGACGGAGTACACAAAACCTCGATATTGTTGTGATCGATACTCTTGACAGCAAAGGCGAGAATCAGGATGATCCTTTCGCATCCTCCTCGAAGCGGGCGAAGAAAATCGAGGTGTCTGAGAAAGCTAAAGAGGTTGTCATGGGGCCTTCTGGCCCATCTAAGCCGAGTGGTCCCTCTCCTTGGTCGGAGTCTTTCGACGCCGCTGGTTTTATGGACTCCATCTACTCGGTTGACCCTCACGATGTTCGCTGGAAAGAGAAGAGTATGGGCGAGGTGCATAATCTCCTTTTTGCTTCTAATATCCGGTCTACTCTGCTAAACCGAGTGATGGCGTACAAAATGGCTGAAGTGCAGGACGGCTATGATGGTATGGGGATGAGATTTCAGGACTTGGAGAGCAAATTAATGGTTGCTGATGCCCAACTGCTGGAGTACGAGCGGGATTTGAAGGATGCTGCCGAGTCCAAGGCTACTTTGGAGAAAGAAAAGAATGGGGAGATTGACCGCTTGAAGAGGGAATTGCAATCTGAGAAAGATAAGAATAAAGAGCTGGTTTCAAGTGTCGCGGAGAAAGACAAGTCAGTGTTCTCTTCTAAGAGCGAATTGGAGAAGATGATTCAAGAGATGGAGAAATTGAAGCTAGAAGCCGGGTCTCTGTACGTGGAGGGTTTTGACTCTTGTAAGGTTTTGATGATGGCTCAATTCCCTAGTTTGGATTCTGGTTTGCTGGCGGATATCTTGCCGACAAAGGTGTTGATAGATGGGAAGGTTGTTGATCCTCCCATTGGTAGCTAGGTGGTTGGTTTTGCGGGCCGAGTGGTTTGGCCTTTTAGCGTATATTTTGTTATTTTCTATTCACCTTGTGCTGTAATGACAATATTACCCTGTGGGGTTTATCTTTTGTAATGACTAAGTTCTGCGTATATTTTCTTTTTCTGTTGTGTTGCATTTTCCTCGTGGGAGAATATTGTTTCTATTTTATGTGGGGAAAACGGTTGCTAATTTTCGCTTCTGCTCCGCCCCTGTAGTGGAATTCTGTTTGCATTCTATCTATAATATTTAGCGGAAATTTTATTTTGCGGCGGTTTAATAAACCTCACAAAGTAAAAATTTATTATGCAAAGTGCACTGGTTATTTAGCGAGGGTTTATAACAACCGTTAAATTATATTAAAAAACGACGGTAAATAATAGATCTATTAAAAAAAGTGCATCGACTATTTAGCAAGAATTATAGACGCCATAAAACAGAACATCCGCTAAATATAATAAAACTCCCGTAAATTATACTAAAAACCGTCCCTAAATAACAAATTTTTTAAAAAGATTAAAATTAAAATTTTTTAAAAAAAAATCTGGCAATTTTTTTTTAAAAAAAAAAAAGCTGAGTTGCCAATTTTTAAAAAAATATTAAAAATAAAAAAAATACCATGTGGCACGCCACATCACCTGCCACGTCACTACCATGCAAAGTCAACTTTTTGTTGACTTTGACTAGGGGAAAAAAGCAGAATTTGATATTATAGGGGGGTAAAGCAACAAAATAATTTTACAGGAGGGTAAAACAATTTTTGTGTATTTTACAGGGGGTAAAAGATAATTAACCCTTTTTTAAACACTGTTAATCTTTATGCGTCTCACTGACATATCAAATGATTTTAAATTTGTCTAAAACTTTACACAAATTATCTATATGATATAAACTTTCAATCCAACGATATATTTTATAAAAAATTATAACGCTTAAAACTTTTTTATAATAGTTGGGGTAAATACCTCTAAATCTTATGGGGTACTAGTATAACATGGAGGTTTAAATTATTCTTATATATTAGAGATTAACCCGCGCATTGCGCGGATTCGATTAAATTATACACTTAAAATACTTTTATAAAAGAAAAGTAATAATTGTAATAAGTATTTTAAAACATGAATATATTTAATATTAGTATATGTATAAAAATAAATAAAAAAGTTGTTTAGAAATTTGAGATTTTTTATAGATTTATATTGTGGTTTTATTTATATTTTAATGTCATTAATTTCTTATAATTGTCTAAGTTTGAAGGGATATCTCATATATACATTTTACTTTAATATTGTCTAATCATATAAGATCATAATTTTTTTATAAGTTGCAATTTTACATGTATCCCTTATTTTATTTTATTTCAGTAAGAGTTGGAGATATACATGTTGCTAATATTGCGCATAATTTTTTTTTAAATATGACGGAGCAGCAGATGTTTACGGATTATCAACTGGGCGTGCCGGGTAGCATAATTGTGTCTCATTTACAGTTTGCAGATGATACCCTTCTTCTAGGGGCTAAAAGCTGGGCCAATGTGAGAGTGTTACAGGCAGTCATTTTGCTTTTTGAAATCATGTCAAGGTTGAAAGTGAATTTCCATAAAAGTATGCTGGTTAGGGTCAATATTCCGGACTACTGGTTAGTTGAGGCAGCGAGTGCTTTGAGATGTAGAGTGGGTAAGATTCCGTTCGTTTATCTAGGCCTTTCTATAGGAGGTGATCCGAGACGGTTAGGTTTTTGGGACCCGGTGTTGTCACGTATTAAACATCGATTGTCTAGTTGGAAGAGTCATTTCTTGTCTTATGGTGGTCGTTTGGTATTGCTCAAATCAGTTGTGACCTCTCTTCTTGTCTATGCCATTTCTTTCTTCAAAGCTCCCACATATTTCATTTCTCCGCTTGACTCTATTTTGCTTAATTTTTTCTTGGGGGTGAGGACTCTAGGAAGGTTTCTTGGATTAGTTGGATATCTATATCCATGCGTAGGGAGTTTGGAGGTCTAGGTGTTCGGCGGATGCGAGAGTTCAACACTACTCTCCTCGGAAAGTGGTGTTGGCGGTTTATGGTTTAGAGTGTTGGAGGCTAGATATGGAATGGAGGGTGGTGATTTGCGGGAAGGGGTAGAGAGGGTCAGCATGGTGGCAGGAGATAGTGAAGATTATGGATGATGTTGCTGGGGTTGGGGCAGGTGTGTTTGCGGAGGGTGTGGTGAGGCAGGTTGGCCATGGGAGGGACACATCTTTTTGGTTGGATCCTTGGCTGGGGAGAGTCCCGTTGAGTGTGCGGTTTGGTCGTCTGTTTGATTTGGCAGAGACCAAGCAGCATTATGTGGCTGAGATGTTTTCACTGGGGTGGGGGGCAGGTGAGAGGGCATGGGAGTGGCGGCGACAATTATGGGTGTGTGAGGACTTATTACATGATTTCCAGCTGCAGGAGCAGGTGTTTGATGCTTGGAGGTGGTGGTTCGATCCAGAGAGTGGGTATACGGTGCGCGGAGCTTATCAACTTTTCACTACTCAATAGGCGGCTCCGGTAGACGATGCAACAGATCTTATCTAGCATAGACATGTACCTTTAAAAGGTGTCTATTCTGGCTTGGAGACTTCTGAGAGACAGGTTACCGATGAAGACAAACTTGCTATTGAGACGGCCCATCATATTTTCTTCTCGTGTGGCGTTTTTGGACCCTTGTGGATGCTAGTCAGGTTTTGGATTGATTTCGTGATGGTGGACCCTTTGACTCCCACTGCTCACCTCACACAGTTCACTTTTGCAGCAGGTGGTAGCAGAGGTAGAAGATCATTCATGCAGCTTATTTGGCTGGTTGGTATTTGGGTTATTTGGACAGAACGCAATCAACGCTTGTTCAAGGACTCGACACAATCACTTTTACATTTGTTGGACCTGATCAAACGACATTCGTTCTGGAGGTTGCAGACTCAGTATTCAGGGATAGGGTTTAATCTACATAGTTGGTGGGTAAATCCCTTGTTATGTTTGGGTATTTGATTTTTGGTCGGCATATGTTTTTGTTATTGATGTAGACACTTTTGACATGTTCGAGCACACTTTGTGCTGGAGCGTGACTTTATCCGTATATATATATATATATATATATCTCACTTTTGGCTTGTTCAAAATATTTTTTTTTAAAATATAAGTTTCAATTATAGAATATGATTCATATATGGTGCCTTTTGACTTTTTTTCATGGGATCTCATTTTTAAAAAATTATGTTTCAAAAAGTGTAACTGCTTAATAACTTAAGGTACAAAATAACTTATCTATTTACTCCCATCACATTCTTTTGAAATTTTTTTCTCACTAAAAATTAGACTTTTAACATCAGATAAAAATGACATTTAACATCAGTTTTATAACTGATGTAAATGCAGGTGTTGTTGTAAGTTGGAGACATTTCACATCAGATTTTTATCTGATCAAAATTGATGTGAAAACTGCATATATCTCTTTAGTTTCTTTCTTCCACTGATGTGAAATTGAAATTTTAATATTTTTTAATTAAAAATAAATGCAGTTTTCACACTTGTTTTTAATGTCCACTGATGTGAAAAGTTGATATTCCACATCTGGATTTTACTTTGATGATGTGAAATCCTATTTTTTTTGGTATCTAATATATTTTTCTATTAACACACATCACATTTAAGTTGCCATTTGGTATCTAAAAGGCTAGCTAGCAGCTACAAACATGTATATATATAGCGTCCCATGAGCTTAGCTTAATTGGTTGGACATATTGCACGGAAGTGCAGGGACCGGGGTTCGAACCCGGTATGTCCACTTATTCACTTTTAAGGGATGAATTTATAGCCACTAAGCTTCCTGACCCAAATATATATATATCAACAAATTTGATCCATATGAAAATTCTTCAAAAGTGTTAGTTATTGCTTTGATCTTGTTCCAATAGATATCAAACTTGGTTTATTGAAGATGAATTAAAACTGTATTGCAACATGTATATGTGGGGTGGGGTCTTTATTACTCATTCACGTGACATTTAGTTTGTTCACTTGGCTTTGGTACTAGTCATGTGGCACACTAGAAGCGCCAGCATATATATATTGCCTTCCTTTGTTCACAGACCCGACGGCAGCAGAGAAGAGAAAAAGAGATTGAAATTAGGTTTTGCAACTTCTCTAACATTAGGTTAGATTACAAGAGGGTGATTTTTGGGTATTATTTAGGGTTGGAAATTCATCTCTTTGATCTTTGTAAACACTATTATTGAACTGGGTAAACAAATTTGCATTTGTGTTCTTTATTGCTTTACTAGTTTTAACTCTTGTTGATCATTATTGTTTTTATTCCATTTATTGGTTGCTAGTTTGTTTACCTCATACACTAGAAGGTTTATTGGTGTGTTATTCTAGTCGGATTCACAACAATTGGCGCCCACTGTGGGGCAAAGGGATTGAATTAACTTAGCACCAATGAGTTCAAAATGGGATATTGAGAAGTTCACCGGGAGTAACGACTTTGGGTTGTGGAAGGTGAAAATGAGAGCGGTTTTGGTTCAACAAAAGTGTCTTGAAGCTTTAAAGGGAATAACACATATGTCAGCAAATCTCTCAGCTGAAGAGAAGACCGAGATGAATGATAAGGCAGTTAGTGCTATTGTTTTGTGTCTCGGGGACAAGGTGTTGAGAGAGGTTGCGGGTGAGACTTCGGCGGCGTTGCTTTGGACGAAACTTGAGTCAATGTATATGACCAAGTCCTTAGCTCGTAGATGGTGCCTCAAGAATCAACTTTACCTCTATCGTATGAATCAACTCCGTGGTGGAACAACTTGCGGAGTTTAACAAGCTCTTTGATGATTTGGCGAACATTGATGATGTTTTAAAAGATGAGGACAAAGCTTTTCATTTGTTGTGTGCTTTACCTAAGTCATTCGAGAGTTTCAGGAAAGCATTGCTTTATGGCAAAGAAGGCACTATCACCTTGGATGAAGTTCAATTGGCTTTGAGAACCAAGGAAATGACTAAGTTGAGAGACTTGAAGATTGATGATAGTGGAGAAGGCTTGAATGATACGAGGGGTAGAAGTGAGCATAAAGGCAAAGGAAAAGGAAAGAAGTATAGGTCCCAAGTCTAGGCCGAAGAGTGATAGTGGTGGCAAGCTAAAATGCTATCATTGTCATGAACCGGGACACTTCAAGAAGGATTTCCCTCAAAGGAAGGGCGGTGGCAGTTCGTCGGCTCAAATTGTCACTAGTGATGAAGGTTATGAGAGCGCGGGTGCACTAATGGTTACAAGTTGGGAATCGGAGAAGGGTTGGGTCATGGACTCGGGTTGCTCTTATCACATGTGTCCAAGAAAGGAATACTTTGAGACCTTGGAACTTAAAGAAAGTGGAGTTGTTCGTCTTGGTAACAATAAGGCGTACAAGGTTCAAGGTGTGGGTATGATCCGTCTCAAAATGTTTGATGATCGTGATTTCTTTTGAAGGATGTGAGGTATATTCCCGTACTTAAGAGAAATTTAATTTCAATAAGCATGTTTGATGGTCTAGGATATTGCACTAGAATTGAACGTGGTGTGATGAGAATATCTCATGGTGCATTAGTTATTGCTAAAGGGTCTAAAATGAATGGTCTATACATTTTAGAGGGTTCCACCGTTATTTCTAATGCATTGGTAACTAATGTTGAAAATGTGGACATAACCAAACTATGACATTTGAGGTTGGGTCATGTTAGTGAAAGAGGTTTAGTTGAACTAGCTAAACAAGGTTAGCTAAGAAAGGAAAAATTGAACAAATTAGATTTTTGTGATAATTGTACCCTAGTCAAGCAACACAAAGTGAAGTTTGGGGTTGGGGTGCATAAATCTAGTAGACCATTCGAGTATGTTCACTCGGATCTTTGGGGTCCTGCATCGGTTTCTACTCATGGTGGAGGTTCATATTTTCTGAGTATGGTGGAGGTTCATCGAATAAGGGATGAAGCTCTAATTTCTTGTAACTCTTTTGAGTAGATATCTTTGTAATCAATAACAAGTTTGATAGTGGAACGGAGAGCTGCTCTCTCCCCCAGAGTAGGTTGATTATAACTGAACTGGGTAAACAAATTTGCATTTGTGTTCTTTATTGTTTTACTAGTTTTAGCTCTTGTTGATCATTATTGTTTTTATTCTATTTTTTTGTTGCTAGTTTGTTTTCCCCATACACTAGAAGGTTTATTGGTGTGTTATTCTAGTCGGATTCACAACAATATATATATATATATATATATATATATATGATGGCATATCTAATGAGAGGATATGTTATAATGAGAGATGAGAGGGATAATTAATATCCATTGGATTAAAACAGACGGTTCAGATTTAACTAATCTCACCTATTCTATTAGCAGTGTACCATCTTCTCCTCTTTTCCTGTGCTTAATTGTTTCCCAAATTATCTTCTTTCACACCAAACTAAACCCAACCAAAGCCAGAAACAGTTGCTAACAACAAAACTGATATGCAACGAAAAGAGGATAACCTGGTAGTTGGTACAAATTGGGAACATATTTTTTGGTCGAAATCGGGGTATCCACCGCCGAATGTAGTGATTAATCCCTCGCTAGATTGGAGAAACCTCAAAGGGTGGGATAACTGACCTATGGATTTAAAGTTGTTCCATACCAAAGGTGAGAATCGAACCCTCGACCATTGGTTAAGAGAGGATGAGCCCCATGCCGCTCAACCACACCCCTTGGTTACGAATTGGGAACATATAATTGAACATAATTTAACCTTTTCCTAATTTATTTTTATTTGAAAATTAAAATCAACGTTTACCTTAATTGACCACCATATGTGTTCTCTATAATTGTTTTCAATTCAAAAATCCAAAAATACTATGGATTCTTATGAAAACAAACGATGCACAGTGGGAGGAGAAGAAAAAAAGTACATTATCTTGATTTAATTTTTCTTTGTGAACGAAGAGGGACTTGTTATTACTGTGAAAAAAGAAATCGATGAAGATGGGTTAGGATTTTGGAAGATGAAGGGGTGCACGTTGAAGGGGTGCACGTTCACCGTCGCTCTCAATTTCCTTCTCCTAATCAACACCAACTACCAACATCAACCATCGACGGAGCAACTCTATTACAGATTGCAACAAATAAATTCTTCTTCCGAACCGAAATCACTGTGACGGTGGCTGATACGATAACAAAAGAGAGAAGGCACGAGAGTTCGAGGAAGAAGGAAAGGAGATAATCGAAATTGGAATCTTTGACATAGTTGGAGACGGAAATTTGGAATTGGTGGAGGAAGGAGTGGGCGTGTGAGAAGACAGATCGATTAGTGTGAGAGAGAAGACAGATCGGTTTCTGTGAGAGTGACAAAGGGTTACCAAAACCAGAAAGACAAACAACATGCAGGTTCACGGAACAAAAATTCATTGTAACCATTAGATTTAATCATACGGTTGTGATTCAACCCTCTCATCTCTCACAATAAAACTTCCTCTCATGCGCGCTAACAAAGGGTATATATCTCATCCATCATTATTAATGTAAAAAAGTAGCTAAAATTAGGCATTGTAACAACATACTGAAAGGCTTTGAGTTTTGCAACATAAAGCTAAGGATACAACTACATTATAGAAGCTAGGAAAACATTGTTGAAGGCAATAATTATAACCGTGTGACAACATACTCCCTCCATTCCAAAATGTAAGAGAAAAAAACTAAATTTTTTTGTCCCAAAATGTAAGAGAAAAAGTTTAAACATTTATCTTTTCAAGAAAAGTTTACTTTCTCTCTTACTTTTTCTATAACCAACAATCAATAAAAATTGTTTTTACATCTTTCCATACAACTTTTTTCAAAAAAACATACTCTCAATCATTATATTTTACTTTTTCTTAATAAGTGTGATTTTTGTTTTTTGTTTTTTCTCTTACATTTCAGGACGGAGGGAGTATTTTGCTAGGAAAACATTGCTCAAGGAATGTTTCCACTGTTGTCAGTGTTCATACCCTTAAACATATGCTTCAATCTCATGATTTCTTCCTCTGAGAAGCAGCTAGCAATTACCTATCCAAATGTACTGTTTTATTAATTAAAACATACCAAGTGGAACAGTAAAAACTTAGTTCATGTGTTAAATTATGATAATAGAACGGTAAAAACTTCAAACATAACCTCTAGGCATCCAAGACCCTTTGAATACATTTCTTTTCAATTGGCTTGCAAAACCGATATACACTCCAATAACAGCAAGAAGCCTGCTACGCAAGGTTGTTAAACTCGAGTTTTTACCTCAATTCATTTTGACTAGGTAAAATCGACTCGTAAACTCGAATCTTAAAATCGTACGAGTTTAATCCTTATTAAAATAATATGAAAATGTTTCTTTTTTGCAATGAATAATATTAAAATTATTATATATGTGATATATATACTTATATAATACTAAAAATGCATCAATAATTTTAAATTTCAACTTGATTATAAAACAAAAAATATATCAATTTATCATAATAAAGTGTCATGCATATAAATTTATATTCGGTCACCTTAAATTATCACATCAAATCATAAAAAACATTAACAAACCAAAATTTTTTTTAATAAGTTACTAAAAAATAAAAATTAAAACAAACTAAAAAAAAGAAGTGTTCAGTTCTTTAAAATCGGATAAAATCAAATTAAATCAACTCGATTTTACCTCGATTTTACTCGATTTTATCCGATTTTACTGATTTTACTACGAGTTAACTCATTCGAAATCGTGTTTTCCACGAGTTTACCAAAAATCGAGTTTACCTATGAGTCAACTCATTTTTTATACCTGAACTCGTAAAATCGTACGAATTTACGATTTAAATCGAGAGTTTAACAACATTGCTGCTACGGTCAGAAGAAGAGGCAGTTTGCTGCCGTCGGCCTTAAGGATGGCAAAGAAACCCATACCTGCGGGCCCCACCCTAACCCGAACCCGAGTCAACGGGTAAAACCCGAGTTGACTGGGTTTGGGTTCGGGTGACACCCGATATTTCGGGTTCGGGTTTGGGTAGTGTCAAACCCACACCAGAAACCCGAAACCACACCCGTTATATATTAAATTATATAATTATCTATCTTACATTAGCATATTGTAGATTATTTTAACGTTGTAGACTATTTTTCATCATTATTTTAATGTTGAAAACAATGTTAGCATATTGTAGACCGTAATTTGTTGAATTTTCCGTATATTTTTTACTTTTGTTAATGTAAGTTCGGGTTTGGGTTCGGATTTGGATGTTATTTTGTCACCCAAAAACTACTTTAGGTTCGGGTTTACCCGATATTTCAGGTTCGGGTTTGGGTAGTGTCAAACCCGCACCCGACCCTACTCGTTGCCATCCCTAATTGGCCTTTGAGTTACCCGCACCCGACCCTACTCGTTGCCATCCCTAATTGGCCTTTGAGTTACCCTTGACTCTTGGCCATTGTCAATTCCATCTCAACTTCCACAATCCTCTTCTCCAGGTCCCTAATACACAAGAACATATACATAAATCCCATAAAAAACAAGATCACAAAACCAGTGTTGTCAAATCAAACATATAGCAATGCTATTGCTAAAGCATAGCGGAATTTGAACAAAAATGTTATTGTTCCACGATACACTGTTCAGTAGAAAGTGTTGCAGTCCTCCTAACTAGACAAATTCAATAAAAATTTGACATATTCCAAAATTTGATTGTTCAGCAACAATAATTGAACAAATTTGACATCTTCCAAAACATATTCAAGAATAAAACTACATTTAATTCAATTAAGACATCACTAAACATATAGGCACCTTCATTATTATCTATGAATTTCCATCATATAAGCACTAATGTATGCCAACATGACCAAGTCTGCCATCATCCATGTGTAAACTTTTGGCATCAATCAAGCAAGCAAGCCTGCCATTATCTAGAATCAAGCAAGCAATACCCATAAAACTTGCAGCACCATCCTAGAAATAAAATTAGTCTTAACGAGTCTTTATTAGTTATGTGATTTTTATGAGATCCACCTTATGCATATTTTTACTCTGCAACATCAAAAAATCAGTAGGCAACATATGCTCACAAGTGCTTTTGTTCTAGGATATCCAATAAATCCCACATTAATTGGAACTCAAGACTAAGGGTAGTTTATATACAACACTCACACATTTCTATCCAACGAGGCGCCTTTTAATAAGGACAAATCTGTGAGGGCTCAAGATAAGTTCAAAGCAGACAATACCTCGGAATACGGTGTGTCCCACTTAATTGGGTCGATCAAAACAAAATATCAAATGTGTCTTTAAATTAAACTTTCTAATCAGTTTATTAAAATAATTAAAAATAAAGTTGTCTTTACAAAAGTTGTCTTTATTAAAAAAAATTAAAAACTAAAGTTCAAAAGGAATCTTAAAAATAAAGTTGTCTTTTCTTCCGATGTACCAAAAAAAAAAAGTTGTCTTTACTTGTTTTTGGCAAACGATTTTGTTTGTTTTTGTCTAAAAATTGACTCATAAATCTTAATTATATAAAAAATGTGTCACAAAAATATCTCTAAAAAATAAAACAAAATGTCTCATAATTGAAAAAGTGTTATGAGTGGAAAATGCAAATCGAATAGTGGTACATTAAAAATGAAATAAATGTCTCATAATTAAAAAACTGTCATAAGTAAGAATCGAAGAGTAGTATATTATAGAAGACTTAATTTGTTATAAAGACATACGAGTACTTATAACTTGCTAGATAGAATTATGATAATGAGAAATACATTTTTAAATATATAAGATAGAGATAGAAATAAAGATTATTCAAACCCTATAGACTTATCCCTGCTTGACAAGGTGACATACTAGTAAATTAGACAATGGATGGAATGACTTGACCAAAGTTGACTGAATTGGCAGTAAAATTATACAGTATTGTTGTTTCTTGGAAGTTCCCCATATACAGCATGTGCTCCTTTTACTGTGCAAATGACGGATCCGTGTTGAAGTCTTCCATTTATTGCTAGATCAAAAATGGCCCTCTATAAATTCAAGTGGTTTTATTTCAAGATTAATCTCATTGTCTTACAAAACGTGAAGAAGAAAATGAAGAGGTTCTTAGTATGTGTGTTTTTGTTGTGTTTAGTGGAAGTACTAATAATGTGTTGTGAAGGGTGTTTGAAGCAAGAAAGAGAAGCTCTTATTGCTCTTAATTCCCAAATGGGAAATTCTCTATCTTGGGCAAAGAGTACTAACATGGCTGATTGTTGTCAATGGGAAGGTGTCGAATGCAACACCAATGGAAGAGTCGCCATGGTCGAACTCCTTGTCGATCATTTTGATGTTAGACCTTGGCAATGGCAGCTTAACTACTCGGATTTCATAATTTTCGAAGATTTGAAGAGTCTCGACATGTCATTTGTTCCAATATCCAATTGTATTGGAACTGATGATCAAGGTTATTTATTTCTCATACAAACTCTCTATATATTCTCATCATTCACTCATTATTTGAATTAATTACTTAAAGTAAAGTAAACGATTAATCCATTTGCATATAATTTTGCAGGGTTAAAAAATTTGGAAGTTCTTGTCTTGAGTTATAATCGTTTGGATAA
This sequence comes from Trifolium dubium, assembly GCA_951804385.1. Taxonomy (NCBI): domain Eukaryota; kingdom Viridiplantae; phylum Streptophyta; class Magnoliopsida; order Fabales; family Fabaceae; genus Trifolium; species Trifolium dubium. Next base: position 22,133,648 of record OX638072.1, on the reverse strand, counting down.
TGCTACCAGCATTTTGTCTTGTTTGGAAGAACTTTCGTCTCTCAAGTCTTTGTCGTTAGTTGAGGACAATGTGTCATTACAAAGTGAGGCCAAATATATAGTTGTATTAATTTCATTCTTAAAACAATAAAAATAAAGGCAATCAATAATTTTTATTTGCTTATAGTAATTATATATATTTTTTATTTTGTTCAGCAAATTAATAAACTAGAACTAATATACTATATTTGTGCGTTACCATGCATATATAGTTTTCCAGACAGTTTTGGAGACAATTTCATCAAAGTTGCTGCATCTAGAGATCCTTGACATAAGTTATAACAGTTTGAGTAATGAAATCTTGCCTTCCCTAAGAGGATTCACATCTTTGAAGGAACTGCATTTGAGTGAGATTGGATTGAACTCATCAGATCTTCATTTTCAAGGTATGCTATATATCACCGGACAGGGGCATCACTGCATTGAGTTGAGGGGTGCAGCTGCACCCCCCCAGTCTTGATAATTTGTACTAATAATATAAATTTTATTGATAATGAATCACCTGAATTATAGATGTTGTACTCTACTTGTACTCGTGTCATTTTTTTTCTTTGTTAAAAATATGGTGTAAATATGTGTTCCGGACCATGTTGAAAGTTATTCCTATATATGTTACTTTGTCAATAAATTGTTGTCGGAATACTTTGGTTTGTATTGTATAATTTTTTTTCCTTTATGCGTTCTTATACATATTATGATTTGCTATTGTATGACTCCTAATTGTTAACCAAATATGAGCTTGGCTCCGTATTTCTTACCTTTCACTAAACACAAATTTAAGGCCTTAAATCCTTGTTCATCATAAAGTGATGGAGAATTTAAAGAGCTCTTCTCTAGTTATCATTGGAGGTCCAAGTTCTACGAACAGTATGATATCAAAATAGTTTTTCAACACAGTCTGGTACATATATTTACATTATCTGTATATTTTTAATAAACCGGAACAATTTTCAATGGTTCTAGTATGAATGTTTGAAAATTTTAAATTTTACTTATCTCACAATTAAATTTTAAATTATTTACACTCCCTGACCCACTGTGACACTGAACACTGAATATATATATATATATATATATATATAGCAGTAGCACTTTCCATTTTATGAAGATATACATTATGTAGCTAATTGTTTCAGTAACACTAACATACGTAGGATTAAAGAATCTTGAGATCCTTGATATCTCCAGCAACAACTTCAATGACACTGATATTGCATCTGCTCTTAGCGGCCTTTCTTCCCTCCAGAGTTTAAATTTACAAAGCAGTAAAATTACTCCAAGATCAATTCATAGTATGTCATAAACTCGTACTAAATTTTTTTTTCTTTCTTTTTTGAAAAAAATATGGAACCTCTAATCATGTAATTTTTTTTTTTTTTTTATATATTTGCTAGATATATCAAAACTAAGGTCTTTGGATATCCTTGACTTGTCTTTTAACAATTTGAATAATGAAATCCTGCCATCATTCAAGGGATTTAGATCTTTGAAGGAACTGCATTTGAGTGGCATTGGATTGAACTCATCAAATCTTCATTTTCAAGGTATGCTGCTACTCACTCTTTACCAAAATATAAGTCACTTTGAGAAAAAAAATTATACCAAAATATAAGTCATTTTACAATATCAATGAAACATTTAATGTTATTTTTCTTATTATATCATTATCTATTTATTACTCTCTCTTCTTTTAGTTCTTCATTTTATTTTTTCCATACTATTAATGAAGAACAATTTCATAAGCTGATTCATAATTTCTTTTTTCTATGCAATAATGATTATATTTCTCTTTATTAATTGAAGATGTGACAAGTTTAAAGAATCTTGAAATACTTGACATCTCCAACAACAACTTTAATGACACAGATATTACATCTGCTCTTAGTGGCCTTTCTTCCCTCAAGAGTTTAAATTTAGTGGGGAGTAAAATTACTCCAAGATCAATACATAGTATGTCAAATTATTTTAATATATTTTGTCCTTTTCGTTTTTAGTTGAAAAACATATGGAACCCCTAATCACATGTATGTTTGTTTATATTTGCTAGATATATCAAAACTAAGGACTTTGGAGATCCTTGACTTGTCTATGAACTATTTGAACTCATGGCCTCTAGGTTTTGTTGTCGTCATTTCATAATTTATGCTATAAGTTCCTTATCGATTCCTAGTTAATAAACATAATTACATGTTCTAATTTATGTTTTTCAGAGAATCATGGATTTGCATGGCCGTCCAGTTTACAAGTTCTTTCGTTGAACTACACCCATTTAAGTAACAATATAGTTTCATCCCTCCTAAATGATCTTCCACGTCTCAAATCTCTTGACTTGAGTTGGAACAACTTGAATGGATCACTTGATATTAGTGGTGAGTAATTATTGCTATTTACATACTAATTTTTTTTGGTACATCAAAAATATAGATTGTTCCCGCCAAGGATCGAACCTTAGGCCTCCCCCTACCCAATTCATATGTCCCCAGCTCTTATACTATTAATACTTCGTATCAAAATATATGTTGTTTTGAGATAAAAAATTGTACTAAATATATGTCGTTTTACATTACCAACGAAACATTAATTCTCTTTTTTCTATTATATCTTTAATTATTTATTTCTCTTTTTATTTTTTCCATACTATTAATGAAAGATAATTTTGTAAATTAACTCATAATTTCTCTTTTCCATAGAATAATAATTACATTTTTGAATTTCTGTATTACGATCAAAATGACATACATTTTAGTACGGAGAAAATATTATATTTGAAACTCACGTTTAATTTGATGCCATCTTCACATTGTAAATCATTTTATATCTCTACATTCCTTTTTGATTTTATTCGATGAGTTTTCTTTGATAAGTTTTTAATTGGATAGATAGATTCATACACATTGAGTTTTGATGTAGTTTCTCTAATTAAGATTTCTTTGTATCTTTATTTTTATTTAATATATTTGACTAAAGTACTTCTATTATTTATATGGGTTAATAGGTTAATACTCTTGTAAAATGCGCAATTTTTGTAATACTCTCTTGTAAAAGAAAATTGAGAATCTTTCAGTAATGCTTGATTTTTTGCAATATCCCCTTGGACTCAGTAAACCATTATATATATTTTGCGGCAGTTAAAATTATATTTTGCGGCGGTTTAAAACTCCCGCAAAAATTATATTTTGCGGCGATTTTTTTCCGGCGGTTCTATTTTGCGGAGATTATATTATGGTTGACATGTCATCAAAAAATGGATCCAGGGATCTTTTTGAAAGTAAAATGAAAGTACAAGGTCAATTTGAAAGTTATTTAAAGTACAGAGACTAAAACTCAAGTGACCCCAAAGTACAGAGACTTTTTATATATTTAAACCATTCTTTTTCTTTTTTGGCTTTTACATTTTTGTTTGAAAAAAAATATTTTTTTGTTGACAATTTTTTTTTGAAACATATGTAACTTTTTTTTGGTACAGAAACATATGTAACTCTAATCATATGTATTTATATATTGCTAGGTGTATTAAAATTGAGGTCCCTGGAGCTGGAGATCCTTAACATGGCTAACAACAATTTAAATAATATTATTCTTTCACCCTCAAATGGTACTCTTTCACATCGTCTCAAATCTCTTGACTTGAGTTACAACAACTTGAACGGATTGCTTAATATTACTGGTTAGTATTTATTAACATTTAGATTATATTTAAAAGTCACATCTTTCGTTTGATATCATCTTCAAATATCTTTTTTTAAATCATTTTAGTGGTGATTGTATTTGTATGTGATTAGTATCAACAAAAGAAAAATGTTATTCATTAACAAGTGCACATTTTTTACACCAATTTTTACTCTGTTTTTAAAAGGAGTATTTTAATTTTATAATTATGTTATGGACTGGGCCCAATGCTGATTAAACTCATTTCGCTCCAGCGTCGATTAGGCCCGACTGCAAGTATAAACACTCTATTTAAAGAAATATTTTATTTAAAAAATCAAACATTATCATTTACAATGCGTTGATTTTTCAAATTCCCATAAAAATTATGTAAAAAGTTTTCTATTTAAGACCTTAAAGAGTGTCGGGGACACTTGTTAGTTTCCATAAATATTTAGGTTCTTAAAGAAGAAAGAAAAGAAGAAAAAAAAACTTTAAAGCTCGTATTAAAAAAATTAGAAAGTATAAATATCGGTTCGGTATAAAATTAAGGGTCATGTTAACATGTGCCCTAAAGGTACATATTAAGATGCTAAAGCCTAAAAGTAGTAAATTTTTAATATTAAAATTAAAATTTTCAGTTTTTTAAATTTTTTTTTACAATTTCTAAGATAAAATTTCCCCATTTAAATAACTTGTGCTGTTAGGGCAAATGCACGTTTTAACGTTAGCCTAAAATCAAAAGTACAAAATAGAGAAAAAAAGCTCCAACCGCAAAATGTGTTTAAATTTCTAATGCCACCATAATTTGAAAGTTTTACCTGTGTTGGAATTTGGAAATGTGGAATCAACTGTAACGTTCCAATATAGAGATAAATCAGATAATGATATTTATGCATCACAACACGATATTGTATATTTTTTTTTACCATTCATCTTGATTTTTTACCATTCCTTTTCTATTTATTGAAATGTATTTGCATCAATATGTTCGGAATTTTGATCAATGTTTCATTCTACATATTGGTCTAAGCATAAGAACCTGGAAGAATTAGATCTATCCTACAACAATTTTGCAGGGAAACTCCCCTCGTCTTTCGTCAACATGACATCACTTCGATCTTTGAAACTTTCTCATAATCACTTTATAGGTAATATTGGTCCTTACCTTGAAAGTCTTACTTCCCTTGAACATCTTCATTTTGAAGAAAACCAATTTGAATTCCCTATTTCATTCTCACCATTTTCCAACCATTCAAACCTTAAGTTCATCTATGGCAATGGAAATAAAGTCATACTTGATCCACAAGCCACTTTGAAAACATGGGTTCCCAAGTTTCAATTGCAAGTGCTTCGATTGTCTTCGACAAATAATCATAATACCAATTCCTTTCCACTTCCATACTTTCTTCTTTATCAATACAATTTGACTGATGTGGATTTTACTGGTTGTAAATTAAGAGGAGAGTTTCCCAATTGGTTAGTAGAAAACAACACCAAACTTGAATATCTTATTCTTGAGAGCTGTTCCTTTATAGGAGATTTCCATCTTCCGTCTCGTCCCAATCTCAACATTAAAGCAATTGATGTATCTAACAATGCAATGACAGGTCAATTAGTTTTGATCAAAAATATCAGTTCAATTTTTCCAAATTTGGCTTATTTAAACATATCTAGAAATAGTATCCATGGGCAAATAATACCTTTTGAGCTAAGCCAAATGAGCTCTTTAATTGAATTGGATCTCTCTAATAATGAACTATCGGGCGAATTTCCATATAACTTGACTAGAGACGGGGGGAACCAATTACAACTATTGAGTCTTTCAAACAATAATCTTCATGGACTCATATCTCCTTTGTGGTCAATGTCCTCCAGTCTTGAAACCTTGCTTTTGGATGGTAATAGTTTTTCTGGTAGCATCCCAAGTAACTTTTTTAACTCCTCAACCATCAAACACTTGGACATAAGTAATAATAGATTCAATGGAAAAATTCCAAGCCAAGTGAAAAATTGTCCAAGCTTGATTGAGCTTTCAATGGCCAATAATCATTTTGAAGGAACTATCCCATTAGAGTTGGCAGAACTAGACTTCATCACTTATCTATATCTTTCCCAGAATAAATTGACAGGTTGTGTTCCAGCTTTTGTAAGTCGAGGTATAAAGATTATCCATTTGAGCGACAACAAATTAAGTTGTTTGTCCAAAAACATGTTCAGAGAAGGGTCTTCTTTAGTGACACTAGACCTTAGCAACAATGAAATAATAAATGGATTTCATGATCTTATACATGACCTTCACTATACACAATTGAACATCCTCCTCGTGAAAAATAATCGTTTTACAGGAAATATACCGAAACAACTATGTCACCTAACAAATCTAACTATGTTGGACCTTTCTTATAATAGTTTTGTTGGTGAAATACCTAGTTGTTTCGGTAAAATGCCTTTTGAGAATAAGTTTCCAGAAGGATTATTGGACACTTTCAATGGTGTCTATTTTGTTGTAGGTTTTGTATCATCAATGGTAGATAATCGATTCGGGAAAGAGACAGACATTTTTACTTCAAAGAAAAGACCAGAAATTTATACAGCAAGTGTCCTTATTTATATGTCTGGAATTAACTTATCTCATAATAAGTTAAATGGAAGTATTCCATCTGAACTTGGAAACTTGTCTAACATTCGATCGTTGAACTTGTCAAACAATTTTTTCATTGGAAAAATCCCAGCTACATTCTCTAACTTGGTAAAAGTTGAGAGTTTAGATCTTTCTTTCAACATGTTGAGTGGCCAAATTCCTTCTCAGCTAAGTGGATTGACCTCCATTGAAGTATTTAGTGTAGCACACAACAACTTATCAGGTGCAACACCTGATAGGAAAGGACAATTCATTACATTTGATGAAAGCAGCTATGAGGGTAATCAATTTCTTTGTGGACCTCCACTACCAAAAAGCTGCAATCCTAGTGGACAAACACCTGCTACAATACCAAATGGAGATGGAGATGATGATGGTTGGGTGGATATGTATGTCTTCCGTGTCAGCTTTGCTGTGGCATACACATCAGTGCTGTTGGTAATTCCAATTGTTCTTTACATCAATCCTTATTGGAGAAGAGTATGGTTTTACTATATAGGATTGGTGGGTATGAATTGCTACTACTTCATTGAAGAAAATTTGTGCAAGTTTTTTTAATATTTTATATGTATTACATGTGAGGTTGTATGTCTTAGAGATATCTGTTTATCTGTTTTGTTTGTTGTATGTGTTGTGTAATATGGAATTTTACTATGTAATCCTTCATGTAAAATAAATATTGTCTATTGTGTGTAGTACAAATGTTTTCAAAGGCTTCTTAAATAACGAATTTGAGCAGTGCTTCATTTAGGGGAAAACTTGTTCAATATAATTGCAGCATCTCAGCTTCTACAAGTGAAAAACAGAAACAGTTGAAGTGCACGAGGACTATTGCTATATTTTTTTATCCTGTCTAATTTGACCCTTTATTTTGGATCGACAGTGAACCTATAAAGAATTATATTAAGTAGTAAATCTTAGACATAACTTCGAGCTAACAATTGTTTAAATATATATATTTTGGAACACCACTATTTCAATACTTGGAACATACCATTTCGATCGTAAGATCAACACAATAAAGTGAATTATAGTAACTATAGTCTATAAAAAAAATTAACATGTAAGGATGCTGGCTGAACCAGTTGGTAATATTTGGTTGCTAAGCTCGATGCATATTCAACATAGTCTATATCAAAGCAGCATACGGAAGACCAACCTTGATGCATATGCAACACTTTTAGTACACTGCCTATCACACTATAAAAGAAGTACTCTTTGGTTGTGTCGTCAATGTTCAGTTTTATCTTGTTCCTTGAGTAGCGTTTTTTTGCAGGTTTGAGTTTTCTCACTTTTCTCTTAGGAGGAGTGTTGCATATATGCTTCAAGGATTATTTTCTGTAAGCTGCATTTATTATTTGTAGAACAGCATTAGTGCATTACCGTGTTAAGTTCAGACAGATACTTGATTTCGCAAGACTTGAAAAAACAATTTCGTAAAGGCTCTCAGTGCTACGTTGATCCCAAGTTTTGTATGTCAAAATCATCAAGTTCTGGAGAATATGCCAAAGGACCATCAATGTTCATGGTGACAGGCAACTTGGTCTTGACTTAAATGTCTTCTGTTTCTGCTCTTTCATATCTAATTGGATCAAATGTCCCTCTATTTGACTTGGAGGAAATTGTCATCAGAATTGGTCTAAAGAATTAATCCTTGTTATTCAAGGTAATGTGCTTTCATTAGCTAGTATTAACTGATATTGATTCGTATTAGTAATTTTTATTTTTGTTATTGTAGGGTCTCAGCATAATAAAATCTTCTTTGACCTCAACTTTTGCTTTGACAAATGGTCTTGGCCAAATTATAAGAACTCATCTTGAAGCATCGGCAAAGATTTGATCTGTAGCTTTAGTTGCTTGATAGTAAGATGGACCTGAGTTCATCAATATTTTGCTGTTTTTCAATTTTCCTTTTTGAATCTTTCATTTTTCTACGGTAACGTTTCATTTTTCATTGAAGTCTTTAATGGTCTTTGTTCTCTTTGATTAAAAATAAAAGGAGGCAAAGATATATCATGATTAACTAAACTATTGATTACTTGATTAGTTTTTCTATACACATGAATCTATGTCACTTGACCACAATGGAGGCCACAAAAGGGTGATGAATATGAGTGATTCAACAACCATTATTCTGCAACAAATATGCATTATGAAAAATCTGAATATATCTTGATATGACGGTTCCTTAACTCCAAGGAAGCCAAATACTATTAAAATTTCGCTTCAAGAAGAAAGCACGGAATCAATTTGACAGTAAAGGCACAGACAAAACACTTAATCATCAACATGTATCGTCTTGACTGATATTTAACAGAGTCAACAAATTAGTTATAGAAAAAACATATGTGTCACTTGATTAGAAAGGAACCCGAACAAAACAATATTTTTGTTCTAACAAAACAATTAGGAAGCCTTCAAGAACTTATCATGCACAAATGAAACCAAAAAGACAGCCAGCAAACCAGTAATGCAACAGAAGACATAATAGTAGAATTGAATATGCGAGGTGCAGAAACTAAACAGGTAATGCATAATTGAATATGCGCGGTGCAGAAACTGATAAAACAGAAAAAGAAGTAACACAAATTATGTAGTTGCCAGAAATGTAGCAGTAACGCACAATCAGCCAAAAGCACAGAAAAACAGACGCATCTGTGCAGTGAAATTATCAAATAAAATTAACAAGATATGAGATGAGTTATACACATGATTTAATCAATAAGTTTGGCCCTATAAAAATGGCCTACTTCTCCAGGAGAGAGAAGCTCCTTCGTTAAATGCGTTTCTGATCTATTAGTATCTGCTGCTGCGTTGTTTCTGCTAGTTGAGAGTTACTTCTGCGTGTATTTTCTGGTTTACTACACAGCTTCTGTGTTATATTTTTATAGCAATGGAAAATCTGGTTTTCACTTACGGGTTTCTGTATAATTGTGATTTTACTATTAGGTGAGTTTCGATTTAACGTGTAATACTGCATTGCTATTTTGCTTATGCATTTATGGTTATCACAATTCTGCAATGTTACATTTACTGGTTTATTGTGCATTTTTTTAATTTTGTGTAGGATAATTCTTGATAGCTTTTTAATTGTCTTATTCTAACCAACAAGAGTCCTAAAAATAATTTTTCTTTAAAAAATGTTACTCAAGCCAATGAATCAACCATGCATAAAAAAGCTACTCAATGCCACAAGAGGAAACTGAACATTGTCGACACACTCAAGTACTATTTAAACTTCATTTGGCTTATATTAAGTTCTCTATTGCAAAATTATCATTTGCTAAAGGATCATATACATACATATGGTGACAGAAGAGTTGTGTGTGACTTGAGTGTCATCTTTAAGATACGTCATTCATCATAACTAATTTTCATTTGCTTGCATTACACTTATTACGTTTTCATTACATTTTGCAGGATCTCAACATACTAAACGCTTCATTGATATTGGCTTCAACTTTCAATCAACTCCCAACTAACTACATTAGCACGTGTATACGAGCACATAATTAGTCCCTATTCCATGTATAGAACAATTGCCAATATTATTCAAGAAGCGTATGAAAATACAAAACACAAAACATACAGATATCTCTAAGACTTACAATCTCACATGCAATACCAAGATTAAAAAAACTTGCACAAATTGTCTTCAATGAAGTAGTAGCAATTCATACCCACCAATCCTATATAGTAAAACCATGCTCTCCTCCAATATGGATTGATGTACAACAAAGCTCACAATGAAAACATACATGTCCACCCAACTATTATTATCTTCATCAATGTTCAAAACATTTGGTAATGTAGCAGGTGCCTGTCCAATTGGATTGCAACTTTTTAGCAATGGAGGTCCACAGAGATATTGATTACCATCATAGCTGCTTTTATCAAACGTAATGAACTGTCCTTTCCTATCAGGAGTTGGACCTGATAAATTGTTGTGTGCTACACTGAATACTTCAAGGGAGGTCAATCCAGTTAGCTGAGGAGGAATTTGACCACTCAGCATGTTGAAAGAAAGGTCTAAACTCTCAACTTGTACCAAATTTGGAAATGTAGCCGGAATTTTCCCGGTGAAAAAATTGTTGGACAAGTTCAATGATCGAATTTTTGTCAAGTTTCCAAGTTCAGATGGGATACTTCCATTTAACTTATTATGAGATAAGTCAATTCCAGACATATAAATAAGGATACTTGATGTATAACTTTCTGATCTTTCCTTTGAAGTAAAGTTATCTCTCTCTTCTCTATATCTTATGTTAGCCGAGGTATTCTGACGATTAGGGTCACCATTTAATAGGGTCCTTGATCTCTCTGGATCCTTATTCTGAAAAGGCATTTTGCCAAAGCAACTAGGTATTTCCCCAACAAAACTATTATAAGAAAGGTCTAGTATATTTAACTCTGTTAGGTCGCATAATTGCTCCGGTATATTTCCTTTAAAGTGATTACCTTTCAAAAGGAGGATGTTCAATCCTGAATAATGAAGGTCATGTATTAGATCATGAAATCCATTTGTTATTGCATTGTTACTAAGGTCTAGTGCCACCAAGAAAGAACTTTCTTTGTAGATGTTTTGGGACACACAACTTGAATTGTTGTTGCACAAAAACCTTTTTCCGAACATGTTTTTGGACAAACAACTTAAATCGTTGTTGCTCAAATGGATAATGGTGGCAGAAGATTTTGCAAATGATGGAACACAATTTACAAATTTATTTTGTGAAAGATCCAGATAAATAAGCCTTGTAAGCTTTGCCACCTCTGGTGGAATTGATCCCTCAAAATGATTATTGGACATTGAAAGCTCAAGCAATTGGTCACAATTTTTTATTTGCCTAGAAATTTTTCCAATGAAATTATTATTACTGATGTCCAAATGTTTGATGATAGATGAGTTAAAGAAGTTACTTGGGATGCTACCAGAAAGGTTGTTACCATCTAACAATAAAGACTCCAAAGGACTGGACATTGACAACATAAGAGGTAATTGTCCACGAAGTTTATTGTTTGAAAATCTTAACAATAAGAGTTGACTCCCATCTCTAGACATGTTATGTGGTATTTCTCCGGTCAATTGATTATTGGAAAGATCCAAGCTCTCTAAATAGTTCAAGTTGCTTACCTCGTAAGGAATTGAACTGTGGATTGCATTACCAGACATATTTAGTTCAACCAGATTTGGAAATATTGAACTGATATTGTTGCTCAACATGTGACCTGTTATTGCATTGTTAGATACATCAATTGTTTTCAAGTTGAGATGGGGACGAGATGGAAGATGGAAATCTCCTATAAAGGAACAACTCTCAAGACGAATATCTTCAAGTTTTGTGTTGTTTTCTAATAACCAATTTGGAAATTCTCCACTTAGTTTACAACCAGTGAAATCCACAGAAGTCAAATTGTACTGATAAAGAAGAAAGTTTGGATGTGGAATGGAATTGGTCTGATTTGTTGAAGACAATTGAAGCACTTGCAATTGAAATTTTGGAACCCATGTTTTCAAAGTGGATTGTGGATCAAGTATGACTTTATTTCCATTGCCATAGATGAACTTAAGGTTTGAATGATTGGAAAATGGTGAGAATGAAATAGGGAATTCAAATTGGTTATCTTCAAAACTAAGATATTCAAGGGAAGTAAGACTTTTAAGGGTAAGTTTCAAATGTTACCTGTAAAGTAATTATCAGTAAGTTTCAATTCCCGAAGTGATGTCATGTTTCCAAAAGATGAGGGTAGTTGTCCCATAAATTCATTGAAAGATAGATCTAACTCTTCCAACTTTTTAAGCTTAGACCAATCTGAAAATTAAAACATTGATCACAATTCCACTTAAAAAGGGGGCATATCCATGAAAATACATTCAACAAATAAAAAAAGACTGGTAAAAAAATCAAAAAGAAAAAAAAAATACAACATTGAGTTGTAATGTATACTATAAAATTTGTTCTTATAATTCAAATGATAATAACTATCATCTCCCAAACTAAAGGGTTGCGGTTGATCCCTCATTGCAACACAGGCAAAACTTTCAAAGTAGGGTACCATTCGAAATTTGAACACATTTTGCTTATTATTGTGATTATGATATACTCTCTTAGACACATGTAAAAAAAGAAGATTTGTTCGAAAATATCCAATTCATTTCAATTTTCAATACAATATTATTTTTCCCAATTATACCTTATGATTAATATTATTTACATTACCATCAATTCAATAATTTTCGATTTGCATTTATGAAAAATGAGGATACAACAATACATTATATGGAAGCATTAGCAAAAATACACAATTTAATATGTATGAATTGGGAACTAGGTTAATTTGGCACAATTTTTTTCTTCTTATAATTTGGGATAGAGGAATTGAAATTCTAGTTCCCTGATGGGAAAGATGTTTTATAAGATGTCTGAAACACCTTGTAAGACTTGTTCTCGCGCAGCAGTAAACAAATATAATTGCAGGAAACAATAAAGAACACAAGTAATTGTTTATCCAGTTCGGTGCAAACTCACCTAATCTGGGGATATCAATCCAGGAAAGTAACATACTTAGTCTATAAGTCTTATTTGAATAGCCCATATTTAAAGTCATTCACTAAAACCACCCCAATAAAATTATCTAAATAGAAATAAATACTAACCAATAATATCAAGCGATCCATTCAAGTTGTTCCAACGCAAGTCAATAGATTTGAGACACGGAAGATCATTTAGGGATGAAACAATATTGTTACTTAAACCGGTGAATTTCAACAAAAGAACTTGTAAACTGGACGGCCATGCGATTCCATAATTATCTGAAGAAAAAAATTAGAACATGTAATTATCTTTTATTAATTAACTAGGAGTAGATAAAGAACTTAGAGAGAATAAATCATGAAATGATAACAACAAACCTAGAGGCCATGAGTTCAAATTGTTATAAGACAAGTCAAGGATCTCCAAAGACCTTAGTTTTGATACATCTGGAAAATATAAACAAACATACATAGCATGATTAGAGGTTTCATATGTTATTCAAATAAAAACAAAAGGCAAAAGTAGAATAAAATAAAATTATTAACATGCAAATTAAGTATGACATACTATGAATTGATCTTGGAGTAATTCCACTGCTTTGTAAATTTAAACTCTTGAGAGAAGAAAGGCCACTAAGAGCAGATGCAATATCAGTGTCCTGGAAGTTGTTTTCCGAAATGTCAAGAATTTCAAGAATCTTTAATCCTACATGTTAAATTAAGATATTGTGTTAATGAACCAATTAGCTATAAAATGGAAAGTGCTATATATATATAGCATACCTTGAAAATGAAGATATGATGAGTTTAATCTATTGCCATTCAAATGCAGTTCCTTCAAAGATCTGAATTCCCTGAGTGATGGCAGGATTTCATTATTCAAATTGTTATAAGACAAGTCAAGGATCTCCAAAGACCTTAGTTTTGATATATCTAGCAAATATAACCAAACATACACAATTAGAGGTTCCATATGTTTTTCAAATAAAAACGAAAAAGGAAAAAATTGATAGTAATATATAGCATACCTTGAAAATGAAGATCTGACTTTGAGTCCAATCCAATGCCTCTCAAATACAGCTCCTTTAGAGATCTGAATCCTCCGAGGAAAGGCAGGATTTCATTATTCAAATTGTTGAGACTTATGTCAAGGACCTCAAGATGCAGCAACTTTGATGAAATTGTCTCCAAAACTGTCTGAAAAGCTATATATACATGGTACCGCGCATATGTATATTAGTGCTAGTTAAATATTGCTAGTAAAATAATTTGCAGAAGCAAATAAAAATTATTGATTGCCTTTATTTTTAGTTTTAAAAAAAAAATAAACTATATTTTTCCTCACTTTGTAAAGATGATGCGTTGTCCTCAATCATCCAACTATCAGCTAACGATAGAGATTTAAGAGATGAAAGTTCTTCCAAACAAGACAGAATGCTGGTACCATTATCAAAAGGATTAGTATAACCCAAGACAAAAACTTCCAAATTTTTCAACGCTGCAAAATAATACGAAAACGGATTAATTGTTCACTTTAGTGATTAATTGAGATAATGAATATAGATAATTTGTATGAAAAATAAATAACCTTGATCATCAATTCTGGTACAATTGGATATTTGAGTCCATGACAGGTCGAGACTCTTCAAATCTTTGAAGATTATGAAATTCGAGTAGTTAACTTGCTGCCAAGGTCCAACATAGGATTGTTCAACATTGAGTTTGAGTTTGGTGACTCTTCCCTTGGTGGTGTTGCATTCAACACCTTTCCATTGACAACAATCAGCAATGTTGGTGCTCTTTGCCCAAGATAGAGAATTATGGAATTGGGAATTGAGAGCAATAAGAGCTTCTCTCTCTTGCTTCAAACACCCTTCACAACATATTAGGATTACTTCCACTAAACACAACAAAAACACACATACTAAGAACCTCTTCATTTTGTAAGACTGTGAGATTAATCATCATTAAATAAAACCACTTGAACTTATATATAGAGGAAGGGTCATTTAGTGTTCAACACAGGAAGAGTACAGTAAAAGCACACATATGGAACTTCCAAGAAACAATTGATCACTTCAATGCTAAGTCGGTCAACTCCAGTCAAGTCATTGCATTCATTTATCCTTTTACAAAACTTTGATTCTATTAAGAAATCAATATACAGCTAATGATGTTTGACATTTGGAGCTAACTTTTAATCTTTATTATTTTTAATCCTCATGCAAAACTTTCATAGGATCAAAGTTTTGGGACGGTTTAACTTTTCTATTTTATTCTACTCTCTGTATGAAAAAAAATTATAACGAAAAAAAAATCCCAAATTATAATGATAAAAAACCAATATTAATTTTTTTTTCTCCAAATAATAATAAAAAAAACCAACTTTAATTTTGCTTATTCTCATAAAATATAATATAAATTGGATTTAATTTTCTCTCTCTTCTTTTTCTCAATAAACAACCACCAATAAAAATTGATTTTATATCTTTTCATGCAAATTTTAAATAAATCCACAAAAACATATTTGAAATTGTAATTTTATAGTTTTTCTTAATAAGTGTGATTTTTTCGTTTATAATTTGGGACGAAAGAAGTATAAGTTTGTGCAAGACATCGCAATGAATATTCACTTTTAAAAGGAAAATTTTTAACTACAAAATAAAGACCATTTGTGTTAACTTTAAAAAAAGTTATTTTTTAAACAAAATTATTTTTATAATAACTTAACTAAAATAGTAAAAGTTATTTTAAATTCATCATTTTATAAATTAAAGTTCGATTTTGAAATTTAATAAATTTTAATATTCATTTTAGAGAATTTAATTTAATAAAACTAAGCTTTCAAAAAAAAAAAACACAAATTTTTTCAAAAAACTATCTGTAAAAAATATATTTTATAAAAAGCTACTCCCACCGTATTTGTCATTTTAGAAAAAAAAAATTGTTTCTAATTATTTGTCGTTTTGACAATTTAATTTATATTTTGCCTATTATACCCTTCTTCCTAATTTTTTTTTAACAAAGTTTGTTTGTCTTTTTTTTAAAAATAAAGTTTGTTACATTTCTTTTTGGTGGTTTTAATTTTTTTTGAAAGAGAAAATGTGTCAAAATAAGTAGGAATTTATTGGTGGATTAAAATTATGATATATATTTAAAAAAAACGAAAGTATTATAGGAAGATAAGGTGCAAAAATTTAAGTGTGTGTAATTTTTATAATATTATAAATATAAATACAAAACTTCGTTAATATACGTAGTTGATCGAAGTTAATATACGTAGTTGATCGAAAAAAAATGACCAAAAGTAATGACCAGAAATGTTTAGACCAAAAAGTGAGAGAAAATTTAGATGACTATAATTGGAAGGTTCAAATGTTTATAGGGACTAAAAACATATTGAACACAAAGAAATAATAATAAATTGCAACAAATCAAATTCATAAAAATAAAAGGATTAAATATGATTTTGATCCCTATAACCATTTGAATTTTCTACTTTTAATCACTCTAAATTTTTTTGTCACTTTTTGGTCCCTATAAAATTATTATGCATGTAGTTTTAGTCTCTACTATAGTACTATTAAACCAATTAGTATTTTGAATGATTTTTTGATAGACTTGTTTAGATTATTGTAAAAAGTTTATCGAAAAAAAAAAAATTAAAATTTGATTTATAAATCAAAATTTTAACTTTTCAAATTTGAAAAGTTCATATTTAATTATTTTCATTTTAAAAGATTCTAAATAATTGTTGAGAATTTTTTTTATAGTATTCTAATCAGCGTTGCACAGTACCCGGTACGGAGTACGAAATTTTTGAAAAAGTTAAGGTATCGGTACATTGGTATAATTTTTTTAATATAAATAAAATAATAAAATTATATTGCTAAAAAAATAACTAAACAAAAAAATACCACACTTTAAATAATCTTCAACACTTTTTTTTGTCAAAACAATCCCTCAAAATCTCAATCCAATACCCCCACTAAATCTTCCAAAAACAAATATAAATCTTCTTAAAAAAAAGCAAATCTTTCCCAAAAAATGTTTTTTGAGAGCCAACGAGTACCCGTTAAGTACCCAGCAAGTACCAAATCTAAAAAAAATAAGAATAAAAGGATACATTGTCGATGCATACCCAACGGGTACCAAATACGTACCGATAGCCGATACGTACCTGTTACAGGTACTTTTCCTAAAACGGAGTACCCGTGCATCACTAATTCTAATTATGAAAAAAGGTATTTTAAAATTTAAAAGTTTAGTATCAAACAATTTTTAAAATTTTTAAAATTTGCAGAGATTAAATTGTATGGATAAAAGTTTTATTAGACCAAAACATATGACGCAGTCGGAAGCTGGTTAAGGAAAAGCCAGCGCTAATCCTAGTAAATAGGTTTCCTGGAGTCCACCAGGAAGAGAATAGCAAACGCTAAACTCTTGGATTAAAACTGGAATCCACCAGAGTATAAACTGGAATCCACCAAATAGAGAGAAAACTCTGAAATATTATTATTGAATTTGTTGATTCCTTCTCATGGTTACAATTGAGTCTATAAATAATAAAATAAACCTAATACTAAAAAATAGAAACAAATCTATTTTAAAATAAAACAGAATCTCCTAATAGTTTTTTGTTATTTTACTTAAATCTAAATCTAAAAGATATATTTTTATTATAATTCTAACTTAAATCTAATAATATTGAAACTAAAACAGACTAAATAACATATAATAAAATAAAATCTAATTAGCCGCAGATACGTTGAATTGCTCCTGCATCAACATACCACTTTTTTTTATAGGGGCTAAAAACATAATTTTGTAACTTTAGAAGGACCAAAACAAATTTAACCTAAAATAAAATGGAACAAATAACATTACCCTACTTTAATCAAGAACAAGAATAGCCTATGCTTCAAAAAAGAATAGCTTTCATCATCATGTTGACACAAACTTAAAAAAAAGCCCCAAATGTTTAACCTAAAAACTAAAAACACTAACAAATCACAAAGCCAAAACGACATAAAACAAAGTAATTAATCAGTAATCAGTAAATAACCTGATTAGAATAAAGACGCGAGCAACTTCAAAAGAAGCAAAAGCATCAACAGTAGCATGCTTAACATGCGGTTTCTCGTTATCCTCTGTGGTTTCTCAACAATCTTCCCAAGAACACATTCCGCCAACGTTTTAATCCCACTCGGCCACTCCTCAACAAATCTCTATCATCAAGCACCTCAGCAGCAAGCTTCCTCAAATCAATATAATTCCTAACATTAATACTATAATCACATAAGTCCTGAACCTATAAACGAGTCTTGCACAGAGAAGCATCAAACCACTAATATGGTGTTGGAATACACACAAAAAGCCTGCAACTCACAGACCATCAATTACCAATAGTGTGAAGTACCAATTAATTCTAGCAAGGACAATAGCACTAAAGCCACATACAACACTAGGTAAATGAAATCCACAATAAACGTGTGATTGTCACACCAATTCATTGAATCTAAGCCTTCATTCAAAGTCACAATGGAAGCTTGGACACCAATTGAGAAAAAAGTAGAACCAAAAATCTTCGAATCCAACTTCAACAAAAGATGATAAACGCACAAACAATAATTTGTAATGCCAAAACCATTCTTCAAAGATCACCAATTGAGCAAAAAAATCAATAGAGCATGAAACTTACGCAAATCCAATTAGGCCACTGTTGCAGAAATTGCGGCGACGTGAGTTTTCAACAAATGTGAATAGAATATATGTTGCGGCGAACAAACGAAGATCGCATAAGACTAGATCCACATCCAATTGCAACCGTACCACATAGCTATCATCGAAACCATCAAAACAAATCGAACATCATATTCTGAAGCAAAGATCAGATCGAATACAACAAACCAGTAGATGAGTCGAATATAGACGAAGATTGAAACGAAGAAGATAACTAAAATCTAAACAAAGATTCACAATGCAAATAGAAAAACTTCGCCGAATCAAGAAATCAGCGATGAAAATGATCGAATCGTAGAAGCAAACTTATCTTGCAACAGAATCAGAACGAAGAATCAAATTGATTCACTGTGATAGATCAAAGATTGAAACCCTTAAAATTGGGAAAAATTGACTCGAAGAATCGCAAAATCAAAGCGCAACAAACTCAAAAGGAACTGCAATGAACGAGTCACACAACTGAAAGGGAATCGAATTGAAACTCAATCAAGAAATTGGAAGACTCAAAGATTGATCACGACAAATTAGATCTAAGAATCTGAAATCAATCACAAAACTAGATGAAGTGGATAATACAGAAAAAGAATCGGAAAAAAATTGCATAGAACAACTGAATCGAAAGAAACTATAAAATGAGAAATTGATTTTCTTGGGAAAAGCAGCGGAAATTTTTTCCTAAGGATGATACCATATTTTCTCTCATACCATCTTATGAAACATGGCATCCATGGAGAAGTAGAGAGAAAGCTATAAAACTTTGTATCAATGATAATGAGTGAAATTACAATAATAAAAAAGTTGAGTACAAATGAGTGATAATTAGCCTAATTAACTAGTAACTACAGCAACTAACTATATCTCTCATACTGGGTAAATTTAAGAATCAAGTGTCGCAACCACGAAAATCACGATTTTATTTGCAAACAATCAGTAGTAATATAATAGATAAAAGGTTGAATAATTCAAATAATATTAAGAGAACACTACTTCAATCCAGAATAATACCCTTCATCATCACATCAAATTGACACAAACTTTAAAAACAAAAGCCCCAAATGTTTAACCTAAAAACTACTAAGAACACTAACAAATCACAAACCTAAAATAACACCAAACACAACAAAACGGCACAAAACAGAGTAATGAATCAGTAATCAGTCAATAACCTGATTAGAATAAAGAAGACGACCAACTTCAAACGAAACAGAAGCATCGACGGTAGCATACTTAACCTGATCCCAATCAAGCAAACGATAATCCCATCTACTTCTCGTAATCCTCTGCGGTTTGTCAACAATCTTTCCAAGAACACGTTCTGCCAATGTTTTAATCCCACTTCTCAACAAATCTCTATCATCAAGCACCTCAGCAGCAAGGTTCCTCAAATCAACATAATTCCTAACATTAATATCATAATCTTCTAGAAGCTTCTCGACGTCAGCTTCAATTCCAACGCCGACAAATCTGTTATTAGGGTTAGAGAGGAAGGTTAAGAGGGAAGGGGGGATAGAGGGGGAGTGGATGAGTTGGAAAATGAGGCAGCGGTTGTTGATACAGAGTTGGAGAGTGGCGGCGGGGTTAGATTGGCCGCGGATGGCGTTAGGACGCCATTCGATGTCGAGACCGACGAGGAGGGGGGATTGGTTTGATTGGGTTTGGAGGAGCCATGAATCGACGTGAGAATGAGAAGAAGTGAGGAGGGTATGGATAGTGAAGGAATCATCGATAGTGATTTGGTAGGTGTTGTGGGTGTCGTCGTCGTCGTATGAGAGGGAGTTGTCGACCAGGGTTATGTTCAGAGGTGTCGGAAGTGTTTGTGTTAATGGATTGGGAATTGTTATGGGTGTGCCGTTACTGTCTACGAGGAATATTGGCATTGTTTGTGAAATTTGGTTGGTGTTGTTGTTAGTAAAATACCCAATACAGAGCTTTTAGAGGGGTGGATTTTAGAAGACGACTGTTGATGGGTGAAGGAAGGAAGGAAGCAAAATACCCAATACAGTGAGTGAGGTTGAGTGAGTGGGAAGAGAGTGAGCCACTGAGGTAAAGTTTAGTAGCGAGAATAGGGGACTGTTTTAGAATCTGGATTTCTGGATACTTTGAAGTGTGAATATCCAACTTTAGTATCCATTAGGGGTGGATGCATTTTGGATCGATTTTGAGTGAGTTTAATATTTAAATTAATGAACTCTCAATTAGTTTGGTTTGATCAATTTTGTGTGTTTTTTAAAGATGGATTCAAACCGAATTAGTCGGTTTGGTTCGGTTTAGATCAGTTACTATACTTGGTTTACAACATTTTGTTTTTAGGTGTAATTTTTGCTATTATTTTTTCAAATGATATATTTCAAGCACTATTTTTTAAAATGATATATATTTTAAGCTCTATTTTTCAAACAACTTACAATGTTACATAAATCGAGTAAACAGTAACGTAGTTTTGAAATATAAAATATAACATATAGATAGAATGAAGTTTACCATCAAATTCAAAATACAAGTCTTAGTTGTGTTCACCACTAAATACTATATATTGGTTTAGTTTGTTTTGGTTCGGTTAATCTATTGAATCTAAAAACTGAATCCGAGAACCGAACCAAACTACTTTGGTTTTCAATTGGTTTGATTCATTTTTTTATCCGAACCGTAAAATTTGGTTTATTTTCGGTTTCGATTGGTTTTGATCATTGGTTTAATCAGTTTTTATCAATCCGCTTGCACCCTTAAGTACCATATTCCCCTATCCCAAAATAAATGTCTCAATTAATCAATTCACATTTGTCAACACACAATTTTAATCGTTAATATATTTAATTATCTATCTTTAAAAATTATAAAAAATTGTATATCTTAAAAATACTCATCGAGAAAAATTAAACAACATCTTACATGTTAATATTTACATTTATATATTAATAAAAAAATATGGTCAAAGTAGATTATATGAATAGTGCAAAATGGTCAACTTTGACACTTATTTTAGGACGGAGGGAGTAATTGTTTGTGCAACTACTTTCCACAAATTAAAATTTAAATTAATTTTGACATTTTTATATGAATTTAATTTAATTTATATACATTTGTTGGTGTAAAATTATTTTACATATATATCAATTTATTTTAATTGTGTGTTTTTTAAACTTCGTTAATTTTGATGTTTCTCAATAACATATCAAATGATTTTTGATTTGTTTGAAATGTTACACAAATTATCTATATAATATAAATTTTTGATCTAACGATGTATTTTATAAAATTAAAATATTATTGAGTATCCATAGATTTTTAAAAGTAGATTAGAGAAAAACTTAAATTAGTTCACAAAGTATATTAGTTTTTCATGTTTACCCTTAAGATACATCAATAGTGGACCTAAGTGGCCAATAAACCAGAACTAGAAAATATAATAAATATGGTTCAATAACGATTCCTATACTGGGGTTTCAATAATTGATTTTATATTCAATCACGTTTAGCTCCGACACCTAAGGTTATTAGTATTTTTTGAAAATTGCCTACACCCCCGTATGTTAAGGTTAACATTGATTGCTCCATGGCCAATGATTCGGCTGCTTGTGAGGAAATTTTATCAAGACTCTACATCTTCTTTTTTGGCGTGCTTTTCTAGTAACCTTGGTCAACAAAATGTTTTTTTTTGTTGAGCTTAGTGTCATTATTCTGGCTATTGAATTCGCACATGAGAAAGGTTGACACCACCTTTGAATAGAGAGTGACTCTTCTTCGACACTTCTTGCTTTTTCTAATCCATCCATTGTACCTTGGCAGCTCCGCAACAGGTGGAGCATTTGTACTACCCGCAATATATCGTTGCTTTATTTCATATCTTTCAAGAGGACAATTCCTGCGCTGATAAACTGGCATCGTATGGTCATGATATTAATGGTGTGGTTTGGTAGGATTCACTTCCCAACTTTCTTAGACTAGATTTTTTCCACACCCATTTTGGATTTTGGATTCCCTTCATTTCGCTTTTTGTAATGCTTTCATTCTTTTCATAGGTTTTGGCCTAGTCCCCCCATGTTGTATATATATTCTTTTTCCCTTTTTAAATATACTATTATGAGAATATTACATAGGATGAGGAGTTCTGGAAGTGCCAACATAGTTGAGATGTTCACAGATTCTTTGATGTCCACTTTTCTCTTAATTAATCAAAAAATAATTAAAAATACACTTACATACATAACTGAAATTTAATTCTATTGAACAAAATATATAAAATTATAAATAGAGATAATTTTCAAAAAATAATAATTAATGTCATTGATAATTAAAAAAAGGTTTTATAAAAAGTGACAAATTTTTTTGTCAAACTAAGTTTTATAAAAGGGGTGGAGGGCGTAGTTTTTAATCTTTAAAAAGACATTAAGTTCATTGTTTTTTTGGTAGAAGATTTAATTTAATAGTAGTTATTATTGACCACTGTATATACGTTAATACATATTTATAACTACTAATATTTTTGATTATGTATTATAAAAAATTATAAAATATTATATTTTAAAAATATTTATTGAGACAAATTGAATAATATTTTGTATGCTAATATTTTTTATTATATATCAATAAAAAATATGATAAATCTCTATCTCTATATAATATATTTAAGGATGTTTCTCTCCTGATTTTTTTCTCGCGTGACATTCTCTCAATTAATATCATCCTACGTGTCATCTCCTCCTTATTTTATACTACATAGATTTAGTTAGGAGCTTTAGCAAGAGGAACATGGTTCAAATCCCACCAACAACAAAAAATCTATTTTTTTTTACTTAGATTTAGTTAAAAGTTTTAGCAAGAGTAACATGGTTCAAATCCCACCAATAACAAAAGATCTATTTTTTTACTTTGATTTAGTTAAAAGCTTTAGCAAGAGTAACATGGTTCAATTCCCACCAACAACAAAAAATCTATTTTTATGATATATATTTTTTTACTTATACTACATATATTTAATTATGAGTTTTAGCAAGAGGAACATGATTCAATTCCAACCACCAACAAAATAATTATTTTTATGATGTATTTTTTTATTTAATTGTTACTAACTATAATTTTTAAAAAGTTACTAATCTTTATCTTTATCTTTATCTTTATATAATATATTTAAGGATGTCTCTCTCTTGATTTTTTTCCTACGTGACATTCTCTTGAATAACACAATCCTACGTGTCATCTCCTCCTTATTTTATACTACATAAATTTAGTTAGGAGCTTTAGCAAGAGGAACATGGTTTAAATCTCACCAACAACAAAAAATCTATTTTTTTACTTAGATTTAGGTAAAAGCTTTAGCAAAAGTAACATGGTTCAAATCCCACCAACAACAAAAAAATCTATTTTTTTACTTAGATTTAGTTAAAAGTTTTAGCAAGAGTAACATGATTCAATTCCCACCAACAACAAAAAATCTATTTTTATGATATATATTTTTTTTTTACTTATACTACATATATTTAATTATTAGTTTTAGCAAGAGGAACATGAAAATAATTATTTTTGTGATGTATTTTTTTACTTAATTGTTACTAACCATAATTTTTAAAAAGTCACTAATCTCTATAGTATATATTTATTAATGTCTCTCTCATGAACAAAATTGCACGTGACAATCTCCAATGAATTAAAGTTTATATGTATCATCTATGTCTCTGTCACGAATAAAATTTAGTATGAAGTACACGGTTTGATTTTCACTAACAACTAAAACTATATTTTTATAATATTTTTTGATGCAATTTTATGATATTTTATTTTTTATGAAAAATATTAATACTTATATTAATATATATGACTGTATTTTTTATTTTAATTTACACGGGATCAATATTTATATATATTAATACAAGTGGCTATATATACATGAGATTTATATTTATATATATTCATATTACAAGGGAATTAATGACATTTTTTTTGTAATTTTAAGAGAACATATATTTCTATGAGAGTCTATATTTTTACCCATATATTAATATGGGGATAATTTTTGTTTTTAATTTCTACAGGAGCTATATTTATACTCATGTACGGTTTTTTTTGTAATTTTTACGGAATTATATTTCTACGAATGTTTTAATACGAAATTTATTAATGACGAAAGACTTTTTTATATAGGAATTTAAATATTTGTAGATATATTAATACGGGAACGCTATTTTTTTACTATGACTTATATTTACAGTCATATTAATATGAGTGCCTTTTAATTTTATAATTTACGCGAGGACCAATATTTATACTCATATATTAATACACGATCCTATCTTTTTTGTAATTTCACGGGGACTAGAAACGAAATACCAATATTGTTCGAAATGGGGGAGCGGGAGATCACTATGCACCCTATATTATTTCTTTAAAATTGCTAAATATATATATATTATTTTTCATATTTAAATAATAAAAATATAAAATCAATTTTCCAAGTAATTGAAAAAATAAATACTACTTGACAAAAAATTCATTATTGATTAATATTAAATAAAAAAAACTAATATCTCAACTAATTTACTTTAACGTTAATAATATATATTATAGTTTTGATTATTATCTCGTGCATTGCACGGGTCAGTTATACTAGTTATAATATATATATGTACTATATATATGAATAGTACACACGTATCTTAAACATCAAAGATAGTAGAGGAACAAACAAATTAAGGTTAATCTATATTTGAGAGAGAGAGAGAGAGAGAGAGAGAGCAGTTCTCCAATTCACTACAAGTGGATTTTTACAAAGATACAAATTAAAAGTGGTACAAGAAATTAATTTCAAGAATATTCCAATTCATGAACTTCATTGTCATTTGTCAATCCCTCAAGAATTTTAAAGACAGAATTATATATCGACCTATAAATACCAAAAGCTTCTCACTGGATAACTCACAAAAGTTCGATAAAACTTTGTTTTATCATCCTCACTTGGAATTATTCTTCTCACCATGTTTTCAATTTTCATAATATCAATATTGAATCATATCTTTCAATTGAATCCTTGACATCGATGTTAGAACAATAAATGACATATGACAGATTCATACTCACTAACTAATAACACTACTAAAAATATGTTATTTTCCAACGGATTTAACTGCAAAAATAAATCCGCAGAAAATGTTGAGAATTTTGCTTCCCACACTGAGATGAATTACCTGCGGAATTGACAGTTTCAACAAAATCCGCAGGTACTGCTAAGTAATTTCTTACGGATTTTGTGATCACAAGAATCACTCTGCGGAATAGAAGTTTTCAGCAAAATCTGCAGGTATTTGCTAAGGAATTTCCCACGGTTTTTTCAAAATCCACAAGTACTTGGTAATTGTTTTATAACACTTCCATTAACTTATTAATATGCTATGATTCAACTAAATTACATGTTGAAGCTAATAATCTTTTCATAAACTGATCCATTATAAGATGACTTTCTCATAAGGAAATATACTAAGATGACTAACTTTTAGAATTATCTTGAAATCTCATTGGAATGGAAAAAGGAAGAAAAACAGATTCCGCCAAGCACGCCTAGCGTGCTCCCAGGCACGTGCAACGTGCTCACCTGCAGGAAAGTTACTGTTAGGCACACGCAACATGCCGGAAGGGACGCACAACGTGCGCGCGCGACCAGATTTTTATTTTGCTGTTTTTTGGGCTTTTTTGATCAGATTTGTTCCTGTTTTATATGAGATTTGTTCCTAGTTTATTATTATATTTTACTTTATAAATATAGAGGTTTAGGAACAAGGAAAAACACAAGAGAAGAAGGGAAAAACAAATACATGTTTATTCTTCATCTTGGAAACACTATATTAAGTTTCTAGGTCACGAGAAGAAATTTGGAATTATGGTAGGATTAGGTTGATGGCTAATTCTTGAAACCCTTATTGGGAGTTTCATTGTAACAGTGATACTTTAAAAATAGTGGAACGGAGGGGCTGCTCTCTCCCCTAGATTAGGTCAGAATTTGACTGAACTGGGTAAACAAACTATTGTGTCTGTTAGTGTTTTCTCGATAATCTCTCTTGCTTCATATTGTTGGATTAATATTCATTGTCTCTATAATCTTTAATACGTGGTTGCTTAATCACTTTGCTCCACACATCAAAATCTTATTGGTATGACTTTATTCAAAGAAATTCACAACACTAACAAAATTGAAATTGACAAATCCTAGTGAAAACTAAACATGTCCTGATATTGTAGTTGTAGTAGCTAGCCTAATTTCATTTCTATTTGTAATTGATAATATAGTTATAGTAATCTAAGCGACTATCCTTGAGTCTTAACCAAAACTTATTCTCCCTTCCTTTATAAAATTGATTGGGATAAGTTTAGTTAATTTCAGCTGGCAAATAGTTGTCTCTAATTGCCCTGTCTTTGAATCTTGATGAAGATTACTTCTCAAACAAACCCGAAGCTTTTCTTCGCCTTTTGTGATCTTCAGGTTTGCACACACTCTGGTTGGTAAATTGTTGCTAGATTTGATTAAGAAATTGCAATTCTTGCGGTAATTTAGTGTTGTTTATTGTTACATATCAGGTGAATTTGGCTCTTGTGGTACCTCTCCTCATTCATATTATGGCATGGTCACTCTTCTAATATAACCATCGAAGGAAACAAGTGTTGATGCTCCATCAGTTCATTTTCGGTTCAACAAAAATATTGACAGTGTTCCACTAGCGCTGTTTACTTCCTCTTCCTAAGTTGGTGGTGAGTCTACTCTCTTCAAATTTGGTGGAGCTCCAGACTCAAAGCTGAGCTCGATCAAGTCAGTGTAATTGTATTTTGTTCCGGCCGTTCTATTGACATTTTCATCACTTAATTTTTTTGTGTTTCTGGATTAACAATTTCATTGGGCATTTGGGAGTATATCTTTTCTTTCATAATTAACTGTTAACTTTTCCTGTGTTAGCTATAGTATATACTTATATGTCTTCATTTAATGCTTTTCATTATTCTCTGCTATTGCTTTAGGTATCATTTGACTTGCAGAAAACATTTTGCATTTAAACTCTAAGCCAGACTGTGTTGAAGATGCATTTTATTTCCTGTTTACTTTAATTTATACAGTATGACTCTGATTTCTGTAATGTATTATAGTTTTAATTTGATGCACTGTTGAATTGAAATAAATATAGCCACATTCTACATTATATATTCAAGGAAGTGCTACAACATTCAATGCACTAATTACCCCTTCATTTACAGTTCTACTGCTGATGATGTATTCAGTGCCGAAACTTCTCGAATCAGATAATGATGATGCCAAGACTAATACTATAGTTTATGGATTCTCTGCTCCATCGGAACCATCTGTAGCATCTACATCATTGTCAACATCACCTGCAAGTATATTTACTTTTTGGCAACAGTTCAAGTCAAAATAATGGATCCGTTGTTTCAAGCCCTGCATTTTCCTCCCCATTTCTTCCAAAATTGGCTATGTATGATTTTTTGCATTATTGTATAGCTAGTTAATAGAATGTAGTAATAATAACAGAGGATTATGTAATTCCTAATGTTTAGATGTAGTGAGAATATGAATAATTACATTTTTTTTATTTAAGAAGATGAATAGTTACGTACCTAATTTTGGTTTGGTTAATATTTTTGCCACTTTCTTACTAAGCTAGCTAGTATTATTAATTTTGCTTTTAGTTTATATTATGCCTTGTTTAGTAAAGGTATAAACGTCATTTTAGTCCTTGTATGTACGCGAAATTTTAGTTTTAGTCCCTATTTGTGATTTTATTTCAAAATAATCTCTGTATCAACCAAACTTTTTGCTTCTGGTCCCTAAAGCAAAAATCTACAGGAAAATTCGTAGGAAAATCTGTAGGAAACTTGAGAATTTTCCTGCAGATTTAAACTTTAGGGACCACAAACAAAAATTTTGGTTGATACAGAGACTATTTTGGAATAAAATCACATACAAAGACTAAAAACAAAATTTAATATATGTACAGAGACCTAAATGATGTTTAAACCTTTAGTAAAATAGCATAAAATTATGTAACCAAGAAAATATATAGCAAATTACATTTCAACAAAACAAAATTGTATTATGAAAAACAAAAACTGCGGATTTACATGAGGAAATGTGCCGCTTCCTGCAAAATTATTTGCGGAAAACTGTTTACTGCGGAAATGAATATGGCTGTTACAACAGAATTACCCGCGGAAAACTATGTGCTGCGGATTTTGTCTCTGTTTTAGTAGCTAATTCCGCAGAAAAATTTCCTAAAAATTACCAAATCCGCAGAAAATATTTGTTGAGGATCTAAAAACCACAAGAAATAATTACCCACGAAGGTAGTAGGCTGGAACCAATGTCATCCAAAAATTCCACAGGAAAACTACAAATTTCTAGTAGAGTAAGAGTTCCATTTAAATAATTAATTACATATTTTATATAATTAGTCAAAATTTAACTTATAAGAAAAAAGAAATTTTTTACACATTAATAAATTCATATTAAATATGCGCTCATATATATACATGTTAAATGGTTAGTATGTATTTACATATTAGTCATTTAACTTGTATATATACTAGCGCATATTTAATATGAATTTATTAATATGTAATTTTTTTTTCCTATAAACTAAAATGTGACTAATTAAATATAAACATGTAATTAGTTATATATATATATATATATATATATATATATATATATATATATATATCCTTATTTATAATTAAGTGATTAAATACATGTGATCATAAGACCAAAAAAAAATAATACATGTGATCGTGTCATCCATTCTTTAAATATATATCAATGTTGAGGATTCAATGGAGAAGATTCAACATTGTTATTGAGAAAAAAGGGATGAGAAGCTTTTAGTACCAAGTCGATATAATCTACCTTCAAAACTTTTTGAGAGATTAGGAGTGAATTAATTTATGATATGAAATCATAATAAAGAACTTTTCATGATATATAAAGAGGCAATATCTGCATCATAATATCAGCAGTAACATATTTGGAAACTATTAAACATGATGCGTTGACATTTGATCACTAGCATATCCCACACTCATTGCCTCATGTCATTCTTTCCATACACTGATACTAGAATATCTCTTGCACATTATTTGTAATTATTTACAATTATTAGCTTCCATTCATAGTATGTATATTGCACTATATATATGTGCACTTTGTATCAATGAAAACAACAAATTCAATCACATTATATTCTATTATATGGTATCAGCCTGTCACTTTTAGAGCTTAACAGCAATTCCACCGATCCAAATGGCTGAAGAAATACCACTCACATCTTCCAAATCCTTATCATCACAAAAAGAACTTGTAGAGTTCAACACAGTCACTCAACTTCCTATCAAGCTTAACTCCAGCAATTATCCTGCTTGGTACAAGCAAATCGACTCTCTTCTTGTGGCTCGTGATCTTGTTGGCTATGTCACAGGAGACACTCCATGTCCTCCGGCCACAATTAGCTCTGCCGGAAAAGATACCGCTAATCCTGCTCATTCTCTTTGGATTCGACAGGACAAACTTCTCTACATAGCTTTTCTTGGATCATGCGATCCTGAAGCTCGTGCCATTATGGCTTCTGCCAATACTTCTCGTGAGGCACTACTGTCACTACAAAGAGCTTTTAGCAACAGATCTCGTTCTCGAATTATGTCGCTTAAAGAACGACTTAGTTCCATCAGCAAAGGTACTTCATCGGTCTCCGCTTATCTTCAATCCATCAAGTCCATCGGCGATGAACTGTCTCTCATTGGACACCCTCTTGATGACCTTGATATGGTCATTTATGCTCTCAATGGTCTAGGACCATCATTCAGAGAATTTACGGCCTCTATCCGAACTCGTGACTCTCCTATACTCTTTCATGAGTTGTATGAGAAGTTAATTGACTTCGAGTTATTTTTACAGCGAGAAGAAAATGCTGCTGCCTCGCTTCCCATTACCGCAAATCATGCTCAACGCCGCAACCAGGGACAGAACTCTGCGCGCCGTGGTTTTCCTCCAAACCAACGTGCTACCAACACCAAGAAGTCTGGTGTCGTATGTCAATTTTGTGAGAAACCGGGTCACTCAGCCCGCGACTGCTACCAAATTCGCGGCTACCCAAATAAGCCACGAAAACCCACTGCTCATGTTGCTCAAGCTGCAAGCCGCTCATATCCACCTCCACCATCATGGCTCTTCGATTCAGGCGCATCGCACCATGTCACTAATGATCTGCATAATCTTTCCATCAACGATGCGTATCATGGCACTGACAATCTTCAAGTAGCAAATGGTAATTCTCTTCCTATTTCACATGTTGGTTCCACTTCCATATCTACATCCTCTTCACCTTTACATCTATCAAATGTCCTCTTTGTTCCCAATGTTACACAAAATCTCATTTCTGTTTCTCAATTATGCCAAACTAACAATGTTTCAATTGAATTTTTTCCTTGGCATTTCGAGGTGAAGGACTTGCACACGAGGGAGACACTTCTGCGCGGATTGAATGAAGACAATGTGTACAAGCTCACTCTCCCACAACCTCAAATCAACCATACTAAAACTACACCCACCCTACCACTATGGCATCAACGACTTGGTCACCCATCCTCAACAACTCTTCTACATGCACTTAAAACCAACAATATTTCCTTTATTGAGTCATCAAATAAATGTAATGATTGTCTTTCTAATAAGAGTCACAAGCTTCCATTTTCTAAGTCATCAATTACTAGTAGCTATCCATTAGAAATTGTGTACTCTGATGTTTGGGGCCCTGCTCCTGTTTATTCAATTGATGGTTTTCGTTATTATGTCATTTTTGTGGATCATTTTTCCAAATATGTGTGGCTCTATCCAATGAAACTAAAATCTGACGTTGCATTACTGTTTCCTATCTTTAAGAAACTTGTTGAAAAACAATTTAACACCAAAATTAAAACTTTGTATTCTGACAATGGCGGAGAGTTCATCAAACTTCGAACCTACCTCCAAAGTCAAGGCATATCTCACTTAACCACTCCTCCCCATACCCCTGAGCACAATGGTTTGTCGGAACGAAAACATCGCCATCTTACCGAAACAGCCCGATGTCTCATCAATCAAGCCTCCCTACCTTCACTTTTTTGGCCTCATGCATTTCTCACTGCTGCATATCTAATAAATCGCTTGCCCACACCTGTTCTCAATATGAGCACTCCATATCATGTCTTATTCAAACAGCCACCAAATTATACTAAGCTTAAAACCTTTGGTTGCTTATGCTTTCCCTGGCTTAAACCTTATACTCACAATAAACTTGAGCCTCGATCTGAACCATGTATCTTCCTTGGCTATAGCTTGACCCAAAGTGCATATATATGCTACAACTTCAAAAATAACAAAACCTATGTGTCAAGACATGTTCAATTCGTGGAAAATATCTTTCCTTTTTGTCAAGAAACTCAAGTTCAAAACATCTCTTCAGCAGTACCAATGAACACCACAACCCTCCCATTAACTTCCTTTATTCCTAATCCAACTACACAACCACCCGCTCCAACGCCATTAACCGACTTACCTTCACCCAATTCAGTCTCTCCGGAACTACAACCACCTATACTTAATTCACCTTTACCACCTCCAGCTCCTCCGGAAACAGAACCTTCTAACCAATCAACCCACAGACCGCTTGAGCTTACATTGTCTACTTCTCAATCTGCTGCAGAGGCGTCTCTCCCAGCACCCCTCGCCCCGAAACATTCCATGACTACTCGTGGAAAAGCTGGTATTTTTAAACCAAAGAAACTTTTTTCAGTCACCAAGTACCCTTTGCCACCAACTACAGAACCAACATGTGTCACACAGGCTTTACAACACACAGAATGGAAGAAAGCTATGTCTGATGAATTTACCGCCCTCATGAAAAATGGTACATGGTCTCTAGTTCCTCCTCAACCACACTTCAATATTATTGGCAACAAATGGGTGTTTCGTGTAAAGAGAAATCCGGATGGATCCATTTCACGCTACAAAGCACGACTAGTTGCTAAGGGATTCCATCAACGCCCTGGTATTGATTACAAGGACACCTTCAGCCCTGTCATAAAGCCTCAGACAATCAAAATGGTCTTATGCATTGCTCTCTCTAAGGGTTGGTCTCTCATGCAAATGGATGTCAATAATGCATTTCTCAACGGCATTATCAATGAAGAAGTCTATATGTCTCAACCGCGCGGCTTTGTACATCAAACATACCCAAACTATGTTTGCAAGCTTCACAAGTCTCTCTACGGTCTCAAGCAAGCTCCACGAGCATGGTATAATGCTTTACACTCACTTGTGGATAACTATGGTTTTACCAAGTCCAAGTCTGATCCATCTCTGTTCATTTACAAGAAAGATAATATTGTAGCCTATTTTCTTGTTTATGTTGATGATCTACTTCTCACGGGTAACTCCTCCACATTTTTACACACCTTCAAAACAGCATTATCCACTAAGTTTTCCCTCAAAGATATGGGCAGTCCAAGTCATTTTCTCGGTGTTGAGCTTCTTCCGACTTCAAAAGGCATATTTCTCTCTCAACAACATTACATCCGAGATATATTACAAAAAGGAAACATGCTTGATGCCAAACCTGTGTGCACCCCTATGGCCACCTCAAATCCTACTACATTAGATTCTGCTACTTTGAGTTGTGATGCATCTTTATATCGTAGCATTATCGGCTCCCTTCACTATTTATCCATCACTCGCCCAGATGTAGCATTTGCAGTCAACAAGCTCTCACAACACATGCAAGCTCCCACTTCTAATGATATGCAAGCATTAAAGCGTGTTATGCGCTATCTGAAGCACACTATTTCACATGGTTTACATTTAGTTCGAACAACCACCCTTCATCTTAGTGCTTTCTGCGATGCTGATTGGGGTGGGGACACAGTTGATAGGAAATCCACAGGGGCTTATATTGTCTATCTTGGTCCAAATGCAATCTCATGGTCTTGCAAGAAGCAACCCACAGTTGCTCGTTCCTCCACTGAAGCCGAATATCGAACCATTGGTTCAACCACTACAGAACTATTATGGTTACAACAACTACTATCTGAGCTTGGAATTCAACTATCTCAACCGCCAACCATTTTCACAGATAACATTGGAGCCAATTATTTATGTTCCAATCCCGTATTTCACACCAGAATGAAGCACCTAGCCATTGACTATCATTTTGTTCGAGATCTTGTTGCCAAGAAAGAACTTGAGGTTTCTCATGTTCCTTCTAGTCATCAACTAGCTGACTTGCTTACGAAGCCACTTTCACGGAACTGACATCAGTTTCTTACCACCAAGATTGGCGTCGTTGAGACTTCCTCCATCTTGCGGGGGTGTAAAGAGGCAATATCTGCATCATAATATCAGCAGTAACATATTTGGAAACTATTAAACATGATGCGTTGACATTTGATCACTAGCATATCCCACACTCATTGCCTCATGTCATTCTTTCCATACACTGATACTAGAATATCTCTTGCACATTATTTGTAATTATTTACAATTATTAGCTTTCATTCATAGTATGTATATTGCACTATATATATACGTGCACTTTGTATCAATGAAAACAACAAATTCAATCACATTATATTCTATTATATATACCGGTGATTCAAGCCATGACCAAAGGGAAAAATGGATGAAACTAACAACTCTCTTGATGCTAAAACTTTTTTTTTTGTATAATTTTTTGTATTAGTTCTTAAAAAACAGATTTTCTAGAAAAATGTCATCAATCTATTAGTATACTGATTCATACAGCTAAGTGTAATTAAAATGTATACACGTACTAGTTACAAGTGACATAGTAGTGTTTTGTGTTTTTGTTAACTTATAATAAAAAAACTTAATTCCACCCATGACCCATCTTAAATTATTTTTGAGCATCATCTCTTAAGTTGATGTAGTATAATTTAACTAATTATATTGGCTTAAAAGCCCATTGTCCTTAAATCTAATGACACATCATGTCTCTTGTTACTCATTCTATATAAGTGGAAGCATCTATAATATTTTCTCCTTCATTTCTTCTTATTTATCTCTATATCTTCTTCGTTATTTTCATATTTTGTTTCTCTCGAGCTTCTTTCGTATTCATTCATACTTTGCAATTTTTGTTTTTTGTGTTCTTGGATATACTATTTTATTTTAATTTTTATGGATAAATAGGCTTTTACCATATAAAAGTGGGAGAATTTTACTTTATCTCCTGCAAAATAAATTTTTTCAATGTTCTTCCTTGCAATAAGAAGATTCTTCTCGTTACCCCTTTGAGTAGACATGTTGGAACTTTCAAACATGTCCACTCAAGGGGGTAAGGAGAAAAATCTTCACATTGCAAGGCGGAACATCGAAAACAATTATTTTGCAAGGGATATTGCAAAATTCACCCACTTTGAAGGGATAGAAATCTATTTACCTTAATTTATTTCAATTTCCCACCGCCACTTTGAAAAAAGTAACAAGTGGTTAATAATTTGATCACAGAGACAAATTCGCAAGTTGATGACTTGAATAATTTTGAACTTGTCTTTAAGATCAAAGAGTTAATCACTTATTTATTCAAAGTGGCCGATGTTTTAAAATCTAATTAATAAAATAGAATATCCAAAAACACAAGAAATAAAAACACACAAAGTATGAAGAGTTACAAAGAAATTAACTCACATTAACAAAAAAAATAGAAATAAAGAAGAACAATATGAAGAAAGAGAAAATACTGTGAATGAGACCATTTTTATATTGATGAATTAGTAACAAAATAGAGAATGTGCCACAGCAGATTTATGGACAATGTGCTCCAGCCAATGTAAATTAGATACAGCATGAACATAAGACACAAAGTGCTCCTCAAAAATATTTTAAAATGGGTTGAAACTCCTTTATCGTAGGTTTACAAAAACACAAACTTCACTTGTAACTAGTGTATAAAATTATATATAACTGAATACCTTAATTAATTGTATGAACTAGTGCACCAACAAATTGTTAACCTTATATTTTCCTATAAGGTCAATTTCTTTAAAAACTAAATCACAAAATAAATGATTGAAAGAGAAAAACACAACCAAAATGAAAATACAAACAACAACTTACATGCAAATGTTATAATTGTGAATGCCTCTTCTCTTTGATGACATCTAATCATTTAAACAATCTATTTCTTCGATCATTTCCAAATGCATATCTGAATTTAATACACACAAAATGTTAGCATATAGAAAAGTGTACAATAAATTATCCTACCCATAACCTCCAAATAAAGTTGGATAATAATGAAAAATAAAACCAAATAAAAAATAAAAAGTGATCAAACTTGTTCAAGAGACATTTTTGGGTAGAACCTAATTTGGTAGAACCTAATCACACAAGACTTTCCATTTTTTGGATTTTTACATGTAACAGCAAAATCTCATATATTTTGTATACACTTCGATGTGGAAAATGAAGCAAACAAATATATTGACATCAAATAAACAGTAAAACTACATTAAATTGAATGCACCCTTTCAAGTAAAGTTAAATATCAAAATATTCTTATGGGACAAACTTTCAACAAAATTATCATTTTCACAAAAACAAAACCAAAAAAACACTCAAATACCCTTTTCACAGATCATCACATCTCATAATTAAAATTTACATGAATTAAAATAGAATTAGAAAACAAGCATACAAAAAGAGTAAACCTTCAAACATCATCGTTCTACAACTCTTCAAATTTTTTTTTTGATTTTCATGTTAACTTAGGATTTTATAAAAGATACACTATATATTGTGATCTAGTTTTCGATATGAAGCTTTTGTACTCTTTCAACACCACAATGATCTAGATCTAGAATGAATGGAGAGAAAGAAATATCTAGTATTGATAAAGAGGTTTAGAGAGATCTAAATGTAGATCACATATTGAAATGTTATGCAAATATGATCTCAATCTCGGTATCATCATCCTACAACTTATCAAATTAATTTTTGATGTTTCACAATAACTTAGGACTTTTATAAAGGAATTAACACAGTCATATATAGTTTAGAGAGATATAGATCTAAATAGCATATAAAAATATTATGAAAATACGATCTAGATCTTGATATATCCAATCACCTATATACATCTTAAACATCATAGTATTGATATCGAGGTTTAGAGAGATCTATATCTGAATCTCATTTTGAAATGTTATGCAAATATGATCTAGATCAAGATCACATATTAAAATGTTACAAATACGATCTAGATCTTGATATCATCACCCTACAACTACTATAAAAAAAATTGATGTTTCATGTTAACTTAGCACTTTTATAAAGGAATGCAATTGCAGTTTTGAGAGATCTATATCTAGATCGCAAATACGATCTAGATCTCGATCAATAATTGTGATTTTGATTTTAAAATGAATTTTTTGGATTGAATTGAAAAGTAAGACATGCATATAAACTCTAAAAATGAGGATAGATATCGAGATTTAGAGAGATTGATATCTAAAAGTAGATCTAGATTGAAAGAAGAAAAATGAATATCTATATGCAGGTTTAGAGGGATTCAGATCTAGATCTAGATCTAGATCGCATATTGAAAGGTTATGCAAATACGATTTAGATCTTTATATCATCATTGCACAACTTAACAAACAAATTTTTAATGTTTAACGTTAATTTAGAACTTTAAAAACAACGCAATCATGGCTTAGAGATCTAGATCTAGATTTGCATATTGAAATATTATGCCAATACAATCTAGATCTCAATATCATCAATCACTTTATACATCTATACAAGTATATAGGCAAAAATTGATAGTAAGAACTCACATACACAACACAAACAAGAATGAGAGAAAGAAACAAAAATAGACAAGTAACAAAACCAAAAACAAAAAAGAAGGGAAGAAAAAATGGAGAGAGGAGTATCTTGTGGTATAATGAAATGAGTGTGACTTTGGTTTTATAATGAATTTTTTAGATTAAATTGAAAATGAATCCATGCACAAACACTTAAAATGAGGATAGATTCATAAGGGCCCAATTTGATATATATATTTATTTGAAAATTTGTAATTTAAATTTAAAATTGTAATTTTTTAAGTTGGAAAATATAAAACGTAATTTTCTTTGACAAAAAAAGTTATTTTATTTAGGTGGGAATAAATTGAATTTTTTGTAGAGAGAAAGAAAATAAAATACAAAATAAGTAAATGATGAATTATAGAGTTGGTAGCTCATTCATGAATATCTATTTATAATGTTTTTAAATTAGAATATTGTGAATATTTAATTTTATTTAGAATAATTTAAAAATGAGAGAAAACTACTTTTTTTTTGACTAAAAAACTACTTAAATGGTAAAATGAATAACACATTCATGAATATAATTTTTTTTTATTTTAGGATATATAGTAAATATAAATTTCTATTTATAAGAATAGTGACAAAAGTTTGACGTTGAAACCTTGAGGACATATAGTTCAAATCACCACAAATTTTTTTTAAATGATCATTATTGTTTACTTTGATTAATAAGAATTTGTAATAGTAAAATTAATAATAATCATTTGTAATAAAGTTTTATTTTTGGATATATATTAAATGTTTTTGTTGTTAGCATGATATATGTATGAAATTTCCACCATTTTTTTTTTGGAAGAAGTTAAATTAGTCCACCTAAATTGAATTTGGAGAGAATCGAACCAGAAATTTTGAGGGGGAGGTCAAATTTCCACCGCCTTTAATGATGGATAATATCGGTCGAGAAAATTGTGGGGCTCGAGGTTTCTCCCTCCTCAACCGTACCAAATCATTTTTATACACATAAGCAGGAGTGGTGCTACATAGGACTGAGGGGGTGCAGCTGCACCTTATGAGTTTTGATATTTTGCACAATAATATTATTTTTATCGATATTAAACTCCCTGAATTTTAGACTTTGCACCATGCTTGCAATTGTGTCATTTTTTTCTTTTGTGTTGTGTGTTGATAAACGTCAAATAATACAACTCTTATTTTCTTTTGTTGCATTTTGTGCTATCATAATATCTATATTAGTAATCACTACTTCCCTTCCTTTTTAAGTGTTGATAGGCGTCGGATATAGCGTTCTTAAATAAGTGTCAGTTTAGTATTTTAAGGGTATGATTTGTCAATTATACCCTTTATCAATTACTGTTATCTTTTGCCAAAGTTTTTTTTGAAAACAAAGTTTGATTCTTGTTATATTCAAGTTATACATTTTTTTTTTGGGTACATCATAAGATATTAAATTTATTGGAAAGAGAAATTGTGAGCGAAAAAATAGAAGTTTATTGGTGGATTAAAATGAGGGTATAATAAGATAAAAAACGCAAAAATCCACTTTCTTAATTTATTGTTACTATTCTAGAACGACACTGAAGCGGAGGGAGTAGTATATTAGTGGTTATAGACAATGAAAATTAGTATTTTGAATAAGAAGAATTGATCTCAATTTTTGAAAGTTGCTTGTTAAAATTAATTAATCTACTAGGATATTAAACTATTGATTTTTAATGTGGAAAATATATTGCATAAATGCATAACTTTAGACTTTAGTTATAAATTTAATAATTTATATGTTTTGTTTGTCTTAAAATTTAAATAATACTCAATTTTTTTATTGATTTGATTCAAATTTAATATGAGTTAATTACAAAAATAAAATTAACAATTTTTTTATTAGTTCAATTTTTTTCTTTCAAAATGTCTAACTAAACCAATTTGTTACACTCTAATATAACTCTAATCTCTTTCAAATATTCATTTTATATATATGATTATAATTCTAATTAAATTAAATTTTAGAAAAATATTAAGTGCATACTCATATGAGAGTATACTGCTTCAAAAATATTAGGTGCATATATACCCATATGAGTGCATAAAAAAAATTTAAACGTCTGCACCTCATGAGTCAGGATCCTGACTTCACCACTGCACATAACTCAGGGGAAAAGTTATGCACCATGCATAAATACTCCAAATTGTTTATCGCCACGATTTCTAGCGCACCCCCAGATTTTTTTTTATAGTTTTTTGTTTTTTATAATTTTTTTTGATAGTCACTATAATTATGGTTTAATTTATTACAATTGACATAAAAACTATTAAAAACACATAATAGTTATAGAGTATAACTCTCTGAAACCATTCCACAACAAAATGATTTTGGCATGATTGAGTGCATATCTAATAGTTTTTTAGTACATATCTCTGAAATCATTCCACAACAAAATGGTTTTGGAGTACAACCCTCTGAAACGATTCTATATCAAAATGGTTTTGACATGATTAAGTGCATCTAATGGTTTGGGAGTACATATCTCTGAAACTATTTCACAGCAAAATAATTTTGGCATGATTTTAGTTTAAAATTAACTGCCAAATTAAAATATTAACCGTACATAATATTCTAAAAATTATCCCTATTATTAAACTAAAATTCAAATAATCAAAATAAAAAAATTATAAAAAATAATTGGGAATGCGTCAAGTAACCTAGGAACACGCTAAACAATCTTTATTATTTATGTATGGTGCATAAGGAAACAACTTATACACTATAAGTCGGTGGAAGAAGTCATTCCTAGTCATATTGGGTAGCAATATGTCAACACATTGAATTAACTTTTATCAATATTTAATTGTAATTGTTATACCTTCCGTCTCAATATTTTCAAACTTTAATTTGAGCAATCTTTTATTAAAGGTTAGTCATTCCTAGTGATTTTATTGCTCGTAAAATGTACTCCATACTAAAATATAAATTATTATGAGAAAGAAATTGTATTAAAATATAAGTCATTTTACAATACCAATAAAGTATTTAATGTTATTTTTTTATTATACTTTTAATTATTTATTAATTTCTCTTCTTTTACTTCTTCAATTTATATTTTCCATATTATGAATAAAGAACAATTTTATAAACTAGCTCATATAATTTCTCTTTTCTCAATATATACAACAATGATTACATTTATTAACTTGTGTAATATAGACAAAACGACTTATATTTTAGTACAAAGGTAGTACTAGCTAACCACATGTTTGCATGATTTAGATTTCAATTAATGGACTGAGAGTGAGAGGTCAAAATTGGGATCCAAAAGAATCGAAACATATGAAAATAGTTTAGTTTCTTTTAGATTGATATAGCATAATTGTTTTACTCCAACCAACTTTAGAAACATATTTTGCATCCTGTTCACTTTTTTAAAAAAAATTGCTAGTATAAAGAAAAAAAGATCAATGCAATTCTGAAGTTTCATAAACAACGATTTTTCTCTCTTTATTAAGCTAATTGGCTCGTCATACTCCGACAATTTTCCTGAAAACACAGTCAATTCGCTTCATTTTCTTTACGTGTTACATTTTATATGCATTACAAATTATAAATCTTAAATTAAAAACATCTTAATCATCGTTTATTAGCCTCAAGCTACGGGAATGCACGTATGCAACCCTATCACTTATAACAAGATTGATATTGCAACATTACAGTTGGTATCCTATGTGCTACTGTGATCACCTATACAATCCGCAAACTCAGTTCTGATTGTTTTATGCAGAATTAGATCATTTGAATTATCAATTGATGCAGCCTCTTCGTCCAATACCAATATCCTACTTCTCCACAAAAGTTTGCGCCCTAAACAAAATAATTGCATTTGTCCCATGCTCCAGTTTGATCCATCTTCGACAATTGCGTAATAATTTTCATTGGTCGTTACTAACTTCGATAAAAAATGTACTTTCTTCTAGCATAGCTATAACAATGAAACATGAAAGTATACCTGAGTGGAAACCTTCTTCATTCCTTTTGACAACTTCTCGGAACTGACACTTCCGAAGAACTTTCATATTGATCAACAATTAGTTCATATTCGCAATGCAAAGCGAAGATAAATAAAATGAAGAATGTTTTAGTTTTACCTGCATATCTCTTGGAGGTATAAATTAGCCGGCCTACCCATAAAACCAAATAAAATATAAAAGATGAACCAAACTTACTTAAGAGGCCTTTTTTGTTATAACTTAATCATACAAAGAATTTCTATTTGATAAACTCTGGTCAAATGTAGCTTTTAAAATATTTTAGTTAAGTTTTAATTTACTTTTATTAGTTTAATATTTAATTTATAGTCATTATAAGTAAATTATTACTTTCAAATTACAGAGTCAATATGTGATGTTCATTGTTCAACTAAACAAATAAATCGTTGAGTGAAAAATTATTCGTAATAGTGTGTAACATTACAGATAATATTTAACATGTATCATGTGTCATGGTTCAAAGAGGAGTAAAATTAATAATTAAAAAAAAATTGCATTGAGAAGGGAAATAGACAAAAACTTAAATTAAGGGCTACAAATAACAAATTGAACAAGAGAAATGACTTGATGTTGTGGAAAGGAAAAAATAAGATAAACACTACAATAAGTCAGTTATATGAAGAAGAAGAAGAAGAAGAAGAAGAAGAAGAAGCAGCTTACAACAAACATTAGAAGAACAATAAAGGTGAGTTGAATTTTAATACATTTTTAATTGTATATGGATTTAGATTGCAAGTCCGTCAACTTTATCAAAAAAAAAGACAAAAAGCCCTAATTCAAAAGCATTGACTGACAACTGACAAGTAATTGAGAAATTGCGGCATGATGGAAGTAAAATTGACAAGGTATGTCATCAAATTTGAAGTCAATACTTTTGATTTAATTTTATTTTATGTGATTGGGGAAACATTAAAAAACTATTGAACGCGAGTTTATTTTTCCAAGTTTACTATGCGGTCCAAGAAAGCTGTTGAGAATTATGACAAAGATGAAACACTCACATAATTCTCATAATTATGAGAAAGATGAAAATTCTTGAGCATGCGAGTGTTCTATCTTTCAACTTTCTCAACAGCTCAACAACTTTCATTTTTCTCATCTTTCTCATAATTATGAGAATTGTGTGAGTGTTCCATCTTTCTCATAATTCTCAACAGCTTTCTTGTTATGTGTTCCGGTATTGTCATTGTTACCGGAACCGAAAGAAAGTGTTTC
Source organism: Trifolium dubium (assembly GCA_951804385.1). Classification (NCBI taxonomy): domain Eukaryota; kingdom Viridiplantae; phylum Streptophyta; class Magnoliopsida; order Fabales; family Fabaceae; genus Trifolium; species Trifolium dubium. The sequence continues at coordinate 22,090,923 of OX638072.1, read as the reverse complement.
GGGATGAATCTCAAATAACACCGGAACAACGTCTGGTATAATCCATCAACAACAAAAATTACATAAATTTTGACATTTCTAATGTAAATTGTTAATGATTAAATTGAATATTTTGAAAATTGAAGAGATTAAATTGAGTTTTCAATCTAAAAAATGTAAATGTATATAAATAAAATATGTATTATTGATTGAATCTTGTAAGATTTCAGTTGAAATTTGTGACTTGTTTTGCACATAGCTTTTGTATTACCTTTCACTTGATTTTTTGCTGTCACATTAACATGCCTAGTTAGTTTGAAATGATGTTAATAGTGTTAAAATGTATGAGAGTTTATCTCTTGTAACATTAACATGCCTAGTTAGTTTGAAATGATATTTTGCGGCCCAGAGGGAAGGCAACCCTGGGCTACAGTCTTGAGCCTCAAAATTTTAGGGCTTTTTTATTTTTTTCCCCAGATCCATCATTTTAAAATTGGATTAAGTACTTAATTTGCAAAACATTGAACATAAGATATAAATTGGTTCAGTGGTTGCATTTTTTGTGCCTTAATCTACACTGAGGGCAAGCGCTCGAGTTCGTTTCTCACCGGTGAAGTTTTCTTCTTTTTTTCATATTTTAAATTTTAAATAGTAACTAATTATGGCAAATTGGCTTTAAATAGAACCATAGGACAATTAGTATTATTTTTTCAAGTAGCTATTATATTTATTATTCATTAAATGTTTTTATAAATTATTTAATTTATTATAACGTAAGAAAAATTTAATGATATACTCCATACGTCCCAAATTATAAGGGAAAATAAAAAAATCTGAAAACCAAAACATGAAAATTTGAAATATATGATTTTGTGTGGTTTTTTTTAGATAAGTTACATAGGAAGATGTAAACACATTTTTTATTGATTGTTGTTTATTGATAAAAGGAGAGAGAAGGAAAATTAAATGCAATTTGTATTTAATTTTATGAGAATAAGTAAAATTAATACTTTGGAAAGATGAATGTTTATTTTTTCCCTTATATTTTAGGACAAATAAAATGTGTTTTTTTTTCCTTATATTTTGTGACGGAGGGAGTATATTATTGTAGTTCATTATTCACAACAAATTTTGTTAATTTCTTTTTCTATCACCAAATGATATTAACTATAAATAAGAAATTCTCGATTATTACTTTAATTTTATATTTTTAAAAAAAACTATACTTTTTTTATTCTTTTAAAATGAAGTTGCAATATTTGTTAAAAACACTATCAATTTTTAATGATATTAACTTGAATATGTATTTTATTATTATCAATTAGAATATGACTATCTTTTATATTATTGATGTTACTTAGAATATTAACTTGAATATATCTTAAAGAGCCTCTTTATACAATTTGTCTTGGGCCTCTAAATACATAGAAACGACACTGAACTTGTGGTGTAGTGCTAAAGTTTAAGATGCAAAAATGAGCAATTTGTACAATTAAAAAAATTTACTTTAGCGTCGGATAGGCCGAGGCTAGCTTATTTTATTGACTTCTCAAAATTGACTTTAGCGTCGACTATACCGAGGCTACAGGATTTGGTTAGATGAGTAAAAGAGTCAGTATTATCAGCTAGGCCGACGCAAATATATAGTCTGATGGTGTTTAGCCGACGCTATAGCCTCACTTCGAGTGTGTTAATTAGCCTCAGCCACGACACTGTCGCTAATCCGACAGTAAATGGGGGTTTTTTGAGCATGGCTTTGGTCTGACTCTAAAAATTGTTTTTCGTATACCTGAGTTAAACAGTTAATCCGCAGACTATTACATTTTTTTTAAATCACTTTTTTCAAAAGAAATTAAAATATTTGATATTATTAAAACTCTCTGTGACCTTTTTGAATTTATTTATCTTCTTTATGCAAGCTAAGTAATGTAAATCAAATCCACAAAAAACACTCCTCAATATGATGTGTTCCTTTTTTTGTTTATGGATATGATGTTTTCTTTAATTTTGAATAATTGAATTTTACTTTTTCTAAAAAAAAAATCTGTTTATAATTTTATTTGGGTCAATTTTGATTTGAACATCTCAACTACAATTTGATTAAAAGTGCCACAGTCCTCTGGCTTTGCAAATTGATAGTGGCCGTATGTGTTGTTTTGGTCCAACAATGAATGGGTGGAAGTTGGAAGTCTTCAACACGGAGATTGCAATAAATAAACGACAAAACATATTTGAAAAAATATTTTGGTGTTGAGAAAAAGTCAAATATGACTTTAAAAATATAATGTTCAACATTAGTATATTTTAAAAATAAATATATAATATTTAACAATTATTTTTGTTAGACCAAATTATAATATTATGGAGAGTAGACATATAAATTATTCTAATAAAGATTAATTATGTGTTTTCTTGTTAAAATCCTTTAAAGAATAAACTCAATTAAATTGGATATTCATTTAAAACATTTATTTAACGCATCGAATTTAGGTGATTAATTAATTTCATGACCAATTTAATTTTACAAGGACTCTAATTCGATTTTTGAGTAAAACAAAATTTTAGCCTTGCAGCAAATCAAGAATTAATGTTTAAAGCAAATAAAAAAAAAAAAAAAATTAGCGTTGCAGCCAAACTCTAAAGGGACTATTCCTCAAAGTAATGAGATCTATTTAAGATATAGACATTTCTCAACAAATATTTTTACATATACGTTAAATATCAAACTTAGAACCAAAAGATTAAGAGACCAAACTCTTGTTTCAACAACTATATCTTCTCTTATAAACAGTTGAGTTGACCGCAAAGTCTACTTACTCAAGTCAAGTCAATTTAACATTTTAAATAAAGGGATGAATGATATTCTGAAATATGAGATAAGCATCATATATTGTCTTACAAAACGTGAATAAGAAAATGAAGAGCATAGTAGTTGTATTTTTGTTACTTTTAGTTTTAGTAGAAGTAAAGTGTTGTGATGAAGAATGTTTGAAGCAAGAGAAAGAAGCTGTTACTTCTATCATGTCACAAGGCCGATTGCCAAATAGTTATTGTGAAGTCCCAGTTGCCATTCCCAAATGCTCTATATTGTCACATGACGCCGATTACTGTGAATGGGAAGGAGTTGAATGCAACACCATCTCAGGAAGAGTCACCAAACTCGAACTTGATTTCATCAATGGTCGGCTTAACTACTCTGATTTTATAATCTTCGAAGATTTGAAGACTCTCGACATTACATTTTCTGAAGGATCCAATTGTGTAGGAACACTTCAAGGTTATTTATTTCTCATACAAATTCTATAGTCTCATACTGATTACTGTAATATGCAGGAACCATGGTTCGAACTCTGGTACGCTCACTTATTCAGCTGAAATTCTAGCTACTAAGCTACCTCACCTGACAAAAAAAAAAAGTGAATCAATTTTCGACATACTCGTAGTAACCATCATTTTCATTTACATATTGTTATGTTATTATTATGCAGGGTTGGAAAATCTGGAAGTTCTAGACTTGAGTTATAATTATGGTCCAGGGTTTAATAAAGCTGCAAGTAATATTCTGTCATGTTTGGATGGACTTTCATCTCTTAAGTCTCTATCGTTATCTATGATCAAAAGCAGTTTTGATGACACTGTCTTCAATTCTACCATAGTTTTTCAAACAGTTTTGGAGACAATTTCATCGAAGTTGCTACATCTGAAAGATGTGTCCCAAAAACACAACATATGTAAAAGGCATTTAGGGAATATATATATATATATATATATATATATATATATATATATACTCTAGTCACAAATGATAAAAGTAGCATATATCCACACTAGATCACTAATATTTCATGATCACAAACTCACCTTTTTTGCAATATTCATGTGTGGCTCCTGCAAAAAGAAAATTTGCTTCAACAATAGCCAAATTAACAAAGATGTGAATACTGTAAATCATATAAAAGTGCTACCTGTGGCTGTGTGTTATTGTTAGGTGGCAGTGGCAATTCATCCACCAAAGGAGCTGTTGGAACCTCCACAACTTGAGTAGCACTTGAACCATCCTGAAGCTGAACACTCCAACTTTGACCATTATCTATGCCTAATGCCTCAGAGTTACATTCTTGTCTAACCACATCTTGAGGAGCAGAAATGGAAGAGGTAGAGACCTATAAAGAAAATTAAATTGGTTAAGTATTATGTATTTAGCAGCAAATACAACTATATTGTAGAAGGGAAATAATTAGTCATTTCTCCACCTTATCGGTTCTTATAAATTCTTTGAGACCATTTGTCAAAGCAGATGTTGAGATCAGCGAAGCCTTTAGAATATTGAGACCCTGCAGCATGTAATAAACCGAAAAGTATGTGTAATGTTAGCAAATAAAAATAATTTATAAGATGAACATGTGCATCATACCTCCTTGACACCAATTTTGATAACTCTTTCCTCTAAATCAGATAGAGGAACTTTTGATCTTTTAAGAAATGACATGGTAGAAATGGACGACATTGGAGTCACATACAAGTCATCTGTCACCATGTACATTGACGGTCCTTTGGCAAATGTTGATTTTTCAGTAGATAACTTGGGATCAACCAATTTAAACAGTACAAACTTTTCATCGGAAATATTATTATTGCGATATAACCATTTTTCTTTGGTAAGATCAGTACCAGATTTCCTAGTTGTATAATCATAGTAAGTATGACAATAGCTTATAGGTAAGGAAGCTGCACCAATTGGTAATATCTGATTCCTAAGTTCGAACTGTGGGGCGCACCGAGGCTTACATAGTTTGTCTTTGAGTTCTTGTGATATTAAATATATGTCTGGACTCAAGTCACACAAGCTCTTGTATAAGTTATCAATGCCGCTTATAGAAGAGAATCCTTGAAGCATATGCAACACTCCTCCGAACGGAAAGGTTAAAAAGCAGAAAAGAAAGTCAATAAAATCTGCCTCTGCTTCAAGAAACAGAATCTGTTCATTTGACTTTCTTAATGTAAGTTTGACAGACATCTGCTTATCCTAGTTCGATGGAAAATCTGCAAGCAGAAACTCCAAATTGTTTCTCAGATTAAAATTATCGACCGATTGATTCTTCTTTAAAATAAAATCGGTCAATGTGGCTTTTGAGATTAATGATAACTTGAGAAGATCAACTACCTATACAACAAATAAGTAATAATCAATTAGAGAAAATAATCAATACTTAAAGATGATATAAATAAATGAGAAAACATGCCTGTTTCTTGTCGATATCAACAGATTGTTCTTCAATAGCATCAATAGTCTCAACTCCTAGCTTTTGAAGTAGATTTAAACTTGCTCCAAAAACATTAGGCATCACAGAAAGATCGTCACAAATGATAAAAGTAGCATTTCCTTAACAAAACCTTTTTCTAGATTCGAACATTTAGGGAATACTTCTCTGTCCAATACTCTCCCACAATAGCATTTTTTATTCCTAAAAATACTCACAAGGCATCCTCTTTCCTTTCTTTTACAATCCCAATTCTCGCAAACGAAGTACTGCATTGGTTCAGTATCGTCTATATTTAGTTTGAGTTGTTTGCAATAAGCTTCCATGGAGTTCCTTGGTTGCAGCAGCATTTCTTTGCAATTATGTGAGCATAGATATTGTTCATCAAGATTTGCCACACTTTGATACAGTGAGCTAATGCTTCCAAATTGAAATGCTTCAATATTTGAGTCCACATTAGCCACAAGTCTTGCAATAGTACCCAAAGGCAATGTTAAGAAGCTGAAGAGAACATCAACAAAATCCTTTCCTGCCTCAGCATACACAACTTTGTTGTTTTCTTTGTCGACCAAAACTCTCAAGGTAACTTTGTCAACCTTTTCAACTGATTCAGTTTCTATGGCAGCCATTTTTTTATCAATAGAAGAACACACAGAATGCAGAGAGCCAAAATGTTTTTAAGAAGTGCTTCTCTTTATAACTCTACTAGACGTGAGCCTTAAAAGAAAGAGCTATTACTACTAGGGAATACTAGCTACTTCAATGTTTTCTAGTTTCTAGATGACTTTGAAAAGAGAAATTCAACCATTATCACTTGTGTTGAGAGAGTGCAATTATTAAAAGCCTTGGTTAGCCAAACGAAACACTTGATCATTTTGATGCATCATTAAAAACATGCAAATTCAGTACTTTTTGTTCGATGACTAATGACTCATACTCCTCCCTCCGTTCCAAAATAAGTGTCACACTTGTCAAAATTATTTGTACCAAAATAAATGTCATATACTATTTATATCATTGACTTTTCCTATTTTATCTTTCAAAACAATCATTAGGTCAGAGAAAAAGTACTTTCAAATATCTACTTTTTAGTATTTTAATGTTACTACCAATAAAAAAGAAAGGGTATTTTAGTAAAAGTCATATTTTCTCTCTTTCATTTACACAATTTTCTTAAAGTGTGTGATTTGATCAACTGTGACACTTAAAATGGGACGGAGGGAGTAGTAAAAATATCCCCTCCGTCCTATTTTAAGTGTCACAGTTGACCAAATCACACACGTTAAAAAAACTGTGTAAATGAAAGAGAGAGAATATGAATTTTATTAAAATAACCTCTCTTTTTATTGGTAGAAGATATTAAAATACTAAAAAGTAGATTTTCGAGTGTACTTTTTCTCTCACCTAATATTGCTTTAAAGGATAAAATAGGAAAATTAATGCTATAAATAGTACGAGACATTTATTTTGGAACAAATAATTTTGGCAAGTAGAACACTTATTTTAGGACGGAGGGAGTAACAATTTTATAGAGAAAGAAAGAATATGAATGGATGGTTGGGATGATGGTAACACGGACGGTAGGAGTATAAATTAGTGCCGATTCTGATATTTTGGAGGTCACAGATAAATAATTTAAATGGACCCTTAATAAAAAAATGTTGCATAAATTTTTATTTTTTTAAAAATAACATCATCTATTTAAATTATAAATAGCATGAACAACTTCAAAATTAGTCATTTATTTATATAATTAACACAAATAACAAATAAGAGATCATATTCTAATCAATATCATCATTGAATATAATCATATAACTACCATTTTTTTTAGACCCCCATTTTTTGGAGCCTCAAGCCTAGCTTACCTTGGTCCAACTATGGGATTATTAGTGTGACGGCAAGTCAGCAACACTGCTCTAAGCTGCTCCCTCCGTTCCATATTATCTCCCATATTATATTATAAGAGAAAAGAAAAAAAAATATACTTTAGAAAAATTAAAATATAATGATTAGAAGTATGATTTTTTGAAAAAAAATTGTATGAAAATATGTAAAAATATTTTTTATTGATTACTCTTATTTGTTATAGAAAAAGTAAGAGAGAGAGTAAATAAGAGAGAGAGAGAAAAAAAGTACACTCGAAAATCTACTTTTTAATATTTTAATATCTTCTACCAATAAAAAGAGAGGTTATTTTAATAAAATTCATATTCTCTCTCTTTCATTTACACCGTTTTTTTAACGTGTGTGATTTGGTTAACTGTGACACTTAAAATAAGACGGAGGGAATATTTTTACTACTCCCTCCGTCCCATTTTTTTACAAATAATATTGCTTTAAAGGATAAAATAGGAAAATTAATGCTATAAATAGTACGAGACATTTATTTTGGAACAAATAATTTTGGCAAGTAGAACACTTATTTTAGGACGGAGGGAGTAACAATTTTATAGAGAAAGAAAGAATATGAATGGATGGTTGGGATGATGGTAACACGGACGGTAGGAGTATAAATTAGTGCCGATTCTGATATTTTGGAGGTCATAGACAAATAATTTAAATGGACCCTTAATAAAAAAATGTTGCATAAATTTTTATTTTTTTTAAAATAACATCATCTATTTAAATTATAAATAGCATGAACAACTTCAAAATTAATCATTTATTTATATAATTAACACAAATAACAAATAAGAGGTCATATTCTAATCAATATCATCATTGAATATAATCATATAACTACCATTTTTTGGAGCCTCAAGCCTAGCTTACCTTGGTCCAACTATGGGATTATTAGTGTGACGGCAAGTCAGCAACACTGCTCTAAGCTACTCCCTCCGTTCCATATTATCTCCCATATTATAAGAGAAAAGAAAAAAAATATACTTATTTAGAAAAATTAAAATATAATGATTAGAAATATGATTTTTTGAAAAAAATTGTATGAAAATATGTAAAAATATTTTTTATTGATTACTCTTATTTGTTATAGAAAAAGTAAGAGAGAGAGTAAAAAAATTTTAAAAAAATAAATGTTTGAGTTTTTTTCTTATATTTTAGGATAAAAAAATAAGTTTTTTTCTCTTATATTATGAGACTGAGGGAGCACTCCCTTAGTACCAAAATATAAGTTGTTTAGACTATATTACACAAATTAAGAAAAAATAATTAATTTTGAATGAAAAAAATTATTAGTTGATTAACAAAATTATCTTTCATTAACTGTATGAAAAATATAAATTGATGAATTAAAAAAAAGGAGTAATAAGTTATCAAAGAACTGAAAAAAATAACATTAAATTCCACTTATACTATTTTTGGAACAGCCTCCCTCCGCTCCTTTTTAAGTGTTGTTTCATATTAAATTATTTATTTTGTAGCCATTTATTTATTTATTTATTTTATTAATATTTGGATTTTAGCTTCTCATCTTCTTCATAACTTCATCGTGCCTCTTCTCTCTCTAAAAACTAGCGTTTCATTTCTAGATCTAAAACCACTGCCGCCGTCGTTTATGGATCTCTCCTCCGTCATCGGTGATCCTCTCCTCCGTAATGGAGGTTGTCTTCTCCCATGTGGAGGTTTTTTTCCCATTTCTATGGGTTTTTCTTCTTTTTCTGCCATTCCATTCCCTTTCCTTGTTCCACTTCCACCACCATCACCAACAATCACGTTTTGTGCTCTTTCATCCAGCAACCACCTAACCCTTATGGCACAAATCAAGCTTGCTGTGGTGATCTCAAATCTGAAGCCAACTTCAAAAAACCGCTCAGAGATTTGGGGTCATGAAAAACGACCACCACCGGAGCCACCACCACCGGTAACGTGGAAAGTGATGAGATATTGTGTTTGTGGTTGTGTTATTGTGTTTTCTTTTTGTTATATATTTTGTGTTTTCTTCTTAAAGTTAGTCTATTGTATGTTTGTCTTCATTGTGTTGGATAAAAAACCTCTTAGATGTTTGACTGTTGGGGAAAATGATTTGAGTAAGGATCTAATAAGGGGATTGTTGCAAACCACTTTCTTTTCTCTACACAACAAATGCTTCCTCCACATTGGGTGAGTTTAAACAATCTTGAGAACCCGGATAGTCGATATGTCAAAGAAATGATCCGTAATTGGATAGATCTAAAGACTTTGGTTCATCAATCTACTTATCATGTGTGGATGAATTTTGTTTGGTTGCTGGATTTGAGCTATTGGTTTTCTAATACTCCTTTAGTATATCTAAACACTCAAAGTTTATTGATGTTCAACTCTTAATTAACTTAATTAGTTGTATTGTTTGTAAAATGTGGATGGGAAATTCCCAAACACTCAATGTCTTTATATGTTTGTACTTGTGTAATTTTATCTAATGAAAAGATGTTGTTTACCTTAAAAAAAAAAAAAACTTCAACGTGCCTCTCAATGACCTCCCCTCTTGAAGTTCTATGATCCAACACCTGTAAAATTCACTATACTCAGGTTTACCTTAATCACCTTCCCAAATCCCTTGGCACAATATTATTCTTTCACCATACACAGCTCCAACTTTATGTAGAAATCATGAATTTGATGTTGAGAAAACTTAATCCTCAAATCCTTCACTATACTCAGATCTTCAAATTCAATTCACTGCCATGAGAAATTTTTTTGTTTATGTATAAAATATAAATCAACAATAAGTTTGCGATATCTGCCATTAATCCTTCACAGTATTGGAATTCATGGCAGATCTTCAACCATGGAATCTTAAGAAGATGACGCTACAGTTGAATTCTTAGTAAATAAAAATAAAAATTATTTAAAAAATAAAATAGAAAATAGTGTTGCCTCACAACCGGATATACTTTTTGAACTAATTTATTTAGGTTTTTTCTAATCTACTTTTCAAAATTTGTGGATATTCAATAATATTTAAATCGATATAAATTTTATAAATAAATCGTTGGATTGAAAATTTATATTATATTAATCAATTATATAACATTTTAGATAAATTAAAAATTATTTAATATATTATTGAGACATATCAAAATTAATGAAGTTTAAAAAACACACTGTTAAAATGTAAAATAATTTTACATCAACAAATCTATATAAATTAAATTAAATTCATATAAAAATGTCATAATTAATTTAAGGATTTTTCTAACCTGTGCAACATTGCACAGGATAAGGAACAATAAATGCCTTATTTTTTGGGTTTTTTCTATATCATATTAATGACTATTTTTCTCTTTCCTAGTATTTCTCAACAATTTTTTCTCTCCTAATTAATAGCTATTCTCTCTCTTCGTTTTTATTTTTTTACGGTATATCCACTCTCTCTCTTCTACTCATGCATTTCTTCCAAATAAAATCACGTTAAAACAAAACACCATGAAACCAAAACTGAAGCAACAAAAACAGAAGCAATGAAACCAGAAACTAAGAAGGTTGATAACACCAAAAGTGTAACTAAGAAGACTTTAGATAAAAAACAGGATTAAATTTTGCTTGTGATTGATCTTCATTCTTCCTCTTCCTTGTGATTGTTGGTTGATCGCAACTTTCTTTTTCCGGACAAGTTGTAATATTGTGCCCACTTCTCTTGCAAAAAGTACAGCTTCTTGTTTTTTTTGACAATTCATTTCCACCTTTTGATCATTTCATTTTGGGACGACCTTTTGTAATTGATTTTGGCGGATTATTAATTAAGTCTACTGCAATCGGTTCTCCGTCACTAACCATCACATTTACTTCAACTGGTCTTTGAAATTCATCACGACACCACCGTAATGGCAAGTAACTCATTGGAATCTCAAAGCAATCTTTATGAAGGAATATTGTCAATACATGACGACAAAGAATACCCCAAAACTCAAAATGCTTACAAGTGCAACTAACCACATCACCATCCCACAAGACCTTATGCTTTTGTGAATGTTGCCCCTTGTAATATTTCACAGTAAACTCTACATGATTTTCTTCACAAATCTTGTATTGAGTTGCCCTCTCAAACTGCTCTTGAAACTTTTTGAACGCAAATATTGTGAAAATCTTATAAACTTGCTCTTCTAAAGGGGATAAAGACCGAAGTGAAGATCTTCTATATGAATCCAACATGATATGATGTAATTGTTGTTGCCCAATGTCCTCAATGGCAAGATCAACCTAACAAATTCAGAATTATTTTATAATTAAATTTACATGTAAAAACATTAACAAGATCACTAAACTAAATTACCATACAAATTCTTACTTGTTTGAAAAGTTGAGTTAAACATGAACGAGATGAAGTAAAGCGTTTTAGAAATCCATTTATGCTCTCTGATCTTCCAGTTGTTGTCATACCCCCGAAGAAATGTCCACGAAGATAAGCCGGAACCCAATACTGCTTAACTTCATACAAGCCTTTTATATGTTTGTTTGCCTCTAGATTGTACTTGGAAACAATTTTAATCCATTCTTCTTCAAAATCATCAATATTGTCAAGCTTGTAGAGCTTATAAAAATCAGCGCACCATGAGAAATATCTATTTCGAAGAAGTGAAGTAAACCAACCACTAAATTTAGCAGTAATGTGCCATATACAAAAAGCATGTTTTGTAGACGACATTTCAACCGCAATAGCTTGGGTCATCCATGGATCTTGATCAGTAATGATTGTCTTTGGAGGCTTCTTCATGAGAGTAACAAAAGTCTGGGAAAAAAAAAAGAAACCATATAACAAATATATTGGGATACTATATATATAAAAAGATGAAAATAAAATTCTACGAAAGTTAATAAAAAAAGAGACAAATGTATATGAACTTACTTTCATTAACCATTGAAATGTAGACACTGTTTCATTTCTAATGAGCGCACAACCAAACATTATTGTCCTACCATGATTGTCAACTCCAACAAAAATGCCAAAAGGCATATTATAAGTATTCACCTTGTAAGTAGTATCAATAGCAACAGCATCTCCATATTCTTGGTACAATTCAAAACAACGAGGTGGAGACCAAAATATATTTTCTAGTCTTTTTTCTTTATCAACTGTAAATGCAAATTGGAAGCAAGAATTTTCTTCCTTGGCAAACTTACACAATTGTAGAAGATTGTTAGCATCTCCAGTCATGTTATCTTGATGAATCTTATTAAAGAAATTATGAATATCTTTCCGAAGAAAGGGAAGGTCTCCATGCCTTACATTTTTCTCAAGCTCCATAACACGCATTATTTGCTTAACCGAAAGATCAGCTTCTTTTAATAGCAAAATCCTCTTCTCATCGTCCTTAGAAATATTGCGGTGAGATGCAAGAAAACGCACTTGATTTGGAGGTAGTAAATCATGATTGTGGTCGGATATAAATTCAGTAACCTGCCACTCTTCAGGAAAAATCTCAAAGGATTTCTTCAATTTGATTGTCATGCTTGCCTTGCATCCACATCTCGAAGATGGTCTATTTCGTTGTTCTTTAGATGGATCATTAATTTTTTTATCTGGAAATCCTTCACGGTGACAAAACAAATATCTCATATGCATTATCCCATTTTTATTAACAAATCTACCTTTCCTAATTGAGAACCCACTCCTTTTGGCATAATTTTCATAAAATCTAAAAGCTTCTTCCTCACTTAAAAAACATTGTCCTATAAATGGTTCAAAATAGTTTTCTATATCAATGGCTTCTTTATCATGGTTACTGAACTCAACTACTTCACAATCTGAATTACCACATAGCTCATTATTTGGAAGATTGTTCAAACCAATCAAATTTGTGATTCTCAACCTACATAAATATATTGAAAGCAAGAAGGTTTAAAAACAGAGCAGTATCAACAAAACACATGTACAGGGCAGTATATATTGTTACACAAAATTGTTACACGCACAACACAAATGGAAAAAAGCCCACACAAGAATAGAAGTTAAGGCAGAGCAACAACACATGTAAAAGGAAATTAAAGTATTAACTTACTCTGGTATAGCAATCATATCAATACAATTGAGAGGTTCTTTTTCACCTGTCATATCTTGAGAGAAAAAAATCAAAGTTGAAGGAGAAAGTTACAATAGAATGAGAGGTTTCTTTTAGTGTGTTTTCATGGTTGAAGGAGAAAGTGGTGGGTTGAAGGAGAAGGTGGCGGGAAAGAAAATAGAAGGAGAATGTGACTTATGCCTTTTCTTGTATTTTTTATTTGTTCTACGTTAAATTGAGTAGTTAATAGAGGAGAGAGGAAAGAGAAAGATACTAGGAAAGAGAAAAATAGTCATTAATATGATATAGAAAAAACCCAAAAAATAAGGCATTTATTGTTCCTTATCATGTGTAATGTTGCACAGGTTAGAAAAATCCTTAATTTAAATTTGTGGAAAGTAGTTGCACAAACAATGTATGGTAAAAAAATAGTCACGTGTTCGACAATAGACACCCAGGTGTCGACCAAGAAAAAAACAAATTATGATACTAAAGTTGGCTATTCACACAATCAGATTCTAAAACAGTCCACTATTCTCGCTACTAAACTTACCTCACTCTCTTCCCACTCACTGTGTTGGGTATTTCACTTCCTTCCTTCACCCATCAACAAGTCGTCTACTAAAATCCACCCCTCTCACAAATCACAATCTTCATTCTTCTTCAACAAACAATGCCAATATTCCTGGTAGACAACAACGGCACACCAATTACAATCCCCAATCCCACAACACCAATTCCGACACCTCTGAACATAACCCTCATCGACAACTCCCTCCCATACGACGACACCCACAACACCTACCAAATCACTATCGATGATTCTTTCACTATCCAAACCCTTGATTTGAGGAACCTTGCTGCTGAGGTGCTTGATGATAGAGATTTGTTGAGAAGTGGGATTAAAACATTGGTGGAACGTGTTCTTGGGAAGATTGTTGACAAACCTCAGAGGATTACGAGAAGTAGATGGGATTATCGTTGGCTTGATTGGGATCAGGTCAAGTATGCACCGTTGATGCTTTTGTTTCCTTCGAAGTTGTTCGTCTTCTTTATTCTAATCAGGTTACGGATCAAACTGACCCAAGTATTTGCGAAAAAATAATAAAGATCGATAAGTTAATTTGAAATGATACAATATATTTCCTCTGTCCCAAAATAAAGTCACATGTTATTTATACCCTTATTACTGTAATGATTAAAAAAAGTTAATAAAGTAACTAAAATATCTAGTATTCCAATGTCTAGGGGGTGATCGCGGTGTGGTTTAGTTCGGTTTTGAGCATAAAAGCCAACCTAACCGCGAGATAAAAATAGATGCGGTTCGGTTTGGTTTGGTTGGTTTTTAAAAAGTCATCCAAACCAATCCAAACCAAATCAATGCGGTTTGTATTGGATCGGTGTCCGCGGTTTATTGAGATATAAAAAACATGACAATATTATCAACTTATTACAAAATAAACGTAGAAAATATTAGTGTTTTATTGTTTACTATTACATGAAATAATATGTATATACATAAATTGCATATATCCTAAAACTTTTGTATATCTTATAGAAAGAACTTATTTTTAATAGTAACCTTATAGTTCTTAATCGCGTAAAATGATATATTTTGACAACATACTATTTTATAGACTCAATTCGGATTGAGCTTGTTAAGTTGGATCATGTAATAGGTTGATTGTTTCTAGTTGATAGAGTTAAGTTAAGTATTGCGGTTTGATTAGGTTAGGTTCAGATTTATGAAATGAAAACTGCGAACCTAACCAAACCGCGCGGTTTAGTAGAAAAATAATCCGTGCGGTTTTAACTAAATGCGGTTTTTTGTGGTTTCAGTTTGAATTAATTCGGTTTGCAGTTTTATGTTTTGATTGGTTCGGATATGATCACCCCTACCAATGTCTACTACCAAGAGAAAGTAGGGTATTATTCTCTCTGTTTCATTTCCACCCTTTTCTTTTCTTAAAGAGTGTGAAGTGGTCAACTATGACACTTAAATTAGGACGGAGGGAGTAATTAATTGTAGGCAGAATACATCGAGGGGGTGGCAAAATGGATGGATTGGATGGATTTAGATTTGGATCCTAATGGATGGATAAAAATCATCCATTAATCCATTACAATCCAATAAAATTTTAAGAAAAAAAATCCAATCCAATCCATCCAATTAACATAAAATCCATCCAATCCATCCATTAACAAATTTTTAATGGATGGATATCCATCCGATCCATTTAATTAAATGTAATAATAATGTTTTTAAACTTTTTAACATATATTTAATATTTTTGTTAAAACTTAATAATTTTTCAATTAAATTAAATTAATGAAATGAATTAGTTTCAAATAGAATTTTTTTCTTTGATTTAAAGCCCAAACATCATTTTTTTAATAGGCCCAAACAAAATTTTAATATGAGCCCAAAACAACTATTTATCTAATTTATTATTAATGAATAATTAAAAGAGTTAGATGTACAAAAAAAAAAAAAAACCTGTGGTGGTCAAGGGGGTTGACCGGCCGCCACCACCGTTGACCGCCGATCTCCGGCGTTGACCACGGTGGCGTACGGCGGTGAACCGGCAATTTTCCGGCGAGTTGCGGCGGTCCTCCGCCGTTGACCGGTGTTGACCCTCCGTTGACCGCCAGACTCCGTCGTTGACCGGCAGTCAATAATATTTAATATAATTAAATTAAAAACAATTAATTATAATATATTAATTTATATTTAATTGCTCTAAAAAAAAATTAAAATTAATGGGCCTAAAGATTTGTTACCATTGGGCTTTTGGCATATCAATGTTTTGAAAGTCCAATTTTTTTTTTTGATTCTAATTTATAGATTTGATGACTAATTTTTATTTTTAGAATTCAATTTTTTTTTATATTTTTTTAGTTGTTTTATAAAATTAAATTAATTGAAAAATTCAATTTATTTTTAAAATCATATTCAATTTTTTTCAAATTTAAATTAAATTAATTTTAATATTAGTTTTATTTATAAAGTTAATTTAAATATATTGTAAATAAATTAGTTTTATATTTTAATCAATAAATTACTTTTATATCATCCAATGGATTTTGTAATAGTATTTAAGATAATCCATTGGATTTTTCAAACAAGATGGATGGATTGAATCCATCCATATAATTTAAATGGATGGATTGAATCCAATCCACTCCTTAATTTTGTTTCATGGATTGGATTGGATGGATAATTAAGTGAATGGATTGGATGGATAATGGATTGGTGGATCATTTTGCCACTCCTTTAATTAATTTGAAAGGATCAAATGAATGGAATGAATTGACTAGAGTTGACTGACTTTGGCAGTGAAGACATCAATTGTTGTTTGTTGGAAGTTCCATATATGCGCTTTTACTGTACTCCTCCGTGTTGAACACTTCCATCCATTATTGCTAGACTAAATGACCCTTCCTCTATATATAAGTTCAAGTGGTTTTATTTAATGATGATTAATCTCACAGTCTAACAAAACGCGAGAAAAAGAACAAGAAAATGAAGAGGTTCTTAGTATGTGTGTTTTTGTTGTGTTTAGTGGAAGTAATCCTAATATGTTGTGAAGGGTGTTTGAAGCAAGAGAGAGAAGCTCTTATTGCTCTCAATTCCCAATTCCATAATTCTCTGAATTGGGCAAATTACATTCAAACTGATGATTGTTGTGAATGGAGAGGAATTGAATGCAACACGACCAATGGAAGAGTCGCCAAGATCATATTCAATTATGAAATACCTTATATTGAACCTGTGCAGCTCAACTACTCGGATTTCATCATCTTCAAAGATTTGAAGAGTCTCGACTTGACTAATGTTCAAATATCCAATTGTACCAGTATTGATGATCAAGGTCATTTATTTGTCATACAAATACAAATTATATATATGTTCTCATCATTCATCATTCATTATCTCAATTCATTACTAAAGTAAACAATTAATCAATTTACATATTATTTTGCAGGGTTGAAAATTTTCGAAGTTATTGTCTTCAGTTTTAATTATTTTGATAACGCAAAGAGCTTTCTGTCTTGTTTGAATCGACTTCCATCTCTTAAGTCTCTATCGTTACATAGTATCTCGATTGGGGAAAACACGTCATTACAAAGTGAGGCGACCAATAATTTTTATTTATTTCAACAAAGTAATTAACTAGGACTAATACAAATTTGTTCGGTACCATCCATGTATATATAGTTTTTCAGACAGTTTTGGAGACAATTTCATCAAAGTTGCTGCATCTAGAGATCCTTGACATAAGTTACAACAGTTTGACTAATGAAATCCTGCCTTCGCTCAGAGGATTCACATCTCTGAAGGAACTGTATTTGAGTCCGATTGGATTGGACTCAAAGTCAGATCTTCATTTTCAAGGTATGCTATATATCTTTGATTATATATATATATATATATATATATATATCAGTTTTCATTTTATGAAGATATATAGCTAATTGGTTTAGTAACACAATATATTAATTTAACATGTAGGATTAAAGAATCTTGAAATTCTTGACATCTCCTACAACAACTTCAACGACACTGATATTGCATCTGCTCTTAGTGGCCTTTCTTCCCTCAAGAGTTTAAATTTGCATAGCAGTGAAATTACTCCAAGATCAATTCATAGTATGTCATACTAAATCTTTTCTTTTTCTCTTTTGAAAAACATGTGTAACTCTAATCATATGTATATTTATATATCTCTGCTAGACATATCAAAATTGAGGTCTTTGAAGATCCTTGACTTGAGCTCCAACAATTTGAACTCAGATCTTCATTTTCAAGGTAAGCTATATATCAGTACTGATTATATAGCAGTATCACTTTCCATTTTATGAAGATATATATAGCTAATTGGTTCTGTAACACAATGTATTAATTTAACATGTAGGATTAAAGAATCTTGAAATTCTTGACATCTCCGACAACAACTTCAACGACGCTGATATTGGATCGTCTCTTAGTGGCCTTTCTTCCCTCAAGAGTTTAAATTTAGAAAGCAGTGAAATTACGCCAAGATCATTTCATAGTAAATATTTCCATAATTTTAGTTGGATATGAATAGCAAATTAATTTGAAATCAATACCTGCGCTGCACTATTTAAACTATCTCTTCTGCATTGGCTTGTTTATATAGTAGTACTCTTAATTATTTTAATGTATTTCCTTTTGGTTTTTATTTGAAAAACATATGGAACCTATAATCATGCCATTTAATGTATGTTTGTTTATATTTGCTAGATATATCAAAACTAAGGTCTTTGGAGATCCTTGACTTGAGTTCCAACTACAATTTGAACTCATGGCCTCTAGGTTTGTTGTCATCTATTCATAATTTTTATGCTCTCTAAGTTCCTCATCTATAACTAGTTAACAAACATAATGACAAGTTCTAGTTCTTGTTTTTCAGAAAATCATGGATTCTCATGGCCGTCCAGTTTACAAGTCCTTTTGTTGGACCACAACGAATTAAGTAACAATATAGTTTCATCCCTCCTAAATGATCTTCCACATATCAAATCTCTTGACTTGAGTTGGAACAACTTGAATGGATCACTTGATATTAGTGGTGAGTAATTATTAATATATATTTATATTATATTTGAAACTCACATCTTTTAATTTGTATGATATCATATTGAGTATTGACAATGTCTTTTGAAAATCATTTTATATCTCTGCACTCTTTTTGATTTTAATGAGATTTATACTCCTTGAATTTTATTTGGTTTAGTTTTTCTAAGGTTTCTTTGTATCTTCTTAATCTATTTTTATTTAATTATTTAACATTTGATTAAAATACTTATTTGGTGTCTTCTTTGAAGTGCTAATATAGTTGATATATTGTCTTAGTTGCCATCTTTGTACCTTTTTGAAATTAAAAAATGGTTTTTTTAGGGTTAATTATCTTTTACCCCTTGTAAAATTGGCCAAAGTTGTTTTACCCTGTAATATAAGATTTTGTGCTTTACCCCCTTGGACTCAAGTCAACCACAATATAACCGCAGAAAAACACAACCACGCATAAAAACTGCCGCAAAAAATAATTTTAGCGAGGGTTTTAAACTGTCACAAAATATAATTTTAACAAGGATTTTAAACCGCCGCAAAACAAAACCCTTAGTTATTATTTATAGGCATGCCTTGCATTGTTGTAAAGGCACCCTTAGTTATCACTATCATAGAGAGTTTTAGAGAGAGTCAGAGCTAGCATTCTGAGTTCTTCTTGTAAGCTTTCTGCAATCTTTCCTCTTCAATCTTAATCAATCTTGTTACTTCAATCTTTTCTCTTCTTTCTTTGGTCAGTCCCGCTTGGCTCTGCCATCGTTCTGATCTTCTTTTATGCTTTGATTTATTATTATTTACTTAATTAACTTGTTAATGGAAGGCTAAGCCTCCTGTTTATATTTGTTTAATTTTCTGCACTTATTTTCCGTACTTTATTTTGTTAAGCAGTCTGTCTGCTCTTCTACTTTCCATTTTTAGCACTTTTTATATTGGTTACGGTGGTATTCTAAAACAAAAGATTTCTAACAAAGAACAAATTATTGCTTTTACATCAAAACATTGGAACCCTGCACAACAAAATTGTTCTACTGTTAAAAAAGAAGTTTTAGCTATTGTTTTATCTATTTCAAAATTTCAATCTGATTTACTCAATCAAACACCATTGAAGTTTTAGCTATTGTTTTGAACCTTAGGAATCTGATATACGCGCATCAAACATAGATATGACACAAAAGTTGACTAATTGTGAATGATTAATAAGTACTATTTTCTACCAATAATGAAATAATTCAAGTGATAATAGTCTTGAACTCCTTAAATAGATGATTAAAGATTTGCTTCATGCGTTTGAAAAAAATTCAGTTGAAAGAGAAAATTTATCCAACTTGTACGTGTGTCCATTTTCCAACAAAGACTAATATATTTTTTTTGACAAAAAAGATCAATATATTAGAGGTACAATTTTCACCAGCTCCCATGTGATCTCTTGGTTAGAGGTTGATGCTTCTACCTTGAGGTCTCTTGTTTGAAAAAAGGTACAATTTTCTTACATTAGATTTATTCACGGTTTATATGTTATACTACGCATATTAATTCTTTTTTTGTTTGAATAATATTTTTTTTTGGTTATTGTTTGATTGGAAAATATATGTGTAACACTAACCATGTATGTTTATATATTGCTAGATATATTAAGATTGAGGTCCCTGGAAATCCTTGACATGGCTTACAACAATTTAAGTAATATGATTCTTTCATCCCCAAATGGTACTCTTCCACATCGTCTCAAATCTCTTGACTTGAGTGCAAACAACTTGAATGGATGGCTTGATATTATTGGTTAGTATTTATTCATATTTAGATAATATTTGAAACTCGCGTCTTTGGTTTATATCATCTTCGCAACATATTTTCTTCTGGTCTTGCTAACGAGTGCCCCCGGAACACTCTTTAAACATTTCATTTAAGAAAATAATATATATAAAAAGTGAAATATTTTAATTTTTAATGCGTTGACTTCACACATTTTCATAAACTTTTCACAAAAACTTACTATTTAAGAAGATATAAAAAATCATTTTAAATATATAACATAATTAGACACAAGATATTTTTTTTGTAACAATAGAGAGAAAAAAACAGAACATACAAAAGGGATTACTCCCTAATAAAAGTATCCGTCTAGCATCAGCAACAAGAGGCAACAGTAGACTAGTAGGAGGTGCAGAAATTTTCACCAAAGCTGAGTCAGAGATAGCACCCATCTTTGCTAACACATTCGCGCACTCATTACCTTCCCGGAGAGTATGCTCCACCCCAACCTCCCAATCTCTCGCAAGTAACTGACGAATACTAAAAATTTCATTGGCAAACCGGTGATGCGCAAAAGCTCCTTCCCGGATAAGATTAACTGATTGAAACGAATCTGAAAAATAAGCGACTTTACGGAAACCACTCTCCCAACAAATTTGTAAACCATGTAGCACAGCCATGAGTTCTGCATAAAGATATTTTGAAGCAGCAACTCCATAATAACCCGAAATAAACTCACCATTGTTATGCCTTAGTAGACCACCATAGCCAGCAGAATTTGTGGTTCCCAACAAGCTTTCATCGACATTAAGACAAGCCACACCTTCCATTGGTCTGGTCCATGTCACAAAGCGAGTGCTGGCTGCATTAGCATCATACATATAGGTGGGGTAAGCTAGCAACTTTGAAAGGTTTTGCCTGAGTTGAGATGTAGGATCAAATGTGAGAACAACTTTTATTGTATCAATACGCATCACAACAGAAGGTTGTATTTTTTTTTTCTTTTTGATTTTTTTACCACTCCTTTGAAATGTATTTTGATTAATGTGCCCCTTTTAAAGTGGAATTATGATCAATGTTTCATTTTTCAGATTGGTCTAAACTTAAGATGCTAGAAGAGTTAGATTTATCTAACAACAAATTTGCTGGGAAACTCCCCTCATCTTTCGTCAACATGACATCACTTCGATCTTTGACACTTACTAATAATCACTTTATCGGTAATATTGGTTCTAACCTTGAAAGTTGCACTTCCCTTGAATATCTCTATTTTGAAGAAAACCAATTTGAATTTCCTATATCATTCAGACCATTTTCCAATCATTCAAACCTTAAGTTCATCTATGGCGCTGGAAATAAAGTCATCCATGATCCACAATCCACTTTGAAAACATGGGTTCCCAAATTTCAATTGCAAGTGCTTCTATTGTCTTCAACAAATCAGATCAATTCCATTCCACTTCCAAACTTTCTTCTTTATCAGTACAATTTGACTTCTGTGGATTTCACTGGTTGTAAACTAAGTGGAGAGTTCCCAAATTGGTTAGTAGAAAACAACACAAAGCTTGAAGATCTTCGTCTAGATAGTTGTTCCTTTATAGGAGATTTCCATCTTCCATCTCGTCCCCTTCTCAACTTGAAAACAGTTGATGTATCTAACAATGCAATAACAGGTCACATGTTGAGCAACAATATCAGTTCAATCTTTCCAAATTTGGTTAAACTAAACATGTCAAATAATGCAATCCATGGTTCAATTCCTTTCGAGCTAGGCCACCTGAAGTCTTTAGGGTGGTTGGATCTTTCTAATAATCAATTGTCCGGAGAAATACCGCATAACATATCTAGAGATGGGAGTCAACTCTATTTTTTGAGATTTTCAAACAATAACCTTCATGGACAATTACCTCTTATGTTGTCAATGTCCAGTCCTTTGAGTTATTTATTGTTAGATGGTAACAACCTTTCTGGTAGCATCCGTAGTAACTTTTTTAACTCATCTCGCATCCAACATTTAGACATAAGCAATAATAATTTCATTGGAAAAATTTCAAACCAAATTCAAAATTGTGATGGATTGATAGAGCTTTCAATGTCCAATAATTATTTTGAGGGATCTATTCCGTCAGAGCTGGGAAAGCTTGAAAGACTTACTTATTTGGATCTTTCACAAAATAATTTTGTAAATTGTGTTCCTTCATTTGCAAACTCTTCTGCCACCATTATCCATTTGAGCAACAACAATTTAAGTTGTTTGTCCAAAAACATGTTCCAAAACAATGCAGACACATTTAATTCCCTGATGGCACTAGACCTTAGCAACAATGCCTTAACAAATGGATTTCATGATCTAATACATGACCTTCAATATTCAAGATTGAACATTCTCCTTTTGAAAGGTAATCACTTTAAAGGGAATATACCGGAGCAATTATGCAACCTAACAGAGTTAAATATACTAGACCTTTCTTATAATAGTTTTGTTGGGGAAATACCTAGTTGCTTCGGCAAAATGCCTTTTGAGAATAAGGATCCAGTGGATTTAAAGTACGGATTAGATGGTGAGTTTAATCCTCAAAGTAATCAGCCTGACCAAAGATTTGCAAAAGAGAGAGATAACTTTACTTCAAAAGAAAGATCTGAAAGTTATACAACAAGTATCCTTATTTATATGTCTGGAATTGACTTATCTCATAATAAGTTAAATGGAAGTATCCCATATGAACTTGGAAACTTGACAAAACTTCGATCATTGAACTTGTCCAACAATTTTTTCATTGGAAAAATTCCAGCTACATTCTCCAATTTGGTACAAGTAGAAAGTTTAGATCTTTCTTTCAACATGTTGAGTGGCCAAATTCCTCCTCAGCTAAGTGGATTGACATCCCTTGAAGTATTCAGTGTAGCACACAACAATTTATCAGGTCCAATACCTGATAGGAAAGGACAATTCATTACATTTGATGAAAGTAGCTACGAGGGTAATCAATTTCTTTGTGGACTTCCACTGCTAAAAAGTTGCTATTCAAGTGGACAGTCACCTGCTGCTACATTACCAAATGGAGGATTGAACAAGGATGGAGATGATGATAGTTGGGTGGACATGTATGTTTTCCGTGTCAGCTTTGCTGTGGCATACACATCAATATTGTTGGTAATTCCAATTGTTCTTTACATCAATCCTTATTGGAGAAGAAAATGGTTTTACTATATAGGATTGGTGGGTATGAATTGCTACTACTTCATTGAAGACAATTTGTGCAAGTTTTTTTAATATTTGAAATGTATTACATGTGTGAGGTTGTAAGTCTTAAATATTTGTTTTACTTATCTGTTTTGTTTGTTGAATGTGTTGTGTAATATGGAATTTGACTATGTAACCCTTCATGTAAAATAAAATTTGTCTTTTGTGTGTAGTACAATGTTTTCAAAGGCTTCTTTGAATAACGAATATGGGCAAATGTTTCATTCAGGGGAAAACTTGTACGATATAGGGTGCGTTTGTTTTAGTTTTAAATAAAATGGATTTTTTTTGTGTTATATAACTTTATGTAAAAATAATTTACAATGAATTTTTTTATAAAAGCTTCAAATGAAAATTTGGTTTGAATAATTATTCTTAAAATGTTATTTTAGATACTTAATCGTTTTATCGAATTTTTTTTTGGATATCAAAATTTCAAAAAACACTTAATTTTGAAGCTATTTCGAATAAATTTTCATAAAAATCATTTTTGAAATACAACTTTTTGAAAAAATTGAGATTTTGACTATGTTTTGATCTTCAATAATGTGTGTTTATGTTATATGATGTCAAAATTAATATTTCAATTTAAAAAAAACAATATAAAAAAACTTGTAATATTTTAGAAAACGATTCTATAAAATCTATTTTAAAAAATACAAAGAAAAATCTATTTTTTTTAAAGCTCAAACAAACGCACCCATAATTGCGGCATCTCAGCTTGTACAAGTGGAAAACAGAAAGAGTTGAAGTGCAAGAGGTCTATTACTATATTTTTTATCCTCTCTAATTTGTCCTCTTATTAGTCTCTTTCATGATTTGTAGATATTTATCTCCTGAATCATTCTATAACATTTTAACTAAGTATAAATTTTATAAAGTACATTGTTAAATTAAAAATTTATATCATATAGATCATTTGTATAAAATTTCACACAATTTAAAATTATTTGTGTGATTTTATTAAAGATAGTTAATATTTATGGGACGGGTCTCCGTTTGTTAGTTAAACGGTTCTTCCCAACCTGAATCGGGCTCGTTTTGCCCCAGGTCCGAAGTTGGATATTCAGAGCACCCGGATTCAAAAACTGTCCACTTTCCGTGATTCCCTCTCTCCTCTAACTCTACTACCTCACTTTCTCTCCCCACTTACTCAAACCTCACTCACTCACTGTATCTAATATCTATTATTGTCTATTTCTTCACCCATCAACACTCGTCTTCTAAAATCAACCTCTCTCATAATATTCATTCTTCTTCAACAACAACCAAATTTCACAAACAATGCCAATATTCCTCGTAGACAGTAACGGCACACCCATAACAATTCCCAATCCATTAACACAAACACTTCCGACACCTCTGAACATAACCCTGGTCGACAACTCCCTCTCATACGACGACGACGACACCCACAACACCTACCAAATCACTATCGATGATTCCTTCACTATCCATACCCTCCTCACTTCTTCTCATTCTCACGTCGATTCATGGCTCCTCCAAACCCAATCAAACCAATCCCCCCTCCTCGTCGGTCTCGACATCGAATGGCGTCCTAACGCCATCCGCGGCCAATCTAACCCCGCCGCCACTCTCCAACTCTGTATCAACAACCGCTGCCTCATTTTCCAACTCATCCACTCCCCCTCTATCCCCCCTTCCCTCTTAACCTTCCTCTCTAACCCTAATAACAGATTTGTCGGCGTTGGAATTGAAGCTGACGTCGAGAAGCTTCTAGAAGATTATGATATTAATGTTAGGAATTATGTTGATTTGAGGAACCTTGCTGCTGAGGTGCTTGATGATAGAGATTTGTTGAGAAGTGGGATTAAAACATTGGCAGAACGTGTTCTTGGAAAGATTGTTGACAAACCGCAGAGGATTACGAGAAGTAGATGGGATTATCGTTTGCTTGATTGGGATCAGGTTAAGTATGCTACCGTCGATGCTTCTGTTTCGTTTGAAGTTGGTCGTCTTCTTTATTCTAATCAGGTTATTGACTGATTACTGATTCATTACTCTGTTTTGTGCCGTTTTGTTGTGTTTGGTGTTATTTTAGGTTTGTGATTTGTTAGTGTTCTTAGTAGTTTTTAGGTTAAACATTTGGGGCTTTTGTTTTTAAAGTTTGTGTCAATTTGATGTGATGATGAAGGGTATTATTCTGGATTGAAGTAGTGTTCTCTTAATATTATTTGAATTATTCAACCTTTTATCTATTATATTACTACTGATTGTTTGCAAATAAAATCATGATTTTGGTGGATGCGACAATTTATTCTTAATTGGGTCGATACAAAATTACTAACCAATCGATTGTTCGGTTTAGTGGTGGTTGGCACTGAACTTAATAGAAAAGACTACAGTTCGATTCTTCGCAACTGTGTTTGAAAGAAGACTGAAATCACTTGATGTCGAACTCCCCTAAAGTTTAGACTACTACAGCCCTTTTCTATCCATGGTTTTTATTATCTAACGGAGTAAAAGAGTCTTTTAAAGAGTTGAAAAATCTCAATCGAATAGCATAAAAACTAGTACAAAGGTGCTGTACAAAAAACAAAACTAGTAGAAAGTTTTAGTGTCTATTCTATGTGAGAGTACATTTTTTTGTATGTGAGATTCTTATCGATGTGAGTATACATTTTTGGTATCTATTGAGTGAGATTCTTACGAGTTTGTAATAATATTGGAGCTAGAAAAATATGAAATTTGGATAAAATTTCAGTTTGGAATAAAAAATTCTATCGTAAATTAACTCTTAAAATTATAAAATGTTTTGGCCAGAACTTGAACAACTACTTAGGCTTACTCGGCCTTGGCGCCGCCCTATGGTTTGTAGGATGATATACTATTTGCCGTAGAATACAATGGACGCATTTACCACGGTAATGAATTGAGTCTGTTCTGAATATAATCAGAATTTATTGTTGAAGTTTAAATAATAAGTTAACAGTCAACCATATTTAAATGATTTAGTTGATTCCACCTCTATGACAGCATTCTCCCTGTATGTATGCCATAACCAAAGCAACGCTTCTTTAACTCCCATAGCTTCGGCTTCTACAACAGATGGCGTTCCATGGAATTGCTTTGTGTATGCCTTTAGAAATTGTCTTTGCTTATCACAGCTACATACACCTACACAGTAGATGTTTTCTTGCATGTAGCAAGCCGTGCCAATGTTGCATTACGTGCGTTATTGTCTGTTATAATATATTAAGTGGGAACTATTTATATCACCAATATGAGTAGCATAGATGTGGATGCTCTTAGGAGATCTACTCTTCTACGTAAATATTTCACGATCAAATTTTTTGACCTTTAGAGTGGCAGCGAAAGTACTTTTAAAACAGGTTAACACTATGTCACTCAAGTTAATATATGTGACCGAGGTGGAGTAAAAGTAAAGTGTGAATGAAGCTTACCTTGGCGCGAAAGATTTCAAGCTCAAATAGGCATGAGCATGACAATTGAAAATTGATATTGGTAGGTCTGAGGAGGAATATCGCATGCATACATGTAGTGGTTAAAATGAATCTGACAGTGGTAATAATTAAGTGTGAGGGTGGTTTATGTGTAGAAGCTACACAAAACTTCCAATGAACCATTTTCAGCGTTTGCAAGGCCTTTAGGCTTTAGGCGTGAATGTCGTGAGTTAATCCTCATATTAAAGACCAAAACATCTCAATATTTTTTTTGTTGGTCAGGCAAAACATCTTAATATTTATAATTTAAAAAATAAAAATATTTAACATTCATACTTTATATAATACTTTATCTAACATTCTTAATATTTTTGATATTTAATAAAGATCAAATTAAAATGAAAAACAATTAAAGTCCCAAATTATCTAATATTTTTAATTTATAAAGAATAAGTAAATAAATAAAATATAAAATGAACTCTTGGTTAAAAATACTCTAATTGAAATCTATATACTCCTTAATCAAAAAGAAATTTATAGTGACTCCTCCGGCTGACATGAACCTCCTCCTACTAACTATGATAATGAGACTTTATTTGCTAGATAATTTTCTTTGTTTTGTTTGTTTTCTTTTTCCATTTGTACAAAAAAAAATCTATAAATATTTGAAACTAAAAGAGAAATCATTGTAACCAAAAAAAATAAAAAATACACATGACCAAAAAGAATATATAATTTTTTTTTAGATTACTTCTTTGTAATTTTTTTTTCTCAGATTACTATCCTTTTGATTTTTGTTGATGTGACAAGCAAAAAAATCTAATACCACATCAGCAAATTATGAAAAATGTTAAATAGTGCATCCGATATACTAGTTATTATTGATAACTACTACCTCCGTTCATTTTTACTTGTTGTTCTAGAAAAAATATTTCTTCCTTTTTACTTGTGTTTTAGCAATATAGGTTATATTTTGTCTTTTATATCCTCCTTATTATTTTATTTTATTGACTAAATTTTGTATAATTGTTTTTGTTGAAACAATAAAATCTTTTTTATTGTATACAAATTTTGTTTGTTTTTAAATAAAATTTGTTACAATTTTTTTGAAATTAGATAATGTTTGTGAAAAAGAAGAAATTTATTGGTGGATTAAAAATATGATATATTTAAAAAAAGGTGATAATAGGAAAATAAGGTGCAAAAATATACTCCTCCTATTTTGGTCTTTTTTTTCTTTCTAAAACGACA
Organism: Trifolium dubium; assembly: GCA_951804385.1. Lineage (NCBI taxonomy): Eukaryota > Viridiplantae > Streptophyta > Magnoliopsida > Fabales > Fabaceae > Trifolium > Trifolium dubium. Next base: position 22,062,478 of record OX638072.1, on the reverse strand, counting down.
AGTAAAAATGAACAGAGGTAGTATTACCTTCGTTCCTTAATATAAGAATTTTTTTTTTTTTAAATAATTGGGTTTTCAATATATCTAATTTGAGATGGCAATAAGTAGGGTCGAACGCGGGTTTGAGATTACCCAAACCCAAGGGCACCAAAATACCACCTGAATCCGTTGGTTTCAGGTTTTTTTCACCTCGAACCCGCACTCACATTAACAAAAGCAATAAAAAATACGATAAATTCTACGAAATTACGGTCTACAACATGCTATTATTGTTTTCAACATTAAAATAGGAATAAAAAATAGTCTACAACTTGCTAATGTAAAAAGGGATAATTATATAATTTAATATATAACAGGTGTAGTTTCGGATTTCAGATATAGGTTTAACACCCCAAACTCAGTCAACTTGGATTTTATCCATTGACTTAGGTTCAGATTCAGGCGTGGCCCGCTGGTTTGAATTTCTTAACTAACTCTATATCTAATCCTAATCTATAATATGGACATGACATGATACATTGAAAACTCAATAAATCTAAAAAATAAATTTTTTCTTATATTAAAAATGGAGGGAGTAATTCTTAACATGGCACTATATGAAAAATGATAAGTAGTACCCTCGATACACTAGTTATTACCACCGTTCTAAAATAAGTGTTATACTTACTAAAATTGTTTGTCTCAAAATAAATGTCATATACTATTTATAACATTATTTTTTTTCTATTTTATCCTTTAAAACAATCATTAAGAAAGAGAAAAAGTTCACTCAAATGTCTACTTTTTATTATTTTAATGTCTACTACCAATAAAAAAAAAGAGTATTCTAGTAAAAATTATATTCTCTCTCTTTCATTTACACACATTGTATAATTTGGTCAACTATAATACTTAAAATGAGAGTACTATTATTGGTTACTAAAAAAAAGTCTTTATAAGTCAATCTTTTTTTTTTTTTTTTTTTGACAAGAATCTTTAAGTCATTGTTATTGTCAAAGTAAAATACTTTCATCATTATTTTCAAAAAAAACCTTTTCGTCATTGTCAAAAATCAACAGTACTACTCCACTTTCCCTTTTAACACTGTTTTTGACTTTTTGTTCGCGCGATTCCGTCTTCTCCTCAATGTCAGCTATCATCAGAGACCCTAACGGCAATCCCGCCACCGATCCCAACTCCACACCACCACCACCGGAACCCATCACCATAACCATCATCGACCACTCTCTCCCTTACGACACCCACAACCTCTACGACATAACCTTCGACTCCACCTTCACAATCCAAACCCTCTTAACCTCCACTCCTTCAATCGTCGACAATTGGTTCCTCGAAACCCTCCGTCTCCATTCCCCCTTCCCCATCCTCGTCGGCCTCGACATCGAATGGCGTCCCAACTTCCAACGCGGCCAATCAAATCGCACTGCCGTCCTCCAGCTTTGCATCAATAACCGCTGTTTAGTTTTTCAAATCATTCATTCCCCTTTTATCCCTACTTCGCTGGTAAATTTTCTCGCTAACCCTAATAACAGATTCGTTGGAGTTGGAATTGGAGAAGATGTTGAGAAGCTTCTAGAAGATTATGATATTAGTGTGGCGAATTTTGTTGATTTGAGGAACCTTGCTGCTGAGGTGTTGAATGATCAAGAGATGTTGAGGACTGGGATTAAGAGTTTGGCGGTTCGTGTTATTGGAAAGAGTGTGCAGAAACCTAAGAGGGTTTCGATGAGTAGATGGGATAATCCTTGGCTTAATAATGATCAGGTTAAGTATGCTACTGTTGATGCTTTTGTTTCGTTTGAGATTGGTCGTCGTTTATATTCTAATTCTAATCAGATTTGATTATGATGATTGTTGAAGTAATTCAAAGTTAAGACTTGAAGGTTTTTTTGATGTTGATTGTGGCTGTTTTAATTTGCTTTAGCTACTTTTCTATAAGCTGTTGAATCTTTTGTTATGTTTGTTTGATTCTATGTGGGTGTGATGGATTGAGTTATGATTGTGCCAGAATCTGAATTGAATTATATGCTGTTATTAGGTAAATAATAATGATAATGATATTTTAGCAAAAACTCGCACCGAACTATGTTAGTCGGCTAGTGGACCGAATGCTGGTGGTGAAAAAAAATTGATTTTTAACAAGAAGGAATCGAAAAATTTAATGTGAGTTCAAGAGTTTTCATTTGACAATTGATCCACTCCCATTCCTATGGCTTTGAAAACATAGGACTAAACTGATTTTAGTATTACTGTTAGTGTGTGTTACAGACTTACAGTCACAAGTATAATGGAAGTTTCTTGCTACAATAACTGCGTTTGGGTTGACTTATGAAGAAGTAACAAGTTACTATATGAACTTATTAAGGGTCTTTTTGCCAGTGTCAAATTATGAGTATATAACTATAACTATAAGCTCGTTTAAAAATTATAACCTGTTTGGTAATCTTTTATTCTCATGAGCTTAATTGTTATATTTACTAGCTTAATTCAATTAGCTTATAACCTATCGTTATTTCTTTCAATTTATCCTTATCATCTTATTTGAAAATTTTAAATATTAATTAGTATCCTTCATTTTTGTTCCCTTTCATTCCACTCCATTCCTTTGTATTCCATCAATCAAAACTGAGCCGTCCATTTTGTTGGAAAGAAAGTAGAAAGGAATGAAAACATGTAACTTAGACTAAAATTAGTCTAAGTTCATTGATCAGATTTCGTAATTTCCTTCCTTTCTACTTTTTTTCTTCCAATCAAAAGGACTCTTTGTTGGGTAGCATCTCAAAAGCAGCCCACTTAACAATCTCGAGTCCCCATGCTGTCCCACCCTCATCTTTTCCAAATAAATCAATTTTAAAATTCCACCTTATCCCTCCAGTCTTCTTCTTCACCACTAAAACACTAATTTTAGAATCACTTTTCCTAATCCAACAACATGACAACCAACAACCCCCTAACTCCCTACCTCATCACCCAGTCTAAACTCAACCTCCCTTTCAACACCCACAAACTCTACAACATCACCTTCGATTCAGCCCAAACTGTCCAAACCATCCTCACCTCTTCCCCTGACCACGTCGATGCCTGGTTCATCGAAACCAGAATCCTTTGTGTCCCTTCTCCCATCATCGGCCTCCACATCGAATGGAGTCCAAACTCAAACACACCCGCCACTCTCCAACTCTGCCTCAACAACATCTGCCTTGTTTACCAGATCATCCACTCTCCCTATGTTTGCTCCTCCATCTCTAACTACCTAGCAAATCCTAACTATAGATTTGTCGGAGTTGGGATGAAAGTCGGTGTTGAGAAGCTTGGATCAGATTACAGCCTCCATGTAGCGAACTATGTTGACTTGCGTGATCTTGCTGCTGAGAAGCTTCATGATCCAGAGATGTTGAGGAGTGGGATGAAGATGTTGGCGGAACGTGTTCTTGGGAAGGTTGTTGAGAAGCCGCAGAGTGTTGCGATGAGTAGGTGGGATAGTCCTTGGCTTAATGATGATCAGGTTAAGTATGCAACTCTTGATGCTTATGTTTCATTTGATATTGGACGTCGTCTCTATGCGCGCTAATTGGGTTTGATTTCAATGATTTATGTGTGTCATGGTGTGGTTTTATCTTTGTGATTTGTGCTGTTGATGACAGTTTAATATTTCTGAATTTTGGAGTGAAGTAGTATTTCTGGATCTTGGAGTGAAGTAATTGAAACTTAAGATTTGAAGGTTTTAATATTGTTTGTGATTGTTTATGGTTTTCTTTCTTTACTTTTCTATGTGTTGACTTTTTGAGATAACTGTGCTATGTAATTTCTGTTCAGTTTTTTGTTAAAGTTGTGATTTTGATTCATTTCAATTGAAAAATAATATAATTTTATGCACATGTACTTCTAAAGAGATTGAACGCACCTAGTTACTTACCAGTTAGAAAAGAGCACTTTGTTGTAGTAGTATCATATGGTCAAGGGTCAAGATGTTGTTCCCACATAATGAAATTGTTGCTGCTCTGTATTTTCCTTAATTCCAAATGGATAGTACTGTATCTGTATTATGTAAGTACCTGATCACTTCACAATTTTGCAAGTACATGTGCTTCAAAGATGAAATATAAGAATCTGAAAATATTCTTCTTAATCATAAAAGTTAATGCATGATTGAGTCCCTACCCAATCCTCGTTGGCCTCAACATCGAATGGCATCCCAACTTCCAACGCGGCCAACGCCAATCAAACAAAACCACCGTCCTCCAGCTTTGCATCAATAACTGCTGTCTAGTTTTTCAAATCATTCATTCACCTTTTATTCCTACTTCACTGTTATATTTTCTCGCTAACCCTAAAAACAGATTCGTTAGAGTTTGGAATTGGAGAAGATGTTGAGAAGCTTCTAGAAGATTATGATATTAGTGTGGCGAATTTTTGTTGATTATGAGGTGCTTGATGATCAAGAGATGTTGAGGACTGGGATTAAGAGTTTGGTGGTTCGTGTTATTGGAAAGAGTGTGGAGAAACCGAAGAGGGTTTTGATGAGTAGATGGGATAATCCTTGGCTTAATAATGATCAGGTTAAGTATGCTGCTGTTGATGCTTTTGTTTCGTTTGAGATTGGTCGTCGTTTATATTCTAATTCTAGTCAGATTTGATTTCAATAATTTCTTTTGTTAGTTTATTATACTTGGATAACAGACTACTGGTTTAGTAATTTTAGTATTTATGTTTTTCAATATATTCTATGGTAACCTACCTTTGTTTTGATAAGCTAGTAGATATTCTAATCAAAGTCTAGCCTCCTTTTGTTACTTTGTATTTCTCTGTTTGATTGATTGATATTGTTAGCATCTTTGCGTCCTTGTTTGGTGTTGTTGTTTTGTTTATGTGATTTCTGTGTTGAACATTACATACATGAATGAAGGAATGTGTTATATTTTGGAAATTTTACTTGTGTGCTTGTGTATGTGTTATTAAAAGTAAGTATGTATCACTGTCACTTATATGAGCTTATGAACAACTTATATGAGCTTGTTTAATGGTAGCACACTAGCGCCTAACATGGGTCGTTTGAGAGAACTTACAACACATCTCATAAGATGGTCATAAGTTGTTTTGAGCATAGTTTATGCTAATAGTTTGAACTTGTCTTCTCTTTGACTATAGAAATAACTTATACACAAATCACTTATGATATTCAAATGGGATCTTAGTAGTTGTTTGAAGTTAAGGCTATGTTTGAATCGTTTAAAACAAACGAAGCGGAATAGCATGGAATGGAGTGGAGCGGAATGAAATTTAACATAAACTTCATTACATTATTTGGATATTTTAATTGTCAAGCTCCATTCCATTGCATACACTCCAAATTGGAGGGGGGATGAAAATTTGAAGAGGATTGGATGGAATGGAATGGAATGTGATCATTGAGTTCCATTCCACGCCATTCATTTTATATAAATCCAAACAATGAAATTTTATTATATATCCCTCCACTTCATTCCATCTCACTATATTCCATAAATCCAAAGAGCCTAAAAGTACATGCTAATTAACAATTGATGAATGATATGGTGTTGAAAGTGCAGTAACGAGTGAAAAATGGTGAAAAGTTCTTAAAGTTGATGTGTCTAAGAAGAACACATTAAAACTGGGTTAAGCAACTTCAATTGAGTTCACAGTTGGAGATGCTCTAAAGAGGCGTTTGTTTCACAATAATCAAAATTGATTCCTAAAATAACTTTTCAAATAATATAATGATGAGAACCTTATGGTTGTGCAATTTCTTTTTTGGATTGAATTTTTTTGGATAGAATTAGAAAGAAAAAAAAAAACAGATGCAAAACTTGGAAGTTCAATTGACTTAGTGCTTGTTGAAATAGATTTTGCTTTCACGCCTAAGTAGAAATCTTGAATTGAAAAATACATACTCCGAGTGTGTTTGATTTGCTAAAAAACAAAAGATTGGATAGAACAACTTTTGTTGTACCTTGTTTGATTTAATTTCTGATTATGAGATTGGACAAAATAGATAGCAAGGGACATGACAAAATTAAGAATGTTTGTCTTTCACTAAACCACATGACAACTTTTTGTCTACTTACAACTATAAAAAATATAAATTTACCATTTTTATATTTAAATATAAAACTTTATTTTAATAAGTGATTTTTTTTTCCTCTTATACTATAATATGTGACGGAAGAAGTATACAAACTTATTTGGGAAAATAGGCTAATACCCCCTTGTAAAGTATGCAAATTTTACAATACCCCCCTGTAATTTTTTTTTTTGAGAATTCCCCCCTGTAAAGTTTGATTTTTTGCAATACCCCCCTGGATTCAATTAACCACAATAAAACCCCCGCAAAATAAAACCGCCGCAAAAAAAACTGCCGCGAAATATAATTTTAGCGGGGGTTTTAAACCGCTGCAAAATAAAAACCGCCGCAAAAAATTATTTTTGCGAGGGTTTTAAACCGCCGCAAAACAAAACCGCCACAAAAAACAATTTTAGTGGGGGTTTTATTATAGTTGATAGAGTCCAAGGGGGTATTGCAAAAATTCAAACTGTACAAGGGAGAATTCTCAAAAAAATAAATTACAGGGGGGTATTGCAAAATTTGCATACTTTACAAGGGGGGTATTAACCTATTTTCCCAACTTATTTTATCTCTTTTTCTACACCTTATCATAAATACTATGATAAAACATCAATAAATTCTCTCTTAAAAAATAAACTTGTAAAAATAACATATACTATCAATAAATACAATTCACTTTCTTAATTCTCTTGATTTAACCCTTAAAAATGCTTTTTGAAGCACTTGTTCCATTAGAAATTCTAACGTTTAGTTCATTTATTGGCTCTTGGTTCATAGCATCTCAAAAGCAGCTCCCCTTAACCCTTCCGAGTCCCCATGCTGCCATGTATCAACACTCATCTTTTCCATATAAATCAACCTTCGAAACCCACCATATCCATCTCACACTCTTCCTCACTTCAACTTTCAAAATGTCACTTTTCCTTGCTGACCGTAACCTCACACCACCCACCAACATTACAATCAACAACCCCCCAACACCCTACCTCATCACCTACTTTCAACTCGGCCTCCCTTTCAACACTCACAAAATCTACAACATCACTTTCGATTTAACCCACACTGTCCAAACCCTCCTCACCTCTTCCCCTGACCACGTCGATTGCTGGTTCGTCGACACTCGAATCCTATTCACCCCTTCTCCCATCATAGGCCTCCACATTGAATGGAGTCCAAACTCAAAAACACCTGCCACTCTCACACTCTGTGTCAACAACATCTGCCTTGTTTACCAGATCATTCACTCTCCCTATGTTTGCCCCTCCATCTCTGTCTATCTAGCAAATCCTAACTATAAATTCGTTGGCGTTGGGATGAAAGCCGGCGTTGAGAAGCTTCGATCAGATTATAGTCTCCATGTGGCGAATTATATTGATTTGCGTGACCTTGCTGCTGAGACGCTTGGTGATCGAGAGATGCTGAAGAGTGGGATGAATCGTTGGCCAAACGTGTTCTTGGGAAGGTTATTGAGAAGCCACAGCGTGTTTTGATGAGTAGGTGGGATAGTCCTTGGCTTAATAATGATCAGGTTAAGTATGCAACTCTTGATGCTTATGTTTCATTTGATATTGGACGTCGTCTCTATGCGCATCGTCGTCCCTATGCGCGCCGATCGGGTTTGATTTCAATGATTTATGTGCGTCATGGTGTGGTTTTATCTTTGTGTTTTTTAGTGTTGTTGATGCCGATTATATATTTCTTGGAGTGAAGTAATTGAAACTTAAGATTTGAAGGATTTAATATGATTTGTGATTGTTTCTGGTTTTATTTCTTTACTTTTCTATATGTTGTGAATGTTTGAGATAACATTATGTAATTTTATGTTCAATTTTGTGCTAAAAGCATGATTTCATCCATTTCAATTGACAAAACATAGGATTTTATACCTATTAGCATTTTGTTGCGTGCGTTGTTTCATGGTGGCTTTGTAATTGCTATATTTTTACACTATAAAAATGGGGAGAAACGATAATGGTGACTTTGTTGACCATTTTCTTGCAGCTGATTAACGGACCATTGTTTTAAATCTTGATAGTAATATCATGATAATAGTACTATCATGTTTTGACCTATATTTTTTAATAATATATAAATGTAAATTTTAACATATAAGATATTATTTGATTTATTTTGATTAGTATTTACAAAATATCAAAATTGTGAATTGACGTACGTACAATGATCAAACAGAGTCTTATAGGGACGGAGGTAATAGTTTGTAAGCTCATTTTAGGAAGAAAACAAAGATCTATTTGGCAACAATTTATTTTCATTAGTTTATAATTTATTTTAATTATCATGTGACTTTAATTTTAATTTGATAAGCTAATTCAATTAGTTTATATCTTATTTGTTCTTTCAATTTTACCCCTAATATTATATTTGAAGATAATAAAATATTTATTATATTTATATCATATTTATGTCATTCAACCTTATTTCATAGAATACTACAAATATATTAAGTTAGTCTACAAGTTATAAGTTAACTTATAAACTACCTAATTTAGTCATTTGTTACAATAGTTATCTTATAAATTATTTGCTATTTTTTACTAAACTGAGCGTTATTACTGAGCTCAATGAGAATATAATACATGTATTGAGTAAGTTCAGGCATGGATGATTGTGAACACTCAACTATTTGTGTGTGGGTCACTATGAAGTGGAGATGATTAATATGTTCATGATATCATTTCTTATGGCAGATGGTTAATATGTTCATACACAAAGGATTAAGATGTTCAAATAACATATGGCAAAGGAAGAAAATTGTTCTAACTTATGTACTATATAATGGTACGATAATATTGTTCGTTTTACTCTGGAATAAACCACACTATGTTTTGATGTATTGTTACGTTTATTTTGAGTCACGCATATGAGCTCTCACAATTTTGTCATTTGTAAAATGTCTCGTTGGGTGAAGAATTTGAGTGTTGTATATAAATGACTCTGGCCTTGATTTCCAATGAAAAACTTTTTGGATGTACCAGAACAAATAATTTGTTGGGATAAATTTTTATTGTTTTATATAGTTTATTATTGTTTTTCATATATATATATATATATATATATAAATATATATTGGTCGTTGCTCGATCGATTCGATCTGTTTGACTTATTTAAATTTGAGTTTCTTTACTGTTTTGTTATTTTAAGTTACGTTGAATATATAAATTATATGAATAGCAAACATGTGCATCAGAGTTAAAAGAAAACAATTTGAATCAGTTTATTGCACAAAAACGAATGTTTTGGGAAGAAAAGGGAAAAGAACACGTACAGAAGACATATTGAAAAAAAATTAAACTAAAACATAATATATAAATAAAGAAAAAATAATAATTTTCTTTCAAAGTATAAGGCAATATATATGTTTTCTTTTTTTGAGTAATAAGGGCAATATAAAAATATTTCGGATTGACATTATTGTTTTTGTAGGCATGAATGGTGTGTTTTTTGGGGCCATTATTTCCTAAGATCATAACTATTCGAGATAATAACTTTCGAAATAAATATTATAATTTTTTAAAAAGTCTACATGTTTGAATTTATTTTAGATGATAGGATAGCAAAGAGCAACCCTAGAGATATAATAATAAACTAAACTATATAATATCAGTAAAAATAAACAAAGAAAATAAAGGGGGGACATAAACCAAAACCTTTTAATATATAAAACTAAAATTGAATAAACTAAATTCATAGCGACGCGAACTTGAATTTCTTTAAATACATGTTTGAAACTAACATGCATGAAAACCCTCTATAAAATCAAAATAAAAAGACAAAAAACAAATGATAACAAAGAAGATAAAGACTCCTTATTATATATATAAAAAAGATAACATAATAATTCAAATACTCAAATCTTCTTCCACAATATAGCAATGCGGTTAATGTGTCATAAACAATAATTTTTTAAACCCGGCCTATTGTATATGTGGAAGAAGATTTGAGTTTGTTTGTTAAAGAAATTAAGATCCGTAGACTAAAAGCGGTTTGGAAACACATTAAAATTTGAAAATCCCAGCATTGATAAATCAGGCGAATCTTCAAAAGTAACTTGCAAGTCATCAGCCAAATTGGTCTCTGGTTCTTGAGCAAGCTGACCCATATTGGCTAGCTGATTATCTCCCCCACTCACAACCTCTTGGACATGACCAATATTTTCATGTTCATTTGTTTCATTCATCACTTCATTTCCATTTCCAACTTGCTCTTGTGCTTTGATTTGAAGTTCCTTCATCTTTCGGTTGATTATCCTAAGATTCTCATCAATAAGAGAAGATAAATCTTTCAGATCAACGATCTATCAAATTCCTTATTTTTCTGCCTTTGTGTCCTTAACTTGTCGTTGGCTTTATCAATGCTTTTTCTTAGAAAGACCTCCTGATCTATCAAATTTTTATTCCGCTCTAGTCCAGGTAAACTCTCAAACTTTGATAACACATTTCTGACTCCTGAATCTGATGGCCAAACTTCTTCTTGCAGATTGTTATTAGCATAGATTATTGCGCATGCATCTATTCCACAAAGAGTGGTAATCTCATAGAGCTTCTTCTTTATACCTATTAAAAAAAATAGTTAATTCCATAATTCATATATTATTTATGGTAAATTTATAAATTACTAATTGAAAGCTAAAGCATAAATTTGTACAACTTTAAAATTATAACCACATAAAAAACAATAGAAAAGATGGCAACAAATGATGATTCTAATGAATTCTATATTATTTATCATTTTAGAACGATAAAATGTGTATAAGATGCAAGCATAAACAAGATTTATTCAAAGGAGAGGATAATTTCTAACCATTTTTCCTCTTTCGAAATGTTTCTCGCCTTTTCGAGTCACATGCAATGTAAGCAAGTTTCACCTTTTTCCTACCCATAACAGTGATGATCAAGAAACAAAACAGAAATTCTTAAAATTGTTTTTGTTATGTATATTTGTTTTTCAATTGTGCTATTATATATATACAAATTTGAGAAACATCTAGTATGACTTAGACTAAGAATAACTTTAGAATAAGAATGATAATAATTATTAGGATATTTTATATATTATTTTTGAAACTGCAATTTTTTTTGTCAAAATCTTATATTTAATATGCAAGATAGAGTTTAAATCAATTCTAATATACTATCAATATTAATATCACAAAAATATATTTTGACTGAATTTCTTTTTTGACTAAATACTATAGAAATATATTAGTCAAAATCACAAAAAAAAAATACATTTTGACTGAAATTCTTTTGTTGACTAGACATTGTAGAAATATATTACTAAAAGAAATTTATAATAATCTTTTTTCAAGTAAATTACTTTTACAATTATTTTAAAAGTCACTTATTCATTTAAAAGATTATTGACCATAATTTTTTTGGTCAAGTAGCCTAGCGGCTAGAAATTCCACTTTTAAAGTGGAGAAGTGGGATGACCGGGGTTCGAACCCCGTCCCCTGCATATAAAATGCGGTGTCCAACCAATTGATGGCCCTAGACCCTAGACCCTACCCCGTGATGGCCCTACCTAGGAACTCCTAGATATGAGACCCCGTCTAAACTCCTAACCTAAACAAAACACTCAACGTTGCTTTTTCTTTTCTCGATTTGATATGTTTTATTTGGACAAGAGACACACTCTTCCGACTCAAACTAACTCCGTACCTAAAGGCTTAGGAGAAGTAACAATTACAACTCTAACAAATAGTCCTTCACTTGAATCAGGAAGATACAAGCAAGGCTCACAAACAAAGAACAAATAATAAAGAACAAAGAAGACTAAACCTTAAACACACGCTTTGAGAACACACACGGTTTAGCTTGCTTTTTAGGGTCTGTCATTACATTAATTTATACTACTAGGGTAGCACGGTTTTGGGCTTCAGACATCCCTTGGACGTTGTAAGGTCCAGGTCTAGAATCTTCTAGCACAAGAAATCTTCTTCAAAAAGAAATCAATATCACCTTTTAAAATATATCTAGGCAAGACCGCCTTAGTCAGCAACAAAGGTTAAAATAAAACTTCAAGCGAATCTTGTAAAAGATTGCATAAAATAATAAAACGCGAGCTGGCGCGTAGTAACTGATCACTTAATGTTGTTCCATATGCTACAACATTTGACCAAACTTCTGTGATCTTAAGCAACTGACCGCACATTTGGCTAATATATGTTTTTGCAAAATGTAGCCAATCTTCAAAACTCAACAATCTCCCCTTTGGCAAAGTTTTGGCTAAAACATTTTAAAGCCAGTTCTTGGAGAGATAAAAACAATTTTCCTTCCAACACTATAGGCATAAAAAAAATCATAGTAGATTGCGAGAACACCTTCAAGACGGCTCTATGGTCAAAGATAACTTACACGTAGAATCAGAGACATGCACCAGCAAAGAACACATTTAGCCTCACGAACAAACAGCCTCTCACATAGTGAGTTCATAGAGAGAGGAGATAAATGCCTTTGGAAAAAATAAATTTCCACAAGTAGAGATAAGTAGATAACTACTCCCCCTCAAAACATGCATGCGTAAGTATATCATAAAGATATTCGCTCCCCCTCAAGAAAGATACGCACACGTACCACCATAGTACCACCAAATGACAGATGTTAGAGCATTTGTCAGATCTTCAACAAATAATTACTACTCCCCCTTTTTAGCCACAAATTATGGCAAACAGAATCCATGCATAAGAAACAAACTTAGAGTAGCATCCCCATCAGGGAAATATCACAGAGTGCATAATACAACCCATAAGCACACAGAGGTGCATTAGAAATCCAGGACATAAACAAAACATCAAAAAGAAAATCAGAACATATTAGAGTTAAACAGAGATAGACTCATCAGAGTCATCTGACATCTCCTCAATATCACCAGCAGCAGAAGCATTTTCTTTTCCTCCTTCTTCTTCCTGAACTTCCTCAATATCCTCATCTTCAGCTTCCTCTTCAGCCTTCAAAGCTGCAATAACCCTGTCAATCTTCAACTTTCTGGCCCCAAGAGCCATACTGGTCTCAGTAAGATCAACAATCATTTGTTTTCTGCTGAGCACACCAGATGACTGGACAGAAGTACCAGCTAAATCAGCAGCATTTGACACTGTTAGCAACCTGCAATCCATAGACAAAGGACTTAGCCTTTTACATGGCTCATCAGTCCCAAGCAAAATATCTGGATGTTGCTGGAGAATTATACCACATAGAAGAGTGGAAAAAGAAATTGGGAACTTGATAGCATAAGATTTAGCATGCTGCAGAACTTGATAGTAAATATAAGAACCAAAATCAAATGGAGTTTTAGTACCAACAGCATAGATGATCTTGGCCATACCAGTAGCAACAAAATTGGAATGAGTGGTTGGAGTCCAATTTGAAGCAGCAATTTTGTTCAGCACAGCATACCGAGGAGAGAGCTTAGGAGAGGACAAATGTCAAGGCCAATGCTTAAACTTGTTACATGTTATAGCCTTGTAGATGGTATCATCTGTCACCTCCAACTCAGGAGTCTCCTCAACAGACCTTTCAAGGTATGTGTTGATAACCAGAGGGGAGAAATTCACACACTTGCCCCTAACAAAAACTTTCCTGTACTCAGAATTCCTAACATCATCACAATCTTCAGACACATTTACCAAAAACTTCTTACCAGCTTGTCATAACAAAAATCCAGATTCTTCACATTCTTTATCAAACAAGCATGAGTTAGCAACTCCACAAGCTCTTGACAGTTAAACACATCCTCTTTCAGATTTCTTTCCAAACCAAGCCTTCTATGGTAGATAAACTTCCACCTAGCAGAACCACTTTCCAGATGGAAAGACACATTATTCAGAGGTGCTGGAGGTATATAGATAAAGATACTTTCATACCCTTAATTGTCATCCTAGATGCTTTGCTAGAAGTGGCAGCATCTGTCTTAGCAACCTCAAAATCAGAATCACTTGTAGGTGGATCTTTTCTCTTCAAATTCTTCTTTCCTGGAGAAGATTGAGGCACAACCTTGCTCCAACCTTTAGGGGGACCATACATGGGCTTCTTCCTAGTGTCAGCTTTCTTCTTCTTGCCGTCTCGGGCACTTTCAACCACAACAGGTGTACTTTTGATGGATTTGCTCCTTGTCCTACGAGCAACACCTGTCATAGGGGTTTCCTCCACAACCCTTTCTTCAGAACCATCTTCTTCCACCAAAAGCACATCATCTAGCATCTCATTATCATCCTTAGCACCACTAACATCCTCCTGAGTCTCAATTTCTTGAGTCTAAGGCTCAGGTGATCCTTCCACATGAACACTCTCAGTAGCAAGAGTGTATGGGACCACAGTGGTCTCAACATTGGCTTGTGCCAAAGATGCATAAGCATCTGGCATAACATCTGTCTCCTTATCAATAACAGGATCATCAACTTCATTTTTACCAGTTTCAACAAATTATTCAGCAACTTATTTTGATTTTTCATCAATCTAATTGTCATCTACCTTAGGATTATCAGGACCTAGGGTTTCAATAGCATAATCAATAGTAGCATTACCCTCACTAGGGGTATCATCAAATTCATCATTATTAGGTTCCACAACAGTCGTGACAAAAATATTTTCCTTACAATAAAGGTCATGCATGCTTAATCCTACTCGCTGAACAATATAGGGTTTTGATTTCTTACCTTTAGATTTAGAACCCTTATTCTTTGCAGAAGACGAAGAGGCTTTTCTGGTACTCTTTTTCTTCGACACCAACACTTTAGCACGTTTTGTAGTTAAATTAGAACTTGGTACCATAACAAGAGGTTGAGCATCAGTAATAACCGTCGCAGGATCCTCTTGTTAAGTGATAGGATCGGAAACAGAATCAAACGTAAAGTAGAAGATTGATCGTGCATTGTGGAGGGAGAAGTGGAGTCAGTCATGGTGATGAATTGTTGTTTGAGTGAGCGAGAGAGGAGTAAACTGTGAATGATGTTGAAACGGGCGAGAGAGAAGTTGAGAGTATGAAAAAGTAAAGTTGTAACGTGTGGGAGAATATCTTAAGGAAGGTTGAGAAGCTTTTCCTTGATTTGCGTGCACTAAACGGTTGTGGTGAGAGAAAACAACTGCTGCACGCCTCCCACAAAATAACTGCTACAATTCTTCAATTTGGCAGATACCTAACTTATCTCTTAATTTTTCAAATTGTGTAGTATCAAGGGCTTTAGTAAAAATATCTGCTACTTGCTCTTCAGTTGCAACATGCTCAAGAGTGATGACTTTTTCTTCAACTAAATCTCTAATAAAATGGTGTCTAATATCAATGTTCTTGGTCCTGCTGTGATGTATAGGATTTTTAGAAATATTAATGGCACTCAGGTTGTCATAAAATAATGTCATAGCATCTTGCTTGACATTGTACTCACTCAGAATCTGTCTCATCCAAACTAATTGTGCACAGCTACTTCCAGCAGCTATGTACTCAGCTTCAGCTGTGGATAAAGAAACACAATTTTTCTTCTTACTGAACCATGATATAAGATTGTTGCCTAGAAAGAAACATCCACCAGAGGTACTCTTTCTATCATCAGCACTTCCAACTCATTCAGCATCATAGTACCCAATCAACAAAGTATTATTCCCCTGGGTATATATTATCCCATAATCACTGGTACTGTTGACATACTTCAAAATTCTCTTTACCTGAGTCAGATGACTCATCTTTGGCTCAGCTTGGTACCTAGCACATACTCCGACTGCAAATGTAATGTCTGGCCTACTTGCAATAAGATATAGGAGACTTCCTATCATACTCCTGTACAGACTTTGCTCAACATCTACACCTTTTTCATCCTTTGATAATTTCACATGTGTGGGAGCTGGAGTTCTTTTAGGAGTATCATTCTCCATACCAAATTTCTTGACAATGCTTTTAGCATACTTGCTTTGGGAGATAAAGATAGTGTCTTCCATCTGTTTCACTTGAAGACCAAGAAAGAAATTTAGCTCACCTACAAGACTCATCTCAAATTCAGATTACATTTGCTGAACAAAATGCTCCACCATCTGGTCAGACATTCCACCAAACACTATGTCATCAACATAGATTTGTGCAATCATTAACTTTCCTCTTACATCTTTTACAAACAAAGTTTTGTCATTTCCTCCCTTCCTGTAGCCATGAGTTACCAAGAATTCAGTAAGTCTCTCATACCAAGCCCTAGGAGCTTGCTTCAACCCATATAGGGCTTTCTTCAACTTGTAGACATGATTTGGAAGACCTGGATCAATAAAGCCTTTAGGCTGTTCCACATAGACAACTTCATTTAAATATCCATTGAGGAATGCATTCTTGACATCCATCTGATATAGCTTGAATTTGAGGATGCAGGCTATTCCTAATAACAACCTAATGGATTCCAGCCTAGCTACAGGTGCAAAAGTCTCACCAAAATCTACTCGTTCAATCTAAGCATAACCTTGAGCAACAAGTCTGGCTTTGTTCCTTGTGATAGTACCATTTTCATCTGACTTGTTCTTGAATACCCACTTTGTTCATATGACATTCACATTATCTGGTCTAGGAACTAAATCCCACACATCACTCCATTTGAACTGAGTTAATTCTTCTTGCATTGCATTTATCCAGAATTCATCAGTTAGAGCCTCCTTGACATTCTTAGGCTCAAAGTTTGATATAGAACAGGAGTTTGATATATCATTGTTTCTCCTTCTAGTTGTGATCCCTTGATTTGGACCTCCAATGACTTGATCTATAGGATGGTTCTTCTGTATTCTTATAGATGGTCCTTTGTTGGGAGATGTAGTCTCTGAACTAGTCTCTTCAGAATCTTGAATATTTATGTCTACATTTCTGCCTCCCCCTGAGTGTCACCTGTTGAGTTAGATGTGCTATCATGTGGCACAACATCATTACCACAGTCATCTATCACAACATTTATAGACTCCCTCATTGTTCTGGTTCTGGAATTGAACACTTTATAGGCTATGCTATTATTTGAATAACCTAGAAAAATTCCTTCATCACTTTTGGCATCCATCTTTCTTCTTGGTTCTCTATCTGCTAGGATATAACACTTACTACCAAACACATGAAAATGTTTCACTGTTGGTTTTCTGTCCTTTCATAGTTCATATAAGGTAGTAGATGTACCTTTCCTCAATGTTACTCTGTTATGAATGTAACAGGCTGTGTTCATGGCTTCAGGCCAGAAATAAAAAGGTAGTTTCTTGGCATGTAACATGACTCTAGCTGATTCTTGCAAAGTTCTGTTCTTCCTTTCAACTATACCATTTTGCAGAGGAGTAATAGGTGCAGAGAAACTCATGAAATATTCCTTTAGCAGTGCAAAACTCAGAGAACCTACCATTCTCAAATTATTTCCCATGGCCACTTCTGATTCTGACTATGTTGCACTCCTTCTCTCTTTGGAGTTGTAAACAAAGATCTTTAAACTTTTCAAAGGTGTCAGACTTTTCTTTAATAAAGTTTATCCATGTGTATCTGCAGAAATCATCAACAATAAAAAAGGCATACTTTGTACCACCTAGGTTTTCAACTTGCATAGGTCCCATCAAGACCATATGTAGTAACTCAAGGACTCTGGATGTTGCCAATTGTTGCAGCTTTTGGTGAGGCATTTTGGTCTGTTTTCCCACCTGACATTTTCCACAAATACTTCCTTCTTGAATATAAAGGTTTGGTAAACCTCTGATAGCTCCTTCAGCAATAGCTTTCTTTATGCTTCTAAGATTCAAATGTCCAAGTTTTTGATGCCAGAGTTTCACTTCATCTTCTTTGGCTATTAAACATGTAGATAGCACAGTTTTGTCTTGTGAGATCCATAAGTAACAGTTGTCTTTTGATCTCACAGCTTGCATCAGGGTATCACCTTCACCAATTGTCACTAAACATTCACTCTTTGTAAAGTTGACATTTAACCCTTGATCACATAACTGACTGATGTTGATCATATTGGCAGTTAGTCCTTTTACATGAAGAACTTTGTCAAGTTTTGGTAGACCTTCATTCACCAGTGTTCCTATACCCTTGATCTCTCCCTTGGCACCATCCCCAAAGGTCACAAAGCTGGTAGCATGTGGTACTACATCTGTCAAATACTGTTCTACTCTAGTCATATGCCTGGAACACCCGCTTTTAAAGTACCAATAACTTCTAGATGAAGCTCTCAGAGATGTGTGAGCAATTTGAGCAGTCTCATTACACGTTATCAACAATATTGCTTGTGAATTGGTCACTCTTTTTCTTCCATTCCTTCTTGATGCTTGTTGGTTTTTTTTAGATAACAACATTGATGTGCAAGTATACACAGTCAACTGCAGCAAGTAATAACTAAAGAGTGTGTCGAACCCACAGAGAATATTTTAAGGGTTATGCATTCCAAGTTCATTCAAAGTGTTTTAGTCTATTGTAATGGTAACAAAACATGATTGGTTTTTAATACAATAAATTAAATAGCAAGAATGTAAATTGATGGTTGAAAACAAAGATAAAAGGGTAGCTGAAATCATGATCCATTTAATACATGAACGAAGCATAGTGAATGATAACTACTGTCGTGCCATCTGTGAGCAAGCTTGCCTTGTGGTGTATGTCTACAACGTAAGATAGTAAAATAGGGTATAATGGACTGGCTCTGTTGAGGTCACTATTAATCCCATTTTAGTTCAGAAAACACTTGCTTGTTTGGTGTCTCACTAAGGCCCTTAACTTATCCATAAGAAAAGGTAGGGATTACATGTTTGCTCCCAGTTAACCTTATTAACTTTATTATTTCCATTAACATGCTAAATGTCTCTACAAATGCAACTTGTATTTAAATCTAAGTTGATCAGTCAAAGAAATAAATGTATTTTCATAAAAACATAAAGTTAAAGATGACACAATAACAATCATTCATTCACATAAAGACTTCATTCATTATATTAAACTTCACATAATTTCAACTACAAAAGAGTTTAGCTCAGATTGAGCATGAAAACAACAACAATAATAACAAGCAAAGTAGTGATACCCATTACAAAGCAATAGATACTCCTAGAGACAATGTCGTGCCTCTCGTTATCACCGATCGTCTCTTCGGATGCTGGAACGGCGCTGCCTTCTCTCTTCTTCTTCAATTCCTCTCTTTAGGGTTTTCAAGCACTCCCAAAAATGATTTAGGGTTGTGTATTTATAGGCATATCCTTCTTGGATCGGGTGCAACCTTAAATGAATGATATAAGGCCCAAGAAATAAGGAGTATTCCTTTTGCATGGACCACTAATCATAATACAATCATTTGTGATGTTGACAGCTGGCAAGCCAACCATCATCCTTATCCTCAAAGAGATGCCTTTTACAATGTTGTACTACAAACCCTTATTTTTTGTGCTTGTGGCGCTTGATTTGTTGACTTATACGGATCATAATGTCTTGACATTGATTATCAGTAGATACCTTTGATGACGATCCAAAACCAGATAACATGCCTTAACATAAATTGCCTCTAAACTAACTCTTTTTCACAAAAATTACAGAATTATTCATATTACATAGTTCTAGACAGAAAAACTAAATAAACTGTAACAACTCACTATAATTATTAGAAGAAACTATAATTAGAGATGTATTTGCATGGGAGTAAATATAATGAGTTGTTAAGTTAATGAACATTGGTAAGTAATTGGGCCTTGATTAGGAAAACACTATAACTTAATTGAGCCCATTTTCTTGATAAGGACCACTATTTTCCTTCATTCCTATTCATTTTCCAAAACAGAATAAGAGTTCTATATCTCTCCACTCACTCATCTCTCTCTCTCGTCCTCACCCTCTCAAACCCCACCATTCCTCTTCTTCTTTCCAAAGCTTGCATGTCATAGATGAAAGCTCTAAAACACAAAGCCACCAACATCATAGTTCCTCCATTTTTCATTAGCTTTACAATGAACCAAGAGGCAATGATTGAAAACCAGTTTTACCCCAAATCAAAGAGTGAGAATAACAAGCATGTGAAGTTAGAACTTATGGGAATTGTTAGAATCAAGGTAAGATTCTCTCCAAATCACCTTATTTTGCTTAAATCCGTGCCCTAATAATCAATCCTAAACTGAGTTTCATCTTCTATGAGGGTTTTGAGAATTAAGAAGCAATGGGTAAAAGTTTTGAAGCTGAAATTGGAAGAGTTGTCTCAAACCCGTTTTTGGAAACCACCCTTCACTAAAACAGTAAGTTCTCTCTCCTCGTAACTCCGATTGAGATGATTATTTTTGGAACGATTAGCTAATTTAAATACAGTCGTTTGGGTACCGGCCATGTGGGATTTGATGGAGGAATGAATTCTATGCGAATTTCTGAAGCAGGAGGTTCAACACAGGATTTTTACAGAAAACGTGTTGGTACATACCTGTATTAAAAAGGTAATAACTCTTTCCATACAACTCTGATTTGAGCGATCATGGAACTATTGGAAAGCTAACGAAATTATCTTTGTTTGGGTACCAATTTCATGGAATTTGGTTCATAATTGAGGTCTGTAGGCGCTCCAAAGTTGAGGGTCTGATGAGGAGTTTATGCAGAAAGTTCTAGTTACCGGAATGGAAGACTTTAGCTATAAGTGATGTGTTTCGCAGAGTTTCGGAGATGCAGATAGTATAGTTAAAGCTCAACTTTGAGGTGGGTTCTTTAGGATAAGATTAGTTAGTAATAGTATTCTTCCCCTTAATTTATGAATGTGCATTATAATATCTAGGTTTATATTTAGAGAAAATTGTAGTAAATGATAAATGAGCTAGTTCTCATACCCATGCTCATTCTTACTATGAATTTTACATGTTTGATGATGGTTGTTAACTGTATGATGGATTAGGAACGAATGGGTGATTAAAATCTTGATTTTGAACTTAATTTTCTGGATAAACTTTATTTTTGAAGCCCAATCGATCCTAATGCATAAGCACTTGATTTCCAATTATTAGACGTGTTACATAAGTTAGAAATGAGATTTAGACATTATTAGATTAGAATTATGCAGGCTACACTAGTACAACTTTCCTATATGGGATATTGGGTAGGTACAACTATTATTCTTTTATGATTAGAAGCGATCATGGATTGTTATTCTCCTTATACCATCAAAGAAAAAGTTAAATACACTTCTATGGAATTTATTTATAAACTCCAGGTGTTAGGGATTCTTTTATGAATCCAAAGCAGTTGTAAGTCACACGAGGTCTGATTTATATGCATATCAGGCTGTCCGCAGCCCTGCCTCCGAGACCGGCTTACCTCGGAGGGTCCGTTGAAGATAAAAATAAAGTAAACTAGAATTAATCATTTATTGTGTGATACACCATTTATTTATAATATGATGACAAAGTTATTAAGATATTATTATGTTTCGATAGACTAGTTTTGCCCGGGTGTTATACACCATAGTAGTTGGAACTCACTGAGACGAAGTTACCGTTCTCACCCCACTCCCTTTTGTTTCAGATTGCCAAGTACATTAAGGAAATATAATCGCGGAGTAACATATGTTATAAAGTATTGGACTGAGGAGATGGCTAGACTTACATTCATGTCCTTCATTTATTTGAAACATGTATTTTTAGTTTGTCTTTTTTTGGATTAGAATTGTATAATAAGTTTTTAAATGCTACATCTGTGTACCTTCTGTACTAAAACAACTGTTGTATGTTAATGTATCCAGTACTATTTAATAATATTCTATATCGAATTCTAGATACTCAATATGGGGTGTTATATAAACTAATGAAAGTGAATTAAAACATGGTTTGATCACCATATTGGCAGGAAATAACTCATGAATAAATGCCTAAATTCCCCACTTTTAGTGAGTCATCACACCCCCAAACTTGAATCATTGTGTGTCCTCAGGTAATGCGGTAGAAAGCAAAGACTATGTTAATCTACTCATAATATTGACATGTAAACAACATATTTAAGCAATCAGACTCAGACCCTAGGATTGTTTTCAAAAATTGGCACAACTCTTATAAAATCAACCATCAATGATAATCATGCGTGTGTGTGAACTGATAAGCACTGTCAACCAGATTAATGTCTACATCCCACTCTTAAACTACTCATTCTATATGCTAAGCCATCATCTTTTTCTTATAACTTTGAATTTAACTAGAATTTCAGCTTAAGGGGGACTATTTCTTTTCAAGAGATCCAAAGCTTTTTCAATTTACACAAGGATAACTAATTGACAGCTTTTTCATTATCATTCTTTATTATTTTTCTTTCCTATCTTTGGGGATACTCCACCTTTTCACCTGGCGAGATCCTACTTGTAATAGCTCTAACCTGTTACTCAGATTAAAGCACCCTACTCACTTGTTCCTCTAGATTGGCACAGGAACTTATTCATTCATTTTTTTTTAGCTCACCAATAGTTTCCTATTTCCAATTATATAGCAATGATCACCAATTCAATACTCTAGTCTTTCCCCCAAACTTAGTTATAGCCATATCCTCCATTATATTCAATTTAGAAAACTTAGTTTAGAGAATATGTATTTAAAAGAGTTATATAGCCACTCTTAAGTTTGACAGTGTTCACAGTGTGCATTATGGTGCAGAGATTATAATACCAAGCATCAAAAACAAGAATTTCCAAAATTTTCAAACAAACCTATGGTCATGCATCTAATACTCTAACCTCAGTTATGGCATGTCAATAAAATGCTTACAAAAACACATTAAAAGCAATCTATTTCAAAATATTTCCAAAAGTTTTTATTGATGTTACCTTCCCTTAAATTTAAACTAAACAGTGACCTCACTGTTGACACATGGGAAAAGCAACGACTGACTCATCAAAATTTAAAAACAAAACATAAATAAAAACCTAAACTAAAACCTACAGGCAAAGTGTGTCAAGACATACCATCATTCCTTGAACCTTTTTCTCCTCCTCACATCTAAGTTAGCTTCTTTCTTTGATTTCTTCTCTCTCTCTCTCTCTCTCTCTCTCTATGGCTTTAGCTTCAGTTTCTACTGGTTGATTTGGCTCAAGAATGGCGCCCTCAGGCAATGCAGTGGTTGCCTATGGTTCATCTTTCTTCTTCATAGTTCTTTTCCTCTTAGGCGTTGGAGTGGTTAAGTGTTGATCTAACTCCTTAGATACAGCCTCATCCGTCATAGCCAAATTAACCTATGGAGGTGCAGTAACAACAACTTGTACATTCTCCACCACCAGAGTGTCCTCTTGCATAGGGACTTGTTTTTCAGCAACTACACCCTTAATAGGCATTCCAGCACTTGACTCTGGTTAAGGGCCATCTCTCTCAGACCCATTGCTTCCTTCTTCGTCTCTCTTCTTCTCCTCTGTCTAGTCAATTACTCTGTCATTGGCATCAGAATCAACTTCTCCCTCTATGTAGTCACTATTAGCCCTTTCTTAGTACTCATCTTCTTCCTCCTCTCGTTATCACCGGTCGTCTCTTCATAAGCTGAAACGGCGCTGCCTCTTCTATTCTTCTTCAATTCCTCTCTTTAGGGTTTTCAAGCACTCCAAAAAATGATTTAGGGTTGTGTATTTATAGGCATATCCTTCTTGGATCGGGTGCAACCTTAAATGAATGACATAAGGCCCAAGGAATAAGGAATATTCCTTTTGCATGGACCACTAATCATAGTACAATCATTTGTGATGCTGACAACTGGCAAGCCAGCCATCATCCTTATCCTCAAAGAGATGCCTTTTACAATGTTGTACTACAAACCCTTATTTTGTTGCTTGTGGCGCTTGACTTGTTGACTTGTACGGATCAGAATGTCTTGACATTGATTATCAGTAGATACCTTTGATGAAGATCCAAAACCAAATAACATGCCTTGACATAAATTGCCTCTAAACTATCTCTTTTTCACCAAAATTACATAATTATTCCTATTACATAATTCTAGACTGAAAAACTAAATAAACTAACAAAAGTGAATTAAAACATGGTTTGATCACCATATTGGCAGGAAATAACTCATGAATAAAGGCCAAAATTCCCCACATTTAGTGAGTCATCAATGTTCTTCATAACAGGCTCAGGTCTTGATGAGTAGCTTCTTTCAGAAGAGCCATGTAATTCATAACATAAAGGTCTAATATGTCCCTTTCTTCCACAGTAGTGACATACCCAATCATAGTATCTACCCTTTCGTCTAAACTTATATGTAGTTGTCTGTTGTCTTGCCTGATATGAAGGCATCTGTCTTGACATAGTTGGATTATAAGTACTAACAGCTGGTACAAATCGTCTTTGATGGGGCACATATCTGTAGTCAAAGCCTATACCTTTAACATTTCTTGAACTTTGTCCCATCTCTAGAATCTCATCTAATTTGTCAGTACCTTTGTTTAGCATCGTCAGTTGCTTGTTCATGTTGTCTATCTTTGATTTAAGTAAAGCAACTTCATCATTGAGATTTGAGTTCATTTGTAGTAGTTTATTCTTTTCAGCTTCCAGAAGAGCGATGATTTCTTTTTGCTTGCAAATCTCTTCACTTCTGATAAGTAACTCATTGTAGACTTCAGGTGATTCTTCATAGGATAGCTTGTTGGTGTAAGCCCTAGAGGCCAATGATTTTTGTACTTGTATTGAACTAATTATTAATAATATAAAGTTTTATTTATGAATATTAAAAGGCATTTCTTTATTATGTTTGTAACATCCAAAATATTAATAAAGTCCCTAGAATAGAAAGTCCGTTTAATATTAAGTGTGACTTAATCATGAGATTATATTAAACGTACGAACGGTATTCTTAAAGTATCAGTAGTCGAGCTTTAAGGTGAACTGGGATAACCTTAAAGCATAAAGACTATTATAAAGATAAACTGATGATCGCATCTCATGGATCATAGGATAAGGAGTTATCAAGTCTTGACATAGGTATAAATATTAGGAGTAATATTTATACTGGATTGACCCGCTATGAGAGTACTACATGGAATGTTATGTAATGTGCCATAAGTTACTCTCATGGTGATAATGGTGTAACCCACCCTTCGACCTGAAACCACTATGGACCCTAGATGTAGAGTCAAGTGCTTTATCACTGATCTAACATTGTCCGTAACTAGATAATCATAAAGGCAGTAGATGGGTACTTCGCAAAGAATGCTAAGGGACAATAGTGACCTAGATGGAATTTGCCAATCCTACATAACGAGATAGATGTCTATGGGCCCAATATTGAACTGGACGAGGATGACACGGTATATGACTTGTGTTCAATATAGACATAAGGGCAAAGGGGTAATTGTACACGACTAATATTATCACATAATGTTTTGTTAAGATCACATAAACATTTCGTGACTTGGATAGCAGTGAAGTGTTGCTAGATACCTCTCACTTTTTATAATATTAAATAGATGATTTAATATTATTACCAATGTTACGGAAACCTACAGGGTCACACACATAAGGACAATGTAGTGTAAGAATTGAGAACACCGTAAGGTACGGTGCACTTTAGAGAAATAAATATATATATTGTGATAAGGTATCACAAATTAATGATAAGCGGTACACCATAAGATATGGTGGGTGCGCGTGCACATGAGTAGCAAGACTCATGGGGCGCGCGCCCTAGGCTTATCTTAGTGGGCTTTTGTTTCAAACTTATCTTGTTGGACAAGACAATTATTTATCTTGGAGAGCAAGATAATAAACTCTATAAATAGAGATCTTGTACAAGAGCAAGACACACAAAGAGAAATTCATAAGAATTTTCGGGTTACTTGAATCCTAAAATTATTTCTCTACTTCTCTCTCTCTCTCTCTCTCTCTCTCTCTCTCTCTCTCTCACAAAGTCCCTCATTCATAAGCTAGCACTTGGAGTGAAGGAAAGCTGTTCGTGTGGACTAGCTAGAGACGTTGATGTTCATCCTTCAACGTTCGTGATCAATCAAGGGGTTCTACGCTTCAAGAGGTAAAACCCTAAACACATAATCAAGTCCATTCGTAAGGATCATTAAAGGAAATTTTTTGAATTCTGCTGCTTTAACTATCTCAATTTTCCTTCATAGCTCTCCATAAAAAAAGTCTCTATCAGCTGCACACACTCCTATGAAAGCAATCACATATTTGGCAGTTTCAGGATCTTCTTCTGATTCATCTTCACCAGACCAAGAGACATCCATTCCCTTCTTTTGCTTCTTTAAATATGTCGCACACTTAGTTCTCTTATGATCATACCCTTCACATTCATGACATTGAACCCCTTTGTTTTGATTCATCTTGTCATCAGCTTTAGGTTTCTTCTGATTATTGACACTTTTATTTGTGCTGCGACTGTTGTGCGGAGCATATGTCTTAGGACGATTGTCCATCTTCAAAGTTCTACTGAATTGTTTTCCCAACATTACCATAGCTTCAGAGATACCTTCATAAGCCTCCATATCACCTTGTTGATCAGTCTCTTCAGCAACAAAAGCAATGTTTTTTGTCTTCTTCTCAGATCTCTCATTGGCTGACATCTCAAAAGTTTGTAAAGAGCTAACTAGTTCATCCATCTTCAAATCTGAGATATCCTTGGACTCTTCTATTGCAGTGACCTTCATGTCAAATTTCTTAGGTAGGGACCTAAGCATCTTCCTTACTAGAGTTTCTTTAGATATCTTCTCACCCAAGGCATCAAATTGATTGTCATAATCTAGAATAGTTATGTGAAATTCTTGAATGCTTTCATCATCCTTCATTCTCAAGCTTTCAAATTTACTAGTCAAAAGTTGCAATCTTGAGCTTTTCACCATAGATGTGCCTTCATGAACAGTTTGAAGTATCTTCCAGGCCTCCTTTGCAATAGTGCATCTTTTGATTAGCTTGAAAATGTGCACATTAACTCCATTAAATAGAGCATTCAAGGTTTTTCAATTTGCATTAGCTAATGCCTCCTCATCCTTTATCAGTAATTACTAGCGGTTCGCATCCTTTTATAACAGCTCTCCATGTTTTGTGGTCCATGGACTCCAAAAACGTTGTCATACGGGACTTCTAGTTGTCATAATTAGAGTCACCAACCAAAAGTGGTGGCCTATTCATAGGTCCTCCTTCCTTGTTCATTCTTGCCAGAAAAACTTCCCCGGAGCTTACCCTAATCAGAACAGGGTGCTTGCTCTGATGCCAATTGAAATTCTGGCTACCGTGAAAGCCCTACCTAGGAACTCCTAGATATGAGACCCCGTCTCAACTCCTAACCTAAACAACACACTCAGCGTTGCCTTTTCTTTTCTCGATGTGAAATGTTTTCTTTGGACAAGAGACACACTTAGGAGAAGTAACGATTACAACTCTAACAAACAGTCCTTCACTTGAATCAGGAAGATACAAGCAAGGCTCACAAACAAAGAACAAATAATAAAGAACAAAGAAGACTAAACCTTAAACACACGCTTTGAGAACACACACAGTTTAGCTTGCTTTTTAGGGTCTGTCAGACATCCCTTGGACTTCCCTTGGACGTTGTAAGGTAAAGGTCTAGAATCTTCTAGCACAAGAAATCTTCTTCAAAAATAAATCAATATCACCTTTTAAAATATATCTAGGCAAGACCGCCTTAGATACTTCTTCAGAAACGCGCCTTCGTCAGCAAGCACGGTTAAAATAAAACTTCAAGAGAATCTTGTAAAAGATTGCATAAAATGTTGTTCCATATGCTACAGCATCTGATCAAACATCTGTGATCTTAAGCAACTGACCGCACATCTGGCTAATATATGTTTTTGCAAAATGTAGCCAATCTTCAAAACTCAACAATTAATTTTGTGATTCTTACTCTATTACATGTCTTGTTTTTATTTATGATGTGACATTGTGGTTGTTAAGATTATAAGTTGTGTTTATGTTTATGAGCTGAAAGTGTCATTTTATACAAGCATCACATGTATGTTGTGTGTTATCAATTGATGATTACATGAGGCTCCTTTAATTTTTTTACTTGAAATTGAATGATTGGTAATGTGATGTAGGTGTTGTATGAAAGATCTTTGGTAATGTTTATGAACTTGGAATTATGATTTCCCTCTACACCAATAGTAGTTCTTCACAATAATGGAAATTTTCTTTTGGGAGATTCACGGTCCAGTAGTCAACCAGGCTAAATACCTTGCGAGTAACTCTGTGTACACGTTAAAGTTATCAAACCAAGTTTAAGTTTCAGGTTGTAGTTAAGACGCCATTAGTGATCAGAGTGCGCAGCGAGTTTGGAGTAGATTACCCTGCCAAGTAAATGAATCTGGAATTTTGAGGACGAAATTCTTTTAAGGAGGGTAGATTGTGAAGGAAATAGAGATAGTTTAAGCAGCGGAATTCAAAAAATTTCATTTAATGATCCTTACGAATGCACATGATTATGTGTTTATGGTTTTTACCTCTTGTAGGGAAGAACCTTTGAATCACAAACAAGATGATCACTAGCGTTGATGAAGGTCACCCACGCCTCTAACTAGTCCACACGAATAATCACCTTTGTAAATGCACTAGTTCCCCTCCGTGTTTTAATAATTGTCCAAACACATGAAAATAGAGTAGAATATGTTTAGGTAACAATTGAAATTGACTTGACAGCAAAATATTTTTTGAAAGTTTGAAAAACCAATTTTTAGGTGTTTTGTATTGATTCAAATGTCCTGAAACTTATTCAGGCTGATCACCACGCATTTGTATCGATACATAGCACTTTTGCATCGATACAAATTGCTTTCATTAGAGTCAGAAGAGCCTTTGTGTTTCGAAACACACTTATATGTTTCGAAACACATGCAGACTCTCTTGAAACCAGAGAGAGCCTTGTGTTTTGAAACATACTTTTTTGTTTCGAAACATATCAGTCATGATTCTGTTTTACTGGTTTATGTATCGATACAAAGTCGTGGTTGTATCGATACATACATACAAAACTTCAGTTTTTCCAAAGCTGTTAGTTACTTGTATTGATACACAGTAATGAATGTATCGATACAAGTCTGTTAGATTGTGCCTAAATTTGCTCAATTCTATTTTCTCTATAAATAGCTTTATGATTCATTGTTGTAAGTGTGAGAAACTACTGGTAAAGATTCCTTTGATCAAGATTGCTAACGGTCCGTTTGTTCCGAAAAATACCGATTTGAATGGTGTTGTCACAATCAAGCCAATGACACAATGGAATGACGATGATAAGAAGAAAGTGAGTTGCGATGCGAAGGCTCAAAATATCTTGATCTCCTCTTTGGGGATTGAGCAATACTATCATGTGTCGCATTGTAACTCGGCAAAACAAATGTGGGACACATTAATTTAAATTATGTTGTGAATGAATGTGAAGCTTGTTGTGTTTGGCAAGGAGAAGTTAAAACCCTTCAAGCCAAATTAGACGAAGCCCTTGTACCAAAAATTCCTTTTGTGGATATGCCTAAGATTTTTAACAAGCCTAGAAATAGGCCTTCTAAAAATGACAAATTTGGTAAAAAGTAAATGAATCCCAAAAGAAAATATTTGAGTCACAAGGATCATTCCAATGTTTTGTGTTACTATTGTTGTGAGAAGGGTCATACCATTGCAAAGTGCCAAGCTAGAAAAACTTTTGTACCAAAAGGCAAAATGAAATGGGTTCCCAAATCCATCAATGGTTTTGTTACTAACCACCTAGGACCCAATGAGAGTTGGGGACCTATTTGCAATGACTAAAGTTGTAGGAAAGCGTCTTGAATCATTGACAAGAGACACCGATAACAATGGCGTTCAAGACTCATAAAGGCATAAGGACTTAGGAGACGTTTTGACTTGACACTCTAGAAGTTATGGAACTTGATCACTTCCTATACTTGATACTTCATAGGGAAGATTCCTCTCCTTATCTTTATCTCTATTCCTTATTCTTTTGCATTTTATTACTTGCTTGAGTGGTTCTTTGTTCATATACATATAATTTCAACTCAATATGATTTTTGGTATGATAGTTGTCCAATCC
The DNA here is from genome assembly GCA_951804385.1 of Trifolium dubium. Lineage (NCBI taxonomy): Eukaryota > Viridiplantae > Streptophyta > Magnoliopsida > Fabales > Fabaceae > Trifolium > Trifolium dubium. Next base: position 22,032,408 of record OX638072.1, on the reverse strand, counting down.
TCTATTTCCAATCATGTGATTTGGTAATCATGTGATTTGGTTTGGCTTGTTGTTCTACATGCCTTGTTTATCATGATTCTTTGTTGATTCGTTATTAGAATACATTTGTGCATATTTTGCTTATTTATCTTGATCAGGTTATTTTTATCATATAATGCATTTTGACAAATGTAAGTGCATCATATGACCTATATTTTTTTTCAAAAAGTCTTCGAATTTCGATACTTCTCATGAGTACTCTTTTCTTCTTTTTGATATTGTCAAAGGGGGAGAAAAGAATTTGCAAGCATAAGCTATGGATAAAGAGCTTTCAATTTTCGGATCCGGTTATTCAACGTATATGCAAGATGGCATCAACAAAGGGGGAGCTTCGCAAGTGGTTAGCCTTGTTGTTGTTTGCGTCTGTATCATATAGATATTTGTAAATTGCATCTTAGGTAGGCTTAGTTAGCTTATGCAATAGTTTTGACAATTATCAAAAAGGGGGAGAATGTAAATGCACCAGTTCCCCTCTGAGTTTTAATAATTATCAAAACACATGAAAATAGAGTAGAATATGTTTAGGTAACAATTGAAATTGACTTGACAGCAAAAATATTTTTTGAAAGTTTGAAAAACCAATTTTTAGGTGTTTTGTATCGATACATATATACCTGTATTGATAAAAATTTCCTGAAACTTGTTCAGGCTGATCACCACGCATTTGTACCCATACATAGTACTTTTGTATCGATACAAATTACTCTCATTGTAGTCAGAAGAGCCTCTGTGTTTCGAAACACATGCAAACTCTCTTGAAACCAGAGAGAGCCTTGTGTTTCGAAACATACTTTTGTGTTTCGAAACATATCCGTCAAGACTCTATTTTACTGGTGTATGTATCGATACAAAGTCGTGGTTGTATCGATACATACATACAAAACTTCAGTTTTTCCAACGCTGTTAGTTACTTGTATCGATACACAATAATGAATGTATCTATAAAAGTCTGTTAGATTGTGCCTAAATTTGCTCAATTCTATTTTCTCTATAAATAGCTTTATGAGTCATTGATGTAAGTGTGAGAAACTATTGGTAAAGATTCCTTTGATCAAGATTGCGGAGTATTTTGCATCAAAGAGCATTCAAGAACAATCATCATCTTCCTTCAAATCTCTATCAAATTGAAGTTGAAATTGATGTTTCGTAGAAGAGGTTGAAGGATAACGTTCGGGGTAAGTTCGTGGTGAATCAGAATTACATCCGAGTTGATTGGGTCTTGAAACTATAGAGTTTCTCATCCAGATTCAAGTGTTGCTTGAATTGATCAATACAATTTGGCGAGGGAATTAGCCGGACAATCATCACAAAGTTCTTGGTTCAAGATAGGTGTGAGGGTTTGATTGTTGGGAATGGTAATTGAAGCAAAGATTGGATTGAGGTCGCACAATCACAAGTTGGAGCTATGGTGAAGATCATCTGAGAGAGTCTGTCTCTTTACATATTGTATCAATTGTGTACTTGTGCATTCATATAAAGATTTTCGAATAAAAGTCTCAACTTATCCGTTTGATAAGTTGGGGGGAGAGGTACTGGCCCACTACGAGGACGACGCGAAAGCTGGGAACTCCCTGATCATCTACGTGTGTCATTCTCTAATCCCTTATCTCTTTACTTTACGATTTGTTGTTAATTCATGAACGTGGTTTTGTCATACACGCCAAGTGTTTGACAAAATTATCGTTAGTTACTTTGTTTGCTATAAGACAATATGATACCGCTAATTTTGTGTGTGAACGATTTTCAAGGAAAAACTATATTTCACAATTGCTTGAATTCAAATATTTGTATTGCATTCGTATTATCATTGTTACACCATATTGGCTTTACTATTTTTCCTTTGGTCGAGGTGCAAATAGACTACCGATCTAGGTAGCTTCCGCTTACTCGTTTGATATCCGAAAAATCGTGAGTTGTATTTTTGGATCGCTTGTTTTCGCCACTTTAAGCGTAGCCACGTAGTCTAACAAGTGGTATCACGATCCCGGATGATTTTTACGAAAATTGTGTGGATTTGTGCCAACTATTAGATCATAATGGCTTTTGCACCGAAGGGGGCATATAATAGAGCACCGGTTTTCAACGGCGAACATTTCGACTATTGGAAAAGTAGTATGAGGATTCACATCACTTCTTTTGATGTTGAAGTTTGGAACACCATTGAAAACGGTCTGTTTGTTCCGACAAATACCGATTTGAATGGTGTTGTCACAAACAAGCCAATGGCACAATAAAATGACGATGATAAGAAGAAAGTGAGTTACGATGCGAAGGCTCAAAATATCTTGATCTCCTCTTTGGGGATTGAGCAATACTATCATGTGTAGCATTGTAACTCGGCAAAACAAATGTGGGACACATTAATGTGAAGAATGTTGTGAATGAATGTGAAGCTTGTTGTGTTTGGCAAGGAGAAGTTAAAACCCTTCAAGCCAAATTAGACGAAGCCCTTGTACCAAAAATTCCTTTTGTGGATATGCCTAAGATTTTTAACAAGCCTAGAAATAGGCCTTCTAAAAATGACAAATTTGGTAAAAAGTAAATGAATCCCAAAAGAAAATATTTGAGTCACAAGGATCATTCCAATGTTTTGTGTTACTATTGTTGTGAGAAGGGTCATACCATTGCAAAGTGCCAAGCTAGAAAAACTTTTGTACCCAAAGGCAAAAAGCAATGGGTTCCCAAATCCATCAATGGTTTTGTTACTAACCACCTAGGACCCAATGAGAGTTGGGGACCTATTTGCAATGACTAAAGTTGTAGGAAAGCGTCTTGAATCATTGACAAGAGACACCGATAACAATGGCGTTCAAGACTCATAAAGGCATAAGGACTTAGGAGACGTTTTGACTTGACACTCTAGAAGTTATGGAACTTGATCACTTCCTATACTTGATACTTCAAAGGGAAGATTCCTCTCCTTATCTTTATCTCTATTCCTTATTCTTTTGCATTTTATTACTTGCTTGAGTGGTTCTTTGTTCATATACATATAATTTCAACTCAATATGATTTTTGGTATGATAGTTGTCCAATCCTCTATTTCCAATCATGTGATTTGGTAATCATGTGATTTGGTTTGGCTTGTTGTTCTACATGCCTTGTTTATCATGATTCTTTGTTGATTCGTTATTAGAATACATTTGTGCATATTTTGCTTATTTATCTTGATCAGGTTATTTTTATCATATAATGCATTTCGACAAATGTAAGTGCATCATATGACCTATATTTTTTTTCAAAAAGTCTTCAAATTTCGATACTTCTCATGAGTACTCTTTTCTTCTTTTTGATATTGTCAAAGGGGGAGAAAAGAATTTGCAAGCATAAGCTATGGATAAAGAGCTTTCAATTTTCGGATCCGGTTATTCAACGTATATGCAAGATGGCATCAACAAAGGGGGAGCTTCGCAAGTGGTTAGCCTTGTTGTTGTTTGCGTCTGTATCATATAGATATTTATAAATTGCATCTTAGGTAGGCTTAGTTAGCTTATGCAATAGTTTTGACAATTATCAAAAAGGGGGAGAATGTAAATGCACCAGTTCCCCTCCGAGTTTTAATAATTATCAAAACACATGAAAATAGAGTAGAATATGTTTAGGTAACAATTGAAATTGACTTGACAGCAAAAATATTTTTTGAAAGTTTGAAAAACCAATTTTTAGGTGTTTTGTATCGATACATATATACCTGTATTGATAAAACTTTCCTGAAACTTGTTCAGGCTGATCACCACGCATTTGTACCGATACATAGTACTTTTGTATCGATACAAATTGCTCTCATTGTAGTCAGAAGAGCCTCTGTGTTTCGAAACACATGCAAACTCTCTTGAAACCAGAGAGAGCCTTGTGTTTCGAAACATACTTTTGTGTTTCGAAACATATCCGTCAAGACTCTATTTTACTGGTGTATGTATCAATACAAAGTCGTGGTTGTATCGATACATACATACAAAACTTCAGTTTTTCCAACGCTGTTAGTTACTTGTATCGATACACAATAATGAATGTATCGATAAAAGTCTGTTAGATTGTGCCTATAGAGTTTCTCATCCGGATTCAAGTGTTGCTTGAATTGATCAATACAATTTGGCGAGGGAATTAGCCGGACAATCATCACAAAGTTCTTGGTTCAAGATAGGTGTGAGGGTTTGATTATTGGGAATGGTAATTGAAGCAAAGATTGGATTGAGGTCGCACAATCACAAGTTAGAGCTATGGTGAAGATCATCTGAGAGAGTCTGTCTCTTTACATATTGTATCAATTGTGTACTTGTGCATTCATATAAAGATTTTCGAATAAAAGTCTCAACTTATCCGTTTGATAAGTTGGGGGGAGAGGTACCGGCCCACTGCGAGGACGACGCGAAGCTGGGAACTCCTTGATCATCTACGCGTGTCATTCTCTAATCCCTTATCTCTTTACTTTACGATTTGTTGTTAATTCATGAACGTGGTTTTGTCATACACGCCAAGTGTTTGATAAAATTATCGTTAGTTACTTTGTTTGCTATAAGACAAACTTTCTTGTCAAAAACCTGTTTCATCCTATTCTGGTATAATTGTCCATGACACAGAGCAGTCATGCATTTCTCTTCAATCAAGTTCAACTGATCATATCGATTCTGACACCATTCAGCTTCTATTAACTTGGCTTCCATCAAAATTCTCATTGACGGGATCTCAACCTCTACTGGAGTATTGCTTCCATACTATATACCAAAGAAAATGGAGTTGCCCAGTCGATGTACGAACTGAAGTACGGTATCCATATAAAGCAAAAGGCAATATCTCGTGCCAGTCTTTGTAAGTAACAACCATCTTCTGAATAATCTTCTTGATGTTCTTGTTTGCTGCCACAACAGCACCATTCATCTTGGGTCTGTAAGGATAAGAATTGTGATGTTCGATCTTGAATTCATCACACAACTATTTCATCATTTTATTGTTCAAATTCGACCCATTATCAGTGATAATTCTGCTTGGAACACCATACCGACAGATGATATGATTCTTGATAAATCTGACAACAACTTGCTTGGTAACATTAGCATAAGAAGCTGCCTCAACCGACTTGGTGAAGTAATCAATAGCCACTAGAATAAAGCGATGACCATTTGAAGCTTTTGGTTCAATCATTCCAATCATGTCGATGCCCCACATAGAGAAAGGCCATGGTGAAGAAATCACATTCAACAGAGTTGGTGGTACATGTATTTTATCAGCATAAATCTGACACTTGTGACATTTCCTCACATATCTGCAACAATCAGATTCCATAGTCATCCAGTAATAACCTGCTCTCAGCATCTTCTTGGCCATAGCATGTCCATTGGCATGGGTACCAAAGGAACCCTCATGTATTTCAAACATCAACTGTTCAGCTTCACGCTTGTCAACACATCGGAGCAAGACCATGTCAAAATTTCTCTTGTAAAGAACATCACCATTAAGAAAGAAATTGTCAAACAATCTCCTCAAAGTCTTTCTATCTTTTCTAGATGCCCCAGGTGGGTAATCTTGATACTGTAGGAAATTCTTAATGTCGTAGAACCATGGTTTATCATCATCTGCATCCTCAACAGTGAACACATAAGCAGGTCTTTCAAGCCTTGTAATATTGACGCGGGGTAAGTCATTCCACCGATTCACTTGGAACATGGAAGATAAAGTAGCCAAAGCATCTGCCATTTGGTTCTCATCACGAGGAATGTGATGTAGTTCCACTTTGTTGAAGAAGGTCAACAGACGCCTTGCATAGTCTCTGTATGGAATCAAGCCAGGATGGCGAGTTTCCCATTCTCCTTTGATCTGATTAATCACAAGAGCTGAATCTCCATATATGTCAAGAATTTTAATCCTCAAATCAATAGCTTCTTCAATACCCAAAATACAAGCTTCATATTCTACTATGTTGTTTGTACAGTCAAAGAGTAATCTCGCAGTGAACGGGATATGATTGCCCATAGGAATAATAAGAACTGCACCAATTCCATTACCATAAGCATTAACAGCTCCATCGAAAACCAAGCCCCATCTAGATTCAGGATCAGGATCTTCACCAAACAGAGGTTCATCACAATCTTTTATCTTCAAATACATAACGTCTTCATCAAGAAAATCAAACTGGAGAGACTGATAATCATCAATTGACTAGTGTGCCAAATGATCAGCGAGGACACTTCCTTTGATTGCTTTCAGAGTGCGGTATTCAATGTCATACTCGGATAACAGCATCTGCCAACGTGCAATTCTCCCTGTTAAGGCAGGTTTCTCAAAGATGTACTTGATTGGATCCATTTTAGATATCAACCAAGTAGTGTGATTAAGCATGTACTGACGGAGACGTTTGGCACCCCAAGCTAGGGCACAACAAGTCTTTTCAAGCATAGAGTAACGAGATTCACAGTCAGTAAACTTCTTACTCAAATAATAAATTACATGTTCTTTCTTACCAGTCTCGTCCTGTTGTCCGAGCACACAACCCATAGATTCTTCTAACACAGTGAGGTACATAATCAACGGTCTTCCTTCAACAGGAGGAATCAGAATAGGAGGTTCTAACAAATACTCTTTGATACTGTCAAAAGCTTTCTGGCAATCTTCTGTCCACACTATTGTTTGGTCTTTACGCAGAAGCTTGAAAATCGGCCCACAGGTAACAGTCATGTGAGATATGAATCTGGAAATGTAATTCAAACGACCAAGGAACCCTCTCACTTGTTTTTCAGTTCTTGGCGCAGGCATCTCTCGAATGGCTTTCACTTTGCTAGGATCCACTTCAATACCCTTCTGACTCACAATAAACCCCAACAACTTTCCAGATCTAACACCTAAAGTACATTTGCTAAGGTTCAAGCGAAGCTTGTATTTCTTCAAGCGCTGAAACAATTTTAGAAGATGATCAACATGATCCTCTTCAGTACCAGACTTCGCAATCATATCATCAACATAAACTTCAATCTCTTTGTGCATCATATCATGGAACAAAGTGGTCATTGCTCTTTGATACGTAGCACCCGCATTTTTCAAACCAAAAGGCATCACTTGGTAGCAGAAAGTCCCCCAAGGTGTAATGAAAGAAGTCTTCTCTCTATCCTCTTCAGCCATTCGTATCTGATTGTAACCAGAGAATCCATCCATGAAGGAGAAAACTTTGAATCTTGTTGTATTGTCAACCAGCGTGTCAATGTGAGGTAATGGAAAATCATCTTTCGGACTAGCTCTGTTCAAATCCCTGTAATCTACACACATTCTGACCTTACCATCTTTCTTCGGAACCGGAACTATGTTGGCCAACCACTGAGGATATTCTGATGTAACAAGGAAATCGGCATCAATTTGTTTCTGAACCTCTTCCTTGATCTTGACCGCCATGTCGGGGTGCGACCTTCTCAACTTTTGCTTGACTGGTGGACATTCAGGCTTCAACGGCAAGTGATGCTCCACAATGCTGGTATCCAACCCTGGCATATCTTGATAAGACCAAGCGAACACCTCCATATATTCTCTGAGAAGTTCTACCAACCTGCTTTTGACATCCGCATCCAATAGTGCCCCAATTTTAACCTCTTTCTTGTCTTCCTCAGTACCCAAATTAATCACTTCAATGGGCTCCTCGTGAGGTTGAATGGTTCTTTCCTCGTGCTCAAGTAACCTAGTAATTTCATTAGGAATCTCATCCTCATCCTCCTCTCCGCCTCAAACACAGGGAATTCAAAGTTGGAAAAGGGCATAGATTCATCGTATTCAACGGGTTCAATAACAAATAATCTGCAAATATGAATTATGCTTGATTTTTAGAAACAAATAGATTTAGAGAAGAGTAAGCATATGCAGATTTTTGAAAGATATATTTTATGTTCTTTGTGTTACCATATTTCCAGAAAAAGGTAAGAGGCAAGAAAAACTTAAAGCAATAAATATGGACATAAAAATAACTTTTATTATTGATGACTTCATTAATATAAAAAACCCGACAATAGTTCATCTTTCGCCTTGAGCAGAGCGAAATGAATTTTAAAATTTAAACATAGGCCCTAAAACATGCATACTCTCATCTTGGGCAGAATGAAAGATTTTGAAAAAAACAGAAACAAAACATTACTCCGAGCAAGAAGCAAAAGAAAGAGCATCCTCAACGCTCCAATTGTAGCATATCCCTCCAGGGGTCACAAAATCAGCACTGTCCTCAGACTCCTTGTAATACCCTAATTTTGCACTTTTTTTAAATAAATGTTTTATTTTTAAAATTGTTTCTTATTCTTTAAGAAACGCCCAAAAATAGTTAAAAAAATAATGTTTTCACGCCATTCGCTAATTTTGTTTAAAATCATAAAAAATATATATATTCCATTTTATTTTCATTCACTTATTTCTTATTCGTCGCATTTTCATTGTTACAAATATATTTTCCATCAACCAATTACAATGTGCCACATCATCATTTTCGCCTCATTATCATTTTTCATTACCATTTTTCACTAATTATCCCTTAATCTCAAAATTACCTATTATTACATTAATGCCATTCACCCTAATCTAATGCTATAAATAGATTAAAATAATCAGATTCCAGGAGGACACAATTCCCAAGAAAAATCAGAAAATTCCTCCTCCCTTGCTCAGCCACGCACCACCCATGTTGGCGTTTTTGTATGTTGGCTATAATTTTGCAAAAACCCATTTTGTCACATGGTCTAGGACATGCTGAAGCATCTGAGTATGTTGAGCCCTGAAGCTGTTTGGACGCGCGCGTTTTTATTTTTGATGTATATCCTGTAAAGATTTATTTTGAAAATATATTTTATCATGCAAGCTTGCATAACAGAACGCGCCTTGGGTCAGAAGTTATCTCTTATGTGAAGATTTAATTTTTAAAATATAATTCCCATATTTTAGGATTTGGTTTATTTTTATTGGATATATTTTTGAAGACTCCTTTTCTTAAGGATCAAGTAAAGCTGCGCTGAAGACTATATATATACTTGTGTAAAACCTAGTTTAGGTTGTGGGAATTTTATTGTGTTCACTAAAGTGTGTGTTATTCTTATTTTTCCTAGTGAACCTTGTGAGTCTTTTCTTGTATCACGTTGATACATGCTAAAGACATAGGCTGTTGTCTTGTTATTTGATTACTCTTAAGCCTTTAGGTACGGAGTTGATCGTTCTGTTTGAGTGTGTTCTCACCGTTATATGTTTGTTTGTTGATTGTGAATAACGTTGTCCTTGTTGTTAGTAAGGAGTAAGGCGGGGCGCCTTAGGCCTAGGAGTTCCTAGGTTGAGTTGCACAAGGTAGTTGCTAGGTTAGAGCAGTGAACGGGTCGTTTACTGGTGTCTTGGAACTAGGGCTATAATAGTGGATTCCTCCTGGATTGGTATCCCTCAGATTAGGGCAAGTTTGCGCCGAACTGGGTCAACAAACTCTTGTGTTATTTACATTCTGCTCTTTATCGTTTTATTATTGTTTGTGTTACGAGTAGACGTTGTAGCAATTGCTAAAGCATCTTACTACTAAGTGCCAAGAATTTCAATTGGCTCAGAGCAGGCATCCTGCTTGTTTGGGTGAGCTTCAGGGAACTATTTCTGGCATAATGGATAAAGAAGGAGGAATGGTGAACAGGCCACCCCTGCTGAATTTCAACCCACAACCACCGCCGGAATTCAATTTTCCGACGACCCAAAAATTTACCCAGATCAACAATCAAATACTCATTTCTTATAGTTTAAACCCTTCTGAATCCAAATCTGTCCTCTGTTTCGTGAGAAAACGATCGGGAAAGCACCAAAAACGAGAACAAAGACGCGGCAGAAAACCAACTCTCATTTCCGGCCACCACGAGCTTCAAAGAAGGTAAAGGACAATGGATTCATGATCTAGAAGCTCTTATGAACATTTCTATATAGCCACTTTCGCGAAATCTTGTGAGAACGGATAGATCCAAACTTTCGGCCCCTTTTGTTTTTTTGTTTGATTCATGTTCATTATGCATTGATTGTTGTTTTTGACTGCAAATATGGATTCTATGTGTTTTAGACATTAATTTCATGTGTTTTGGACTGTTTTTGAGTTCCCGGTAGTGCGTGGCCGTCGCCGGCGCTATTTGCGCGCGCGAGGAGGACGACGGTGCACCGTGCACCCTCACTTCTGGTTTAGATCTATCCTGGCCGTGTGATGCGTTTCAGATCTGATCAAGTGGCTTCGCGAGCGCCATGTAGCGAGCTTACGAGAAGCTCTCCGCGCTGGATTCGCGTGTTTGGATCAGGGTTGACCCGCTGGTGAGTTGGGTTGACCCGCCCAGTTTGGACCTGGGTTTAGTTTTGGGCTTGATCTGTTTGAGCCCAGTTTTCCTTTTTTTTTGCTGATTGTTTTCATATTTATTTGTTTTACACCCCTGTTTTCTGCATACACCACTACATTTAAAATTAGTTAATTTTGTGACATTTTATTTTAGTAAGTGCTTAATATTTTTTTACTCTTTTTCAACTATTAAATTTTTATTCGAGATAACAATAAATTGGACTCTGACGTACGACTCGCGTCTTTGATTTATTTTTATCGTGAATAATTTAAACGCGTTAATTAACGTAAAGTGGATAAGAGTCTGTCGAACGACTCGTCTCAGTTTTACTTTATTTTAATCAACGTCGTTTAAATAATCAATTTCTCCGATACTTGAATAAATCTTCTTTCTCTCAGTTTTCTTCACTTGATAGTATGTAGGTGTAACACCCGGCGCAAGCACAAAATAATATTGCAATGAAGCCGCCACCATATTTTATTTATCCCATGAGGGGAAAGGAAAATAATGATAAAACCTTTAAGTGTCAGGTTCGGGAGTTGGTTATATGAGGGGAAGACGTTAACACCCCTTCATATCTGTTGTACTCAACGGGAACCATTTGAGGAATTGGTTTGCATAAACAGAAATTAGTCGCATAATAGAAAAGATTACCGCATATTGAACAGAAAAGGGAAAAAAAGAGTTTTATATTATTTGGCTTGACGAGATTACGACCTTGCTCCTACGTATTCCCCATGTGCAATGAGAAATTCAAAGTTCACGTAGTTCTGAAAAGAGTTTTGTTTGTTGAACGTTTTTAATCGAAAAATACTTAGGTCGCATTCCTTTGAAACAATAGTATGCTTGTATACTCAACTGAGGTTTAAGTGTTTGTATGCGTTAAAAGAATGGATAAAGAATCGTTCGTTTAAGAAAAGAAGTTGCGAAAATTTATTAAGAAAAAGTTCGTTAATTAAGACGAGAATCGTACACCATTCATGATGTGCACCATAAACTGTACTATTCAGACCGAGAAAGGTGTGCACCAGACTCCCCCTTTTTCATCTTAATTAATTAAAGAAAATTATTGATTAAAATGAGAATAATACACCATTCATGATGTGCATCATGGACTGTATTATTCAGGCCGAGAAAGGTGTGCACCAGACTCCCCTTTTTCACTTTAATCAATTAAATGTTCGTTAATCAAAACGAGAATAGTACGCTATCCACGATGTGCATCATGGACTGTACTATTCGGGCTGAGAAAGGTGTGCGCCAGAATCTCCCTTTTCAGTTTAATTAACAAATCATATTTAGTTATTTTTTAGAAAGAAGTTTTCAAAGTCAAAACCAGGCCAGAAAAGAAAGAGAAAGGTAGAAGATGAGAGAGATTCACTTGACAATATGAATAATGCATGACAAGTAATAATAACAATGATTTATAAATGACGATGCAAGAATTAAATAACTCAAAGTAAATAAAGCGTAAGCAATTAAATGAACGCTAAATAAACGAGCATAAATAAATCCCCAAGCATCAAGTGTAAATCAAGTATAGATTAAATGATTAATATAAGCCGAAATGGAAATAAGCTCTTATTATATAAGTGATTTTGTACATAATCACTTTTATAATAATAACTTATTTGAAATAAACTTTTATTATATAAGTGATTATTCGCATAATCACTTTTATAATAATAGCTTATTTAAATAATCACTTATTTTCAAAAGTGATTATTTTCATAATCACTTTTGCTAATAAATAATTATTTCATTTAAGCACTTTTCTGAAAAAAAAAACCAATTAATTAAGTTCAGACGGGGGTGCAGTAGTAAACCAGGGGTGTTAACAACATTTGAAGAGAAAAAACAAAAAAACATAAAACTGGGCCAAAATGGATAGGCCCAAGTCCAAATCAGGAAATGAACCGGACCGGATCCGGGTCAAACTTAACCCGAACCGGTCCAGCACCCAGCTGGGGGGCGCGAAGAGAAATCTGGGGGGCGCGCGTAGAAAACGCAGCAGCCACCCAGAGGGCGCCACGTGGCTCCCCTTATCTCCTTCTTCTTCACCCAACCTGAACGAAAAAAAACAGAGAACGGAGGTAAAACGCGAGCCACCACCGGACTCACCTCCCAACAGCATAATAGAGGTCGAAATTAACGATATAAAACCCCGTTCCACTCGTTTTCTCCTGTAGATTACGAATATGACCTTGGTTTTTGCGATTGAGACTTGTATGAACAGAAACGATGTAAATTCCGACTGGTTTCCAAAAAAGGAACGATGCGATTCCGTCCGATTTGATGAAAATAATTAAAGATTTATGTTCAGATGTGTTCCACAACCATGAACGAGTATCAATCAAGCTTTTTTGACGTTCGAATCATCCTGAATCAAAGGTTGAGTTTCGGACATGAAACGGGATTTCGATCCACTCGTTTGCTGTAGTTTTTTGGTGATTTGGACGATGGAATTGGATTCAGGAGGGTCGATATATGCTAGATCAAGTGTTCGATTTCATTTTCGGAGAGTTTTTGTGGTGGTGGCCGGAATGGTTGAGGGGTGGCCGGAAAAGTGGGTGGTGGTGGAGGAAGGAGGAAAGTTTTCTTGGAATCTGTGCCTTTTTTTTCCATTAGATCTGATTATTTTATTATTTATAGTAGTAGAATTATGTTAAATGGCATTTTGGTGATAACGTGTAACTTTAGGATTAAGAGGATAATTAATAAAAAATGGTTAAAATGATTATGAGGTGGCACAACGTAATTAGTTCATGGAAAATATATTTGCGACGAAAAATACAAGAATGAAAATGAAATGGGATCTATTTATGATTTTAAACAAAATTAGCGGAGAAAGTGAAAACATTATTTTTGAAATAATTTTTAAGCATTTCTATAAAAATAAGAAACAAATTTAAAAATAAATTGTTTATTTTAAAAAGGTGCAAAATTAGGGTATTACAGCTGCCCCTATTTAATTGTCTTATACTCGAATGCGTAAATGACTTTCGTCTTTAGGCGTTCGAAGTAAAAGGTAATTAAATACAAATGCCCTAATTTTTGATGTGGAAGTGATGTAATGAGATGAATGTTGATGGGAGATGAGGGTAGAAATCATACCTGGGGCAATTAGGAACTGAATACCTGATAAATAAATGATCGTCTCCCGTCCAGGTGCTTTGATCTTAGAAATGAGTCGTCTCCCAACCGGGTGCTTTAACTCCAAAAGAAAAATAAATTGATCTACCCCCGCCCGGGTGCTTGAATCATGTAAAAAGAAAAGTGAATCGTCTCCCGCCCGGGTGCTTGGATTCAAAAATAAACAGAGTTGTCTCCCGCCCGGGTGCTTTAACTCCAAAAGAAAAAATGGACTGATCTTCTCCCGTCCGGGTGCTTGAATCATTCAAAAGAAAAACTGAATTATTTCCCGTCCGGGTGCTTGAATTCAAAAACTGCTTGTCTCCCGTCTGGGTGCTTTAACTCCAAAAGAAAAACTGATCGTCTCCCGTCCGGGTGCTTGAATCATGAAAAGAAAAACTGAATCGTCTCCCGCCCTGGTGCTTGAATTCAAAAATTGGTTGTCTTGAAATGTTCTTCACTTCATCTGAGAAATCAATAACCAATTCGTGCACTTATGACAAAAATGAGGCTAGTTTGAATCATTCTCCACTTAATCAGAAGAATTGTAGACCCAACCTGTATGCTCAAAACAAAAGATAAGACCAACTTGAATCATTCTCCACTTAATCAGAAGAATTACCGACCCATGTCGTATGCTCATGACAAAAATGAGACTAGTTTGAATCATTCTTCACTTGGTCAGAAGAATTGTAGACCCAACCTGTATGCTCAAAACAAAAGATAAGACCCACTTGAATCATTCTTCACTTAATCAGAAGAATTGCCCCTCTTCACTGAATCTGAAGAAAATTCGAGACCAAATGGAAACCTCCTTCACTGAATCTGAAGAAAAGTCGAGACTAAATTTAATCATTCTTCACTTAATCAGAAGAATTGTAAATCCAATGCTCATAGTGGATTGATGCTTAAAACCCTTTGTGTCTGCTTCCCACTTATTCTGAAAAGCTTTAAGACTGAATTCTTGAAAGGATGAGACTGGCTTGAGTTTATTCTCCACTTAATCAGAAGAATTAAGAACCCAATCCGTATGCTCACTGAAAACTTGCTGAAGTAATTTGCTAAGATTTGAGGTATCTTGAGGAAGATCACTCGCTGGGAAGAGAAAGTTGAATATTCTGCCATTATTCTTAATAACTGTCAAGTAATTGTCTTGCTGAAGAACATGGTTCATCAATCAATTTAGTAGAGATGTTGTGTACTAACTTCATTGGGGATATGGTTCAGAAACCAACTTGTTGAGGTACGGAGTACCAACTTTACCGAGGATGCAGTATGCTGACTAGCTTACTGGGTATGACTTATTGATCCATTCACCGGAGATGCTATGCATAAGCCAACTTTGCTGGGGAAAGTAGTTCAACAACCGACTTGGTGAAGATGCGGTGTTCAAACTGACTTATTGAAAATGAACAATTATCAACTTACTCACTGGGGAAAGAAATGATTCATCATCCTTTCTCATTGAGAATATGGTGCTCTTACCGTTCCGCTTGGGGATGATGTAACACCCCAATTTTTAGAATTATTCATTTTATTAAAATTGAGTTAGTTCTTAGATTTTTTTTTATTATTATTATTAATGTCTTCTTTGATGTGTTTATGTGATTATGTTATTGTTGTGACATGTTAATTTATTAATTATTTGGAATTTACAGTAGAAGGATTGAGATGGTAAGAATATAATTATTTAATAAATGAGAAGGTTTTATTAAATTAAGAAAAGAGAAGAGAGGTGTATTTGAAGTAAAACTTGAAGTGGGGGGGTGTGAATTAGAAATCTGTCTAATTTTAGTTTAAAAAGAGATAAAACAACAATTGTAGATTTTTTAGGAAAATAAATTTGGGAAACAAATCAGCTGAAGATATATATTTCTTAAAAACCTAAAACAATAAAGAAAGAAGTGGAGCTTTGGAAATTTGGGAAGATCGAATCACAAAACTAAAGAGTAAATCGCTGTTAGGAATTAAGGTAAGGGAGCTTTGCACCATCTCTATGATTTTCTGAAGTTTGAATACAAGAATATAGCTTGTCACTCTTTTTCTATTTTTACCATATTGCTACTTGATGCTTGGAATTGTTTTGAACTTCTCTGTTCTAATTTCAAATTTATGATACTATTATTGTTATCATCGAAATTCGTACTTGTTGCTGTAATTAATGTTTGTGAATTTTCAAAATATGGAATTGTGGAGTTATGGAGTTTGTGAAAGTTTTATCATGTAATACAAGAGTTAGTTTTATGTTGTGTTTGTAGTCCTTGAAGAAGTTGTCTTGTTCTTATTCTTAGAGATGTCGAGTAGGCACAATTTAATTAATAGGAAACTTAGACGTGATTATAAGCCGCGTGTATGTGCCGTATTAAATTGGGGGTTTGGAAAAGTTAAAATTTGAAATTTGTAGTTTAAAACTTCGCAGTCAGCATTAGTGGTGTCGAGATTCGAATTTTTCACCATCAAGAAGTCCGAACTGGAATTTTTGTTAAACATCAAAGTCGTAGCTATTTTCCTTAGCTTTCCAACACCTACTCACACGCATTGGTTGGACAACCGTAGCCAAAGTTATGGCCTGCACAGTGAACATGACCAAATCTTTTTTTATAAATTCTGAAATGAAACGTAATTATTTGAATCCTTTGCACTTCGAATTGGCTCCTGAGGTCAACATAACACTTGTAGCATTTCTTCCTAGCTTTCTAATGAATATTTTTGGGTCTCAATTGGATAATCACAGCTCAAGTTATGATTTTTTCATTGAAGATGTGTTTAATTGACATGTTTGGTTAATAAGTCTTAGGTAATTCTTTTCATAATAAATTTAGTGATGTAAATAGAAAGAAATTATTTTGAAAATAAAATGGAGTTAGCATTAACTAATTAACAGGTTGTGAAGTGTTAGAGAATATAGCCGAGGGAGATTCTTGACTAATTAATTCAATCGCTTAATTCTTAGGATAATGAATTTTCAACGAGTTGTTATTAGGGTAGTTAACTGAAGTGCTAGTAATTGATATGTATTGGTGTTGTTTAAAGTCATTGTTATTGATGTCGAAATAGGCCGTCTTTTATTTGTTTAAGCTCCTGATTGTAAATGTTCGGTTGTGTTGCTTAAGGTGTTGTTTGTGATAATAATTGTTGTTGTCTAGTTTGAACAATG
Organism: Trifolium dubium; assembly: GCA_951804385.1. Classification (NCBI taxonomy): domain Eukaryota; kingdom Viridiplantae; phylum Streptophyta; class Magnoliopsida; order Fabales; family Fabaceae; genus Trifolium; species Trifolium dubium. The sequence continues at coordinate 22,015,776 of OX638072.1, read as the reverse complement.
ATTTTGACTAAGTATGTGCATTCATGTGTTTAATGAAGTTAAGTTAATGATGATGAAATGATGTTGAAAAGAAGGTGATAACTATTGGTGTTAGTTTTATGTTAATTATTATGGATGGTTGAGTTAAACCGTTGTTAAAGATGTTGTATAATTGTTACTAACGATGTTGAACTATGCTATTATAAAGATGTTGAATGATGTTGTTAATTATAAATATGATCATGAATTCGTTCATGCGCTTGATGATGTTGAAATGATGGAGAAATGATGTTGCAATGATGTAGCAAGTATATATAAATGATGTAGCTATTATATATACAAACATATATATAAATGATGTAGCAATGATGTAGCAAATATATATAAATGATGTAGCTATTATATATATAAATGATGTAGCAATGATGTAGCAAGTATATATTAATGATGTAGCTATTATGTATAAATGATGTAGCAATGATGTAGCAAGTATATATTAATGGACATGTGCTTCATGAATGCATGATTATGTACATCTGATGCCTATATGCAAAACTAATGCAGATGAAATGTTTGATCGTATGCAGCAATTTGTGCGTTCTCCTTTTTTGAGTTTGTATGCATGATTGCATGAACTTGCGTGGATGAATGCATGAGTTTATATGCATGAATGCATGACTTTCTGAGTTTCTATGAAGAGAGTTTGAATTTCCCGGCACCGAGAATTTGAGTAACTCTGAAACTGTTGAGATAAGGAGCATTGCAAGCTTCTGTTGCAGGACAGGTGTTCAAATCGGCTTCCAAAGACGAACAACAACTTTATTTATCTGATGGGTATGCCCCAAGCCCTTTTTTGAAAGATATAATCTTGGCATTGTATGCCCCAAGTACTTGAATCCTTGAAGGTTATGACCCTGATCAACTGATATTTGCTGTGTAACCAATTCGATCTTGGTAAGCAGGGTATTCCACTTGTTTGCCCCTGATTGGTAGAATATGTAGATAACTTGCCCCTAGCTAGGAGCGTCTCAAATCAGCTTTGCCCATGATCAGACCATAGCTCAGATTTCTTTAATGCCAAGTATTAATTTGCAAGAAAATCATTTCTTTTGAAAAGTATTTTTCATATAATGCACAAGCGAGTTCTTTTTGTTTTTTTTGTTTTTGAAAACATATATTGTATATACAAAAGATAATTATTGACTACTCAACAAACAAGATGAGTCAGCTTAACAATAAATTTGCTGAATGCTTTAGTTTCAATTAAATCTTTTGAGGGTTATAATATGCAACAACAGTCATGTAAATTGAGCCAAAAACAATGTCAATTTGTGTTATCAGATTCCCCCATACTTGAGTTTTTGCTTGCCTTAAGCACAGAGATAATAACTCTTTTTAGCACATGTTTGAAACAGAATACGACAACTCTAATCATATGTGGTTGCCGGCTAAAGAAGAAAATCAAGTAACAGATATCAATACCAAGGGTACTGTGGTAACACAAAACCACACATTGCAGTCATAGACTCTCATCAGATGAAGACAAATCTGAAGCATTTTATTGTGACTCTAACTTTTGCTTAAATTTCATTCACCCTTTTCATTCGAGTGCAATCACATTAAGCCCGTTATCTTGTACACGCTCATGGTAGAAAAATCTGTTAGTGACTATGATCATATATCTAGGGGTGCTGATAACATAAGTTTGGTAAACCCCTTTTTCTCTTCCAAATGCAGTTGTGGGGGATCGGATCGTAACCCGCCCTACCAAGTTCAGAATCAGACTCCTCTGAACCAACTACTAAATGGATATACTTACAATGGTTTTTCTTTATGTGTTCAACAACTGTTGGATTAAACAACCGTGTGAGGGTCATTTAACTCAATAATGGTATCAACCAAAGTATGCAAATTTTCATTTCTGGATCATTCACTTATGTTCATCAATTTCCTACTTAGTTTGTGCCCAAGATGGTGCCGACTGCTAAGATAAACTACTAAGGGTTACCTTAAAACTTATATTCAGGTCTTCGTCAAAATTACTACTCAAATCAATCTTGAATACTTCTGAGAGTTTGAGGTGTTAAGACAGTACCGATTTTATTGAATCATTACCGAACCTTCATAATATAGCCTAAAGTGTAAAACAACTTCCATACTCTTAAAGTGTCATGTCAGGTATCAAACCAAAATTGCTTGTGTGTTTTTTTTTCTTTCTAAAAATGATATATCTCAAGAAACTAGGAGAATCAGATAACAACAGAACATATGCAAGAACGGCTCAACTCAATTTTTTTTCTTTTTACTTTATGAAATAATGAAAGAGAGTGAAACAATGCCATACATCATCAACTAGATTTTTTTACCATTGAAAGCATTTATCAGCAAAGATCAGTTATTTGTTTTCATCATCCTCGCTCCAAGTTTGTAAGTAATAAAACAAGAGAAAATAGATCGATACAAATGGATTGATTCCAAAACATGCATGTTTATTATATTAAAAGTACTTGACAAAATACATAATCTTAAAACAAACAAATGCTGGACAAGAAAGATAATAAAAGCCTAGCGATCATAGGGATGAACATCCTAGCATCACCAACTTTGACTAGATGACTTTTTTTATTTTTGAATACCCAATTTGAACAAACCCTTGGTCCATCAGTTTTCGTAGACATTCTTTCATTTCAAAGCAATGATTAGGGTTCTTTTCACAAACTTCACAGTCGGGATGCAACTCCAAGAACCGTCATAATAAAGAAACATTTTTCTGACAGATGACATAGAAGTCTTGACCATCGAAACATCTTTTTTCTAGCCTTCAAAATTTTCAACCTGATTCACATCGGTTCCTGAATGCCTCGACGACTATTAATATTTCATAACCGGTTCACCCTCCTCGAAGGACAACAGTTGTTTATCAATAAGCAATTGCACCTTGTATTTAAATGACTTGCAGTTATCAGTAGTGTGACGCTCAGTACCAGCATGATAATCACAATTAGCATTAGCATCATACCAAGCCGGAAATGGCGGAGTCATTGGCTTTAGAGCTTTAGGAATCACCATTCCACTGTGTACTAGATATGGAAGAAGTTGACTGTATGGCATAGGAATCAGATCGAAGACCTTCTTGGGCTTTTGCTGGGCCGGTCTTTCCTTTTGAGTTTCTTGTGGCACATTCACAAGCACTTGAAAAGGATATCCTGGGTACTGCTGATGTTGCGATGTTGCCACACATGGATATGGGAAATATGGGAACTGAACAGGCATCATTGGCAGAGCCTTGTCATTTTCAGAAGTAACAACATCAGTTTCCTCCTCTTCTTTTTCTCTAGAACTATCAGTTGGCTCCCTTGTACTGTTTTGAGAATTGGCAGTGAGCTGAATCTTGCCACTTTTGATCCCCATCTCAATTCTTTCCCCAATTCGGACCAGATTAGAAAAGTCGGAGGAAACACTACCAATCATTCTTTCAAAGTATGCCCCTTGCAGAGTATTGGTGAACATGTCCACAAGTTCTGTTTCTAAGAGCGATGGACGTACTTGAGAAGCCAATGCTCTCCACCTTTGTGCATAGACCTTGAAAGGTTCTCCTTCATTTTGAGTCATATTCTGAAGTTGAGTACGACTCGGAGCCATGTCTGAATTGTATTGGTATTGCTTGATGAAAGCATTAGCCAAATCTCTCCATGACTGGATATGACTTCTCTCGAGTTGCATGTACCAATTGAGAGACGCACCAGTGAGACTATCTTGAAAGCAATGTATCATAAGCTTATCATCATTGGTATAGGAAGCCATTTTTCTGAAGTACATTGTCAAGTGGTTCTTTGGACAGCTTAGACCTTTGTACTTTTCAAAATCTGGCACTTTGAATTTTGGTGGGAGCACCAAGTCTGGTACCAAGCACATCTTAGTGAAGTCCAATGGATCATTGCTTCCTTCCACTAGATTCAACCTCTCCTCTAGAGCCTGGAACTTCTGATTGGTCTCCTCTAATTGATGGATAGCAGAGTCCACTTTTGACACATCAACAAGTATCTGAGGACCTTGGTGAGAAATCATAGGGGCACTCAAATTCTCTTGTGACAAGTTGAGTCCTTGATGAACCGAAGGTCCTCTATTTTGATTCTCGACAACTTGGGAACCAGATGAAACATCAAACACGAATGATACATATTCAGGTAGAGCATATCTAATTGGTACACCATGAGGTGGCCAATCCACTGCATTCACCGGAGCATTCTCTTGTGGGACCTCAACTGTAGGTGCAAGAACCTCATTCACAACCGTTCGGGGTGGCAGATTCAAACCAGACAACATCTCAAGAACTCTGTCATGTTTTCCACCCATCTGATTCACTTCGCCTTGCAAGGCATCATGTTTTTCTTGCCAATTGTCCATGATGTAGTGGGAAACCTTTCTTGTCCAAATACCGGTGCCGGGAAGGTACTGTTGGAATGAATGAACGAAAATGAGATTTCTTGATTGAAAAATGCATGATTTTTTATGATTGAAAATGCATGGTTTTTATGCAAAAACTTTTTTTATTTATTTTTTTGGAAATGTATGCAAAATGGATATGCATGATTATTTTTCATGAATGCATGGATGTCATGAATTAAATGCATGTATGGATCCACTGTTGTGCAACTGTATCACTCGGCGAACTTGATCACAAAGTAACAAAACTTGTCATATTCAGATCAAACTGGTGTTTTCAAAGTGAAATCTCTGAGGCCAAAAGTCCAAGGTTACCTGTAACACATCCCTCTCACATGTTGTTCTAAGGTTTGACACAGTTCCCAAAATGTCGATTACTTTTTCCCAAAAAGCAACCTCGTTTGGGCGAGATTATAACACCAACTGGATGAGTCGACATTATAACCTCGACACAGGTTCTAAACGGTGGTCCCTAGACAGATGTTTCGGATACCTAGACCGGATAAAAAAGCCCCCAGAGTTGCTGACCCAACACGATGTAATTGGCGCTCAAAGATGTGCATCAGAGAACCCAACACTTCGTGAGAATCTATTCTGGGCGGAATTTTTATGTCAGCGCTCAAAGATGTGCATCAGAGAACCCAACATAAAAATCCCTCAACTAATCCTAAGCTTTTCTCAAGCTCGGGTACAGAGCTTCTCAGTGTAGCCAAGAACCAAGCCATGACGGCAAAAAGAAAAAAAAAGAGTAGAAGAGAAGACAAAGCCAGCAAATCCAAACAGTTCAATATTTTGTGGTAATGTAAAAGATAGGACAGATACGGCTAACCTGGAATAAGCAAACCAAAAAGTCCCAAATTAGGCTTAACTCATTAATCATGTTCATCCCCAGTGAAGTCGCCAAGCTGTAACACCCAGCGCAAGCACAAAATAATATTGCAATGAAGCCGCCACCATATTTTATTTATCCCATGAGGGGAAAGGAAAATAATGATAAAACCTTTAAGTGTCGGGTTCGGGAGTTGGTTATATGAGGGGAAGACGTTAACACCCCCTCATATCCGTTGTACTCAACGGGAACCATTTGAGGAATTGGTTTGCATAAACAAAAATTAGTCGCATAAAAGAAAAGATTACCGCATATTGAACATAAAAGGGAAAAAAAGAGTTTTATATTATTTGGCTTGACAAGATTACGACCTCGCTCCTACGTATTCCCCATGTGCAATGAGAAATTCAAAGCTCACGTAGTTCTGAAAAGAGTTTTGTTTGTTGAACGTTTTTAATTGAAAAATACTTAGGTCGCATTCCTTTGAAACAATAGTATGCTTGTATACTCAACTGAGGTTTAAGCGTTTGTATGCGTCAAAGGAATGGATAAAGTATCGTTCGTTTAAGAAAAGAAGTTGCGAAAATTTATTAAGAAAAAGTTCGTTAATTAAGACGAGAATAGTACACCATTCATGATGTGCACCATGAACTGTACTATTCAGACCGAGAAAGGTGTGCACCAGACTCCCCCTTTTTCATCTTAATTAATTAAAGAAAAATATTGATTAAAATGAGAATAATACACCATTCATGATGTGCATCATGGACTGTATTATTCAGGCCGAGAAAGGTGTGCACCAGACTCCCCTTTTTCACTTTAATCAATTAAATGTTCGTTAATCAAAACAAGAATAGTACGCTATCCACGATGTGCATCATGGACTGTACTATTCGGGCTGAGAAAGGTGTGCGCCAGACTCTCCCTTTTCAGTTTAATTAACAAATCATATTTAGTTATTTTTTAGAAAGAAGTTTTCAAAGTCAAAACCAGGCCAGAAAAGAAAGAGAAAGGTAGAAGATGAGAGAGGTGCACTTGACAATATGAATAATGCATGACAAGTAATAATATCAATGATTTATAAATGACGATGCAAGAATTAAATAACTCGAAGTAAATAAAGCGTAAGCAATTAAATGAACGCTAAATAAACGAGCATAAATAAATCCCCAAGCATCAAGTGTAAATCAAGTATAGATTAAATGATTAATATAAGCCGAAATGGAAATAAGCTCTGATTATATAAGTGATTTTGTACATAATCACTTTTATAATAATAACTTATTTGAAATAAACTTTTATTATATAAGTGATTATTCGCATAATCACTTTTATAATAATAGCTTATTTAAATAATCACTTATTTTCAAAAGTGATTATTTTCATAATCACTTTTGCTAATAAATAATTATTTCATTTAAGCACTTTTCTGAAAAAAAAACCAATTAATTAAGTTCAGACGGGGGTGCAGTAGTAAACCAGGGGTGTTAACAGCATTTGAAGAAAAAAAACAAAAAAACATAAAACTGGGCTAAAATGGATAGGCCCAAAATTAGGAAATGAACCGGACCGGATCCAGGTCGAACCGAACCCGAACCGGTCCAGCACCCAGTTGGGGGGCGCGAAGAGAAATCTGGGGGGCGCGCGTAGAAAACAAAGCAGCCACCCAGAGGGCGCTTATCTCCTTCTTCTTCACCCAACCTGAATGAAAAAAAACAGAGAACGGAGGTAAAACGCGAGCCACCACCGGACTCACCTCACAACAGCCAAACAGAGGTCGAAATTAACGATATAAAACCCCGTTCCACTCGTTTTCTCCTGTAGATTACAAATATGACCTTGGTTTTTGCGATTGAGACTTGTATGAACAGAAACGATGTAAATTCCGACGGGTTTCCAAAAAAGGAACGATGCGATTCCGGCCGATTTTAATGAAAATAATTACAGATTTATGTTCAGAGGTGTTCCACAACCATGAACGAGTATCAATCAAGCTTTTTTGACGTTCGAATCATCCTGAATCAAAGGTTGAGTTTCGGACATGAAACGGGATTCCGATCCACTCGTTTGCTATAGTTTTTTGGTGATTTGGACGATGGAATTGGATTCAGGAGGGTCGATATATGCTAGATCAAGTGTTCAATTTCATTTTCGGAGAGTTTTTTTGGTGGTGGCCGGAATGGTTGAGGGGTGGGCGGAAAAGTGGGTGGTGGTGGAGGAAGGAGGCAAGTTTTCTTGGAATCTGTGCCTTTTTTCCATTAGATCTGATTATTTTATTATTTATAGTAGTAGAATTAGGTTAAATGGCATTTTGGTGATAACGTGTAACTTTAGGATTAAGAGGATAATTAATAAAAAATGGTTAAAAATGATTATGAGGTGGCACAACGTAATTGGTTCATGGAAAATATATTTGCGACGAAAAATACATGAATGAAAATGAAATGGGATCTATTTATGATTTTAAACAAAATTAGCGGAGAAAGTGAAAACATTATTTTTGAAATAATTTTTGGGCGTTTCTATAAAAATAAGAAACAAATTTAAAAATAAATTGTTTATTTTAATAAGGTGCAAATTTAGGGTATTACAGTAGGTTTTAATTATATATCCCACGTTCGGCTTATAACGTCACAATTAAATGCTATCTTTGCTGCTTGCCTGATTTAACTTATTGAGTGGAATAAAAATAAATTGGACCCTGGCTGACGACTCGTGTCTTGAATTTATTTTTAAATAATTTAATGTTGAACGTAGAAATAAGTGAGAGCCTGTCGAACGACTCGTCTCAAATTTATTTTTTACGTTTGCTTAATTCACTTCGTGGCTTGACATTTTGTTTCGTGCCTGTTTATTTAATTGCTCGTTTATTTATGTATATTCGCATATTTATTTCAAGCATTATTTAATTACCGTATTATTTATATTGTCATCATATTATACTGTCATTATCATTCATCGTGCATTTGCATTTCTCTCATCTTCTACCCTTTCTTTTTTCTTTTCTGACCTGAATTTTGATTTGTGGAAAACTTATCTTTGAAAATGGAATGGGAATAAATCGGTCCCTGTCGAACGACTCGTGACTTTGAGTTATTCTCATGCCAATTAAAATGGAGCTTTTTAATTAAATGAAATGAGAAGGAGCCTGACTGACGACTCGCCTTCGGCTTATTTCACTTTAATTAATAAAGTTTAATTAATAAACTGAATGAAAAAGAGGAGCCTGTCGAACGACTCGTCTGCGCCTGAATGATCTGGTCCCTGTCGAACGACTCGTGATTTAAAGTCATTGTCATTCTCAAAACAATTTAATAAGATCATAAAAGACATTCAACACACTTAACTATTTTTCCTACCCTTGCGCAGTCAACTGTTTTTCAACTGCTTTTGTGCAGTCAAACTTTTTCAACTTCTTTTCTTAAAAGGGCGATGTTTTATCCATTCCCCTGATACCGACAAACGCTTAAGCCTCAGTCGAGCATACAAGCAAATTGTCGTATCAGCGGAATGCGACTTAAACGCTGTTCATTAAAAACAACCAACAAACAAACTTTTTTTCAGGAAGAACTACGTGAGCTTTGAATTTCTCATTGCACATGGGGAATACGTAGGAGCGAGATCGTAATCTTGTCAAGCCAATTAATGAAAAACTCTTTTTTCCCTTTTTTTGTTCAGTATGCGGTAATATATTCTTTTATGCGGTTATTTCTGTTTATGCAAACCAAATTCCTCAAATGGTTCCCGTTGAGTACAACGGATATGAGGGGGTGTTAACGTCTTCCCCTCATGCAACCAACTCCCGAACCCGACTCTCAAAGGTTTTATCATTATTTTCCTTTCCCCTCACGGGAAAAATAAAATATGGTGGTGGCTTCATTGCAATATTATTTTGTGCTTGCGCTGGGTGTTACAGCTTGGCGACTTCACTGGGGAAATTTGATTAGTGAGTTAAGCCTAGATTGGGGCTTTTTGGTTTGCTTATTCCAAGTTAGCCGTATCTGTCATATCTTTTTATTTTACCGCAAATATTGAACTGTCTGGATTTGCTGGCTTTTTCTTTTCTTCTACTCTTCTTTTTCTTTTTTGCCTTCATGGCTAGGTTCTGGGTTATTGTGTGATTATGCTCCGTACCCGACATAGAGAGATACTCAGGATTAGATGAGGGATTGTTATATTGGGCTCCCTGACGAACGTCTCTGGGCTTGGATATTACGGTCTAAACCAGAATAGATCCTCTTGGAATAAGTGGACTCCTTGACTGACGTCTTGCGGGCTTCATGTTTCCTTGATGGGTCAGAGACGCTGGTGACCTTTAGGTGTCCGAAAATCCTTGACTGACGTCTTGCGGGTTTCATGTTTCCTTGATGTGTCGAGGTTATAATGTCGACTCATCCAGTTGGTGTTATAATCTCACCCAGATCAGGTTGCTTTTTGGGAAAAAGTAATCGTTGATTCTGGGAAACCGTGTCAACCTTAGAACAACATGTGAGAGGGGTAAAGTGTGAAAAGTGTGAACAGTGAAAAGTGTGGATTTGAGATCAAGTTCGTCGAATGATACATTGTGCTACAGTTGATCCATACATGCATTGCATTTATACATCCATGCATTCATGAGAAAATCATGCATATTCTTCTTGCATACATTTCCGAAAAAATATGAGAAAAGTTTTGCAAAAAAATCATGCATTTCCAATCATAAAAAAAATCATGCATTTTCAATCAAGAAATCTCATTTTCATTTATTCATTCCAACAGCTACCTTCCCGACTCAGGTATTTGAATAAGAAAAGTTTCTCACTATATCATGGACAATTGGCAAGAGAAGCACGATGTTTTACAGACTAAAGTAACCCAGATGGGTGGAAAGCTGGATAGTGTCCTTGAGATGTTGGGTGGTTTGAATTTACAACCAAGGGCAGTTGAAGTCCCTGCGCCTGCGGTTGTGGTCCCTCAGGGAAATGCCTCCGCTGGTTATGATTGGCCTCCTTTTGGTTTGCCCGAAGGTTATGTTCCCCAAGGGTATGTGCCTGCGACCTCTGTTCCGCCCGAGGAAGCTCCAGTTAGGGTAAATACTGTGCAACAAGAGGATGATCTGTCGCAAGAAATGTTTGATGATCCTAGAAATGCTTATCAGGGTCCTGAACCTTATGGGCCTAGATTTGCTTATCAAGGAAATGTGTCTCCGGTTGATGAACCAAAGTTTGATTCTGCTATCCATCAGCTAGAAGAGATCAATCAGAAATTTCAGGCTTTAGAGGAGAGGTTGAATCTGGTAGAGAATGGCATTGATCCCCTAGATTTCACAAAGATGTACTTGGTTCCTAACTTGGTGCTCCCACCAAAATTTAAAGTGCCCGACTTCGAAAAGTACAAGGGTCTGAGTTGCCCAAAGAATCATCTGGTCATGTACCTCAGAAAAATGGCTTCTTATGCCAAGGATGACAAGTTGTTGATACATTGCTTCTAAGATAGTCTTGCTGATGTGCCTCTTAACTAGTACATGCAACTTGAAGGAACTAACATCCGCTCATGGAGAGATTTGGCAAATGCTTTTCTAAAACAATACCAATACAATATGGATATGGCTCCGAGTCGTGCTCAACTTCAGAATATGACTCAAAATGAGGGAGAATCCTTCAAGGTCTATGCTCAAAGGTGGAGAGCATTGGCTTCCCAAGTGCGTCCACCACTCCTAGAGACTGAGCTTGTGGACATGTTCACCAATACTCTAGATGGGGCATACTTTGAAAGAATGATTGGTAGTGTTTCCTCTAACTTCTCTGATTTGGTTCGAATTGGGGAAAGAGTTGAAATGGGGATAAAGAGTGGTAAGATTTAGCTCAGTGCTAGTCCACAAAACAATATCAGGAAGCCAGCTGGTAGTTTCAAAGAAAAAGAAGAGGAAGAGACTAGTGTTGTCACTTCTGGAAATGACAAAGTTCCACCGGCGATGCCTGTACAGTTTCCTTACTTCCCATACCCTTACTTGGCTGCTACTCAGCATCAGCAATTTCCTAGATATCCATATCAAATGCAAATGAATCATGTGCCTCAACAAACTCAGAAGGAACGACCGGCTCAGCAACAGCCCCAAAAGGTCCTTGATCCGATTCCAATGCCACACAGTCAACTTCTTCCGTATCTGGTACAAAGTGGAATGGAAACTGCTGGGGCCATGAAACCCAAAACTGCACCATTTCCAGCTTGGTATGACGCCAATGCCAAATGTGAGTATCATGCAGGAACTGAAGGTCATTCCACTGACGACTGTAAAACATTTAAGTACAAAGTGCAAGAACTTCTTGATAAGCAATTATTGTCCTTCGAGGAAGGTGGGCCGGTTATGAAAGATAAACAGTAGGTGGGGCATTCAGCATGTTTCTCTAGTGTGGGTTTCAAGTGAAGATCAGATTGCCATCACAAATGATGAAGAGAATAATGGAAATAATCAAGATAGGCTGCACATGTGTTCTTCAAACATAATCTTTGCAAACTATGAATTTTATCCCTATGATCGCTAGGCTTTTATTTCTCTCTTGTCAAGCATTTGTTTGCTTTTAACATTATGTATTTTGCCAAGTACTTTTGAATATAATAAAGAATAATGTTTTTGGAATTAATCCATTTGTATTCATCTCTTTTCTCTTATTTTATTACTTACAAACTTGGAGCGAGGATGATGAAAAACAAATAACTAATCTTTGTCGATATATGCTTTCAATGGAAAAAACCTAGTTGATGATGTATGGCATTATTTCACTTTCTTTCATTATTTCATAAAATAAAAAGAAAAAAAATTGAATTGAGCCGTTCTTGCATATGTTCTATTGTTATCTGATTCTCCTAGTTTCTTGAGACATACCATTTTAGGAAAAAACAAGCAATTTTGGTTTGAAACTTGACATGACACTTCAAGAGTATATATGTTGTTTTTGCACTTTAAGGCTGCATTATGAAGGTTCAGTAATGATTCAATAAAATCGGTACTGTCTTAACACATAAGACTCTCAGAAGTATGCAAGATCGATTTGAGTACTGTTGTACCCCAATTTTGGACCTACAAATCCAATTCGCATTACATTTATAAAAAATATAAAAATATTTACTTTCTTTATTATACATGCTTTAATTTCATTTTCTTTGCATATTCTCTTATTTTTCTCATATTCTCTAAAAAAGGTCAAAATAATATAAAAAAATAGTTTTTGGTTTTATTTTACGCTTTATTCTAAAAATGTCAAAAAAATAATTTTTTTTAGTGCATGATGTTAATTTTCTTTTAAATAGCGTAAAAGTTTAAAAATATGAAAAATTAGCGTTTTCTATTTTTCACGTTCATTTCCTTATATTTCAAAAATATGAAAAAATACATTTTTATTTCACTTATACACATTTTATTTTATCTTATTATTATATATATATTTATTTTAAAAATATGCCAAGAGGAGGAAAGAGTAGAGGTGAATTGACCACTGTACACATGTTAATGCATATTGTTGATGACTAATATATCTGTAATTATGAATAACAAAAAATTAAAAAAGTTATATTTGAAAAATATTTATTGAGACAAATTGAACATCTTTTAAGTTACTCCCTCCGTCCCATTATATAAGTACTCTTTTAAAAAAAGTCTAGTCAAAAAAAATATAAGCCCCTTTGTAAATTACTAGGGGCATTGATTATTTTTTTCCCTACACATACCTCTAATTATTACTACTAACTTGCATTGGAATACAAAAAGTCAAATTTTTACACATACAAACAAAAGACAATTTGGTAAAATTTACACGCAAACTAAGTACAATAATTACATTACCAATATTTCTTAATAAATGTGATATTAGTCAAAGGTACTTATATAATTGGACGGAGGAATTATATGAATATAGTGTACACATATTTCAAACAAGTTAAAATGAAATAGAAGGAGTAACTGTTATTTTGATAATTTGTTAGGTGAGCTGGTGAGATTTAATTTTATTAAGCAAACCGTTCCATATATGTGTAACTTGCTCAGTAAGATAGATAACATAATTTTTTTTGAGTCATGCTAAAACAAAAGTGTTTTATTGCAAAGAATATTTTACAAGAGTTTTGATTATTGAATTTTGTTTTTGGTAAAACATACCAACACAAAAACCAATTAGCATAAAATAAAAACGACTGATGAATTACTAGTGAAGTGTAGTACTAATTTCCTTCCCATAAAATACTTTGTTCAAAAAGATGAATCGTTACAAAGACCAAAGTCATTGGTATTTGCTTACTCCAAACAATAATAAAACCTTTCATGTGGCCAATTAATCGAAGGCTTTTACACTCTCCAAAGCATTTACTAATACTTTCATTTCACATTCCAAAAAACTCTATAAACTAGTAAAAGACGTTAAAGAATGCAAAAGTTTCATTGTACAAGTTGAGAAGGTTGTGTTGTTTTCTAATTGCTTAGTCTCTCTGTGTTGTACTGTTCGCTACTATGGCTGGAAGTGCAACTCACTCAGTTGAACAAGTTGAAAACGTGACCTTGAACGTTATGGTTGACAAAAAAAGGAACAGAGTTTTGTATGCTGAAGCAGAGAAGGATTTTGTTGATGTTCTTTTGAGCTTCTTAACTTTGCCTTTAGGTACTATTGCAAGACTCATAGCTAAGGACTCGAATATTGAAGCAGTGAGATTCGGCAGCATTAGCTCACTCTATCAAAGTGTAAAAGATCTTGATGTGAAATATCTATGGTCACAAACATGCAAGGAAATGCTACTCAAGCCAAGGAACTCCATGGAAGGTTATTGCGAGAACCTCAAACTGAACATCGACGACACACCCACGAAACACAATTTTTATAATTTGTAACGATCTTTGTGTGATGCCCAATGATATTGGAACAAGTCTATGCTTGCTTCACAGGAATGGAATCAACGACATTATGGATACCGAAAGAAGAGCTATACATATCAGCAAGAAGGAGGCATGTTTTCTCTGACTTTTCTCAGTTTCTATATCATCATCTTTATTTTTGTTTATTTAATTATTTTAGATGAATATTTATGTTTATATGTGTAGGTAGTTGATCTTCTCAAGTTGTCCTTGATCTCAAAGACTCCTCTTACAGATTTTATGTTAAAGAAGAAACAGATCCCTTGTAATCCAAACCCTACAATATCACTGTCTAAGATTAGAATTGTAAAGAGCTTACCATCTGAAGTGAGTAAGCAGATAGTTGTGAAATTGATTGTTAGAAAATCAAATAGAGAAGTTCTGTTTGCTGTAGCAGATGAAAATTTTGCGGACTTTCTTTTTAGTTTTCTCACTATTCCTTTGGGAGGAGTGTTGCAAATGCTAGGAGTATCTTCTTTAAGCTGCACTGATGTTTTATATAGAAGCATGACTGAGTTGAGTCCTGAGAGATGTTTAAGGTCACAGGAGCTTAAAAACAAACTAATGAAACTTTATATTTTTCAAGCATTTGAAGTCAAGAACCAGATATTACCAATTAAAAATGCTTTATCATGTAAAGTACCTGTTGAGTCTTTGGTATTGGCTGCATTTTTGGTTGATAAACCATTGTGACAGGATGTTGGACAAAGTGCTTTGAACACTTGCAACATACTGGTCTGCAGGCGCGCGCGTTTTCTATTTTCAAGGAATATCTTTATTTCTCTCTCATGGATCTCTCATGGTGCATTTAATGCTTCAGATTATTGTCAAATATATTTTTATCAAGAATCTCCATGAAGCTTATTTCTGAAGAGAATATATTTATATATTTCTGAAAAGAATATATTTTATATATTTCTAAAGAGAATATTTTATTTATTGAAGAAATTAGGTTGGATCAAATATGAAGTCCAAGTTACTTGTGAAGCAAGGACGTCTGCTACCTATTTAAAAGAGTTGCTAAACCTAATTTTGTTGAGAGACTTGTTCACGCCGTTGTTGTTTCTAGAGTCTAGTATTCTAGGTTTTGCGTGTGTGTTGTGAGCCTTTCTTGTGTCTCATTGATGCAAGCTTAGGACATTTACTCTCGAGTTGTATTGTTCCTCTCCTAAGCTGTGAAGTACGGAGTAGGTATTGTGGTTTTACAACACTCTAAGCCTTTAGGTACGAGTGTGTAGTTTCTAGGAGTGTGTCTCCAACAAAGTGTTTGTATCTGTGCTGATAAAATCCTTGCTGTCTGTAAGGTTGTAAGGGAGAGAGATGGGATCTCTGATCTAGGAGTTCCTAGGTTGAAGAGTCATTGGTCGTGCCTAGGTGATAAGTTGTAAACGGGGCGTTTGCTGGTAACTTAGAACTAGGACCACTATAGTGATATTCCTTCTTGGATTGGTATCCCCCAGATTAGGTTGCCGTTGTGCGCTGAACTGGGTCAACAAATATTGTGTCTCTTTTATTTGTGTCTTTTATTCATTTTACTGTTCTACGTAAAATGTTGAATAAAGTGTTTAGCACATCGTTCAAATGCTTAGCACATCGTATTCGACACTGTGCATAGCGTGCCAGGAATTTCAGTACCCATCACATATTCTGAATCTCTGGAGGATATGCAAGAAGTCCATTAACGATTATGGTTACGGACGACTTGGTTTTTACTCCAATGATGTCATTTGGTGGTTTTTCCTATCTAGAAAAAATGAAGGTCCCCCTTAATGACGTGGAGGAAATGATCATTAATATTGGCATGAAAGAGGTAAAGGGATTTCAGACTTTATTTAGCACACTTTTATTTTTATGTATCTTACATTATTTGATTTGATTGTATATTTGCATATATGATTGCAGGGTCTCAGCATACTAAAAGCTTCATTGACCTCAACAGCTGCTTTGACAAACGGTCTCAAACAATTCATTGGTGAGTATAATATTCAACCAAATAAAATATCATCATAGTATTAGATTAATTTTGTTATGTTTCCGGTAAAATATTACGATTTCTGGAAATGGTTGCTTTTAGACAACAGAATACAAAAGAAGTACTTGCATAGCATCCTACTTGCTATAACTAGTACATATTTGTCCTTATAGTCGAAGGTAATTATATATGTTAGTATTAAGGACACTTAATGTTGAGAACATAGATTAATTAACTAGCATAGAGAAAGAAGAGAAGGAAGAAAGAATGAAAGGTGAGAATGGAAGAAAGAGAATCAAGTAATGTGGGAAATGATCTTTTTTCTATAATAATGGTGAGACTTTGTTTCTTGTTCACAATTTTAAATTGGTACTCATTACATAATTATATGTGCATAATTTGTACATGGCATGACGTATACCTGCTAATTTATCATCTAATGCTGCTTTGACAGACAGCCCCTTGAAGAAGCCAAAGGAAGAAAATGAAGCTTGAGCTAATCTATGGTGTGATGTATAACTGATTAGGGCTGGTGTTAAGAAACAATGTCATCATTTTGTTGTTTGAAATATGTGCTTATGTTTAACTATTTCTCATGTGATTTGGGTCGGGTGGTCATTTTTGTATTCTGTTGTTTCAAGCTGAAAACTCTATTTGTGATGAATCAAGTGCTTCTCATTTATGGGCTAGCTAAACTTTTTTTTGACCGGTAATAGACAGATATGGATTCGCCTTCAATAATATAAAAAGGAGAGTACTGAACAAAAATAGCTGGAAAAGATCCAAATCCAGAACAACAATAGTACTTGATTTTTACTTATCTACTTGGTACTTGATTTTTACTACTGATTTGTATGTTTTGAGAGGGGTTTTGGACTTTTGGTTCATTTTTGCTAATTCTGATTCCTCATTCCACCACATAAGACAGATGAATGTCAGTCCACGAACTCCGTCATATGCCTTACCAGTTGATTTCCGTGGCACCAAATATTCCTAATGAATATTACGCATCAAAATTTAACCAAGAAAAAGAAGAACCATCATTTGGAGAACGTGTAGGAAACACAAATTCTGGTCTCCTCCCCTAATTGAATTTTTTTATGTAAGAGCGAATGATCAAACTCATCTTACTTGAAAAGAATTAAATATATGTTTTATGTCATTCATATCTAAAAATCTTCAACAGTTAATTTTAGTAAACGTTACAAATTTAATCAATTAGATTATCTGCTTTAAGCTATAATAATCTAGCTTATAAATTCATCTGTTATAATCTAGTTTTTTCAACCATTTAGTATTTTTTGTTGAACAAAACTTTATACTAACATGACAGTGATTCCAACTAAATTCCTAATTGTTACAGTATAAATTATTCATTGGAACTCCATATGCCAAAGTTTTGAATTTAAGAACCATAACAAAAAAAAAAAACAAAAAAACTTTGCCTTTGTGATCAGTATCTATTTCCTTTCCAAGGTCCTCTAGAAACTATAACACATTGACCAAACTTATATTCTTCCCATTTCTCATGCTAATTATTCTTCCCATAATAACAGAAACTATTAACATTTGTAGCAA
This sequence comes from Trifolium dubium, assembly GCA_951804385.1. NCBI lineage: Eukaryota > Viridiplantae > Streptophyta > Magnoliopsida > Fabales > Fabaceae > Trifolium > Trifolium dubium. Next base: position 21,998,091 of record OX638072.1, on the reverse strand, counting down.
CTGTGTTGTTTGATTTCTTATTGACTCGGTGTTCTTAGATTCTTACTTACCATGGTTGCAGCTACGACCGATGAACAGGATGACCAATTAGTTCCCATAAATGTTTTGGTCGACAAACAGAAAAGTTAAGTCTTGTTCGCGGAGGCAGGGTAGGATTTTGTCGATGTTCTTTTCAGCTTTTTAACATTGCCTCTAGGGACGATTGCAAGACTCATGGTTACAGAGGCAAATATTGAAGCAGTAAAATTCGGCAGCATTAGCTCACTCTATAGAAGTGTGGAAAATCTTGATGAACAATATCTATGGAATCAAACCTGCTAAAGAAACGCTACTCAGGCCAAGAAACATGATGTGATGTTTTTGCTGGAAGCTCAAATTGAACATTAGCGAAACAAAATGTTTACCATATTTCTTCTGTGACGACAATGCTTGCAATATCAATAATAGGCGGCAATGTGCGAGTTTACTCAGGAATCAAAAATGTATTTGTGAAAAGCTATTGAATGTATTTCGCCAGTTGAAATTAACTGCAAAAGATGGCTTTGTTAAGGAAACTATGACCTTTATCGTTTCTGACGATCTTTTTGTGATGCCTAATCTTCTTGAAACAAGTATAAATCTCCTTGTGAAACTTGGAGTCAATGACATTAACACTTTTGAAAAACAAATTCCGTATATATCAGCAAGAAGGAGGCATGTTTTTTTCATTTTGTATGTCGTATATTCTGTTTATTATTATTAGAATTAACTTTAGTTATTTAATCTCTGGTTTGAAATTGAATATGTAATTGATCTTCTCAAGTTGTCTTTGATCTCAAAGACTCCTCTGTCAAACTTTATCTTCAAAAAGGAACAGTTTGTTGGGTTTAGAGTTAGTCGACCCAAGAAATATTTTGGAGTTTTGGATTGGATTTGGTGCGGTAGAGGAACCATGTGATGAATCTGATAAGATCTTTGTGAATGTACTGAGAAGAAAATCAAATGCACAAATTTTGTTTGTTGAAGGAAAGGAAGATTTTGTTGATTTTGTTTTTAGTTTACTAACATTGCCTTTGGGAGGAGTGTTCATGCTTGCAGAATTCTCTTTTATAAGCTGCATTGATAATTTATATAAGAGCATGACCGAGTTCAGTTCAGACATGTGTTTAAGGTCAAAATTAGCAAAAGACATGGTATTAACTAAGCCTTATACTAGATTACTAGCTATGAACTTGAAATCACGAACAAATATATTAACCATTGGTATGCCACGGTTTACATCTACGACATTTAAATTTGTTGATCCCAAATTCCATATTTTACGGAGGATTCATTAGAGGACAAATATCATTCATGGTGACAGACGACTTAGTTTGTGACTCCAACTTCATCCACTTCTGGTTTTGGATATTTACAAAAAATGAATGTTCCGCTTAATAATGTAGACGAAAGGGTCATTAGTATCGGCTGGAAGGAGGTAAGCATGTGTGAGACTTGGTTTAGCACTGTTCTTCATTTTAATATTATATACTTATAGTATCAGATTCATCATCTCCCTATTTTTAATTCCATTGTGGTGTCTCAACATGCTAAAAGCTTCATTGACATCAACTTCTGCTTTAGCCAACGGTTTCGGCTTTTCCATAATGCATCAATTATTATGTGAAAATTTTCCATAGGCATTACATAGCCTATTAAAGTTCAGGAGTGTAAGTTAGAAATATTAGATCAAACTAGTGTTGTAACGTGATGATATTTGAAGTAGTTGATGGACTCTATTTAATTAGGTATTTTGGTATGTTTAATATGAAAAAAATTCTGAAATCTAATAGTGGTGTATTTTCATTTTTAATCAACACTCTGCAACACTTTAGTTTCATGTTAAGCTAACAATTTGTAGTGATGATTATTAGTGTTTCTGTTGAGTATGCCTTGAAATCACGAAAACGAATCGAAACAGATGGAAAAAAAGGAAGAAAACATGGAAAAAGTGGTTGCGGTCATGGGGCGAAGCACATGGGCGCCTAGCTGTTGGAAGGCTTGCGCGCATGGCACGCTTATAGGCACGCGTGGCGCGCAATTGAAATGCTCAGGATGGGTGCTCTCTCCCCCATAATAGTTAGGTTGTTTTGACCGAACTAAATAAACTAAGGACTGTGTTATTCTCTTTTGCTTGTTTACTTGCTTTTACATTACTTTTATATCATCGTCTCTATCACCTCATATTTGATTGTTTGATTTAATTTACTCCACACATCAAATTTTTTATTGGTGTGATATTTATCAACGAATTTACAATAGTTTCAATATAGAGATCTACATGGTTATATATGTAGACTTATTCTATTCGGTTCCAATTTGACATCCAAAGTTGCTTTCATAGGTAGTTGTTTTATTACCACTTGAATAATCCTAATGAAGAAAGAAAGATGATTTAACATATAAGGTGATACAACTCATAACTTGATCTGGGGTTTCTGTTTGCATTAGAAGCAGATTGACCTGAGAATCTTTTATCAATAATTGCTTCAATTGACTTTTGAGGCATGATACATAATGGATAATCCATTCTTTTCAATTCCTCATGGCATAGAAAGTACATATTTTAGTGTACAAGAAAGTTTTACTTATTGGAATTCGTCAAAATATTGATCATAAAAAATTAAACTACATATATATTTTAAAATGATATTCTATATATATATATATATATATATATATATATATATATATATATATGTTTCAAGTTCTTTCAAGTTCTTTGAAATTATCAATAATAAGATTAAACTAATATGAAGAACACAATATCATGAACATGAACAAACTTATATGGTGAATTTTTAAGAACAACAATCAATAAACTTACAGTGAATTTTTAAGATTATTAAACTGGAACAGAAGCACATTTGTAGTGAATTTTTTTAGGTTAGTATAAACATACGTCAAACAATAAAAATTAGTATAAACAAATAGTAGGACTATTTTGTCATTTCACTGATACAGATACTAAAAAATCATTTAAACCCTATATTCAACATCAAACTTTAAAAAATTTAATTATATATTAGATCATATTTCCACTAGATATTTATAAAGTAATTATAAAGTCATAAAAGACATTGTTATTTTTTATATTGGCCTCACTAGTCATCTCCACCTAACAAATTTTGTCATTTTCGCAGTCTCCTTTTCTTCTTAAAAAAGACTTTATTTAGGGTGCGTTTGTTTGAGCTTTAAAAAAAATAGATTTTTCTTTGTAGTTTTGAAAATAGATTTTATAGAATCGTTTTCTAAAATATTACAAGTTTTTTTATATTATTTTTTTTAAATTGAAATATTAATTTTGACATCATATAACATAAACACACATTATTGAAGATCAAAACATAGTTAAAATCTCAATTTTTTCAAAAAGTTGTATTTCAAAAATGATTTTTATGAAAATCTATTTGAAATAGCTTCAAAATTTATTTAATATTGTTTTCATGACTCAACATTTATGTTGTTAGTTTTCTACCTTGAGTATTGGTTATTATGCACTCACTGAGTTTTTGTGACTCACCTTTTTTTATTTTTTATTTTTGGACTCACAGGTTGCAGAGTAGAAATCTTCTGGGGTTTGCATATTGATCCAAAAGTTTATTCTTTGTGGTAGGTCTCTATCTTGAATTGTGGTTATTATTTTAATATGATGCAACTATAGGAATAGTTGCTATTATTTTCTTGAGTTTTGAGTTGTACGAAGGATGAGATAGTTGTCCTTGTACATACTTTGTTGATAATTAATTGACATTTTTGGATGTTATTGAATAAATGATACACCACCAAATTTCAGCAGCTTTGTATTTTGTTTGAATGTGTAAGTATTACAATATATTAGGATTGCTAGGCTAAATATATGATGAATCAGTGTTAGCCTATGCGCCGGTCATGGCTTGAGTTTGGTTCGTAACACTGCACCTCATAAAACACTGAATTTGAGGCACATTCTCCACAACGTTGTTCAATTGTCAACACTTCAAAATCATTTCGAATGAATCTATGTCTTATGTTAACTGATTTATTCTCTTCTCCCTCATTACCGTCATTTATAAAAAACATGACTTCTAAATCTCATTCATCCGGACTCAAGAGACAACACTACCAATTCAAAAAGTCCAATATCATCTTCAAGTAGATCATGTACGCCTGCACTGATGTCACTTAACTTTGTATTACACATGTATTTGTGATGTATCTTCTTCGTATGTGCTAAAATAAAAACCATTGCCATTTTATTGCCCTGTGATCAGTATTGTTTTCCTTTCCAAAGTCGTCTAGAAACTATAGATCGTTGACCAAACTTATTCTTCATATTATCATGCAAATTATTCTTCCAATAAAATCTTGCTGTGTGTACTAGCAACTGTTTTGTTTGAGTTCTGATTGACTTTGTGTTCTTAGATTCTTACCATGGTTGCAACTGCATCTGCATCTGGTGAACAAGGTGACCAGATTCCCATAAAAGTTTTGGTGGACAAAGAGAAAAGTAAAGTCTTGTTTGCAGAAGCAGGGAAGGATTTTGTTGATGTTCTTTTCAGCTTTTTAACATTGCCTCTGGGGACGATTGCAAGACTCGTGGCTACAGAGTCAAATATTGAAGCAGTGAAATTTGGCAGCATTAGCTCACTCTATCGAAGTGTGAAAAATCTTGATGAACAATGTTTATGGAATCAAACCTGCAAAGAAATGCTACTCAGGCCAAGAAACTCGATGGAATGTTATTGCCGGAAGGTCAAACTGAACGTTGACGAAACTGAACCCTTGTCATTATTATTCTGTGGCCGCCGTTCTTGCAAAATTAATAATAGGCAACCTGTGAGTTTATTTAGGAATCTAAAATGCATTTGTGGAAATCAAATGAATGTATTTCACCCATCGAAATCAGAAGATGGCTCTGAAGATGGCTTTGTTAAGGAAACTATGACCTTTATTGTTTTTGACGATCTTTTAGTGATGCCTAATCTTCTCGGAACAAGTATAAATCTCCTTCAGAAGCTTGGGGTCAATGACATTAACACTTTTGATAAGCAAACCGTATATATCAGCAAGAAGGAGGCATGTTTTCTCTGTTTGTATGTCATATATTGTATTTGTTGTTGTTGTTGTTATTATTATAATAATTAAATTTATATTTATTTAATCTCTGATTTGAAATTGAATAGGTAATTGATCTTCTCAAGTTGTCTTTGATCTCAAAGACTCCTCTGTCAGACTTTATCTTTAAAAAGGAACAGTTTGTCGGTAATTTAGATCCAAGAAATGTAATGGAGTTTTGGATTGGGTTGGCTGAAGTAGATGAGCCATGTAATGAATCTGATAATATAGTCGTGAATGTACTGAGAAGAAAATCAGATGCACAGATTTTGTTTGTTGAAGGAAAGGAAGATTTTGCTGACTTTGTTTTTAGTTTTCTAACAATTCCCTTGGGAGGAGTGTTGCACATGCTTGCAGGATTCTCTTTTATAAGCTGCATTGATAATTTATATAAGAGCATCACTGAGTTGAGTTCAGAGAGGTGTTTAAGGTCACAACATATAAAAGACAAAGTATTAACTAAGCCTTATATTAGCTATCAATTTGAACTCAAGAAGAAGATATTACCCACTGTTGAGCAACAGTTAACATCGAAGATAATGAAATTTGTTGATCCCAAATCCCCTATTTCTGGAGGATTTACTAGAGGACCAATATCATTCATGGTAACAGACGACTTAGTTGTCACTCCAACTTCATCGATTTTTGGTCTTGCTTATTTAGACAAAATGAATGTTCCCCTTAATGATGTTGAAGAAAAGGTCATCAGTATTGGTCAGAAGGAGGTAAGCATGTGTGAGACTTTATTTAGCATAAATCATCATTTTCATAATATATTAGTATCAGATTCATAACAACTTTCAATTTTGATTTCATATTTATATGGTGGTGCAGGGTCTCAGCATACTAAAAGCTTCATTGACCTCAACTTCTGCCTTAGCCAACGGTCTTGGCCTTTCCATAATGCATCAATTCTTATGTGAAAATTTTCAATAGGCATTACATAGCCTATTAAAAGCCCAGGACAGTAAGTTATAAATGTTAGATCAAACTACTATTGTAACATGATATTTGAAGTAGTTGATGGACTCTATTTAATCAGGTATTTTGTCATGTTTCAGATGTAAAAAAATTCTGAAATCTGATACAGCTTTGTGTGGTTAATGCTGGGTCAGGTTTTTGCCCCCCCAAGCTTGATGTACTTCCTTTTAATTTTAATATATAGCTTTGTTTGCATAAAAAATGTTCTGAAATCTGATAGTGGTGTTTTTTCATTTTTCATCAACACTATACAACACATTTATTTCTTGTTAAGCTAACAATTTGTACTGATGATTATTAGTACTTCACTATATCTACATGGCTGTGTAGACTTATTGTATTCGGTTCTAATTTGACATCCAAAGTTGCTTTCATGGATAGTTTCTTTTACCACTTGAATAATAAAGAAAATGAAAGATGATTTAACATATAGAATGTGTTTGATCTGCTAAAAATTAAGGGATAACACAACTCAACTTCAATTGTACATGTTTGATTTTAAAACCATTCATGGAACAGGTACAAATTGGGAGCAATGACAACTAAGTTGTTTAAATTACCAAAATAACATTTTGTCTATCAAACATCGTGCAAAACAATAAATTCATTAATACCTTAGAAGTTTGTGTTTGTGTTGTTATGTAATGTGTTGTTCCGTCCAATTTTTACATTTTACTAATCAAACTAACCCATAGCGTGATAACTGATAACTTGATCCGGGGTTTAAATTAGAAGCATAATGACGTGGGAAGCTTTTTTCAATAATTGCTTTAATTGGCTTTTGAGGAATGATATAATACATAATGGATAATCCATTCTTTTAATTCCTGATGCAATGATATTATCACAATGCTAGTTTTCTCCTTTACTAGGACTTGAACGGTGGTCCTCCAACATGATTTAATCACAAACAAAGTTGTTGTTAATTCTGTTGATTTAATAGTTAACTAGTATGTTAGCCCGTGCTATGCACAAGATTATTTTCTTTTTACATTATTTTAAATTATTATTTGATTAATTTATTTTAATATTAAATAGTGAGTTTTGAATATTATATTTTATTTTTTTGGTATTGAGTTTTGGATATTAAATTTTATGAGTAGCTTAAATATATATTGTCGGAATAAAAAAATTTATTTTGACAAGAAGTGAAACAATATTAAACAAAATATATTTTAAAACTTAAAAGTTTAAGGATAATAAAACAATATTTTTTTATCCGAAAAAGATAATAAAAGTTTAAGGATAATAAAACAATATATAAAATTTAGAAAAATAAGAAAGACTAAAAAACATATTTAAGATATCTTTTTTTATCCTTATCAAAAAATATATATATTTTTTCATCGTTCTCTCAATTATTTTCAACTTTTTTCGTAGTAATCCTCACAAATAAATTTCAAGAACAAAAAAACAACGAATAATTAGACAACCTTGCATATAACAAAATTCCCACATTTTTTTGTAAAAAATTATCATATTGAGTGATCTTTCTACATTTATTGTAGATTTATTCATCTGAATCTCATCAAACTACATTTTTGGTTAAATATAGTGCAAATTAAGATATTTTTTCCCAACATTCTTTCATCTTGTTTCAACATATTTCGCAGAAATTCACATGTAAATTTCAAGAAAAACAAAAAAAATACAAAGAAATAGAAAATCATGCATATTACAGAACTTCCACATTTTATTGTACAAAAAACTCTCACATTCAATCATCTTTCTTCATTTATTGTAGATTTATTCAAGTAAATCTCATCAAATTACACTATATTGTTTTAAAAAAAATATAGTGTAAATTAAGATATATTCTCACAATGTTCTTCCATCTAGTTTCATAGTAATCCACATGTAAATTTCAAAAAAAAAAAATTTACAAATAAACAGACAACCTTGCATATCACAAAATTCCCACATTTTTTTCTTCGGAAAATAACTCTTTCACATTCAGTGATCTTCCAACGTTTATCGTAGATTTATTCAAATTAATCCCATCAAACTATATTTTTTAAATACAACGTAAATTAAGATTTTTTTTTCATCGTTATCTCACATTTTTTCAACTTGTTTTGTAATAATCTACATATAAATTTCAAGAATAAAATACAAATAAATAGACAATTTTGCATATCTGTTATGAATAATTCTAGTGGATGTCCATTAGCCATTGGTCCATTTCATTAGGCCCATGTATTTTCCTATAAATAAGATCTATGTTGCATTGTAAAGATACACCTTGAAGAGAATATACAATCTTCTCCAACATTTCTCTCTTCTTCCTTTCTCTCTATCTTTATTCTTGTTATTGTTTAGAATAGTTTTATAACACGTTATCAGCACGATAGTCTCTCCTAGAGAACTCTTGGCCAAATTCTTAAGTTCTTCCACTTGTCTCTCAAGCAAGGTATAGCAACCATGGGAAGTGTTAATTTTATTTTCTATATGATTTTTTTTATTCTATTTTCTATTTGGATATATTGATTCACAACCTATGGTCAAAAAAACACGTTAATGAAATGTTTAAATATGAGTCATGAAGATTCATAGCCTACGATCCAGATGCATCATGGTATTTTTTTGAAATATGAATCCTGAAGATTCATAGTGTATATAATGAAATTTTAAAGATGAATTTTGAAGATTCATAGTCTACCAACCAAAAATCAGGAAACATTGTGATAAGTTTTTGAAATATGAATCCTGAAGATTCATATAGCGTGTGATGAACTTTCAGAATATGAATCCTAGAAGGATTTCACAAGAAATTTGTGACACATATAATATAGTTCTTGAAGAACTAACAAATAAAAATAATATTTTTATTCTCTACGAATTCCTGAAGAATTCATTATAGTTCCTGAAGAACATAATTTTTTTTAATTTCTTAATTTACTATATTGCATCCTTGAAGGATTGCACTAAATAGTCATATTTACATTATAAAAATGTCATATAAATTGTTCCTGAAGAACTCTAAAATTTAATATATTTCTTATGAATTCCCGAAGAATTCAAGATAAATATATCCTTGAAGAATAATATATTTGTTTTGATAATTTATAATATTTATTGAATTTATTTTATCTAAATCTTTATTTATTTATTTATTTATTGTTATATTGTAAAAGGAATAAGAAATAAATAAAATATATAAATAAATAAACAAACCATACACGATTTTTTTTCATGTGTATTAATATTTTGAATGTGGTACTTACGGTAATAATCATAATTTATACACCAATTAATATTTTGAATTATGTTACTGTTTTTATAGTTATGTCTTATAATGATTTATATGCAAAATTCATATGCCATTAAACACATGTATGTTATACTTTTAGTCAAAGAAATTAAATATATATGTTACGCCATTATTCAATATTTGTAATTTGGCAATGTTATTCATAATCATATATTTTCATCTAATATTCACATGACATTAAAATTATAGACGTTGCTTCTTGATCTATTTTTTTGGTAGACCTTCTTAATCTATTTTAATTCATGATATATATGATGTTATAATTTTATTATATTTATATATTCACCTGTTTATTATTTAATCTTGATGAATTCTAGAAGAATTCAATTATAAAGCATTCTCGAAGAATTGCTCAAATAATTTTTTTTGTTTATGAAAATCAATGGTGATAATATAGTTCCTGAAGAACTATAGAAAAAAAAAATCTTAATATTGAAGCATTCTTGAAGAATTGCTCAAAGAATAGAATGAACCTTTGTGTCATTGTTTTGAAGATTTATGACAAAGTTTATGGAGTACTAAAAAATCTTATATTAAACATCCTTGAAGGATTGGCAAAGACTGAATTACTCTTGATCATTATGCATTTAGAGCATGAAAACATAATCATTCCTGAAAATTGCTCAAAGAAAACAAACTTTCATCATCCTTGAAAGATTCATAACTAAGCATTTAGAGCATGCTTATAAAAAAAAAGCATTTAGAGCATGATTGAAGTCTATAATGCTCAAATATACATGCTCCCGAAATAGTAAAATTGAGAAAATATATTGATATCAAATATCCTCGAAGAATTTGAAAATTGTAATTTTCTTTGGTCGTTATTGATATAGATTTGTGGTTGAGTTCTTGAAAAATTAGACCTTTAAATTATGATCGGAGTTTATAAGATCTATTTGATCTTGGTATTTTTTTTAACCCAAATAAAGTTAGTTAAAATAAAAAATTTATCTCTCTTGATTATGCTCCTGAAGTAGCAAACTTTTGAAAATATCTTCGAATATTTTTAAGTAATAAGTCACATGATATGTGATTGAACAAGAGATATTATACCATATACCCAGTGTGAAAAACTCCTTGTGATCTTAATTTATAAGATATATTTTGTTAACTAATTCTATATGAATTGGTCTTAAGTAAGTTCGGTTACAAAAATTATACAATGTGTTGGTTTGATGAGTTTCGTTTAACACATAAGTATATTTTTTGTTTATCTATTTAAATGAAAATATCTTTCTTGCCGATAGTGATGCAAGTAAAATATGTACTATATCTAACAACACAAAAAAAATTATTGAAGGCTCCAGAAGAGCGCGTTAATGTATTGTTCCATTAAGGAACAAAACATATAAGTGAATATGTACTTAAATTGGTGTAGAGAAAAGGTTATCAATTTTTCTCTAATTTGTGCTACACCTATATATTAGTGCAATCGAAGCACACATTATTGTAAACCAAAAGTTTACAAATAATAATAAGTTATTGTTGGTAATACCGGTTGGGTCATCCCGGATTTATTATGATGCAACAAAAAAAAATGTATTGAAGAGCCAGAAGCCTCTACAATGTAATGGCATTTGTGCATTACTAGTTCCCAAAGAAAATTGATAATTTGAAGGAATGAGTCTCTCATATTTTCGAAGTATATAAGGTGATATTTGTGAATAAATACACCGATCTTGTAGAATATATATTCATAAAAAAAAATGGACTTGAAGATCCATTCTTTAGACGTCTAAAGTTATTTACAAGGCCGATAATTATGAGATTATAATTTCTAATTTATCTTTTGGGAAGATTCAAACATGTAAGTTGAGATATTGGTTCACATCATGCCAACAATTTAATACTCGTAAGTCCTCTCCTGATTTTCAATTTGAATTTTGGGTTATAAACATTTTTGGATGTGTTGAATATGTTCAATTGCTCCAATACAATGCTTTATGACGAATTATTGAAGAATATTGGAAAAATATATTTGATATGAATCTCCATGTATTATAAAGTATTTTGAGCGAAAAATTAGAGACATAACTACAGCCCTGAAGGCTGATTGTCAAGTGATGAATTAGTTTTTTCAATATTAGGGGAGAGGATAAGCAGCTGAAAATGTGAACCAGAAGTTCAAATGAATCACTTGAAATAAAGTATTATTAGTATCTCATCTTGATCCTCATATAAAATAGTTTGAACAAAATGTTCAAAAGAAAAATCATTTGCAAAATTTATGAAATCAAATATCAGCTGCTAATGCTCCAATCAAAATAGATGTTCCTGTTGAACAATTCTATATTGCAAATGAGTTCAACCACACTTGAAGTATGGTGGGAAAATTGGTTCTAATGATAAAAATCCTCAAATAAGAAAAGGAGGTAAAATGAAAGATGACCAAGTGAGGATATGAAAACTCCAAAAGAGTATTGACATAATTGATTTTAAGTTCCAGAAGAACTTATCAGGTACCTAAAATTTATGAAATAAAGAGATCTCGAAAAATTATGTCATAAATGGAATACGATGGAACCAAAAGGAAGTCAACGTTGACGATAATTTTATATATATAATATAGCGCTATATAAGATAAGAGATGATGAGGATCATAAACCAAAGTTTATTCGGAATTATAGACAACATAATGATTGTCTAAATGAAAAGATGCAATTGCCACATATTTAAAACCACTTTGCAAAGTGAAAGATTTTTGGACCAGTAGTCCGTACATCTGAAGATGTGAAAATGATGAGATACAAATCAATTTTTGTGCAAATAGAAAATAATTATATATAAGAATATTGATAAAAGCTTGTCATTGAGTGTGAAGAGAAATACTCACCTGAAGTGAAATCACAATATTTTTCTTACTTGATTAAGTCTAGTAACACTTGAAAGTATCAATTTATTGAAAGTGTTACAATATATTTGTACGACTCACTTGTTAGTGATGATTATATGAAACTCCCCGAAGGATTTAATTTCATGAGACATATTATTCAAACTATTGAATAGATGATAAAATGTATAAGTCTCATTGTTACTCAAACAATATAGATGTATATTGTATAATAATTTTAGTGAATATTTCCAAATGAGAAATATGATAATGACATCATTTGTCAATTTTGAAGAAAGGATTTGGAAACAAATTGTATGGCATGAATATTATAAGAACTCTTGAAGAGTTTCTGAAAGTTGATTTCTTCTATTGAGATGAAATATGAAATTGTTATCAGTTGGATGCTCTAGTTGTTGTAAGGTCACTCTTTATGAACAAACATCTCATTAAAGTTTGAGAAAATGGTGATCCGTTAGGTGGTCCTGATGTACCACATCAAACACTATAATATTATCATAACTCTTGAAGAGCTTATGAAATCTGTTAAGTACAGAAAACTTTGAAACAAAATATATCCGATGATCAAAGTTTGTTTGAGATTACAAACTTAGTACTTATATGAGGCTTTGTGCATGAAGAAAATTATATATATCAATGATACTAAACAACTTGATATGGAAAGGTATAATTGGTTGTGTATGATGTCACTTGACGTGAACAAATATTATATTATTCCACGTCTCAAGAAAATGATGAGTTACTTGAATTGGTCTTGAAGTACCATATTTTAATTAGTTCAATTGAGAACACTATTGCATTTTGGAAATTTGCATGCAGTGGTATTTTATCTTTGTCAATATCAATAAACTTGAAGATATTGGAACAAAGTCGAGCATATAATTTATATCTTATAGATACGACAATATCATCTAAATAAGTGGAAGTTTTAGTATTACATCAAGAAAGTTAAGAATGTGATTTTATTGAGGTTTACGATTCTACACATACAAGAAATTTGAAGAAGATCATATTGCATCAGCTGACTCAGGCAAGAGTATATAAAGGTGATAAATCAGATCTTTCTACAAAGTTTTCATCAAGTAAAGCTTTTGATCAACTACATAGAAGATTAATTGGTTTTATTCATCTCAGATATAATTGTCTTTATGAGGGGGAGATATAAATGTGTTCTGCGCTCTTTTTTCCTTAACCATGGTTTTATCCCATTGGGTTTTTCTGGTGAGGTTTTTAGCGAGGCAGATTTATACACATAGGATGTTGTACTCTTTTTCCTTCACTAGAATCTTTTCCCATTAGGTTTTATTTTAGTAAGGTTTTAACGAGGCATATCCTCAATGGACAACCAAGGGGGAGTGTTATGAATAATTCTAGTGGATATCCATTAGCCATTGGTCCATTTCATTAGGCCCATGTATTTTCCTATAAATAAGATCTATGTTGCATTGTAAAGATACACCTTGAAGAGAATATACAATCTTCTCTAACATTTCTCTCTTCTTCCTTTCTCTCTATCTTTATTCTTGTTATTGTTTAGAATAGTTTTATAACAATATCACAAAACTTCCACATTTTTAGATCTGATTATTATTAAAAGCTATAACAAATATATGTTACTTTTTAAAAAGAGATTATTTGTTAAAATTAAGTAATTATTGTTTTAAAAACACTATAACAAACGGCCACTATATGTCTCTTAATTCTTACAAAAAAAAATGTCTCTTAATTGATATTCCCTCCGTTCCTTTTTATTTGTCGTTTTAGAAAGAAAGAAAAAAGATCAAATTAAGAAGGTGTATTTTTGCACCTTATTTTCCATTAATACCATTCTTTTTAGAATACATATCATAATTTTAATCCACTAATAAATTCCTATTTTTTTGCACAAACACTTTCTCTTTCCTCTTTTTTGGTACATCGGAAGATACACACTTTCTCTTTCAAAAAAACTAAAACCACCAAATAAAAAATTGTAACAAACTTTTACTTTTTTGGTGCAAAATTTATAACAAACTTTATGTAAAAAAAATAAACAAACTTTGTTACAAAAAATTAAAAAGGAAGGCATAATAGGTAAAATATAACTTAAATTACCAAAACGACAAATGATTAAAAACAAATATTTTTTAAAAAACGACAAATAAAAAAGAATGAAGAGAGTATTAAAGCACATTTGAAAATAATCAAAATGTATTATCAAAAACAATATATGTCACCAAACAAATTTATGATTAATTCTATCAATGTGAGTAATAATACATCATAATCAATGAGTGAAAACATTGGTCTATTAAATTAAATAAAAAAATTGAATAAAATTGTCAATATAAAAAGTGCATAATAATGCATGAAAAATAAACAATGAAAATCTGTTGTTTGACGATCATAAATTTGTCTATTCTTTCTTAATTTTTATATTGGTCTTCATATATTTGATTGTGGATAAATCAACTCTATCAGAGAAAGCTCTCTTAACTGATATACCATCAACTTTATGTGAGCATAAGTCTACAACATCTAAATCAGTTCTATCTTTGACCTTCTCTTCTACTGTTTCATCAAACTTTGTTATAAGATCATATAAAGTATGAATTGCACAGATAAAAATTAAAAAAATATAAAGTATGAATGGCAATGATAAAAAATTAGAAAATATAAAGTATGAAACTTATTAGTACAGAAAATTATTGACAGTAATGAGTCAAGAAGAAAAAGTTAATCTATAGATTTAATAAGTTAAGATGAAATAGTTAATCTATGAGAATTGGTTTTTTAAATGAAAATTCTAGGTGCTTACCGTGAAACTATTTTTGATGTATGTCTTCTACTTTTGATGTATATCTTTGACACTGCTTGCATTAGTACTCTGTGTCAGGATCTACTTATATACCACCAAACACCATCATCAATATATTTGATTTCAGCCATTATTATAAACAATGATTCATACAATTTATTCTGTGATATTTGTCAAAGTGTTTTAGTAAAAGAAATAATAATAATAATAATAATAATAATAATAATAATAATAATAATAATAATAATAATAATAATAATACCCTTAAATTGTAAAAGAAAATTGTCTTACTTGTTGACATTCTAGAAGTGTCTCAATATTTTTCATAGGTGTGATTTTAAGTAGATCATGATGGAAAATCTTGGAGATGAACTAATACTTGTATAAGAGAATCATTCTTTTCATAAGTTCTAAAAAAAATTGAAAGAAAAATTTAATAAACATGCATAAATGATAATTTATTAAATTTAATTTATAATTGATATAATAATAGAATCATACATCAATTTTAACGTCGCAGCTTCGGGAGTATCTGAATTAAACATGAGCCACGAACAGTCTAAACTGATGTTCAAGTTCTTTGACCATGAATTGACCATGAATGTCATGTGTTTCTCACGATGAATGTGTTTTCTATATATAGCTAAATTATATTTGGTTTGTTGTTATGCTAGAGTGGAAACAAATTAAGTTGTTATCCGTAAAATATTATTTTTTGTTGCTATCCATAATTTTTATTTTAATTGCTTAAGTTAATTAAAAACAAAATAAAATTAGTGAAGCTCTAATTGAATGACACATAAGCAAATTTTTCTAATAATACAACTGAATTATGCTAAAAAAATATCTAAAAAATATAAAAAAAAATCTTAGAGAAGCTCTAATTTTTATTTTTTTTGAACGGCAAAATATTATTAATAAGACCAGGACTCGGCACAAGATGAACCGAGACTGATATAAGAGAAACTACAAAATAAGGCGCCGTATATAGGCGGAACACCAATGACAAAACCAAAACCTACACTACCTAAACGAAGTATGCTTCTAATCTCATTCTTAGAATACACATCTCAGCTTCCAAACCACCAAATGTTCATCAACCCGACCCAAAAAGATGTTATTAGACACTAATTCCCGAACTCGAATCAAAATTACTCGGCCCATTAGAATCCAAAGAACAACTCGTTTAGTCAAAAGTTGAAGAACAACGGTAGAATGTAAACTTAGGCAACACCAGAACCCTTAGGCAACACCAGAACCCACCACACCACGACCAAGGCAACACCGTAACATATCCACCGGCAAACACCTACACCTCCAAAAACGCCGCTAAACAACACAACAATACAAAGCCACTTCAGCCACCAAAACCTTCGTTGCCACAACCAGCCTCACACCAGGACAATAACCCCCGATACGAAATCACCACCAAAACAACCCATACCCAACCAGCGACTCATATCCAAAAGCCAAAACCATGTTCAAAACACACTCCAATAACAAATCAACCGCCGGAAAAAAACACCGGTGCAACATCCAAGCAGAGAATTACAAAAATGTAACACAAACCCCTTCAACCACCACTGATAAAAAACAAAACTGCCCACCACTACAATAACTCTCTTAAATCAGCCAGCCAACATCACAAAACCACATCCCACCACACCTAATCAACCAGAACACGTCACCACCACAACACAACCAACCACCACCTCCTCACATTCAGCCACCATCACTCCAACTCAACAATACCCCTGTCACCACCAAAACCACCAGCAATAGCACCAACATAACCCAAAACAGAACTCAACGAGCACGAAAGACGACAGAACACGACCAAAACCAAAACAAAGCCAGCGGCGGCGCAGCCTGCTTCTCAAACACCCCCCAAACCTCCAGTGAGTATGCAACCTAGAAAAACCACCCAATGAACACGAAAAGCGACGGACAAAGAAAGCAAATCTGGATCGAAGAAACGCCGGGAAGGAAGGAGGGGTGTCGGTGGTGCGGAGGTGAGACCTCATCGCACCACCACCGCGAGACTTACATCTTGGCTGAGAAGAATTTGATTTAGGGTTAGAAAAGGGGGGTGCGGCTGTGTTTTGTTTAGAGAGAATGCAGAGAAGCTCTAATTGAATGACACATAAGCAAATTTTCCTGAGAATGCACGAGAGAGCTCCGAGACAAAATTTCTTTATTTATGAAATTCTGGCAACCAGACAGACAAATGTTGTGCACAACGTTAGAGCACTTGTCCGAGCACTTGTCACACAATAATAATAAAACGCAGCGTAGCAAGTAAAATAAACGTGACTGAAAGATAAATAACTCAATAGGTTTGTTAACCCAGTTCGGCGCAAATTGCCCTAGTCTGAGGGATACCAATCCAGGAATGAACTCCACTATAATAGTTCTAGTGAAAAGCACAACGTAGACTCACTACTTGTCTTTGCACCATGACCCTACCAATGGCTGCTCTACCTAGGAACTCCTAGGTATGAGACCCCGTCTCAATTCCCACTAACAGTACAGACAGCACTGTTAAATACACACTTGTTTCTATAGTTTGAATAAGAGTCACACTCTAAAGAACACAACTAACTCCGTACTTCAAAGCTTAGGAGCAGTACACCATTACAACACAAACACAGAGTACTTGACTTGAATCAGGATTATACAATCAAGACTCACAACTAACAAGAAAACCTAAAACCTTAAGACACACGCTTTAGTACACACACGGTTTTCCACACACAAAACTAGGGTTTGTGTTTACATATATATAATCCTGAGCTGTCAATGGTTTGGGCTTCAAAACACAGCTTGGACGTTGTCAGGTCCAGCTAACAATTCTTCATGTGCAAGAATATTGTTTCCAAAAATATATCAATATTAATTATGGAAATACACCAAGGCAAGACAGCCTGTACAACTCATTCAACCTACGCGTCTTGATCAGCACGCTAGGGTAAATATAAAACTTCATAGAATCTTCAAAGATCTTGCACAGAAATATAGCGCGTGTTGGCGCGCAACAATCAGGTCACACAATGCTGTTCCACTTGCTACAACATTTGTCTCAGCATTTGGCTAGTAGTTGTTTTTGCAAAATGTAGCCAACATACAAAAACCCAACAATTTATAAGCCTAACCAATGCCAAGGGGCACTATTTAATATTTGTCAATAAAAATATAGTAAATCAATATATTGAAAATAAGTCATCATGAGAAAACTAAGAGACAATATCAAAATTAAAATTATTATACATAAACAATCAGAAACCTACTAAGGAAATTTGGATTGGGCCTCACTGACCACCATATATAACATGAGTAATAAAAGTATTTTGTGACCGAGTATCATTTTATTTTTCTTTTTAGATTTCAAGATGTCAGTTACATCGATATTTTTTGGAATGCGTTACATTTGTACTCTTGTGGCTTTTATATAAAAAAAGTTACATCGATATAATTTTTCCTTGTTTAACTATCCAAATTCATTTCATGATGATATTTTTTGGAATAACCACAAATTTATTGCTACACGTTAAAGGTTTTAATGAATCAACACTAACAATAGCTAAACCTTTTGTCTGGCCAACCACTCTAAAATTTTTGCACTATCCAATATGATTAATAATTTCATTACACATTCCAATGTTGTGTAGAAACTTAAAAGACGCTCAAGAAAAGCAAAAGCTTTATTATAAGCAAGTTTCCACAAAGTTGTATTGTTATTATTTCTCTCAGTGTTCTACAATTGTTACAATGGCAGCCAATTATGCTCAATCCATTGAACAAGTTAACCATGTTTCCCTAAGAATTATGGTTGACAATGAAAGGAACAGAGTTGTGTATGCTGAAGCAGGAAAAGATTTCGTTGATGCTCTCTTCAGTTTCTTAACATTGCCTTTAGGTACTATTGCAAGACTTGTAGCTAAACAATCAAATATTGAAGCAGTAACAGTTGGAAGCCTAAGCTCACTTTATCAAAGTGTTGCAAATCTTGATCAACAATTTCTCTGGACACATGCATGCAAGGATATGTTACTCAAGCCTAGAAACTCTATGGAAGCTTATTGCCAGCAGCTAAAACTGAATATTGACGACATAGAACCCACACAGCACTTTTAGTAATCAAAATTGTTCTTGTGGAAAATTAATGGTCATAGTAGTAAACTCAGAGGAATTTTTGGTTAGTGAAAACGGATTTGTCAAGGAAAATGCTTCATTTATCATTTGTGACAATCTTTATGTTATGCCTAATGTTATTGGAACAAGTGTGATTCTACTTCAGAATTTTGGTGCCCATAACATTCAAGCTATTGAAGAAAAAATTGTGCACATCAGCACGAAAGAGGCAAGTTTTCTTATCATGTCTATCCCAAAATATAAGAGAAATTGTGCACGTCAACTTTATTTGACCAATTTTCTCCTATATTTTTGGACGGAAGACATCATCTTTGATTTGCAATTGTTTTTTTTATTGTAAATTGATTATTTCATAGTATTTGATTTGTGTAGATAATTGATCTTCTCAAGTTATCCTTACTCTCAGAGACTCCTTTGACTGACTTGATATTTAAGAATTATAGATTGAGCCCAAGAAGCCAAACTGAGGTTGATATCGGAGAAGAATCAACCTATGAGGCTAGAGAAATGAATGTGAAAGTACATGTGAGAAAATCTACAAGAGAGGTTATGTATGCTGATGCAGAGGAAGATTTTGCTGACTTTCTTTTGAGTTTTCTCATTTTTCCGTTAGGTGGAGTTTTGCATATGCTTCAAGGATTATCTTCTGTAAGCTGCATTGATAATTTATCCAACAGCATGACCGCGTTAAGTTCAGATAGATACTTGATTTCACAGGACTTGAAAAATAAATTGGTAAAGCCTCTGTGTGCCGCTCAATTCGAGCTCCGGAACCAGATGTTACCTATTGCTTCAATTTCTTTACCTACACTTTATTATCATGCTTGCTCTCCTCAGCGTTTCAGTTTGCCGATTCAAGAGACTCTCACTTCTACACCCACAGTTGAAACTAAATATCTGCGTCAAATTAATACACTATTGCGTTTCGTTGATCCTAAGTTTTGTATGTCAAAATCATCAACAAGTTCTGGAGAATATGCCAAAGGTCCGGCAATGTTCATGGTGAGAGACAACTTGGTTTTGGCTCCAATGTCTTCTGTTTCTGCTCTTTCATATCTAATTAGACCAAATGTTCCTCTATCTGACTTGGAAGAAATTGTCATCAGAATTGGTGTAAAGGAGGTAAAAACTTCAAAGAATTTAAGCCTTGTTATTCATGGTAATGTGTTTTCATTAGCTAGCATTACACTAATATTAGTAATTTTAATTTTTTGTTATTTTAGGGTCTCAGCATACTAAAAGCTTCTTTAACCTCAACTTCTGCTTTAACAAATGGTCTTGGTCAGATTATAAGAACTCATCTTGGAGCATTGGCAAATATTTAATCTGTAGCTTTTGTTGCTTTAAAGTAAGATGGACCTGAATTCATCAATATTTTGCTGTCTTTCATTTTTGCTTTTTGAATCTGTCATTTGTTATTGAAGTCTTTCGTGCTCTTTGTTCTCTTTGATAAGCTAGTCAATCGACCAAATGTTATTACATGTTAGTTGTCACTCGAAATCAATTTTTTTTGCTTGACCTGTAAGTAATATATTGAGTATTGCATGATCTTGATTTCGAACTCAAAATACTCTACTTCTCGTTACTTAAGATGTGTGAGTTTTATCCATGGAGGCCACAAAAGGGTGATTATGAATATGAGTGACTACAAACCATTATTTAGCGACAAGCCGACAAATATGCATTATGAAATTCTGAATATACCTTTATGACGGTTTCTTTAACTGCAAGGAAGCCAAAGACTATGAAAAATGGCCGAAGGGGAAGAAATGACTGATTTAGAACAGTAACTACTGTCACTGCTATAGAGTAGGGACTGCTTCATCAAATACAATTTTGTTATTTTTGTGCAAACCAATCGATTTATGAAGTGTTTTTTTCTGTTATTTATGATGGTGGATAAATAGAGTGAATCATCTTGTGTTTCTTAATTGTTTGGGATTAGATTATCTCAACTTACTTCTTGAACTCATATCAAAAAAAAAAAAAACTTCTTGAACATAGCTTAAATAAAAAAAAAAAATATCTTGAACATAGCTGCTTCTTTTTTATCTCCTCACATAAGTGCGTGGCAATGCTAACTAATTTGGATGTTGTGAGTTTGTTCATAGATTTATCCTTTTTTTTTATTTGTATTGAATTTGTAATCTGATGTATACCAATTTGAATAAATGAATATAGAGTGTATATATATATATGTATTGAAATTTACATATGGAATACTACGAAACAATTTAGTCCACGAAACAATTAAAAACGAGTTGAGAGAATGAACGAAAATATATCGTAATTTACTTAGTATTTAACCAAAAATGTAATTTAATAGGATTTAGATGAATAAATCTATAATAAATATAAAAAGATTACCGAATGTAAGAGCTATTATAGCAAAAAAATGTGGGATATTTTTGATATCCATGGTTTTCTATTTATTTTGTATTTTTTTTGAAATTTTCATGTGGAATATTATGAAATAATTGAAACCTGAAGGTGATAGAAATATGGAAAAATATATCTTAATTTACACTATATTTAAAAAAAAGTAGTTTGATGGAATTAACTTTAATAAAACTACAATAAAAGTAGGAAAGTTAATAAATGTGAGAGTTTTTTTTTCATGAAAAATTTGGGAGTGTTGTATTGAGAGAATGATGAGGAAAATAACATAATTTACATTAATATTTTATTGTATTTAACAAAAAATATAGTTCGGCGGAATTCAGATAAATAAGGGGGGGTTATTCAATTAGGATTTTGAGGGATTTTAATGGATTTTGTGGGATTTTAATGGATTTTAAAAGTCTTGTGTTATTCAATCAATTTTTTTTTTTTTGCAATCCGTTGTTATTCAATCAAGATTTTTAATCAAAACTTTTTTTTTTGTATTATAATCCCACAAAATCCTGTGTTAAGAATCTCACAAAATCAATATAATCCCATGAAGTCTTTTAAAATCTTCAAGACTTTTTTGTCAAAATAATCCCTCGAAATCCCTTAAAATCTCAATCCAATAACCCCCCCTAAATCAACAATAAACGTAGAAAGATTACTGTATATGAGAGTCTTATTTTTGACAATAAAATGTGAGAATTATATTTTGCGATATGCAATGTTATCTACTCTCTCCGTCCTTTTTATAATACTCTGTTTGACAAAATTGCACTATTCACTTATCTTGTTTTGACTGTATTTTTTTAATAATATATAGATGTATTTATTAGCATATAAGATTTTGTTTGATTTGTTTCGACGAGTACTTTCAAAATTTCAAAATTTTATAATTTTTACTATTAGACAATTAAAGATATTAGTAGTCAAAATTGTGCATTGGCGTACGTGTAGTGTCAAACGGGGTCTTATAATTAGGGAATGAAGGAGTATTTATTTGTATATTTTTCTTGAAATTTATATGTAAATTACTACGAAACAAATTGAAACAATAAAGTGAGAATGATGAGTAAAAATATCTTAATTTACATTGTAGTTAAAGAAAATGTAGTTTTTAACTTGAATAAATCTACAATAAACATAAGAATATCATTGAATGTGAGAATTTTTATTTTTGAGAAAAAAAAGTGGGAGTTTTGTGATATGAAAGATATATTAATTTACACTATATGTAATGTAGTTTAATGAGATTCAATTGAATAAATTTACAGTAAACTTAGGAATCTCTCAAGTAGAAGTTTTTTTTTTGATGAAAATTTGTGAGGGTTTTATGATATGCAAAATTCACTTTTTCTTTTTAATACTACTAAACAAGTAGAAATAAGGTGAGAGAACAATGAGTAAAATGATCTTAATTTACACTGTATTTTAAAAAAATTGTAGTTTGATGAAATTCAGGTGAATAAATATACAATAAACGTAGGAATATTATTGAAAGTGTGGAAGTTTTACTATAGGATTAAATATGTTTTTGGTCTCTATAAATATGTCAAATTTTGGTTTTAGTCCCTCTAAAATTTTTCTTCGATCTTTAGTCCTTATGAAATTTTTCATCTTCACTTTTAGTCCCTCCTTCAAAGCAAACTCATATGTGAAATTCATATTTTTGAATAAAATTTTGTAGAAAAATTTATAAAATTATAATAATCTCTCCCAAGAAAAATTATAATTTTTTAACAAAACATGAATTAAAAAAGAATTGAATTAAATATGAATTTTGTATTTTCTATGATTAAAAGTTCATTAATTCAAGTTTTGTTAAAAAATTATAAATTTTTTTAGGAGAGAATTTGATAATATTTTATACATTTCTCCACAATTTTATTGAAAAATACAAAGGATACATATGATTTGTATTGAAAAGTGGGACTAAAAGTGGTGATAGAAAATTTGATAGGGATTAAAAGTCGAAGAAAATTTTTATAAGCACTAAAACCAAAATTTGGTATATTTATAGGGACAAAAACACATTTAATCCTTTTTTATATGACAAAAATGTGGGATTTTTGTAGTGAGAGAACGATAAGAATAGATATCTTAATTTACACACTGTATTTATCAAAAAATGTTGTTTAATGTGATTCAGATGAATAAATCTATAATAAAAGTAGGAAGATCAATTTAATGTGAGCATATTTTTTTGGACGAAAAAATGTAGGAGTTTTGTGATATGCAATTGTCTATTTATTTTGTTTGATATTTTGTTCTTGAACTTTATATGTCGATTACTAGGAAAAAGGTTGAAACATGAAGGTGAGAGAACGAGGAGGAAATATATATATTTTATTTTACATTGTAATTAAAAAAGATGTAATTTGATTGGATTAACTTGAATAAATCTACGTAGGAAGATAAATGAATGTAGAAGTTATTTTTTGACAAAAAATGTGGGAATTTTGTAGTGAGAGAACAATAATGAGATAAAAATGTGGGAATTTTGTAGCGATAAAACAATAATGAGAAAAAATATTCAATGAGCGGTAAACCTAAATTTATTTTGTTGTAAAAAACACCTAAATTTTTAATATTCCAACAAGGTGTTTACACTGATTTTTGGTAAACAATCGCTAGTTTGCAATGCTTGAGAGACAAACTAGAGAATCTCGGAATATGTTTTGTGCATTCATTGAATTAAAGTAAATTAAATGACAATAAATGTAACTTGAATGACAAGAAATGTAAAAATACTCAAAGTGAGTACGTATTAACAAAGAAAAGTAAATGATTCAATGAATTAAATGCGGAAAATGTAAATGAAAACAAATAAATTGCATAAGAATGTAAATTGCATTGAATTTAGTAAATAGTGATCACATAAACATTCATTTTGCCTTGTCTACAACAAAAAGTGTTGATAGCGTCAGACAATCTGAGGCGGGTGACTTCCAACCGCCGTCGCTTTACACGTCCCTGGCAGTTCATCGACCGTCACTGCCTATCTCATATACACAGGCGGTTCCACCGCCGCCGCTTGCACTATATGTTCCAACTGTCGGTTCCAAAGTTTTCTTCCCTCAATTTATTTTTCCAAATTTTTCAATCCAACCTCTCGCGGGTGTTTTCTTGGAAAATTCTACGAAGCACTTGTCTCTCGTCTCTCTCTCTCTCTCTCTCTCACACACACACACACACTCGTTGTTGCAATTGATTTTTCTCTTCTTTGCAATTGAATTTTGTCTTCAATTTATGATGATTTACGATTTTGAGTTTCTATTAGATTTTGTTGATACTTCACTTTGTTTCTTTTTCAAGGGTTCTTGTTTCTCTTTGTGTTTATTTATGATAATTTAGGGTTTTTCTTTCTATCAATTTTTAGTCCATTTAGGGATTTGAGTTGGGTTGATACTTCAATCTGTTTCTTATTTTAGAGTTTTTGTTCCCATTTGTTTTTGATTATGATGATTTAGGGTTATGAGATGCAGAAATTTTTTATCTTTGATTATGATTATTTAGAGTTTTTAATCTATTTAGGATTTTGGGGGTTTAGGATTTTTGCTAGTAGTGGTCATGCAATTAGTTTTGAAATTTCAATTATTTCTTATGAACTAATTTATTGCTAGTTTGCTTATATATATGGAGCCAGGAAGGCCATGGAATTTAACATTAAGATCTCTCAATTTTATTTTGATTTTCCTCTTTAGTTAATTTGATTGAGCACCTCATTGATGTAAATGATGTTTTTATAATGGCAAAATAAATAAAGTCTTTGAATGAAGTCTTGTAACAATTATATGAAGTAAATGCTTGAAATTAGTTTCGTGAAGGGGGTGATCTACTAAAAACGTATGATTGCTAATTAAAAATTTCTGCTGAAATTACAAAGGGAAATAAAATTGATTCACTACAAACATTTAATAACATTATGAAGCTATCTTTCCAATACATAAATATTTAATCTCTACTTTCTGATTTGTCGGTACACTTTAGAGGATATCCAAGTAATTTACTTCTTCCATGTGAAGGTGAAGAAAGTGTAAAGTGGAGCTTTATTAAGTCACTGAAAGAGGTCAGTTGTGTGATCTCTTTTTTCCTGAGTGAGCTTATGATATACTCAAACTCAATTGATTAAACACATGATGCCTAATACTTATGGATGACAAAATAGCATTTAATAGCATCTGCATATACGAATCTTTAGACATTCACTTCAGTCTTTTACACCGGTCATTAGTATAACATAGGAAGGATAATAAGCAAACTATGATGTCAAATTGTCAATAGCGTATGGTTTTAGCTGTATCACATTAGTGGAAAATGGTTAATGTTATATAGTAGTTGAACATCCTTGCTTTGAAATGCTTTGGTGAGTTTAGAGGTAGTGTCTTTATGAATACATTGTAATATTGCACTTGCACACATTTATTATTGCAATTGCAGTTTTGTTACAATCTATGTAGAACTAATTTCCCTCTTTCCCCTTTCATTTTTCGGAATTAACTTTGGCTTAAATATGTTTTGAGTCTGGTATGTGCCATAGAGGATGAGATTCGACCATACAAAGAAAAAATTATGTGTGTAGCAACAAAACAGTGCGCACGAGAAGAAGAAACTCAGCATTGGACGGAAAAGGGAAGACGAAAGAAAAGCACCATTGGCATTGTACTTGTAATTTTAGTGTGTTGTTAATTTTCATTCTATACTTTGATGTATTTTGTTACTTTTTTTCCTTTCATATATAATCCTTGCTTCCAGAACACTCTGTTTTCTTCATAACTCAACGCATCTTTAAAAAATCTTTTATTTTGTGTAGGAAGAAGATTGAAAAAAAGAAACAGAACCCAAAATGAAGATGTTAAACTCATTGAACGCTAAGGTAAATAATTTTGAAAACTCCTTCTTATTAGGAAATTGTTTATTTAAATATGCATGCCAAG
This sequence comes from Trifolium dubium, assembly GCA_951804385.1. Lineage (NCBI taxonomy): Eukaryota > Viridiplantae > Streptophyta > Magnoliopsida > Fabales > Fabaceae > Trifolium > Trifolium dubium. The sequence goes on along the minus strand of OX638072.1, from coordinate 21,971,602 downwards.
TGTTTGTGAAAATGTGATTGTTATTTAGTTTGTTAAAATTAGTTTTATATGAGATGCAATTCAATGTTGTTTGGAACTGTATTGTAAAAAATGTTGCTGTTGTGTTTTCAGAGAGCTGCAGCTAGAATTAGACACATTAATCTAGACGGAATACGGTGGTGGATTTTCGATGCAAGGGCCAGGTGAATGTACAGTTTTTGCTTGTTTTCTTCTTCAGAATAAACTAATAGAGAGTGAGTTGGTCCATAAAATGATGATTTTGATGTAAAGCAGTAATTTTTTTTCTTTGAAGTATGTGGTTTTTGAATTATACCAAATTACCAATACATATGTGAATACTATAATAGATAAATAAATTCTACAATTTTGTTATGTCTATGATGACTGATGTCTGATTTTCAATTTTAATTATCAATTCTAAAGTTTAGAATTTGTGCTTTAGTGTCTTGTCCTAATTACAATGTGTTTGTATCTCCATGTTGTATTTTCCCTTTTTAGGGGAAAACTTATCCTCCTAATAGGACTAGCCAATTTGACTCTAATAACCTATAAATAATGAATACATCTAGCTCAGATGAGAGCACATATTTAGGAAGGTTTGGCCATAAACCAATATTGGCAGAATGTTCTGAAACAATTTATTTGGTGATTTACTAATTTGAGGTTTGGCTAGCGTATGGACTATGGATTGTGAACAACTACTGAGTTATTCACTAATTTGAAATCTTAAGATCATTTTGCTAATTCATATAATCCTCATGTAGATCCTTGGGAGTGTAGAATCTCAAATAGCTACTGTATTTATGGGAAAGGATAAACAAACTTATACTCCTAATTGTGATGATGGAGATATGTGCATTGTGCTTAATGCGAATGATATTTCTATGACTGGGAGAAAAGTTGCGGAGAAGGTCTACTATTGGCATACAGGGCAAGTGCTTTGCATTACTTCATTTTAATACTTTTTGTTAGTAGCAAAAGTCTTTATAATTTTAGGCTTCTTATAATCAAATGTTTTATTTAGATCGCTATCTTCTAAGAAATTTTGCTTCCAATATTATAATTTTCATTTTGTATTCGGTTTTTTGTGCTACATAATCTTTTGCTATTGTTCAGACTATTCTGACATAAAGTAGTGTTATGTTGGTATATTGGCCATCTTAAGAAAAGAAATCTGAAGGATCAGATGCCTAAAAAGACCCTACAAATGTCATTCGCAAAGCTGTTTTGCGTATGCTGCCTAAAAACAACTTATGTGATTTTTTAAGTGCTTTATAGACCAATGTTTTTGGGATTTTTTTAATTGAGTATGGAATGAAATTATTGGTGGCCAGAATGAGCATTTTTTCATTATTGGTTTGAATTTTGCTAGAGTAGAGTCCTAGCACATTTTTGGTATTTTAGAGGCAGCTTAGTCTTGTTTTTCTATTGTAGTTTGTGATTTTATGGATTTATGGCTCTTGTTATGTTTGAAGGAACCAAATATATTGATTGCTTAGTTATCCTTATATATACTTTATATTGTTTTCCAGGCAACAGAGTAGAAGAGCAACTAGCTAGGCATGAAGATCATGAAGCAACATCACTAAAGAATATTTAGATATTTTTGTGAGCTACTAATTTTGGATGTAGTGGTTTTATATGTTCAGCCACTACACTGATGTTTAGTTTTTTAATGTTTATAATATTTTAGTTATTATTCAATTAATTTTGATCTATAGTTGTTACTTTTGAATGGATTATATGAATGTGATTAAGTACAAAGCAATTGCAAACAATATCAAATAGCGGGCAAAAAAGTGCAGAAGAAACTGTAAACAATATCAAATGGTGGCAGTTCTAAACTGCCGCAGACGTCCACTCAACCGTCGCCAAATGACCTAGCGGCGGTTATACCAACGGTTTCCCATAACCGCCGCTAAATGACCTAGCGACGCCTCTTTCTGGGACGCTTTTTTAACCTTCGCTGCATGCATTTAGCGGCGGTTTGAACCGCCGCTGTATGCTCCCAGAACCACCGCCGCTTGCCAGATTCCTTGTAGTGTGTGTAAGGATTTTTGGTATGTGAATTTGTGATCGAAATTAAAACAAATGAACAAATATTTATAGACAAATCCTATAACGATCTAATGACTACAAAATATCCATTTGACACGTGTCTCGCCGTCTGATCTTCAACCTTGAAGGCCAATAGCTATCCGTTTGAATGAAGCGTTGCAATGATTTGAATTTTGAATCTTCAGAAATGTTGATAAATTGCCAAGTTATAAATAGTCTTCGAGTTCGAGTGATTCTAATGGTTACTCGAAATGTCAATAACTCGAACTAAGTCTTGATTTACTTCTTGGAGTTGTAAATGCGCTTCATCTTCTGAAATTCATGAATATCCTTTTATAAAAATGTTCTTGTTGTTTAAATACATTACCTTTGACCTTCATATTAAAATAAATGATATGAAAACATTAATTTCCACGATTGAAGATTTATTGATTGTATTCAAATAACATTTAGTGTATATTTTGACTTAACCAAAATATGGGCTAACACAAGGATAATTTAATTAAAAACGAGGGTAATTTTGTCAACATAATAAATTATGTTTTACCTCCGCTCCCCTCCACTCCCCTTGGTTGAACCAACAATAGGCCCTAAGTCTTTTTTTCTTTGTCCCATGAGCTGAGCAAGTTATTAGGACATTGAATGTAATACGCAGGGATCAAGATTATTTTATTTTATATAAAGACTACAAGAGTATAAATGTGACATCTAAAGCATCTCAATCCTTTTATTTTATTTTATTTTAGCCACTAGGCCAACTTACAAAAAAAAAAGTCTTCATTTTTATCACATTGCACCTATTATAACTTGATTTCAATAAGGATATAAATGGAATTACATATATAATAAACTTTAATTTTAAAGAATGTTTCTTATAAACAGATCAAATAAAATTTTATTTTGTCTCTTATATATAGGAACAGAGGTAGCATATATGAGATCATTTATTTTGGGTACAATATATGAGTTCATTTTAACTTTTTTGTTGTTATATTCTCTCGTCCCGCAAAATTAAATAAAAAGGGTTAAATACCTTTTACTTCCTGTAAAATAGACCAAAATTGTTTTATTGTTGTTTTACCCCTGTAATAAAAGATTTTGGGCTTTATGTACCCTTGAACTCAGTCAATTATAATATAATTTGCGGTTTAAAGGCCTCGCTAAAATTAAATTTTGCGGCGGTTTAAATCCTCGCTAAAATTATACTTTGCGGCAGTTGTGTTTTGCGGCGGTTATATTATGGTTGATTTGAGTTTAGGTGGTAAAGCACAAAATCAAATATTATAGGAGGGTAAAGCAAAACAACTTTTTTATAAGGGGTAAAACAAGTTTGGCCTATTTTACAGGGGGATAAAAGGTAATTAACATTTAAAAAAATCACACTTATTTAAAAAAATAAAAAACGTAATACTTTAAAGTGTTGTTTTTTGTGTTTTCTTTTAAATAAGTTTTATAAAGACGCTGTAAAACTAATTTTTATTGGTTATTGGTTATGGGAAAAAGGAGAGAAATAGTTGTAGTAAACAATTTTTTTTTGACAAAAGAAAATTAATTTATTCAAAATCAAAGAATACATCACATAACACACTTCAAGTTTGCTAAATTAAGAAGGACAAATCCGCGAACAAACTTACAACATCCAAATTTATAACATACATTGACAAAATGCCTACAAACATTACAATATTAGAGTTTCTAAAATACACAAGTTTCTAGATTTGCAACGTTGACGACGTCAAAATCATTGATACATTGATCTTTGATGAATATATATAATCTTTGAATTTGAACCTAACAAACACCGAACATGACAGGAAAGAAAAACAACATTTCACCAACACTACAACAAAATATTCACTTTGCGACACTTCAATTGCGACCTTTAAAAATAACCGTCGCAATATAATTTTTTTATGACATTTGCGACAGTTTATGCGGCAGTTTTAAAACCGTCGCAGCCTTTTGTTTTTAAAACCGGAGAAAAGCTTCCAAAACTCTACTTTTTTTTTATTAATTTAAATTAATAATAAAATAAAACTCTTAGGTTTCCACATAAACACAAAAACGAAGAGAAAGAAACACAAAACGCAAAACGCAGAGAAACCGAAAATCCAATACACCCTTCTTTCATCTAATTATGTATTCTTCTTCCAAAGATTCCGTCTTATTCTTCAAAATCGACTTCTTCTTCCATTTCGAAAACCATTCCTTTCAATGAAACCCTACTCTCAAGAACCCTAATAATCGAAGCACAGATGACGATTGAAGTTTATGTGTGAGGGCGCGAGCTTCATTCACGTATTTTACTGTTATTGTTGTTGGTTCAAGGTTAGATCTTCCTCTCTAAGCCCAACACACGGAAGCTTAGTTCTTCAGCATTTTGTTCTACATCAATATTGGTAATTTATTCAACTGAAACCCTAGTTTTTGATCTGTGACGATTTAACTGTTTTGTTTACCACTTCCAACTTTGCAGATGTAATGATTATGGGTTTTGTGTTGTTATTGTCGTTGGGTTTCTATCAGTCTGGGTTGTTTTATTAATTTTGTTGGTTTTGTTATTCTCTGTTTGTTTCTCTTTGGTCGATGGATTTGAAAGGCCACCGTTTTCTTTTTATTAAAAAAATTGCATGAAATTGCATTGTTTAGAATTGATTTGAGACAAAAGAATGGCCACGGGAGTGTTATACTATTTGTTTCAGGATCCCATCAATTTGTTTTGGATGCTTGGTATTTGAGGTTCTTGTTTGTGTTTGAGATCCAAATTGCTCTTGGGTTCTAGTTCTTCTTGGTATTATGAGCAAGTTCCACACTTTCAGACTCATTTTTAACTTGTTAGTCTTCTTAGCATTTGAGTAATATGATGTAGGAAGTAATCTATTCAATATTTTGGTATGTTAAATTTTCTTAGTAAGATAATGTGTGAATGTGTGTTTTCACAAATTTTGGTATGTTCAATTTTATGAGTAAGACAATGTGTGCTTTCACTAATTTCTGTTGTTCAGTTTCATGAGTAAGATTTCTTTATTTTAGTTTTGGTGTGTGGTGGACATGTTTTTTTTTTTCATGGACATTTTAAGTTTGATAGATCTTAGTTTGTGTTCATCTTCACCTATGTTGAATTGAAAACCTACAGTATCTTGTTTTGCTAATGTCAGGACTTTCCTATTTATTTTATGTTGTAGCTTCACATTGAGAAGGGTCCTGAACTAGTACTTGATCTTTCTTACTAATTGGCTGCAACTTTATTGAGTTAGCATGCATCAGTTAACATAAGCTTCTTGATGGGAAAGTTGACTATGTATTTGCCCATGGAGGTCAGTTTTCATTTTTATTTCAATTTGTTCATCCATTTTATAAAATTATTTTTCAATAGACATTTTATATGATTCTTGTAATATGCATCAATTATTGGCTTAGCTAGTTGTCTTGCTGCCTTAAGTCTATGATGCAATTTTCAGCATTTAAAGAATAATTATATACTGAAACTTTTTGTTGGTATAAAAGCCATATGGTTATTCTTATAGTTTTGTGCAACAAAATCAATGGTTTCTTCCAACTTTTCTTGTTTACTGAATTGTTTTCGTGAGCTTGGATTTGATTTTATAACTTTTAATTATACTTGTGCAATTTTCCTTCTAGCTTTTATAATAGACGCTTTTTCTATTAGTTGAGTTTGAAACTTGTATAAATTGAAATTTATGTGAAAGTTATCAACACTATCATTTCATTACCCTTGAGTGACTTTGTATTAGATTATGTGTATTTTAAATTTGGAATTTAATGTTGCTTAGGTTTGTATATCTTAATCATAATTCATGAATGCTTGTTTTGTTTATGTGCTTATTTATTGCCACTTTTTTGTCATTGCTAATGTTAGTTCATGCATGTTGTTACGGGAAAATAGTCATTGGCAATCTATCTTAGCTAAAATATCATTTGGAGTTAAAGGCAAATGATTATATATACAAGGGTCAAGTCAAGAAGCATTACGAAGGCTCACTTTTCCTTGATTGTTTTTCAACTAATTATTATGTATACTTGCAGCTTTGTAATATGTCCCTGACTATCTTATGATGGAGACTAGATAATGTCTTGTAACGTTTTAAAAAGTCATCTGGTTGTGTATGTACTGAATTGATTGACACTTAACTTCTTATTATGATATGTGTGTATGCAGATTGATAAACATGTCGGGAGAAAATCACAAACAATAGATCATTGAAGCATCTCAATATTGTTAGATTCAATAAGGTTAGTACCCTCATTTCTATTCAGTAAATAGCGTCGTAATGTTTAGAAATATTTTTAGTTAAAGTTTCAATTTCAAATGATGTAGTAAGAAATAGTTAATGTGGTAATGACATACCTTGTGGGTGTGTGATGCTATGGTATGAAATCTCTGTAATTTGTATTTTAAAGTGATAGTGACTTGTTAAAGTGTTTGTGCATTAAAACTTATGTGTACTTTGTGATCCAAACATATGCATTGTATTTTAGTGATTCATACTATATGATGGTGTGTGTGTGTATCTATATATGTTGTTATTTGATACACAAGAATCTGAAAAGCACATACCTTAAACAATTCTATATGATGGTAAAACAACTATATTAAGAAAAAGAACTGTAGTCACTGTGAAAGATCTTCAGCAGAGTATTTCATTGCTTATGAGTGATTAGTTTGCAAAGCAATATTTTTCATGTTGAATATGGCCGGATGTGTTCCAATTTTTAACTCTATTACTGTTTTTTTAACTGCTTAATTAGTCATTGGTGATTATATTGCTTATTTTTACTTAATCAGTGGTTCTTATATAATCTGTATTATTTTTAGGTGGAAGACTTAGAATTACCAAACCGAGTACGACGTTCTTTTGATTCTAGTCATTTATCACGGGATGATCAACCAACTTTCTTGAGATGGACCATATTCTAGATAATTGATTAAACTTTCATGTTAGGAACTCAAGAAACCTTTTTGTATGATTTGTATATGTTTTATTTATATGAATATGAAATTCATATTTTAGTTTATGAATTAGTTCATATTTATAATATTAGTATTGTTATATTTATGCATTTTAATTTTCTTGCTATTGTATGGATATTTCAATTAAGATAATTATTTATTGTGTCATTTTTTATTTAATAAGCCATCAAAATGGAGATCAAATGTTTGAAATTATTTTTTTTTATAAAAAAAACACATTTGCGACTGTTTTTTAACTGTCGCAGCCCTTGCTACTAATTTCAGTGCTCTGCGCCAAAAGCATATAGCGACGGTTAATAACCGTTGCAAACTAACCTATGACGGTTGTCACGACAGTTTTTAGAACCGTTGCAAAGTATTGTTGCGACATAGAAATCATCGACGGTTCACGAATCGTCGCACATGTCAAATTGCGACAGTTTCAACCGTCGCAAACTCTAATTTTCACCGTCGCAAAAGCCTAATTTTCTTGTAGTGCAAGCTGATGAACAACACAACGTCTCACTTTGACATAACAAAATGACGATATAAAAAATTTAATAAATGTGAAATTCACTTATTTTAATAAAAATAAAAATAATTTAGAGATTGGTTTTGGATCAAAAAATTATCCTAAAAATCATCCCTCTCTAAGGAATGAAGATAAAAGAGATGCAATCCAAGAAGCATATAGTACTTCATTATTGAGTAACAATAAATCTTAAAAATAATAAAAGTTGACTTTTTTTTTTTGCTTATAATTTGACACAAGAAAAATTAATTTTTTTGTTTATAATATGAGATGGAGGTAATACAAGTCGAAACGACAACACAAACTATTAAAATAAACATAAATTTCATTAAAATAAATAAAAAATATAGACATGATTATTTCATGAAAAATACTGGAATATTGAAAATAAAATCTAATTAGAACCAAAATTACTAAGTACCAAAATATAATTCAAGCATTAATATATGCTCAAAAATATCTTAATTTATTAATCGAAAATTATCAACTTCATAATAGTTTTTCAATTTGCTTTATCCTAAAATTAAGGTTCAAACAACACTTTAATTCTTTTCTTACTCTAATTTACAAATAGTTTTACATGTGCAAAATGCAAGTTTAATTGGAGTATTGTGACAAGTACAACTTATAACCTTTGTTCCATATTGTTTGCTGACTGCATCAACACACTTGTTGAGGTCACACAATCCCGGCAACATCACTCCCATGTCGCACACCTTGTTGTCTTCAATGTTGATGCTTGCTATCACATTATTGACAAAACAAATATAAATTTGTAAGTTACTAATTCACAAACAATATTTAGTTAAAAACATACATAATTACATCAATTTAACATATATGATAATTGAGTTAGATGTACCATAGGTGTGGCTAAAGAGAGCAAGCAAAGACACCAACACTAGGTTATCATTTTTTTTTACAATGCATGCATGTAATCATTTAATAAATGGTAATAGTATAATTTATTTATTAAAAAAATATATAGTAAAAAAAAATTGGACCAACTATTTGTATAACGCCCCATATCGATTGACTAGTATATCGAATGAAGCATACATAATTGAATCTGGATACATTTAAAATTACAGGAAATTAGAACTCATATACAATGTACAACCATTACTTATTTCAAGCATTCTCGAAATACACAGCGGAAAGTTGAATTCTTGTACAAAACTCATGAAATAACTAAACTAAACAATACAAGAAACTATAATATTCAATATCTCTTTCACCATAGCTCGATCAATAACTCGATCCATTGCTTAACCTATTCTCTGAAAAAAAATAGAGGGAGTTGGGTGAGACTACTTGTCTCGTGAGTTCCACCTATCTTAGGGTGTTAACATTTTCTAAGTGAAGCTACATGCTTCGGTTAGTACTAACCATGTTCATAATATTCTTCACTAATCGAGTATAAGGGGAAACTATCTGCTCAATCAGTGACATAGGGGAAACTAAATTTTCTAACATCTTTCATAACATTTCTTAGGATTGATCACGTCATATCATATAACATATTATTTTCATTTCATATCATATCATAATGCTATTGAACATACAACAATATTATTTTGGTGAATTTTACGGAATGGCTCAAGGTGAGTGTCTTGAGTCATTCCCCATCGTTCCTGGCCAAAATTCCTATCATATCAGGCTATGGCTCAGCATCTCACAATTGTTATTATCATTCGTTTCATTCATATTCTGGCAATTATCGTTCTAGAAATTTGGTCCAAAGCTCACTCCTTTGCGGGTCCAAAGCCCACTCCATTTGATCAATCCTATATCATATACTTATGTTTCCTTAGTTATACATTTTTATAAACAATTCATTCTATTGGGGAGACTTAATACTACCAAAAATCTCTAGTTTATATCTTTAATAAGTTTAGATTACGAATGACTAGCATCCCATTAACCTATTGATTCATGCTCTTTATTTAAAATAGATTTTGAAATAATGTGTATAGGATACACCGGTTCAAGTTATACTTGCACCAGTTCATTTTCGTTTTCCAGAATTTTACAATTTAAAACCCAATATTTATCGGTTCATGTTGAACATGCACCGATGCATAATGTAGTATGTTCCATAAAAACATGGTTTTTAGAGCATATATTTGAATTAATGGTTCATACATTTTTCACTACACTTATCCAAACATTTTAATCTATCATCTAAATTAATATGCAACACGGAAAAATACTGATTTATGCATATCAATTATTTGGGGTAAGATTATCTTTCCTAAGTTATCTAACTTTTCGGTCTCCGTATGCCAACGGAGGGGGTATTCAGAAAATGTTCTAGCGTTTTTCATATACATTAAATAATCGCAAAAGGCTAAATTACATCTACCCATAGGTGGGTTTTCTATCTAAAGGAACTCACCCTAACTATTTCATATGCTCCGTCTCCGCATCTTTACATTCTATTGCCATCGAAAGCCATCAAACCCGTGTGCAGATTTTTCTGCATAATTCTGCATTTGCACGCTAACTTCGGAGCAACCTACAGCTCGTGTTTCATGGCCAAATTCCACAAACTCCAGTATCAAAACGAAGGGAATTTCGTCAGCTATTCATAGAAACTGGAATCATATCAACCAGAGTTACAAGGAGTGAGAAATTACTTTTTGATTATAGGTCTATTCCAACCAGCTTCTGCAAAACTACTGCATCAGACCTCCAACTTCAAAAATCTGTACTGAACTCAATTCTCCTCCAAAATTCATAAAATCGGTGTCCAAACGACAAGCATAAAGTCATATTTCCATAGGAACAAACCCCACTAAAATGGGAGTTTCATGGAGAGAGTTATTACCTTATCATTGAAGGTCTGTCTTAACACGAATTCTGCATAACTCTGCATCAAAGTTCCAATTTCAAATGCAGATTCCGGCCACATTACGGATCCAATTTGTACAAACTTAGTGTCTAACTTGAAGGAAATTTCGGGTAGATTCTGAATCTTCAAAAATCGCTCCGATCTGGGTTACAATGTAAAAGTTATGACGAAAATACCAGTGACAGGTCCATACGGGTTTCACATCATTTTCCTCCAATACTTGAAATATTCAAACCCAAACTACAAATTCATGAACAGAGGCTTGCTAAGTGAAAAGAGATTTAGATTGGGGAAACTAAAATCTCAGTAAAAGGGGATTTTAGGGTTCAATCACTTAGGGAGAAGTAGGGAGAATGTGAGTTTGTTTTTCTTATCTTAGCCCGAGCAACATGAATTAGGATGATGATTTTACATGGAAAGCATTTCCCTTTGAGATCAAAGACAAAATTGAATTTGTGATAGAGGTGAGGGTTCAGCCATGGCAGAGAATAGGAGGATTAAAGCTTGAGCTTATTTTTCATAATGTCATCCTTACCAATGGGTTTGTTGTACACCACAAACCGCGTCTGAAACGAGCCAGAAACGCACAACTTGAACTCGTTTTTCATTCAACTTTGAGGTGACGATTTTGAACTCAATTCAACTCCGTTTTACTTGTTTTTTGGCTCAGTGAACTTGCAAAACAATAAAGAAACTAGTGTATATACTAGTTTCCATCAATTTTGCATACAAAAGGATTTCGAAATTTTAGATCTACTTTTGTTTCGTTCGTTTGCGAAAATATATAGATCTATTTGAAAAACTAAGTTGATATTCATAATCTACACGAGAAATTGAGTTAAATAGAGTACTCATACGCGTTTTTTGGTTAAGTTTTGAAGCTTCCAAGCTCTCATCCATGGCGGACGAGTCCTGACTCGGTCACTGAGTCAGTGACTCGTCCGGATCTAGAAGATAGACCATGGTATACACTTTGTTTTATAACTTCTGATCTCGAACGTTTGATTTCTGTTTTTAATCTGGATCGCATGATTCAATGATCATTTCAGCGCGTCTGATAAGAATCAAAGGATGATGATCTGAGAGTGCATCATGGACTCGCACATCTGAACCGCACAGGATCTTGTGACTTGGTTCGGTTCAATCTTGGGATTGAACCGCCTGAACCGGTTCGGTCCAGGCAAAAACGCCCGGTTCAGGCGTGTTAGGCTTCTGTGCCTCTGTTTTTGTTTCCTTTCTGATTTACTAGTTATACCCCCCTTATTACTTTAACACCCCCTTCTTATTTATTTTATTTTTTGCGTTTTTTCTTCTATCTTTGTTATTTTACTTCAGTTTTTTTTATTACTTGACATTTTATCCACTTTTTATGTCATTTATTCATTTATTATATTATGCAATTTATTTTGTGCATTGTACTTTATGTCATTTATTTTCTTTGCATTTTATTTCTAGTTTTTTTATTTCATTATATTATTGCATATTATTCATACTTTTGATTTATGATTTGGACTAAAAATTATTCCCCAAGCTTAATTGGAGACGGACCAAGAAAAAAATAGTGCTAGAACCTAAAAAGATTATAGTTTAGTTTAGTTAGTTTATTTATTTATTCCGTCGGACTTGTAATTTAGTTTTGTTTATTTTCTTGCATTGCATTCAAATGTTGCATTCATTCATGTTTAAATTTTCGCAAGAATTTAGAATGTATTTAGGCGAGATGTAATCCCATGAGGATGTAAAATTTGCATTGCATGCATTTTATTTTTATCGCTTTCCGTCAAAACGCTAAAAAACAAACGAACGCGAATCTTTCATTTCTAAAGGGGTAAGAATAGTAATTCTTTAGAAAAAATAATAGAAAACAAACAAATATCTTCTCTCTCTCAAATAAAACTTCTTTAGTCCAATAAACCAAAATTAGTCGCACGATTAGATTTAAGTTTATCTTTTTCAAGACACTTTAAATTTTGCTCTAACCTTCTCTTCTCAATCTAATCTCCACTTGCACACACTTTTCTATCTCTACTATTTCTCCCTCTATTTCTTACCACTTCTCTCCCATTTCTTCACATTAAAATATAAGTAAAAAAGCAATAAACTAGAGGTTACTATAGGATACTATAGACGCTTAGGATGCTAATCCCTTCCCTAGGTGTAATCAACCCCCGAACTTAGAATTTCTTTTAAACGGTTTTTGATACTTTCCCCTATTTGGAAATGAAAGATCAATGTAGTGGTGGAAATCCCAAATTCCCCGCAACAGGGTTAATAGAGGATTTGCATCCAAGGGTTTATCTTGGTGACAATGTTATAGAAATGGTTTGGTGATGGTTAATGTTGCTGTTTCGCGTGAGAGAAAAGAGGGGAAGAAGAAAAGTCAGCTCATAGCCTTGTAAATAAAAGAAATAATATATAAAGTGATGGGTTATCTTATCTTTACATACTAATACACTTGGTTCTCTTTTTGCCACCTTTACACCTTGCTCTTGCCCCTTAATCTGTATATTATTATTTCTTTTCTTTTTTCCTTCTAATCCAATAAATAGTCCCGCTAGGATTGCTTAAAATGTGGGTTGTTACAATCTACCCTCCTTAAAAGAATTTGTCCTCGAAATTCAAAAACTTCTCCATATCATTTTGTAGTTGCATAAATACAATTCCTTCTAATCCACACAGTTCTCCTTATAGTCACTCATAGAACGTGGTTTAAATGGTTCTCACATCCTTGGGTACTCCTTGCTTTATGACTCTTTATTTACTCAAGTTCAAAGGTCCTCTCTCTCGGACTATCTCAGTCAACATCCATTCGATGATTTATTGGATCCTACATCTAGTCACGGTACCCTTGTTCATCGAAACTTTGCCTTCAACTCTTATGTATTTCCCATGATTGGATTATCATAATACGAGGTTATGCTGATTCAGGTTGGCATGTTGTCTTTCCACTTACCACATTTCTTTCTGTTCGGCGTGTCCTACTACTTTTCTTTTCCTGGTTATCCCGGTTTCGGTATTGTTCTACGTCATGAACTCTCTCAATACATCCCTTTCATACCACCAACTTCTAAATGACGCGTATTGTAACACCTTGCAATCTCAACTTCACATCTACTTTCATTTATTAGGGCCATTGCACTACATTTTATTTATTTATTTATTTTATTCACAAGGATTGTCAAGTGTACTCGAGTCTTGTTCGAGGTGCAGTTATTGGCTTCTCTTAGTTCTCTAATTCTTTAATTCTCAATGCACAAGACACTGAACTAAAAATTAATCCTTATTTATTGTTTGGTTGCGCACTCTGATTCTTGGCACATCAGCACCTTACTTACGACTATCGTATCACATCCCTTAGTTATGGATTCCTAGCTTCAATCAATTGTTATTTTTTTCTTCTCGAAGATTCACCAATTCATTATGTTTCAAACACTATGTACTTTATCTTAAGATCCTTCCATTTTCTTTCATTCTCCAGTTTACTACTGTCAGGTCTCTACTTCTTGTTCAACCTTAGCGTAACTCTTGTCATTGCTACCATTATTCTACCCATACCTGAGTTCACTCATTGAGTGCTTTGTTGTCGGTTGCTCTTGGTATTTAGTCCATCATTCCTACATCCCAGCATTGCAAAATATTAAGTCCAATTATTACTCTCGACCAGCTTTAACTTACTATGCTATTCTTCTTACCTCGTCTGTCACCATGCTTGTACAATGTACACGTTTTCTGAACTTATTCTGTCGTATCTAACCTGGTTGCTAGAGTCCTAAAATAAATTATTTTTCTTAGATAGAGATTTCGGTTACAATTCTATTATGCTAGTATCGACTCATTCTTACATTATATGGTTCATACTATTCTCTACAGACTTTGAAACTACTGTCATTACTATGGTTCCTCGCAAGATCGGCTCTTGTAATTAATCCTAAAACCAATTAATCTCTTGATTCCTTGTTTGCTAGGATTATAAGGAAGTGAAATAATATGATTTAAAATCGATTTATTATCGAGGACTCCACAAGGCTAGATTGGTTCAGAACTTTTCTTTGTCTGAAGTGTATCGACTTACTTGATTGTAGTAGTGAGGAATTATTGGTTAGTCTACGAGAGCATTGGAACTTAATGTCCTATAAATATTTCTCAGGATACTTAGTTACAGCTGACAGATAGTTGTGAAAGGCTACTACAGTGTGTAAGTTAAATTTGTAGGCTTAGTCTTGTTGATGCCACTAGATGGTTATACCAATCGTAACGACATTGGAAAAAAATAATTGTTTGTCTATGGTAAATGTTTGATATTCAAAAAGAATCTATCCCAGTTAACTTAGTGATTGGATAATGTTTAATGTGAGGTCCTAGTCAGAAACACTTTACTTATAACTTACATAGATCTATACTGCATGAGGTTTCCTACATAGAGGTTGATACCGATGCACTTCAATTATATATCTCAATCGTTATTCAAGGTTGAAGGCTTTTCATCTGTGGTATTATGACGTACAAAGGTCTTTAGGGTGAATTGTTGATTCTCGCACTCTTCACCTTTTTTTTTTCAATTCCTACTAAGTGTTGTATGTGTATTGTCTTATCTCATCCTCCCACAAAACTTATGTCGTTCTTCTATTCCAACAAACTTCCTACGTCAACTATGTACCGTTGTGGTACGAGCCATTTGTCGTCTATTCGACTTAAGTCGAAAATTAGGTTCTGACTATTCACTTCGCATCACCCGTTATACTTACGTTGCAATGACTACTTAGCAATCCGAAACATCTTAGTTTCAACGTCGTCTTTGTTGCGTAGTCCAAGCTTACTTTTTTCTCTACCTTCTATATTGTTCTTAAGAGTACTCTACTCCACTAAGTTAGTCTTACTTCCATCCTAACTGATATGGTTCCTTATGGAAATGACTTTCTTAGTAAATTCCTTAAAACGTCTGCTTTTTATTAATACCGACACTTTGAGCTTTGAACTTATTAAATATGAACACTAATTAACCATCCTGTCAAAGCTGACGTCCATAATAATCACTTACGTTTGCACAACACTTGAATTAATACAACTTACCAGCTGTTAGCCCATATTTTGGGTAAGTCAAAATATGCCCTAACTTCTCTTTGAATATATTTACTGAACCTTTTAATTTGGGAAATTAATGTTTCCAAATCATTAATAATATAATAAACGTTAAAAGTAATATATTTAATATAAATAATATTCTCATTAGGGAATATTCAAGAATTTCAGAAGATGAAGAATATTCACAAGTCCAGAAGACAAGATCTGATTCGAGTTATCCACTATTCGAGTAGCTGCTAAGGATTATTCGAACTCGAATAATATTTGAAGACTTAGCGTATTTTCAAGTATTTCTGAAGATTCAAAATTCAAACCATTGCAACGTTTCATTCAAAAGTGGCAACTTATGGCATTTTGGAATGAAGATCAGATGGCAAGACACTTGTCAAATGGATGTTATTTAGTCGTTATTAGATAGCATTAGAATTTATCTATAAATACTAGTTCATTTGATGTAATTTCTATCACAAATTCACATACTAAAAATCCTTACAAATTCTGAGTACCCAAGCGTTCAAGCGAAAGGAATACAAGAGGAAACAATGTATGATCTTGTGATCACTCTATTTTAATTCAATGCAATTTACATTTCTTATGCAATTTACATGCTTTCATTTACAATTTCTGCATTTTAATTCATTGAATCATTTACTTTTTCTTGTCAAAACGTACTCATTTTGAGTATTTTTATATTTCTTGCCAATCAAGTCATTTATTTTTCATTTACTTTACTTTGTCAAACAAACTTGTTCATTTGCGTTAATGAACATTGTTATTTTCAAACTTAAACAATGAATGCACAAAACATGTTCCGAGATTCTCTAATTGGTCTCTCAAGCATTGCAAACTAGCGGTTGTTTACCAAAAATCAGCGTAAACAAATTGGCACGCCCAGTGGGACTGGTTTTGTGTGTTTTAGTTTAATAGTTTATTTCAAATTTTTCTGAAAAAAGTATTGTTAGTGCATGAGCATTGCATTTTGCATAAAAATTTTTCTAGAAAAGTTTACAAATTCATTGTTGTGTAGTGTATGCGTTTAAGAAGTTGTAGAATAAAACCAGAAATGGTGAGAGCCAGAGCAACAAACGCTAATAACAACAACAATAACAATAATAATAATAATGAAAATAATGATCCACATGATGATCAAGACTTCGATGATAGCCATCCAACAATAGAGTTTGGCACATCAAGGGCCATGACTGGCCCAAATCAGGTTTCGAATTCCACAGGGACTGCACAAGAAATTCCTGTGTTAATCCCTACAGGGTCTACCAACCCTTCAGGGAATTCGAATGCGTCAACTACATTGTTGGAGCAGTCTTCAACAATCCCTGCCATAGTTTCCTCTCAAGTAGGAGTTGGTAATGGCAGTACAATGCCAACCTTTGATAATAGGAGTCAATCAGGGTCATTATATCATTCACAGAGGCCAAATCCCTATGGGATGCCAACCTCACTCATGCAGGGTTTGTACACACATCAATCTACATACTCTGATAATGCTACGGTTCGATCCCCACTGCATGGGGGACAAACATCTAATAATAACCGTACTCGAGCAAGTGCACCAACCTTTACTACAGATTCCATGTTGGCTATAAGGCAACAGATGGATGAGAGTAATCATCAGATGGTGAACTTACTCACAACCCAAATGTAATTAACCCATTAATTCGAGATACTAACAATAGTTACCAGGCACTAGCCACCCAAATGGGTAGAATAGCAGATTTCTTTGGTGGCCCTCAAATGCCTAGACAACCATTTCAGCAAATACAGGCCCCAGAGCCTGAACCAGTTGCAGAGGCTCGAATTGAAATTCAACAGAGGCCACAACCAGTGCCTCGAGTAATAGAACAGCCTGTGCAAAGGAATATTGAACCTGGAGTGGTGTTAGTTAATCGAAACCAAAATGCTGATGAGGTTTTGAGAAATGCCCAACAAAATGATTATGGGCAAAATAACCTAACCAATTTGGTAGAGGCAATTCTTGCCCAAAATGGTCTTAATGTGGGTCTACATAGGCCAAATTTTGTGTCACCATTAACTGAGTTTGTGTTGCAAACAGAAATACCTAGGGGTATGAAAACCCCAAAATTTACTAAGTTTGCTGGTGACACCACAGAGTCCACAATTGAGCACATTGCTAGGTATCTAACAGAGGCTGGGGACATAGCAAATAATGAGAACTTGAAAATGAAATATTTTCCAAATTCTCTAACCAAGAATGCTTTTACTTGGTTCACAACATTGCCTCCCCATTCTGTGTATACATGGACCCAATTGGAAAGACTTTTCCATGAACAATTCTACATGGGTCAAACTAAGATTAGCCTCAAGGAATTAGCAAGTGTGAGGCGCAAGACAGCAGAGTCTGTTGATGACTATCTCAATAGGTTTAGGCTTCTCAAAGCAAGATGCTTTACCTAAGTTCCTGAACATGAGTTAGTAGAAATGGCTGCTGGTGGCCTTGACTACTCAATTCGAAAGAAGTTAGATACTCAACATCTTAGGGACATGGCCCAACTTGCTGACAGAGTTAGACAAGTTGAGAGGCTTAAAAGTGAAAAGGCTAGGAATTCTAAGTTTCATAAATCAAAAGAAAAGGTAGCCTATGTTGGACATTATGAAAGCGATAATGACTTCGAGTTAGAATATGAAGAGGTTGAAGAAAATGAAATAGATTTGGCTGAATTAAAGCCAGGACCTCCTTACACTTGTAAGTTATTAAAACCTTCGAATGGAAAAAATCCAGTTGAACCTAAAAATGATAAGTATGTTGCAAAAACCTACACATTTGATGTTACTAAATGTGATGAAAATTTTGATTTATTGGTTGCTGATGGCCAAATAGTTGTTCAAAAGGGATTAAAAGTTCCTGCATTAGAACAAAGAAAGAAGAGGGGTTATTGCAAATTTCATAACTTTTTAGGTCATAAAACTTCTCAATGTGTTGTTTTCAGGGATCTTGTTTAGAAGGCATTAGGTGAGGGAAGGCTGAAATTTGATGAAAAATCCAAGCCTCCAATGAAGGTGGATACTAATCCTCTTCAAGTGGCAGAAACATCCTATGTTGAGCCATTCGAGTGCCTGATGGTGGATGCCATGGAAACTTCTCCAGTTCGAGCTGTAACGGAGTAGGAATATAAAGAGAAGATTCAGAAGGTCTATCCTCAGGCTGAAGAGGAATTGATTGACTTTCTGAACAGGTGCAAGTTAAGCAATACTGAGGTCATGCTATGCCCTCGTTGCAGTGCTGTGTGTGACAAAGAGGCTACTGCAGGCCTTAAGAATGTTATGCCCTATGTGGATAACAAAGACAGATGGTCCAATGCTAGACCAAACAAAGGAAACTATGTGAAGCAAGACCCTTCTATCCATGACAAGTTGGGGAAGAGGCGAACATATGTTCCTTCCAATAGGATCCCAATCAATCAATGGTCATCTGGCCAACACCAAGCCTTCCAGAAAAGGAAGTTGGAAATTGGAAACTCGAGTCATTTTGCTTCGAGCAACAATGCTGAAGCCAAGAGGTTCTCTTATAATAACAATTATAAGGGAAAGAACCCAATGACTCGAACACAATGGCGTAGGTATCAACGCCAAAAGAAGTTAGAAAGAGAGATGGCCCTAGCTGGGGGCAAATCTCACCCAATTGCCCAAACTGGGGGCAATTCTAACAAAGTTGCCCATGCTGGGGGCAACACCAACAAAGTTGCCCATGCTGGGGGCAACACTAATAAAGTTATCCATGCTGGGGATAACAAAAACAAAGTTGCCCATGCTGGGGGCAACAAAACCAATCCTGGGAACAATAAGCAAGTTCCCAATAAGGCTGAAAAAGCTTTAATTACTGATCAAGGCTCTTCCTCGAAAAGGCCTGTTAAAGAAAGAATATCACTTCCTGATGATAATATGGAAGATGATATAGTAGATGAAGATCTACTCGAATCTGGATCTGAACCAGATTTTGATGTATTGGTCAATGTGGTATCTATATTGCCACGTGAATACGACCTTAGGTCAACCTCTGATCCTGAAGAGGAATTTGAAGAGCCTGACCTAAATGATTACACCCCTGTGTGTTTCTATGTAATGAATAATGGATGCATAGAACAACAGAAGGCCTCATTCGAATGGCCTCACGAGGGAATGAGGAACCACCTGAAGCCTTTATACATCAAGGCTAAAGTTGGTGGTGTGGGTGTGAATAAAGTCTTAATGGATGGGGGTGCTGCAGTTAATCTAATGCCCCATTTCATGCTAAGGAAGTTGGGAATGTATGATACTGATATGCATTCTCACAATATTGTTCTCTCTAATTATGAGGGAAAAAGTGGCAAGTCTATGGGTGCCATTCAAATGGATGTTACTGTAGGCAGCACCATTAGGCCAACTTTATTCATAGTTGTGCCATCAAAAGCTAGTTTCAACTTGCTTCTAGGAAGGGAGTGGATTCATGGAGTGGGTGCTGTACCCTCCACCCTTCACCAAAGGTTAATACTTTGGAGGGAAGATAAAATAGTTGAAAATATTGAAGCTGATCAAAATTTTTATATGTGTGAAGTGGATCACATTACTAAGAAAACTTTTGATAAAAACTTAGCTTCAATTGGGAAAGAGACAGTGGCTTTCGAGGAGCCACGAGTAATAATGTGTATCATTCCATAAAACTCCATCCAACACATGGATTCTGTTGGGAAAGAGAAGTAGTTGAAGATTTCCCTCCTGAAGATGGAGTAATCCCACCATCTGGTTGGGATGATGATGAAGAGTCAAGCAATGTCTGAGCCCTCTGCATGGGCCAAGATAACGGCATATGTTGCCGAAAGAAAGCTTGAAACGGCCTTAGAGGCTGCACTCGAATAGAATATGGTTGAAGAAACCATTGATGAAAATAATGGCAAACTGTTGCCAATTGAGCAAAGATTGGATTGCATCTACGATGATGAACCCTTAGGATTTGAAAAAGACCTCTTGGGTTCGAATCAAAAGATGCAAGCCCAAGACCCTTTGCAAGAAATTGATATTGGAGATGGCCCCATAAAAAGGCCAACATATATAAGTGCCAATATTGATTTCGAGTTAAAGCAGAAACTGGTTAATCTACTCAAGGAATTTAAAGATTGTTTTGCCTGGGACTATAATGAAATGCCAGGATTGAGTAGAGAATTGGTAGAACATAGACTACCACTCAAGCCAGGAAAAAAGCCAATCAAGCAGTTACCAAGGAGATTCAACCCAGAGATCCTGTCAAAGATCAAAAGTGAGATTGAAAGATTGTTGAGGAGCAAATTCATTCGAACTACAAGGTATGTTGAATGGCTAGCAAATATTGTTCCTGTTATTAAGAAAAATGGTAGTCTTAGGGTATGCATAGACTTTAGAGATTTAAATAATGCAACACCTAAGGATGAATATCCAATGCTAGTGGCAGAAATGCTAGTTGGGAAAGAGAAGTAGGGTTCGAGTACCTGAGCATGCTTGATGGTTATTCTGGTTATAACCAAATTTTCATTGCTGAAGAAGATGTGGCAAAAACAGCATTTAGATGCCCTGGGGCATTAGGGACTTATGAATGGATTGTTATGCCATTTGGTCTAAAAAATGCTGGTGCCACATATCAAAGAGCAATGAATTTAATTTTTCATGACTTTATTGATGCCTTTATGCAAATATATATTGATGATATTGTTGTGAAATCCTCTTCTAGTGATGATCATTTGAGTCATCTTAGAAAATCATTCGAAAGGATGAGAAAATGTGGATTAAAAATGAATCTACTAAAATGTGCTTTTGGTGTACATGCAGGGGATTTCCTTGGTTTTGTGGTGCATAAGAAAGGCATAGAAATCAATCAAAATAAAACGAAGGCTATTATGGAAACTCAACCTCCAAAGACAAAGAAACAACTTCAATCCCTATTGGGAAAGATCAACTTTTTAAGAAGGTTCATTTCGAATCTAAGTGGGAAGGCTCATCCTTTCTCTCCACTACTTAGAAAGCAAAAAGGTGATCAATTTCATTAGGGGCAAGACCAACAAAAAGCGTTTGAGGACATCAAATCTTACTTGGCTAATCCACCAACGCTAATGCCTCCTATTCGAAACAAGGCAATGAAGTTGTATATTTCAGCATCTGATTCAACTATTGGTAGCATGCTTGGCCAAGAAGATGAAGATGGTGTTGAGAAAGCTATATATTATTTAAGTAGAGTATTAAACGATGCTGAAGCTAAATATAGTGCTATAGAAAAGTTATGTTTATGTTTATATTTCTCTTGTCTCAAACTTAAGCATTATATAAAGCCTATTGAAGTTTATGTCTATTCTCATTTCGATGCCATTAAACATATGCTTTTAAAACCAATTTTACATAGTAGAATTGGAAAATGGGCTTTGGCTCTAACTGAATACTCACTAACATATAAACCTTTAAGAGATAAAAAAGGTCAAATAGTGGCAGATTTTATTGTTGATCATTCAGTGATTGAAATGCCACTAAGTTATGTGGAAACACAGCCTTGGATTTTGTATTTCGATGGTTCCAAACATAAGCATGGAACTGGAATTGGGATTTTAATAATATCTCCAATACAAATTCCAACTAAGTTTAAATATAAAATCAATGGTTTTTGTTCCAATAATGAGGCAGAATATGAAGCCTTAATTGCAGGTCTTGCACTATTAATAGACTTGGGGGCAAAAAACATTGTCATTCGAGGTGATTCAGAATTGGTGATCAAACAATTGACAAAAGAATACAAATGTATTAAAGAACATTTGACTAAGTATTTTGTGATCGCTAGTACCTTACTGGATCGATTCGAGTCTGTAGAATTTGAACATATTCCTAGACTACATAATCAAGAAGCTAATGACTTGGCTCAAATAGCTTCAGGTTACAAAGTTTCTCCGGAAAACTTGAATAAATTGATTGAGATTAAAGAAAAATTGGTTTTTCATGAACCATTAGCTTCAGAATTATCAATGGCAAAACATGTGGGGGCAAAATCATCACAAAGTGCTGATAGTTACTCGGATAA
This sequence comes from Trifolium dubium, assembly GCA_951804385.1. Lineage (NCBI taxonomy): Eukaryota > Viridiplantae > Streptophyta > Magnoliopsida > Fabales > Fabaceae > Trifolium > Trifolium dubium. The sequence continues at coordinate 21,949,056 of OX638072.1, read as the reverse complement.
AGAAGAGTATGAATGTGCTGACATTTTTACCATTGATAACTTGGTAGATGGTGATTGGAGAAAACCAATAGTAGAATATTTACAAAACCCTGTTGGTCAAGTGGATAGAAAAATCAAATACAGGGCCTTAAGCTATGTAATTATTGGAAATGAGTTGTTTAAAAAGACAACTGAAGGCGTTTTACTAAAATGTCTTAGTGAATCTGAAGCCTTTATTTCAATTTCTGATGTACATAGTGGAGTTTGTGGTGCTCACCAAGCAGGCCACAAAATGAAATGGTTATTGTTTAGACAAGGCTTATATTGGCCTTCTATGTTAAAAAATTGCATAGAATTTGCTAAAGGTTGTCAAGAATGCCAAATACATGCAGGAATTCAACATGTCCCTGCAAATGAATTACATTCTATAATAAAACCATGGCCATTTCGAGGATGGGCTTTGGATTTAATTGGTGAAATTAAACCTGCTTCATCAAAAAACCAGCGTTACATTCTAGTTGGTATTGATTACTTTACTAAATGGATTGAAGCAATACCATTACCTAATGTAGATCAAGAAGCAGTAATTAATTTTATTCAAAATTATATTATTTATAGATATGGTATTCCAAAAACAATTACCACTGATCAAGGTTCAGTTTTCACTGGTAGAAAAATGCAAGAGTTTGCCAATGAAACTGGATTTAAGTTGCTTACTTCAACGCCATATTATGCTCAAGCAAATGGTCAAGTTGAAGCAGCAAATAAAATTCTCATTAATTTGATCAAAAAACACATTGCTCAAAAGCCAAGAAATTGGCATAAAACTTTAGATCAAGTTTTATGGGCATGTAGAAATTCTCCTAGAGAATCAACTAATACTACACCATTTCGATTAACATATGGTCATGATGCTGTTTTGCCTGTTGAAATTAGTATGCAATCATTTCGAGTACAGAGGCAGATGGAGATACCACATAACCAATATTGGGAAATGATGTTTGATGAATTGGTTGATTTAGATGAAGAAAGGTTACAAGCTTTAGAATACATAACTAGGCAAAAAGATAGAGTTGCCAAAGCCTACAATAAAAAGGTTAAGTCAAAAGCTTTTAACTTAGGAGATTTGGTTTGGAAAGTTAGCTTACCTATGGATAAAAAAGATAGAGTTTTAGGCAAATGGTCACCTCATTGGGAAGGTCCATTTAAAATTGTTCAAGTTTTTTCAAAAGGTGCTTATGAAATTGAGGAGCTAAGTCCTGAAAAACATGTGTTGGGAATAAATGGTAAATACTTAAAAAAATATAAACCAGCTTTGCTCGAATTGAATGTAAGCGCAGAATAAAAACTTAGAACAAATAGAAGAAATGGTAAATAAGATGGAATAGGTTTTCCACAAAAAGGCTTTGTCAAAGTTACAACCATAATTCCAAAAAAGAAAATTGTTCTAGACATAAAATAAATTACAAAGCAGCCGCCGCTTCTTGATACAAGGCTTTGAGGGATATTTTTTCAGTGCTAAATGTTTGTTGGTCATCCTCAAGCCAATGAATTTCTTCTGCAATGGCGACTGAAGTATCAAAAGCTCTAAGTCCTTCTCTACTTTCAACATTAATCTCAGCTTGGAAAGGTTGATTAATTTCAGCTTCGAGGGCCTGTTGAGTTATGCGTTCTTCAGATATTTTGAGCTGGTAATCCTCAATCTGTCTTTGGAGATCAGCTATGTTGGATTCCCAAGCAGCAATATTATTTTTACAAGTTATAAGTCTTGGCGTCTGAACTGCAGCAGCTTCTCTTCGAATTCTAGCCACTTCGAGTTGTGCCTCTTGAGCTTTGGCCAGCAAGCCTGCCTGTGTGTGCTTTTGAGTATTCAACCTGGCATCAAGCTCTCTTTCCTTTTGCACTACCTTGGCGTATTGATCAATCACGCCTTCAAGCTGGATTACTTTGCAGAATGTGAGAGGATCAGTGAGAAGATTGTGTAACTTGGCTAAAAATCCTAAGTATTCGAAGGCCTTTGTAGGATTTTTCTCGAGTGCAACCAGTACATTTTGCAAGCCATACTCAGTTTTTAACTTCAGAAGTAAGGAGTCTTGCTTGACATTGGCATTGATTTCTGCACTGGAAGGATAGGAAACCCCATCAGTTTTTTCACTCGAGGACTGGGATTGTGACCTTGATTGGAGGAGGAGATCAAGTGCTGCTGCTGGGTTAGTCTTTTGCATATCCAGGAAAGTTTCTTCTGGAACCCCAAGGCTTGCAGAAAGCTTTGAAGTAGAAGAAACTGATAAAATTTCTGGACCACCAGCTTGAGCCTCCCTAATTATGGTGTCATCCTCATCTCCATCAACATCCTCTCCTTCCTCAATGGATTCTTCTTCTTCTTCTTCTTCTCCATCATCAGAATCACTCGAACCTACACTTGGGGTAGGAGTTGGCATTTTAGTCTGAACTGGCATTTTATAGCCACCAAGATATTCAACACCATTCCACCCCCAAGTGTGTGGAATTTCTTCTTCTACTGCATGGTGTATTTGGTTTGGATCCACAAAAATGGGACCAGCAGCAGTTCGAATTGTGGCATCTGGAGAAGATGACTTTGCCTGAAAACATAAGTTAAAATGGCAATAAGTTAAGGTTGTTAAATGAAGGAATAGGTTTCAGTATTAAATGTAGGAAACAAAATTAGGCTAAGTAAAATTACTTTGTCATATTTTGCCCATATGAATTTCTCCACAGGAGTAGGGCTATTAGTTTTCTCTTTCACATGTTCACCTTGAACAGTATCATGCTATAAAAGACAAATAGAATTAGAAATTGGCTAAGTTCTAGTGCAATACAACTTAAAATCCATTCGAGTAGCACATACCTTTTCTTTTTCTGGTTCAGGGATGTCTTTTGCAGTTTGAGAAGTTCCAACATTTTCTCCATCAATGTGCTCCTCATGAGTAGGAATATTTTCCTTAGCAGGAATTTTATGCGACACTGGAGATGGAGAATTGTGAAGAACTTCAGTAATTGGTTCCATCCTGGGAGAATCATGAAGAGTTTCTTCAATAGAAGCACCATCTCTTGTCTCAGCAACAAAGTCATGATCATCATGAGCAGTGCTAGTTTGATCAGACTTCGAGGATTTGAAAGATTTACTTCTCTTATGTTTCTTGTGCTTTTTCTTCTTCTTGTCCTCACCCTGTGTTGGTTGCTCGAGATCCTGAGGATTACTCTCTTGATTAATGGTCTCTTCTTCATTGTCTCCGCTGCATTCGAGGAGTTATCCTTCTTCCTCTCCTTGTCCTCACCCTATTTTATTTCACTACTCTCAGTTGTGGTAGTTGATTTATGTTTTCTCTTCAAAGATTTTTCTGGTTCAGTTCCCTGCGAAGAATAAAAGTATGAGAAAACAATATATGTAAAAGTTAGTAAAAATGTTTATAACAAGCATTCGAGTGACTAACTTCTTCATCCTCTAACACCACCATGCGTGGGAGTTTGGGTTCCCTTAGAGGTTTTACAAAAGTATGTTTTTCTCTTCGAATCTATTGGAATTTCAAAGAAAAATGTATAAAAAGGAAGTTCATATGATTAATTCAAAAACCACAAAATTGATATGAAAATGTACCTTATCATTCTTAGTTTTTGTTCTCTCTTCATTCTTCCTTCTATCTTCCTCATCCTCCAAACGGATACCTCCAGCAGCCTTTGGCTTCACTCGAGCAGTCGGCTTACTAGATTCATCCACTACATTTTTTCCTAAGTGTTGAAAAAATTAGGTAAGCATATTGTTTCGAGTGAAAGAGAAAAATAAAGGGATATTATTTCGATATTTACCTTTGTTTTTCAATGTGGCTTGCAAGTCTTTGAACTGTTCGAGGAGAAAGCCACCTTCCAGTCTTGCAATAGTGGTGGTAATGTTGTTGGCCAAGTTCACAGTGTAGTGTTGTGTCCACCAATCATAATACTTTTCAGTACAGTAGAAGGAAAAGTTGAACTCGAGTGGATTCACATTGTAAACAAGTTTGGCAGCATATTCCAAATATTTGGCAAATATTTCCCTTGAAACTTCTGTGCCATCTACCATATTCTTTTCCCTTTCAAACAGACATTTGGGAAGGGTTTGTGATAATCCAAACTGTCTAGAAACCAAGTTTGGTTGGTAGCCTACCAGTACAAGGTGGTTCGAGTTGCTACCAACCCGGCAGGAAAGAATAGTAGGGCACATATAGTTTTGCCATAACTCATTTACCTCTTCAGCGTTATCTGGATTCGAGGCAGGAAATTCATCTTGCAGCCATGGAGGTCCAACTAGCCTTGTCACAAACGGAGCGTGACGTGGTTGGAAATGAGAAAACTGTAGGAAAATCTTCATGCACTTGATGAAGCGTTCTTGTGGATCAGTTTCACTCCAGGTGGAGGTTAACACAGCTAATTTGATGCCTTCGATCGAACGCTGATCCACAATGTCTTTGAATTTAGATGGGACTTGTAATCCCATTTCTCGAGTGAAAGTGGCATTGAGCCACAGTTGAAGTAACCATAAAGGTCCTGACACTGGGAAGGGAGCTCCATTTTGTGCTTTCTTAAAACTATCACAAAATTCTCCCATGGATTCATATAATACTCCCAGCAATAAACGACCTAATGAAATAATGGAACCCTCATGTAATTGAATGGCTAAAGGAATGTACATTTGTGCTACCTGTAAAGACTTCGAGCAAAAGACGAAGTGTGCTAGCCACAAAGTTAGAAATGCCACATGCTCCTCAGCTGAAACTTCACCTTCACCCTGATGCTCCTGGATGAACTTGTAGAAGGTTTTTTCTTTAAGGGTGAAGAATGTGTTTTTACTAGATTTCGAGGGGTCGAAAGTCTCCCCAGTTGGCCTTAGGCCAGTGATCGAGGCCACATCCAGCAATGTGGGAGTCATCATTCCACAGGGAAATTGGAATGTGTGGGTGCTTCTCTCATAAAACATGAGTGCAGCTGTGAGCATTTCTTGGTTGTAGGTAGGACCATATCTGGAAATTTGGATTATATCGAAAATGCCTAAGTTTTTCCAGAAGGCTCCCCATTCCTTTTCGACTCGATTTAGCCACTTAACGTAGGTTGGGTTCTCACAATGTGGTGCAGATCTCCACATATTGTTAGGCTTTCGAATAAAAGCAAAATTGAATGGGTCGGTGAGGAAAAGTTTGGGTTCACAGGTCTTTTTAATTGGAAAAAATTCACTCACCTGAGATGGATGAGTTTTCTCATCTGGAAAGGGTCCTCCAAATGCAAACACATCAAAACCAACAGAGAAAGGGATGACCAGTTCGTCTTCCCAGCGTGATTGTTCTTCTTCCGTTCCATGTGGTTCTGGAACTACTTCAATATGGTGAGGTTTTAAAATAGTTTGACTCCATTTTCCAGCAAAAGGAACTTGTGCTTGTTCCTGGTTTTCAGCCATTGAAACGTTTTCAAAGAACGAACAGTTTTGAAAATGTTGATTTTTGGATTGATTCGTTTACAGATCTGATAGTGTGAATAGATCTAAAATTTGCTCAATAATATCAAATACTAGTTCAGTGTTGTGATTAGCAAAGCAGATTGTAAAATGGTTAGGAAGATTTGGAGAACGAAAATGAGAAAGGCAGGTTTGGAACGGAGAAGAAGAAGAAGAAGCTGAATAAGTTTGCAGAAAAAGTGAACAAATGCTGACCTAATCCTATTTATAGGATTCGTTTTCTGAATAAAAATAAATAGAAAAGAAATTGATAATTTCTTTCAACTTCCACACTCGCCACGTATCCCATGATGACTGCAAAAGCGAAATCGTGCAGAAGTGGAAAAATGCGCTGACGGTTACATTCATGATTACTGTCACGTGCAATTAATGTGGAATATATTTAAAAAAAAAAACGCCAAGTTTCTCCTTTTCATTCGAATTCAATTCGAAATTGGCATTTTTTGGGGGCAATTTGTTAGCCCATATTTTGGTTAAGTCAAAATATGCCCTAACTTCTCTTTGAATATATTTACTGAACCTTTTAATTTGGGAAATTAATGTTTCCAAATCATTAATAATATAATAAAGGTTAAAAGTAATATATTTAATATAAATAATATTCTCATTAGGGAATATTCAAGAATTTCAGAAGATGAAGAATATTCACAAGTCCAGAAGACAAGATCTGATTCGAGTTATCCACTATTCGAGTAGCTGCTAAGGATTATTCGAACTCAAATACTATTTGAAGACTTAGCGTATTTTCAAGTATTTCTAAAGATTCAAAATTCAAACCATTGCAACGTTTCATTCAAAAGTGGCAACTTATGGCATTTTGGAATGAAGATCAGATGGCAAGACACTTGTCAAATGGATGTTATTTAGTCGTTATTAGATAGCATTAGAATTTATCTATAAATACTAATTCATTTGATGTAATTTCTATCACAAATTCACATACTAAAAATCCTTACAAATTCTGAGTACCCAAGCGTTCGAGCGAAAGGAATACAAGAGGAAACAATGTATGATCTTGTGATCACTCTATTTTAATTTAATGCAATTTACATTTCTTATGCAATTTACATGCTTTCATTTACAATTTCTGCATTTTAATTCATTGAATCATTTACTTTTTCTTGTCAAAACGTACTCATTTTGAGTATTTTTATATTTCTTGTCAATCAAGTCATTTATTTTTCATTTACTTTACTTTGTCAAACAAACTTGTTCATTTGCGTTAATGAACATTGCTATTTTCAAACTTAAACAATGAATGCACAAAACATGTTCCGAGATTCTCTAGTTGGTCTCTCAAGCATTGCAAACTAGCGGTTGTTTACCAAAAATCAGCGTAAACACCAGCGTTGTGTCAGTTGTCGACACTCCGTCATTCAAGTCTGGTGGCTTTCATTCACCTCTTCCATCTGACTTCTTACCTTTAAGCATCCTTACCGTCCAAACCTCCTTGGTCCTCTTTAGTCCTTAGTCATAATATTCTGCCTACCGTGCACAATATTGAGTTTATCAGATTAAACACGTGACGATTTCAGAATAAATAACTAAGACTCTCAAGGGTCCATGCTACTTTATGTTTTAATTTTAATGACCCATGTCATGGTCCGGTGTGAACCGACCTGCTCTGATACCAATTATAACGCCCCATATCGATTGACTAGTATATCGAATGAAGCATACATAATTGAATCCGGATACATTTAAAATTACAGGAAATTAGAACTCATATACAATGTACAACCATTACTTATTTCAAGCATTCTCGAGATACACAGCGGAAAGTTGAATTCTTGTACAAAACTCATGAAATAACTAAACTAAACAATACAAGAAACTATAATATTCAATATCTCTTTCACCATAGCTCGATCAATAACTTGATCCATTGCTTAACCTGTTCTCTGAAAAAAAATAGAGGGAGTTGGGTGAGACTACTTGTCTCGTGAGTTCCACCTATCTTAAGGTGTTAACATTTTCTAAGTGAAGCTACATGCTTCGGTTAGTACTAACCATGTTCATATAATTCTTCATTAATCGAGTATAAGGGGAAACTATCTGCTCAATCAGTGACATAGGGGAAACTAAATTTTCTAACATCTTTCATAACATTTCTTAGGATTGATCACGTCATATCATATAACATATTATTTTCATTTCATATCATATCATAATGCTATTGAACATACAACAATATTATTTTGGTGAATTTTACGAAATGGCTCAAGGTGAGTGTCTTGAGTCATTCCCCATCATTCCTGGCCAAAATTCCTATCATATCAGGCTATGGCTCAGCATCTCACAATTGTTATTATCATTCGTTTCATTCATATTCTGGCAATTATCGTTCCAGAAATGTGGTCCAAAGCTCACTCCTTTGCGGGTCCAAAGCCCACTCCATTTGATCAATCCTATATCATATACTTATGTTTCTTTAGTTATACATTTTTATAAACAATTCATTCTATTGGGGAGACTTAATACTACCAAAAATCTCTAGTTTATATCTTTAATAAGTGTAGATTACGAATGACTAGCATCCCATTAACCTATTGATTCATGCTTTTTATTTAAAATAGATTTTGAAATAATGTGTATAGGATACACCGGTTCAAGTTATACTTGCACCAATTCATTTTCGTTTTCCAGAATTTTACAATTTAAAACCCAATATGTATCGGTTCATGTTGAACATGCACCGATGCATAATGTAGTATGTTCCATAAAAACATGGTTTTTAGAGCATATATTTGAATTAATGGTTCATACATTTTTCACTACACTTATCCAAACATTTTAATCTATCATCTAAATTAATATGCAACACGGAAAAATACTGATTTATGCATATCAATTATTTGGGGTAAGATTATCTTTCCTAAGTTATCTAACTTTTCGGTCTCCGTATGCCAACGGAGGGGGTATTCAGAAAGTGTTCTAACGTTTTTCATATACATTAAATAATCGCAAAAGGCTAAATTACATCTACCCATAGGTGGGTTTTCTATCTAAAGGAACTCACCATAACTATTTCATATGCTCCGTCTCCGCATCTTTACATTCTATTGCCATCCAAAGCCATCAAACCCGTGTGCAGATTTTTCTGCATAATTCTGCATTTGCACGCTAACTTCGGAGCAACCTACAGCTCGTGTTTCATGGCCAAATTCCACAAACTCCGGTATCAAAACGAAGGGAATTTCGTCAGCTATTCATAGAAACTGGAATCATATCAACCAGAGTTACAAGGAGTGAGAAATTACTTTTTGATTATAGGTCTATTCCAACCAGCTTCTGCAAAACTACTGCATCAGACCTCCAACTTCAAAAATCTGTACTGAACTCAATTCTCCTCCAAAATTCATAAAATCGGTGTCCAAACGACAAGCATAAAGTCATATTTCCATAGGAACAAACTCCACTAAAATGGGAGTTTCATGGAGAGAGTTATTACCTTATCATTGAAGGTCTGTCTTAACACGAATTTTGCATAACTCTGCATCAAAGTTCCAATTTCAAATGCAGATTCCGGCCACATTACGGATCCAATTTGTACAAACTTGGTGTCTAACTTGAAGGAAATTTCGTGTAGATTCTGAATCTTCAAAAATCGCTACGATCTGGGTTATAATGTAAAAGTTATGACGAAAATACCAGTGACAGGTCCATACGGGTTTCACATCATTTTCCTCCAATACTTGAAATATTCAAACCCAAACTACAAATTCATGAACAGAGGCTTCCTAAGTGAAAAGAGATTTAGATTGGGGAAACTAAAATCTCAGTAAAAGGGGATTTTAGGGTTCAATCACTTAGGGAGAAGTAGGGAGAATGTGAGTTTGTTCTTCTTATCTTAGCCCGAGCAACATGAATTAGGATGATGATTTTACATGGAAAGCATTTCCCTTTGAGATCAAAGACAAAATTGAATTTGTGATGGAGGTGAGGGTTCAGCCATGGCAGAGAATAGGAGGATTAAAGCTTGAGTTTATTATTCATAACGTCATCCTTACCAATGGGTTAATAGAGGATTTGCATCCAAGGGTTTATCTTGGTGACAATGTTATAGAAATGGTTTGGTGATGGTTAATGTTGCTGTTTCGCGTGAGAGAAAAGAGGGGAAGAAGAAAAGTCAGCTCATAGCCTTGTAAATAAAAGAAATAATATATAAAGTGATGGGTTATCTTATCTTTACATACTAATACACTTAGTTCTCTTTTTGCCACCTTTACACCTTACTCTTGCCCCTTAATGTGTATATTATTATTTCTTTTCTTTTTTCCTTCTAATCCAATAAATAGTCCAGTTAGGATTACTTAAAATGCGGGTTGTTACAATTTGTTAGAAAAGTCATTTCAAATTTGAGTATAAAGAATAAAATGTTATAAATTTTAAAATAATACAATATGAAAGAGAGAGGACCCATGCCATCAATATGGTATGCCAAGTATCAAGGGCGTCACTTGACATACTATATAATGAATATTCATGATTTTTTTTTTGGACGCAAGCAAATTTTATGGCATTTCATTCATAACAATAGTAGTAACTTATAATATAATTATTTTTTTAAATAAATTAAAAGCATCTAGACATCAAGATAGAACAAGCATCGCAACTGAATGTGGTTCCCTATCCTTCTCCTACCTCCACTTATAAATCATAGTATTATTACAAAAAAGGAAACAAATATATACAAGAATTGGGGGACATAAAACTAACCCAGTGTGTCCACGCAAAATAGAGTGAGACAAAAAGATATATCAACTACTAATTAATCCTAATAAACAAATACAATTAAGAATTATATTAAATACTACGAAAAGTATAGGCTTAAGTCAATTAATCATCACATCCACTCATACTTTATATCCACTTTTTACAGAATATAGACATTTTTTCATCAAAGGGCCAAATTATCTCAACTCTTCTTCCAAGTTTAACAAGCATAAGCTCGTGATGTATAAACTGTAATCCAAAAGAACTTTTATTAACTTATAAGTTACAAGTCAGTTTTTTAGTCTTGCCAGGTTTGTTTGGTTCGGGGGTTTTGGAAGGGAGGGTAGGGGAAGTGATATTTTAAATTTTTATGTTTGGTTCAACTTTTTAACCAGAGGAGTAAATAAATAATTTACTTTTATACCCTTAACCTCATAAACTCAAAATAATGATTAAATTATAATGGATATATTATGTCAAAAAAAACTAATGGATATATAACGAGAAAAAATATTTAATGAGCGGTAAACCTAAATTTATTTTTTTGTAAAAAAAAACCTAAATTTTTATTATTCCAACAAGGATAATTTAATATTTTAATAAATAAATGAGGGTAATTTTGTCAACATAATAAATTATGTTTTACCTCCGCTCCCCTCCCCTCCGTTGAACCAACATAACAATAGCCCCTAACTCTTTTTTTTTCGTCCCGTGAGCAAAGCAAAGTTATTAGGACATTGCATGTAATACGCAAAGATCAAGATTATTTGATTTATATAAAGGCTACATGAGTATAAAGGTGACATATAAAGCATCTCAATCCTAAATATGCAGGGATCAAAATTTGAACCTTTGTACATCCATTTATCCACATGGATGCGTGAAATTTTAGCCACTAGGCTAACTTACAAAAAAAAAGTCTTCATTTTTATCACATTGCACCTATAATAACTCGACTTCAATAAGGATATAAATGGAATTACATATATAATAAACGTTAATTTGAAAGAATGTTTCTTATAAAAAGACCAAATAAAATTTCATTTTGTCTTTTATATATAGGAACGGAGGTAGTACTCCCTCCGTCCCTAAATATAAGACCCTTTTGACTAGTGCACGTACGCCAATGCACATTTTTTATCACAAATATCTTTAATTATCTAATAGTAAAAATTATAAAAATCTGATATTTTGAAAGTACTCATCAAAACAAATCAAACAAGATCTTATATGCTAATATTTACATCTATGTATTATTAACAAAATACGGTTAAAACAAGATAAATGAATAGTGTAAATTTGTCAAAAGGGGTCTTATAAAAAGGGACGGAGGGAGTATCATATATGAGATCATTTTTTTTTTGTACAATATATGAAATCATTTTGACTTTTTTGTTATTATATACTCTTTCCGTCTTGAAAAATTAAATAAAAAAGGGTTAAATACCTTTTTATCCCTTGTAATATAAGATTTTGTGCTTTACGTACTCCTGAACTCAGTCAGCCATAATATAATTTGCAGCGGTTTAAAACCCTCGTTAAAATTAAATTTTGCGGCGGTTTAAAACCCTTTCTAAAATTATACTTTGAGGCAGTTGTGTTTTGCGGCGGTTATATTATGATTGATTTGAGTCCAGGGGGTAAAGCACAAAATCTTATATTATAGGAGGGTAAAGCAACACAACTTTTTATAAGGGGTAAAACAACTTTGGCCTATTTTACAGGGGATAAAAGGTAATTAACATTTAAAAAAATCACACTTATTTAAAAAAATTAAAAACATAATACTTTGAAGTGTTGTTTTTTGTGTTTTCTTTTAAATAAGTTTTATAAAGATATTGTAAAACTAATTTTTATTGGTTATTGATTATGGGTAAAAGGAGATAATAGTTATAGTAAATAAATTTTTCTTTTGACAAAAGAAAATTCATTTTTTCAAAATCAAAGAATACATCACATAACACACTTAAAGTTTGCTAAATTAAGAAGGACAAATCTGCGAACAAACTTACAACATCCAAATTTATAGCATACATTGACAAAATGCCTACAAACATTACAATATTAGAGTTTCTAAAATACCCATATTTCTAGATTTGATACATTGATCTTTGATGATTATAATCTTTGAATTTGAACCTAACAAACACCGAACATGACGGGAAAGCAAAACAACATTTCACTAAGACGATGAACAACACAACGTCGCACTTTAAAATGACAAAATCACGATATAAAAAATTTAACAAATCTAAAATTCACTTATTTTAATAAAAAGAAAGATAAAAATAATTTAAAGATTGTTTTTGGATCAAAAATTTATCCTAAAAATCATCCCTCTCTAAGGAATGAAGATAAAAGAGGTGAAGGGGGCGGCTATGCAATCCAAGAAGCATATAGTACTTCATTATTATAAAAATAAATATAATCTTAAAAATAATGAAAGTTCATTTTTTTTTTGCTTATAATTCCACACAAGAAAAATTATTATTTTTGTTTATAATAGGAGATGGGGGTAATACATATCGAAACGACAACGCACAATAATAAAATAAACATAAATTTCATTAAAATAAATAAATAATGTAGACATGATTATTTCATGAAAAATATTGGAATATTGAAATTAAAATCTAATTAGATCCAAAATTACTACCAAAATATAATTCAAGCATTAATATATGCTCAAAAACATCTCAATTTATTCATCGAAAATTATCAACTCCATAATAGGTTTTTCAATTAGCTTTATCTTAAAATTAAGGTTCAAACAACACTTTAACTCTTTTCTTACTCTAATTTACAAATAGTTTTACATGTGCAAAATGCAAGTTTAATTGGAGTATTGTGACAAGTACAACTTATAACCTTTGTTCCATATTGTTTGCTGACTGCAGCAGCACACTTGTTGAGGTCACACAATCCAGGTAACATCACTCCCATGTCGCACACCTTGTTGTCTTCATTGTTGATGCTTGCTATCACATTATTGACAAAACAAATATAAATTTGTAAGTTACTAATTCACAAACAATATTTAGTTAAAAACATATATAATTACATAATTTTAAAATATATGATAATTGAGTTAGATGTACCATAGGTGTGGCTGAAGAGAGCAAGCAAAGACACCAACATTAGGAGAATGATTCCTTGCTTCATCTTGACTTTCTTCTGCTCAATATTTTTAACAAAAAGTCTGAGAAATGTTGAGACAATAACAAATAACTAAAACTGATATCTATATATATATATAGCCAATTTAGTTATATTTTTATGATGAATACATTTTTTTTTTGAACAGCAAAATATATATTTATTTATAATACGAATAGTGTAAAAGTACAAGAGGTACTCTACAAAAATGAGTGAAAAAGTACAAGATCAAACACGATTCAAACCCAAAACACAATACATGCATGTAATCATTTTTTGACAATACATGCATGTAATCATTTAATAAATGGTAATAGTATAATTTATTTAACAAAAAAAATATATATAGTAAAAAAAATTGGAGCAACTATTTGTTAGAAAAGTCATTTCAAGTTTGAGTATAAAGAATAAAATGTTATAAAATAATACAATGTGAAAGAAAGAGAACCCATGCCATCAATATGGTATGTCAAGTATCAAGGGCGTCACTTAAGATACTATATAATGAATATTCATGATTTTTTTTCGACGCAAACAACTTTCATGGCATTTCATTAATAACAATAGTAGTAACTAGCAATAAAATAATTTTGTTAAAATAAATTAAGAGCATCTAAACATCAAGATAGAAAAGACATCGCAACTGAATTAGGTTCTCTATCATTCTCCTACCTCCACTTATAAATCATAGTATTATTAAAAAAAAAAAGAAAAAAATATATACAAGAATTGGGGGACATAAAACTAACCTAGTGTGTCTACGCAAAAGAGAGTGAGACAAAAAGATATATCAACTACTAATTAATCCTAATAGACAAATACAATTAGGAGTTATATTAAATACTACGAAAAGTATAGGCTTAAGTCAATTAATCATCACAACCAATCATACTTTATATGCACTTTTTATAAAATATAGGCATTTTTTCATCAAAGGGCGAAATTATCTCAACTCTTCTTCCAAGTTTAACAAGCATAAGCTCGTGATGTAAAAATTGCAATAAAAAATGTCTTTTAGATTATAAGTTACAAGTCAGGTTTCTATTCTTGCCAAGTCCGTTTGGTTCGGGGGGAAGGGAGGGGAGGGGAAGTGATATTTTAAATTTTTATGTTTGGTTCAACTTTTTAACGAGAGGAGTAGAGAAGTGATTTAATTTTTTACCCTGAATCTTATAAACTCAAAATAAGGATTAAATTATAATGGATATATTATGTCCAAAAAAAAGTAATGGACATATAACGAGAAAAAATATTTAATGAGCGGTAAACCTAAAATTATTTTGTTGTAAAAAAACCTAAATTTTTAATATTCCAACAAAGATATTTTAATATTTTAATAAATAAATGAAGGTAATTTTGTCAACATAATAAATTATGTTTTACCTCCCGTCCCCTCGGTTGAACCAACAATAGGCCCTATGTCTTTTTTTCTTTGTCCCATGAGCTGAGCAAAGTTATTAGGATATTGCATGTAATACGCAGGGATCAAGATTATTTTATTTATATAAAGGATACAAGACTATAAAGGTGACATCTAAAGCATCTCAATCCCAAATATGCAGGGATCAAGATATGAACCTTTGTACATCCATTAATCCACATAAATGCGTGAAATTTTAGCCACTAGGCTAACTTACAAAAAAGAAAAGTCTTCATTTTTATCACATTGCACCTATAATAACTCGATTTAATAAGGATATAAATGGAATTACATATATAATAAACATTAATTTTAAGGCAAAAATACACCCATAGTCCTTTATCTTATTTATTTGTAACACTTTGGCCCTTTATCTTTTGTTTGTAACAAAATGATCATTTATCTTTTATATTTGTAACACTTTCATCCTTTATCTTTTAGTTGTAACAAATAGGTCATTTATCTTTTATAATATATACATATAAATCTATTTTCTCAATTTTTTTATTAAAAGAAATTATACTTTTATTTTTGAAAATACTTTTTTATTAAAAATAAAACAAATTCATCTATAATGATGAACATTCATCATCTTCTACAAATACAAACCATGACCAAATCTTCCAAACCCAAAAATTAAAATACATTTATTCATACACCGTTCTTTCTTCATCACCTAATTTCAATTCATTCCCAAATTTTCAATTCGTAACCCTAAATTCTCAAATTCCCAAATCGCAATGGCACCAAAAGGAGAGAAGAAGCCAGCAGAGAAGAAACCCGCAGAGGAGAAGAAATCAACCGTAGCAGAGAAAGTCCCGGCGGAAAAGAAGCCAAAGGCCGGAAAGAAGCTACCAAAAGAAGGCGGTGTCGCCGCTTCTGGTGACAAGAAGAAGAAGAGAAGCAAGAAGAGCGTTGAGACCTACAAGATCTACATCTTCAAAGTTCTGAAACAAGTTCATCCTGACATTGGTATCTCAAGCAAAGCCATGGGTATAATGAACAGTTTCATCAATGATATTTTTGAGAAGCAAAGCCATGGCTATGAATAAATGTTTGATTTCTGGGTTTGGAAGGTTTGGTCATGGTTTATATTTGAAGAAAATGATGAATGTTCATCATTATCTATGAATTTGTTTTATTTTTAATAAAAAAATATTTTTAAAAATACAAATATAATTTCTTTTAATAAAAAAATGAGAAAATAGATTTATATGTATATTTTATAAAAAGTAAAGGACCTATTTGTTACAATTAAAAGATAAAGGATTTAAGTGTTACAATATAAAAGTTAAATGACCATTTTGTTACAAATAAAAGATAAAGGACCAAAGTGTTACAAATAAATAAGATAAAGGACTATTGGTGTATTTTTGCCTAATTTTAAAGAATGTTTCTTACAAAAAGACCAAATAAAATTTCATTTTGTCTCTTATATATAGAAACGGAGGTAGTATCATTTATATGAGATCATTTTTTTTTTTTGGGTACAATATATGAGTTCATTTTAACTTTTTTCTTGTTAAAGACTCTTTCCGTCCCGCAAAATTAAATAAAAAGGGTTAAATACCTTTTACTCCCTATAAAATAGGCCAAAATTGTTTTATTGTTGTTTTACCCCTGTAATATAAGATTTTGTGCTTTACGTACCCCTGAACTCAGTCAACCATAATATAATTTGCGGCGGTTTAAAACCCTCGCTAAAATTAAATTTTGAGGCGGTTTAAAACTGTAACACCCAAACCAAAAACTTAAATAATTCTAACTTTAGGAAATTCTTTTTCAAATTACGCAGCGGAAAATGAAACTTTATTGCTTGAAATGGAAGTTAAGGCATAAAATATTGGTTTATGGTATTACATAATATTAATGTAATAAAATAGTAATCATTGTTCATACAAGAAATCATTTTCTAATACTATACAACTTTAATTAAAGGGTAAGAATAAAAGACTCGATATATATGTATAAACCCTTCCCCGTGTCACAATCAGAGCGGATCTTCGCCGACAACTCGAACGCAACATCTAACCTGAGATCTGAACCCCCAAAGGTTCAGCAAGTACACAAAACAGAGAGTTAGTTATAATCCAATATCATAATGCGAAGATAAAGTATACTCACATTATATAAATATCATGGTATAGCTAGACAACATTCTTGTCTAGTTGCATGCATCTCAACAAGCATAATAAATATAAAGTTATATTCTTTGCCACAAAGGTAAACATCCAATCATGTATTACATATAAGCAATTTCAATCAACCACAATTGCACGCAACATCACTTAACAAGTATCAAATAGGAATGCACAAATTCCTAATGCAACTAATGACATCATCAATGTTATGTCACCCTAGACACAATTAAATGCATGTGGTACCCGCTCAAATTAGGATAGAATTATATCCGTTCGCATCATGTTCAGTTTTACGTCATGAGGGACATCGCATCAAGTTGACTCATGAATGCATGAATGTACATATACCACTTATGATGATACTCTCACACATCTACTCCTGAATATTAGGATAACTAAACCTAACATTCCTTCTCAAGTTCACATCATCACATCATCATTAAGGCCATACATACAAGCACTCATCTCATATAACAACAATTATGTTATCACAAGTCATCACCATCAACTCAATTCATTATCAACTCATCATCAACTCATCATTATAATCACAAGAGCATAATACAAACATAGTACAAACATACATCTCATACCAAGTATAGAAGTTCATCATTTAGCTTCAATAAACATAATTTTATACACTAAATCATGGATATTTCATACTTTTACACAAACCCATTTTTGAACAACAACTCATTTATCACAACAAATCTTGAAACATGTAAGTTCATTTATGATAACCACAAATTGATGAAGGTATAAAATCATAGTTACCCATGTAATATATTCAATGATTCATACTTAACAACATCTATTCATCAATAATCAAGTCAAAACAAAAATAAAAGCACATTCCCTTAAACCCCAACTCGACAAAGAGATGAGAGAGTTTGGGAATGGAGAAGAGTACTTCTCCCCTCTCTATGAGCCATCTCATTGAATCATAACTACTCTCTTACCTTGGTTTTATGATGGATTCTCTAGTCCTTCACTCCTCTTGAATCACTCAAGCTTCAAGTTCCTTTTTGCTATTGCCTTTAAATTTCTTTTTCCTTCACACAAAAACTGCTTCATTTAGAACTCGATTTCTCCCTCCTCGAACCTTGTTTCGACGATCCGGACGGTCAAAAGTTGGCTTCAGGTGTTGTGATCCTACCCTCAAAATTTCAGCAAAATCCAACGGTTAACGAATCGGGAATCGTAGTTTTAGTGAGACTGTTGTATTGAATACGGAATTTGCATTCTCTTTTCTTTCTTTCTCTTCTTCAAGACTCTCTCTCACTTTCTCTTTCTTCCTCCACCACAATTCATGATAAATGAGTTTCTCTTTCTAATTTTCCCTCTTTATATCTAGGTTACCACTCTTCAATTACTAAAATAACCTTTCTCTTGGACTTAAGCCCAATAGCTAAATCCAACTTACTTATATTCTTTCATTCTATTTACTAACCAAACAACCATATGTTCTCTACTCTTTCCTATTTTGGACAACATCTCATAAATAATTAATATCCAAAGCACAAATTAATTATAAAATGCTAATAATTCTAATTAATTAAAAACGGGTGTTACAACTCTACCCCGCTTAAAAGAGTTTTCGTCCTCGAAAATTATGCGACTAAAACAACTATGGATAAGACTCCTCCATCTGATTCTCCAACAAAACACTCAAAACACAACACAACTAGAGTCTGACAAAATTAGTATCATCCATTCAACATGATTTTCGTCTACCATCGACAAGAGATCAAGGACGGCCAATTCCTCAAATTGTCAATAAATAGCCAACAATCATGATGGTGGCATCAACCATCTTTGCCAAACCACAATAGGGTTCTTTTAAGCACGAAACGTTCGAAAAAAAACAATTTCACATTAAGTACTAACCAATCCATTATTCTCCGAAAGAATACCTTACATCCGTAAAGAACCTCACCATATCACAAGTTTCCATAAACTCTCACTTTTTCCTTTTTGTTCCATAGTTCCTCTTAATCCGTAAGTATTCTCATCCAAATTTTATGTGAACCACAATTTTACTTTCTTATGTCAAGATACTTACGTCCAAAATATACTTTAAGTTACTTATCAATCACTATTATTCAACCGACCACGATCACAAAATCTAAAGTCTTTTACTCTCTCATCAAGTACTATATTTTACTTTACACTTTATTTCTCATTACACCAAGTTCCCTGAAATTCATCTTACGAATCTCCACAACTTTTTCGTACTTAATTTTTCAGATAGATAATTACTCTACTCACTCTTATATTTGAATACAACAACAACATTTTGTGATACCCTTTCAAGTAGGTCTTTCACATCCTTCAGATATATGTACAACCACTTCAATCCTTTTTCGCGAATATTCACTTGACATAAGTCACATTTCTATGCATACTTTCAATACTTATTCCTAACACGTCCTTCCAACGACTAGCTTTCTTACTCCATTAATAACACTTCACGATTAACCTCATCCAAACTTCAAAAGTTTCACGTGAAATTCTCTGACATGCTTTTTCACTTAATAATTGCATTGTCCGAACTCCAACTATAATCTCCTCTTATAATTTTTTTTTCCTTCAAACTTGGTTAAATCCAACACACAAACTCTATCTTAAAATCTCATAATTCTATTCTCAGTCACTCGGAAACTCACCTATTTACTTTGGTTGATTCGCATCAACGGTCTGTTAAATTCAACGCAACTTTCAATCTTCTTTAATCTCTTCGAGAATATGATCTGTCAATGTCGTTATACTCAACTTCACACTGCTAAGCATTATCTCACATATCAATCTCACATCTCTAAACTGCTTAATCAAATCTTATTCTCTCGTCATAATTACATATATCTGCAAAACTCTCTACTCTAAGCATCTACTACCACATTAACTTCACCTGGATGGTAACTTAATCCAAAATCATAATCTTTCTAAATTCTAACCACCTCCTTTTTCTAACAACTCTTCCAATTGTCCATCTACTTTATTCAACTCCCAAAACGACATCATTAACGCTTGAACACTCTCATTCGCTTAACATCTTAGAGGAACATAACCTTCTCCCCCACTTATCTCAAACTCACCAGCAGCTTTCTATTGAAACCCCCGACTTTAATTTCCAACCTAATTGTAGGCTTCTACAATTCTAAACTTATCCTTTCCTAAAAGGAACTAATATCTACAGTGTTCCCACACACATCGCATACAAAAGGTACTCTACAAAATATAAACATGAAATAGAACACATGAACATCTACACAAGATTACATTAAACCAAAACGCAATATACCAAATATAATACATGAATATTCGCATGAAATTGCACAAAAGCATACCACGACATTTCACTAATCATTTAAGTAGCATATATTTTCTAAAAATTAAGAATCAAATCAAAAACAAGAAAATATGAATATACCATGATAACATGTTCTAATTAGTTCAACAATTCACATTCATATAAGCACATCATGCAAGAAAATAGTTAACTTAACATGGTATAAAACAATCAAAACATGTACATCATATTTGTCAAACTCATTCTCAAAGAAAATATTATAATATCTTACATGACTCATAGATAACAAGTATATAAATCAACTTTCATAACAATAATTTAACAAAAGTTGTATGAATAAAACATATGTTAAACTTATCCAAGGATTGACTTAACCAAAGGAAAACAATTAGATTTTCAATAAGATTCACATAATCAAAAATTAATGGTAGTTCCAAAATTATCTCACGTCAAAAGAACTACACAAAAGATACACATGTAGACATACATAAGAATTCGCATAACTCTACCACATATAGTTAAATTAGACTATTAATTCTATTAACATAATCAAGTCATTTTTTAATCTATGTAAAATAAATTTGAATTCATTCTACGCAATTTCTGTTCATGACAACACAATTATTACACTCACTTTTAGTTCAATTATAAACGAACACAAGTAGACAAGAGATCTCATATTCAAGCAATTAGAATAAAACATCATTTATTATCAAGTTACATACACCAACATCATACAACTACACATCACTCACCATATACAAATCATTTATGCATACGAATCATCTAACGTTAATCATATGTAAGTAATCATCAACTTCATCCACATAAATCACAGAAGGACATTTCAATCATTTATAGGATAACAAATCACGCATGATCAATAAGTTATTGCATACATATAATTCACCAATACATTCTCATCTTCATAGATCACTAATTTCATGAATATTCATCAATAATTTTCATGTCCAAATATTTAAATAATCTCACCATATCATTCATATTCATAAATTCTCAATTAATTTCATGAAGACACGCATATCATCATTTTGATATTTATCAATACTACACATCAATCATCATGAATAAATCATCACAACACTTATTTAGAACACATTCATGAACAATCACATTTCATTCTCAATCACATAGATTTCATCACAAGGACAGATTACTACTCATACACAAGCACATCCATAAGAAAATATCATCATTTTAATCATTCTTTTCAGAATCAAAACAACAATCATATTCTTAAGTTTGAAGAATAAACATACTCGATAAAAATAACTACATTCCATCATTTCATCAAATGAAAACATCTACATCAAACCTCATAATTTCATCTTTTTATAAAATAAAATAAAAACATTATTCATTTCATCATTAGTTCACCATCAAAACAAACATCATGTTCTTATCAAATATAAGTTAACACATCATTTGGTAATCCTAGCTAAACTTTCCTTTGATAAGAACAAGAAAATGCAACCAATTTCATACACATTTGCAAAAGAGGATAGTGACTATGGTGCAAGTGTAACTACAATAATCAACATACCAAAGATCAATCGATTAAATAAACACGACTGACTAAACACCCACTTGGTTTGACTGCACAAACCTGCTCTGATTGACACACAACACACACACCTAGCCCGCTTAGTCCGAGGACAACCAGGCTCTGATACCAATTTGTAACACCCAAACAAAAAACTTAAATAATTCTAACTTTAGGAAATTCTTTTTCAAATTACGCAGCGGAAAATGAAACTTTATTGCTTGAAATGGAAGTTAAGGCATAAAATATTGGTTTATGGTATTACATAATACTAATGTAATAAAATAGTAATCATTGTTCATACAAGAAATCATTTTCTAATACTATACAACTTTAATTAAAGGGTAAGAATAAAAGACTCGATATATATGTATAAATCCTTCCCCGTGTCACAATCAGAGCGGAGCTTCGCCGACAACTCGAACACAACATCTAACCTGAGATCTGAACCCCCAAAGGTCCAGCAAGTACACAAAACAGAGGGTTAGTTATAATCCAATATCATAATGCGAAGATAAAGTATACTCACATTATATAAATATCATGGTATAGCTAGACAACATTCTTGTCTAGTTGCATGCATCTCAACAAGCATAATAAATATAAAGTTATACTCTTTGCCACAAAGGTAAACATCCAATCATGTATTACATATAAGCAATTTCAATCAACCACAATCGCACGCAACATCACTTAACAAGTATCAAATAGGAATGCACAAATTCCTAATGCAACTAATGACATCATCAATGTTATGTCACCCTAGACACAACTAAATTCATGTGGTACCCGCTCAAATTAGGATAGAATTATATCCGTTCGCATCATGTTCAGTTTTACGTCATGAGGGACATCGCATCAAGTTGACTCATGAATGCATGAATGTACATATACCACTTATGATGATACTCTCACACATCTACTCCTGAATATTAGGATAACTCAACCTAATATTCCTTCTCAAGTTCACATCATCACATCATCATTAAGGCTATACATACAAGCACTCATCTCATATAACAACAATTATGTTATCACAAGTCATCACCATCAACTCAATTCATTATCAACTCATCATCAACTCATCATTATAATCACAAGAGCATAATACAAACATAGTACAAACATACATCTCATACCAAGTATAGAAGTTCATCATTTAGCTTCAATAAACATAATTTTATACACTAAATCATGGATATTTCATACTTTTACACAAACCCATTTTTGAACAACAACTCATTTATCACAACAAATCTTGAAACATGTAAGTTCATTTATGATAACCACAAATTGATGAAGGTATAAAATCATAGTTACCCATGTAATATATTCAATGATTCATACTTAACAACATCTATTCATCAATAATCAAGTCAAAACAAAAATAAAAGCACATTCCCTTAAACCCCAACTCGACAAAGAGATGAGAGAGTTTGGAAATGGAGAAGAGTACTTCTCCCCTCTCTATGAGCCATCTCATTGAATCATAACTACTCTCTTACCTTGGTTTTATGATGGATTCTCTAGTCCTTCACTCCTCTTGAATCACTTAAGCTTCAAGTTCCTTTTTGCTATTGCCTTTAAATTTCTTTTTCCTTCACACAAAAACTGCTTCATTGAGAACTCGATTTCTCCCTCCTCGAACCTTGTGCGACGATCCGGACGGTCAAAAGTTGGCTTCAGGTGTTGTGATCCTACCCTCAAAATTTCAGCAAAATCCAACGGTTAACGAATCGGGAATCGTAGTTTTAGTGAGACTGTTGTATTGAATACGGAATTTGCATTCTCTTTTCTTTCTTTCTCTTCTTCAAGATTCTCTCTCACTTTCTCTTTCTTCCTCCACCACAATTCATGATAAATGAGTTTCTCTCTCTAATTTTCCCTCTTTATATCTAGGTTACCACTCTTCAATTACTAAAATAACCTTTCTCTTGGACTTAAGCCCAATAGCTAAATCCAAATCACTTATATTCTTTCATTCTATTTACTAACCAAACAACCATATGTTCTCTACTCTTTCCTATTTTGGACAACATCTCATAAATAATTAATATCCAAAGCACAAATTAATTATAAAATGCTAATAATTCTAATTAATTAAAAACGGGTGTTACAAAAACCCTTGCTAAAATGATACTTTGCGGCAGTTGTGTTTTGCGGCGGTTATATTATGGTTGATTTGAGTTTAGGTGGTAAAGCACAAAATCAAATATTTTAGGAGGGTAAAGCAAAACAACTTTTTTATAAGGGGTAAAACAAGTTTGGCCTATTTTACAGGGGGATAAAAGGTAATTAACATTTAAAAAAATCACACTTATTTAAAAAAATAAAAAACGTAATACTTTAAAGTGTTGTTTTTTGTGTTTTCTTTTAAATAAGTTTTATAAAGATATTGTAAAACTAATTTTTATTGGTTATTGATTATGGGTAAAAGGAGAGAAATAGTTATAGTAAATAATTTTTTTTTGACAAAAGAAAATTCATTTTTTCAAAATCAAAGAATACATCACATAACACACTTAAAGTTTGCTAAATTAAAAAGGACAAATCTGCGAACAAACTTACAACATCCAAATTTATAGCATACATTGACAAAATGCCTACAAACATTTGGCTCAACCTAAATAAGCTATGTAACAACTTCTCTTCACTTTTCTATCTCTCACACAACTACACCCTCAATCATCGCTAGTTCAGCCTCAACCTAAATCAATGTTAAGAACAACATGAAATTGGAGTTCAAGCTTGTGTGAATCATTTGGCTCAACGTAAGAAGCTTACTTGCTCCTTTCTTTCTCAACCCTAAGTTTTTCTTCCCTTCCAATTACTCGATTATAATCTGATATTTTTCCTCTATTTTATGACAACTGAGGGTTGTCAATGTGAGTTTTAGTAACTAAGAAGCTATGGGTTAATTTTGGAGCGTTGAAGAAAATTATGCAGAATTCGTTTTTGGAGGTGTTCCTATTCAGAAGGTAATAACTCTCTGGATATAAGTCCAATTTACGTTAAACTTGAACCATTGGAAAGTAGACAAAATATGACATGAAATAGACACAAAAATCATGAATTTTCGTTGAGTATAACATGAGATATTCTGTACAAGTTGATGATTTAATCTGCCCTGAAACTTGGATTTGTCATCAGTGTTTTTGTCGTAGCTGTTACCTTGAACCTTAGAATTAAATGGTTGTTGGATTTTATGAAACTAGACAAAATGCTCTTCAATTTGAGCACAAGTTTCATACGATTTGGTTAAGTAATGAAGGCATATATTTGTGTTTGAAGCTAGGATACAAATGCAGAAAGTTGCAGAATTTCTGCACATGGATTGATTTATTTCAAGTCGCAAGAAGTTATGGGAGAGGCTGGGGAGCTGAAGGTTTATTATTCGTCGAGTTTGGAAGATTTGTCATGTTGTTAAGGTGAGTTCCTTTAGATAGTTTTCCTACCAAATGGGTAGTATGAATCTCTTAATATGATATAGATTTAGTCTTAACTATCGGATTCTTGCAAGGAGCAAGGTTCATCATATTAGATTAGACGTGAAATTTGAATAGTTTAACTCTAGGGATTTACGGAAAATCCTTAGATAGGTTATCATAATGATATAGGTCAAATGATGAACTATAATAAGCTTCCCAATGTTAAGATATGTTGTTTGAGAATGCAGTATATGGTAGAAGTGATTTGGACTGTTTTTATGAAGTTTCAAATGAAAGTAGTATATGAAATTGTAGAGAAAAACAAAATTTAATATGTATAAATCGTATTGATGGTGACCCTCTAGTCCCATGAATCGATTGATGCATTACCCCGGGAACCATGAATGGCTTGACACTGTTAAAAATATTTATTTTGAAAAACCAAATGACTTCTACTATGTATGCAACTATGCATGTACCCCTTAGTTCTCAAATATGATTTTAACATTCAAACAACTCTAAAAAGGTTGACTATTGTAAGTTTAGCATGTAAGACAACTTAAGAAGCAAGATATTCTATCAATGAAACTCAACAAGATAGGATCGATAAAGATAATAAGTATATGAGATGATAAAGTATGATAATTAGGATTGATCAACTGGAGTGGGCTTTGGACCCGCAAAAGAGTGGGCTTTGGACCACATTTCTGGAACGATAATTGCCAGAATATGAATGAAATGAATAATAATAATTGTGAGATGCTAAGCCATAGCCTGATATGATAGGAATTTGGCCAGGAACGATGGGGAATGACTCAAGACACTCACCTTGAGCCATTCCGTAAAATTCACCAAAATAATATTGTTGTATGTTCAATGACATTATGATATGAAATGAAAAGAATATGTTATATGATATGACGTGATCAATCCTAAGAAATGTTATGAAAGATGTTAGGAAATTTAGTTTTCCCTATGTCACTGATTGAGCAGATAGTTTCCCCTTATACTTGATCAGAGAAGAATTATATGAACAGGGTTAGTACTAACCGAAGCACGTAGCTTCACGTAGAAAATGCTAACACCCTAAGATAGGTGGAACTCACGAGACAAGTAGTCTCACCCAACTCCCTCTAATTTTTTTCAGATAACAGGTTAAGCAGTACAAGTTACAAAAGAAGCTATGAACCGAGTCATGATGGAAGAATTTGCGAATTTTATTAGTTAATCTTGTGTTGTTATATCTTGAATATTGTATAGGCTTGTGTTAGAATTCAACTTTCCGCTGTGTATTAGAGGATGCTTGAAATAAGTATTGGATGTACAATGTAATTTATTTCTATGTTTTTGTAATTTTAATATATCCAGATTCAATTATGCATATTCCATTCGATATTCTAGATAAATCGATATGGGGTGTTATAAGTAGAGAAGTGATTTAATTTTTTACCCTGAATCTTATAAACTCAAAATAAGGATTAAATTATAATGGATATATTATGTCAAAAAAAAAGTAATGGACATATAACGAGAAAAAATATTTAATGAGCGGTAAACCTAAATTTATTTTGTTGTAAAAAAACCTAAATTTTTAATATTCCAACAAAGATATTTTAATAAATAAATGAAGGTAATTTTGTCAACATAATAAATTATGTTTTACCTCCCCTCCCCTCGGTTGAACAAACAATAGGCCCTATGTCTTTTTTTCTTTGTCCCGTGAGCTGAGCAAAGTTATTAGGACATTGCATGTAATACGCAGGGATCAAGATTATTTTATTTATATAAAGGATACAAGAGTATAAAGGTGACATCTAAAACATCTCAATCCCAAATATGCAGGAATCAAGATATGAACCTTTGTACATCCATTTATCCACATAAATGCGTGAAATTTTAGCCACTAGGCTAACTTACAAAAAAGAAAAGTCTTCATTTTTATCACATTGCACCTATAATAACTCAATTTAATAAGGATATAAATGGAATTACATATATAATAAACATTAATTTTAAAGAATGTTTCTTACAAAAAGACCAAATAAAATTTCATTTTGTCTCTTATATATAGGAACGTAGGTAGTATCATTTATATAAGATCATTTTTTTTTTGGG
The DNA here is from genome assembly GCA_951804385.1 of Trifolium dubium. Taxonomy (NCBI): domain Eukaryota; kingdom Viridiplantae; phylum Streptophyta; class Magnoliopsida; order Fabales; family Fabaceae; genus Trifolium; species Trifolium dubium. Next base: position 21,921,724 of record OX638072.1, on the reverse strand, counting down.
TACAATATATGAGTTCATTTTAACTTTTTTGTTGTTAAATAATACTCTTTCCGTCCCGCAAAATTAAATAAAAAGGGTTAAATACCTTTTACTCCCTATAAAATAGGCCAAAATTGTTTTATTGTTGTTTTACCCCCTGTAATATAAGATTTTGTGCTTTACGTACCCCTGAACTCAGTCAACCATATTATAATTTGCGGCGGTTTAAAACCCTCGCTAAAATTAAATTTTGAGGCGGTTTAAAACCCTCGCTAAAATTATACTTTGTGGCAGTTGTGTTTTGCGGCGGTTATATTATGGTTGATTTGAGTCCAGGGAGTAAAACACAAAATCTTATATTATAGGAGGGTAAAGCAACACAACTTTTTTATAAGGGATAAAACAACTTTAGCCTATTTTACAGGGGATAAAAGGTAATTAACATTTAAAAAAATCACACTTATTCAAAAAAATTAAAAACATAATACTTTGAAGTGTTGTTTTTTGTGTTTTGTTTTAAATAAGTTTTATAAAGATATTGTAAAACTAATTTTTATTGGTTATTGATTATGGGTAAAAGGAGAGAAATAGTTATAGTAAATAATTTTTTTTTTGACTAAAGAAAATTAATTTTTTCAAAATCAAAGAATACATCACATAACACACTTAAAGTTTGCTAAATTAAGAAGGACAAATCTGCGAACAAACTTTCAACATCCAAATTTATAGCATACATTGACAAAATGCCTACAAACATTACAATATTAGAGTTTCTAAAATACCAATGTTTCTAGATTTGCAACGTTGACGACGTCAAAATCATTGATACATTGATCTTTGATGATTTTAATCTTTGAATTTGAACCTAACAAACACCGAACATGACGGGAAAGCAAAACAACATTTCACTAAGACGATAAACAACACAACGTCGCACTTTGAAATGACAAAATCACGATATAAAAAATTTAACAAATCTAAAATTCACTTATTTTAATAAAAAGAAAGATAAAAGAGGAATGAAGATTGTTTTTGGATAAAAAATTTATCCTAAAAATCATCCCTCCTTAAGGAATGAAGATAAAAGAGGTGAAGGGGGCGGCTATGCAATCCAAGAAGCATATAGTACTTCATTATTATGTAAAAATAAATATAATCTTAAAAATAATGAAAGTTCATTTTTTTTTTTGCTTATAATTTGACACAAGAAAAATTATTATTTTTGTTTATAATAGGAGATGGAGGTAATACATATCGAAACGACAACGCACACTAATAAAATAAACATAAATTTCATTAAAATAAATAAATAATATAGACATGATTATTTCATGAAAAATATTGGAAATAAAATCTAATTAGATCCAAAATTACTACCAAAATATAATTCAAGCATTAATATGTGCTCAAAAACATCTCAATTTATTCATCGAAAATTATCAACTCCATAATAGGTTTTTCAATTTGCTTTATCTTAAAATTAAGGTTCAAACAACACTTTAACTCTTTTCTTACTCTAATTTACAAATAGTTTTACATGTGCAAAATGCAAGTTTAATTGGAGTATTGTGACAGGTACAACTTATAACCTTTGTTCCATATTGTTTGCTGACTGCATCAACACACTTGTTGAGGTCACACAATCCAGGTAACATCACTCCCATGCCGCACACCTTGTTGTCTTCATTGTTGATGCTTGCTATCACATTATTGACAAAAAAAATATAAATTTGTAAGTTACTAATTCACAAACAATATTTAGTTAAAAACATATATAATTACATAATTTTAAAATATATGATAATTGAGTTAGATGTACCATAGGTGTGGCTGAAGAGAGCAAGCAAAGACACCAACATTAGGAGAATGATTCCTTGCTTCATCTTGACTTTCTTCTGCTCAATATTTTTAACCAAAAGTCTGAGAAATGTTGAGACAATAACAAATAACTAAAACTAATATATATATATATATATATATATATATATATGTTTTTGACACAAATAAACTTAGTGCATTTCATTCATGATAATTGTTTCAATACAAGGTGGACAATAATCATAAAACTGGGGACTAGCAGTAAAACGAGTTGCCTGCGCTAAGTCGTGAGCTACTCGATTGGCTTGTCTCCTAACATAATTGACCTTACAGTTTTGATTCAAAGCTAGTAACCTACAACAAGAATCAATAATGGTACCATACTCAGTAATATTATTTGGCTGGTTATTAATAGCTTGCACTACCTGCGAGCAATCTGTTTCCAAGACGCTTGCTTCTATGTGTGAGTCATGCAACCATTTGAGTGATTGCCATACTCCTAGAGCTTCTGGCTCGGCAATAGTGGGGAGTCCTTCATATCTCTTTGCAAAAGATTTAACAAATCTTCCTCTATCATCACGCAAACATGCTGCAATGCAGTAGATATTTTGGTCCGCATAGTATGCCGTGTCGACATTGCATTTGAGCATTCCCGCGGGTGGTAGACTCCAAGCATGGCTGATTTCTGTTTCTTTGTTAACACATTTGTGCGCATTTCTTTGTTGTGCTTTGTCCTAATCTTGCCACGTAACTCGTGCTCTGCGATTAACCTCAAACACGGAAGGCACTTTTTCATACCAACATTTTTGATTTCGCCGCCACCAAACTGTCTAAAGTACCATAGCAATCTGTGACAAATTATTCACATCAAGCTCAACCATCATTTTGAACATCATTGGTACAAAACCAGCTGCATTGATTATATACCCTTGTATGTGCTGCCAACACTCAGCTTCCTGCCACACTTCTTGCACAACATTACACCCGAAAAAACAATGCCATTCGTTCTCTTCGTACATATTGCAATATGGATATTTATTATTACAACGTACTCCTTTTTGCACAAGTCTGCCGCGAACAGGAAGGCAGCCTTTTAGCACTCTCCAGAGAAATATCTTTAATTTGTTCGGAACATGTAACTTCCACAAGATCTTCCAATTGCCGTCAACCTTCAAATGATTGTTGTCGATTACATTTTCAATGAGCTGATAATAAGCTGATCGAACAGAATAGATGCCTTGCCTGCTAAAATTCCAGATTTGAAAATTCTTTTTGTGCAGCCAATTAAGTGGTATTTTGATGATTTCAGCTGCATCCCACGGGTTAAAAAGCTGATGTGTGAGAGTGTTCTGGACTGGGCCCGACGATGCTCGCGCCCAGCACCACTATTCATCGGAAGACATTTATGCTCGACATTAATGTTAAACTGCTTGCCTTCGACGCGTGCTCGACAATCAAACGATGATGATCATGCTCGACAACATTCAAACGTTACCACAAATCGTAACGTATAAAACTCGGGATAATGGGTATTTACTGTCCATTATGACCATAAGTCAAAATCCCGACAGCCATTAATGGCAGGGACGGATCGTTCTGTTCTGGCTCAGCTTAAGTCCCACATCGCTTGAAACTCGAGGCTAATGGTAGTTTATATACAACACGCCATACACCTTAAACCACCGAGGCGCCTTTTCTACAAAGGATAAGGACAAAACCGTGACGGGTAAAATCCAAAAGCGGACAATCTCTCGGAGATGTGGACTTGAGGTCGGGTCGGAACATACCCTCATTTATCCCCCACGGATAAATCTGAGTTCTGTATGAACATAGAGTAAGGTCCCACTCCCCTGTGTCATGATCAATGAGCTCTGTTACCTTCATATCTTCTTTTCCTGCGATAACCGGTATAGTAATACAAACCTGGTTTTCATTACGGAGCCAAGGGTGCTTCCACACGCTAACTTTCTCGCCATTTCCCAATCTCCATCTAAGCCCGCTTCTAAGTACCACCTTGGAAGCATGGATACTACGCCATATATAGCTTGGGTTATGCCCCACCTTTGCGTCAAGAAATCCCTCTTTAGGATAATATTTAGCTTTGAAGACTTGTGATAAGATAGTTTCATGTTTGGTTAGTAAATGCCAACCTTGCTTCCATAGCATTGCTAGATTAAAGCCGTAGAGATGACGGAAACCCATCCCTCCATACTCCTTCCTCATGGCTAATTTTTCCCATCGTAGCCAGTTAATACCTTTGCCCGATGACTTATTCGAACCCCATCAAAATGAATTTATCATCTTCTCTAACTCCTCTCCTAAAGACTCTGGTAAGAGGAGAATGCTCATATAATATGCTGGTATAGCCTGTGCGACTGATTTAACCAACACTTCTCGTCCTGCCTTTGACAAATGTTTTCCGGACCAACTTTGAATTTTCCTCCACATTCTTTCTTTGAGGTACCCAAACATGGCCTTCTTATTCCTTTCGATCATGGAAGGCATGCCAAGGTATCTTCTGGTGCCCATTACCTTAGTGACTCCTAAAATATCTGATACCTGCTCTTTGATATTATTGGGAGTATTTCTACTGAAATAGACTTTTGATTTTGCATAATTGATCGCTTGACCAGAAGCTCTCTCGTAGTCATTTAAAATATGCTTCATACATTGCGCTTCTTTGGCATCAGCCCTGAAAAAGAGGAAACAGTCGTCAGCAAATAAGAGGTGTGAAAGGCTCGAGCCCCTCTACACACTTTCACACCATGAATATCTCCTCTTCCTTCATGTTTTTCAATCAAAGATGTTAAACCTTCCGCACAAAGAATAAACAAGTAAGGTGACAAAGGATCCCCCTGTCTGAGTCCTCTTCCAGGGACAATGGGTCCCACTCTATCCCCATTATTTGCTGGACAGAATCAAGACACATTTGAATCCATTTCACATACTGATCACAAAACCCCATTTTTCTCATGACATTTATAAGGTAACCCCAATCAACTCTAATATCAATTTGCTAATATCAATTTTTAAAGCAACTTCACCCATTTTTCCTTTAGTTTTACATTTCATGTGATGAATAGTTTCCATAGCCACCATAACATTATCAAGTATGGACCTATCAGCTACAAAAGCAGATTGCTCTATGCAAACGTACGTGTTAAGTAAAGGCTTGAGTCTGTTCGCCAACACTTTAGATATAATTTTGTAGAGCATATTGCACAACGATATTGGCCTGAGGTCTTTCATAGAGGTCGGGTTGTCAACTTTTGGGATGAGTACAATGTTGGTGTTGTTTAATTGCTCCGGAAACTTCCCTCTTTGTAACCATTCTATACTCGTGTCATACATTTCTCTACCACATAGCTCCCAAAATCTTTTGTAGAAGGTCAGGTTTAGTCCATTCGGGCCTGGTGCCTTGTTAGAGTGCATACTAAATAATGCATCCTTAAACTCTTCAATAAAAAAGTCTTTTGTGAAACTTCTATTATCATCATCTGTAACACGGTCACACAAAAGGCTAGTCACATTGTCATTGACATTTGTTGATTGTTTAAATAAATGGTCAAAGTAATCTTTAGCAATATTGCACATACCATGCTGGTCATGAATCACCTCACCGTCATTGTTGCTCAACTTTGATATTTGATTTCTCTTTCTTCTAGCTGAGGCCATAGCATGAAAGAACTTGGTGTTAGAGTCCCCATCTCTCAGCCAATGTGTTTTTGACTGTTGCTTCTAGTAGTCCTCCTCTTGTTTTAAAACTTTGCTCAGATTTTCTCTAGCTTTTTGATATTTATGTATACATAACTCGCTGCTGGTGTCCAGGTTTTGTTCCATCTCCTCACGGTACTCAGCAATAGATTTTTTTAAGCGGGTTCTAAGTTTAGCACCCCATATCTCCAAGTCTTCCGTGCCATTCTGTATTTTTGACAAAAGTGGATCATGAATTTCACTCATCCAAGCTTGTTTAACAACCTCATCAAGATCATGTTCATCCAACCAAGCGTTCTCAAACTTAAATAAATGCACCTTGCTATTCTTCTCAATGTGGCTGAGTCGTAACAAGATTGGGGAATGATCGGATCTATCCGCAATGGCATTGATAAATTTAAAGTGAGGGAATTTGTCAAGCCAACTTTGAGTAGCTAGAGCTCGATCCAACCTCTCTTATGTGGGGTTGATCATTATACGGCCTTTAGTCCAAGTGTAAGGATGACCCTTCATCGGTAAATCAATTAGCATACTATCTTGAACCGCTTGTCTAATCCCTCTGATCAACCAACTGGGTTGTAATGTCCCGCCTCGTTTATCTTCAGCTGATAACATATCATTAAAATCACCCATTACACACCATGGAAGAGTTGTGTCATGAGCTAGTGACCGTAGTAAAGCCCAAGATTCTTTCCTCCGATCGTGTTCCGGAAAGCCATAGAAACCGGTAAACCGCCATGGAACATTTCCTTCAATGTTCACTTCGACATTAATAAAGTTTTGTGAGTAGTTGATAATTTGGAAGCTTATCTTATTTCTCCATAGAAGTGCAAGAACACCACTCATACCATTTCTGTCTACAGCAAACGCAGCATCAAAACCCAACTTGATTCTAATCTCTGTAATTTTATTACTGTGTACCAATGTCTCACATAGAAACATAACGTCCGGTTGTTACGTCTGAACGAGGTCGCGGAGAATAGGAACTGCGCTCAGGTTGCCCAGGCCCCGGCAATTCCAGCTTAAGAAACTCATTGTCCCTGGCAGGCCCCGCCAGGGCCGGCCAATAAAAAAGACTGATTAGTACCATCTTTTTCCTCTATGACTGGTTTTTTAGTATTAGCGTCATGCATATTTCTTGGCACATGTCCCTTTACTATCGCAGCTCTTGATCTTTTTCTATCCCCTTCCACAATTAATTCTTCGTCCAAGTCTTCTTCCATATTTTCCTCATGCACATTACCTCTTGGAGGTACCTTTGGCAATTTAGGAAATAGTGTCCCTGGATCACGAAATATATCTGCTGTTTTTATTCCTTTTCCCCTCTCCTCATGATTGCTTTCAATTTTCTGGTCATTGTCTCTACCATTTTCTCCTATTTTACTGCTATTGCTTTTATGGTGCATTAACACTGGGTTCGAAGCAACCCAATTCGGGTCCCCGCCCTGCCTTATCCACCGTGACTCGCCGCCTTGTCTCCTTCCAATCTCCACCCGTAAATCCGGACTCCAATTTCTTTTGACATCACATTCAGCCATCTCAAACAACTGAGGACATCTTGTATCTGAGTGTCCTAACAAGCCGCACACATAACAAAAAGTCCTCAACCTCTCATATTTGAAGTTTACAAGTTTGCTATCACCTCCTTGTTTTTTGATTTTCTTATTTTTCTTCAATGGCATACGAATATCAATGAGGACTCGAATCCGCATATATTTCCTCCATGGGGATGCATCGTTCTTCTCATCATACTCTAAGTATTCTCCAATATAATCACCTAACTTTTTCCCCATTATCTAAGACATATACCCTGCCTGTAAACCGTGAACTTGGATCCAAAATGGCACGTTTAAAAGGGGTACATCGCGCGGATCCTCCTCTGCTGCCAGTGAGTTCAGAACCAAGGTGTGATTGTCGAAGGACCATGGTCCTTGCTTCAGTATATGTTGCACATCTACTTGGCGAAAAAATCTGAAAACAAATAAGCATGGGTATGCTTCTTCTATGTCCATTCCTCTTCCCGGTTGCCATAGGTCACCCATCTTCTCCATCATCATTTTAACTTTTATTGGTCTATTGGTGAGAAAACAACCTACCAGACTAAATGATTGCTTTTGCACATGTGAATCTTCATCTTCAATTGGTATGTCCAGATCATCTTCATCGTTAGTAAGTGACAGGTTCTCAATATTCGGTATGGTTTTGTGGTCTGTGTTGTTTTTGTTGTTGTGTTCTTCCATGATAGTTTTTGAACCTAGTGACAGAATATTAGCGTTGGATTAAACCAAAAAACACTCTCATACGAGAAAAATCTCACAAACAGAGAAGGGTACTCGTGCATATAGAAGGGCTCTATCAATCTTTGTGATGTTCTAACTAGCAAGGCTTGTGATCATCAACACGATTGAATCCTCCAAACTTTTACAAGTAAACCCTAGCAGAGCGATATGGGCCAAAGTTGTTTTACCCCTTATAAAAAAGTTGTGTTGCTTTACCCTCCTATAATATAAGATTTTATGCTTTACCCCTGGACTCAAATCAACCATAACATAACCGCTGCAAAACACAACCGCCGCAAAGTATAACTTTAGCGAGGGTTTTAAACCGCCGCAAAAATTAATTTTATCGAGAGTTTTAAACCGACGTAAATTATATTATGGTTGACTGGGTTCAGGGGTACGTAAAGCACAAAATCTTATATTACAGGGGGTAAAACAACAATAAAACAATTTTGGCCTATTTTAAAGGGAGTAAAAGGTATTTAACCCTTTTTATTTAATTTTGCGGGACGGAAAGAGTATATAACAACAAAAAAGTTAAAATGAACTCATATATTGTACCCAAAAAAAAAATGATCTCATATAAATGATACTACCTCCGTTCCTATATATAAGAGACAAAATGAAATTTTAGTTGGTCTTTTTATAAGAAACATTCTTTAAAATTAAAGTTTATTATATATGTAATTCCATTTATATCCTTATTAAATCAAGTTATTATAGGTGCAATGTGATAAAAATGAAGACTTTTCTTTTTTGTAAGTTAGCCTAGTGGCTAAAATTTCACGCATCCATGTGGACAAATGGATGTACAAAGGTTCATATCTTGATCCCTACATATTTGAGATTGTGATGCTTTAGATGCCACCTTTATACTCTTGTATCCTTTATATAAATAAAATAATCTTGATCCCTGCGTATTACATGCAATGTCCTAATAACTTTGCTCAGCTCACGGGACAAAGAAAAAAAGACTTAGGGCCTATTGTTACGTTGGTTGAACGGAGGGGAGAGGAGGTGAGCGGAGGTAAAACATAATTTATTATGTTGACAAAATTACCCTCATTTTTTTTATTAAAATATTAAATTATCCTTGTTGGAATAATAAAAATTTAGGTTTTTTTTACAACAAAATAAATTTAGGTTTACCGCTCATTAAATATTTTTTCTCGTTATATATCCATTAGTATTTTTTGACATAATATATCCATTATAATTTAATTCTTATTTTGAGTTTATAAAATTAAGGGTATAAAAGTAAATTATTTCTCTACTCCTCTCGTTAAAAAGTTGAACCAAACATAAAAATTTAAAATATCACTTTCCCTCGTTTCCCTTCCAAAACCCCCAAACCAAACAGACCTGACAAGAATACAAAACTGACTTGTAACTTATAAGCTAAAAGTCCTTTTTGATTACAGTTTATACATTACGAGCTTATGCTTGTTGAACTTGGAAGAAGAGTTGAGATAATTTGGCCCTTTGATGAAAAAATGCCAATATTCTATAAAAAGTGCATATAAAGTATGAGTGGATGTGATGATTAATTGCCTTAAGCCTATACTTTTCGTAGTATTTAATATATATTCTAATTGTATTTGTCTATTAGTATTAATTAGTAGTTGATATATCTTTTTGTCTCACACCCTTTTGCATGGACACACTGGGTTAGTTTTATGTCCCCCCCAGTTCTTGTATATATATTATTTTCCTTTTTTTTAATAATACTATGATTTATAAGTGGAGGTAGGAGAAGGATAGAGAACTTAATTCAAATGCGATGTCCGCCTGATGCTCTTAATTTATTTTAAAAAAATAATTGTATTTCCAGTTACTACTATTGTTATGAATAAAATGCCATAAAATTTGCTTGCATCAAAAAAAAAATCATGAATATTCATTATATAGTACGTCAAGTGACGCCCTTGATACTTGACATACCATATTGATGGCATGGGTCCTCTTTCTTTCATATTGTATTATTTTATAACATTTTATTCTTTATACTCAAATTTGAAATGACTTTTCTAACAAATAGTTGGTCCAATTTTTTTTTACTATATATTTTTTTTAATAAATAAACTATGCCATTACCATTTATTAAATGGTTACATGCATGTATTTTCAAAAAAAAATGAAGATAAAAGAGGTGAAGGGGGCGGCTATGCAATCCAAGAAGCATATAGTACTTCATTATTATGTAAAAATAAATATAATCTTAAAAATAATGAAAGTTCATTTTTTTTTTTGTTTATAATTTTGCACAAGAAAAATTATTTTTTTGTTTATAATAGGAGATGGAGGTAATACATATCGAAACGACAACGCACAGTAATAAAATAAACATAAATTTCATTAAAATAAATAAATAATATAGACATGATTATTTCATGAAAAATATTGGAATATGGAAAATAAAATCTAACTAGATCCAAAATTACTACCAAAATATAATTCAAGCATTAATATATGCTCAAAAACATCTCAATTTATTCATCGAAAATTATCAACTCCATAATAGATTTTTGAATTTGCTTTATCTTAAAATTAAGGTTCAAACAACACTTTAACTCTTTTCTTACTCTAATTTACAAATAGTTTTACATGTACAAAATGCAAGTTTAATTGGAGTATTGTGACAGGTACAACTTATAACCTTTGTTCCATATTGTTTGCTGACTGCATCAGCACACGTGTTGAGGTCACACAATCCAGGTAACATCACTCCCATGTCGCACACCTTGTTGTGTTCATTGTTGATGCTTGCTATCACATTATTGACAAAACAAATATAAATTTGTAAGTTACTAATTCAAAAAAACAATATTTAGTTAAAAACATATATAATTACATAATTTTAAAATATATGATAATTGAGTTAGCTGTACCATAGGTGTGGCTGAAGAGAGCAAGCAAAGACAACAACATTAGGAGAATGGTTCCTTGCTTCATCTTGACTTTCTTCTGCTCAATATTTTTAACCAAAAGTCTAAGAAATGTTGAGACAATAACAAATAACTAAAACTAATATATATCTATATATAGTCAATTTAGTTATATTTTTATGATGAATAATTTATTTATTTTTTGAACAGCAAAATATATATTTATTTATAATACGAATAGTGGAAAAGTACAACAGGTACTCTACCAAAATGAGTGAAAAAGCACAAGATCAAACATGATCCAAACCCAAAACACAATACATGCATGTAATCATTTTTTGACAATACATGCATGTAATCATTTATTGTCAAAAATTACCATTTTTTTGATGACATGCATGTATGGTCAAAAAATGATTACATGCATGTATTGTGTTTTGGGTTTGGATCGTGTTTGATCTTGTGCTTTTTCTCTCATTTTGGTAGAGTACCTCCTGTACTTTTCCACTATTCGTATTATAAATAAATATATATTTTGCTATTCAAAAAAAAAAGTTATTCATCATAAAAATATAACTAAATTGGCTATATATATATATATATATATTAGTTTTAGTTATTTGTTATTGTCTCAACATTTCTTAGACTTTTGGTTAAAAGTATTGAGTAGAAGAAAGTCAAGATGAAGCAAGGAATATTTCTCCTAATGTTGGTGTCTTTGCTTGCTCTCTTCAGCCACACCTATGGTACATCTAACTCAATTATCATATATTTTAAAATTATGTATTTATATATGTTTTTAACTAAATATTGTTTGTGAATTAGTAACTTACAAATTTATATTTGTTTTGTCAATAATGTGATAGCAAGCGTCAACAATGAAGACAACAAGGTGTGCGACATGGGAGTGATGTTACCTGGATTGTGTGACCTCAACAAGTGTGCTGATGTAGTCAGCAAACAATATGGAACAAAGGTTATAAGTTGTACTTGTCACAATACTCCAATTAAACTTGCATTTTGCACATGTAAAACTATTTGTAAATTAGAGTAAGAAAAGAGTTAAAGTGTTGTTTGAAACTTAATTTTAAGATAAAGCAAATTCAAAAATCTATTATGGAGTTGATAATTTTCGATGAATAAATTGAGATGTTTTTGAGCATATATTAATGCTTGAATTATATTTTGGTAGTAATTTTAGATCTAATTAGATTTTATTTTCAATATTCCAATATTTTTCATGAAATAATCATGTCTATATTATTTATTTATTTTAATGAAATTTATGTTTATTTTATTAGTGTGTGTTGTCGTTTCGATTTGTATTACCTCCATCTCCTATTATAAACAAAAAAAAATTAATTTTTCTTGTGTCAAATTATAAGCAAAAAAAAAATGAACTTTCATTATTTTTAAGATTATATTTATTTTTACATAATAATGAAGTACTATATGATTTTTGGATTGCATAGCCGCCCTTCACCTCTTTTATCTTCATTTTTTTGAAAATACATGCATGTAACCATTTAATAAATGGTAATGACATAGTTTATTTATTAAAAAAAATATATAGTAAAAAAAAATTGGACCAACTATTTGTTAGAAAAGTCATTTCAAATTTAAGTATAAAGAATAAAATGTTATAAAATAATACAATATGAAGGAAAGAGGACCCATGCCATCAATATGGTATGTCAAGTATCAAGGGCGTCACTTGACGTACTATATAATGAATATTCATGATTTTTTTTTTGATGCAAGCAAATTTTATGGCATTTTATTCATAACAATAGTAGTAACTGGAAATACAATTATTTTTTTAAAATAAATTAAGAGGATCAGGCGGACATCGCATTTGAATTAAGTTCTCCATCCTACTCCTACCTCCACTTATAAATCATAGTATTATTAAAAAAAAGGAAGAAAAAAAATATACAAGAACTGGGGGGACATAAAACTATCCCAGTGTATCCATGCAAAAGGGTGTGAGACAAAAAGATATATCAACTACTAATTAATACTAATAGACAAATACAATTAGAATATATATTAAATACTACGAAAAGTATAGGCTTAAGGCAATTAATCATCACATCCACTCATACTTCATATGCACTTTTTACAGAATATAGGCATTTTTTCATCAAAGGGCCAAATTATCTCAACTCTTCTTCCAAGTTTAACAAGCATAAGCTCGTGATGTATAAATTGTAATCCAAAAGGACTTTTATTAGCTTATAAGTTACAAGTCAGTTTTTTATTCTTGTCTGGTCTGTTTGGTTCGGGGGTTTTGGAAGGGAGGGGAGGGGAAGTGATATTTTAAATTTTTATGTTTGGTTCAACTTTTTAACGAGAGGAGTAAATAAATAATTTACTTTTATACCCTGAACCTCATAAACTCAAAATAATGATTAAATTATAATGGATATATTATGTCAAAAAAAACTAATGGATATAATACGAGAAAAAATATTTAATGAGCGGTAAACCTAAATTTATTTTGTAGTAAAAAAAAACCTAAATTTTTATTATTCCAACAAGGATAAGTTAATATTTTAATAAATAAATGAGGGTAATTTTGTCAACATAATAAATTATGTTTTACCTCCGCTCCCCTCCCCTCCGTTGAACCAACGTAACAATAGCTCCTAACTCTTTTTTTCTTCGTCTTGTGAGCATAGCAAAGTTATTAGGACATTGCATGTAATACGCAAAGATCAAGATTATTTGATTTATATAAAGGCTACATGAGTATAAAGGTGACATCTAAAGCATCTCAATCCCAAATATGCAGGGATCAGAATTTGAACTTTTGTACATCCATTTATCCACATGGATGCGTGAAATATTAGCCACTAGGCTAACTTACAAAAAAAAAGTCTTCATTTTTATCACATTGCTCCTATAATAACTCGACTTCAATAAGGATATAAATGGAATTACATATATAATAAACGTTAATTTGAAAGAATGTTTCTTATAAAAAGACCAAATAAAATTTCATTTTGTCTCTTATATATAGGAACATAGGTAGTACTCCCTCCGTCCCTAAATATAAGACCCTTTTGACTAGTGCACGTACGCCAATGCACATTTTTTATCACAAATATCTTTAATTATCTAATAGTAAAAATTATAAAAATCTGATATTTTGAAAGTACTCATCAAAACAAATCAAACAAGATCTTATATGCTAATATTTACATCTATGTATTATTAAAAAAATAAGGTTAAAACAAGATAAATGAATAGTGTAAATTTGTCAAAAGGGGTCTTATAAAAAGGGACAGAGGGAGTATCATATATGAGATCATTTTTTTTCGTACAATGTATGAAATCATTTTGACTTTTTTGTTATTATATACTCTTTCCGTCTGGAAAAATTAAATAAAAAGGGTTAAATACCTTTTTATCCCTTGTAATATAAGATTTTGTGCTTTACGTACCCCTGAACTCAGTCAGCCATAATATAATTTGCAGCGGATTAAAACCCTCGTTAAAATTAAATTTTGCGGCAGTTTAAAACCCTTTCTAAAATTATACTTTGAGGCAATTGTGTTTTGCGGCGGTTATATTATGGTTGATTTGAGTCCAGGGGGTAAAGCACAAAATCTTATATTATAGGAGGGTAAAGCAACACAACTTTTTTATAAGGGATAAAACAACTTTAGCCTATTTTACAGGGGATAAAAGGTAATTAACATTTAAAAAAATCACACTTATTTAAAAAAATTAAAAACATAATACTTTGAAGTGTTGTTTTTTGTGTTTTCTTTTAAATAAGTTTTATAAAGATATTGTAAAACTAATTTTTATTGGTTATTGATTATGGGTAAAAGGAGAGAAATAGTTATAGTAAATTTTTTTTTTTTGACAAAAGAAAATTCATTTTTTCAAAATCAAAGAATACATCACATAACACACTTAAAGTTTGCTAAATTAAGAAGGACAAATCTGCGTACAAACTTACAACATCCAAATTTATAGCATACATTGACAAAATGCCTACAAACATTACAATATTAGAGTTTCTAAAATACCCATGTTTCTAGATTTGCAACGTTGACGACGTCAAAATCATTGATACATTGATCTTTGATGATTATAATCTTTGAATTTGAACCTAACAAACACCGAACATGACGGGAAAGCAAAACAACATTTCACTAAGACGATGAACAACACAACGTCGCACTTTAAATGACAAAATCACGATATAAAAAATTTAACAAATCTAAAATTCACTTATTTTAATAAAAAGAAAGATAAAAATAATTTAAAGATTGTTTTTGGATCAAAAATTTATCCTAAAAATCATCCCTCTCTAAGGAATGAAGATAAAAGAGGTGAAGGGGGCGGCTATGCAATCCAAGAAGCATATAGTACTTCATTATTATATAAAAATAAATATAATCTTAAAAATAATGAAAGTTCATTTTTTTTTTTTTGCTTATAATTTGACACAAGAAAAATTATTATTTTTGTTTATAATAGGAGATGGAGGTAATACATATCGAAACGACAACGCACACTAATAAAATAAACATAAATTTCATTATAATAAATAAATAATATAGACATGATTATTTCATGAAAAATATTGGTATATTGAAAATAAAATCTAATTAGATCCAAAATTACTACCAAAATATAATTCAGGCATTAATATGTGCTCAAAAACATCTCAATTTATTTATCGAAAATTATCAACTCCATAATAGGTTTTTCAATTTTGCTTTATCTTAAAATTAAGGTTCAAACAACACTCTAACTCTTTTCTTACTCTAATTTACAAATAGTTTTACATGTGCAAAATGCAAGTTTAATTGGAGTATTGTGACAGATACAACTTATAACCTTTGTTTCATATTGTTTGCTGACTGCATCAGCACATTTGTTGAGGTCACACAATCCAGGTAACATCACTCCCATGTCGCACACCTTGTTGTCTTCATTGTTGACGCTTGCTATCACATTATTGACAAAACAAATATAAATTTGTAAGTTACTAATTCACAAACAATATTTAGTTAAAAACATATATAATTACATAATTTTAAAATATATGATAATTGAGTTTGATGTACCATAGGTGTGGCTGAAGAGAGCAAGCAAAGACACCAACATTAGGAGAATGATTCCTTGCTTCATCTTGACTTTCTTCTGCTCAATATTTTTAACCAAAAGTCTGAGAAATGTTGAGACAATAACAAATAACTAAAACTAATATATATATATATATAACCAATTTAGTTATATTTTTATGATGAATACATTTTTTTTTTTGAACAGCAAAATATATATTTATTTATAATACGAATAGTGGAAAAGTACAAGAGGTACTCGACAAAATTGAGTGAAAAAGTACAAGATCAAACACGATTCAAACCCAAAACACAATACATGCATGTAATCATTTAATAAATGGTAATAGTATAATTTATTTAACAAAAAAAAATATATATTAAAAGAAAATTGGAGCAACTATTTGTTAGAAAAGTCATTTCAAATTTGAGTATAAAGAAAAAAATGTTATAAAATAATACAATGTGAAAGAAAGAGAACCCGTGCCATCAATATGGTATGTCAAGTATCAAGGGCGTCACTTAACATACTATATAATGAATATTCATGATTTTTTTTCGACGCAAACAAATTTCATGGCATTTCATTCATAACAATAGTAGTAACTAGCAATACAATAATTTTTTGAAAATAAATTAAGAGCATCTAGACATCAAGATAGAAAAGACATCGCAACTGAAATAGGTTCTCTATCCTTCTCCTACCTCCACTTAAAAAATCATAGTATTATTAAAAAAAAAGAAAAAAATATATACAAGAACTGGGGGACATAGAACTAACCTAATAGACAAATACAATTAGGAGTTATATTAAATACTACGAAAAGTATAGGCTTAAGTCAATTAATCATCACAACCAATCATACTTTATATGCACTTTTTTTATAAAATATAGGCATTTTTTCATCAAAGGGCGAAATTATCTCAACTCTTCTTCCAAGTTTAACAAGAATAAGCTCGTGATGTAAAAATTGTAATAAAAAATGTCTTTTAGATTATAAGTTACAAGTCAGGTTTCTATTCTTACCAAGTCGGTTTGGTTCGGGGGTTTTGGAAGGGAGGGGAGGGGAAGTGATATTTTAAATTTTTATGTTTGGTTCAACTTTTTAACGAGAGAAGTAGAGAAGTGATTTAATTTTTTACCCTGAACCTTATAAACTCAAAATAAGGATTAAATTATAATGGATATATTATGTCAAAAAAAAGTAATGGACATATAATGAGAAAAAATATTTAATGAGCGGTAAACCTAAATTTATTTTGTTGTAAAAAAACCTAAATTTTTAATATTCCAACAAAGATATTTTAATATTTTAATAAATAAATGAAGGTAATTTTGTCAACATAATAAATTATGTTTTACCTCCGCTCCCCTCCCCTCCCCTCGGTTGAACCAACAATAGGCCCTATGTCTTTTTTTCTTTGTCCCGTGAGCTGAGCAAAGTTATTAGGACATTGCATGTAATAAGTAGGGATCAAGATTATTTTATTTATATAAAGTATACAAGAGTATAAAGGTGACATCTAAAGCATCTCAATCCCAAATATGCAGGGATCAAGATATGCACCTTTGTACATCCATTTATCCACATAAATGCGTGAAATTTTAGCCACTAGGCTAACTTACAAAAAAGAAAAGTCTTCATTTTTATCACATTGCACCTATAATAACTCGATTTAATAAGGATATAAATGGAATTACATATATAATAAACATTAATTTTAAAGAATGTTTCTTACAAAAAGACCAACTAAAATTTCATTTTGTCTCTTATATATAGGAACGGAGGTAGTATCATTTATATGAGATCATTGTTTTTTTGGGTACAATATATGAGTTCATTTTAACTTTTTTGTTGTTATATACTCTTTCCGTCCCGCAAAATTAAATAAAAAGGGTTAAATACCTTTTACTCCTGTAACATCCCGCTTTTCTTGGAAGTTAAATACGAAGAATCATTAGACGATAATCATTGTAGGAGTAAAATTTCCCAATTTCGAAGACGAAATTATTTTAAGGGGGGAAGAGTGTAACATCCCGCTTTTCTCAAAATAATTAAAAGTATTTTATAGTGCTAATTATGAATTAAGGATATGATGTGGTAGAAATTAGACTATGAATTGATAAGTTAAATTGAGTGGGGACCACCTATATGTTAGATTATACACATCACTATTACTATATCAATACAAGATCAGATGTTGCGTCAGCAACAATGATTCCAATTTCACTAAGTCCAACAACATCGTGGAATGTTGTTGGCTCTACTGTCACGTGCTGATCCGTAAGGACCGCCACGTAGGTATACCTTTCACCCGTTGGAGAATCCGATAAGCGTTTTTTTTTCTCCGGAGTTTAGTGTGGTAAGAAGCAAAGCAAGAGAATATAAGAAAAGAAAACTATATGAATCATCAAAAGATACTCTCACTTGTTCAACTTGTGGAAAACCTCTTTGTGGAAAATGTTTGAAAGGTAGTAGAGTTGGTTAGGACTGTAAATAGATAGGTCATCTCATCTAAAGTGTCTTTATAGGCCAGAATGGAGTAAAGCGAAAACCTCTTCCAATGGCAGGCATGATTGTTCATTGGACAACCAATATTAGATTTCCTGCAAGAAACACCTTCTGTTAAGAATGAACTATTTTTTTCTCCTACACAAATTCCTCAAGTTTATGTACGTGTGTTTAATAAACTCACTATGATAATTCAGCCGCTAATTATCCCAGTGTTAGACCTCATAGCTACATATGATTGGATTGTGAATAGCTTAGGTGAAGGAACATCTTAAGATACTGTTATTCAAGGACTTCATTTACATTCAATTTCAGCTACCCTCCTTAGTCAGAAGATCTGATGGAACTCTAATTTCAAACTTGTTGTGACCTCTGTATAGGACGTCCAAATGATGATGCATAGTTATTGCAATAAGAAATTTGTGTTCATATTTGAAACTTATCATCACCCAGATGCAAGGATTAGCCATAGAAATTTTCCGCTCGTTAGTGAATTCTAAATTCTTCAATGTTCTTCTAGAAGATACCCTTTTAAATTGTTCCATAAGAGACGTTGAGGTATTATGTAGATTTAGTTCTATGAGAAGAACCAAAGTTTGTGGCACTGTATGAGATGTCATTGGTCAAACTCAGAGAACTAGAAACTCAATTCGAATAATGATTCCACAATTCTTTTATTCAATCAAACGTGTCACCTCAAAGTGTACCAATACGTTTGACCAAAGAGAAAGATGAAGGTATAAGATTCTGTATCGACATTCGTCAACCTAGTTAAGTGACCCCAAGTGTAAGTAACCACTTCCCGAAGTTAATGGCCTTTTAAATTAGATTTTCATTACATTATGATTAAACCCAATGTGTCTAGAATTACATTCAGGTTTGGATATGGATGCTATGAATTTCTTTCCATGCTAGTTGGTATGACAAATGATCCTTCTATATTCATAAATTTTATGAAAAGAACTCTTCAGCCTTGTTTAGACCTGTTGTCATCTTTTGTAAATGGCGTCTGGATCCCCTCTAACTTTTCCATGTAAGCATATAGAACATCTGGGAATCTCTTCAAATAGTCTTGGAGAGAACAACTATATACAAGATTCTTGAAGCGATCTAAGTAGCTAGTAATTGGATAACCTCATCCCCATAGAGCTTAAGTTTAACCATATATAGGAAACTTTAGTAAACCGATAGTGTATTAGTTGGATCGTTAAGACTATCCAGCGATACTACGGGAAGTAGCAGAGTAAAGCTAAATGCGGATATCGTTAAGCCAAGACACGTAAGATTAATTGAGTGTTCGAAGCATTACAACTAAGTTGAACATCTGGACCACTAGGCCAGATACCAATTGACACGAACTAAGTGAAGGGTCGAATGTAACCTAGCTACAATGAAAAAGAGAGACAGATGAATATAAGATGAGAAGTCATTAGAGAAAATCTCTATAGAGCAATTACCTAGTCATCATAAAGTAGAATGAAATGAGGCATAAAAGCGTTGGCGATTGAGAAGTAAAATAAGAATGCACAATAAGTTAGACATAGTAGGAGTATTAGTGGTATACTGTAATTTAAGCATAAATGTGTAACAAGATGTTAGATGGCATAAGAGAATTTCTAAGAGAGACACCATGGTGACCAGAAGTAAAGGATAAAAGTTAAGAAGTGCGCAACGAGATGAATAAATTGAAAGAACAGTGGATAAATTGTCTCATACAATGGAATAATATAAGTAGAACGATGATTATTAGAAATGAATGACGGTAGTGTAAACTAAACTAAGCGAGCTCAACCCCAACTTTGTGAACTTGTTTATGAAGAATGTAGATATGTAGAAGGAAGAGTTTGAACCTAACAATTAACCAAGGAACTAGTCGATGTAAATTATTAGACAGAGAATTGAAGTAAGGAATGAGGATTAAGACAACCTATTAGAATGTAGCAAGTAAGGAATGTGTTCGAAGAATTATGTATTGGATGACTGTAAGGACAAAATAGTTAGAAGTATGAATTCTTCAGAATTGTAAGACGGGAATAGAAGAAAGTTATAGACAATCATAGATAGAGAAACCAATCCCTTGATGGAAATAGAAGAAAGTTTAGAAGAATAAATGTAAGTTACCAAGATATTGTCTGAGATAAAAACGTATGAAATCAATCTGTGAAAGGACTGAGAACCCCATAGTGATTGGAGTAGCATATAGAATGGCAATACCTTAAGATACCAATAGCATATATAGTAACCTATATGTTTTAGCCTCAGAAAATTCATACCTAACCTTTCTTCCAATGGAATAAAATATGACAAGATCTTAGTGAGATTAAGCCCGAGCCTTAAATTAGTCGCAATAACTGATTAGCACTTTAAGGGGGGAAGAGTGTAACATCCCGCTTTTCTCAAAATAATTAAAAGTATTTTATAGTGCTAATTATGAATTAAGGATATGATGTGGTAGAAATTAGACTATGAATTGATAAGTTAAATTGAGTGGGGACCACCTATATGTTAGATTATACACATCACTATTACTTTATCAATACAAGTAATAGCCTCCCCCTTCACTCTCTTTTTCTCTCACACGATAACAACAACAACTTAATTTCCGTTTTTCTTTCTCTCCCACGCCCAACTATCTCCTTCCTATTCAATCCACAAATTCTTGATCCAATTCAACCAAATCAACATGCAAGTCAAGTTCCTTGTTCATTATTCATAGGTAATTAAGATAAGGGATTCAATTTCTACTTTTTCTACTAAACCCTAGTATAATCCCTTTCCAATTTCTCAATAGATTCTGAATTGTTCCTCCATTTTACTCATATTGGGGGCTTGCATGTGGGTTTATAGTAGTCAAGAAGTTGTGGGTTTGAGTATTTCAAGTTTTGGAAATATTACATGAAACCTGTTTTCATGACAGACCTCTGATCAAAAGGTAATTTCTCCTTCACTGTAACTCCAAATTGAATTTGGTATGTTGCTATGGATAGCTGACTTAAGACTCGACAATATAGTACCAGTTTCATGAATTTTGGATTTATAATGGGGTCAGAAACTGTGTTGGAAGTTGGCAATCACAAGCAGAATTATGCAGAATTGATTCTGGATATGTCTGTACTCAGAAGGTAATAACTCTCTCCTCAAAACTCCGATTTTAGTGGGGTTTGTTCCTATGGAAAGATGACTTAAAGCTTGTCGTTTGGACACCGGTTTTGTGAATTTTAGATGAGAAATGAAGTAGGTACGAATTTTTAAAGTCAGAAGTCTGATGCTGAATTATGCAGAAAATTCTGCATACGGGATTGATGCACTTGTAATGCGTAAAGGCTAAACGACGTGAATACGAAGCACAAAGATGTTACGGTGAGTTCCTTAGTTAGAACCCACCTTGGGTAGATTGATTATGACCAATGTTTGTGCATTTTGGTAATGTTCAGGTATTAGTTGTTAGATTAGAAAACTAGAAAATAAAACTAAGTTACCTTGCTTCATGAATCAAAGTATGATTCTAATGTATAAGTAGTAAGTATGGATTTATAAACCAGAATTAAGTGGTTTCCACTTAGTATAATCATAAGATACGAATGTTAGAATTTAATATAACCCCAAAGTGGAGAAATCCATTAGAAAGAAGAGAGTCAAGGTTTGGGTAAGAATAGATCAAATTACTTGATTTATTCCAAATCAAGAATAATACATTCTAATGTAGATACATTAGGTAAGAGAAATGATAGAAATGTTAAAATCATGGGAATTGGCCTAGGGTCAAAAAGAGTGTTAATATATATAATATAACACTAGATTAGGGATTGATCATAAAGAATTATACAAGTATGTATGTTTAATTACCGATTCCCTAGTCCAATCTTTAGTATTAGAGCCGGCTATGAATAAATGATGTTTACCGAGTTCCTTGATATTAGGACCGGCTATGTTTACCGAGCTCATTGATATTATGACCGGCTATGTTACCGAGTTCCTTGAAATTAGGACCGGCTATGTATAAATGATATTTACCGAGTTCCTTGATATTAGGACCGGCTATGTTTACGAGCTCATTGATATATGACCGGCTATGTTACCGAGTTCCTTGAAATTAGGATCGGCTATGTATAAATGACTGAGTCTCTAGTCCATTCATTGGTATTAGAGCCAGGTAGCTATGATAAATAAGAGAGCTAGCACCGAGTCTCTAGCCCCTTAGTTGGTATTGGAGCCGGGTATGTATGGGAATGTTCGGGATTGCTCGCCTCGGACATTTCGTAAAGTGAACTGAGATATTTTTGTGACACACTTTTATTTATTCAGATAAATTTATTAATAAACACTGTTTATGTATGTAAGTATGATCAATCCTAGATTAGTCAAGTTAGACTAGAAGCCTTTAGACTCAAAGAGTGAGGGGCACCTGAGATAGGTGGAACTCACTGAGACAAGTAGTCTCACCGAATGCCTTTTAATTTTTATTACAGATAAGCAGATTAAGATGATCAAGTTAACGATTATGCTGCAGCTGGAAGTTAAAGACTTAGCTTTCAAATTTTAGTACTAGCTTTTACTGTTTTAATTGTTTTAGAGTTAGATGAGATGTACTGGTGTTCTGGAATTATTCCTTTTGTTACATTGTAAACCACAACTATTACATGAAGCACTTATGTAATTATTCTATGAATTTTATGTAATCTATTTGTATTATTAATGTATCCGGATCTAAATATGTATATTCATCTAGAATCCTAGGCAATTCTAGTATGGGTGTTATAACTCCCTATAAAATAGGCCAAAATTGTTTTATTGTTGTTTTACCCCCTGTAATATAAGATTTTGTGCTTTACGTACCCCTGAACTAAGTCAACCATAATATAATTTGCGGCGGTTTAAAACCCTCGCTAAAATTAAATTTTGTGGCGGTTTAAAACCCTCGCTAAAATTATACTTTGTGGCAGTTGTGTTTTGCGGAGGTTATATTATGGTTGATTTGAGTCCAGGGGTTAAAGCACAAAATCTTATATTATAGGAGGGTAAAGCAACACAACTTTTTTATAAGGGATAAAACAACTTTAGCCTATTTTACAGGGGATAAAAGGTAATTAACATTTAAAAAAATCACACTTATTTAAAAAAATTAAAAACATAATACTTTGAAGTGTTGTTTTTTGTGTTTTCTTTTAAATAAGTTTTATTAAGATATTGTAAAACTAATTTTTATTGGTTATTGATTATGGGTAAAAGGAGAGAAATAGTTATAGTAAATAATTTTTTTTTTTGACAAAAGAAAATTCATTTTTTCAAAATCAAAGAATACATCACATAACACACTTAAAGTTTGCTAAATTAAGAAAGACAAATCTGCGAACAAACTTACAACATCCAAATTTATAGCATACATTGACAAAATGCCTACAAACATTACAATATTAGAGTTTCTAAAATACCCATGTTTCTAGATTTGCAACGTTGACGACGTCAAAATCATTGATACATTGATCTTTGATGATTATAATCTTTGAATTTGAACCTAACAAACACCGAACATGACGGGAAAGCAAAACAAAATTTCACTAAGACGATGAACAACAAAACGTCTCACTTTGAAATGACAAAATCACGATATAAAAAATTTAACAAATCTAAAATTCACTTATTTTAATAAAAAGAAAGATAAAAATAATTTAAAGATTGTTTTTGGATCAAAAATTTATCCTAAAAATCATCCCTCTCTAAGGAATGAAGATAAAAGAGGTGAAGGGGGCGGCTATGCAATCCAAGAAGCATATAGTACTTCATTATTATGTAAAAATAAATATAAATCTTAAAAATAATGAAAGTTCATTTTTTTTTTTTGCTTATAATTTGACACAAGAAAAATTATTATTTTTGTTTATAATAGGAGATGGAGGTAATACATATCGAAACGACAACGCACACTAATAAAATAAACTTAAATTTCATTAAAATAAATAAATAATATAGACATGATTATTTCATGAAAAATATTGGAATATTGAAAATAAAATCTAATTAGATCCAAAATTACTACCAAAATATAATTCAGGCATTAATATGTGCTCAAAAACATCTCAATTTATTCATCGAAAATTATCAACTCCATAATAGGTTTTTCAATTTTGCTTTATCTTAAAATTAAGGTTCAAACAACACTTTAACTCTTTTCTTACTCTAATTTACAAATAGTTTTACATGTGCAAAATGCAAGTTTAATAGGAGTATTGTGACAGGTACAACTTATAACCTTTGTTTCATATTGTTTGCTGACTGCATCAGCACACTTGTTTAGGTCACACAATCCAGGTAACATCACTCCCATGTCGCAAACCTTGTTGTCTTCATTGTTGACGCTTGCTATCACATTATTGATAAAACAAATATAAATTTGTAAGTTACTAATTCACAAACAATATTTAGTTAAAAACATATATAATTACATAATTTTAAAATATATGATAATTGAGTTAGATGTACCATAGGTGTGGCTGAAGAGAGCAAGCAAAGACAACAACATTAGGAGAATGATTCCTTGCTTCATCTTGACTTTCTTCTGCTCAATATTTTTAGCCAAAAGTCTGAGAAATGTTGAGACAATAACAAATAACTAAAACTAATATGTATATATATATATATAGCCGAATTAGTTATATTTTTATGATGAATACATTTTTTTTTTGAACAGCAAAATATATATTTATTTATAATACGATTAGTCGAAAAGTACAAGAGGTACTCGACAAAATTGAGTGAAAAAGTACAAGATCAAACACGATTCAAACCCAAACCACAATACATGCATGTAATCATTTTTTGACAATACATGCATGTAATCATTTAATAAATGGTAATAGTATAATTTATTTAACAAAAAAAAATATATAGTAAAAAAAAATTGGAGCAACTATTTGTTAGAAAAGTCATTTCAAATTTGAGTATAAAGAAAAAAATGTTATAAAATAATACAATGTGAAAGAAAGAGAACCCGTGCCATCAATATGGTATGTCAAGTATCTAGGGCGTCACTTAACATACTATATAATGAATATTCATGATTTTTTTTCGACGCAAACAAATTTCATGGCATTTCATTCATAACAATAGTAGTAACTAGCAATACAATAATTTTTTTAAAATAAATTAAGAGCATCTAGACATCAAGATAGAAAAGACATCGCAACTGAATTAGGTTCTCTATCCTTCTCCTACCTCCACTTATAAATCATAGTATTATTAAATATATATATATATATATATATATATATATATATATATATATATATATATATATATATATATATATATATATATACACAAGAACTGGGGGACATAAAACTAACCTAGTGTGTCCATGCAAAAGGGAGTGAGACAAAAAGATATATCAACTACTAGTTAATCCTAATAGACAAATACAATTAGGAGTTATATTGAATACTACGAAAAGTATAGGCTTAAGTCAATTAATCATCACAACCAATCATACTTTATATGCACTTTTTATAAAATATAGACATTTTTTTCATCAAAGGGCGAAATTATCTCAACTATTCTTCCAAGTTTAACAAGCATAAGCTCGTGATGTAAAAATTGTAATAAAATATGTCTTTTAGATTATAAGTTACAAGTCAGGTTTCTATTCTTGCCAAGTCCGTTTGGTTCGGGGGTTTTGGAAGGGAGGGGAGGGGAAGTGATATTTTAAATTTTTATGTTTGGTTCAATTTTTTAACGAGAGGAGTAGAGAAGTGATTTAATTTTTTACCCTGAACCTTATAAACTCAAAATAAGGATTAAATTATAATGGATATATTATGTCAAAAAAAAGTAATGGACATATAACGAGAAAAAATATTTAATGAGCGGTAAACCTAAATTTATTTTGTTGTAAAAAAACCCAAATTTTTAATATTCCAACAAAGATATTTTAATATTTTAATAAATAAATGAAGGTAATTTTGTCAACATAATAAATTATGTTTTACCTCCCATCCCCTCGGTTGAACCAACAATAGGCCCTATGTCTTTTTTTCTTTGTCCCGTGAGCTGAGCAAAGTTATTAGGACATTGCATGTATGTTGAAAACAATTACAGAAAATTGCAAAAACAAATTTCGTAAAAATAGTTTCGAAAAAAAATAATGCCAACTACTCGAATATTGGTAACGAATTACCAACTCTGAAGCAAAGCAAGAAGGAGGAGTTGCAATATATTATGATTTCATAATCATTAGCAATCAAAGACAATGAAAGCAAAAAACGAAAACTGAAGACAGGATTAATTGGCATGGATCAGAAAACGGATTTGCAATAAAACCGTTTTTATGGCTTGGTCTCTTCACATTTTAAATGTGTTCTTTTTTTTCTTTTAGGTTAAGGAATGGATCAGAAACGCAAGTCTTAATTTTTCGGTCACCAAAAAATTAATACATCCCAAGCCCAGATCCAGTTCCGATCCGAGCCAGATGGCGGCGGCGCGCGCGTGATGGTCAAGATTGATTGCGCTCTCTTCCATCCACAAAACTCTTATACCCCAAGGGCACACCCTTGTAATGGAGTAGTAGTATATAAACACTCATAAGATGTTAAGATTTTCCAATGTGGGACTTAACAACTTTTCAAATTCACGCATAAGTGTTCATTTCATACCAAGTTCTTTTCTCATCATTTTCATGTTATTTCCAACAATGTAATACGCAGGGATCAAGATTATTTTATTTATATAAAGGATAAAAGAGTATAAAGGTGACATCTAAAGCATCTCAATCCCAAATATGCAGGGATCAAGATATGAACCTTTGTACATCCATTTATCCACATAAATGCGTGAAATTTTAGCCACTAGGCTAATTTACAAAGAAGAAAAGTCTTCATTTTTATCACATTGCACCTATAATAACTCGATTTAATAAGGATATAAATGGAATTACATATATAATAAACATTAATTTTAAATAATGTTTCTTACAAAAAGACCAACTAAAATTTCATTTTGTCTCTTATATATAAGAACGGAGGTAGTATCATTTATATGAGATCATTTTTTTTTTTGGGTACAATATATGAGTTCATTTTAACTTTTTTCTTGTTATATACTCTTTCCGTCCCGCAAAATTAAATAAAAAGGGTTAAATACCTTTTACTCCCTATAAAATAGGCCAAAATTGTTTTATTGTTGTTTTACCCCCTGTAATATAAGATTTTGTGCTTTACGTACCCCTGAACTCAGTCAACCATAATATAATTTGCGGCGGTTTAAAACCCTCGCTAAAATTAAATTTTGTGGCGGTTTAAAACCTTCGCTAAAATTATACTTTGTGGCAGTTGTGTTTTGCGGCGGTTATATTATGGTTGATTTGAGTCCAGGGGGTAAAGCACAAAATCTTATATTATAGGAGGGTAAAGCAACACAACTTTTTTATAAGGGATAAAACAACTTTAGCCTATTTTACAGGGGATAAAAGGTAATTAACATTTAAAAAAATCACACTTATTTAAAAAAATTAAAAACATAATACTTTGAAGTGTTGTTTTTTGTGTTTTCTTTTAAATAAGTTTTATTAAGATATTGTAAAACTAATTTTTATTGGTTATTGATTATGGGTAAAAGGAGAGAAATAGTTATAGTAAAAAATTTTTTTTTTTGACAAAAGAAAATTCATTTTTTCAAAATCAAAGAATACATCACATAACACACTTAAAGTTTGCTAAATTAAGAAGGACAAATCTGTGAACAAACTTACAACATCCAAATTTATAGCATACATTGACAAAATGCCTACAAACATTACAATATTAGAGTTTCTAAAATACCCAGGTTTCTAGATTTGCAACGTTGACGACGTCAAAATCATTGATACATTGATCTTTGATGATTATAATCTTTGAATTTGAACCTAACAAACATCGAACATGACGGGAAAGCAAAACAACATTTCACTAAGACGATGAACAACACAACGTCGCACTTTGAAATGACAAAATCACGATATAAAAATTTTAACAAATCTAAAATTCACTTATTTTAATAAAAAGAAAGATAAAAATAATATAAAGATTGTTTTTGGATCAAAAATTTATCCTAAAAATCATCCCTCTCTAAGGAATGAAGATAAAAGAGGTGAAGGGGGCGGCTATGCAATCCAAGAAGCATATAGTACTTCATTATTATGTAAAAATAAATATAATCTTAAAAATAATGAAAGTTCATTTTTTTTTTTTTTGCTTATAATTTGACACAAGAAAAATTATTATTTTTGTTTATAATAGGAGATGGAGGTAATACATATCGAAACGACAACGCACACTAATAAAATAAACATAAATTTCATTAAAATAAATAAAAAATATAGACATGATTATTTCATGAAAAATATTGGAATATTGAAAATAAAATCTAATTAGATCCAAAATTACTACCAAAATATAATTCAGGCATTAATATGTGCTCAAAAACATCTCAATTTATTCATCGAAAATTATCAACTCCATAATAGGTTTTTCAATTTGCTTTATCTTAAAATTATGGTTCAAACAACACTTTAACTCTTTTCTTACTCTGATTTACAAATAGTTTTACATGTGCAAAATGCAAGTTTAATTGGAGTATTGTGACAGGTACAACTTATAACCTTTGTTTCATATTGTTTGCTGACTGCATCAGCACACTTGTTGAGGTCACACAATTCAGGTAACATCACTCCCATGTCGCACACCTTGTTGTCTTCATTGTTGATGCTTGCTATCACATTATTGACAAAACAAATATAAATTTGTAAGTTACTAATTCACAAACAATATTTAGTTAAAAACATATATAATTACATAATTTTAAAATATATGATAATTGAGTTAGATGTACCATAGGTGTGGCTGAAGAGAGCAAGCAAAGACAACAACATTAGGAGAATGGTTCCTTGCTTCATCTTGACTTTCTTCTGCTCAATATTTTTAACCAAAAGTCTGAGAAATGTTGAGACAAAAACAAATAACTAAAACTAATATATATATATATATATAGCCAATTTAGTTATATTTTTATGATGAATACATTTTTTTTTTGAACCGCAAAATATATATTTATTTATAATACGAATAGTGGAAATGTACAAGAGGTACTCGACAAAATTGAGTGAAAATGTACAACATCAAACACGCTTCAAACCCAAAACACAATACATGCATGTAATCATTTAATAAATGGTAATAGTATAATTTATTTAACAAAAAAAAATATATAGTAAAAAAAAATTGGAGCAACAATTTTAATAAATAAATGAAGGTAATTTTGTCAACATAATAAATTATGTTTTACCTCCCCTCCCCTCGGTTGAACCAACAATAGGCCCTATGTCTTTTTTTCTTTGTCCCGTGAGCTGAGCAAAGTTATTAGGACATTGCATGTATGTTGAAAACAATTACAGAAAATTGCAAAAACAAATTTCGTAAAAATAGTTTTGAAAAAAAAATAATGCCAACCACTCGAATATTGGTAACGAATTACCAACTCTTAAGCAAAGCAAGAAGGAGGTAGTAACTAGCAATACATGTGCAAATATTAAGGTTCAAAAAATCATCGAAAATTATCAACTCCATAATAGGTTTTTCAATTTGCTTTATCTTAAAATTATGGTTCAAACAACACTTTAACTCTTTTCTTACTCTGATTTACAAATAGTTTTACATGCGCAAAATGCAAGTTTAATTGGAGTATTGTGACAGGTACAACTTATAACCTTTGTTTCATATTGTTTGCTGACTGCATCAGCACACTTGTTGAGGTCACACAATCCAGGTAACATCACTCCCATGTCGCACACCTTGTTGTCTTCATTGTTGATGCTTGCTATCACATTATTGACAAAACAAATATAAATTTGTAAGTTACTAATTCACAAACAATATTTAGTTAAAAACATATATAATTACATAATTTTAAAATATATGATAATTGAGTTAGCTGTACCATAGGTGTGGCTGAAGAGAGCAAGCAAAGACAACAACATTAGGAGAATGATTCCTTGCTTCATCTTGACTTTCTTCTGCTCAATATTTTTAACCAAAAGTCTGAGAAATGTTGAGACAATAACAAATAACTAAAACTAATATATATATATATATATATATATATATATATATAGCCAATTTAGTTATATTTTTATGATGAATACATTTTTTTTTTGAACCGCAAAATATATATTTATTTATAATACGAATAGTGGAAATGTACAAGAGGTACTCGACAAAATTGAGTGAAAATGTACAACATCAAACACGATTCAAACCCAAAACACAATACATGCATGTAATCATTTTTTGACAATACATGCATGTAATCATTTAATAAATGGTAATAGTATAATTTATTTAACAAAAAAAAATATATAGTAAAAAAAAATTGGAGCAACAATTTTAATAAATAAATGAAGGTAATTTTGTCAACATAATAAATTATGTTTTACCTCCCCTCCCCTCGGTTGAACCAACAATAGGCCCTATGTCTCTTTTTCTTTGTCCCGTGAGCTGAGCAAAGTTATTAGGACATTGCATGTATGTTGAAAACAATTACAGAAAATTGCAAAAACAAATTTCTTAAAAATAGTTTTGAAAAAAAAATAATGCCAACCACTCGAATATTGGTAACGAATTACCAACTCTGAAGCAAAGCAAGAAGGAGGTAGTAACTAGCAATACATGTGCAAATATTAAGGTTCAAAAAATCATCAAAAATTATCAACTCCATAATAGGTTTTTCAATTTGCTTTATCTTAAAATTAAGGTTCAAACAACACTTTAACTCTTTTCTTACTCTAATTTACAAATAGTTTTACATGTGCAAAATGCAAGTTTAATTGGAGTATTGTGACAGGTACAACTTATAACCTTTGTTCCATATTGTTTGCTGACTGCATCAGCACACTTGTTGAGGTCACACAATCCAGGTAACGTCACTCCCATGTCGCACACCTTGTTGTCTTCATTGTTGATTCTTGCTATCACATTATTGACAAAACAAATATAAATTTGTAAGTTACTAATTCACAAACAATATTTAGTTAAAAACATATATAATTACATAATTTTAAAATATATGATAATTGAGTTAGATGTACCATAGGTGTGGCTGAAGAGAGCAAGCAAAGACACCAACATTAGGAGAATGATTCCTTGCTTCATCTTGACTTTCTTCTGCTCAATATTTTTAACTTAAAGTCTAAGAAATGTTGAGACAATAACAAATAACTAAAACTAATATATATATATATATATATATATATATATATATATATATATATATATATATATACATGTTTTTGACACAAATAAACTTAGTGCATTTCATTCATGATAATTGTTTCAATACAAGGTGGACAATAATCATAAAACTGGGGACTAGCAGTAAAACGAGTTGCCTGCGCTAAGTCGTGAGCTACTCGATTGGCTTGTCTCCTAACATAACTGACCTACAGTTTTGATTCAAAGCTAGTAACCTACAACAAGAATCAATAATGGTACCATACTCAGTAATATTATTTGGCTGGTTATTAATAGCTTTCACTACCTGCGAGCAATCTGTTTCCAAGACGCTTGCTTCTATGTGTGAGTCATGCAACCATTTGAGTGATTCCCATACTCCTAGAGCTTTTGCCTCGGCAATAGTGGGGAGTCCTTCATATCTCTTTGCAAAAGATTTAACAAATCTTCCTCTATCATCACGCAAACATGCTGCAATGCAGTAGATATTTTGGTCCGCATAGCATGCCGTGTTGACATTGCATTTGAGTATTCCCGCGGGTGGTAGACTCCAAGCATGGCTGATTTCTGTTTCTTTGTTAACACAATTGTGCGCATTCCTTTGTTGTGCTTTGTCCTAATCTTGCCACGTAACTCGTTGCTGCGATTAACCTCAAACACGGAAGGCACTTTTTCATACCAACATTTTTGATTTCGCCACCACCAAACTGTCCAAAGTAACATAGCAATCTATGACATAGTATTCACATCAAGCTCAACCATCATTTTGAACATCATTGGTACAAAACCAGCTGCATTGATTATATACCCTTGTATGTGCTGCACACACTCAGCTTCCTGCCACACTTCTTGCACAACATTACACCCGAAAAAACAATGCCATTCGTTCTCTTCGTACATATTGCAATATGGATATTTATTATTACAAGGTACTCCTTTTTGCACAAGTCTGCCGCGAACAGGAAGGCAGCCTCTTAGCACTCTCCAGAGAAATATCTTTAATTTGTTCGGAACATGTAACTTCCACAAGTTCTTCCAATTGTCGTCAACCTTCAAATGATTGTTATCGATTACATTTTCAATGAGCTGATAATAAGTTGATCGAACAGAATAGATGCCTTGCCTGCTAAAATTCCTGATTTGAAAATTCTTTTTGTGCAGCAAATTAAGTGGTATTTTGATGATTTCAGCTGCATCCGACGGGTTAAAAAGCTGATGTATGAGAGTGTTCTGGACTGGGCCCGACGATGCTCGCGCCTAGCACCACTATTCATCGGAAGACATCTATGCTCGACATTAATGTTAAACTTCTTGCCTTCGACGCATGCTCGACAATCGAACGATGATGATCATGCTCGACAACATTCAAACGTTACCACAAATCGTAACGTATAAAACTCGGGATAATGGGTATTTACTGCCCATTATGACCATAAGTCAAAATCTCGACAGCCATTAATGGCAGGGACGGATCGTTCTGTTCTGGCTCAGCTTAAGTCCCACATCGCTTGGAACTCGAGGCTAATGGTAGTTTATATACAACACGCCATGCACCTTAAACCACCGAGGCGCCTTTTCTACAAAGGATAAGGACAAAATCGTGACGGGTAAAATCCCAAAGCGGACAATCTCTCGGAGATGTGGACTTGAGGTCGGGTCGGAACATGCCCGCTTTTATCCCCCACGGATAAATCTGAGTTCTGTATGAACAGAGAGTAAGGTCCCACTTCCCTGTGTCATGATTAATGAGCTCTGTTACCTTCATATCTTCTTTTCCTGCGATAACCGGTATAGTAATACAAACCTGGTTTTCATTACGGAGCCAAGGGTGCTTCCACACGCTAACTTTCTCGCCATTTCCCAATCTCCATCTAAGCCCGCTTCTAAGTATCACCTTGGAAGCATGGATACTACGCCATATATAGCTTGGGTTATGCCCCACCTTTGCATCAAGAAATCCCTCTATAGGATAATATTTAGCTTTGAAGACTTGTGATAAGATATTATCATGTTTGGTTAGTAAATGCCAATCTTGCTTCCATAGCATTGCTAGATTAAAGCCGTAGAGATGACGGAAACCCATCCCTCCATACTCCTTCCTGATGGCTAATTTTTCCCATCGTTGCCAGTTAATACCTTTGCCCGATGACTTATTCGAACCCCACCAAAATGAGTTTATCATCTTCTCTAACTCCTCTCCTAAAGACTCTGGTAAGAGGATAATGCTCATACAATATGCTGGTATAGCCTGTGCGACTGATTTAACCAATACTTCTCGTCCTGCCTTTGACAAATGTTTTCCGGACCAACTCTGAATTTTCCTCCACATTCTATCTTTGAGGTACCCAAACATGGCCTTCTTATTCCTTCCGATCATGGAAGGCATGCCAAGGTATCTTCTGGTGCCCATTACCTCAGTGACTCCTAAAATATCTGATACCTGCTCTTTGATATTATTGGGAGTATTTCTACTGAAATAGACCTCTGATTTTGCATAATTGATCACTTGACCAGAAGCTCTCTCGTAGTCATTTAAAATATGCTTCATACATTGCGCTTCTTTGGCATCAGCCCTAAAAAAGAGGAAACAATTGTTAGCAAATAAGAGGTGTGAAAGGCTCGGAGCCCCTCTACACACTTTCACACCATGAATATCTCCTCTTCCTTCATGTTTTTCAATCAAAGATGTTAAACCTTCCGCACAAAGAATTAACAAGTAAGGTGACAAAGGATCCCCTTGTCTGAGTCCTCTTCCATGGACAATGGGTCCCACTCTATCCTTATTAACTAACACAGGGTACTGGACAGAATCAAGACACATTTGAATCCATTTCACCCACTGATCACAAAACCCCATTTTTCTCATGACATTTATAAGGTAACCCCAATCAACTCTAATATCAATTTGCTAATATCAATCTTTAAAGCAACTTCACCCATCTTTCCTTTAGTTTTACATTTCATGTGATGAATAGTTTCCATAGCCACCATAACATTATCAAGTATGAACCTTTCAGCTACAAAAGCAGATTGCTCTATGCAAACGTACGTGTTAAGTAAAGGCTTGAGTCTGTTCGCCAACACTTTAGATATAATTTTGTAGAGCACATTGCACAACGATATTGGCCTGAGGTCTTTCATAGAGGTCGGGTTGTCAACTTTTGGGAAGAGTACAATGTTGGTGTTGTTAAATTGCTCCGAAAACTGCCCTCTTTGTAACCATTCCATACTCGTGTCATACATTTCTCTGCCACATAGCTCCCAAAATCTTTTGTAGAAGGTCGGGTTTAGTCCATTCGGGCCTGGTGCCTTGTCAGAGTGCATACTAAATAATGCATCCTTAAACTCTTCAATAAAAAATTCTTTGTGAGACTTCTATTATCATCATCTGTAACACGGTCACACAAAAGGCTAGTCACATTGTCATTGACATTTGTTGATTGTTTAAATAAATGGTCAAAGTAATCTTTAGCAATATTGCACATACCATGCTGGTCATGAATCACCTCACCGTCATTGTTGCTCAACTTTGATATTTGATTTCTCTTTCTTCTAGCTGAGGCCATAGCATGAAAGAACTTGGTGTTAGAGTCCCCATCTCTCAGCCAATGTGTTTTTGACTGTTGCTTCTAGTAGTCCTCCTCTTGTTTTAAAACTTTGCTCAGATTTTCTCTAGCTTTTTGATATTTATGTATACATAACTCGCTGCTGGTGTCCAGGTTTTGTTCCATCTCCTCACGGTACTCAGCAATAG
Source organism: Trifolium dubium (assembly GCA_951804385.1). Classification (NCBI taxonomy): domain Eukaryota; kingdom Viridiplantae; phylum Streptophyta; class Magnoliopsida; order Fabales; family Fabaceae; genus Trifolium; species Trifolium dubium. The sequence continues at coordinate 21,886,448 of OX638072.1, read as the reverse complement.
ATTTTTTTAAGCGGGTTCTAAGTCTAGCACCCCATATCTCCAAGTCTTCCGTGCCATTCTGTATTTTTGACAAAAGTGGATCATGAATTTCACTCATCGAAGCTTGTTTAACAACCTCATCAAGATCATGTTCATCCAACCAAGCGTTCTCAAACTTAAATAAATGCACCTTGCTATTCTTCTCAATGTGGCTGAGTCGTAACAAGATTGGGGAATGATCGGATCTATCCGCAATGGCATTGATAAATTTAAAGTGAGGGAATTTGTCAAGCCAACTTTGAGTAGCTAGAGCTCGATCCAACCTCTCTTATGTGGGGTTGATCATTATACGGCCTTTAGTCCAAGTGTAAGGATGACCCTTCATCGGTAAATCAATTAGCATACTATCTTGAACCGCTTGTCTAATCCCTCTGATCAACCAACTGGGTTGTAATGTCCCGCCTCGTTTATCTTCAGCTGATAACATATCATTAAAATCACCCATTACACACCATGGAAGAGTTGTGTCATGAGCTAGTGACCGTAGTAAAGCCCAAGATTCTTTCCTCCGATCGTGTTCCGGAAAGCCATAGAAACCGGTAAACCGCCATGGAACATTTCCTTCAATGTTCACTTCGACATTAATAAAGTTTTGTGAGTAGTTGATAATTTGGAAGCTTATCTTATTTCTCCATAGAAGTGCAAGAACACCACTCATACCATTTCTGTCTACAGCAAACGCAGCATCAAAACCCAACTTGATTCTAATCTCTGTAATTTTATTACTGTGTACCAATGTCTCACATAGAAACATAACGACCGGTTGGTACGTCCGAACGAGGTCGCGGAGAATAGGAACTGCACTCGGGTTGCCCAGGCCCCGGCAATTCCAGCTTAAGAAACTCATTGTCCCTAGCGGGGCCCGCCAGGGCCGGCCAATAAAAAAGACTAATTAGTACCATCTTTTTCCTCTATGACTGGTTTTTTAGTATTAGCGTCATGCATATTTCTTGGCACATGTCCCTTTACTATCGCAGCTCTTGATCTTTTTCTATCCCCTTCCACAATTAATTCTTCGTCCAAGTCTTCTTCCATATTTTCCTCATGCACATTACCTCTTGGAGGTACCTTTGGCAATTTATCTGCTGTTTTTATTCCTTTTCCCCTCTCCTCATGATTGCTTTCAATTTTCTGGTCATTGTCTCTACCGTTTTCTCCTATTTTACTGCTACTGCTTTTATGGTGCATTAACACTGGGTTCGAAGCAACCCAATTCGGGTCCCCGCCCTACCTTATCCACTGTGACTCGCCGCCTTGTCTCCTTCCAATCTCCACCCGTAAATCCGGACTCCAATTTCTTTTGACATCACATTCAGCCATCTCAAACAATTGAGGACATCTTGTATCTAAGTGTCCTAACAGGCCGCACACATAACAAAAAGTCCTCAACCTCTCATATTTGAAGTTTACAAGTTTGCTATCACCTCCTTGTTTTTTGATTTTCTTGTTCTTCTTCAATGGCATACGAATATCAATGAGGACTCGAATCCGCATATATTTCCTCCATGGGGATGCATCGTTCTTCTCATCATACTCTAAGTATTCTCCAATATAATCACCTAACTTTTTCCCCATTATCTGAGACATATACCCTGGCGGTAAACCGTGAACTTGGATCCAAAATGGCACGTTTAAAAGGGGTACATCCCGCGGATCCTCCGCTGCTGCCAGTGAGTTCAGAACCAAGGTGTGATTGTCGAAGGACCATGGTCCTTGCTTCAATATATGTTGCACATCTACTTGGTGAAAAAATCTGAAAACAAATAAGCCCGGGTATGCTTCTTCTATCAATCTTCGTGATGTTCTAACTAGCAAGGCTAGTGATCATCAACACGATTGAATCCTCCACACTTTTACAAGTAAACCCTAGTAGAGCGATATGGGCCAAACTCTTTTTACCCCTTATAAAAAAGTTGTGTTGCTTTACCCTCCTATAATATAAGATTTTATGCTTTACCCCTGGACTCAAATCAACCATAACATAACCGCTGCAAAACACAACCGCCGCAAAGTATAATTTTAGCGAGGGTTTTAAACCGCCGCAAAATTTAATTTTATCGAGGGTTTTAAACCGCCGCTATAACACCCTACTAGAATTGCCTAGGATTCTGGATAAATATACATATTTAGATCCGGATACATTAATAATACAAATAGATTACATAAAATTCACAGAATAATTACATAAGTGCTTCATGTAATAGTTGTGTTTTACAATGTAACATAAGGAATAATTCCAGAACACTAGTACATCTCATCTAACTCTAAAACAATTAAAACAGTAAAAGCTAGTACTAAAATTTGAAAGTTAAGTCTTTAACTTCCAGCTGCAGCATAATCGTTAACTTGATCGTCTTAATCTGCTTATCTGCAAAAAAAATTAAAAGGCATTGGGTGAGACTACTTGTCTCAGTGAGTTCCACCTATCTCAGGTGCCTCTCACTCTTTGAGTCTAAAGGCTTCTAGTCTAACTTGACTAATCTAGGATTGATCATACTTACATACATAAACAGTGTTTATTAATAAATTTATCTGAATAAATAAAAGTGTGTCACAAAAATATCTCAGTTCATTTTACGAAATGTCCGAGGCGAGCAATCCCAAACATTCCCATACATACCCGGCTCCAATACCAACTAAGGGGCTAGAGACTCGGTGCTAGCTCTCTTATTTATCATAGCTACCTGGCTCTAATACCATTGAATGGACTAGAGACTCGGTCATTTATACATAGCCGGTTCTAATTTCAAGGAACTCGGTAACATAGCCGGTCATATATCAATGAGCTCGGTAAACATAGCCGGTCCTAATATCAAGGAACTCGGTAAATATCATTTATACATAGCCGGTCGTAATTTCAAGGAACTCGGTAACATAGTCGGTCATAATATCAATGAGCTCGGTAATCATAGCCGGTCCTAATATCAAGGAACTCGGTAAACATTATTTATTCATAGCCGGCTCTAATACCAAAGATTGGACTAGGGACTCGGTAATTAAACATACATACTTGTATAATTCTTTATGATCAATCCCTAATCTAGTGTTATATTATATATATTAACACTCTTTTTGACCCTAGGCCAATTCCCATGATTTTAACATTTCTATCATTTCTCTTACCTAATGTATCTACATTAGAATGTATTATTCTTGATTTGGAATAAATCAAGTAATTTGATCTATTCTTACCCAAACCTTGACTCTCTTCTTTCTAATGGATTTCTCCACTTTGGGGTTATATTAAATTCTAACATTCGTATCTTATGATCATACTAAGTGGAAACCACTTAATTCTGGTTTATAAATCCATACTTTCTACTTATACATTAGAATCATACTTTGATTCATGAAGGAAGGTAACTTAGTTTTATTTTCTAGTTTTCTAATCTAACAACTAATACCTGAACATTACCAAAATGCACAAACATTGGTCATAATCAATCTACCCAAGGTGGGTTCTAACTAAGGAACTCACCGTAACATCTTTGTGCTTCGTATTCACGTCGTTAAGCCTTTACGCATTACAAGTGCATCAATCCAGTATGCAGAATTTTCTGCATAATTCAGCATCAGACTTCTGACTTTAAAAATTCGTACCGACTTCATTTCTCATCTAAAATTCACAAAACCGGTGTCCAAACGACAAGTTTTAAGTCATCTTTCCATAGGAACAAACCCCACTAAAATCAGAGTTTCGAGGAGAGAGTTATTACCTTCTGAGTACAGACATATCCAGAATCAATTCTACATAATTCTGCTTGTGATTGCCAACTTCCAACACAGTTTCTGACCCCATTATAAATCCAAAATTTATGAAACTGGTACTATATTGTTGAGTCTTAAGGCAGCTATCCATAGCAACATACCAAATTCAATTTGGAGTTACAGTGAAGGAGAAATTACCTTTTGATTGGAGGTCTGTCATGAAAACAGGTTTCATGTAATATTTCCAAAACTTGAAATACTCAAACCCACAACTTCTTGACTACTATAAACCCACATGCAAGCCCCCAATATGAGTAAAATGGAGGAACAATTCAGAATCTATTGAGAAATTGGAAAGGGATTATACTAGGGTTTAGTAGAAAAAGTAGAAATTGAATCCCTTATCTTAATTACCTATGAATAATGAACAAGGAGTTTGACTTGCATGTTGATTTGGTTGAATTGGATCAAGAATTAGTGGATTGAATAGGAAGGAGATAGCTGGGCGTGGGAGAGAAAGAAAAACGGAAATTAAGTTGTTGTTGTTATCGTGTGAGAGAAAAAGAGAGTGAAGGGGGAGGCTATTACTTGTATTGATATAGTAATAGTGATGTGTATAATCTAACATATAGGTGGTCCCCACTCAATTTAACTTATCAATTCATAGTCTAATTTCTACCACATCATATCCTTAATTCATAATTAGCACTATAAAATACTTTTAATTATTTTGAGAAAAGCGGGATGTTACACTCTTCCCCCCTTAAAATAATTTCGTCTTCAAAATTTGGAAATTTTACTCCTACAATGATTATCGTCTAATGATTCTTCGTATTTAACTTCCAATGTTAAAGTTTTCTTATTCCCATGAGTGTTTAAAGTGCTAATCAGTTATTGCGACTAATTTAAGGCTCAGGCTTAATCTCACTAAGATCTTGTCATATTCTATTCCATTGGAAGAAAGGTTAGGTATGAATTTTCTGAGGCTAAAACATATAGGTTACTATATATGCTATTGGTATCTTAAGTTATTGCCATTCTATATGCTACTCCAATCACTATGGGGTTCTCAGTCCTTTCACAGATTGATTTCATACGTTTTTATCTCAGACAATATCTTGATAACTTACATTTATTCTTCTAAACTTTCTTCTATTTCCATCAAGGGATTGGTTTCTCTATCTATGATTGTCTATAACTTTCTTGTATTCCCGTCTTACAATTCTGAAGAATTCATACTTCTAACTATTTTGTCCTTGCAGTCATCCAATACATAATTCTTCGAACACATTCCTTACTTGCTACATTCTAATAGGTTGTCTTAATCCTCATTCCTTACTTCAATTCTCTGTCTAATAATTTACATCGACTAGTTTCTTGGTTAATTGTTAGGTTCAAACTCTTCCTTCTACATATCTACATTCTTCATATACTAGTTCACAAAGTTGGGGTTGAGCTCGCTTAGTTTAGTTTACACTACCGTCATTCATTTCTAATAATCATCGTTCTACTTATATTCCATTGTATGAGACAATTTATCCACTGTTCTTTCAATTTATTCATCTCGTTGCGCACTATGATTCCTGACGTTCAACATTCTTCTTAACTTTTATCCTTTACTTCTGGTCACCATGGTGTCTCTCTTAGAAATTCTCTTCTGCCATCTAACATCTTGTTACACATTTATGCTTAAATTACAGTATACCACTAATACTCCTACTATGTCTAACTTATTGTGCATTCTTATTTTACTTCTCAATCGCCAACGCTTTTATGCCTCATTGCATTCTACTTTATGATGACTAGGTATTGGCTCTATAGAGATTTGCTCTAGTGACTTCTCATCTTATATTCATATGTCTCTCTTTTTCATTGTAGCTAGGTTACATTCGACCCTTCACTTAGTTCTTGTCAATTGGTATCTGGCCTAGTGGTCCAGATGTTCAACTTAGTTGTAATGCTTCGAACACTCAATTAATCTTACGTGTCTTGGCTTAACGATATCCGCATTTAGCTTTACTCTGCTACTTCCCGTAGTATTAACGATCCAACTAATACACTATCGGTTTACTAAAGTTTCCTATATATGGTTAAACTTAAGCTCTATGGGGATGAGGTTATCCAATTACTAGCTACTTAGATCGCTTCAAGAATCTTTTATATAGTTGTTCTCTCCAAGACTATTTGAAGAGATTCCCAGATGTTCTATATGCTTACATGGAAAAGTTAGAGGGGATCCAGACGCCATTTACAAAAGATGACAACAGGTCTAAGCAAGGCTGAAGAGTTCTTTTCATAAAATTTATGAATATAGAAGGATCATTTGTCATACCAACTAGCATGGAAAGAAATTCATAGCATCCATATCCAAACCTGAATGTAATTCTAGACACATTGGGTTTGATCATAATGTAATGAAAATTTAATTTAAAAGGTCATTAACTTCGGGAAGTGGTTACTTACACTTGGGATCACTTAACTAGGTTGACGAATGTCGATACAGAATCTTATACCTTCATCTTTCTCTTTGGTCAAACGTATTCGTACACTTTGAGGTGACACGTTTGATTGAATAAAAGAATTGTGGAATCATTATTCGAATTGAGTTTCTAGTTCTCTGAGTTTGACCAATGACATCTCATATAGTGCCACAAACTCTGGTTCTTCTCATAGAACTAAATCTACATAATACCTCAACGTCTCTTATGGAACAATTTAAAAGGGTATCTTCTAGAAGAACATTGAAGAATTTAGAATTCACTAACGAGCGGAAAATTTCTATGGCTAATCCTTGCATCTGGGTGATGATAAGTTTCAAATATGAACATAAATTTCTTATTGCAATAACTATGCATCATCATTTGGACGTCCCATACGGAGGTCACAACAAGTTTGAAATTAGAGTTCCATCAGATCTTCTGACTAGTGAGGGTAGCTGAAATTGAATGTAAATGAAGTCCTTGGATAACGGTATCTTAAGATGTTCCTTCACCTAAGCTATTCACAATCCAATCATATGTAGCTATGAGGTCTAACACTGGGATAACTAACGGCTGAATTATCATAGTGAGTTTATTAAACACATGTACATAAACTCTAGGAATTTGTGTAGGAGAAAAAAAATAGTTCATTCTTAACATAAGGTGTTTCTTGCAGGAAATCTAATATTGGTTGTCCAATGAACAATCATGCCTGCCATTGGAAGAGGTTTTTGCTTTACTCAATTCTGGCCTATAAAGACACTTCAGATGAGATGACCTGTCTATTTACAGTCCTAACCAACTCTACTACCTTTCAAACACTTTCCACAAAGAGGTTTTCCACAAGTTGAACAAGTGGGAGTATCTTTTGATGAGTCATATAGTTTTCTTTTCTTATATTCTCTTGCTTTGCTTCTTACCACACTAAACTCCGGAGAAAAAAAAAACGCTTATCGGATTCTCCAACGGCTGAAAGGTATACTTACGAGGCGGTCCTTACGGATCAGCACGTGAAAGTAGAGCCAACAACATTCCACGATGTTGTTGGACTTAGTGAAATTGGAATCATTGTTGCTGACGCAACATCTGATCTAGTATATCCATATTTGAATCTTGTGTTGTCGTTTCGATTTGAATCTAGTATATCCATAATTGGAATCATGTGTTGTCGTTTCGATTTGTATTACCTCCATCTCCTATTATAAACAAAAAAATTAATTTTTCTTTTGTCAAATTATAAGCAAAAAAAAAATGAACTTTCATTATTTTTAAGATTATATTTATTTTTACATAATAATGAAGTACTATATGCTTCTTGGATTGCATAGCCGCCCCCTTCACCTCTTTTATCTTCATTTTTTTGAAAATACATGCATGTAACCATTTAATAAATGGTAATGGCATAGTTTATTTATTAAAAAAAATATATAGTAAAAAAAAATTGGACCAACTATTTGTTAGAAAAGTCATTTCAAATTTGAGTATAAAGAATAAAATGTTATAAAATAATACAATATGAAAGAAAGAGGACCCATGCGATCAATATGGTATGTCAAGTATCAAGGGCGTCACTTGACGTACTATATAATGAATATTCATGATTTTTTTTTTGACACAAGCAAATTTTATGGCATTTTATTCATAACAATAGTAGTAACTGGAAATACAATTATTTTTTTTAAATAAATTAAGAGCATCAGGCGGACATCGCATTTGAATTAGGTTCTCTATCCTTTTCCTACCTCCACTTATAAATCATAGTATTGTTAAAAAAAAGGGAAAAAAATATATACAAGAATTGGGGGGACATAAAACTAACCTAGTGTGTCCATGCAAAAGGGAGTGAGACAAAAAGATATATCAACTACTAATTAATACTAATAGACAAATACAATTAGGATATATATTAAATACTACAAAAAGTATAGGCTTAAGGCAATTAATCATCACATCCACTCATACTTTATATGCACTTTTTACAGAATATCGACATTTTTTCATCAAAGGGCCAAATTATCTCAACTCTTCTTCCAAGTTCAACAAGCATAAGCTCGTAATGTATAAACTGTAATCAAAAAGGACTTTTAGCTTATAAGTTACAAGTCAGTTTTGTATTCTTGTCAGGTCTGTTTTGTTTGGGGGTTTTGGAAGGGAAACGAGGGAATGTGATATTTTAAATTTTTATGTTTGGTTCAACTTTTTAACGAGAGAAGTAGAGAAATAATTTACTTTTATACCCTTAATTTTATAAACTCAAAATAAGAAATAAATTATAATGGATATATTATGTCAAAAAAAACTAATGGATATATAACGAGAAAAAATATTTAATGAGCGGTAAACCTAAATTTATTTTGTTGTAAAAAAAACCTAAATTTTTATTATTCCAACAAGGATAATTTAATATTTTAATAAAAAATGAGGGTAATTTTGTCAACATAATAAATTATGTTTTACCTCCGCTCACCTCCTCTCCCCTCCGTTCAACCAACGTAACAATAGGCCCTAAGTCTTTTTTTCTTTGTCCCGTGAGCTTAGCAAAGTTATTAGGACATTGCATGTAATACGCAGGGATCAAGATTATTTTATTTATATAAAGGCTACAAGAGTATAAAGGTAGCATCTAAAGATCTCAATCCCAAATATGCAGGGATCAAAATTTGAATCTTTGTACATCCATTTATCTACATGGATGTGTGAAATTTTAACCACTAGGCTAACTTACAAAAAAAAGTCTTCATTTTTATCACATTGCACCTATAAGTACTCGATTTCAATAAGGATATAAATGGAATTACATATATAATAAACTTTAATTTTAAAGAATGTTTCTTATAAAAAGACCAAATAAAATTTCATTTTGACTCTTAATTATATATAGGAACGGAGGTAGTATCATATATGAGATCATTTTTTTTTGGTACAATATATGAGATCATTTTAACTTTTTTGTTGTTATATACTCTTTCCGTCCCGCAAAATTAAAAAAAAAGGGTTAAATATCTTTTACTCCCTGTAAAATAGATCAAAATTGTTTTATTTGTTTTTTACCCCTGTAATATAAGATTTTGTGCTTTACGTACCCCTGAACTCGGTACACCATAATATAATTTGCGGCGGTTTAAAACCCTCGCAAAATTTATACTTTGCGGCAGTTGTGTTTTGCAGCGGTTATGTTATGGTTGATTTGAGTCCAGGGGTAAAGCATAAAATCTTATATTATAGGAGGGTAAAGCAACACAACTTTTTTATAAGGGGTAAAACAACTTTGGCCTATTTTACAGGGGGATAAAAGGTAATTAACCTTTAAAAAAATCACACTTACTTAAAAAGATTAAAAACATAATACTTTGAAGTGTTGTTTTTTGTGTTTTCTTTTAAATAAGTTTTATATAAATATTGTAAAACTAATTTTTATTGGTTATTGATTATGGGAAAAAGGAGAGAAATAGTTATAGTAAACAATTTTTTTTGACAAAAGAAAATTCATTTATTCAAAATCAAAGAATACATCACCTAACACACTTCAAGTTTGCTAAATTAAGAAGGACAAATCTGCGAACAAACTTACAACATCCAAATTTATAGCATACATTGACAAAATGCCTACAAACATTACAATTTTAGAGTTTCTAAAATACCCATGTTTCTAGAAGTGCAACGTTGATGACGTCAAAATCATTGATACATTGTTATTTGATGAATATAATCTTTGAATTTGACCTAACAAACACCGAACATGACGGGAAACAAAAACAACATTTCACCAAGATGATGAACAACACAACATCGCACTTTGACATGACAAAATCATGATATAAAAAATTTAACAAATGTGAAATTCACTTATCTTTGTTGGGTTTTTGAAGATTGGCTACAATTGTGTTAAAAACATATATTAGCCAGATGTGTGGTCAGTTGCTCATGATCACTGATGATGAGTCAGATGTTGTAGCATATGGAACAACATACCGTGATCTGCCAGCTCGCGCCAACTCGCGTTTATTATTTCATGCAATCTTTTACAAGATTCGCTTTGGTTTTTCTTTTAACCATTACTTGGTGATTAAGTCACGTGTTCTGAAGGAGTCTAAGGCGGTCAAGCCTAGATATATTTTACAAGGTGATATTGATTTACTTTTTTAAGAAGATCTCTTGTTCTAGAAGATTCAAGACATGGACCTTACAACATCCAAAGGTGTCTGAAGCCCAAACCTTGTGCTACTCTAGTAGTATAAATATATGTAATGACAGACCCTAAAAGTCAAGCTAAACCGTGTGTGTTCTAAAGCGTGTGTTTTAAGGTTTAGTCTTCTTTGTTAGTTTGTTAGTTTATTATTTGTTTGTGAGCCTTGCTTGCGTCGTAACTCATGAAGTATAGGAAGTTTTTAGTAGAGTTGTAATCTTGCTTCTCCTAAGCCTTTAGGTACGGAGTTAGTATTGAGTCGGAAGAGTGTGTCTCTTGTCCAAAGAAAACATAACGAAGAAAAGAAAAGTAAAAGCAACGCTGAGTGTGTTGTTTAGGTTAGGAGGTGAGACGGGGTCTCACATCTAGGAGTTCCTAGGTAGGGCTGTCACGGGGTAGTGTCTAGGTGGAAGACAAGTAGTGAGGCTACGTTGGTCCTTACACTAGAACTATTATAGTGAGTTCACTCCTGGATTGGTATCCCCCAGATTAGGGCAAGTTGCGCCGAGCTGGGTTAACAAACCTACTGTGTTATTTACTTTTCCGCTGCTTTTAATTACATTTTAATTGTCTGTTTGTCCTGAGCTGACACGCGCTCGGACAGTTGTGCTTACATTGTTCACAGCGTTTGTTTGTCTGGTAGCCAGAATTTCAATCTTAATAAAAAGAAACATAAAAATAATTTAGAGATTGGTTTTGGATAAAAAATTTATCCTAAAAATCACCCCTCTCTAAGGAATGTAGATAAAAGAGATGAAGGGGGCGGCTATGCAATCCAAGAAGCATATAATACTTCATTATTAAGTAAAAATAAATCTTAAAATAATAAAAGTTCATTTATTTTTGCTTATAGTTTGACACAAGAAAAATTAATTTTTTTTGTTTATAATAAGAGATGGAGGTAATACAAATTAAAACGACAACGCACACTAATAAAATAAACATAAATTTTATTAAAATAAATAAATAATATAGACATGATTATTTCATGAAAAATACTGGAATATTGAAATTAAAATCTAATTAGAACCAAAATTACTACCAAAATATAATTCAAGCATTGATATATGCTTAAAAACATCTCAATTTATTAATCGACAATTATCAACTCCATAATAGGTTTTTCAATTTGCTTTATCCTAAAATTAATGTTCAAGCAAAGCTTTAATTCTTTTCTTATCCTAATTTACAAATAGTTTTACATGTGCAAAATGCAAGTTTAATTGGAGTATTGTGACAAGTACAACTTATAACTTTTGTTCCATATTGTTTGCTGATTGCATCAGCACACTTGTTGAGGTCACACGATCCAAGTAACATCACTCCCATGTCGCACACCTTGTTGTCTTCATTGTTGATGCTTGCTATCACATTATTGACAAAACAAATATAAATTTGTAAGTTACTAATTCACAAACAATATTTAGTTAAAAACATATATATATATATATATATATATATATATATATATATATATATATATATATATAATTACATAATTTTAAAATATATGATAATTGAGTTAGATGTACCATAAGTGTGGCTGAAGAGAGCAAGCAAAGACACCAACATTAGGAGAATGATTCCTTGCTTCATCTTGACTTTCTTCTGCTCAATATTTTTAACCAAAAGTCTAAGAAATGTTGAGACAATAACAAATAACTAAAACTAATATATATATATATATATATATATATATATATATATATGTAGCCAATTAAGTTATATTTTTATGATGAATAAAATATTAATATCGGTTACATGCATGTTATCATTTTTTTGACAATACATGCATGTAACCATTTAATAAATGGTAATGGCATAGTTTATTTGTTAAAAAAAATTTATAGTAAAAAAAAATAGGACCAACTATTTGTTAGAAAAGTCATTTCAAATTTGAGTATAAAGAATAAAATGTTATAAAATAATACAATATGAAAAAAAGAGGACCCATGCCATCAATATGGTATGTCAAGTATCAAGGGTGTCACTTGACGTACTATATAATGAATATTCATGATTTTTTGTTTCGATGCAAGCAAATTTTATGGCATTTTATTCATAACAATAGTAGTAACTGAAAATACAAATATATTTTTAAATAAATTAAGAGCATCTAAACATCAAGATAGGATAGACATCACAACTGAATTAGGTTCCCTATCCTTCTCCTACCACCACTTATAAATCATAGTATTAATAAAAAAAGGAAAAAAAAAATATATACAAAAACTGGGGGACATAAAACTAACCCATTGTGTCCATGCAAAAGGGAGTGTGACGAGCAAACAAAACATGAGAGAGAAAGTAGTGAGAGAGTGTGAGAGAAATGGGCGGAGGAAGGGTTTCATACAAACACTTGACCAGGAAACCACATCTTTTTTCTTCACCAACCTACTAGACGAGGCTAAGGTACCAGACCTCTGGTCTATGTTCGTTCGTTTCAGGCGTGTTAGGGAGGTATATATCTCTAAGAAGCTCGATAGACAGGGAAGGAGATTCGGCTTCGTGAAGTTTCGTGATTGCGTGGATGCGGAACGGATGCTTGCTAAGCTTGGTGATCTATGGATAGGATCCTATAAACTAAGGGTCAATCTACCTCGTTTTGGTGGTAAGGAGAAGGATACAGAAAAGAGTGGTAAAGCGATGGGAATTAGCTATGTATGGAGGCAAGAGCTTGCCTATAGAGAAGCCATTTGTGCGGGAAAATCAGCTAGTAAAGAGGACAAGGGCGAAGAAGCTAGAAAGGCTACTAATAAGGGGTCTTAAGAGGTGATATGGGAGGTGGAAGTGGAGAAACATATGATGTCTAAGCTCAATGAAGCTTATGTTGGTTTCCTACATGAACCTAGAGACTATCTTACTATTCAGCAAAACTTCATACTGGATGGATATCAACATATTAAGGTGTCTCCTATAGGGCATCTGAAGGTCTTGATATCAAGTTCGGTCATTGATGAAGTTAAGTGCGTGGTGGAGACGGTGGGATGGTGGTGCTCCTGATTCGATAAGTTTGAAGTTTGGTCTCCAGAACATGTGACGAATCACAGGATTACATGGTTAAGATGTTTCGGTGTGCCGTTTCACGCGTGGGGAACTGCTTTGTTTAGAGCTCTAGCTTTCAAATTTGGTCTGTTTATTGAAACAGATCTCCCTACTAACGAGTTTTTGAGAGGAGAAGTAGCAAGGGTAAAAATTTCTACAAATAGTACAACTGCTATTGATTCCTCCATATCAATCTTGGTTTGGGAAAAAATTTGTGGTGAGAATTATGGAAGACATGGGAAAAAGTGGTGGCGGAGCAGGGTAGTGCGGCGGTGGCAGTGAGGTATGGCAAGGAGATAAGTCATCAGTGTGCTCAGAGAATGGTGGGTCGATCTTGGGCGTGATGTCAGCCTTGTCGGTTAACGGAAATGACGGCGACTAGGGTGATAATGACATGGCACAAGTTGGTGTTGGTTTGCAGGGAGTCTTTCAAGCGATGTGTGGATAATATGAGGTTGACTTTGGGTGCTAGTGATGGATTGCCAATTGGTGATCCTACCTTTTTTGGAAGTCATGGTGGCGGGTCCCACATGGTCAATGAGGAAGTGACAGCAAGTGGGGAGGGAGGTGAGGTGTCAGGCTTTAAAGGGCCCCACATAGAAAGTGACGTTGCTGGCTTGGAGGAAGTACCTAGTCCTACAAATATTTCACGTGTTGCAAACTCTTTTATTTTAAGAACAAAGAATAATGATATTGTGGTTTATGGGCCACAGAAAGAACTTGAGCCTGGCCCGATCAGAATTGGTAACTCATTAGAAAATGGGGGTTCACAAAATAATTTAGGCCAATTGGGCCTGAGTCACATAGGTAAGGGGACTAAGCCCATTATGGAAACTAAGCCTGCTAGTGGTGAAGCTGCTCACCATTCTCAAGTTCCTGAGAGTGCTATACCAGAACGGTGCAATAAAGAAAAGGCCAGAAAAGTCTTTCCCCTTAACCATCTGGTTCACCTTGTGCGGAATTTCCAAGCTCAATTGCAAAACAAAGGAGTGTTGAGAAGAATGAAGAATGCAGCGAGTAAGGCTCAAGCGGCTATGCGACCGTCACCGGAATCTGATCCCATTCACTGCAGTAGTGGAAGCGAAGTTGAAATTGCAGGCGCGGAACAAATACTCCATCGGTTACTTCCGCCTGATGGTTGTGGGCTAGAAATCGTTCTACCAATGCCGTGTAATTAGGTGAGAACGGTTTCCCCTGTCATCAATTTGCGTCCTTCAATTAGGGGTGGGGTTGGCGAGTCAGGTTTGGGAGTTATAATTGGGGAATCAAATCACATCAGGTTTGAGTCCCCGGTGTCTGGAGGAAGTCAGGGGGGGAGGGAATTTGCAAATGTTCATCACATTATTGATATCCACGAAGAATTAGGGATGAATTTTGATGGTTGAAAGGAAGAGGTGGTAAAGAGGCTTCTTGACTTTGAAGCTAGAGACAAAGTAGAGATGATGAAATGGGAGCAAAGTAATGTTAATCATTGATTATTAGCTCCTTTAACATTAGAGGTTTGGGGAGTAGGGTGAAGCGGAAGAGGATATGGGACTTGGTGCGGGTGGAAAACATTGATTTCATAGCCATCCTAGAGACTAAGATGGAAGCTTTCCATGATTCCTTTGTGTATAGTCTTTGGGGCTCCAATTGTTGTGATTAGGCGTTTTCACCAGCGGTGGGTAATAGCGGCGAAATTCTCAATTTGGAGTGATTCTAAAGCTACTTGTGTCTTTCATTTATTGGGGACGTATTTGGTTGTGTGTGTTTGAATCTTGTTGACAAAAACACAATATGTTTTATTGTTAATGTTTATGCCAAGTGTAATATCTTTGACAAGAGAAAAATGTGGGATGAGATTACTATGTCTAGAAGGGGTTTTGGAGATGGCTTGTGGTGTGTTGTGGGGGATTTTAACTCGATAAGGGACAATAGTTAAAGGAGGGGGGTGAGAGCTTCTTTGAATGTTGGTATGTCCTCGGAAGCGTCGAAATTTGACTCTTTTCTTTCGGGTCTTGATTTGTATGATTTACCACTCCTTGGTAGAACGTTCACATGGTTTCATCCTAATGGGATGACTATGAGTAGACTTGATAGAGTCCTTGTTTCTCCTTCATGGTGTGATACTTGAGGTGTGCCGGTTGTGTGGGTTGTGGAGAGAGATGTATCGGACCATTGTCCCCTTGTCCTTCGCTATAATTCGATGGATTGGGGACCAAAACCGTTTCGCTTCAATAATTTGTGGCTCCAACACCACAATTTCAAGGAAATGGTTATTAAGGCGTGGGAGGCACAACACTTTGACGGGTGGATGGACTTTATTATTAAAGAACGCCTAAAGGGGCTCAAATGTGTGATAAATGAGTGGAACAAATCGACGTTTTGGTGGTCCGAAGACACTAAAAAAAGGTTGATTGCGGACATTAAGGTGTTGGACCTTAAAAGTGAGGCGGTGGGGCTTGATGACATGGAGACCGTGGCTAGAAAAAAAATGTTTTGAGAGCTTTGGCGTATCTTGAAGAATATTGACACGGCGACGTTTCAAAGGTCACGGTCAAAATGGTTGAAGGAAGGAGACACTAATTCTAGATACTTCCATAATTGTATCAAAGTGAGAAGTAGACGTAATAAGGCGGTGGCCCTTCGTACTTCGAATGGGTGGGTTGAAGGGTCGACTCTTGTTCGACGTGAAGTGGTGTCCTTTTTCTCGAACCATTTCAGAGATGAGGAGTGGTGTAGGCCAAAGTTGGGTGGTGTTGTCTTCCCCCAATTAACTCATGAACAACTTAGCGAATTGATTGGGCCTTTTTCTTTGGAAGAAATTAGCTCGGTGGTCAAAGAAAGTGATGGATCAAAAAGCTCGGGCCCGGATGGTTTCAACTTCGCCTTTATCAAAGAATTTTGGGAGCTTATGAAGCATGAGGACCGCATTTTATTCGATCAATTTCATGGCAATGCTTGCCTCCTGAAAGGTCTCTTGTCCTATTTTGTCACCCTTGTCCCTAAGGTGAAGTCTCCTCAACAAGTAAGTGATTTTCTTCCGATATCCTTGCTTGGTTGTATGTATAAACTTGTGGCGAAGGTTCTCGCTAAGCGCTTAGCTAAGGTGTTGGGGGTCTTGATCCCGAATACGCAATCAGCCTTTTTGAAAGGTAGGCAACTTGTTGAAGGTGTGGTAGTGGTTAATGAAGTGATTGACAATGCGAAGAAGGTTGGCAAAGATTGTCTTATTCTCAAAGTCGATTTTGAGAAGGCGTATGACTCGGTTGATTGGTGGTTTCTTGATTACATGTTATGGCGCTTTGGTTTTGATACTAAATGGAGATCTTGGATGAAAGCGTGTATATGTGCGGGTAATATGTCGGTGTTGGTTAATGGAAACCCGACGGAGGAAATCAACATCAAACGTGGTCTTAAACAAGGAGATCCGCTTGCGCCACTTTTTTTTCTTATTGTGGCCGAGGGTTTGGGCGCTTTGATGAGGGAGGATGTGATGAAGGGGCGCTTTAAACCGTTTATGGTGGGTCGAAATGGGTTGCCGGTATCGATTCTTCAATATGCGAACGATACTGTTTGCATTGGTGAAGCTTCGGCGAGTAATAAGGCTATAAAGGCGGTGCTAAGAGGATTCGAATTGGTCTCGGGGTTGAAGATAAATTTTTGGAAAAGTTGTCTCTTTGGAATTAACGTGTCTACGGAGTTCCTTGAGATGGCCTCGGTGTTCCTTAATTGTCTCTCTTGGTCTCCTAGTGGGTGCAAATTCTCACTGTATTTCAACTTGGGCGCCTTTGTTAGAGATCCTTAGAAAGAGGTTGAGTGCTTGGGGGAACAAATATGTTAGCTTGGGGGGTAGGATCGTGTTGATAAATGCGGTTTTGAGCTCTGTCCCAATCTTCTTCCTATCATATATGAAGATGCCGGTGAAAGTGTGGAAGAAATTTGTTTGTTTGCAACGAAATTTCCTTTGGGGAGGCCTATCTTTGAAGAGGAAAATCAATTGGGTTAAATGGTCGGTTATTTGTAAGCCCAAGAAGGAGGGGTTTATGTGTGCGTGACTTGAGGCTAGTTAATTTAAGTTTACTTGGTAAGTGGAGGTGGAAACTTCTTGAGGAGGATGACGAAATTTGGAAAAGTGTTGTAAAGGCTAAGTATGGGGAGCATGTGTTGGGAGACCCAAAATTGAACGACTCGGTGGTTGGTAGTTCTAGCTCGCCATGGTGGGGGGATATATGTAGGTTGGACAAAGGGCTCGGATGGTTCAATAATATAGTACGAAAGAAATTGGGTTGTGGAAATTCCACTAAGTTTTTGTTGGATACATGGGTGGGGGACCTACCCATGTGTACTCGTTTCCCCCGTCTTTACGGAATCTCAACCCAACAAATCAATTCATTGTGGATATGGGTGAGAGGGTGAATGGTGAATGGTGTTGGGGGTTGAGGTGGAGAAGGAGATTTTTTGTGTGGGAGGAGGCATTGGTGAGAGAATTAAATGAAGTGATTGATCATGCCACGATTTCGGAGGAGGAGGATAAATGGGTAAATGGGTGTGGATCCCAGCTGTGGAGCAGGGATTCTCGGTTAAGTCTCTCTATGTCTCCCTTGATAAACTCATTGTGCATGATACCGTTTTAACCCCACTAAATTCTTTCTTGTTCGCAAGTATTTGGAAGGGTGCGGTCCCGAGAAGGTTAGTGCTTTAGTCTTGCAATTGGTGTTAGATCGTATACCCACGAAGGATAATTTATGTCGTAGAGGTATCCTTCGTCATGATGTTGTTAAGTATGTCCTTTGCATGGAGCAAACCGAGTCCTCTCGGCACCTTTTCCTCCACTGTAACTTTTCTGCAAATGTGTGGTATGCGGTGTGCCGTTGGTTAAGTGTGGTGCTTATCCTCCCCCCCTGATATTCCAATGTCTTATGGTATGCTTCTTGGTAGTGGTAGATACAAGAAGGTTCGGAAAGATTACTCTATTGTTTGGAATATGGCTTTCATTTGGGTTATGTGGAAGACGAGAAATGAAAGAGTGTTCAATAATATTGATGTGGTAGTTGGCGTTGCGGTGGAGTCCATCCAAAGGCTCTCTTAGCAATGGTTCATACATAAGACGGCGAAGGGTCCTTGCTTATTATATGAGTGGGTTTGGAACCCGGGGGATTGTATGGTCCGATGATGCTTTGAGTGGTGGTTATTGTGTTTTTGCAGCAGCTGCTCCGTCCTCTTGCTCTGGCGGTTGGTGCCCAGTTTTTTGTGTTGTCTTCCCTTTGTCTGAGCTGGTGTTCTCTGCTCCTTTTGTGCCTTTTTTCGTGATTATGTGCTTTAGGGTGGGGTGCTGCCTACTTGTTTATTTGTGCTTGTTGTCCCCTGTTTATGTTGGTGTTTTTTCCCTCTGGTTGCCATGTAATAAGGATTATCATGTACTACTTAGATCACCGAAAGGGGGTGATTTTAGATCAATTTTTGATCTAAAATCACCCCTCTAATTTGTTATTTCCCTTTCTTTTATTAAAATAAGTGAATTTCACATAATATTTAGTCTTTTTCTTTGTGATTTCGTCGTCTTAAAGTGCGGCGTTTTGTTGTTCGTCGTCTTGGTGCGGCGTTTCGTTGTTCGTCATCTTGGTGCGGCGTTGTTTTGCTTTCCCGTCTTGTGCGGTGTTTGTTTTGTTCGGAAAGACAGATCAACTTTGATTGGCTGTTGATTCAACAAGTGACAAGTTCTTCAACGATGCAGATCCGGAGGAATAGGTATTCCGGTTACCTTAAATTTATCACATTATTTGTAGGCAAAAATAAGCCGTTTCATGCTATTAACTTGGATGCTGTGAGATTGTTCGCAGATTCGTCTTTTTATGTTTTTAGCGGTGTTGAATTTGTAATAGCATTTGATGTAATCTATCTTTTTGAATGAATGAATACCTTTTTATTTTTGTCAAAAAAATATTAATATATAAGATGTTATTTAAATTAATATTTTTCAAATATATTTTTTTATAATACATAATTAAAAATATTAGTTGTCAAAAATATGTATTGTCATATGTGCAGTGGTTAATTGTGATAATTATTTAGGAACACAGGGAGTATGTACTAAACTACTTCATTAATAATAGTACATGGAAAATATAAATTAATAATTGAAAGAATTGAGCTTAATAAATAATGATGAATATAATAAATAAAAAGTAGTAACATTTATTCGTGAAAAAAAGAGAAGGGATAAAATTAATTTCTATTTATTTAATTTATGAGAATATTTTTTTTAAAGACAAAGAAAATGAATTGTTTTCTCTTATATATAAACACCAAATCAAACATTACAAAATAGATAAAACACATAAACATATAACTAAGATTTATTTGTTCATTGTTGTGTTCCCATTACATCTTCATTTGTTTGGTTGTCTTTCTTAAGTTTTTTACGTGACTATTTTGATTAGAAAAATCATAATATCCTATTGTTATATAAAGATTTTTTTTTTGACAAAAAATAATAATATTAAGACCTTTCAAAAAATTGGTCAAAAAAAAAATATTCAAAATAGTCAATGATTATGAAATTGCACAATTAGGAAACTTGAGAAATTAAAAACGCACATTTGTGAAATTTGGGGGCCAAAACTGCAGTTTAAGGGGGGGTTATTGGATTGAGATTTCGAGGGATTTCGAGGGATTATTTTGACAAAAAAAGTCTTGAAGATTTTATAAGACTTCGTGGGATTATATTGATTTTGAGAGACTTTTTTTAAAAGATATTTTACAATCAAGATTCTTAACACAGGATTTTGTGAAAATTATAATACAAAACAAAAATTTTGATTAAAAATCTTGATTGAATAACAACAGATTTTGTGGCATTGAAAAAAAAAATCTTGATTGAATAACATAAGACTTTTAAAATCCCTCAAAATCCCAATCCAATAACCCCCCTTAACCTTTACTTTTTTAATTTTAAAAACTGATAACCAGAAAACAGTTTTTAAAAACACTTTTATAAAATTGAATTATTAATTAAATTTTTTAGTTTTTAACTTTTAAAAACTAAAAATCTATTTTTAAGAAGAGATTCAAACATGCCCAAAGTACTTCGATTTTGATTGCTACACACTAACACACCTCGCCAAAACTCACCACTAATGGGATGTGATTAATAAATTTTTCCTTCCCAAAAAAACTTAGCTGTGTTTTCTATACTATAATCAATTCCAATGACTTTTTATTCCAATGTTCAAAAAGATGTATCCTTACAAATTCATTGGTAATTTAATTTCTAATGAAAAAACATAACAATAACCAAACCTTTTTTGTGGCCAATAACATCCAAGGTATTTAATACTAGTTCGTTCGTTTCATTTCACATTCCAATACTGTGTAGTATATAAACTAAAAAACGTTGATGTAAGAAATAGTCCATTTACAAGCTTACAAAGTTTGTGTTGCTAATTTCTTACTTTCTGGGTGGTATTCTCTATGGCTGGTTCTTCAACTAGATCAAGTGAACATGTTGACAAAGTAACCTTGAAAGTTATGGTGGACAAAGAAAGGAACAAAGTTTTGTATGCTGAGGCTGGGAATGATTTTGTTGACGCTCTGTTCAGCTTCTTGACGTTGCCTCTAGGAACTATTGCAAGACTCGTTGCTAAGGAGTCAAATATTGAAGCAGTCAGATTTGGCAGCATTAGCTCACTTTATCAAAGTGTGAAAGATCTTGATGGAAAATATCTTTGGTCGGAGACATGCAAGAAAATGCTACTCAACCCAAGGAATTCCATGGAAGGTTATTGTCAGCAGTTAAAACTGAACATAGACGACACACCCATGAAGTATTTCGTGTGTGGTAATTTGTATTATGATTGTAGCTATGTGAGCATTATGAACAATCATAAATGTAGTTGTGGAAAGTTTTTGAATGAATATGTCTGTCCCGGTACTATCACTTCTGTTGACAATGGCTTTGTTAAAGAAAATGCAACTTTTATAGTTCCCGAAGATCTTTCTGTGATGCCTAATGATCTTGGAACAAGTCTAAGTTTGCTTCAGCTGAATGGAATCAATGACATTGCAAATCTAGAGAGAAAAACACTACATATCAGCAAGAAGGAGGCATGTTTTCTCTTACTTAATTTTCTTGATTTCTATATAAGCATCTTTGGTTAATTATTACTTGATATTGTTATTTATGTTTGAATCTTGTTTTATTTTTATCTACTAGGTATATTTCATTAAAATTTCTTTTAGGTGGCATTTTTTATATATTAATTTTTTAGATGTATATTTATGTTTATATGTATAGGTAGTTGATCTTTTGAAGTTGTCTTTGCTCTCGAAGACTCCTCTGACAGACTTCGTCTTAAAGAAGAAACAAATCCTTAGTAGTTCAATAATCCAGTCCAATATTAGGATTGGAACCAACTTACCTTCCAATGAGGGTAAGAAGTTGCCGATGAAATTATTGGTTAGAAAATCAACTAGAAATATTTTGTTTGCTATGGCAGAGGAAGATTTTGCGGACTTTCTATTTAGTTTTCTTACTTTCCCTCTTGGAGGAGTGTTGCAAATGCTAGAAGGAGTATCTTATTTAAGCTGCATTGATATTTTATATAAAAGCATGACTGAGTTGAGTCCTGAGAGATGCTTAAGGTCTCAGGAACATAAAAACAAACTAAGTAACCCTCAAATTTTTCCTGCATTTGAAGTCAGGAACCAGATATTACCAATTGGAACAACTGTGTTTTACGAATCATTTGGTGGAAAATTGAATTTTGTTGATCCTAGATCATCTGTTTCTGGTGGATTTGCAAAAGGGCCATTAATGATTATGATTACAGATGACTTGGTTGTGACTCCAATGTCATCATTTGATGTTGTGTCATATCTAGAAAGAGTGAAGGTCCCTCTATATGACGTGGAAGAAATCGTCATTAATATTGGAGTGAAGGAGGTAAAGGGAATTTACAAGACTTCATTTATCACACTTATACATTGTAAAAAATTTTACAATGTTTGATTGCTTAATTTGTTTATATGATGTAGGGTCTCAGCATACTAAAAGCTTCGTTGATCTCAACTTCTGCATTGACCAATGGCCTCAAACATCTCCTGGGTGAGTACAATAAACCTCATCATACATTAGTATATAATTTTCATAAAAATGATATAGATACTCATGTCCTGTCCATGTATCATCAAAATGAGATAAGTGGAGTGTCCGGACTGCTAACACTTAAGAGTACTACCATTTACCGTAAAACATTGCAAAGTTGTTTAGGATGAGAAATGACCTCTTATTTTTATTGACGCTAATCTTGGATTCCACACAGTTCATGCTCTATAATGTTATGTTTTTCTGTAAAATGTTCTGAATTCTTGCATTGAGATTTCTCCTTATGTCTCATCAAAATTCTTTAATCATGGTGACCTGTTTCTTGTTTCTTAATGTTTATATTTTTATATATGTACATATTATGAAGTATACCTGTTCTTGCTAATTTGTGATAAGCTTTGACAGATATAAATGTGCAACTTGAAGAAGCCAAAGAAAGAAAATGAAGCTTGAGCAAATCTATGGTGGTGAATGAGAACTGTCTTTTTAGTGTTTGAATATAGCGATTAAGTTTTCAAGCGTGTATGGCCATAACTTATTTAGTAGTATTCTGTTGTTTTATGCCGAGAACTTGATGTACTTTGTTATCTACTTTTGTTCTAGAGTCCTTTTACAAAATTTATGTCTCTTTGTTACAATTATAGTTTTTGGAACTTTAGTTATGACTGTTACGCTGTCGAATTGAGAAAACTATGTACTGTTGCACCGACATAATCACAACATAAGTGGAAACTAGAATGTAAAACACAGTCATATATAGACTATAGAATAATCACAAATTATTACGGTATGTATTTCTGCTGATGACCATCCCTTGTCCTTCGGTCACATTGTTGTCTACGAGGATGAAATGGAGAAAGTTTATTAAAAATATCATATAGTAAAACCTACTATTTGATAGAACCTTAGCACCAGTTATAAATCTTCCGTTGTGAATCATTTTTGCGTTCAAAAGAGCCACATATTTTCTCTTTTTTGGTTTAGGATAAATCTTTGGTCAGTACTCAGTAGCAGATGTTTATTTTGAGTTCTGCAATATGCAAAGACTTTTCTTCATTAATCATCTTTGGAATATTGATAATTTTTTATGTTTATTTATGTTTAGGTAGTTGATCTTCTTAATTATCCTTGTTCGGAACGATTCCACTTATAAATTTTATCTTAAAGAAGAAACAAATCCTTTGTAATTCAAAGCCAACAACGTTCCTAGTCCGAGATTATAATTGTAAAGAGCTTACCATCTGGTTGTGGAAAAATTACTTGTTTGTTACAGCAAATGGTTCCGCCACCTTCATATTAGTACTTTCTTCATTTGTCTCATTCCTTGCTAACATATTCTCTTTCAATTCTCTAAACCCAAATCATCTAACTTTAAATTCTTTGTCGCCGGTACCTCCATTGTTGCCATTGCTGTTGTTGTTGTTGTCTCCATCTCGGCCTTTACATACTGACCTAGATGTGGAAAAAGTTTCTATTGTGTTTCTTCTCTGATCGCAACTTTGGATGTTGTTTCTCTGATAAAATTTATAAGTGGAATCTTATGCAACACATTTTTACACTTTCTCGGCTTATAACCCATCTTAGTTTTAATTAGATTAATGCCGTGAAAATATATTTTTAAGTGTGCCGGTGTGAAATTTTGACTGCCAATTTTTTTACGTATCGGAAAAAATTTATATGGGTGAAGTTAAATGATAGGGCAAAATTGGAGAAACAAAAGTTATTTGTAAGGGTGAAGATATAATTATATGGGGTATGTAGAAGGAAAATATTTCCAATTCTGGGC
Source organism: Trifolium dubium (assembly GCA_951804385.1). Classification (NCBI taxonomy): domain Eukaryota; kingdom Viridiplantae; phylum Streptophyta; class Magnoliopsida; order Fabales; family Fabaceae; genus Trifolium; species Trifolium dubium. The sequence continues at coordinate 21,862,119 of OX638072.1, read as the reverse complement.
TCTTGCATATGAAAATAAATTTGTTGGGAGAGAATCTACCTTGTGTGTCCGACATGTTTATTACGAAGATTAATCATTGTTAAAAGCGGTAGAAACTTCGTAATTATATGGTAACAAAAAAAAAGTTTTGTGGGATGTAAACAAAATTTTATTGGTTATTGATTATGAGGAAAAGAAGATAAAGTAAATTCAATTTGTAATTTTTATTGAGTGGCTTGTGACTAGAATTTCTTGAATTTCTATGCTAAGTTTAGGAGGACAATGCAATATGCATTTTCTTTTTGATCAAGTAATCTAATAGTCATAAATTCCACCATTAATAATATTTTCCTTTCCAAGAAATACTTCTTTGGAATTTAGATTTTCCATTATGCAATCAATTCCAACCATCCTGTGTTCAATAAGATCCGTTATAGTCAAATTCTACTAGAATTCTTGAATCCAAAAGTTTTTTAACTTAAAATTTTTCTTCCCAATAAATTTTACTACTCACTTCTTCCCACCAAAAATGCCTTCCTCTGATTCCAAAGCTCCTCCTGACATCAAAGATAGCATCGCTAAACTCCAAGAATTCCTTGCAGAACACAATCCGAAGAAACAAAATTTTGAGAGTCTCAACAAGCCTTCTTTCGATGAATTCGCTTCATCGATAATGGAGAATCCATTTGCTCATAGATCTACCGTCATATCCCAAACTGTTAACTCTTCTGATATGCAAAAGCTTGAAGAACAAAATAATTCTGTTGCTGATGTTTATGATATTCTAGCACCATATGCTGGATTACGCATTATTTATGCTCCCCGGATGGGCTTAAATTCTTACTGCCCTTCCTCCTTAACGATGGACTACATTGTTCATCAAATCAACTCCAACTTAGTCGGTAATTTTCATTTCAAAATGACTGTTCCTGACTATCATCCTTATATCATTCGCCTTTACTATGGCATTGTTTTCTGGATCCAGTGCGTCCGTGCTGGACATAATGTTGGTGATCGTGACCGAAGCAAACACCAATTCTTGAATCGCTTTCTAGAATATCATCCACATGAAAGTCTCACTATTGCTGGTCCTCTGCTTCCACTGTTCCAAACCCTCTGCTCTTCACAACCTGAGATTTCAACTTACGGGAAAATCTATCCTAAGCTCCCTGAGGTTGTAGGCCCTCCCCTACGAAGCGATTTTATTAAGAATCATCCCTCGGCGTTTCTGCTTCCCAATGTCCCTGGCATTTTCGCATTGCTCGAAAATCTCTGTTTGTTGATTAATGGTGCTAATACTATTACTACCTACCCTAAAAACGGTATGCATATCCCCGTTAAAGCCGATGAACCTCAGGTTGTTGTCTTTGGCCACCACTCTTTCCCAGTCCCTAATGAAAGAACTGATTTAGATAAATGGGCACTTTGCTCATCTGGTCTGCAATATGACTGTGAAGCCGACGCTGGCTTGAACGAAACCTTTGCTGAAAGGTATTCGAAATTTAAGTTTCCTACTACTAAGGCTAATGATGTTCTAACTGAAATTGACGACTATTTGTCAATGCGCTCTACTATGGCTTGGTTTGCCTAAGTAAAGAAAGTTGCTGCTGCCTGTTATTTTGAAGAGTCTGGAACACTTATAGACTGCGCCCCTCACGGGATTGCTGCGACCCAATTGATAGTTCACATCCTTGCGCCTGACACTCTGCCGACTGCTCCTTCCAGGTCTTCTGATCCTGCTGCTCTGTTTCCCTTCTCATTCAAATTGAGCACTTCTGCTCGTAACCTTCCCACCCTTTCTGAAGCGACGGCCGCTATGGCTCAAACTAACATAAGGTTGTTTCCTACACACCCTTATCTCGCTGCATTCGGAGATGATACCACTGATGGTGAATTTTGGGATATTTTACCTCTTGAATTTTCTGATTCTGATTTATCCACCTACCTATCTCTTCAAGACTCGGTTACTAAGATGATGAAGACTAAGAGAACTAATTCCTTTGCGTTTTTGTTGTCTAAATATTTCTAGTTTTGGTTTCGTCGTTTCTTTCTTTTGTTAGGCTTAAAAGAAAAAAACTAAAATTTAAAAGTAAAATCATTTTGTTGTTTATTTTCTATGCCTTGCGTTTTATTTTGTTAGTTGTTTTTATTCTCTTTTTCTATTTACATGGTATGAAGTATACTTGTTTAGGCTAATTTGTTATCAGCTTTAACATAAATGTACAACTTGAAGAAGCAGAAGAAAATGAAGCTTGAGCTAATCTATGGTGTTGAGAACCATGTCATCTCTTATGCTGAAAACTTAATGATCTTTGTTGTGTACTTTTGTTCTGATTAGAGACCATTTACAAAATTTACATGTCTTTAGCCTTTTTTGAGTCTAGCAAGCCTAACCAAGATATACATATGTTCACAATTTCAGAATTTTCCAAATTTTTGACAGTCTCTCCTTTGTTTTTCTTATGCATTCATTCTAATGATCTGATACAAGGCCATAGAGATCAATTTATGTTTACAACGAAACTGAATGTAACAGTGGTGATCGGCGTTGGACTTAGTAGGGAGGACCGTGGTTCGATCCCCCACAACTGCGTTTGGGAATGGACTGAAACCACTTGATGTCATAATTCTCCCCCCGAACTCTTAACTACCATGTCCTTTCTCCTAAGAACCAGAGGATGAAAGCCAAAAAAAAAAAAAACTAAATGTAACAGAGTGTAACAAACTAAAACAGAAAACAATCTGTAACTGTTAAAACTAGCTGCCAAGCTCGCTTAGCCACTAGACAGCTCACTTAGCCAACCTGATTAAAATACACTACTTATAACATTCCCTCCCTTAAACCTAGTTGTCTTGCATTGCACAACTTAGTTTACAAGCACTACTTCTTCAAACAAGAGCTGCTACGTACAAACTCCAAGTCTATCTCTTTGCTTAAATTTCTCAGCGAACTGTGTTAAAATACTTTCAACTATTTTATTAAATCTCTATTGATGTTTGTTTTTTGTTGATTTTTACTTTGGTCATGCTAGTGCGATAAGATTGTGCTACGGTAAGAAAAACTATTATGCCAAAGATTAAAGTTGTATTTTATATCCATTTTATATTTAGATAAATTTTATTGTTACTATATTTTTTTTTGGTATAGTTATTGTTACTATATTTTAATACTCCATAGTTATTGTTTTAATTTAAAAATTTACTATTTATACAAATAGTTTTTGACGATTGCTAAGACCCATGATTTAGTATATAGATGCTATCGATAAAGAATAAAGAAAGTTATATAAAAAAGGGTCATGTTAAATATTCACTCCATAACATAATATATCTTTTTTTTTTGTCGAGATTGGGATATCCACCGCCGAACGCAGTGATTATTCCCTCGCTAGATCGATTGGAGGCACCTCGAATGATGGGATAGATGACCCAAGGATTTAAAGCTGCTCCATATTCAAGGTGAGGATCGAACTCTCGACTCTTGGTTAAGGGAGGATGAGCCCCCATAACATAATATATCTCATTATGAGAAAAAAATTTAAACCAAAATATAAATCGTTTTAAATATTAATGTAGTATCATTTTTTATCTTCTTAAATTACTCTTTTTATTCTAATTTTCCTATATTTTTTGTTCACCTTTCTAATGCCATTATGCTCTTTTTACCAACAAAAATCATTATTCTATTTTCAACTTTATTATTCTTTCATATATATACCAACAAAGAGAGAGAAATGTAAAAGTAATGTTTTGTTAAGGGTAAAAGAGAAAAAACGTGTATAATTTTAACAAGATTCATAAAAGTTATAAAATTCCTTAACATATGTAAAAATGTCGGAACGACATATACTTTAGTAGGGAGTGAGTAATGTTTTATGTTGAAAAAGAGTGTTTATGAGATTTTAAAAAAGTTTAATGTGATGACATCTTGTCATATTAGGTTTTTATTACAAGTTTTCTAGTAATTTAGTTGGTTTATAGGCGGAATTCCTGAAATTTGGAGGTTCTGCACAAAATATTAAAAATGCATCTTAATAAAAAAAATTAAAATTCGAAACGAATATTAATAATCTTTTAAAATGTAAATAACATCAATATATAACATAAAACTAAATCACCTTTATAACTAACATATATCAAATATTCATAATATAATCAATAACAACAAAATATAAAAGAATTTGTTGCAGCAGTGAGACGAAGAACGAGAAGATACACACATATTTATTTGTTTGTGTTTGATGAGGTTGACATGGTGTAAAGAGTAAGAATAACAAACAAGTTCTTCAATAGTCATGTCTTTTGCCAGAGGGAGGCCCATGTAGATAGCACTCAATTCTGCGAGCAAATTGTCAGAAGACCCTTGAATGAAGCCTGAGAAGCCGGCGAGATAGCGGTCGAAGGTGTATCTTATTATCGGCCAAATCCAGATCAAACATGAGAGCCAAGACAACTTCCGTCCATATTTAGAATGGTACAAGAATAGTTATTATTATTGTTCCACCTTATATATCTATCTACTAACTCGTTGTGAAAAATGGGGGAAAAACAATTTCTGACTATTTCAGCCATAGCTTGGATGTTAAAGAAAAGCCGACTTAAGGACCAACTCTCATTGTTTAGACACATCAAATTGTGATGTCACCAAGACTACCAGACAGTGACCAAGAAAGTGAAAGCATGTGCACATGTGGTACCTAACTTGAGCCAATTGTACACATCCATGTTTGAAAAGAAATCTGGATCGTTAAAACCAATATGGTTTCAAAGGTTACGAGAGAACTCACAGTCCCGAATGCAATGAAGGAAAGATTCATCATGAAGGCCACAACGATCATTTCAGGGAGTGGAAGCTTCCATATCCAAGACTAAGAATGTAAATGATTATTAGTTGATATCGGGACCCTCAGGGAGAATAACTAGTTATAGCCACTTTTGGTAGTGTAAGTTCTTTTTTTGTTGTTGGTCAAAATATAGGCATCTTCAATGGAGTCATTGAACTTAAAATTAGTGTTGTTAATAACATCAGAGATTAACAAAGGGAGCAGAGTGTAAAGAACCTGTGTATGGGATTTTCTGTGGAAATCACGACTTTTACTGAGAGCTGCAAATCATGTAAATCAAAATAGGGGACAAGTGATCCAAGACGACCAAGATCAGTGCAAGGGGTGAACCAAAAGGAAGACGATCCAGAACCTGCACGCCAAAAGAAACCATCTTTGAGCATGTCTTTTGCTCGAATAATGGAAGACCAAGTTGAGGAACCACTAGAAGGGTTGTTGGAGAGGAGAAAATTTGGTCCAACGATATATTGCTAGAGAAGAGGTCAACACAAAGCTTACTCGAAGATTGCACCATATCCCATACAAATTTCCCTAATAGAGAGATATTTGCTTTCCTTGCTGGTCGGACACCCAGACCCTCCAGCAGCTTAAGGCGACATATCTTATTCCATCCCACTAAGTGAATACCTTTGTTATTGGAGTCTCTCTCTATATGAAATTGCAGGTGGTCTGATCTATGTTGTCACAGATGCTTTGAGTAAGCCAAGCAATTTGCATGTAAGCAGTATAGAAGCAAGTCGACTTGGTTTGTTTAACAACTTGTTTTTCCAAGAAGCAAGTCGTGATTACATCTTGTCAATAACAAATAAAAATCGCTTCTCTTGGCTCTCCCGTTAAGGAAACGAGCAAAAAAGTCGGTAATAAATCGTAACTAAGAGTTCTTAGCCGCACTGAAGAGGAGGATATCATCTGTAAAAAGGAGGTGGGATAGTCGAGGACCATTGGAAGATATATTGATGGGAGCGAAAAATATTTATCTTTTGTTTTTTTTTTTTTGGTAACATTTTATTTTATTTTTTTAAAACATGGACATAACCATTTCAGATTGAACTAACAACAATAAATTAAGAAATAGTAGTATTATGACTCTTCATTTTATTTTTTGTATCAATATTTTTTTAAAAGATCTACTACCATATAAATATATTGTTTTCAGACAAAAAAATGGAGGGCCGACACCTTGTACCCCGTAAGAACCGGGCATGTTTAGAGATGATTTTAGCATGAATCAAGATATCACTTTTGATTTAAATAAAGAGTCGGTGTATAGTGACATATTTTTTTGTATCGAATTAATGTCAAATGGTTTGGAAACTTATGAGTGTCGTTCGAGGAATGAGATTAAAAGTGGACATTTATTAAGTGGTGTCTGTTTTGATATTTTCCATTAGTGTTTTGCTCATATATGAAACATTTGTTGTATAATTTCCTTTTTATCGGTCTCTATTGGTCTTGTGCAGAGACTAAATTAATTAAAATAATATATTTGCTGTTCAAATGAAAAAAAAACACATCACCAAGAGTTCAAAGAAAAAGCAAACAGAGAAATTATCAAGAAAATCGTTTGAGATGCAGCTGGATAGCACTGACACGATTAATTTGTTATGTTTTTTAGTCTAAAAAAATGTTTGATATGTTTTTTTTAATGTTGTGAATTCATTTATAAAAATCACATCAATAATAAACTTGATGCATGGAGTAATAGATAACAAGCGACCAGTAAAGTAAGATATCCAGTAATAATAAAATAGAAAAAAACGATAAAGAAAACAATATAATTTGTTTACCCAATTTAATCAAATCGACCTACTCTAGGAGAGAGAGCAGTCTCTCCATTTCACTATAACTAGTATGTTAGCCCGTGCCGTGCACGGGATTATTTTCTTTTTAATATTATTTATTAATTCATTTTAAATTATTATTTTAAATTTATTTTAATATTTAATAGTGAATTTGAGATATTTTTTTGGTAAACCAAAGGTATCATTCGCACGCAACTGCAGAGATTAATCCACTCGAGATATATGCAATCCATTTAAGGGGTTGACCTCTTCTAACAAATGTTTCTCCATACGCACCGGCTAGGGATCGAATTCGGGACAAAATGGTTAAGAGACTCAAATATCTACCACTTGTACCACACTATGTTGGTGTGAATTTGAGATATTATATTTTATGAGTTGTTTAAATATATATTGTTGAAGTAAATATATTGTTTTGACAGAAATTTATAATAAATATATTCAGAATCGTATAAATGACATTGAATAAAAATAAAAGTTATATTAAAAAAATATTATTTACAAAGTTTTTTTTTTTGACAAAATATTATTTACGAAGTTAAAAGTTGAATGTTAATAAAACAATTTTTAATATTTAGAAAAATAGGAAGTACTAAAAACATATTTAATATATTAAAATAAAATTTTAGATTGGAAATTGACATTTTAATCTGTATTAAAGAAAAATAATATAATTTAATATTTTGAAATTTCAGTAGTCTTGATTCAATATGGCCTAATTCCTATATATTATACACTAAAGATGCGTTTGTTTTAGATATTTTTGGAAAATATTTTTGTAGTGTATTGTTTTTTTGTTAAAAAATTTTAGCAAATAATTTTTTTTAAAAAGTTTCAAATGAAGTTTTTTTTATAACAGCTTCACATATAGTGATGTTCCTATGTTTATTGTATATTTATTCATCTAAATCCCATCAAACTGCATTTTTTTAAAATACTATGTAAATTAAGATATCTTTTTCCATCGTTGTCTCACTTTGTTTGAACTTTTTGCATGGTAATCCACGTGTAAATTTTAAAAACAAAAAAAAAACAAAGAAAATAGATTTCTTAATATGACAAAACTTTCTCCCCGTAACATAACTCAGGTGGTATGAGCTAAGGGACGTATGGGTTGGAGAGCTCCAGGGATTAATTTCTGGGGGACCAATTTATCTTTTCGATCTACCAAAAAAAATATATCACAAAACTCCTACATTGTGATATATTTTTGGTCCCTATAATTATTCTCATAATTTATCTTTTTATGGTTAAATATGTTTTTGGTCCCTATAAATATACCAAATTTTGGTTTTAGTCCCTCTAAAAATTTTCTTCGACTTTTAGTCCCTATAAAATTTTTCATCTTCTCTTTTAATCCCTCATTTTAAGTAAACTCATAAGTAGAATTCATATTTTTGAATAAAAAATTTGCAGAAAAGTTTTTAAAATTATAATGATCTCTCTAAAAAAAATTAGAATTTTTTAACAATTTAGGAATTAAATATGAATTTTTAAACTTTTTGTGGTTTAAAATTCATATTTAATTTATGTTTGGTTAAAAAATTCCAATTTATTTAGGAAGAGATTATCGTAATATTTTTCACATTTGTGCACAACTTCATTAAAAAAATAGAAAGGCTATATATGAGTTGATTCAAAAATTGGGAATGAAAGTGAAGATGAAAAATTTTATAAGGACTAAAAGTCGAAGAAAAATTTTATAAGGACTAAAACCAAAATTTGATATTGAAGTAGCAAAATTTATCACAAGAAAGGGGGGTTTTAATTGTGATCCTTTAAAATTGAACTCAATTTGTTAGTAATAAAAGTTGTATGATAAATCAAACTTGAATTAAAAGAATTAAGTCAAAACAGAATTAGAGAAAGGTGAGAGAATGTTCTCTGATCAATCTATGGAAGAAGGCAGAGAACGTTCAAAGAATATTCTCACAGAATATTGTTGTATGTGAAAGTGTATTGAATCAAAACTGACTTAGAGAATGTTAAGAGAATGTTCTCTGATCAATCTATGAAAGAAGGCAGAGAACGTTCTTTGAATATTCTCACAGAATATTCAAGTGTGTGCAAGTGTATCAGTTTTGCATAAGTAAAAGGATAAGGAGAAGTATAACACAAAGAGTTTATACTGGTTCACCCTTAATTGGGCTAGTCCAGTTTCCCACACCAAGTGAGGGTTTCCACTATTCTTCTTTTTGATCTTAAACCAAGATCAAAACTTTGTCAAGCTATCACAAGCTTATCTTCCACCTTATCACCAAGGTGATCTCTACCTTTTCTCCTAAGGTAGTTGCTCAACAAATAGTCACGTATTCTTGAGCTAGTTCTTTCTTATTACAAAGAGTTGTTTGGATCTGAAGCTTAACAATAAACCAAACCAGGCTTATAAAGCTTTCTAAGTAACTATAAAAATCTCTCTAAAAATAACTCAAATGAATTGCTGATCCAAGTATGCAATTGTGAAGATTGGAGTGAAAGAGATCAAAAAGAGTTTGTGAGATTCTTGTGCTTGAAAGACAAGTATTATATGATCAGTGGTGCTTCAAACTCTTGCTTTGCTCCTGCTGTATTCCATGCTATTTATAGATGTTTGGAGAGCCTTTGGAGTCTTGGAGAATGTGTAGAAAAATCAGAGAACAATGAACTAGCCGTTACTCACAGACTTGGAGTAAGCTGGAGAATGTTCTGAGAATGTTCTCCAAGAGGAGCGTCTTGATGAGCTGGCATTGTACTTTCTTTGCTTGATGAACAAGTGTTACCGTTGTACTTGAAATGTGCTGTCATATGAGAACAATGCTTCAGGGAGAATGATGAAAGAACATTCTCACAGAACTGTGTTGAGAAGCTTCATGGAATAGTGGGAGAATGATGTGGGGACAGCTTTCTATGCAAGCAACCAGCTGTGATCTGATCAAGGTATGTTGGAAAAGTACTTTGCAAGTACAACCTTGATAGATAATAGAGTATAGCCTTTGTTGGAGAAACGACTTCTACTTTCTTGGAGAAAGATCATTAAATAATCCTTTGCAAGTACATAACAACTCAGAGTGAAAGAGTTGTTGTCTTCTCCTCATTGGTCTATGTTCTTCTCTTCCATATTGACTTCAGATATTAATTAAATATGCCTTGAGGTCAAAGAACATTCTTTGCACATGCTCCATGTGATATGGCTTAAGAAGGAAAGTCCCATAAGATATTAATCACTTTGACTTGCCATAATGGAGTATGTTGCTGTAGAGATCTTGTGCAATATTCTCATGAAAAGTGTTCCTTTGTCTTGTTCATTTATCACCTAAAATAAATAGGTGCTTTGGCATTGAAGAACAAACACGCTGGAGCCAGAGAATGATGAGAGAATGATGACTAACTTTCTTGTATCATTCTCCAGAGCTGATATTAATTTATTTGCTTTGCACAATGAAACCTATCTTTTTAATATCACTCAAAAGCACTTGTTAGATAACATAATGACCAAAATTATACTTAAAATATAATTAAGATGTTTGTTATCTTTAAAACATCAAATTGGGATTTTGACTCAACAGATATATTTATAGGGATCAAAAATATATTTAACCCAAAAAAATATCTAATAAAATATCTTAGAGATGCTTTAATTGAATGACACATAAGCAAATTTTCTTGAGAATGCATGAGAGAGCTCCGTGGAACTATCGCAATGTATATAATAGAGATAGAGATAAGAACCTCTCCCACAAAATAAGGACAAAAAATCATGATAGGAAATATTTGAGGGACCATAACCTGCTGAAAATTGTTTTAGGGACTAAAAATGAAATTTTGTATATTTATAGGGACTGTAAAGGTATTTATTCCCAAAAAAAAATCTAAAAAAAACAATGCTAAGAATGCAACTGAATTACGCTAAAAAAAGTATCTAAAAAAGATATAAAAAAAATCTTATAGAAGCTCTAATTGAATGACACATAAGCAAATTTTCTTGAGAATGCATCAGAAAGCTCCGTGGAACTATCGTAATGTATATAATAATAGAGATAAGAACCTCTCCCACAAAATAAGGACAAAAAATCATGATAGGAAATATTTGAGAGACCATAACCTGCTGAAAATTGTTTTAGGGACTAAAAATGAAATTTTGTATATTTATAGGGACTGCAAAGGTATTTATTCCCAAAAAAAAAATCTAAAAAAAAATATGCTAAGAATGCAACTGAATTACACGAAAATAAATATCTAAAAAAAATATAAAAAAAAAATTTAGAGAAGCTCTAATTGAATGACACATAAGCAAATTTTCTTGAAAATGCATCAGAAAGCTCTGTGGAACTATCGTAATGTATATAAATAAATAAATAAATAAATAATAAATAATAATAGAGATACGTTGAGTCACTTTAAAAAAAATATAAGAAATATATATCACTTAAAACAAATCTTTGATCTCACTTTATTTGAAATATATCTACTTTTAAAAACCAAACAAAATCTTTTTTTATTTTTCAAATATATTCGGTTTAAAAATAAACATAATATTTGTACTTGATTTTCAAGTCAATCTTTACATATAAGATACCTAAGGCCTTGTTTGGTTGGAGAGAAATTGAAACACAGAAATCAATGCATGTATTTGGACTATTAAATGGTCTAAATACATGCGTTGGTTTTCGTGTTTCAATTTCTCTCATTTCTGTTTTCTCTCCAACCAAACAAGCCCTAAATGTCAAATGATTACTACTAAAAAGGAGGAGTTTTTTTTTTGGTATGGACTAAAAAGGAGGAGTTGATTGTTATCCAAAATAAAAATAAAGAGTTTGTTTCATTAAAGAAAGAAACAATTTATTTTATGGGAGATGCTACGGTACAATTGATAAATCATCATGTACCGATACAATAAAATATATTGACCAATGGTTACTTGATATGTTGGATAATATTTTACATGTGACAAAAATTAACTTTTAAAATATAATATAAAAAGGATGATGTGGACAAAAGGTAGCTTCTTATTGGTTAAATTTTCTATTGTACCGTACATTATGTTTTAACAAGAGTACCATAGAATTTCCCTTATATATATATATATATATATATATATATATACTAGTATAATTGACCCGTGCAATGCACGGGTTAATATTTAAATTTATAGTATATGTTATTAATTTTTTTTTAAAATTTAAGTTAATTAATATAATTTTTGTAAAATAATTTTATTTTTCCAATTATTTGTGAAATTAATTTTATATTTCTATTATTTAAATATAAAAATAATATATATTTAAGAATTTTAAAGAGATAAAATAGGGTGGAGAGTGATCTCCCGTTCCCCGTTTTGAACAATATCATGTTTCATTTCTAGTCTCTATTGAAATTACAAAAAAGATAGGTCGTGTATTAATATATGAATATAAATATTGATCATCGTTTAAATTATAAAATCAAAAAACATTCGTATTAATATGAGTGTAAATATAAGTCATAATATTTTTATTTTTTTTGACAAAATATAAGTCATAGTATAAAAAATAGGTTTTCCGTATTAATATGTGTATAAATATTTAAGTTCTAATAAAAAAAGTTTTTCGTCTCATATTAAAACATTCGTAGAAAAAAATATAATTCTGTAAAAATTACAAAAAAAAAACACGATGAGATACTATTTTTGTTTAATGCAGTGAACACCCCGACTGTCCAAGCCGTCTGCAAATTACAAATAACTTCCTGACAGTCTATACCGTCGTAACCATCCATCAACTATATTAATATTTATTCGTAATGACTTCCCGACGGCCTAAACCGTCATCAAGATTAATTAATTCTGACACACTTTTATCGACGGAAATTACATGTTGTCGACGGTCAGGACCGTCAGAAAGTATAAACATCCCGACGGCTAAGGCTTTCAGGATAATAATTTCAGTGGACGATAATTTCCCGACCGCTAAAGCCGCTGGTATGTATTTTTCATTTATTTTTAAATATTCTCATAATTTGTTGACGGTTTTTTTCATTTTTTGACGGCCTGAACCTTCAAAATATTTCCTGAGAGCCTAAACCTTCAACCCCTCTTTCTCAGTTTGGTTGGAAAATGAAGGTTTTCTTGTAGTGAAAAAAAGGCACTTGTATTAATATATTAATATAAATATTGATCCCGTGTAAATTAAAAAAAAATACAGGTATATTAATATAAGTGTAAATATTTTTCATAAGCAATAAAATAAAATATCATAAAATTGTCTGAAAAATAATCATAAATATATAATTTTAGTTGTTGGTGGAAATCGAACCGTGTGGTATTGAGCAACTTTAAATTTATGAGATAGCTATCCCACCTTTTGATGTGCCTCCAATCTGGCGAGGGATTAGTCACTGCGTTCGGCGGTGGTTACTCAGGTCTCAACAAAAAAAAAATTAAACAGTGTATCTCATACTAAATTTTGTTCGTGAGAGAGACATAGATGACACACATAAATTTTTGTTCATTATAGATTGTCCCGTGAAATTTTGTTCATGAGAGAGACATCCGTAAATATATATTATAGAGATAGAGATTTTTTGACTAATTATAGAGATAGAGATAGAGATTATAGAAATTAGTAACTTTTTAAAAATGATGGTTAGTAACAATTAAGTAAAAAAGTACATCATAAAAAAGATTTTTGTTGTGGGTGGGAATTGAACCATGTTCCTTTTGCTACAACTCCTAATTAAACCTACATAGTATAAGTAAAAATGTATATTATAAAAATAGATTGTTTGTCGTTGGTGAGAATCGAACCATGTTACTTTTACTAAAGCTCTTAACTAAATCTAAGTAAAATAATATAAAAATTAGAAAAGTGTTGTTGGAGGGAATCGAAGGGAGTATATTTAGCTTGTCTAATTGCTTAAAACATAAAGCCTTGAAATCCTGCCACATAGACAAATGAAGACTTGGTTGCTTGCCACATTGGATGATGATCGGGAGAGAGACATCCGTAATTATATTATACTAGTATAACTAACTCGTACAAATGTACGGGTTAAAATTCAAAATTATATTAATATATATAATTAATGTTAAAGTAGATTAGTTTAAATATTAATTTTTGTAATTTAATTTAATTTTTTATATCTTATTTTTAATTAATGAATTTTTTGTCATATAATTTATGTTTTTCTAATTACTTATGAAATTGATTTAATTTTTGTGATATTTTTTCTCCCATCGCCGTAGCAATTTAAAAAAATATAGGACCTTGTTTTGATATGTGAATATAAAGTCTCATTTTTTAAATAAAAAAATAAGCTCTTGCATTAATATATGATTATTAATATTGATCCCGTGTAAATTATAAAGACATGCACTAATATTAATATAAGTGTAAATATAAGTAATGATAAAAATTACAAAAAATGGATTTATTCTATTAATATAGGAATAAAAATATGTTCTTAATAAAATACAAATAAAACATAAATAATAAGTATGATTTATATTTGATACAACTTAGTAATAAAAAAAATGATCGATAGAAATGAGTTAAGTTTTGCATGTAAATAAAAGTTAAAAATTAAATTAATAAAATATACTTTTATTTGAGAAATTATGAATTTTTTATCATAATAATATTTATGTAATAGTATATATTAATTCATACAACTTTATTTTTTAAAAATAGATACATATAATTGTTTGGGTACTTATATTTATATAATAGTATTTCAACATTTGAATCAATTAATTTTTTTATGATATATCATTAGTTATGATGATTAAAAAAAAATTATGGAAACGTTATTAAGAAAAAATTTCTTTAAAAGTATTAATCTTAAAAAATTATTGTTATTGTTAGAAATTGGCTTGATTTACTTATCTTTATCCAAAAAATTTGTTTGTTTTTGTCTATAAGTGACTATTAATCTTAGTTATATAGAATGTATTTCAAAAGTATCTTTTAAAAAATGTCTCATAATTAAAAATGTGTCATGAGTGAAAATCAAAAAATGATACATTAAGGAATTCTAAAAAATAAAATAAAATAAATTGTAGCATAATTAAAAAAGTGTCATGAGCGGGAATCGAAGAGTGGTACATCAAGGAACTCTAAACAGTAAAATAAAATGTTTCATAATTGAAAAAATGTCTTGAGTGGGAATCGAAGAGTGATACATTAAGGAAGAATTTGTTTGTTAAGTAGATAGTCTCATAGTTTGCCACATAGGTATATGGGTACTTGATAGCTTGCCACATAGGATTACGATCAGGAGAGAGACATCCGTAAATATATTATATAGAGATAGAGATAGGGCAAATATTATGAGAATGAGATATTGATATGAGAATGAATATTAATGATTAGATTATGATGAGGGAGTATGATTAGATTTACCATGAGCCTTTTTTGTTTTCTTATTGAAAAAAACATTAATTAATAGATTAGGATTAAATTCTTTTTTATTTTATTTTTTTGTAACCAAAAGAAAAAAAAATTAGGATTGAGAAATACGATTGAATTGAATCAATTTGACGATGGAGTTCTGTGTAACGGCGTAAATTGATTCAATTCAATCGTATTTCTCAATCCTAATTTTTTTTTTTTTTTTGGTTTCAAAAAATTAAAGTAAAAAAGAATTTAATCCTAATCTATTAATTAATATTTTTTTTAATAATAAAACAAAAAAGGTTCATGGTAAATCTAATCATACTTCCTCATCGTAATCTAATGATTAATATTCATTCTCGTATTCTCATACTAATCGCCCTCTATATATATACTAGTATAACTGACTCGTGCAATGCACGGGATAATAATCAAAATTATAATATATATTATTAACGTTAAAGTAAATTAGTTGAGATATTAGTTATTTTAATTTAATATTAATCAATAATGAATTTTTTGTCAAGTAATATTTATTTTTTCAATTACTTGGAAAATTGATTTTATATTTTTATTATTTAAATATGAAAAAGAATATATATATATATATATATATATATATATATATATATATATATATATATATATATATATATATATATTTAGCAATTTTAAAGAAATAATATAGGGTGCATAGTGATCTCCCGCTCCCCCGTTTCGAACAATATGGTATTTCGTTTCTAGTCCCCGTGAATTTACAAAAAAGATAGGATCGTGTATTAATATATGAGTATAAATATTGGTCCTCGCGTAAATTATAAAATTAAAAGGCACTCTTATTAATATGACTGTAAATATAAGTCATAGTAAAAAAATAGCGTTCCCCTATTAATATATCTATAAATATTTAAATTCCTATATAAAAAAGTCTTTCGTCTTGTATTAATAAATTTCGTATTAAAACATTCGTAGAAATATAATTCCGTAAAAATTACAAAAAAAAACCGTACATGAGTATAAATATAGCTTCTGTAGAAATTAAAAAAAAAAAACTATCCCCATATTAATATATGGGTAAAAATATAGACTCTCATAGAAATATATGTTCTCTTAAAATTACAAAAAAAATGTCTTTAATTCCCGTGTAATATGAATATATATAAATATAAATCTCATGTATATATAGCCACTTGTATTAATATATATAAATATTGATCCTGTGTAAATTAAAATAAAAAATACAGTCATATATATTAATATAAGTATTAATATTTTTCATAAAAAATAAAATAAAATATCATAAAATTGCATCAAAAAATATTATAAAAATATAGTCTTAGTTGTTAGTGGAAATCAAACCGTGTACTTCATACTAAATTTTATTCGTGACAGAGACATAGATGATACATATAAACTTTAATTCATTGGAGATTGTCACGTGCAATTTTGTTCATGAGAGAGAGACATTAATAAATATATACTATAGAGATTAGTAACTTTTTAAAAATTATGGTTAGTAACAATTAAGTAAAAAAATACATCGTAAAAATAATTATTTTCATGTTCCTCTTGCTAAAACTCATAATTAAATATATGTAGTATAAGTAAAAAAAAAATATATCGTAAAAATAGATTTTTTGTTGTTGGTGGGAATTGAATCATGTTACTCTTGCTAAAGCTTTTAACTAAATCTAAGTAAAAAAATAGATTTTTTTGTTGTTGGTGGGATTTGAACCATGTTACTTTTGTTAAAGCTTTTACCTAAATCTAAGTAAAAAAATAGATTTTTTGTTGTTGGTGAGATTTGAACCATGTTCCTCTTGCTAAAGCTCCTAACTAAATTTATGTAGTATAAAATAAGGAGGAGATGACACGTAGGATTATGTTAATTGAGAGAATGCCATGTAGGAAAAAAATCAGGAGAGAGACATCCTTAAATATATTATATAAAGATAAAGATAAAGATTATATAAAGATTATATAAAGATATATATACACACACATACGCAATGTGCAACGCTTAAAGAGGAGGGAAATTTATAAGGATTACGGAAAGAACTGCAATTCAGAGAGAGAGAGAGCCACTGAAGAACTTTACTGATCAGTACTTTGAGCGTACAATATCTAAAACTCTATTGCAATGTTTATTTATTTATAGTCATGAGTGTTTAATTTATGCAATTGAAATTTATGTTTATTCATTAATTAATTATATTGTTGTGTTTGATGCTTTCATAAGTTGATGGAGTTGTGAATTGATTCTGAGAGATATTTCACTACTAGCGTTATGAATTAATGATTGCTAAATAATTACTTTTTAGATTTTGAATTACTTAGGGTACGAGTTTGGTTTGACTTTAGATAGAATTGATGTTGATAGAATTGATTTTGGTAGAATTAATTTTATTAGAATTGAGTTTAGTAGAATTGATTTATGTTTGAATACATTCAACTAAAAGTGAGTTGAACATTAAATTTCAGTGTAAAAATCAATTCTAAACCAGAAGCTACAATTTTTAGCTTCAAACAGATTTAATTCTGGAGGCAGAATCAATTCTACTTTACAGTAACCAAACATGTCAGAATTAATTTTACCGGCCAGAATCAATTCTAACCCCTCAAGTAGTGAAACCAAACATACACTTAATATGACTTATAATTTACTAGCGTTTATTTATGTTTATGATTGCCTAAGAGAGTAGGGACTAGGGAGTTTTATTACAAAAATTACGTGATTTTGAGCCAAGAGATTGGTTTTGCTAGATTGTCGTGAACATATAAATTCAATTTTGACGATATTTTAGATTTTTGTAATGACTCGTCATACAATAAGTCAATAACCAAACTTTTCTTTTGACTCATCATCCATTGTTGCTATTTGTTTTAGTCTCTGGGTGATCTGCAAGTTCTATACCATGGCATCTAGCACTACAGTTGATAAAGTTAGCTTGAGAGTTATAGTGGACAAAGAAAGGAACAAAGTTTTGTATGCTGAGGCTGGGAATGATTTTGTCGACGCTCTGTTCAGCTTCTTGACATTGCCTCTAGGAACTATTGCAAGTCTGGTGGCTAAGGAGTCGAATATTGAAGCAGTTAAATTTGGCAGTATTAGCTCACTTTATCAAAGTGTATCAGATCTTGATGAACAACATCTATGGTCACATAATTGCAAGGAGATGCTACTCAAGCCAAGAAACTCAATGAAATGTCATATTCGGAAGCTCAAACTGAACATCGATGAAACACCTACAAAGCTTTTCTTTTGTGAGGATAACTCTTGTAGGAGATGTGTTAGTATTTTTAGGAATCAGAAATGTCATTGTGGAAAGCTTTTGAAAATAGATGTTACTACAAGTCGTGACAACGGCTTTGTTAAGGAAAGTGCTACTTTTATAATACAAGATGATCTTTATGTGATGCCTAATGATCTTGGAACAAGTCTTTGTTTGCTTCAGAAGCAAGGAATCAACGACATTGCAGATATAGAGAAAAGGACCATACTTATCGGCAAGAAGGAGGCATGTTTTCTCAGTTTCTATAATCTTTTATATCATTTGATGCAATATTTGTTTAAATGATACAAAATATGTGATGCCTAACTTTGTTTGTGTATGTAGGTAGTTGATATTCTCAAGTTGTCCTTGCACTCGAAGACACCTCTGACAGACTTTGTGTTAAAGAAGAAACAAATCCTTTGTAATTCAAATCCAAATTTCCAGCCCGAGATTAAGATTGGAAAGGGTTTGCGTTCATCTGATTCTGATGTGGATAAGAAGATGGTTGTGAAAGTTCTAAGAAGAATATCAAATAGAATGATTTTGTTTGCTACTGCAGAGGAAGATTTTGCAGACTTTCTTTTTAGTTTTCTCACCTTTCCCTTGGGAGCAGTGTTGCAAATGTTAGAAGGAATTTCTTCTGTAAGTTGCATTGATAGTTTATATAGGAGCATGAAAGAGTTGAGTCCAGAGAGATGTTTAAGGTCACTGAAACTCAAAGACAAACTAGCTAAGCCTAGCACTTTTTCAAAATTTGAACTTAGGAGCCAAATATTTCCAATTAAAACAAATACTGTCAATTACAATGGTCAACCGATGGTTTGTATTGATCCAAAATCCCCGGTTTCTGGAGGATATGCAAAATGTCCATTATCGATTATGGTGACAGAAGACTTGGTCGTTACTCCAATGTCATCTATTGATTGTATTTCATATCTAGAAAGGTTGAAGATCCCTCTTAATGATGTGGAGGAAATGGTTGTTAGCATTGGTTTGAAAGAGGTAAAGAGAGTTTGTGAGACTTTGTTTGGCAGTTTCTTTCATTTCAGTAATATTTCTTACAATATCTGATTGCATATATATATGGTGCAGGGTCTCAGCATTCTAAAAGCTTCATTGACTTCAACATCTGTTTTGACGAATGGTCTCAACCAGTACATAGGTTAGTACATTATTCGACGAAAACATTTGAATTATAGCATTATATTGTAGATTAGTTGGACTCTTGTAGATTGAAATTTAAGTTATGCTTCCTTTAAAATATTATGATTGTGCCAATTGTATCTTTTCATTAATCATCAATACTATTTTTTCTAGCATGAAAAACATCCGACATTATTCAACTAAACATAACTTCGTGAGTCATGATATATGATATTAAAGCTTATTGTGGGGACCTAGGTGTTTGTCTTCCCTACCTACTGTGGTTTATAGGCATTTTTTTTTCATAGATACTCCTGCATGTATAAATATGTATAAGAAAATATCATTTATAAAGTCATACCTGTATTAGAATCCTGAAAATTCGATACAAAGAATTGTGTGCTCCCCAAATGTATTATGTTATTTTGTCTTGTATTCTGCCATTTTAAGCATAAAATGTTTTAACTCTGTTTAGTCAAATATATATATGATAACGGAATAATGAGCTGATATCTGATGATAGTACGATAAAAGGGGGAAATTATATATAGTTTTTATTTTCCAAGATATTAAAAATCAAGGTGACAAGTTTCTCGTTACTTCCTCAGTCTCACATTAGGTATTCCATTTGGATTTTTTACTATGTTTAAGGAAATGATTAATTTTGTTGATTTCAATAAAATAAATGAATTTGTTTATAAAAATGCTTTTATTAATGATAGTTAGTGGAGTAATTTGATAAGTTGAAATATAGTAAATAAAGATAGTTTATTGGAAAAAAAATATATAATGAATATTTTTTTTATTCTCTAAAGGGACAAATAATTTGAGAAAGAGAAAAAACTCAGAAAGGACACCTATTTGTTGGAGTTTAGCATGGATATTGCAAGGAAGTAGTGCTGCTCAGGCAGAAAATGAAGAAGCCAAAGATAAACCCATCAACTCGAAGATGTCAAAGGTAGAATAAAATGAAGCTTGAGCTGATGCTGATCTATGATGTGATATTTTTTGGGTCATCTAATACAGTTTTTTAAGTCATTTGAATGGTTATATTTTATATTGTATTCTGTCATTTTAAGCATAAAATGCTTTAACTCTGTTTAAGTCAAGTATTTATAAATTATATGATATAAACCATGTGCTTAGATAATTAGATTTTATTCTAGAATGTTAGTTTACTTATAGATGAAGATTTAAGAAATGTTTAAGGGGGAGTTTGTCCCTCTATTGTCATGTCTCAGTATAGTGCCTCAGCAGTGGTGGTAGAATTTTGTGCCGATAACGTATTATGAAATTAATCAAAACTAGAGTAACAATAAAGATGTAAAGGAAAGAAAGAGGAGATAGAATAATCTGTATTTACTATTAGGATTAGAGTTACATTACACGGATACATAGTAGCTATATATAGACAAATTTAATGGGCCATAAATCTATATGGACATTTTGGATTTACTTATTTACGCCTCTTGGAAGTGGGTGGTAACAAAATAGTCGTGTATGTTGTACGAATGTAGACCCGTTAGATTGTATTCTTATATAGTTAAACTGTGTGGTCGGGTATAGTTCTTATTGTATAGGGAGGGTTGAGTACTTACTGTACTTATTCTGTGTGTGCGGATTGGTACATCTTGTACTTTCTCCTCTCGTTTTTATTGATAAAACCTTCTTGCTGTTCAAAAAAAAAAATCCATTAATATTCATAACAAATTGAAAATTATAGAAATTTGTTGATTTTTTATTGTTGATGGATCTCTGCGGGAACTGGGAGATACGCGGGGATGAGGATGAATGAAGAAATCTCTCCAAAAATTGAAAGAGATTGATTATTATACATAAGGATCATCTATGCACAATACAATAAGAAGAAATTACACTCACCTCCCCTCACGTTTCCTTAAATGACATAGACACCCCCTCTAGTTTTAAAATAGACACAAACGTCCCTTAAGTTTTATTACCTCCGGTCTTAAATATAAGAGAAACATTTAGTAATAAAATTAAGATTTTGATCCTATTAAAAGATGGAATTTTATATTATTACTATTATTATTATTATTATTATTATTATTATTATTATTATGTATATGTATGACAAATATATGTTATATCTACTTTGATACTTAAGTTTTAGTATAGTTTCAAACTATTCTTTAATAGAAAGAGTAATTTGACATTGATTATATAACCGTAACTATATCAATTCAAACTCTTTAGGTTTTTTTTCAATGCAAAGAAAAATTCTAATGAATTTAGTTTACAATATGGACTATATACATTAGATTCTCAATGAACCTAAGAAATAATTTTCTTATATTTACAACCGGATGAAGTATCATATAAATAAAAACCTCCCTTCTATTTTAACTATAAATAAAAACCTCTCTCTTCTATTTTAACACCTGTTACCTTTTTTGTTAACACTTCGTTAACATACAATTATACAAACACGCCTCAAGTTGAAGTACTCATCCTCTTTGACCATCCAAGTGATTTTACTATCAATGATATACAATGTTTAAATTTTTTTTCTTTCCTGTATTACAAATTCCATACAAGGTGAAACTTGAATATGATGAGATGAGAAATGCTATGGTCACACTATTTAACACACTCCTCTAACACACTCAAATTAAAATTAGCCACATCATCCCAACATATTTATTGATATATATGTCTGACTAAATTCATTTAAGTTGTTGTTTTAAAGTCAAGTGTGTTGTTGTAGTGTATTTATAAGCGGGGTTAGGATTATTATAGTTATTGTTCCTGAAATGTTATTGAAAAAAATAAAAAAATGGGAGACAAATAAATTTAAGATATTAAGTCAAGAATATTTCATGCCTTTAAAAAAAAAAAAAGGTCAAGAATATTTCAGTCGTTATATTAGTCACTAAGTGATGATATATAGAAACCAAATTAGAGACTAATAAATTAGGGACAAGAATATCCGTCGCAAACCTGTTTTTCATAATAGAACAAATAAAACAAAAATTAATCAAATAGTATCACTATTATTTTTACACCAAAAGAATTTCTCCCAATGTTTTTCCCTCCACTCACTAATTTTCACTTCCCTCCCAAGTCCCAACACGTCTCCTTATTTTTTTCCCAAAAATCAATTTCCTCTTCCAACTTGAATCCTAAATCCTATCAATTTCCTCAAATCACTGCTTCACTAAACTCTAAATTCAATCAATTTTCTCTTCCTCATTTAACTCTAAATCCATGACTCTTTGAACCGTGTTGCTGAAGGTTTTAAATCGTGCGTCTCTTATCTCTCTCTCTCTCTCGGTTTTAAATTGTCGAAACCCAACTATGTTGCCGAGGTTTTTCGATTCAAGGCTCCTCAATTCAAACCCAAGATTCCTCGATTCAAATTAGTTACAACAAAGCTCTCAGTTTTAAATCGTTGAAATCTATCGCAAAACCATTGTAACAAACTTCTAACCACTAAGTTACATGACCAAAAAAAAAGTTGTAACAAACTTTATTTAAAATAAAAACAAACTTTATTCACAATAGTTTTTTAGATAGATTTAGTGACTGAAATATTTCGATTACTTTGAGACCATATTTCAAGATCTCAGGTCAAAAACATTTTAGTCGCTATATTGGTCACTAAGTGATGATAGAGACCAAATTAGAGACTAATAAATTAGTGACAAGAATATCCGTTGCAAACTTGTTTTTCATAATAGAAAAAAAAATTAGTGCCCGTTTGTTATAGCTTTTTTTAGAAAATAATCATTTATTTTTAAAAAATAATCACTTTTAAAAAAATAACATCTGTTTGTTATAGCTTTTAAAATAATCAGAATCTGAAAATAATCTAAAAAATGCTAAAAATCTGAAGCTGATATTAGTAGCTTATTTTTATTGATTTTTTTTAGAGGAAAGAGAAAACTTGTGTCAAAAAAATTCGGACAAAACTATCCTTAAATTTATTCTAATATTTCAAAAATATCTTGTTTAAAATTTATAGGATTAGTTTGTTATTTTTAGAAGATAAGATTTAGAAATTTCTTTTATTTGTAACTATATGTATACAGTCATATGACCATAACAAAAAACAAGATCTTGAGTATTTTTTATATATTTATTTTATACGATATATTTCATTTGGATAATTATACTTTATGGTAATTTTGTGATACAAAATCACTTTTATATGGTTGTATCCAAACAAGTTAAAGATTATTTTTTTATAAAAAGTAATTTTTATAATGGTAATTAAACACAAAATAGATTCTGCTTTTTCGTAAAATATCTACAAAATAATCTCTAAATTATTTAATGTTAAAATCACTTATTTTTTAATCTGTGGCAAACGGAGCCTTAATCAAATGTTATTACTATTATTTTTACACAAAAAAGTTTCTCCCAATTTTTTTCCCTTCACTCACCCCAGCCCACTCACTAATTTTCACTTCCCTCCCAAGTCCCAACACGTCTTCTTTTTTTTCCCAAAAATCAATTTCCTCTTCCAACTTGAACCCTAAATCCAATCAATTTCCTCAAATCACTGCTTCACTAAACCCTAAATTCAATCAATTTCCTCTTCCTCATTGAACTCTAAATCCATGACTCTTTGAACTGTGTTGCTGAAGGTTTTAAAACATGTCGTAACCCAACTCTGTTGCCAATAATTTAAACCCAAGGCTCCTCGATTCAAATCAGTTACAACAAAGCTCTCGGTTTTAGATCCTCGAAATTTGTCGCAAAACCGTTATAACAAACTTCTAACCACTAGGCTACATGACCACAAAAAAAGTTGTAACAAACTTTATTTAAAATTAAAAAAATAAACTTATTTTTAGAACAAAAACAAATAAACTTTTTTTTTACTCAAAATAAAAATATTCATTCATTCAAATTTGCAAAGTAAATCAATCGAAATCATAACATATTCAATTTCGCTAAAAACTAAAAAGGATGAATCTGCGAACATACTCACAGCATCCGAGTTAATAGCATAATACGGCCTAATTACAAAGCCTACAATTGATATGACAAACTTCAGATGTCCGAAATGGTCATGCTTCCGGATCCTGAACGTTGAAAGCACAAAAGTCATTGAATCTGCTTGAATTTAGATAGAGCGAATCTGCAAATTTGAACAAACAAACACCGTACAAAGACGGGAAATCAAAACACCGTACAATGACGGGAAATCAAAACAAACACCGTACAAAGACGGAAAATCAAATTAAACAACTCTGCAACACTAGACAAAGAAATTAAGAAGAAGAAAACTCAACCAAAACTTAAAAATATGTGAAAAATAAAATATAATTTAAATTGTCAAAACGACAAATAAAAATAAATAATTTTTTTTTAAACGACAAATTAAAAAAAACTGATGGAGTCTTTTTATCACGGTGTTGAATAAGCATGTTTTATTTGTAAAAAAACAACAACAAAATATTACTACCTCTGTTCCTTTTTACTTGTCGTTTTAGAAAAAAATATTTGTTCCTTTTTACTTGTCGTTTTAGCAATTTAGGTTATATTTTGCCTATTATATCCTCCTTCTTATTTTATTTTATTGACTAAATTTTGTATAATTGTTTTTGTTGAAACAATAAAATCTTTTTTATTGTATACAAATTTTGTTTGTTTTTAAATAAAGTTTGTTACAATTTTTTTGAAAATAGATAATGTTTGTGAAAAAGAAGGAATTTATTGGTGGATTAAAAATATGATATATTTAAAAAAAGGGCATAATAGGAAAATAAGGTGCAAAAATATACCCCTCCTATTTTTTTTTTTTTTTTTTTGTAACATATGTTATTTTTTAAACATGGACAAAACTATTTTAGATTGAATCAACAACAATAAATTAAGAAATATTAAAAAAATTAGGTTTTCTACTCAAGATTTTTTTTTTGGTTATATATATCCATTATAATTTAATCCTTATAAAGTGTTAAAAAATATCAAATAATTAGATGTATTAAAAATAACTATATGTATTAAATTTAATTGAATTGGAGAATAGAAACATATTTTTCTATAATAGAATAGGCACCTATTAGTTGGGATGTGTGTTGTCTGCCTAAAATTGATGGGGGGCTTGGTATCAAAAAAGCTCAGCACATGAGTGAAGCATTTCTCATGAAGATGCTTTGGAACCTGATTAAAAACCTAGATGAACTTTGGTGTAGAGTCATTCATAGTAAGTATAGGCGTAATAAAGACCATATTGCGGGTATTAGTGTGCAACCTTACGATTCTCCTCTTTGGAAAGCCTTGGCAGGTATTTGGGATGATTTTCAACGACATGTGGTGTGGCAAATTGGGGATGGTCACAGTACTAATTTTTGGCTGGATAAGTGGTCTCCTAATGAAGGAACATTGATAACAATAACCAATCAGACCTACATTGATATTACTCTTTCAGTTAGGGATACTTTGACTCATTCTGGAGATTAGGACCTTGATTTTCTTAAGAACAACTTACCAGCTGATAATGTTAGTCGAGTTCTTGCCCTTCCTCCTCCTACAGATACAGATGGCCCTGATACAATTGGGTGGAGGGGAACCAATACCCATCAGTTCACTATTCATGCAACTCAGGTATGGCTTCATATTGTTCCTTCTGACTTTATAACTAATTTCTTTTCTTTTGATTGAAGGGATTGGTTTTTCCAAAACCTCAACAGAAAAGGGTCTGGCAGAAACACCTATAGATGGAAGACCACTTTTATGACGACGTGTTGGTATTTGTGGAAGTGGAGGAATAAAACTATATTTGAAGCTGATTTTCGAAGGCCTAACCACCCAACTTTATTGATCCAAAGATTTGTCAAAGATATTGAAGACTGCACTATGCAGTCTCTTCATAAAGGTCGTCAGTTGAAGAATATTGTATACATTGGATGGAAGCGACTTCAAGATAATTGGATCAAGCTCAACAGTGACGGTGCATGCAAGGATATGGGAGATATTGCTGGATGTAGTGGTCTTTTTCGTGACTCCGACAGTAGATGGATTAAGGGATATACTAAAAAGATTGGAGCTTTTGATGCCTTACATGCTGAGATGTGGGGTTTGTATTTGGGTCTAGACATGGCTTGGAGGGAACACTTTTATCATCTGCTAGTGGAAAGTGACTCAAAAATCTTAATCGACATGATTTCCGACAATTACAAGTTTAATGGGAGTATCCCTACTTTAGTTCACCGTATCCGGAAGCTACTAAAGCGGAGTTGGCATGTTCAAATCAATCATAATTGGTGCGAAGGAAATAGGAGTGCCGATTGGCTTGCAAACTATAACATATCTTTGGATCATTTTAATATGTTTGTTTTGGAGTCTCCTCCTAGTGAGCTTCAAAAGATCCTTTTCGATGATATTTTCGGGGCTTGCATGCCTAGGAACGTCTGAGTAACTTAGCTTTTTGTTTCTTTTTTGGGCTTTTGCCCTCTTTTTGCACCAAAAAAAAAAGAATAGGCACCTATTTACTTGTATTTAAAAAATTATAACATATGTATTTTAATTATAAATATAATAAATTAAAATCATTAGTTTTTTTAACGGCAGAAACATGAATTATTATAAGTAAAAAGTAAGAAACCCAAGGGGTGTGGTTGAGCGGCATGGGTCTCATCCTCCCTTAACCAAGGGTCGAGGGTTCGATCCTCACCTTGGGTATGGAGCAACTTTAAATGCTTGGGCCAGCTATCCCACCCTTCGAGGTGCCTCCAATCTAGCGAGGGATTAGTCACTGCGTTCAGCTGTGGATACCCCGGTCTCGACCAAAAATAAGTAAAAAGTAAGAGTCGAATAATTTAAATCTTACTAAAAAGAAATAAAGCAAACAACAACTTAAATATAAAGTCCATACAAAATAAAAATCAAAAATCAAATTTTTTCTTAGATAAATCAAAACTTGTGAGAAAGCTATTGACAAAATAAAAATCTTGTGAGAAAGCTTTGTTTTCTACAAAAAAATTTAAAAATAATACAAGAATATTCATTATATTGAATGCTAAATAAATATATTTACAAATTAACAACTTAACCTAGTCGGTGATTGTTTCCTCTTTTATGGAGAGGTCATGAGTCCGAAATCTAATGATGACAATTTTGTTTATTTTAATTATTTAAATTCTTTGTTCAAAATCTTACATATTCAATAAAAAAACTTCGCCCAAAAAAAATTAATAAAAAAAACTAATTTCCAAAAAAAAATGCATCAAACCGGTCGGTTCGGAAAATCGGCCGGTTCATGCCGATTTTATTGGTTCTCTTGCATGTCCGATCCAATTACCTGACTGGACCAGTTGACCTCCAGTTCGCCGGTCCAACCGGTTCGATCTGCCGGTCCGGTTTTTAAAACACTGGTAGAATGGAACAAAGTACAATTTAAAAGTCATATCTCAACTAGTAAAAAATGCGAAAATTTCTAGGCCGGACATTCATGACCTGGGTTCGAATCTCGATCACTCCACTTGTGTGTGGGAGTTTATTGATGGCTTTGTCATGTCGTCTATGTACTAAAAAAAATAGAATGGAACAAAGTACAAGAGCTACTCCTTCTAGTGTTTTAAAAATCGGACCAGCCGGTCGAACCGGTTCGACTGGTGAATTGAAGGACAACTGGCCCGGTCTGACTATTGGATCGAACATGCATATAAACCGGAGAAAATTGGCACGAACCGGGCTAAACTGGTAAACCAGACGGTTTCATCAAACTAGCCGTTTTTTTTTTTGAATTTTTTTTTGTTGGCTCAGCTTAAATTTTTTTATTGAAGCACGCATTTTTTTTATCTTATTAATGATGATTTTTTAGAACAAAAAAATTAAATGCTTAAAAAATATAGAAAATGTCATCATTTGATTTTGATCCCTTGACCTCGCAATAAAAGAAGATACGTTAAATGATTGTGCTAAATTGTTATTTTGTGAACATATTTACTTTCTATTCAATTTTGTTTTTTTTTTTTGACAAACTTTCTCACAAGTTTTGATTTACTATTTTTTTTTTTTGGTATAGAAGCTAATAAAAAGAAAAAAGAAAACTAAAAAGAAAAACTAAGCACGAGGGAAGAAAGTTCTCATTGCGTCATTCCTAAGAAGTTCACTAAGGCCTTCTGGGGGAGATGAATGAGTCACGAGGTCGGCATCTGATGATGCTCCAAGTTTAGCGAAAAAATCTGCACATTGATTTCCTTCTCTTAGTGTGTGATGGAGAGTGTCATTGGTTTGAGAAAGCAACTCCTTGATATCCTGGATCAACGTAGCATAAATATGATACTTAACTTGTGGGCTTTTGATGAGGTTAACACAGAGTAAAGAGTCAGAGTAGCAGACAAATTCATTAATATTCCTGTCTTTGGCCAGCAAGAGGCCCCTAAGAATAGCAGTCAGCTCCGCGAGCAAAATGTCAGATGATCCTTGAATGAAGCCTGAGAAGCCTGCAAGATAGTGACCGAAGGTGTTTCTAATGATGCCGCCAAATCCAGCTCGAACAAGAGTACCGAGGCAACTTCCGTCCACGTTTAGAATGGTACAAGAATAATTATTATTGTTCCACCTGATATGTCTATCTACTAACTCGTCGTTAGAAGTGGGAGAGAAGCAACTTCTAAAAGTTTCGACCATAGCTCGAATGTTGAAGGAGAGTCGACTTAAGGGCCAAGTCTCATTGTTCAAACACATCAAATTTCGGTGTCTCCAAGACCACCAAACGACGACCGAGAAAGTGAGAGCGTGTGCACTTGTGGTATTCTGCTTCAGCCAGTCATACGCATCCATGTTTGAGAAGAAATCCGGATTATTGAAACCAAAGTGATTCCAAAGGCAATGGGAGTGCTCGCAGTCCCGAATGCAATGAAGAAAAGTTTCATCTTGAAGGCCACATCGAGTGCAGATGGCTGAAGGACTCATCTTGCGGTGGTTGAGTAAAGAGAGGGTTGGCGTAGAGTTGTGACAAGTCAACCAAAAGAAGAATTTGATCTTTTCGGGGAGGTGAAGCTTCCATATCCAAGACCAAGTGTGTAGAGGGTTATCGGACGGTACCGGTTCCCTCCGAGAGAGTAGCCAATTATAGCCACTTTGTGTAGTGTAAGTGCCATTTTTGTTGTCAGCTCAAATGAAGGCGTCTTCGATAGAGTCGTTGAACCTGAGGTTGGTGTTGTCAATGACTTCAGAAATCAACGGAGGGAGCTGGGTGTAGAGACAACGAGTATGCGGGTTTCCTGTAGAGAGCACATTTTTTACCGAAAGTTCCTTATCATGTATATCCACATAGGGGACAAGAGAACTAAGACGACCGAAATCGGTCCAAGGAGTGAACCAAAAGGAGGAGGATCCCGAACCTGCACGCCACGAAAATCCGTCTTTGAGGACATTTTTTGCTCTAATAATAGAAGACCAAGTTGGTGAGCCACTAGGGGGGTTATTGGAGGGGAGGAAATTTTGTCCTTCTACAGTATATTTGCTAGAGAGGAGGTCAACCCAAATTTTACTCGAAGATTGCATCATATCCCAGACCAGTTTTCCCAATAGTGAGATATTTGCATCCCGAGCTGGTCGGACACCCAAACCACCAAGTTGTTTAGGACGGGATATTTTATTCCATCCCACTAAGTGGATACCTTTGTTGTTGGAGTCCCTCCAAATAAAATTGCGAGTGGTCTGATCTATGCTGTCACAGATTCTTTGAGGGAGCCAAGCAATTTGCATATAGTAGGAGGGGATTGAAGTGAGGACAGAAGAAGCTAGCGTCAAGCGACCTGGTTTGTTTAGCAGCTTGTTTTTCCAAGAAGCAAGTCGTGACTGCATCTTGTCGATAATGAAATGAAAATCGCTTCTTTTGGCTCTCCCTTTGAGGATTGGGAAGCCTAAATACTTTTCTAAGGATGTGGTGCTCCGGATACTAGTGATAGACGTAAGTTTGTTGATCTTAGTCTGAGGGATACCTGCGGAGTAAAAGGCTCGAGATTTTGACAAGTTGATCTTCAGACCTCAAGCGCGACCGAAACGGGTAAGAAGATCAGTAATGACTCGTAGTTGAGAGTTTTTGGCAGTGGTGAAGAGGAGAACATCATCTGCAAATAGGAGGTGGGATAATCGGGGTCCATTGACAGAGATATGGATGGGGGCCCAGGTGCCCTGATGGACCGCATTGTTAATGGCGATAGACAACTTTTCCATACATAGTATGAATAAATAAGGGGATAAAGGATCTCCTTGTCTGAGACCATGTGAAGGCTTGAAGGGGGGCATTTTGTTGCCGTTCCATAGCAATGAAAAATTAGAGGAGGTAACACAATGCATGATAAGCTTAGTTGTTATGTCTGGAAAGCCAAAGTCGTGGAGGCATGATTTAAGAAAATCCCAATTAACATTATCAAAGGTCTTTACAAGGTCGAGTTTGAATGCTACATAACCTTTCTTCTTTTTAGTCTTCCTCATAAAGTGGATGATTTCTTGCAAAACAATCGCATTATCAGAAGTGCCTCTACCTGGCAGGAAGCTGCTTTGATAAGGTCCAATAATAGAATCCAGAATCGGCCTGAGGCGGAGAACCAAGACTTTTGTAATAATTTTATAAACAATGTTGCATAGACTAATAGGTCTGAATTCTTTGAAGGTGGTGGGTGGATCAATTTTAGGGATGAGAGATATCAAGGTTTCAGAAATGACAGGATCAAAATAACCTGTATGAAAGGTTGTTCTGACCAGATGGAAGATGTCGTCTCCCACAATGTGCCAATATTGTTTGAAGAAAATGCATTGAAAATCGTCTGGGCCTAGGGCCTTATAAGGCTTCATGGTTTTAAGGGCTGCAAATACCTCATCTTTAGTGACCGGTCTAAGTAAAGAATTTTTCCCATCTTCATCTATGGTTGGGTGTAAGCCATTATAGAAAGAGGGGTCGTGGTTGGGCTGATTACCGCCAAAGAAATTCTTATAATACAGTTGCGCCTCGTTTTGAAGAACAGAGCTGTCAGATGACCATGTACCGTTGGGAAGTTGGAGTCTATGAACACGGTTTCGCTTCCTTCTTATGACTGTTTGAGTGTGGAAAAAAGAGCTATTTTTGTCACCGAATTTGACCCATTTTTCTCTAGATTTTTGGTACCAATGCATCTCTTCTTGAAAAAGGATATGGTTGTATTCCTGTTGAAGGTCGCGCTCAAGAAGGGTATGGCGGGAGGAGTCAACTTTTTCTAAACAATTTTGAACCCCTTTGAGTCTGCTCTCGATGTGTCGTTTGCGTTTGAATATGTTTCCGAAAACCTCTTGATTGAAAGTGATAGATTCTTGTCGAACATTGTTTAATGCAGTGGTAGGATTGTGGTTGGAGGATGTCCAAGCTCTTTCGACCAAAGCAGAGTAGTCTGTATGATCAATCCAGGCGGCTTCAAAACGAAAGGGTCTTGGTTCTTTGGCAATGGGAAGACCACCAAAACGAAGGAGTAAAGGATTGTGATCAGAGTGAAGTCTGCAGATAACTTCGATAAAAGCCTCGGGAAAAGCCAAACACCATTCTGAATTTGCTAAACCTCTGTCAAGTTTCTTAGAGAGGATGCGGAGGCCATTGTGATTTCGGTGCCAAGTAAAACGTCCTCCATTTGTTGTGAGGTCTAGAAGATTACATTGGTCCATGAAGTTAGCAAAGATGGCAGCTCTGGTATGTTGAAAGATACCCCCGCGTTGGTCGCTAGGGAGGAGAGTCTCGTTAAAGTCACCAATAAGCATCCAAGGGCCAACAATAGTGAGACTGAGGTCTATTAGGTAGTTCCAAAAGTTGGTACGCAGTGTCGGGTTTGGGCTGGCGTACACGCAAGTACATGTAGTGGAGGCATTGCCATGGGTTAACGTGAAAGTAATGGAGTACGGATTAGTGCTCATGACAGTAGTAGTAATAGGAGAGTTAGAATTTCTTAGGAGCCAAATACCTCCAGAGTGGCCATTGGCTTCAATAACGTGAGTCAGTGTGTATCCGTTGTTTGTCCAAAAGGAAGACAATTTGGAGTAAGGAACATGAGTTTCTAGAACAACAAGGAAAGTTGGATGATACTTTTTAATAATTTCCCTCAAATGTCGCTTTGAATTATTATTATTAGCCCCTCTGATATTCCAAGAGAGGATTGAGATATCATTGAGAGCTTCCATAACAAAACAAGCAAAGAGGAGGACAAAGGAAAAGACTGGCCTAAGTGACCATGTTTTCTTCATTATGATCACGGTGAACATGGCTTTCTTCACAAATTTCAAGGTCATTCTTGTTTCCATTAGTGTGGATATCATGAGGAGAGATATTAGTGTTAAGGGGATCATTTGTATGTTGTACGACGGCCACTTGGTCAAAGTTCGGGTTCATGAATGTAGCTGATTTTTGGTGGAAAGAGTATAGGTTCTTTGAATCAAACACAAGGTGTGGGGTTTCTTTTGTTTGAAGTGGGGTAGATAGAACAGGTTTGTTAGAAGTATTGAGGGTTTTTGTTGTCGGGTTGATAGGAAGGCGAGAAGTAGGTGTCACATGGTTGTTATCATCGTCGTCACGACGGCGGCGTTTTGGGTGAGCATTACCTTTGTTGGGGCGTGCTATGTTTGTAGCATGTGGTCTAGGTGGTAGCTTTTGAGTAGCAGCGCTGTAATTTGGTTGGTCGTTCAGATTGGACAGAGCATTAAATTTGTTACTTTTGTCATTGGTGACAGTTTTTGAGCCTGACAAGGTAGGTTTATTAGGTTGTTTCTTGCGCCTAGTAACTAGGATCCAATCACCATGTAATTTCTTACCTTCCTCGTTGTTGATATTGCTCTCATTTTCTGTTACCTTTGGACCTGCTTCGTTAGCAACATTCCCTTGTGGTTGACTAGAGTTTGAGTGTCTGGCTGGTGGAGTGTCTTGAGACTGGGCGGAATTGTGATGTTGCTGCACATTATTTGTCCTTTCAGGCACGAAGTTGGCAAGAGGACAATTTCTACTTAGATGGCCATAACAACCACAATTAGTGCATATTAGATGGAGACCTTCATATTGAACATTGTACCAATGTCCATTCACCCAAATTTTTCCCACCACAGGCTTAGTAAGGTCTACTTCGACGCAGACTCTTGCAAACCTACCTCTTTCAACTTTTAGAGTATTGATGTCCATCTTTATAGGTCGACCGATAGCTGAGGCCATGGCCATGAGGAAGCTTTCATCATAATAAACTAAGTTTAAGCCAGGGAATCTAACCCAGACAATTGTACGTTCCACTTTTGCATTCGGTGAGGCGAACTCTGGGGACCAATGAGAGACAGCAAGACAGTGGTCAAAGATTAACCATGGGCCACCGGTGGTGACTTTTTCTTTGTCAGCAGCATTGTCGAACTTCACCATGTAAAAACCATTGTCATTGTCCATGATTTCGAAGCCGCCGTGTCACTTCCATACTTTTTGGAGGCGTTCTTTCATGGTAATGTAGTTGAGATTCTTTCCCAATAGCTTGACAACAATAGCATCGTTCCGTGGTGTGCATAATTCTTCAAATACTTTTGGTTCAATGTAGATTTTAGGAAGAAGGCGATTGCCATCCTCAAGTTCTATGCGAACAAGTTTATTTTTGATCATATCCACTTTTTCTCGTGGAGGGATGTTTTGCGGTGAGCCTAACAATTTGTCACGGAATGATGGTGTAGGGGATGAGGGTTTTTAGGGGTCTGGAGGTTTGTGGGACGGTTGAGTGTGGGGTTCACCGTTTGCCGAAAACACAAAAGAAGGGTTCATTGTAGACCACTGTGTGTTATCAAAACACAACAAATCAAATTGGAACGATAGATCAAAACACAGTAATCAAAACACAACACAGTAGATTAAATTTGTTTGGAATTTGATTTCAAAGCACAGTTGGGGAATAATTATAGTGCAGAACGATATCAGTATCAGAGAAATCAATTTCAAAGCCAATAGATTGGGACGGTTGGGAAATCAAATCGATGGGGAAGTCCCAATAGCTAATCGATTTCAGTAGCAGACTGTTTGCAAACGATTGCAAAGCCAATCGATTCCGGATCGGTCGACTTCAATAGTGCAATCGCAAGACAGATTTGGGACACGGTTTGTAATCGATCTCAGAGGCTGGAACGGACGATGGCGAGAACGTAGCGAAGGCGGTGGCTGGACGGAGCAGAGAGGGCGGACGGTGAGGATGCGTGAGGAGCTGGCTTGATTTACTATTTAAGAAGCAAATTTATTTTTATTTTTATTTTTATGGACTTTAGATTTAAATTGTTATTTGCTTAATTTTTGTTTTGAGTAAGATATAAATTATTGCTTGCCTAATGTTATTTAATTGTTCAACTCTTACTTTTTCCTTATAATAATTAATGTTTTTGTTCAAAAAAATTAATAATTCTAATTTATTATATTTATAATTAAAATACATACGTTATAATTTTTTAAATAAAAATAAATAGGAGCTTATTATAAAAATAATATGTTTCTATTCTCTGTTTTTTAAGAGACTGAGTAATTTGGTTCGATCCGATTCGACCGGTTTAGTTATTATATAATTTTATTATAGATACCGGTTTGATCTGGTTTGATCCGGTTTAGTTATGCGGTTCGATCAGTTACTCGGTGGTTCGACCAGTGAATTAGTGAACCGGTACCTTATCGGTTCGATGACCAGTCCAATTTTTAAAACATTGACTCCATCCACAAAAGAGGATAAGTATATGCAGCACTCTATTCAAATATCTGAAACAGGCGGGCAAAACATGAACCAAAGAAGGAAGTTAGTGTATAGTGGCATCTCTTTTGAGTCGGGTTGATGTCTTCTAGGTGATATGAAAGTTAAGTTAAGAAGTGTCTTTTTAAGAATAAAATGAAGAATAAAATTAGAAGTTGACTTCTATTATATGACACCTTTGTTTTGTAATTCTTTTTATCGATCTATGTTCGTCTTGTATAGAGATTTGAATAATAACAATAATATATTTGCTGTTAAAAAAAAACATCGCCAAGAGTTCAAAAATAAAGCACAATAGAGAAATTATCAAAAAAAAAGAACATGTGATATGCAGCTGGATATCACTGGCATGATTCTACTACCTCCATTCATTTTACTTGTCGTTTTAGAAAAAAATATATGTTCATTTCTACTTGTCATTTTGGCAATTTAGGTTATATTTTTACTATTATACCCTACTTCATATTTTATTTTATTGACTAAGATTTATTTATTTTTTTGTTGAAACAATATAATCTTTTTATTGTATACAAATTTTGTTTGTTTTTAATAAAGTTTGTTACAACTTTGTTGGAAATAGATAATGTTTGTGAAAAAGTAAAAATTTATTGGTGGATTAAAAATATGATAGTCTCTTAGATAGCAAGAGTATCTATACTTTCCGACCGGATCAATCCACGAACTCGACTACGTTTAACTCTACTAACAAGACCTCTAACATTGAAAGAGCACATAATCATTGATTAACTTGGCTTTGCTCCCAAATCAACTTCTCACCGCAATCCCTCTCTTTAAATTTCAACAACCGACTTACCGTCTCTTCACCAGCACCATTGAAATTCATCCCTAGATCCTCCTGAATATCTATAATATGATGGGCTTGAGCAAGAAGACGATCTCCACTCCCACCCCCAGATATCGGGGATTCGAATCGTATATGAGTGGAACCGCGCGTTAGATGCATAACCCCTGATCCACGTTGTTCTCTCCCTGGTTGAACCAAAACCGAGTTGGCTGGAGCTCTTGCTTCAATTGCTTCACCTGCCACGGGCAACACAATTGCAATCTCAAACTCATTTGGAGTTTCCACATGATTTCCAATTTCTGAGCACCCACCTATCTCTCCAGCTCTTGACTGGATATTTTGAATTGGATCAGACTCTAGAGATATTATTTGATCGACCTTCTTCCCTCTTAGCTTAGAGACTTTTTTCTTTCTCATTAAAGCCCCTTGATTATTGATATGGGCATGAAAATTTTGTGCAACCTGAACAGGGCGACACAGATTTAATCTGTTGTTGATAAACTGTGTTAGGTGGTTCGGATACCTTAACAGGATCTGTTACCGCCTCTTGATCAATATGGCCAGATACATGCCTTCCATCCTTGTTGTTTCCAACAAAGAGTTGGGCCTCACCTCCCCACTTGGCCCACCAACTAAAACATTTTTTTTTTTGTTCTAAAAATAAATGAATCAGGATCACGTGATGAATTTAAAGACTCCAATCCCAAACTACCATTACCTTCGTTGACCCTCTTTACCCCCACACCCACAGGGCCCACAGAGCTAACAACATCTTCTCTATACATAGGCTTGACCCTAGAACTACTTTTTCCTGTATTCTTTCCCAAACGGAACGACGTAACATCGCAACCATGTA
The DNA here is from genome assembly GCA_951804385.1 of Trifolium dubium. Classification (NCBI taxonomy): domain Eukaryota; kingdom Viridiplantae; phylum Streptophyta; class Magnoliopsida; order Fabales; family Fabaceae; genus Trifolium; species Trifolium dubium. The sequence goes on along the minus strand of OX638072.1, from coordinate 21,825,372 downwards.
ACACGTTGAGAGGGTATTAGCTTAGGAGACCAAGCTTCAAACCTAGTAAATCAAGAGCTCCACCAACCCATTGAACCCATCAGATCTTCAACGCCGCCAGGATCAGAGCTTGACAAGAGGACTTTCGAATGACCTATAAGAGCGACCTTGATAGAATGAAAGCCCTCCAACATAAGATTTTGTTGAAACGTTTTGTAGGAGCGTGACTCTGCCAGGAAACCGATGAAAGCTCCTTTCAACTTGGCGACCATATCATCTTCCGCCTCCACCTCCCAAACCACCTTATGTAGCACGTTTGTTTTGTTGTTGCTCCTGTCAGTGATATCCCCCACCGTAACCTGCTTATATGGTATACTTACCACCTCCTTATACGACCGTTCTGTTCTCTTATTGCCTTACTAGACTCCACAGCACCCCAGCAAGCTCCCTGGTCCTCCTCTCACGCCCAAACCATGGGAGATTCACCCTCAGCTTGTACGTACCTAGCCAAATACCATCAAGTTGCGCAAGCATCTTATCCGCCTCCTTAACATCACGGAACTTTGCAAAGCCAAAACGATTCCCTTGTTTGTCTAGCTTTTTGGGGATGTAAACCTCACCTACACAGCCGTAACGAGCAAACTTCTCCCACAGCTCCGATATGGTGACGTCCTCCGGGAAATTTTTGAAGAAGAAGGAGGTGGTTTCATGATCAAGCTTGTGCTCATAACCCCTAGCTTTTCTCCCTCCAAAACCCACACTCTCTCTCTCTCTACTTTCTCTCTCATGACTTTCCAGAAAAGCTTTGTACTCCTATCTCTAAGGGATGGTTGTTATTTATTTTTTTTGGTAATAAGGGATGGTTGTTATTATGGCAAAGTGTAAGTTTAGGGGAGTACAATAAAAATAAAAAACAATACATTCTAATATGTAGGGGGCATGGCAGAGCTAGACCCCAAAAAGATTATTTAAAACAAAAAAAAGATTGAAGGAAACAAACAATGAGTACTAAAAAGGAGGAGTTAGTTGTAAACTTGTAACTAAAAAAAAAACAGGATAGAGTTCGTTTCATTAGATAACAATCCCTGTATAAGTATATATATATATATATACATAGACAATGAGCAACAATTAAAGAGCAGGGGAATTTTATAAGGATTACGGCAAGAGTTGTAATCAGTGAATAACTTTACTTTGGAAATAAGGTTGAAGAATTCTACTCATCTATTTTACTTTGAATGTATAATATCTAAAATTCTATTGTAATGGTTATTATAGTCATAAGTTTCTAAACTTCTATAGATTAGGAATATAGATTAGGAATTGTGATGAACCTCCTTTTGGATGATCTCAACTTATATATGTTTAATTCTTTATTCATTAATTCTTGTGTATAATACATTCATGAGTTCACATTAGTTGTGAATTGATTCTAAGAGATATTTCACCACTAGCCAGAAGATTTATAATTTGATTTAGAGTTAAGGGGACTCGAATAATTCCTAATGTTTCTCGTTATTATAAAGGTTAAACAATTATCTCTTAAAAACCCTTTTGAAACGAGTTCAAAGGATCATGTATAGCCATGTTGTGTTGCTTAGGTCTAGGGATGTTGTTTTTCGAATATTTAGTTTTGTCATACATAAAGGTTGGGCGGCCCAGCTTGTTGCCCAACTATCATGTATAATTATCTTAATATATATTATATACTACTTAAAATAAATAAAATTTAAAAAAATGAATTTGTTTGACTCAAAAAAATAAATCGAAAATATAATTGCTTCGTAGATAGTTAATTACAATCTCTGAGAAGATGAATTTATTATTATTACTTGACCAATTTTTATTTATATATTGGGATATGGAATATGAAAAATGAAATGCAACAAAATCATACTGGTACTATTATTTGCTTAGCTTTTTTAATGATTCATCATACAATAACCAAACTATTCATTTGGCTTGCTAGCTATATACAGACTTCTTCTGCAATTCTATAACATGGCATCTAGCACTGCAACTGAATCAGATGATAATGTTAGCTTGAGAGTTATAGTGGACAAAGAAAGGAGCAAAGTTGTGTATGCTGAAGCTGGGAAGGATTTTGTTGATGTTCTTTTTAGCTTCTTAACGTTGCCTTTAGGTACTATTGCTAGACTTGTGGCTAAGGACTCGAATATTGAAGCAGCGAGATTCGGCAGCATTAGCTCACTGTATCAAAGTGTATCAGATCTTGATGAAGAATATCTATGGTCACATAATTGCAAGGAAATGCTACTCGAGCCAAGAAACTCATTGATATGTCATTTTCAAAAGCTCCAACTGAACATCGATGACACCCCTGCAGAGTTTTTCATGTGTGAGGATATGCTATGTAGGAGATGTGTGAGTCTTTTTATGAATCAGAAATGCTATTGTGGCAAGCTTTTGAAAACAAAAAGTAATTATAAGATTTATAAGAATGGCTTTGTAAAGGAAAGAGCTACTTTTATAATACAAGATGATCTTCATGTGATGCCTAATGATCTTGGAACAAGCTTTTGTTTGCTTCAGAAGCAAGGAATCAATAACATTGCAGATCTTGAGAAAAGCACAATACTTATCGGCAAGAAGGAGGCATGTTAATTTTCTCTGTTTCTATAACTTTTTGGAATTTGTGTAATCAATCTTTAAAAATTATATCTTCTGTATCATTTGATGCAATATTTGTTTAAATGATACAAAATATGTGATGCCTAACTTTGTTTGTGTATGTAGGTAGTTGATATTCTCAAGTTGTCCTTGCTCTCGAAGACACCTCTGACAGACTTTGTATTAAAGAAGAAAATCCTTTCTAATTCAAATCCAAATTTCCAGCCCGAGATTAAGGTTGGAATAGGTTTGCAATCATCTGATCCTGATGTGGGTAAGAATATGGTTGTGAAAATTCTAAGAAGAAAATCAGATAGAAAGATTTTGTTTGCTACTGCAGAGGAAGATTTTGCAGATTTTCTTTTTAGTTTTCTCACCTTTCCCTTGGGAGCAGTGTTGCAAATGTTAGAAGGATTTTCTTCTATAGGTTGCATTGATAGTTTATATAGGAGCATGAAAGAGTTGAGTACAGAGAGATGTTTAAGTTCCGATGATCTCAAAGACAAACTAGCTACGCCTACAATTTTTTCAAAAATTGAACTTACGAGCCAAATATTTCCTATTAAAACAAGTACTGTCGCTAATAACAAAGGTCAATCGTTGGATTTTATTGATCCAAAATCCCCTGAATCTGGAGGATATGCAAATAGTCCATTATCGATTATGGTGACAGACGATTTGGTTGTTACTCCAATTTCATCTATTGATTCTATTTCATATCTAGAACGATTGAAGGTCCCCCTTAATGATGTTGAGGAAACGGTTGTTAGCATTGGTTTGAAGGAGGTAAAGGGTGTTTGCGAGACTTTGTTTTGGCGCTGCCTTTCATTTCAGTAATATTTCATACAATATCTGATTGCATAAATATGGTGCAGGGTCTCAGCATTCTGAATGCTTCATTGGCCTCAACATCTGCTTTGACGAATGGCCTCAACCAGTACATAGGTGAGTACAATATTCAACCAAACATTGAAATTATGACATTGTAGAGTAGTTGGACTCTCTTGATTAAATTGTAGGTTATGCGTCCTTTAAATTATTCTTATTGTGGCAATTGTTTCTTTTCATTAATCATCAATATTATTTCTTCTAGCACGAAAAGCATGCCACATTGTTCAACCTTACGGCAAACACAGCATGCCTCCTCATTTAACGGAGTAATTTGATAAATTAAAATGCAATAATTAAGTGTAGTTTGTTGCAAAAAGAGTGATAAATGTTGTTTTGATTCTCTATATAGGGACAAATGATTTGAGACAGAGAAAAAACTCAAAACAAACACCTATTATGAGACAGAAGGATTATCAATTTTGTATTAGTACTATTATGAGAAAGAGTTTATGTGCATGGACATTGCCATTTGCCAGGAAGTAGAGCTGCTCAGGAAGAAAATGAAGAAGCCGTAGATAAGCCCTTCATGAAGTGAAAGGTAGAAGAAAATGAAGCTTCAGCTCATCGGTGTAGATATACCATATCATCTTTTTTTTTGTGTTATTTAATAATGTTTCTTAAGTCATTTGAATGGTCATATTTTAAGCACAAAATGCTTTAAACTTTGTTAATTCAAGTATTTATATGTTAAACTATGTGCTCAGATGATTAGATGTTATTGTTGAGAGTGTTAGTTTACTTATTGATGAAGATTTAAGAAAATGTTTAAAGGGATCGAGTTTGTTATTCTATTGTCATGTCCTTAGTATAGTGTTTCTTTTTGTTTTCCTTTTTAGCTATGTTTTCAAAAAATATTCATGTATTTTTTTCTGAAAACATACAATTTGTCATTTCAGTTATATAATTATGGTCATTATCTTAGGAGACTAAAGATATAATTGGTTGATAAATGTTCCAATGTCTCAATATGCAGAAAGGAAAACAAAACAAAAGCTTAGATTAAACGAAACTTAAGATAGATAGCAACTCAACTTAGCAAATTGAGCATTACACATACATTCAAATTGGTACCAAAATAAAATCTCTATTTATTTAAACTAAGAGATTCATTTTCAACTTAGATAGGTCTCTTTTTCACTTGCATTTTGAAAGAGGTGCACCACACAAACACTTGTTATGAAGATAAGAATACTGATCAAACCTATCCTGCAATCTTCCACTCCCACCATGTGGTATCTCACCACACAATTGGTTATAACTCACATTAAAATTCTGGAAATTTTCCACTATCGTCAATGTCACCGGAAGCTTCCCATAAATCTTATTATGACTAATATCCAGTGTTTGCAAACTCTTTGTGGGAAAATCTACTTTTGAAAAATCAAACGAAAACAGGTTCCTCGAAATATCAATTATTTGTGTCCTTTTGTTTTTCCCGAAAAGGAAAGAAGCATCGCCTACAAATTTGTTCCTGGCCAAATCTATCCTATCAGTATCTAGTTGTCCCAGCGAAGCTGGAATAGGCCCAGAAAGCTGGTTGCGGGCCAGAACAAGATCTGGCCCGGGCTTTTTAAAAGAACCGAAGGATTCTGGAATTGAGCCTGTGAGCTTGTTTCCGTCCAAGCGTAAGGACTGGATTTTAGGCAATTGTGAAAGTGAGCTTGGTATTGTGCCAGTGAGGTTGTTACCAGAAAGGTGGAGAAATATGAGGTTCTTAAGTTGGCCCAAGAAAGCCGGCACTGGGCCTGAAACATTGGTATGTTGGATATAAAGATATTTGAGATTTTTTAGTTTCGCGATTGTGGGCTGAATTGGGCCTGTGAGATAAGGTAGCGTGTCGAAATTGAGAGATTCGAGGTAAGGGAGGTCACCTATTGAAGGAGGGATTTGTCCTGAGAACTTGGTTAATAAACCCCTATCAAAAATAGAGATGGAGTTGACACGGTTTGTTATTTCATCACATTGGATGGCATTCCAACCACAACAAGGTTCTTTTGGGTCCCATGAGGATAGAAGGTAAGGGTTGTTGAAGTCTTTTTTGATTTGGAGTAACACTTTCTTATCTTGTGGGTGACATTTATATCCTTCAATTGGTGGAAGTGGAGATACAGATCCAAATCCAATTGGGGAGAGGGAGAGTAACAAGAGGGAGAGTAGGGTGAGAGCTATTGTAGCTCTACAAAACATTGTTGCTATTTTTGGTTTTTTGACAATGTTGAATGGTTTAAGTGTGTTATGGTATTGATATTTTTATAGAGTTTAATTAGAAACATTTTACACGTGACTTGTTACGGAAACTGATATTCCGCCGCATATTTTAACGCAGTTTTCACATTGTTTTACATCACAACTGTCCGATCTCAAATTTACGGTTGAGATTATTTTATGTAATTTTAATACTGAGTTGATTTGGACCGTCTGATTAATAATCAAACGGCCAATATAATATTTAAAACAGTGTAAAAACTTTGTTGAAATCTACTGCACCAAATCTGCATCCTACTTGTTACTGTAGTTGCTATGCTGGATGAAAATAAAGTGTAAGGACGAGGGTCAAGGGATAAGATTTTTGCTGACATAAAAGATAAGGGAAATATGAAATGGAATGATTGTATTTGTGTGATGTATTTTTGTGAATGTAATATGGTATAATTGAATTCTCAACTTTAAGGTCCGTTTAGTTCGAAGGAAAGAAAGTAAGAAGGAAAGAAAACACGGAAACCAATACATATATTTGGACTATTTTATAATTCAAATACATCCCTCGAATTCCGTGTTTTTCTTCCTTCCAACCAAACGAACCCTTAGTCTACACAAAGTATTATGCTCTCTCCAACTTATTTCTAACTTAGTTCATAATGTTAAAATAAATTAAATTAATATGTTAGTACCTACAATTAAGTGTTAGAAAGATGTTTGATACTAATTATGTCATCTAGAGTAATGCTGTTTAGACAACAAATTAAAAATAAATTTATCATTTAATACTTTTATACAATTTCAATATATATTTGAAAAATACATGCAAAAAATATTTGACAATTTTTTTAATGTTTAATATCATTTTTTTTTTATGAAATGTGTGTAAGTGTAGAAAATAAAAATTATAAGAGAAACAATGAAAAATATTTGATGTTATATAATATACTCTCTCGGTACGATGATATTATAATATACATCGTTTTGGAAAAAAAAATTTGTACTAAAATATAAGTTATTTTACAATAACAACGTAGAATTATTATTAATCTTCCTAAAATAACTTTTTTTTATTCTCTTTTTCCTCCATTTTTTATTCATCTTTCTCATGTCATTATACTCTTTTTACTTATAAAAGTCACTATTCTCATTACAACTTTATGTTTACAAGTAAATATTAGATTTCCTTGTATATGGCATTAATTATCAAACTCCTTCTCTACAACTTTCATTGTAAATGTGTATATTTTTGCCAAAGATAAAAGAAAAAAAACAAGTATAATTTTCACGAAAATCACAAAAATTATAATTTTATGATATGCTTAAAAATGTTAGGATAACATATATTTTGATACGTAGTCAGCAATACATCATTAACAAAGTCTTATTTTATTTTGAAACGGCTAAAAATAATTATATTAACAACTAAAGAAGTACAAAATATGCAACATCTATCTATATAAAGAGAAAAGAAAAAGTTTATAGCACAAAGTACACTAACTAACACCATAAAACCAAAAGGCAAAAATGCCAAAAGCCATAAAAAACAAAGTCTTTGTATTATACAATGCGTGTATAAAGGTGTAAAACTACAGTAATGTTTTCACTCTTTATGTCGGCACAGACTCATGAAGTGAGGATGTATCTTTTGTCCAATTATATATTTTTTTTTTATATACTATATGTGGATACGAGGATCGCTAACTTCGACTTATGTCAAAGTTAAGTAATATATGAATCATATGTATGTAATTATTTAGTACAACTCTCATTGTCATTGCGCACTTTAACTATTCATAAACCTCCACATGCACACTCCCTTGTAATTACATTTGGGTCATACTTGTTAACTTCGATCCATATGATCAAAGTTAACATCCCTTTAAGAAATTGTCAAACTTCGATCCATATATATAAAAACAAGACACATTGTTTAAGAAATTGTCAAATGATATATATATATATATATATATATATATATATATATATATATATATATATATTTCATTTTACTTATATTTTTGTTGCCAATTAAAGTAGTTTTGGAAATTGTAAAGATAGTAGTAATAGTTTACCAAGAAAGAAAAAAGACTAGTAATTTTTTTTACCGATAAAAAAACTTTTAATTTTTTATTGTGATTTATATATGAGAATGGAGAGAGTATTTCATGATATATTCATAGACTGATGGACAATATGTAATGAAATGTATTCTCTTTGTCTTATATTATAAGCAAAAATAATTCATACTCCCATCGTCCCAAATTAAAAACAAAAAAAATCATATTTATTAAAGAAAAAAAGAGAATTTGAACTTTGTTTTTTGGGTTATTTTTTAAAGTTACATATATAGGAAAGATGTAAAATCAATTTTTTTAGTTGTTGTTGTTATATTGAGTTAAGGAGAAAGAAAGAAAATTATATGCAATTTGCATTTAATTTTATGAGAATAAGGAAAAAATATCATTAAAAATGGTTTTTTACATATAATTTGAGACAAAAAAAATGAATTTTTTCCCTTATAATTTGGAACGAAGAGAATACTTGTTAAAAAAAGTAAAATATATAAATTTAAAGTATAAGTTTCATTAAAAGACACAAAGGGAATTTTTAATGCATTTGGTGGTTGATTACGAAAAAAAATTAAATATAACTTTTTTTAAAAGCAACCAAAATGATTTTAAATCAAAGGAAAAAAAGTACAAAAAAAGGGGACACAAATCAAAACCCTCCAAAAAGGAAAAGGTGACAAAAGTCGGATAACACAAATTAAATATAACTTATATATAATTTTATGAGGCATAGAAAATGTAACTCAGAGTTAAACATAGAAAATGTTTTTTTTTTACAAGAGGCATAGAAAATGTTGAAAATACTCAAATTATTAGATTCATATCTATGATGAAAGTTCAAAATTCCATCACTCATTTATGAGTGTAAATTTTTAATGGTTTTATTATTTTGTCCGTGAATCAAAAAGAAAATACTCTCTTTATTTTTTATTATAAATTTTTCTGATATATTAAGAAATGTTGATAGGGTAATTAATGTATCTAATTCGTGTGTAAATTTTATTAAATTATTTTTTATTTGTATGTGTATTTAATTTGACTTTTTTGTATTCTACAAGTTCGTAGTAACAATTAGTGATTTTCTACTTCCGTCCCAAAATATAAGAATTTTTTTACCACCGCATGCCAATACATGATTATGATTACGAATATCTATAATTGTATATTAGTAAAAATTATATAAATTTGATATTTTAAAAATATTCATCGAAAACAAGATCTCATATGATATTATTTATATTTATATACTCTTAGAAAAATACGGTCAAAACAAGACATATGAATAATGCATTTAGTCAAAATGAGTGTTAAAAAATGGGACGGCGGTAGTATATAGAAAAAAAATTAATAAATACACTTGATAATTTTTATAAAAACTTATATTTAGAAATTAGACATTCTTTTTTTAAAAAAAATACTCCCTCCTTACCAAAATATAAGAAAAAAACAATTTTGTCCTAAAATGTAAGAGAAAAAAAAATTTGTCCAAAAACATTTTTATCTATTATCTTTCCAAAAAAAGTTTATTCTCTCTCTTATCTTTTCATGCAATAACTAATAAAGTTGTTTTAACATATTTTCATGCAATCTTTTTCTAGGTGAATACAAAAAAACATGCTTCAAATCATTATGTTTTCCGTACATTTTTTAATAAATGTCAATTTGTTTTTTCTTTTATAATACTATCACAATTCTTAAATATAAGATCTTTTTTTTTATCAATGTTGTATGTACGTCGATACACAATTTTGATCACTAATATCTTTAATAATCTAGCAGTAAAAATTATAAAATATTGATATTTTGAAAATACTAATCAATAAATCAAACAACATCTTATATGCTAATATTTACATCTATATATTATAAAAAAAATACGGTCAAAACATAATAGATGAATACTACAATTTAATTAATTAAACAGAATTTTATATTTAGGGACATAGGTAGTATAAAGAATGAGGAAATAACATGGATCTCCCTACAATCTACAATGTACTTCCTCCGTTCCAAATTAGTGTCAAATTAGTTGATACAATTTATCTATGTGCACTATTCACATAATTTATTTTCACTAATTTTTATACTAATATATAAATGCAAATATTGGCATATATATATATATATATATATATATATATATATATATATATATATAATTTGTTTGATTTGTCTTAATTAATATTTTTAAGATATTCAACTTTTATAATTTTTAAAGATACTCTCTTTGGTTCATATTGAAAGATAAACTTCTATCAATTGCAGATTCAATCAATGATTTGTGCGTTAACGTTGCAGATCTAGAAGTATGGATATTCCAGTGACTTTACTTTTATCATATTATTTGTAGGCATTTTGCCGTTATATGCTATTAATTTGGATGTTGTGAGTATGTTCAGACATTCATCATTTTCATTCTTAACAATGTTGAATTTGTATTTGTATCAGATACTCCTTCCGTCCCTTAATATAAGACCTCTTTTGATTAAATTTTACTATTCATCTATCATGTTTTGACTGTATTTTTCTAATAATATATAGATGTAAATATTTGCTTAGATGATCTTGTTTGATCTGTTTTGATGAGTATTTTCAAAATATCAAATTTTTATAATTTTTACTGCTAGATAATTAAAGATATTAGCGATCAAAATTGTACATTGACGTACGTGCTGTGGTCAAAAAAGATCTTATAATTAGAGACGGAGGGAGTATAATTTATCAATTATTGAAATAAATGAATTTTTTTATTAAAAACAAAAAATACTCTCTTCTCTTCGGTTCTTAATATATAAAATAAAATTTATTTTTATGGTAGAATGAATCGGTCTACTATGACAATTAGTGTATTTTACTACTATTTTGATCTTTAATATAAAAAATATATTATTTTTTAAATATATTAAGAATTTAATGTATCTAGGCAATAATATAAATTAAATAGATTAAATTTTCAATGAATCTAAAAAATAAAAATCTTGTTATATTAAACATCGGAGGGAGGGAGTACTGTGAAAGGAGTAGATCATGCATGGGAAATGTGTACTCAAAGACTCGTAGTAGCAGGCAGCAATCCAATCCTCACTTTATCAAATTATTGAAACCGACAAACACGAGACATGTTGAATGACTTTTACTTTAATTAATTGGATGAAAAGAAAAAACGTGGAAAGGATGAAAAAATTGGAATGATTATGTTGAATGACTGTTTGCAAATTTTGTGTAACACTCGAGATATTTATAAGTGGTGTACTCATGTTGTAATTTTAGTGTATTTTAAAAGTGATTTTATTATTCGGAAAAATAATTTAATAGTAATTTATTTTCTTTATTTAAATTTATATTATATAAATATTTTATTAATTGATTTTTTTATCAAAAGCAGTTGATTTAGCAAGATAATTCATCAATTGATTTATACAGTACATTTTATCATAATAACTCCCTTTCAACAGCTTAGCTTTCCACTTTTAATTCGTAATCGTTCTATTTTTATGGGAGTTTATATCACTTCATTTCATAATTAAAGGTTGATTAATTTCATCGTCTTGAACATGTGGTATGAGGTTAAAATATATAACAATACTACCGGTATATATGAGAATGATCATGGTGTTGAAATTAATATATTTCCTTTTTAAATCTAAGAGTTGATCATGTTAATCATCAAGAAATATGTTAGACATGAGTAGAAGTATACTTGAGTATTTTATATGACATTTTAGCAGTAGTTTTACATGTTTATTGACAGTTTTAAGTAGAATTTACATGGTTCATTCCTAAAGATTTAGCACAGTTGAAAAAAATCAAGAGTTTGAAGACAAATTGAAGAACAAGTGAAAAAAATGCAGAAAATTCATATGTTAAAGTTTCTGGAAAATCGCTTCACTATGGCCTGCATCGCCCCACTATGACGAGAAGATTTTGCAATGCAACATTCTAGAAAAATCGGCCCACTATGGGCAGAAATAGTGGGGCGATGGTGCGAGCAGAAAAACCTATTTTTTATCAGCTCTATAAAAGGGACTCTTGGGCAGAAATAAGGATTAACACTTTTTTGAAAGAGAAACACTCTGAAGCACTGAAGAAACATATTTCCAAAGATTCTACATCAACGCAAACATTGTCAATCAAGTGTTCTTTTATGCTACATCATGTATAATCTTTAACACTCTTTGGTATTGTCTATTATTATGAGTAGCTAATTCTCTTAGATTATGGATTGTATGATGAGTCCTTTCAAACTTGTATGAATCATGTAACTAGAATTCTATCTATTTCAATGATAACTAATAGTTATTCAGTTAATTTTGTTTTAATGCTTATTGATTCTTGATCACTTTCAATTTGATTTTAAGAAATAAATCACTACTAGCCCTAAGTTTTATCTCTTGAATTAAATTAATTGTTTGTCAATCATAATTGCTATAAGGATATAGAATTAGTTGGTATGACCTAGAATTTAATGTGCAATCAAGCTTTTGATAATATATATGCGCCTAAGGAATTAGGGTTCTATATTAGATAAACGAGACAGATGAACCAATGGATTGGACTCTGTCTACTTTGTTAAATTGTCGTGACTATTGGAATTTCATTGTTAAGGGCTAGGATCTAGAGTACCTGATAAGGGAGAAAGGATGAATCTAAACAATTCCTAATCGTTTTTCTCATCTAAGAAATTCACTTTTAAATTCTTGCATTATTATTGTTTATTTACAATTGAATCAACCAACTGCTTTGTGCAACCCCCTAATTTACACATCATTTTCAATAACAATATTGTTGAGTAGAGATAAACACAGTCCTCGTGGATACGAATGATTTTATTACTTTGACGTTAATTAGTGCACTTGCTAATATAATTGTTCATCAATAATCCTAGAATACCTCGAGATCGGTCTCGATGTATCTGAATTTCTAATACAAAGGATGCATCTCCAAGATCTTTCATTTCGAATGTTTTGATAGAAATTTCTTGGTTTCGTGCAATATGCCTATATCATTAGCGGCAAGCAGTATGCAATCAACATACACGACCTGAAAAATACACTTTCTTCCACTGAATTTTTGATACACACAATCGTCAACAAGATTCACCTCAAAACCAAATGAGAGAACTACTTCATGAAACTTGTGGAAATAGAGAAATAAGATTTACCCATAAGTAAATAGAGATTAAAGATTATAAGAAATGTAGAAATAAATTTAAATGTAGAGAAATAAGATTTTCATAACAATTTTGTAAAACAAATTATAAAGTAAATTTATAAAACTTACCCGTAAGCAAATAGGTTCATTAAGATTATAAGAAATATGAATTGAAATGAAAAAAATGAATTTTTGGAATAGGTTTATAAATGAGTTTTTGGAATAGGTTTATGATTGAATTTGGTTGATTTGAGTTTATGAAGGAATAGAAAGAATGAATGGTGTATTTGTATAGGAAGGGAATGGATACACGTTGCCTAACGGGAAGAAATTCCGAACGTTACAGTTTAGAGCATTTGCGACAAAATTTCATAAAGTTTCCTCGCAAATGTCACACGTGAAAATTGCTGTCATAATATTAATGGTCAAATTCTTCAGAGCATTTGCGAAGAATTTGAATATTTTTTCCTCGCAAATGTTAACCAAAACAGTCAATGTCAGAACGGTCAACAAGTCATAGCATTTGCGACCAATTTCAAAAAAAAATCCTCACAAATGTTAATCAAAAAATGCTTTGTCAATCACGCTGTCACGAACGGGCACATGTGCGATCATTTGCCACGAACTTTCCTCGGAAATGCTTAATTTATTTGCGAGGAATTTAGTTACCTCAAAAATATTGGTTGCAAATGCAGAAAATTCTTGTAGTGAATATTGGTTGTGCTTAGTAATTGAATTATTGAAGTTCCACAAAATAGAGATTAATTTAATTTTTTCGAATATTCCGTTGTGGACAAAAATCTCATCAACTTATTGGACCAAAGTTCAATCCTAATTATATTTCGGCCCCTTAAAAATTTAGCCAAATGTTTTGTCTTTGCTTCTATTTTCATCACATTGTCTTAATCTCAAATGAAGTTATATTGTTTCTAGTGCTTGGTTTATTCGTGTATCTTTGCTATGATGAGTGACGGAACTAAGAAATAATATTCGGATGGGTCATTAAAAAAATTATAATGTATAAATTAAATACAAAAATTTAAGTTTTTCAAACAAAAAAATAAAATAAAGTTGTTCGTCAAAAAATTTAAATAAACACTTTAAAATTATCGTTTTATTAGATCTTTAAATTAATAGTAACTAGTAAAATATTAAAATTGTTAAGCCGGACATCGTAATCTGATTTAAACCTAAGATCTTACAGTTATGTGTGAGTTTAATTTCAGTGAATTATAATTTCATCTAATTAACAAAAGAAAAATAGGAAATATAATGAAATGAATTAAAAATAAAAAAACGACAAAAATTGAGCAAGAATGCCAAAGTTTGGCAGCCAAACTGCGGATGCAGGGTGCAAGAGCAAAAAGCAAGGGTGTGCAAACTTTGGTTTAGTTTTGCTCAACTTTTTTTAAGAGTAAAAGTTGTTTTAAGTTTAAAAATAATAAGAAGAATTTTACAAATAAAGTATAAGTTTGTTTGGTAAAAAATATTTAGATTTAAAAGTAATTATTTTTTTTTTGGTATTTTAACTAAAATAGTTTGATATATATAGTTTATAGTTTATACTTTGTACTTATATTTTTTTTTTACATAGTGCATCAAACCACTTTTTTTTAATAAAAGCTTCATAAAATATGTATTTGACCTTACTTAGAACTTAAAAGAGAAATAACGTTAAATAAAGTTGGGTCAAACACACTAGTTCATTTGAATACGATAAACAAAAATAACTTATTTTTTATGCTACATATCAAGCCTACAAAGTAAGCAGTGAGCTAATCATCAATGTCAAGCCTACACTCCTAGTTATAGTACCACTATTTTAATTATCATTTTTCGAAATGATATTATTTCCCTACTCCATATCTAATGTTTAATTAATTATGAAATTTTGGGAGCATGATCTGATCTTATTAAAGGAGTGTTACATATCCTCCTAATTAAGGGGTTGAACAGTGAGTTGAATTCCATGAGTGGGCCTTAGGGAGAGCATGATGGCTGGTGAATGATGATAACTTGGTGAAACCTTGAAAGTGAAATTAGTGAGAAGTATTGTTAATGCTATCTTAAACTCCATAAATGTCAAGTTTCTACCCACACACATTCTCCCTCCAAATCCAAAAGTTAAATACCCCATACTATGTTTGCACCCACCATTCACATCATCCATGAACCTCTCTGGTTTGAACTCATACACATCTTCTCCCCATAATTCAGGGTCGTGGTGCATTGCTACTACATCGATCCATATGTTTGTTCCGTTAGGCACCGTTACATCATCAACTCGAATATCTTCTCTTGCTTGTCTTTGCACATTTGGTGATGGTGGATATAGTCTTAGAACTTCATTCATTATGCACTTCATCTGCATGCATATATATATATATAAGCTCATATAAGTTCATACACATTATAACAAAATTTGAACAAACTTTAATTTACAATTAATCTTGATCAAATCCAAAAATCTTCTTTTGTAGTAAAACTCTTGACATCTACATATTAAGTCTATCTTATCCTGTTGATTAAGTTGGAAAATTAATTAAAAGCAAAGAGGAGATGGAGGATTATTAATCAATTTCAAAGACAATCTAGCACAAAGTTGTTATCACCAAATAAAATCCAATAACGAATTACTGAAAATATTTTTGTTTTGTATGAGACAAAATAATGTTGATAATGGATTTGAAAAAAAAGTTCACTATATTAAGACAAAATAATGTTGATAATGGAGTATATGATATCACAAAAAAAAATTATGATAGAAATATTAAAAGGATAAAATTATATAAAAATAAAAACTAAATTACCTTTTTTAAACCAGCAAGTTTATTGATATCAAGCTCATTGTTTCCCACCACCTCTTTAATCTCTTGTCTTAATTGATTTTGCCAATCTTCATGTGTGGCAAGAAGCAACAAAGCCCATGTGATTGAAAGTGCTGTTGTTTCATGTCCACCAAAAAAGAAAGTCTTGCATTCATCAACTACTTCTTTTAATGTTAGTGTATTTCCCAATTGGCCATCATTATTATTTTCTTGTAGTAACAATCCTAATAAATCTTTATGCGAATTCTTTTCAGGTGAATTTTTCCTAGATTCTACTATTGACAATAAGTGCTTGTCAATTTCTTTGCCAAGCTTTTTGGCCTCTAGATAGTTCTTGAAATTAAAGTACTTGCCAAAGGGAACCCCTACATATCGATTGGTGTTAAAGAGAGTCATTTGTAAGGCTCTTAATTTGTTAAGCACTTCTTTAGCATTTTCACCTTCCACACCAAAACTTGTTTTTGCTATGATCTCTCCAGCTAATGTTATAATTTCTTTTTCCACATCAATTTCAAGGTTGCCAAGGCTAGTCCATCTAGCTATCATTTCATTTGTAGACTCTATCATCATGCTTGCCATCACCTATATGACCAATTGACCATTCACATTACCAAAACTAATAAGAATTTTTTCTAAATTTTGACTTTCAATAGAATTGAGAGCCGGTATTATATTATATATTATAATTAAAAATATTTATTAAATAATTTTAGTTATTTAAAAAATAATAAAAGTTATTTTATGTTTATTTATCGTAATAAAAAGTTAAATTATTCTTATGGAAAATATTTTTTAGGCGAACATTTTCAAAACACTTCCCATTAAAATGATTTTAAGATCTTATTCAAAAAAATAAAAGTAGCAACTTTAAATTTATTTTAATAAATGATTTTTCTTAAACAAAAAACAGTATTGGGCGCCCTAAATCAATTTGAATGGAAGGAATTTATATAGTTTAAATTTTCTATAAGATAATGTATGATTACTTGGTTATTATCAGCGCCGGCTCAAAGGTAAGGCAACCCAAGTAAGAGATTTAGGCCCTCAAAAAAGAAAAAAAATTACTAAGGAAAAAATGTCTCATATAAATCATAAGTCATTTAGTCCTTAGTAAGAAAAGGCCTACATATAAATCATAAGTCAATTAAGTCTTAGTAAAAAAAACCTCAGAAAAATATAAAGGTATCTGAGAAACAAAATTGTAAAAATAAGCAACAATTTTACAACTTTTTAAAAAATCAAGCAACTATATAACCTTAAATCTCACCATATTAAAACTAGAATTAAAAAAAATCATCTTAGATCAACAAAACCTCAACAAAGATTAAATGTATTAACTATATAACCAAAAGAAACATGAAATAAAATTAATTTTGATAATTTAATAAATAATTTTATTTCAAAAAATAAATAAAATAAATAAAAATCATTTTAAAAAGCCTCACTAAAAAATTTGTTTTAGGCCTCACTTAACCTTGAGACGGTCCTGGTTATTATGTGGGTTGGTGATGGTGAACTAGTTAGTAAAAAAGTTAAATATTCAATATGCTTCAAAGTTCCCTTTAGTATATTTAATAATGTGGTAAGTTTTCTATAAATTAGAGAAAGAGAGATACTCCCTCCGCCTCAAAATATAATAAATAATTAGATAAATAATTTTTTTTGACTAATTTTTAATCTAATATATCATCTTTCTTTAACTAATTTTCTTTCACATTTTAAAACAGTGATTAATTTTTTCTTATATATTTGAAACGGAAAGAAAGATATACCTTAAGATTAGGGGTGCTCGCGGTTCGGTTTGGATCGGTTTTGAGACAAAAATTCATCCGATCCAAAGATAAAATTAGTTGCGGTTTGGTTCGGTTTTTGGATGGCTAATTAAAAAAATCCGATCCAATCCGATCCGATTTAGTGCGGTTTATTTTGGATCGGTTTTTGGATATCCAAATTGTAAATCTTTTGTTAAAGATTTATATTATAAAGATACGTTAAAATAATAAGTTTCATGTAAAATTTGTCAAAAAAATAAGTTTGATGAAAAATATATCATATAATATATTAAAAATTAAAATTTTGGATGGACAATTATCGATTATATTTGATTATATTTGAAACATATGAAATAGTATAAAAATTAGATTAAATTGAACTAATAAGTAGTATTAAAAAAAAATTAAAAACTAACGAGTAATAGGTTAATGCAATATATCATAGTAATAAAAAGATAAATAAGTATTAAAATGTATGTATGCGGTTTGGTTTGGTTTGGATCGGTTTTGAAAAATCTATCCAAAATCCAATCCGATCCAGCGGTTTTCACAAAAGAACATCCAAACACATCAAAAAATATTCGGTTTTTTACGGTTTTCGGTTTTTTGGATCGGTTTTGCGGTTTTAATTTAGATCGGTTTGGATTTGAGCACCCCTACTTAAGATTAAGGGGATTGAAAGCTGGTGCAATAATGTGTCTGTGACGTACCCAATCGTTACCCTCCACCATTACCAATCCCCTTCCAAACATGGCATCTCTATCATTTCTAAAAACACTTGGTTTTCCCCATCTATTTGCCATCACTTCTGTTGACATTTTCTTCAAGAATTCTGCCTCCGCAATGTACAAAAATGGTTCTGTCCCTAGCCAGTACACAAACACTTTTCCTACACAAACAAACAAACTTATCAAACTTAATTAAGATTGAGTTTCTAGTTCAATATATATATATATATATATATATATATATATATATATATATATAGTTCAATGTATATCAAAACTCATATTTAGAGATTGTCACAATAATACTTCAATCGCAATTGAGGTATTGGCCACATGTTTATGTGTGTTCTACTGAAATATAAATATTTGCAGTGTGTAATTGTTTTTGCACACATAGGGTGACTCATTTTAACCGGTTAAGCGAGTTATCTATATCTAAATATCCGTCTATGAAAAACTGGATAAATATATTTATGGGTTTTAGCCAAATTTATATTTGGATAACCTTGTCCAACATATTGGATAACTAAATTGAATTTTTTTCTCAAGAAATATAATGTTTTGGAAACTTTTTTTAACAAAGTTGAAATTTTTTCTAAAAAACTCTGAAATTTATCCTAAAAAATTGAAACTTTTTTTTAACAAATTTCTCCGTAAAAAACTCTGAATTTTTTTTCCTAAAAAAATTTGAAATTTTTTTTCCCGGTGAAAACATTAAAAATGATTTCTCAAAAACAACCGAGAACTTGTTTTCCGAAGAAAACTCCAAAATTTATTTTGTAAAATTAAACTTTTTTCCCAAAAAAAAATCGAGAACTTTTGAAATATTTTCTTAACATCGAAAAAATTTTCATCAAAAAAGATTGGGAACCTTTTTTCCAAAAGAAATCCAAGATTTTTTTCTTCCTTATAGCGTTATTTATCCAAGATTTCCTGATTTTTATTTTGGAAAAAACTTTGGAAAATTTTCCCCAAAAATAAATCGGAAATATATTTTTTCAAAACAATCACAAAACCATCTTCCCCAAAAAATCTTTGGAATTGATTTTATCTGAAATTGAAACTTTTTTCTTCGAAAAAAGATTGGGAACTTTTTCTTGAAAATATTTCAGAATTTTATTTTCAAAAAAGATATCAAACATTTTTTCCCGAAAAAAATTGAAAACTAAAATAGGTTAATATAATAAACTAAAAACTGTTTTTTTTACCAAACCAAAAACCGGTTTTAAAATCTAAAAAGTAATTATAAAAATGGTTATCTATAGGATACACTCTTTTGATATGGTTTATTTTTATTCCTATTGTACCCTCAATTTCAAATTATTCTCATGACAACCAAATTTGAAGAAATCATCAACAAAAAAAATCAAATTTAAATAAAAAATCATAAAAAAAAAATACCCCACAAACGGTTACATTCATATCACACAAAAGTTCGGCCGCTAGTAGACATAATGACAATTGATTGAATACCTGGTTATAACAATTGGTTGTTGATTGATTATAGATTGGTTTTTTGGACAATTCAACATTGCAAAACCCTAAGCACAGGTTAGTATCACGGGAAAACTTACCAAATGATTTTTGCCAAGAAGAAAAGTAGGGAGAAACTTGTGAGTGAATATCATTTGTGTGATTTGAGGATGCAACTGAAAATTGAATATTGATGTTATTTTTTTTCATCTCTCTAATGTTTCCAAATGGAAAGCTTGGAGTTGGCCCTCGAAACCCATTTCGTTTAAGCTTCTTTTGTAGTTGGATAGGTAAAATCAACCAATAAAATGTTAGTATCAATAGCAATAAGAGGCAAAGTGTCGCCAATATGGCAACAGAAATGCCACATAGCCAAATAAACTTCATTTCTCTATGATATAAATACTTGTAGAATATTAAGAATCGATATCTATCTGTTTTAAGCTTTTCTTTAAGTACTGTTGGTATTTATAGAACCCTTTGACCATCCATTCAATCCTTTGACCCTCGTATCTATAGATTTGAATATTTTTGTTTTATGGTCCAACCGTCCAAGTTTAAAAAAAATCAAAAGTTGGTATTTTGGTTTTTAATATTAGTTTAATATGATTCGGAAGTATTAATAAGTAGTTTCAACTCTCTTACGAATACAGTTATGGGGTCAAATTGTGATTTTTCTTTTAAATCCAGAGTCAATCCCTATTAAACTTATTATATACTCTCTCCGTCCAGAAATATAAGAAAAAAAACCATTTTTTTTTATCCCAAAATATAAGGGAAAAAATCAATTTCAAGAATGTTTTTTCTTTCATGAAATTAAATGTAAATTGCATTTAATTTTCTCTCTCTCCACAATCTTTATCTTTATATATAATAAGTCAGAACTTTTTACATTTCTCTCTTCTCACAAGAATGTCTCTCAGCTACTCTCTCTTCTCTTATTCATTTAGCATTAATTGAGACTTATTTTTTAATTCAAATTTTACAAATAATTTCCTCTTATTGATTCCTCTCCTTGGCATCTATCTATACTATTATTATTTTGGACTCTTTTTGGCAATTAATGCTTTTGCTTAAAAAAAAAAATCAAAGTTGCACCTATTTAATGGCTCCCACGTTTTGATTCAAAAATAAAAATGACATTCTCATATTTAATAACAATAATGATGATAATGATAAAACATATTTAAAGGGATGATTATATAGTCAGATTTTTACAAGGATTATAACAATATATTCTTTGAGAAAAATTAATATTCTTTTGGAACAAGAAAACCTTTTTTTTTTTTGAGTAAAGAAAACCTTCTATAATGTTTTTGTCATTTTAATACATGTTAAAAAATATTTTTAAAGAAATCTTATACGATTTTTTTGTTTTCTTCCAAAAAAATATGATTCAAACAAAAAAAAATGATACAATGTATTTTAAAAATACGATTAAACAAAAAAATGCAAATTAACCTAAAAAATATGATTTTTTAATAAAATATTTTTTAAAACATATTTGTATACTATATATGAAATATGAATATTAATAGATCATAATGGCTATGGTTCAAATTTGTTTTTTACAAAAAAAAAATCATAATGACAAATCATAATGACAAATGGTATTCCAAATCTGTTTATTCCATATCGTGTATTTCCATATTTATTTTTTTGATGATATCGTGTATTCCATATTTGCTATGATATGAATATTATTCAAATTTGTTTTTTGTATAACGATTTAACCAAGAAAAAATGATATAAATATGTATTTCAAAAAAAAAAAAAAAGTAATAATATATTTTTAATTTGGTAACAAACTAACAATAAATCATTACCAATTACCAAAAGATTCAAAAGAATATTAAACTCGGATTAAACGAAAAATAGAAACTCTCATGCCATCGACAACAACAAAAGACTTAACCTCAATTATTGATAGAAGGATTGTGGTGGAAGAATTGTGTTGGTGAAAAAATTTAAGCTATATACGTGTTATTATTTTTATGTAAATACCCGTAAAATATAGATATGTAAATTTATATTTGATAAAAGTAATCAAACTTAATGCTTTTATTTTTGTTGGCCAAGCACTTTCATTTTTTTGTTCGTAATATTTGTTGTAATAGATCTATCCTTGAAATTTTTTTTATTTTTATATTCATAACAATGGTAGAATTTTATTCATTATCCTTGAACTTTTTTAAGCCACAAAATGGGAAAGGATCCATTCTCCAACAAAATAGGTGTTTTTTAGTGCTAATAATTAATTTGATATTCAAAATCACTCAATAAATGTGTGTGTTTTTTGTTTCTAAGATTAAATATCAAACATTTTTTTTTCTCGAAAATTAATATATTTTGAAATATGTGTAGTAATTAATTAGAAAACATAATAAATAATACAGTAATACTTTAGTGATAACTTTTAGGGGTGTACATGGGTTGGGCAAACCCACTTGATCCGGTCAAATCCACCCAATCCAATCCAAAAAAGTGGATTGGATCGGGCAATTGGGTTCATATGGATTTGAAAGTGAAAAATCCATTAAAAAAAATTGAGTTTCGGGTAAAACCGGACCCAACCCATAAAACCCATTGACCCACTCCATTAGTAGTTTTATGATTTTTTTTAAATATTTTTCATATAAATATAAAATGTTTGCTTTTATCATTTGATCATTAAAAGTGAAAATTTCAAGGTCCAATATTAAAATTTCCAAACAACTTGTATGCATGTATATATTAAACGAAAAACGCATTAGTCTTCAGTACTTTACACATTCAATGCATTTTCTGATTATTTCCGTTGAGTTTTTATCTTTTGAGTTCTTTATGTCATTTAAAAATAATGATGCAAACAAAATATAATTCTTTGAAAACAGTGAAGTATATTATTTTTAAAGAAAAACGATGATATTATCATTTTATGGTGCTAAAAAAATAATTAAAATAGGTTACACTATTTTTTAAGAAAATAAAAAGGTTGAGTAATTTTTAAGGAGAAAAAATAGGATGATTCATGATATAATAATTTAATATAAGAAATAAAAAAAATTAATTTGGGTAACCCACTAACCCACCCAACCCAAACCGGAAATTAGTGGGTTTACCCAACCCAACCCAATGTTAAAATGGGTGGTTATTTTACTAAACCCAACCCATCTTATTCTAAGTGGTTCGGGTTTTGGTTTTGGCCAAATCCAACCCAATCCGGCCCACGTACACCCCTAATAACTTTAAAAGGAACAATATTAAGATTGTTTTTTGTCAAAGGAATAAAATTTAAGATTTGTGTAAAATAACTATGTTATTTTTTCATGGACATTTTTTTTGTATTTTAATTGATTTTTTTTCTGATCAATTAGATTGTTTTTTTTTTAAATAAAAAAATACATTTGCATTGATATATAAATGAGTCTATAACCGTAAAAAAAATGAGTCTATATTTTAATTTGATTTGTATTATTTTTTTGGTACAATTTGATTTGTATTTTAATAGATACTGTTTATGTATATTGAAATAGACCAATAAATTTAATGCTTAATCAAATTTTTCCGTTTATAAAAATATTCCATAATGTAATAGATAAAAATTTACCTAACTTATAATATGAAATTTTAATCAATAATCAATTATATATTTAATAGCAAATATACATTAGATGTGTATAATAATTAAACAAAATATCATTAGAAATAATTAAATCGTGTAAAACCTTATCATTTTTATATTAAAGTATATAGAATATTTTGATGGTATTTTGATTTGCGATATATTGGACGGGTGACACACATCTCATTTTAGTGGGACATGATCCTCAATTTAAACACCATGTCATATTATTTTTAGAGATTCTAATTTATTTTTTAGGTTTAGGGTCCTATAGAAAGTGATATTTTTTAGTTAATATTCAGTAAAAATTTACATGTTAGTACTCCTTTTTAGAGTTATTCATAAATAAATCTTAATTTAATGTTTTTATTTAGAAAAAATGATACAATTTCAAATAATGAAAGTGTGCGATGAACTCTTCGTTGTTGAAACCCATCGATAGATGGGAGCAAAAAAAAGTTTATTAAAAAAATGATTATAATAATGATGTTGATGATCAAATAGATTATATGTTATCTACATTTTAGTCCTTACAAATCAATCTAATGGAAAGAGATTCAAGCGCGTGAAGAGATAGAGATGCAAGACAATATATAATTTTCTGAACAATTTTTACAAAACAAAATGTACACGTTGCACATCCAAATTGTTTCGTCTCTTATTACAATTACATCGATTTATCTCTAAAATGCATTTTCTTTTCTTCTTTTTTTCTAAAACACAAATCTATTAAAATACATTGTTTTACTCTTAAATATATAAGGAAATGTTATGAAATTAATTCTCTTCTCTTGGCCATTCAATATTTGATTAAAAAAAATAATAAAAATAGGAATAAGTTTTAAATAAAAGAAAAAAAATTATAAATATTTTTTAAAATAAAACTTACAGTTTGCAATAATATATTAATAATTATTTTATTTTATTTTAAATTTCAGAATTCATTTTTTAACTAATAATTTTTTTAATTTTTTAAAGAATCCTTTAAATTTATATAAAAATATTTGTATCCGATAAATATTTATATTATAAATTAAAATAAAAATGGCACAATAATTCATATTGATATTTATATAAAAATATTTAATCATATTGATCAATGAAATGCAAATGAAGTGCATCCAACATGCACCGTATCTATTTCTTAATATTTTTAAGTATTTATAAAAAATTATATAATTCCCGTGCTTGGCACGGGTGTACAAACTAGTTCTCTATAAACAACAACCAATCAAAATTGATTTTACAACTTTCCATGCACTTATTCTGAGAAAAACCCCACAAAACCATATTTTTAATTCTCACTACTAAAAAAATCTTAAATACCGACGGCCAAAATTTGTCTCTAAAAGGCAAATATTCCGTCACTAAGCACGTTAGAGACAGAATTAGAGACAGATTTGATGTGGTCGGTAATTTCCTCGTCTCTAAGCCATTAGAGACGGATTTTATATTCCGTCTCTGATTGGAGACGGATTTTATATATCTGTCTCTACCTGTTGAATTCAAGACACAATAAATTTGTCTTTATTAGAGACAGAATTATCCGTCTCTGAATTCAAATAATTCTGTCTCTAAAATTCCTTCTCTAAACAAAATAATTTGTCTCTGTTGGAGACAGAAATATCCGTCTTTGAATTCAAATAATTCTATCTCTAAAATTCCGTCTCTAAGCAAAATAATTTGTCTTTGTTGGAGACAGAATTATCAGTCTCTGAATTCAAATATTTTTGTCTCTGAAATTCCGTCTTTAAGCATAAAAGTTTGTCTCTATCAGAGACAAAATTATCCGTCTCTAAATTCAAATAATTTTGTCTTTAATCATAAAATTTATTCTCACAAAACACATTTTTCATCTCTTATTAGTCATTATTTTTGTCTATTTAGCAATTAAATACTTATACAGTTTCCAAATATTAATTTTTATTTACTAAATTTTATTTTATTTATTTATTTTTTGTTTTTTTGAGCATCAAAAAATTTATTTATGAGAATTGATTAGTACAAGGATTACAGATCAAAGTCACGACACAGCAAGGGATTAAGCTCCAAAAAGGCAAACACTAAAGAAAAGATCAAAGCCACCCAACTGCTAAGTGGTAGCAAACACGAAAACCAGAAAATAGACACAGGAGAACATGACCAGAAGCAAGAATTCATTTGCCTAGAATGTGAAAAAATCAAATTTCAATTAACACTAAATTTGAAACATTAACATAAAAATATATGTTATTTATACAAAGTATTAATATCAAACTTAAAGTTGTCCAAGACATAAATAAATTTAAATAATTTTAAAAAAATACATAAAAAAAAGTAACTAAAGCTAAACTTCATCACCCTTTTCATTATTTTCATTGTCGCATTCTTTTTCAAGTTGAACTAAAGAGTCTTGATTAATAATAGACATAAACATTCCAAAAAGTATACAATTAAAGTTCTATGAAGATTATACGCTAGTAAAAGAATACAACGAACAATTAACAAAAACAAACAACACTCACTCTAATAACTCTTAGACTTTCACAATATTTTTGGATGAGTATTGTTGTTGGACTTGAGTCTCTATTTATAGTTAAAATAGACTATCAGATAATATTCAAGTGTTTATAAAGGATTAGCAAACAAAAATATTCAACAAAATTATATTTGTTAACTTCCAAACGAATAAAAATAATCTTCTCTAAAGATATGAACAAATATTTGTTTCCAACAAATTTTGTTCAAACAAAAATATATTTGTTCTCTTCCAAACAAATAAAAAAATTTCTCCAAAAATATATTTAAGCCAATTAAAAAAAATAAAGTTTGAATAGATAATTTCTTCATGAATCAAGTTATTAAATCATTTAATTTCATAACAAACTTCCAACGCGCGCACATAAAAAGACACTCACAAAGCACGCCTAGTGTAGAGACTACGTGTGTAAGACATCATATTTAACATGTTTTTTTTTAAAAAATTGACAATCAAAAAAGTAACACCTATTTTCCTTTAATTATTTATTATATTTAAAAAAAATTTAGGTGAATATTGTTTTTTTTTCTAATAAAAAAAATTATTATTTTTTTTAAATTTATTTTAGGTGAATTTTTTATATCTTAATTGACACAAATTAATTACTTCATCCGTTCCTATATAATTGTCAAAATCGACCAAATATGTATGCCAATGCACATCTTTGATAACAAATATCTTTAATTATGTGTTTTAAAAAATTCTAAATTTTTTTATATTTTGAAAATATTCATCAAGACAAATTGAACAACATCATATATGCTAACATTTATTTTTACATATTAATCAAAATATATGGTCAAAGTATATTTACTCAAACGATACTTATTTAAGAAGAGATGGACTATCATCCACTTTTCTGGAAAAAAAATTCGTTTACTTGTTTGAAAAAGAAATTGATATTTCTTCCCTTGAATATATCAAATTTTTTATTTAGTCATCAAAAAAAATTCTTTGAAATTTTGTCTTCTAAATTTTATGTTTACAATTTTATTTAATTTTTTTTATAAAAGTTCATGTCACATACTCTAAGCAAATTATTTTTATGACATGTCAATAATAAATTCTTAAAATGTCATTAGTTTAATATTTAATATTTATTACTAACTTAATGATAACATCAAATTAAAAATTAAATTGTTCAACTAATTAAAGATTCATTTGTTTTAACTTATAAACTATATTTTTATCGAATTTATATCCCATTCATCACATGAGAGAAAGTCGTAGTTGTAATTCAAGGAAAATGTATTTTAAAATATTAAAAAAATATATTATAAAAAAATTAAATATAACATTTTGTTTAAAATTTTGGATTAAATAAAGTTTTATACCCTACAAAATGGTGACATTTTATTTTTAATCCTTATTTAAATTTTATTAAATTTTTAGTTCTTGAAAAATTATTATGCACTTAATTTTGGTCTCTATTGATAAATTAACATGTATTTTTTAATGACTTTTCGCATGTATGTTTAGATCATCGTAAAAAGTTTGATTAAAAAAAAAGATCATCGTAAAAAGTTTTTCTAGAAAAAAAGAGTTCAAAATTTGATTTTTATGTCATGATTTTCGTTACTTTTATCTCGACTTTTGTATTTTGAAAAATTCATACTTAATTTATATCATATTAAAAAGTTCTAAGTTTTAATAAATAAACTTTATATGATATTTTAAACATGTTAATAAAAAAATCATTCAAAAATTTAAGAGTTTAATTATTAATTATTTAGTAGGAACTAAAAGTATTTGGAAGAAACAAATTATAGGAACTTAAAATATAGTAAAAGTTAAGTAAGGATTAAACTTAGAAAGCCCGCATTTTATAGGGACCAAAAAAAAAATTTAATATTAAAATTTTTGGCGAACAATAAAAAATTTGCAGGATGAATCTTCAATGTTATTTCGTTATTGTTAGAGATGAATTTCAGAGACAAATTATTTTAGAGACGAATAAACTCCGTCTCTGACAGATGTTTGACTACTATAATAACAAGTTGACTAATTAGAGACGGATACTGAGACGACAACTATTAGACACAATAAAAATCTGTCTCTAAAATCTGTCTCCAATTGCTTTTTTTATTTATAAATTAAAAATTAATTAACTAGAGACAGATTTAGACACGGAATATTTTTGAGACAAATCTTTCTGTCTCTAAAATCCGTCACTAGTACATGTATTTTAGTTTTTGTCTCTAAACACTTTTTTCTGTCTCTAATTTCGTCTCTAATAGAGATGAAATAAATTTTGTCTCATGTTTATGTTTTCTTAATAATTGTGTTTTTTTTTTATTTTCCCTTATATTTTGAGACGGAGGAAGTATTAATATTAATGATGAGTACTACCTCTGTGCTTAAATATAAGATCTTATTTGACTAACTTATACTATTTATTTATTTTGTTAATAATATAGAGATGTAAATATTATCATATAAGATTTTGTTTAGTTTGTTTTGATGAATATTTTTAAAATATCAAATTTGTATAATTTTACTGCTAGATAATTAAAGATATTAGTGATCTAAATTGTACGTGCAATGGTCAAATATGATCGTATTTTTAGAAATAGAGGTATTATTATTTTGGAAGTTGTTGTTATTTTAGTAGAGAATACTCCCTCCGTCCGAAATTATAAGCATCCTTTTTTAATTTTAAAAAAAAATATAATCCCAAAATATAAATCTCTTTATAAAGAGGATTGCTATATGGTGCGACAAATGATTTACGAAAAGCTACGAACACGTTCAGATACGCTTATAATTATAAACCACACTTTCTTTATAACAAGAATATTATTAGAGAAAACTTAGTACGTGT
This sequence comes from Trifolium dubium, assembly GCA_951804385.1. NCBI lineage: Eukaryota > Viridiplantae > Streptophyta > Magnoliopsida > Fabales > Fabaceae > Trifolium > Trifolium dubium. The sequence goes on along the minus strand of OX638072.1, from coordinate 21,796,705 downwards.
CTTTAAGATACTTCTTTATTGACACAAGGATACTTCTTATTGTATCTTTTATTTTATATATTTATTATAATACTTACAACTCAAGCAACAATTTAATCCTTAAACCTAATTTATTTCCCTTCTAAACACTATCATCATTACTCATTCTAAATTCGCCACTTTATTTTCAACGGCTTTAGTAACTGATTATTTTCCAAGGCTAATTTTATCGTATAATGCAGTGCTAATTTTATGTATTCCAAGGCTTTTATTCATCCAAAAATGTTTTCATGTTTTCATAGCACCTTCTAGAGAGTCATCCCGTGCATTTATTTTCTTTTCCTTTCCAATGTAGGCATCAATATCTCTTCCCTCTTTGATTCAAAACAACATATCTTCCCTCAATACTTTCATCTTCTTTCTTGACCATCTTTCTATCTTCTTCAGTTTCACAGTCACGAACATTCAGCCCGTGGTCGCCGTCTCCCTCCGTCGTTCAATTGTTCCGCCGCAACTGGCAGAGTCATGTCAACGGTGGGTTTTTGCACTTTTGAACTCTAATTTCAATTCAGAATTCACTCTAACTTTGGGGATTTCTTAATTGTTAATTGATTTCTATTGATTGCAATATTTTGATTGAGTTTTTCTTTTCTCCAAATTGAAACTCCAAAGTTGATTCTGATCCAATTTTAAAATTAGTGCTTTTATGATTTTAAATTTGGGAATTGTTTGCTTTGTTTACTTTTTCAAAGTTGATTGATTGTAATTCTTGAACGCTAAATCAGAGTAAACTTTCTCATCTTCTAAGGTTAATCACTTACCTTTATTCCCTTTCAATTTATTTGCTGTTCAAACGGGCTTGCAATAGTTTTTGGCTTATTTTCATATCGAGCTAATTTTTGTTCATATGAATGTTGTGGGTTTGGTTTTTCGATTTTACATTTTAGAATCATGTTGATTGTGTAGTATTTTTTTTTTATTGTGTAGGTTTGATTTGTGATTCGTGAATCCATCAATGCAAGTGTGATGACAATAAAGACTTGAAGATCTTTACTTATAAAACTCCCTTTTTCATTTCAGATATAGTAATTAGGAGGTATGTTTCCTTTCAAACTATGTGTTTCTTATTTTTTACTTTGGTTTAAATAGGAAAAATAGAGCATTGAAAACCAAAGCAGAGAAAACTAATCAATGAAAACAAGGGGTAAGTTGTTCTGCCACATATATCCTTATTAACTTCATGCACAGTATGACCATGCCCTTTTGCTAAAAAAGTATATTTCGTCATCTTCATTCCGATACCATTGCTAACATTATACTGATTATCATGCGGTAGTAATTATTGTTAGGTCAAAAAGTTAGACATACATTTAATTGATGCTTAGATTAAAAATACCAGTACTTTCAAGAATTGTCTTTCATTTTTTCTAATGTTAATTTGTTTGAGAATAATGTCATAGTGGATCTATTGAAAAATACATGTAGCATCCATCAAAGTATGTACTAATTGCTCTTCTTTGCTTTTTATGGTGTAGTTGAACTTAAATTTTAACAGTTAAATTTTTTTTGTTTATGTGTTGTAGGTTGTTGTATTATCAGAAATGATGGAATCCAATAAATTGTGTAATATATATATATATATTAATAATGTATTTTCCTTTCATGCAAGTGTTATTGATACACTCCTTCAATTTCGGTTGTTTATGTGTTTTAGCTACTATGTAAATGTTATTGACACACTCCTTCAATGAATGAAAGCGCTTGAAGTAAATTCAAGTTTCAATTTTAACTACATTGTGTTATGGATTTTTATTTTCAAATGAATAATAGGATTTTAGCTATGGCTTATGTTGCCATGTTTCACAGTTGTTGCCTCTTATCTGAGTTGTGTGTCAATGTTTTGCTCACATGTTTTTCTTCAAGGACTATGCAGTACATTTTCTCGGGGTCATTGAATTTTATCAAGACATAGTCTTTCCTAAATTGATGAGAAAAGGTTCTGAAATGTAATTTTCATTTGGTTCTAAACATCATTTCCTTAACACCATTTTTATATTTAACTTCCTATTATATTATTTCACTTTTGCTTTGAAGTTTTGTGCATGTTTACCTCTTTGTTTCAGATGTATTAAGTTGAATGATGAATGTGTTATTTTTTCTTCATCATAAAGCTAACATAATGGTTGAAAATGACACAATTATAAGTAGTATGTGCATTTTATTGGATATGATCATGTCCCTGAAGCTATAATTCTTTTTTTGGTTAGAAATTTGTACCTTTAATGGAATGGAAATAGATGGAATATATTAGTGTTCCATTATTTGAATTTTAAAAATAATAATGGAATGGAATGAAATAGGATGAAATGGATTTAGCTTCAAATAAAAATAGCTATGATTTTCTTAGTGTTCCATTGTTTATTATGATTCATTTTATTTTCAGTTTGGTTTTTATTTGGTCTGTTATTTTGTGTTAGGTGTCTTCAATTTAATCGTTTTATGTGTTTGTTAGGATTCTAAACGCTTAAATTTGAGCTTTGAGTGTAAAAGTGTAGGTGACACATATTCTAAACGCTTAACCTATTTCTATTATATATTTATTTGTTATACATAACAGTATACAAGACCCGTGCAACGCACGGGTGGAAGATCTAGTTATAAATAATAATTTTGTGTCTTCAAAAGTCTAACTCAATTGAAAAAAGACGTTGCACATTTGTGTAGGATTCGATATTCGAATTCAGTATACCCACTTATTCTCTTTTAATGGGTAGCTCTTTAACCTTTAGGTTACCTGACAAACTAAAAACTATAGTAATTTTGTATTAAAAATGTATAAATTACATCTAAAAAGTAAAAAAAATAAAATTGATATATAGACGAAATTACAAAGAAATTATAAACTCACACACATAAAATTGAAAGATCATAAATCGAACTTCAATCATAAAGTCGAACATTTCAACATGGATCGAACCCCGATTATTAATACCCGACACAATTTTATACACAACAGTGCCACAAACCTCCTTCTAGTATAGGAACATCCCACTAACCATCTCTTTGGCATCGTCACTCATCCTTTGCGGTTATATAATATTTATTAAAAAAATAGAGAAACTGTGATATATGTGCATATTGAGTGAAATCGTAGCTTTTCGTTACTCATGTGTCGCACCAAATATTATTTCTCTTTTAATAAAACTGAAAATAAAATACCGTAAAATTCAAATTTGATATGATTTTGGATATTATATGGTATTTTTAACTAAGACTTGAATTTTGTCACCCTAAAATTTTTAAACACAACTCTTTTTTTTTATAGGCTAAACACAACTTTATTAGATTGAACTTCGAGTTAAATTAAAAACATTAAATATATAGGTTAAAATCATAAAAATCTGAAAATAGTTTTATAAACCATCAAAATCATTTCAGTTGATAAAAAAAATTCTGATTTTGTGCAAATGTTGTACAAAACTATAAACTCACAACTTGAACTTCTAAATCTAAAAATTCCTTTTCACCAATAATTGTAGCAACAAAAATAGGTTTTCCAGCCATTGCAAAGTTCAATTTCAGAATTTCAGAATTGCAAAGTTCAATTGCAAATGTAAGGCCCAACATATACAATCTTTCTAATACCTTCTCAGCATATTTCACCATTTTATTGCATGTCATTCCTAAAAACTCAGCTACAATTCGATTATGCATCACAAAGTTAGTTGTTCCTGTGTTGTCACTACGAAGTTTGATGATATACTTATGAAAAGGATTATGATCATGTATGTGTAACTACTATATATATATATATATATATATATATATATATATATATATATATATACTAACCATTTAAATAAGCCAATTTGATTCTAGTATGATTTAAAAAAATTACCTTGGAATGACCATTAAAACGTGCTTATTGTACCAATCACAATAATATTGGAAATCACCGTCGGGAATCCATCCCTTCAACTTTGCATAATATGATAGACATCGATTCCATCAAAAATTTAGTTACTCACCTTATTATTTGCCATATCCTTCACATACAAAAGCCGTACAATTCTTACATTCAAAGTCCAAGAATCTTTGGAAAGTGAAATTTCAGAAACTGGTCAGGTGCCATAGAAAAAATGTATTTTTTTGACACTAAAGTAAAATTTGATAAATTGTAATGGTGTTTAGAATGTTATATGATTTATAATGACTCACATGTATTTATATTGTACTGGGATTAATTGCACATTATATGAAATACCATATCAAACGTGATTTGTAGAACAATTGTGGCAGTTACTATATTCCGAATTTTTTTTAATTTTTTGTATTTTGTATTTGTATAATGTGCACGGTATTAAATATGTTAAAAAAAATGCTGATATGATTTAAAAAAATGGAAATTTGTTAAATAAAAAATTGCTGATATTATTTAAATATGATTTAATATCAGTTTAAAATAATTTAAATATGTTATTTTTTTTATTTCTTTTTGGCATAAAAATTCCAAAATTGTGTAAATAAAAATCAATTTGTGTTTATCTTATCATTTCAAAAATACCAATCAATTATCGGATTTGTTATTTATAGAAAAGGAAATGAAGTTATTATTTTACCTTAAACATATGTTGAAAATTAGACCTTAAACAAATTGATTGATGGTATAATCTTTTTCAATATTGTAGCAAATGTTTTGTGTGATTTCTCAGTGACTCAATCAGAGCTAATGGCTACCAATGTGTCAGATGAACAAGATCACCAAGTTCCCCTGAGAGTTATTGTGAACAAAGAAAGGAACAAAGTTGTGTATGCTGAGGCAGGGAAGGATTTTGTTGATGCTCTCTTCGGTTTCTTTACATTGCCTTTAGGTACAATTGCAAGACTTGTGGCCGAAAAGTCGATTATTGAACCGGTAACAGTTAGCGGCATTAGCTCACTTTACCAAAGTGTGGTAGATCTTCATGAACAATATCTATGGTCAAAGACATGCAAGGAAATGCTACTCAAGCAAAGTAAATTCATGTATAGTTCCAAGAATTTGAAACTGAACATTGATGATACCGAACCCTTGAAGTCCTACTTCCTTTGTGAGAATAAGTATTGCAAAATTGAAAATAAGTGTTGTGTGAGTTACTTCAGGAATCAGACATGTATTTGTGGAAAGCCATTAAACCAAGAAATACTTAGGTCTTTGATGGAAAAAATCGGCTTTCTTAAGGATACTTCGACTTTCATAGTTTGTGATGATCTTGTTGTGATGCCTAATCTTATTGGAACAAGTGTAAATCTCCTTCAGAAGCATGGAATCAATGATCTTATTGTGTGGTTTCATATAGTGCTTTTGAGATTCTTACCATGGCCGAACAAATTGACAAAGTTCCCATTAGAATTTTGGTGGAAAAGGGAAATAACAAAGTTTTGTATGCTGAAGCTGGAAAGGATTTTGTTGATGTTCTTTTTAGCTTCTTAACATTGCCTTTAGGTACTATTGCAAGAATTGTAGCTAATAAGGACTCAAATATTGAAGCAGTTAAATTTGGCAGCATTAGTTCATTGTATCAAAGTATAGCAAATCTTGATCAACAATATTTATGGTCAAATACATGCAAACAAATGCTCCTCAAGCCAAGAAAATCCATGGAACGTTGGCAGAATTTGAAACTGAACATCGATGATACTGATCCCCTGCTGTCTTACTTCCTTTGTGAGAAGAGGTATTGCAAAATTAAAGATAGGTACTGTTTGATTTACTTCATGAATCAAAAATGTACTTGTGACTGTTAAACCGAGAAAACCCTAATACTGTGAGGGAAGGAATCGGCTTTGTTAAGGATACTTCGACTTTTATAGTTTGTGATGATCTTTTTGTGATGCCTAATCACATCGGAACAAGTGTAGATATCCTTCAGAAGCATGGAATCAATGACTTTGATGCTATTGATAAGCAAACCGTTAATATCAGCAAGAAAGAGGCATGTTTTCTATATTTGTTTCGCATATACTGATATACATCTATATATTTATAAATTATGTTGTTGCCTAATTTTCTGTTTTCCCTCACTAATTCTTCAATCTTTGGTTTGAAATATAGGTAATTGATATTCTGAAATTGTCTTTGGTCTCAAAAACTCCTCTGTCGGACTTTATATTTAATAAGAAACAATTTGTCGGTAATTTAGACCCAAGAAATCATTTAGGGGTTTCAACTGGCGAAGAAAAGGAACAATATAATGAAATGGTTGTGAAAGTAGTGAGAAGAAAATCAAATGAACAGATTTTGTTTGTTGAAGCTCAGGAAGATTTTGCCGACTTTTTTTTTAGTTTTATTACTTTGCCCTTGGGAGGAGTGTTGCGTATGCTTCAAGGACTGTCTTCAATATTTTGCATTGATAAATTATACAGGAGTGCTACTGAATTGAGTTTAGACAAAGGTTTAAGGTCACAGGAACTCAAAGTCTTGCTAACAAATCCTTCCATTTCCGTGCAATTGGAACTCAGGAACCAGATATTACCAATTCGTAAAACCAATTATAAGCAAATTGACGATTCTTGTACATTTATTGATCCTAAATCCCGTATTTCTGGAGGATTTGCTAACGGACCAATAACATTTATGGTGACAGACGACTTGGTTGTGACGCCAATGTCATCCATTGATGGTATTTCATATACAGAAAGAATGAAGGTCCCTCTTAATGATGTGGAGGAAATAGTCATTAATATTGGCCAGAAGGAGGAGGTAAAAGTGAGCGTGTAATTAGTCTTTCATTTTGATAATTCTTTTCATAGATTCATCACAACAATCACCATGTTTGATTTCATATGTGGTTGCAGGGTCTCGACATACTAAAGGCTTCATTAACCTCAACATCTGTTTTTACCGATGTCCTCAACCAATACATAGGTTAGTACATTATTCAATCAAACAAAACCTCATCATACATAATTTATATTTTTTCCTAAGATATTAAAAATCATGTGACTTGTTTCTTGTTAACAATTTGTATTGGTACTAATTACTTGAGTTTATGTACATGGATATGGCCAGAAAGTAGAGCTGCTCAGAGTACAGAAAATGAAGAAGCCAATGGTAGGCCTTTGAAGAAGTCAAAGGTAGAAGAAAATGAAGCTTGAAATGATCTATGGTGTGATAACTGATTATTAGGGATGGTGTAGAATACCATATCATCTTCTCTTTTTTTTGTCATTTAATAATGCTTCTTAAATTATTTGGATGGTCATATTTTGTCTTGTATTATGTTATTTTAAGCAGAAAATGCTTTAAACATTGTGTTGAATCAAGTATTTGTATGACAATAAACCATGTGTTCAAATGATTAGATGTTATTCCTGGGTGAGAGTGTTAACAGTAACCAAATTTCATAGAAGAAAAGCTAAAAACTTAGAAGAAATGAATGAACTAAAAACTGAATTATTCTCATTAAGCTTTGAAGAAGATGCATGAATTATTCTCATTCAACCAACCATATGTTGAATCATTAAAACATATGCTGAAACACTTGTTTCAAAAGGGAGGGAGTAACTCATGTTGCAAATTCCTCAATTTTTGTCAAACATATGTATAATAACTCTTGCAAGAATTTATTTTATTTTAAAGTAGCACTTGATTCATAAGGGAGGGAGTAATAGATTAGTTGCACAATAACTCACATGTCATTAGCAGTCTTGCAGAAAGGTATGGAAAGCTTAACAGATTGATGGTTGTCCATGGCTTCCCTCTCATACAGTAATACAAACACCTACCAGTAAGTAGTAACAAATGATTCAACATATGGTTGGTTGAATGATATTTAACAAAAGCTTAGGAATTTAAATTGCGCCCCTTTTGTATAGTTTTTTTCAATTATAGAATTTGTGAAATTAATCGTGAATAATGAGATATTAGGTAGAATAACACATCTCAGAGTTACTCTCAGAGTTAACAGATCTCTCCTCTAAAATAAAGAGACCGGGATTTAAACTCTAGTACGCCACTTATTCACTTTTAAGGATGTTATTCTAGCCACTATTGTACACGACCAAAAAATTAATAAGTAGAATGTGTGAATTAAAATATCAATTTCCACGTATAATTGAGTTAAACTCACGAAAATATATGTCTTAATATTCTAATTTTCATGGTTTGATTCCCGCAATTACGTTTGATACCAGAAATCACCTTAACCGAGGAGGATAGATAGCTCAACTTATTAAGCTGACCAGTTGAACTAAGTATTAACTAGCTGGTAGAGGTCCAAAATTCAAATCCTGACAATATAATAACAATACATTAACCACTAACATTTTGCTGTAAAAAAACAAATCGCCTTACCCACCCATGGGTGAAAGTCAAAACAAAAAAGTGAAATGGTTAGTGGTAAGGTAAGTTAACCGGTTCTACAAGAAATTACCTAAAATATAAAACAAAAGTTTGTTCTTGGATTTTATCGATCATTGTCACTTGTCAGCATGATACCGTGTATTAAGAGCGTGGACCATCTACAACCCCCATATCAATCTCATTTCACCATTTGACTCAAATCTAATTTCTATTTTCCAAAATTCTAATTCCTTAATGACAAAGTTAAACCCACATATATAATGCACCGTATTCCATAACTTTGATCTTAACCATTAACAATCATGGACCAACAACCTCTTCTATCTGGTAAATTTTCAATTCTTGCACATCAAAATTTTTATTTTTTTAAAGATAAATTTTCAATTTTTATCATTGATCTTGAAAATTTATCATGATTTTGATTCTGGGTATTTTTTGTTTTTTGATAAATTAGAACAAAGAAGTGAATTGGTTGAGAATAAGAGTGGAGATTGGAGCAAATATCAGTATCTTGGTCGAACAGGTTCTGCAATTCCTACTGCTTCATTGGCTGGAACTCATGTTAGTGTTGATGAAATTCGATCTGCTGCTGCTGTTTCTTCTTCTGTAGGTTACTATCCTTCTGTTCAGGGGGTTTTGGCTGAATCATCAGAGCCTAATCCTGCTGGTATGTGCTATTAACTTTTTTGTTGTTTCTGATTATTTTATCTCTCTTTTGAATTATGATGATTGGTTTTGAATCTGTGTTTTTAATTTTTATTTTAATGACTAACTCCTGGAAATGTAGACACATCTGCATTTGTTTAAATTTTGTATTTTGTAATGATTAGTGAAATTATAGAGTCCAAAGTACAAAGTGACCATTTTTGCAGTGTTGTCTAATAGCGGCTATTGTGTCGCTATAGTGCTATAGTATAGTAGAATTTTAGCAAACCACTATTGTCACACGATATGAGATTTAGTACAAAAATGTTGTCAAATTGCAGCTAACACAGTAACTTAGTAAAATTTGAACATGCTATTTCCCGTGATATGTGGTTGAAAATGCTTTGGCTGGATTTATGTTTCAGTTTGGGGAATTTGGTTTGTTTTTTTTCAGCAATGTCTTTTAATTATGAAGCAAATTGGGAGTGGCTTGCTTTACTTGTTTAAGTTTTGTTGCATAAGGGTTTTTTCCTATGTATAAACCCGAATGTTAATATATTGCTTGTTGCAGTGCAAGCTCCTGTTTATCAAGGCGGATATGGAGGAGATTACGGTGGACCGAAACCTGAATTCCAGAGGTATAATTGCTTAAACCATGTATATAAAAACATGTTCACATTGCTTGTCATATTGAAACTAGGCTGTGCATGATGATATCTAATTTTATGGTTTTATTTTCTGAAAAAGTGTTGTAATGTTATCATTGTTCAATATGTCTATTTTGCTCTGTTGTTCATTTTTTTTTGTATTCCTTTTCTTTGTCTGTTTATGTTTGTCTCTCGCCTTATTTAGTTAGAATGTAAAGCATTGAGTTTGAACTTTGTGTGTTTGTTTTTTTAAAAAAAATTGGAAAAGGGGGAGGTGGAAAAAATGGGCCCAATCATGTTAGATAGTATAGAATTAAAGGTTAGAATGTTACTCATTACAGAAGCAACATGATAAACCAAGACATAATCAAACTGCTTAATCTGCGAAGTATTGACATTGTGCTGAGAGATATTTAGCTACTCGTCAATTTGTAGTTTTCATTTGGTACAAGGCTTTATGGATAACCCTTGAAGCTTAGGTTCATTTATCATGAAGAGCCTATTTACTATGGTGTGGACATAGAGTATAGATTCTGTAGATAGTTATAGCAGAAAATTTAGAGGTACACAGGCTTCTTTAGATAAAAATCGAAGTGGTCCAGCTAAAAATATGAGGGCAGAAAACAGAAACAAAGGTATATGGAGTTTGGCATTTTCAGGATGATTTAGGTCTATACAATTAAATGTGACCTCCAATGAGCCACGGTATATTTGCTACTTGAAAATGCATAGTTACATATATTTGATACATGGAAATAGATTATTATTTTAAAGGCTTGTTCTGGTAAAGAATATTCTACATGTATAATTTAATTAAAAAGTGTCTTCTACTTCTCTATTGTCTCTAAAATGCATGATTTTCAATAAATCCCTTAATGATAAAATTTTGTTGAGTTTAATATTCCAACACTATATTGGGAAATAATCTTCTGAAATGGATAATCCACTTATAGGGAAACCTTGGATGAAGTAGAGATACGAGAATTGCTGATTGATCATGTTGGTCATCGTTGTTGTTGGGGTAGCCGTCCTGCTCGAACATGGAAGATTCATGCAGTGGAAGACTGTAATGTTTATGTTGGTACTCTGGATACGTTTATAGAAGAAAGAGAGGTCATAAAAGAGACAGAGCCATACGTTAGTGGCAGTATTGATGGAAAGGATAAGGGAAAAGAACTCGGTGTTTGGGAATTGGATCTAAGGTCTCAGTTCCCTGTTCTATTTGTGCCCTCCAAAGAAGTGCGTGAAAAGATTCCCCATTCTGAAGTTATTGAAAAATGCTCAGGTAAATTCTGGATTTGCAACTCATTGTGTCACAAATCCAATTTCGATGAGTACATATATATACTGATAATTTCTTAGTATTTCTTTTTACCGCCTCATTAAAACACTGGAAATCATTTTCAGGTTGTGCTGGGCGAGGAGGGATAGTCTGTACTACATGCAATGCGGACCAAGAACCAGGACACTATAAAGAAAATCAGGTGTTTCAATGTCCTAGTTGTTATGGAAGGGGTTTGATTGCTCATAAAGATGGTTCTGACACACTGTAAGTAGTTTGTTTGTTTATATTTTGTATGTCGATTAGTTGATTGATTGCTCTATTTTCCATAGCATGAAATACTGAATAAAAAATTTAAATGTTGAGTTCCAGCCGAGGTCAAAAGTCTATTCTGCATTGCCTTGTGTGAAGCTGGAAGTTTATACTCACAATTATAATATTCAATTTACTTAAGTGTGTAATGTGTAATTGAAGCGGTTCAATTTACTTGTTTTTGCAGATGTGTGAAATGTAATGGTAAAGGGAAGCTTCCTTGTGCGACTTGTGGATCTCGTGGATTAATCAAGTGTGAAACGTGTAATGGAAGTGGTTCTCTTTTAGCACGCAGTGTAGCCACTATTAAATGGTATGTTAATCTGCTTGCGTCTAATTTGTGCACTTTACTGCTCGATCCCTTACGCAGATTTAAAACCCGTCACTAGAAACAAATTATGTTAAATATGTAAAATTATTAGATTCATTTTGCAGTATCATACAACTTTGCATATCTGACCTTCTTTTAAGAAGTTCCTAAGTTTTAGCGACAATACTAATTGTTAACCTCTGTGCATTTACAGGAGAACACTTTCAACTCGGAAAGTAAGTGCAACAAAAGGAGCAGCATCAGTACCAGATGAAGTTTTCCATAGAGCCCAAGGGGTTCAATTATGCAACACTCAGGCTCACCAATGCACTCCTGCCTTTTTCGCTGATTCTTATTTTCTCAACATGTTCTCTTCTGAAGTCATTGCTGATAGAGCTCAAGTACCTACGACTGCAAGAGTCATTTGTGAGAGACATACAATCTCAGTTGTTCCGGTGACTCGTGTAACCATGTCTCATCGCGGGCAATCCTTCAGTTTCTATATTGTAGGATATAGCAGGGAGGTTTACTTAAAGGATTATTACCCTTCTAGATATTGTTGGGGCTTGTGTCCTTGTTTGGAGTGGTTGAAGCTGTAATGTTTGTACATGTTTTTATCTATGTAAGTTTGCATGTTCTCTTTTGTTTGTTCTGAATAATAACAGAAACATGTTTTTTGGTTTGAGGGTTTTGTAGATTATGTTTGTTGTATTATTATCTTTTGGTTTGTACGGATCGCAACTATGCATTATGTTTATTTCATGAAATAAAGCCAAATTGAAGTGGGATGCATTATGTTTATAATACTCTGACTTGTTTGGATCGCTCAATACTTGTTGTAACTTCTGTTCTTTCAATTTTGCTGCTAAGATACCCTAGCTAAGAGTTGTAGCAGAAACTTATTGCAAGAAGAATATAATCACTAGGCTGCATTTGAGTAATCATGTTGTTGAGACTCTGCCATCGGCAACAATAGGTCGCTCTGGATAGATTGTGGCAATGGGCGGTATTGATGGAGGTTGTGAGGTTAGGGAGGCTGCCGAAGCATCTATACAGCCTAGTAGACAAACTGAAACAACACTTTCGCACTTGACGTTTGTCAAGAAAACTTTTATTCAACTAGTTCCATGAAGGTTATTTATGGCATAAGAAAACAGTAGGAACAATAGAACTTGCACAAGAAACTCCTTCACACAAACGTTCAAATAAATTTAAGTAAAAAGAAAATTTACTGGGCACTAACAAAACTCACACTCTTTGTACTAAAAAAACAAAAAAGAACAAAAATATTTCATCACTCAAAGAAGAGCATGTACAAATGAATGAAAAAATCTCAAATCAAGCAAAGCATGATTGTACTTACTAAAGGCCATGGCAAGCTCATGTGCTGCCCAATAACCCTCATGTCTAACAATGAGAAGAATTTGGCAGATCTAGTTTTGCTTCAAAAGAGGATAATAAACCTTTGAATTTGATTCTTTGTTCCAAGAGAAATGATTCTCCTTGATGAAAATTTTCACCATAATACTAATAATGCTATATCACTTTGAGGCTCCAGGTTCTATATCCAAAAATGATTCAAAGTTGGAGGACCACTGAATTTGTATTTAGCTCCTTAAGTGAATACTACGAATTAATATAGTGGAAAAAATCAATAGTTGAATTGCAAATAAACTTTTAGATTAATTTATTATGCATGTGTAATATCTTCGAATTCGATCGGTCCATATGTACGTAATTATCTTAAATCTACCTGATAAATAAAAATGTCTTAAATCTATATAATATGTAATACGCATGTATAATATGTTCATTTTTTTGGGTAAAGTAGTTTAATGACTAGAAATTCACCTCTTGAAATAAATAAGTGGAGAATCTCAAATTCAAACTTTGACCCTTATATATAAAATGTAAAATTCCTACTAAACAAAAACAAATGTAATATTCATATCAACTAAGCTAGGATTTTTTACTAATATATCACATTTTCAAACGAAAATATCAATATGTCCCATTTTCAAAATTATTTATTTGTCTATCCTAATATTTGACTTCAAAGCAGGGAGACTTACCATTAAGCCACACTATGTGGCAAGCAAAAAATCTTACATTTCGCCACATGGTGTGGTTTAATGGTAGGTCCTGCTGCTTTGTAGTCAAATGTAGAACAATCAAGTAAATAATTTTAAAAGTGGAGTATATTCATATTTTTTGTTTGAAAGTGGGATATATTAGTAAAAAAAATCCACTAAACTATGCTTCTGGAGATGTAAGTGATGATTGTTCACTTTATAAGAGTATTTGTCAACTAAATTGTAGTAAAGAAAATTGAAACGGGTTTGAACCTCGATAATAGACGTATGAAATAGCATAAAAAGTAACATACATTTAATAAAATCTTAAAAGTATATTTTTTTTGGTAAGAAATCTTAAGAGTATATAAAAACAAGTAACTTTATTTATCTAAAAAATATATTTAATTGTTCACAAATCCAAATTCAAATGTCGAAATTGGTAGATGAAACACCATTATTGTCATTTTGTCTATCTAAAAAAAAGTATATAATTTTAAAGAAAATAAAGAAACAAAAAATCACAATTCAACTTGTATAAAATAAATAAAACTATTTTTTTTCACCAACGGTTTAATCTAATTCTAGAATCAGTTCTAACAATAAGTTGTTTCAGCCCCTCCTAAATGAAGTTGCGGAATTGAACTGTTATCCTCTTTACCTAATCCAACTTCAATTATCACTACATCAACTAAAATTTGGTAAATATAACTACTTTTAAACCTCATATTCGCTTACAAATATATAGCTAATTTTACCGCACTATTTTTTTGTGTAAATTTCCAAGTAAAATATTTTAAATGAAAATTATTTGGACAAGAGAGGTTTTAAAAAATCAGGTAGGGTGTGAAAAGAAGCTTAAAAAAAACCCTAAAACTCGTTGGGTAAATAACATAGTTGGGCTCATATAAGCCCAAAGGATCCAAACAGCACCTAGGGTTTGAAAAACTTCTATAAATCCCTAAAATTCTTCCTCTTCTCACAAACGCAGCTTTTAACTCATCACCAAAACCAAATCAAGGTATAAACCTTTTCCTTCTAACCTTCAAATTCTTCATTCGTTAATTTTTCGGTTTTGCACTTTCTATTGCATCAGTGATGAGCAACTATAATTCGTTATCCTTGCACTTTGATTGTTAGTGAAGAAAAATACGGGGAATTATTACTCTGAGATGCTTTTTTTTCATATCTCTGTTAATCATGTTTTTAGGGTTTTTAATTTTGTTTAATTTTTTGCTTATTTTTCTTAATTGGTTTGATTTATGGATCTGTGATGTTATTTTATACTGCGTTATCTATCTGAAACCTCGTTAGAGGTATTGAGGATAACATAATACGCTGAGATCTAATTTAAGCTGCAAAATATTTTTAATTAGATATTTAATGGATAATTAAACAGTTTAGTAATCTATAAGATTTAACAATTTTTCTATCATCTGTTAAAAAATCTGTGTTTGTTTTAATCTCTGTGGTTGGTGTGTGTGATGGGTTTAGTTTTATATTTTGCAATTAGAGAAAGATGAATATGATGAGAACAATAATAAAATATATCTGATTATCAAATACTGTGTATTTGGTATGATCGAATTTATTATCGCTACGTTCTTTCTGATTCATCTTTTATAGTTAATTTAATTTGTTTTTGCAGAAACTGTGTTGATATTATCTAACTTAAGTTTTGATTGAATAAAATTCAGTGAATTGACATGATATTTTTGTTGATTGTATTTAATTACATTTTGAATTGAATTAACATGTTACATTTTTAACATGATATTTATTGAATTGTTATAATATGTATTAATTTATTTTTTCTCATGCTGTGTTATTTGAAGCAGTCATGGATCCTCTGCCTGAGCCTGTGAGTTACCTATGTGGTGATTGTGGAGTGGAGAATACCCTGAAGCCCGGCGATGTTATTCAGTGTCGTGACTGTGGTTATAGAATTCTTTACAAGAAGCGCACTCGTCGCATTGTTCAGTATGAGGCACGTTAAGGAGGTTGTGATGAGCTTGACAAGAGTAATCTGTATGAATCATCTTTGAACTAATATAAGAATATTTGATGTGTATAAATTGTAAGAACACCTTTTAGTATTTATGGGATAATCACTTGTTTATTTAACTGATCTGTTGCATTTTGGTTGTCTTGATGTATGGTTTCACTATGTGATTTCAAAAAACTTTGTTTTTGATAGCTTCATCCTTATGAAGCTATTGGATTATTTTTTGTAGTCCATATTAATGCTAATATTCAGTTCTACAAAATGGGATTTGGGAGATTTAAGACATTTCATCCTGCTTGATAACATCCTTCCCATTATAATCATGTCATTTTTGTAGCTTAACCAATAATTTATGAAAAACGTGGGCTGTGAATATAAGTATTGATTTATTTTGTGAAAATAACCTTTGGTCTAATTTCTTTGCATTTTCGTTGTTTTCATCATATAAATGCAAATGTTCACTTGAATAGTCTAGAATTCTTACATTAGCAAGTAAAATTAATATTTCAAATTGAAGAGAAAATGTTTTAGAAAAACACCTAATATTCATTGGGACAGATTTATAAAATTTACTTTTACAATTTCATAATTTTCATATTAAGAGTAGAGTTAGCAACCAATTTTTCTCACAATTTTTTATCTATTTGTAGGCAATTTGTTGAAATAATAAAATTTTGTTGATTAAATAATTTTAATAATTAATGTATCAAAAAATGTTTTTGATTTAAAATCGTTATTTAAAAGCATAACCAATAATATGTAGAAATATACAAAAATCCTACAATTACAAGTAAAAAACGCCTAAAACCGGAATTGTATTTGGGCTTATATTATGAGTTGAAGGATCCAATAAGCAATAGGGTTTTAACGCGTGCTATAAATAAACCTTCCCTCTCTGGCTCTCTCCAAACACCAAAATCCACACGCAGTCAATTTCTTCAACACTTGAACAGCGTCTGTCTTCTCCGATTTTTTCTCAATTCCAACTTCGAATTCCAAGGTATAAAACCTGTTAATGTTGAGTGTCATGAATGTCATGAATTTAATCCTGATTCCCGAATGCCTTTTGGTAAATTAAGTAAATGAAATTTGTAACAAAAGAGACATTATCGATGTACTTGCAATCTTGATCGATTTAGATAACTGTTTGATCTAAATTTTAAATTGGTCTATGTATAAAATATTAAATATTAATAATTTGTTCATGACTAATGTTGTCAAAACCTTTACTTTTATTATATCTGTTGTTGGGAGTGGTTGTAAAGATGAAGATGATGAAAACAATAATAAAAGATGTCTGATCGTCAAATATTATGTGTTTGATATATGATCGAACTTATTATCGCTACGTTCTTTCTGATTCATCTTCTATAATTGTCGTCCCTTTCTGTCAACTAAATTGATTGATTGCATGATTGTATTTCGACCTTCCTGTCTTCTTTATTTCAATATGCTTTTATTGTTTCAATAGTATTGGAAATTATATATTGTGTTTTAAGCTAAAATAATATTGCTCATTAATCACTTACCTATCACTGTTATTAATTGTTTTGCTGGATTGCTGGGTTTGATTAGATTTACTAATGGATGAATAATACACTGTCTCAAATATATTTCTAAACCTCCTCTTTGATTGAGTGAAAATGGTACTTCATATGGAATTATGGATTATGTGATCTCTTTGAATGTATTGTTTGAATTTTAAATATGTATGAGGATTGTTTTGGTACCTTTTGAATTAATTATAACATGTATTATGTTTTCTGAAGGTCTGTTACTTAGACTAGTCATGGATCGTCCAACTCCGGCTCAGCCACAACAGCCTCAGCCTCTCCGTTATATCTGCGGTGATTGTGGAATAGAGACTCCCCTGTTAACAAACGGCGTCATTCAGTGCTCTGAGTGTTGTTATAGGATCCTTTACAAGAAGCGCACCAGCTGCGTTGTCCAGTACGAGGCACGTTAAAGATGATTGCGAGGGCATTGGCAAGTAATCTGTGTGAATGAATTCTTAAAACATACAAAATCTGATGAGTACAAATTTTAATAACACTTTTTAGTAATGGGATTATACGGCTTATTCCACCGTGCTGTTGAATTTTGGTGGTGGTATTGTTGAATGGAAATCCCAAAAATTGGTATATGAATTCTTGTTGAGTAATTTGCTTTTTAAACTTGGTAGTTTTTTGTTTGTGTGGGTCTGTGGGATGTGATTGTTTCCAAACATTGTAATATGGGGTAAATCCAACGTTTCCACCATCTTTTATAATCTCTTGTATTTTTTGCATATTGATAAAATGTAGTATGCCACTAAAATGTTCTCTAATTTTTTCTTCTGAAATATTGATTATGAAAAATAAAACGATTGTAGTATTTTTTTTAATTTTTTTGTGAATGTAGTATGCCACCGCAACATCAAGACTACCGAAACCTCCGGATCCGCGCAGAACCACCACACCTGCTAGAAAAACAGCGTGTCGCCAATGCTACCACTGTCAAAACCGTCGGAACCATAAGGAGAAGAACACGAACTCGAAGAAGAAGAAAATCGGCGCAGGAAAAGAAGAAGAAAATGAGAAAGAGGAAAAAGAAAGAAAAACCGAATGAAGAAGAAGAACAACAAACAAGCCCCAATGACCGCCTCCTCGTCGCACCACCATTATGCCACGTCTACATTGTGTAGACAAATGTTTGGATTTGAGAGAGATGGAAAGAAGAACTGAAGTTTTTAGAGAGGGGTTAGAGAGAAATGTTTTAGAGAGAGAAATGTTATTTATTATTCTATATGATATAAACTTTCAATTAAACGATGAATTTTATAAAATTCATATCAATTAAAATGTTATATATATCGAGAGATGTAACATTGAGCAGTGTTAAACGAATTGGTGTCAACAAATACTAACTCTTTATTTTTATATATGAATAAAAATATATGATCAAAGTATGAATAATGATCAGGCCCGGCTCAGTAGGGTGTGCCGGGTGAGCCACCGCGCAGGGCCTCAAAAAATTAAGGGCCTCTAAATATTTGTATGTGTCTATTAAAATTTAAATATATGTATAAAAAAATAATGACTTTGTTATTTCTTAAAAATATTTTGTTTTTGCTAAAGAAATAGATTTAGTAGACATATTTTTAATTTGATAAATAACTTTGTGATCTATTTTAAAAACAAAGACGTAACATCACTTTAAAAAATGTAAACTAAAAATATTTTATAGTTAAATACAATTACATGTTCCTTTTTAAGCATAAAATTTTCTCAAAGGAAATTGATGCATTTGGTTAAAAAATTGGACTATATACATTAACTTTGGTAGACCAATTTTGCATTATATTTTGAGATGGAGAGAGTATTAATTAAGGTTACTATAAAATATGTTAAACTTAGTTGGCATGGGGATATTGCATTTTATAGGTGAAATTTTTAGCCACTAGACGATTAGACGAATGAAAAACAACATGTTGCGTGAAATAAAGATGAGACTCTATTGATATATTATTAAACTTTTTAAAAGGCGTGATATAATTTGTTTTTCTAACATAGTTATTGACTATTTTGTCATAGTTGTCTCGGTAAAATGACTTGTTTATGTAAGTAATAAGATATTACGTTGTTATTGGTTAGATTATAAATTTTTTATTCTACTACAATTTTTTTATATTATTTATTTTAAATTAAAGATTAGTTCTTTTTTAAAAAAATATTTTTTTTAGGGCCTATTTTAAATATTTGAACAAGGCCTCTAAAAATACTGGGTCAGCTCTGATAATGATAGAATTTTTTTGGGTAAAATGGTAGAAGAACGGGAGATCGTGGAACTCATCTCATAGAAGTGGTTATTACCAAAACAAAAATAGTGCACCAAATTTATTTTATGAATTTTGATTGTATGATTGGATAGTTTTTTTTGTAGGTTGAGTTTCAAACTGTTGTGGGTGTAGATCGTCATTAACTTTTTTTATTTGGGCAAATACTTCATGTACTGCTCCTACGAAAGGTGAGTTAAGTATTTTTTTTTGACAATATGAGTTAAATATATCTTATACTTATTTCAATTATTATATATATAATTATACTTTTAATTTTTGTGGTTAAAAAAAAATCTACCATAATAGTATCAAACATAAAATTGAATACCCCAAAGGCCAAGGCACCATATCAAGCTTTGTCCAACAAGCAGGCCCGGTTCTGGGGCGGGCACTAAGTGTCACGGCCATGTGCTCATGAATTTTAGGGGTCTAGTATATTGATATAATATTCATATACTATTAAGTAAAATATACACTAGTATTTTTTTAGGGGCCTAATAGTATATCTTTATACTCAATATTTTGCTTTAAATTATTTTTTCTTCACGAATCACACTTCACACACGTTAATATTATCAATTTATACCTATTATTTTTATTAGAAACTTTTTACTTTTTGAGTAGTAATAGTATTTGCCGTCAGGATTCTCATCAAGCCTAATTTAATTCATTACTATACTCCAATTTTCAATCTCTAATTTCAATATTACTCAAATTCAATTGAATCACTTATTAGGTTATTTTCTTTTTCGTTGAATCACTTTATAGTTGCAATTTATTTGAATCTTGATTCTTTATTTATTTGTCATGAAATTTCAAATTATTCTTTTATTTATATTTTGTAAATTGTTAACATTAGCAGATTATTTTATGCACTCAATTTCAACTATTTGAACCTTATATTGGAGAGATATAGTCTTCAATTTGAAGTCAATGATTACTTCACAGGTAATATAGTTCTCTATTATCCGGTACCTAATTTATTTGAAGATGTTGTCTAAAAAACACTTATTATCTGGTTGTGAAAAACGAAAAAAAATGAACTCAAGAGCTAACAAATGATTTCGCATCTCAAAATGCTCGAAGAAACCGTTTCAAATGAATTGAAGAGTAAAGAGAAGTTTTTCATATTTTGTAAAACTATTATTTTCCATCTTCTTTTGATTCTGCAACTTTTCTTTTATTCTCTTGAATTGTAATGAATTTTGTTTTCACCTTTTGGTTGTTTGGTTGTGCACATTTTGTGTCAATCTAATGTGTGTCTTTAAATTTATGCATTTGATTCTTTAGTTGGTTCAAAACAAAATATTATCTATTATGATATAATATATTAAATAAAATATATTAATTTTTTTACGAATGGCCTAAGGCCCTCAAAATGTCAAAAACGGGGCTGCCAACAAGTGATGGTGAGTTGCTGTGCCAGTGTGGTGTGGTGGACTCACTATTTTTGTTTCAAAACCATTGGTAAAATAAATTTGCATTGGAGATTATTTTTGGATGATCAATATATCATACTTACTCCGTTTTAAAATAAGTATTATAATTAATCAGTTTATGTGTACTAATATATATTTTTGATCACAAATATCTTTAATTATGTATTATAAAAAATTTAAAAAATTTATATTTTGAAAATATTCATCGAAATAAATTGAACAACATCACAAATATTAATATTTATTTTTATATATTAATTAAAATATATAGTGAAAATATGTTATAAAAAATAATACGCAAATAATTTAAACAACATTTATTTTTTTTGGTATAGTAAACAACATTTATTTTGAAATGAGAGAGTAATTTTATTTTTGTTACATCTGAATTATAAATACTCCCACCAGAATTTCAATCCTGAACCTCCTCTACCCAACCCATGTCCTCAGCTCTTACCATTTGAACTATTCTATGAAACCCGGACATTGACACGGACACGGGACACGACACAAACACCGACACGTCGACACAACTAATTTTTTGAGAAAATGATATATTTCAATGTAATCGTAAGTGTCGGTGTCGTATCGGTGTCAGACACGACACGTGTCCAACACGAGACACATCTATTCCGAGAAGTGTCCGAACTTCATATTTCTACGAGACAGTGAGAGAGTAATTAAAATCAGCCTCATCAAATTAAAAAGTACTACATAATAAAAAAAGTATAGTAGGCGTGCTTTTCTTTGTCTTGTTCCTAAATCTGACGTGTAAAGTGTAGACTAACATTCTTTGCTTTGCTTCCCTGCGACAACTGTAGTATTTTGGATCTATCTATTTATACACTTTAATTCTACTGCAGTGCACTTCAAAAGTACAGTATATGAGCCAGCTTCAAATTACTAATTAGAAAATATTACTAAAAAATATTTGTGGTGTGTTGTTAACTGTTAAGGAAATAAAATATATAAATTTTCACAAATTGTGTAGTTAGTTTTCTAAAAAATTCAAAATTGTGTTTTATAATTTTTTTTGCTACAATAATATTTTTTCTAATTAATACTTTAAAGAATTATTTTACATAGTCACATGACCAAATATAATTTTCTTAATAACACTCATAAATTTTAACTTTTACTTATTTCATAAATAGGCAAAAACTTATGTGAACGTGTCTATATGGTCACATGACCATGGAAGTTTTGCTCTACTTCAAAGACATTAATCAATATATCTCAGTTTTAATTTATCTTGTTTGTTTTTGTCATTTCTAATTAGAATGTTTTTAAGTCATGAAATAAACTCCAGTAATTATATTTATATATATGCCAGATAAACACCCATAAATAAATAATTATTATATCATGAGTCCAAAGGACCTAAACACCCATAAATAAATAATTAAAGTCAACAACTAAATATACAAGCTACATATGGAACACTCTATCAACCTGAAAGGCTGAAACACAATTATTAGTTTGATTACATATCTAATGTTTTTATACCAGACAATACCTTAAAGTTAGCTTTAATTTATTGTCTCATAATTTTTTATCCTAAAGATCTTTGGAGGTACAATTGGTTGGCACAATTACAAATAATTTTTATCTAGGTACACATACATACATACATACATACATACATAAAAACAATATTAAGGATAAGATGTTTATATATATATAGGAACTTTAGCAAGTATGACTCACATGTAATTATAGTTTTCTTCATGTAAATATGTTTTTTTAGAAATTTGACGTCATGATTCATCCTCCTTAAATTTCAGCAATCAAAAAAATTATTACGAACTATCTGTTTTGTATAGATGTTATATTCTTAAGTAGTATTAGTTTTGAAAAAAAAAATTGTATGTTTAGAATTAATTTTGACTCTTCTAAAATTAAAACCAAAGACACACTATATCAATTTATGTTTATTTCAAAGTTTTGTCGTCACTCGTTTGATAAAATATACTTAATTCCAATTTTGAAGAAGGAAACCCTCTCTTTGACTTGATTAATTTGTTTCTTCTCAACCACACCATAACTATTTATATGGCAGCTACTATTGAATCGTGAAAGCATGTGAAACTCACAACCTTATCACTGGTTTGCATGAGGATCGGCATATGCTTGTCCCTTTTGCTTGTGTGCTTTCGCTTTCACAACTCTTTATTATTAGCTTTGTGTTTCATCTTTTATGAGAAAATGTTTGGAAGAGATAGCAACATATATATTAGGGTTTATGAGATATAGGACCACAAAATTTATTGTGTACTACATATATAGTGCTCTCACCAATTGCCTATGCTACTCTCCTCACTGGCTAAAATCAATAAAAAAACAAATTAAGATATTGAGCTCAAGTAGTAAATGTGAATTTTATCAAAAAAATAAATTTAGGAGAATTCCAGTTTAATTTATAACTAAATTAAACAATTTTAGCCATATTTTATTTATCTCACAACCGCATTAAATACTATATTACAACATATTCTCTTAGAAACTGGAAGATTAATGCAAAAAATAATAATAAAAAATTCAACTAAATAAACATATTTTTCACATTCTCTTTTGTCTTAGGGTCTGTTTGGCAAAAATAGCGGATAACTGATAAGCTAGCTGATAGCTGATAGCTTATAGCTTATAGCTTATAGCTGATAGCTGATGATTGGTAGCTGATAAGCTAATTGAAGTGTTTGGTAAAATTAGCGGTTCAACTAACTAATAAGTATAAAATGACATAAAAGGACATTTTTAATTTTAACATCTCTTGTAAAAAAATCATTATAAAATTTATAATTAAATTAATATTTAAGATACTTAAAATTTAATAATTTAAATTTATTAATTTAAATACATTTCTTTTTATATTTTTAAATTGTTTTAATTTTAATTTTTATATTTTATAAAACAAATTATTATAAATAACAATTTTATAACATATACAAAAATGATAAATAAAAAGAACTAAAAAAAATGATAAGTATATGACAGACGTACAACAACAAAGTACATACATGTATACTGACATAACACAAAAAAATACTAGTCTGATAAAAATAATATAGCAAGACGTAACAAAAAAAAAGCACATAATCAAGAAAAAAAGTCATAAAAGTTACCGAAAAATAGTAATGAGATAGATGAAAAAAAACGATGCTCATAGTGATACAGTAGAATGTATGGTACAAGTGTACACATACAATATATGTACAGGTTTTGTTTTAGATATATATAAAAGGATAAAATTGGATTTTAGATTAAATAATAAGGGTAAAATTGGAAGAAAAGATGATAAGCTATAAGCTACAAGCTAAAACGCTATATGAAATATATAGCGTCTGAAAAATAAGCTAAAAGCTAGTGAAATAAGCTATAAGCTAATCTAAAAAACGTTTTACCAAACAGAGCTTATTTTTTACAAACGAGCTTATAAGCTATAAGCTAAAAGCTATAAGCTCATTTTTGAGCTTGCCAAACCGACCCTTAGTACTCTCCTGCTTTACCAGTACACGCATGAAGGAACAGAAAAAAATATGATGATAACAATAATGAAAAATAACTTTCAAATGTGGGGCTTTATCAACTTGAACTTAAATTTGCTTATTTGCCTCATCGTAAATTTCGTGTGGATTAAATATGTAAAAATTAAAATAATCAAATCTAAGTAAAAATTGTGCATACAATTTACCATGATTTTTTTTAGGCAACAATTTACCACGAATTTAAACATTTTTAATTGTAATTTTCAAGTATTTACACATATATAGAGCTGTCAAATAAGTTGGCCCAACTGCACGAATCTACTTACATTAAATTTGGGGCAATTGACCCCACAGATCTTATTGTTTTTCAACCAATAATTACAAGGTTTTTGATACATTAACCCCTTACAAATATATGGATGCCCCCACTCACACCACACAGTGCACACACCATCCGATCCCACACAAGCACACACTCATTCACTACTACATACTGTTAGGAAAAACTTCTCAACAAAGAACAACTAAACAAAAAATAAGAAGAGAATGAATTAGAAAAATATTGAATGAACTTATTATTGAAAAAGTATATTGAAAAGTGATTGTATTTACAATGATCACATAACACCTATTTATAGGTAAAGTGAATGTAATTACTTTCTAAAATCTAGGTAACTAACATCTAATTAATTCTATCTACTTCCTAAATCTAGGTAACTAATATCTAATTAATTATATCTACTTCCTAAAATCTAGGTAACTAACAATGGGAGCGCGCGAAGACAATGGGGTGCGCGCTAAATAATTACATGTGAGTCATACATTGCTTAACTTTGACCTAGGTCGAAGTTAATATATATATATATATATATATATATATATATATATATATATATATATATATATATATATATATATATTCTACTAGAATCAATAGATTGTTTGGTAATAATATGCCAAGGAATTTTGGAAAATGGATATATAAAAATTGCAGAATACATAAACAAGGAATATTTTTTCTTGGTATGAAAGCTAATAAAAAAACATAAACAAGGAATATTGAAATAAAGTAGAGAATATTTAATGATTTTTTAAAGTTTATTTTCAAAGGAACCCATCAATTGAACTGAATACATCAATTTAGTTTGTTTCACTTCAACTTCTAATTTAGTTTGTGAAACAGGGTCATGATGAGAGCCGTTAAAATGGACTAGGTTGTATGGGCTGGGTTGCCAAGTCCGAATAAACATTGAGCTTGAGCTTCAAAATTTTTATATAAATTATTATCTGGACTTTTTAGTCCAGCTCGTATTTACCCGTTAAAAATATGGACTTATCCGTATGGTTCATGGGCCGTCCGTTAGCCCGCATATATGTTTTGTTTTTTTGTTTTTTCACAACTCAAGTCTAAATCTTACAAAATAGTCCCAAAATTATAATTATGTTTGATTATACTTGTTTATGTTTTTTTGTTTAATATTTTGATTTGTGCTGTTTGATTATGCATGAACTTAGTTTGTTTTGAAAAATTATTTGAATTTATTTTATGTTATTTGGTTGATTGGTAATTTATTTTGAATAATGTAAGCTTATTTGGAATGTTTAATTTTTTTTCTACATAAAATTGTTTTCTTATAGTGAAAAAAAAGAAAAAAATAATAATCCAACCTAGCCGGGCCCAGACACTAATTTTTCAGATTATATTTTATTCCGGACTTTTTAGCCCGGCCTGATGAAACCCGTTGCCCCTCCAGGCCGAGCCGAAATGAGCTGGGCCACCCTTTTTGATAGCTCTAGTCATGATTATCGGATCAAGTATCTTATCTTATTGAACTAGTACGACTAAAATTGGCAAAAACTAAAACCAATGGTTTTTTAAAATCGAGCGGTACAATGTTTGTTAATCTAAGTGAAATATCGGCATCTCATTTGGCTTGCTACGATATGAAGTATTTGACGTTTGCAGAATAATGTCATACAAAGGAGTTAGTGCTAATTAATTTGGACTCTTTGGTGACTAAATTTTATACATTTCTTGATTTTGTTTCATATGAAGTTAGGACAAAATATCTCTTTTTCTTATGTTAATTGGTATTGTAACCCTTTAGATATGTAATTATATATGTATCTAAATAGATTAATGAACTAATTGAGCAATGAAATTAAATCCTCTTTTAATATTTAACATTTAACATTATATTTTAGAAAGTTTGACGATAAATGCAAAAATTGAATGTAGATATTTTTTGGTTACAGAAAAATTAATATAGATCAATTAATTTAAATTCATTAAATTTTAAACTTAAATAATAAAAATATAATTTTTTTTACTTAAAAAAACAATATTTTCATTATTTAAGTTTAAAATTTAAATTAAATATGCTTAATATTTATTTAAATAGTCGAGCCTAGTAAATCTAAAAGACATTTTTTTTTATGATATGTAGCCTAAATTGTTTAATTTAATAGACTTTTTTTTTTGAAGCGGTTAATTTAATAGACTTGAAAAACAATCTTAACCTACTCTATATAAAAAAAAACTTAGCTAACTTTGGGCCTAAATATGCTAGCCTGTTTAATATTTAAAATATTGATTTGATAATGATATGGGTTGATCTACATTATCTATTTTCTAAACTATGAAAAGATAAAATGCATCACAAAAAAAGATATACAGAATCATCCGAATATAATGGACGGTTGGTCTATAAATAAAAGAATTCATCACAACAAAAGAAAGAAAGTAAAATAGTTGAATTATCAAAAGAAAAGGCAAATAGCACAATAGAAGGAGAGACAAGGAAAGAAGCAACGAGAGTTGAGTTTAGAGATTGAGAAATCAGTTACTTACATCCATCCTCTGAAAGAAAGGTAATAAATTGTATTAGTCTTGTTTTATAATTTGTTATGGCATGTCTAATAAGTTTCACATTGTTTGGAACTCGAGACTAAGAGTAGTTTATATACAACATCTATACATCTCAATCCAACGAGACACCTTTTAATAATTGGACAAATCCGTGAGATCTCAAAGCAAACTCAAAGCGGACAATACCTCAAAACGCGGTGTGTCGCACTTAATTGTGTCACACTTATTTCAAATATTAAATTGTGTGAAACATGAATGATGAATCAATGATGTTGACCTTTGTTTTATTCATTCACAAAACATAAAACACTTTTTTTATAGATAAATCACTGTTTTATATTCAAGAAATTGGTTCTTTATTATTTTTTGAGTGTATTATAATTACAAATAAATTTAAAAGTGTTTATTTTAATTATCAAACATATTTTAGATAACCAATTTAGTAGTAATCAAATATATTTTTTGATAGTTAACTTCTAAAAAAAAATATATTTTTTGATAGTTAACTTCTAATCCATTAAGTTATTATTAACAAATTATTAACAAATTAAAAATAGGCACTAGCTAGGTTAGGGTTATGCATTTGGTTTCTTAAAAGTTAGAAATTATTTTCTGCATACAAAAATTTCACTTTTAGTCTTTTTTACTGTGTATAACCATAACCTAGCTATGTATATTTAGAGCACAATTTAACATGACTTTAGAAAAAGCAAATTTAGAAAAGACTTTATAATTTTACTTGCATATAATTTTACTTTATAAGTTTATATAATTCTTATGAATTGCTGTGTTTATATATATGCAATCATGTTGAAACGAATGAATATTAATTATGGTTTGTTTGAATTGACTTATTTGAAGGTATCTATTAACATAAAGTTTTGTGAGATTGTTTAAGAGATATTATGAAATCAACTTATGACTCTTTCATATTATTTTCTAACTTATTTTCAAAAGTTCTCCAATATACCAATATATTTTCAAAATTATACTAACTTCTCACTATTTGTTTCTCTATTCTTACAGGTTTAATCTTATAGTGTTCACTATAATGGACAGTAGAGTTACTCCTGAACAAGTTGCGGTTCTCGTTGACAAATACTTGTCAGACAACAAACTTTCATCCACTTGTTTATGCTTCCGAAAGGAAGCTTCTTTTGTCTTTCCTAATAATCCCAATCACAAGGTATTTTGTTGTATATATCTTTACTTCCCATTTGTTTCAAACTTTTTTGTATTTCCTCTATTTTATCAAAGATTTATGTATATTCAATCTAACTTTTGTATATTCAGGCACCGCAGAATTTGATGACATTGAGTGAGATGTTAGAAGATTATATCAGTTTGAAAAAGCAAAAGATTATGATGGATCAAGAAGAGGCTATTTTAAAACAACAGAAAGATCAAAATCAAAAGCTCTTCGAAATTCTAGCACGTAATGCCATGACTTCTTACATTAATGCTGGTGGAAAAATTCCTCAACCTGCTGCAAAACCAACAAGCATGGCGGTTTCTCAACCACCAATTCGTTACAAATCTCGTCCAGGTACAATCCTTTGTCATCAATATAGCTTATTTGAATTTATTAATTTTGCTCGTGAATAATTCTTGAATCTATTTTTCGCTGAATATAGCATCTCTCTTTAATAAACATGTTAAATTTGCTACTTACCATATCTTTTTCTTTTTTTAATTAGGTGTTGCAACTACTTTTGTGCAAAACAAATTGTATACAGAGTTTCAGCCTCCTCAAAGTAATTCAAATGTTAATAGTAGAAACTATTCAACATCAAGTATTGTGAATGTATCTGGTACAAAGAGAAAGGATATTACTTCAACTATGGATGTTCCTTCAACAACAAAAAAGCCTTGTAATACTTCATCCAATACTAATATTCTCAACCCGGGTCCAGGCTTGTTCCAACAATTTTATTATTCAGTGAGTTCTCAAAGTGATAAAAATATGCCTTGCGATCGAGAGGTTATGCCAACTAGTAATTACAAGATGATGCCAAGCAAGAGAGTTATGGCCACTCCAACAAAACAAGCAGTTTCCATGGAGATGATTCATTGCATTCCTCCTGTTATGACAAATTCAGACAATCTGAGTAATTGCGATCGTGTAGAAATTATGAGGAGCTTTGATTCAGATGAAGTGCCCGACTGCTTGAGCAATCAGTTGGTGGAGATAAACAAGAATTCTATCTTTGACCTTTATAACATAGATGATGATGATCTTTATAATCTAATTGACTTTACAAGATGAATGACGCCAAGGAGAAAGACACGCAAATGAAGAAATTTACACATATTTTGTTTGTAAAAACAAGGAATAATGTACTAGTATTTAGTGTGCTGCAAATGACTATTGGATGATTGGGGTGCCAACATAGTTGGGATGTCAGTTATTTCATAATGATGCCTTTGCACTTTCTATTTCATCTTATTAGATAAATTATTCAATCTTTGTACACTTTAAATCTTTTAATAAGAATATGTTTCTTGTCATTTATCAACCAATATATTTTGTCGTAACTTTTAGCAGAAAATATACTGGTATGATTGTTTCTTTGTATAATGTTTATCCAAATCAATTTGAAGACACTTGACATATTTTTTTATTCTTTCTTTTATTCTTTAAGGCACCTGGTTCCTTGAGATCATCAATGTATATTTCTTTCCCACAACTTGTAATTCCCTTCGTTGAGCTGCTAGTAGGTTGTTTCATGGTTGACAGACATTTCACAATGCACCTTTGTTCTTCTGTGTCAAACTGCAATTGAGATGCGTAGTGTGTCAAGCAATGTTTTAAAAATTGGACCCAGATATTGAACCAGTGAGATTTTCCAGTCATGGTTCAATCGGCTCAATCATTGTTGAATCAGAAGTTTAAAAATCTTTATACAAAAAGTAAGAATTGGTCGAATCAATTGCGGTACAACCCTTGTTCAACCAGACTAAGGAATTTTGGTGGTTCTTAGCTCAAAAGGTCTAATGTAAGTGATTTGCATATAAGTGATTCGTAAGCAGTGTGTGTGACATTGTGAGTGATATATAGCATGCTAAATATTAATATGCAAGGGAATTTTGTGAAATGGATATAAAAATTGCAGAATACATAAACAAGGAATATTGAAATAAAGTAGAGAGTATTTAATGAATTTTGTAAGTTTATTTTCAATTGAACCGATCAATAATTGAACTGAATTCATGACCATCAATTTAATTTGTTTCACTTCAACTTCAATTCTAATTTAGTTTGTGAAGCGGGATCATGATTATCGGTTCAAATATCTTATTGAGTTAGTCAGAGACGGACCTACACACACCATTGTCACATTGTGTAGGCCATGACCTGTTGTTGTTAGAGCCTTAAGGGCCAATACTTTTAAGTACTTGTATTTGAATTATTTATTAATAATATAATGTTTTATTTATTAATTAATAATATAAGGCACTTCTTTATTATGTTTGTAGGAGTCCAAAATAATAAAGTTCCTAGAATAGATAGTCCGTTTAATATTAAGTATGACTTAATCATGAGACTAAATTAAACATAAGGACACTATTCTTAAAGTATCCGTAGTCGAGCTTTAAGGTGAAAAGGGATAACCTTAAAGCATAAAGACTATTATGAAGATAGACTGATGATCGCATCTCATGGATCATAGAATAAGGAGTTATCAAGTCTTGACATAAATATAAATATTAGGAGTAATATTTATATTGGATTGACCCGCTATGAGAGAACTACATGGAATGTTATGTAATGTGTCATAAGTTACTCTCATGGTGACAATGGTGTAAACCACCCTTCGACCTGAAACCACTATGTACCCTAGATGAAGAGATAAATGCCTTATCATTGATCTAACGTTATCCGTAACTGGATAATAATGAAGGTAGTGGATAGGTACTTTTACAAAGCATGCTGAGGGACAGTAGTGACCTAGATGAAATTTGCCAATCCTACATAACAAGATAAATGTCTATGGGCCCAATATTAAACTGGACAAGGATGACACAGTCTATGCCTTGTGTTCAATATAGACATAAGGGCAAAGAAGTAATTGTACACAACAGATATTGTCACTGAATGTTTTTGTTAAGATCACAAAAACGTTCCGTAATATGGATAGCATTGATGTATTGCTATAGACCACTCAATGTTTATAATATTAGATAGTTGATTTAATATTATTGCCATCGTTACGGAATCCTATAGGGTCACACACATAAGGACAATATAGTGTGAGATAGAGAACAGCGTAAGGTACGGTGCACTTGAGAAAAAAATATGCATTGTGATAAAATATCACAAATTAATGAAAGGCGGTACACCATATGGTATGGTGGGCGCGCGCGCACATGAGTATGATGACTTATGGGGCGCGCGCCCCAATAAAAGATATGGTGGGTTTTTATTTTATTTTGTTTGTTTGTTACAAACAAATCTTCTTGTTTATTTTTTTGTTACAAACAAATTTTATTGGACAAGAAAATATTTATCTTGGAGAGCAAGATAATAAACTCTATAAATAAAAATCTAGTGAAAAGAGTTTCATAAGTGAAAAACACAAGAGACTTTCATAACAATATTATGGTTACGTGATTCCTAATATTTTCTCAAGTATTCTATCACTTTCACTGTTAATCTTCAATCACAAGCTAGCACTTAGATTGGAGAAAAGCTGTTCGTGTGGACTAGTTAGAGACGTTGCGGTTCATCCTTCAACGTTCGTGATCGTCTTGTTCGTGATTCGAAGGGTTCTATTCTACGAGAGGTAAAACCCTAAACACATGATCATGACCCTTCGTAAGGATCTCTTAAGGAAATTTTTTGAATTCCGCTGTTTTTCTAAACCTATTTTCCTTCAGTGGTATCAGAGCCACTTACGAAACCATGGTTATGATGTTTGTTATATCTTGTTCTTTGTGATTTAATTCGATTAAAATACCTAACAAGATAAAATTGAGGAATTAAATTTTAAATTGATCAAGGCTTATATGTGATATAAGGAAACATAATGAAAATAGAGTATATTTGATATACTAACTTTCATCCATTGAATTCATGACCTAATAGTCGTTCATGGTGAATCTTGATGGAAGGAACTTGTTGTATAAGGGTTCAAGGCATCACAAGGGTTGTGATATGCTGAAAGTATGTTTCAGAATTCGCCGGATTCGTGACACGGTTTATGAAATCATGAAACGATTTCCGCGAAACCCTAACACGGTCGCCCAGCGAGCGCTGGCGAGCGCGGGCGAGCGCGAGCGAGTGCAAGTCCGAGCAGCTCGCTGGCTGGCGAGCGCGAGCGAGCGCGTGTCCGAGCAGCTCGCTGGCTGGCGAGTGCGGGCGAGGGCTGGCGACGGGTGCGCGTCCAGATTTTTTCGAAAACGCGATTTGTGAAATCGTAATTCGGTTCTGTCCGTTATGAACGGAATGATCAGTTTATAATAATTTAATTTTAATTAATTACTTAAGCCAATGATAAAAATAAAGTGTGTTTATTATCATAATGATGATTAGTTATGACTTCAATCTTTGTTAATAAATACGATCTATGTATCGTACTTTTCTCTAAATCTTGATAAAAACTCTCTCATTGGCTTGAGAGAACACATATGTTAGGAGACCATAACTAGTTCATCTTGTTTTATTGATACATGTGAGAGCGTCTTGTATGTTAAACAAGCCGGTGAGATCAAACTAAATCAAAATCCCTCAAGAGACACATAAGAGACTAATAAAGAGGATGTAGTTTTTCGCCTACCGCGATGTGCATTTTTCTATACTAGTAAAATATGTGAATATTAAGTTTATGCTTTCCGAATTTTAGAACTCATCAAGACTGGTATCGAATAATGTGGGTTCGCCTACCGCGAAGTACATTGTCAATATAGGTATGATGCGATGGGATAATGGTAATATCCAACTTCTAAAATTGGGTCAAACTTAACTAAACAAATATAATAAGATTATATGAGTTTAGAAGCAAGAGTTGGGAATGATTCATATGATGAATTAGAATAAGGAGTTATTCACCCAACTGAAATATTCGAGAATTGTATGAGATGCAATTGGAAGGAGTTCCTACCTAAATAACTAAGTTTTGTGTAATCCGCCCACCGCGGACTTAGAACAAAGTGAAATATGGATCTCGATCCACTAGAAAATCTTCCAACGGGATTTTCCGAATCAAATGATGAGGGTCATTTGTTTTGAGTAAAATAGTGGAATCCTTTTAATAAAAGTCCTTATTAAAAGAATTTATCATAATATAAATATCTTACATATTTTTGAAATTAAATACAATACAAATTATGTTGTCCTTATGAAGGACAAGGATTTCAGAAAATAGTTTCTGAATTAGTACACAAATGAGAATGGTTCTCAAATACAAAGAGTACTATAAGAGCTTGAACTAAATTCTAACAACCTACTAAAACTAGATTGGAGAAGGATGCTTGTTAGAAGTATCAAGTTGACATCTAGATATAAAATACTTCATACTTTTAAACAATGAATGATGTGATCGTTTAAAGCAAGATCTTTTTGAAAGAACATTAAAAGTATGATAGAGTTCTCAATAGATCAAAGAGTTGGTCATAAGACAAATTATAATTGATAGATATGGACAAATTTATGAATTTCCATATCTACCGGAATTTGTTGAGTTGAATGAGAATTTATTTGCGCTATTAAAATTTGAGATATGATATAAATAAGATTTATATTTATCATATTTGAATAGAACAAAATTGGTTGTCAAAGGAGATCGGCTATTTTAAAATGGTTAGACCATTGATTGAAACAAGAATGTCGTAAATAGTTCTTGGAAGAGTCAAACTAAAGGGAATGAAGTAAGACTTCAATATTATACATATTGTTATAGAAAGTCAAGATTTCTATTTCTACAAAGGTATATGATACAAAGATTGAATCTCAATTTTTCGAAAATAGAGATGCTTAAAGAATTAGAACATTGACTATAATTTTAAGTCAGCTTATGTCTAGAATGAAAATTTGTTTCATTGACAATAAAAGCTTATGAAAATTGTTTCATTGACAATAAAAGCTTATGTCTAGAATGAAAGATTGTTTCATTGACAATAAGAGCTTATGTCTAGAATGAAAATTATTTCATTGACAATGAGAACTTATGTCTAGAATGAAAATTGTTTCATTGACAATAAGAGCTTATGTCATGACTTAAAATCAAGTTTGAGATAGAACACAATAATTGTTATTGAATTCGATCTAGTAATAGAAATATTAATTATATCTTGTATTGACAAGATATGAATTGTAACCTTAAATAATAAGACAAGCAATTGTCCTATCATTTAAGAAGAGTTTTCTATACTATTGCTCCAAGTCAAGTAATGGACCAGGGTTCCATGATCTTGATAGGATCATCTATAGCAGTTATGATAAGGACCAAATAAAGATTTGGACCTTGTATATATATATATATATATATATATATATATATATCAAAAACATTGTTGTTTAGTACAAATATTTGATGTGTCAATTATTAACTAAAAGGTGTTAATAACGCATGACCTATTTGAACAATATACATGAGATGTATGTCGACCACTAAACATACTTGATATATTAAATCTATTTTACTTCATTTACATTGATGATTAAAATCATTAAATGTGGATATGTGTGTGACACAAATTAGAAATCTTTGAATTTGTCAAAGAGTTGAAACAATGAAGTAAATAGAACTCGACAAAAGTATTTAAATCATATGAATAAGTCATATTAGTAAATACTTAGTTAATGAATATAATAACTATTTTATCACATCATGTTTGACATGATATTAATTAAGATAGTTTAATTATATACATTATTGACTCTTAAAATCTTTTTGCTTATAGTTAATTTTCACCCACAATTAGTTCCTCTTTTAAAATCATCATAAAGACACCATATGCAATATGGAGGTAAAAGTACAAAGTTTGTCTTCATGAGAATTTTGGATTGAAAAATTTATTAGATAAATTAAATCCAAGACTAATGGATAAATATGTGGAAGTATTCTAAGGGATACTAGTCTTATATCACTCTAAAGGACAAAAGTTGTTTTGTTGCTAGGTTTAAAGCATTCCTCTAGTGGGAGTGTGTTTCTAAAAGAAACAGTGGGAGTGATATAGAACTTGAAAAATTATTCAAGTACTACAAGACATATTTATTGGAAAGGGAACACAAACCAGTTTCTCAAGGTTGTTGAAGAACCATTGATTTGAGTTGCACAAAATCTTAGATAAGTCCAACATATCACATGGATAAAGAGTTTGATTGGATCATGACTTGGCAAAGTGATATGGTTTTCATAATAGATGAATCTCTGACTTTCTAAAAGGTCGTAAGACGGTCTATATTCTGAGAAGTGGCTAAATGCCAGGAAATCTTATAAATAATCCATATACATTAGCCTTATGTAGATAATGGTTATGTCATCAAGATGAGTAAGACTCGTACGATGAAAGTGAGTATTATTATTGAATACTCATATGGATGGTATGAAGAATACCTTTTAAGATTTGATTGATCATTAAAGGTTTTATGCAAAATCTTAATTCAAATTATGATGAAACCCTAAATGTAATTAATAGTAAAGCTTAAAATTTGTTTGATTGCTTTTACTAAATGTTGTACTACATGTTTTGGTGGATGGATAACAAAATTGCATTCCTTAATTGGAATGACCTAATATTTATGTACTAGACATATATGTAGGGTTTTGTTGATCCAAAGGATGCTAGAGAGGTATACAACTTGTATATATCTATCTAATATTGATTAGATAGATTTCTCAGAAACTTAATTATTCTTTGTTCCTATTATGAAGTTTTGAGAAAACAAATTAATAAGGACAAACCTATCTAATTTGATTAGATTGAATAAGTTTAAATAATTGTTCCTTTTGGAAGTTTTATGGAAAACAAATTGTTAAAGGACAAATATATAAATGTATCTTGTGCACACAAGGATTTAGTGGGAGCAATAATATTAAATATGGTGTAATATGTGGAAGACATATTAATCATCAAAAGGTATTTTCCTTTTACATGTGAGACATGATTAAAGAAATAAACTCTTGATGAAATACTTAGGCAAGAATACCTAAGAATACCTAAAGAGTTAGGAATAGCCTATCTATTTAGGCAAGAAGTCCTAAAGAGTTAGGAATATCCTATGTACATAATTTGACAAAGTGTTCAAGACGCTTAAATAATTAAATGTGTGAAATTATTGCATGTGTTGAAAAATTGGTTTTGTCTAAAGGACAATATCATATCTCATTGGATGAGAAAGAGACATGTGAAAATTAGTCCATATGCTTTGGAAGATAGGATTAATCATGCACATCTTAATATGTACAAAAATCAAATACAGCATGAGATTGTAACACAATCAATAAGTACCAAAATTGAAATTAGTGTTTGACACTAACTTACCTTCAAGAATATCCTTGAGGACCTTAAAATAACTAAGGACTATTTCTTAAAATAGATGGATATGGAAAGGATCATTATAAGGAAGTTATAATGATGGAAGTTTCCATATCAATGTATTGTATATCATGCTCGAATATAAACATTGAAAGCTATAAGATAAGCTTCGTAGTATGTTTATTTCAGTTACTGAAGTTAAGTATTAAAGATTGGATCGTTTAGCTTATGATTAAGCTAAAACTATGTTTCCGGTGTTGCAAGTCACATTAATCACATTAGTGATGGTGATGTTTTAATATTGCAAGAACACTTAAGAATAGATCTCACCGACGATTCATGAATATACTTAGACACTTCTATATTTCGATAGAGATCGAAATAGAACGTTGGAAGATACGTAAGATACCAACATAGGAAGTTGTTCCTTATCCACTAATTAAGCCTCTTACGCAGTTGAAGCGTGATGGGCATACTAGGTATATGGGTGTTAGAGAACACCTAATTGGCCTTAGTGCTAGTGGGAGTGTTGTTGTTAGAGCCCTAAGGGCCAATACTTTTAAGTACTTGTATTTGAATTATTTATTAATAATATAATGTTTTATTTATTAATTAATAATATAAGGCACTTCTTTATTATGTTTGTAGGAGTCCAAAATAATAAAGTCCCTAGAATAGATAGTTTGTTTAATATTAAGTATGACTTAATCATGAGACTAAATTAAACATAAGGACACTATTCTTAAAGTATCCGTAGTCGAGCTTTAAGGTGAAAAGGGATAACCTTAAAGCATAAAGACTATTATGAAGATAGACTGATGATCGCATCTCATGGATCATAGGATAAGGAGTTATCAAGTCTTGACATAAATATAAATATTAGGAGTAATATTTATATTGGATTGACCCGCTATGAGAGAACTACATGGAATGTTATGTAATGTGTCATAAGTTACTCTCATGGTGACAATGGTGTAAACCACCCTTCGACCTGAAACTACTATGTACCCTAGATGAAGAGATAAGTGCCTTATCACTGATCTAACGTTATCCGT
The DNA here is from genome assembly GCA_951804385.1 of Trifolium dubium. Taxonomy (NCBI): domain Eukaryota; kingdom Viridiplantae; phylum Streptophyta; class Magnoliopsida; order Fabales; family Fabaceae; genus Trifolium; species Trifolium dubium. The sequence continues at coordinate 21,758,964 of OX638072.1, read as the reverse complement.
AACTGGATAATAATGAAGGCAGTGGATAGGTACTTTTACAAAGCATGCTGAGGGACAGTAGTGACCTAGATGGAATTTGCCAATCCTACATAACAGGATAAATGTCTATGGGCCCAATATTGAACTGGACAAGGATGACACAGTCTATGCCTTGTGTTCAATATAGACATAAGGGCAAAGGGGTAATTGTACACAACATATATTGTCACTGAATGTTTTTGTTAAGATAAAAAAACGTTCATTAATATGGGTAGCATTGATGTATTGCTAGAGACCACTCAATGTTTATAATATTAGATAGTTGATTTATAATTATTGCCATCGTTACGGAATCCTACAGGGTCACACACATAAGGACAGTATAATGTGAGATAGAGAACACCGTAAGGTACGATGCACTTGAGAAAAAAATATGCATTGTGATAAAGTATCACAAATTAATGAAAGGCGGTACACCATATGGTATGGTGGGCGCGCGCGCACATGAGTATGATGACTCATGGGGCGCGCGCCCCAATAAAAGATATGGTGGATTTTTATTTTATTTTGTTTGTTTGTTACAAACAAATCTTCTTGTTTATTTTTTTGTTACAAACAAATTTTATTGGACAAGAAAATATTTATCTTGGAGAGCAAGATAATAAACTCTATAAATAGAAACCTAGTGAAAAGAGTTTCACAAGTGAAAAACATAAGAGACTTTCATAACAATATTAGGGTTACGTGAATCCTAATATTTTCTCAAGTATTCTATCACTTTCACTGTTAATCTTCAATCACAAGCTAGCACTTAGATTGGAGAAAAGTTGTTCGTGTGGACTAGTTAGAGACGTTGCGGTTCATCCTTCAACGTTCGTGATCGTCTTGTTCGTGATTCAAATGGTTCTATTCTACGAGAGGTAAAACCCTAAACACATGATCATGACCCTTTGTAAGGATCTCTTAAGGAAAAATTTTGAATTCCGCTGCTTTTCTAAACCTATTTTCCTTCATGACCCTCACTACTACGTGAATAATTTTTTTTCTTCATATATTACATAATTGATAGGATTGTACGTTAAAAGAGAGAAAATAATTGAATTTTGAAATTATTTAGTAATTAAAGACCCTCATATAAAAATAAACTCATACAAGTGAGTTGTGTGTCTCAAACCTTAATTTTATTTGTCTCTTTGAGCATAGTTAAGTTGTTAAAAATATTATAATATATAAATATGAGTGTTCGAATCCATAAATTTTCACTTATTTACTTTTAAGGAATACAATTCTAATTATTTGACAGAAAAAAAATATCAAATCCCTTTTTACACGAGATACTCTTTGCACAATGCACAATTGCATTATTGTTGCTTGTCGCTAACGTTTTTATCCAACTGACTATAAATTTTGTTATATATTGGCCTTCACTACTCAAAAATTTTGGGTCCGTCCCTGGAGCTAGTGCTATTCGGCTCTAAAATTGGCAAAATTTAGAGAATTAACAGTCTTTTTAAATTTGAGCGGTTCAATGTTTGTTAATTTATTTATTTAAAAATGCTAAAATTATAGTTGTTTTTAACTTTTTTTTAAAAAACTGAAATTTGAAAGTCAGATCATGAGACGGATAACTGAAACAATTCATATGAATACAAGAGTTAGACTTTATAAAAAGTTATTTGGATTTGTACTATTTTGTTGTGTGTGTAATGATCATATTTTTTTTTTTGAAGCAGCTAAAGCGATATGATATTTATTAACACGCGATGAACACAAGTAGTGCATCACCGACAAAAAAGAGAAGGAATCCACAACACAAATACATTACAAAAGCCCACAAAAACCACAAAACAAACACCTTAAGCACCCCTCCTCCTTAGACAAATCAGAGGATTGGTGTACCAACAACTAAAAACCACCAGTCTTTATGTTTTACTTTAAGTCACCACCACACCTGTATGACAATGTGATCAACCACTTGATGGACCTCAAAAATATTATTTTGAAAAATACGGGCATTACGACACTTCCAAATCCACCAAAGTGTAGCCAACCAAATAACCTGAAACGAGTTTTTTGGAGTGGTCGGAAAGAATTGTAGCCCAATAAACTGATGAGCGTGTGCTGTTGCCTTCGTAGGCAAAGCACTCTGGATACCTAACCAGCGCAACAGACCACGCCAAACCTGTTGAGCAAAGTCACACACAAAGAACAAATGAGATAATGATTCTTCCAAGTTACATCCAAAGCTGCACAGATGAGAACCAGAGCTGATAACCCCACGTCGGAGGAGATTGTCTCTCGTAGGAATACGATTTTGCATAAAGCGCCACGCAAACACAGCCACCTTCAAGGGAACATTTAAAACTTCAATTTAAAAAATGAACTTGTGAGATTATGATATTTTGAAAATTTTACATTTTTTAGGTGTCATCATTTTATTAGTGACCAAGTCTTCAAGTTTGACTCGATTTAATACCTATATAATCTTATTATAAGGATTGATTTATTCTACCAAATTTTTCGATTATGTCGGCCGGGTAGTCATGTACGTGGAACGTGGTTTGACAAGTGACACATTACACTAATGATCTAATGAATAAATCGATAAGTAGGGGTGAGAATAAGTTAGGGCGAGATATAAAATTTGTCAAATATGAATGTATGTCCAAAAATTAAATGGCTAAACATGATCTGTAATAGAATATATGTTTGATTTTTAGGCTTGAGTTTGATCGTTTCAAAGTATATGGTCGGGCCTGCTAACTTGTTTAAAAATTTATTTTATATGAACATATTCAAATAAGTAATTATATATGTATTTAAAATTTTAATAAACTAATGAACTAATTAAGCAAAGAAATTAAATCATTTTTTGATATTTAATATTATATTTTAGAGAGTTTGACTATATATATGCCAAAATTTAATGTAGATATTTTTTGGTTACAAATAAATTAATATATATTAATAAACTTAAATTCATTAAAAAATTCATAGAATTAAAATTTAGTTTAATATTTAATATTAATTAATAAAACAGCTGGTCTAATAAATCTAAAAGACTTTTTTTTTTAATAATATGCAGCTTGAAAATTTTAATTAAATAGACTTATAAAAAAAATCTTAACCTACTTTTAAAGAATAAAACCATACCAAAAAAAAAAAAGAATAAAAAATTCTTAGCTAACTTGGGATTATCTAATAAGACTTTTTTTTTTATGATATGAGTTGATCTACATTATTTATTATCTAAACAATGAATAGATAAGAGTAGATTCATTTAATCTAAAAAAAAAAGATAAGAGTAGAGTAGATTCAAAAATAAAAGGATAAACAGATTATCCGAATATAATGGATGGTATAGAGCTATAAATAAATAAAATTCATTACAAAAAAAGAAGAAAGTGAAATACCCATTAGTGAAAATACTCTGAGAGGAGCCACCAGAGTTGAGTTTAGACTGAGAGATCACTTACTTACATCCATCTTAAATTTCGCAAGGTAATAAAGTTGCATTAATCTCTTTCGTTATAATTTTTTATAAACACCTTTTTCATTTATTCAATCATTGTTCTTCTTTTTCTTTTTTCTATAGTTTTCACCCCCTTTGGTTCTTAGGAGAAAGTGACGTCTAGAGATCAAGTGGTTTTAGTTCCCTCCCAAACGTTTATTAATTACTTTTAATTATGAAACATATTTTTACATAATCAATTTAGTACTCCTTCCGTTCCTTTTTACTTGTCGTTTTAAGCAAAATATAACCTAAAAAAGATCAAATATTTTTTTTCTTCTAAAACGACAAGTAAAAAGGAATGAAGAGAGAAGTAATCAAATATATTTTTTGATAGTTAACTTCTAATCCATAAAGTTTTTATTTTTTAATTTGTTTTGGGTACAAACCATAAAGTTATTTTCTGCATACAAAATTTTCACTTTTATTTGATTAAAATGTATATTTGGACCACAATTTAACATGACTTTAGGAAAAACAAATGTAGAAAATATTTTTTAGTTTTAAGCCAATTTCTTGTATATTTCAAGAAAGATGAAAATTTTATTTTCTCTTATTCTGCTTTGATTCAAACCTTGTGGTATTTCTTATGAATTGTTGTGTTTATATATATATATATATATATATATATATATATATATATATATATATAATCATGTTGAAACAAATGAATATTTATGGTTTGTTTGGATTGACTTAATTATTTTAACGTATTGATTAACATATGTTTTGTGAAATTGTTAAGAGATAATATGAAATCAACTTTTGACTATTTCGTAGTATTATTTTTTAAATTATTTTCAGAAGTTCTCCAACATTGTTTGTAAATAAAATAGAGCCAATTTTTTTTTTTAAAATTTATATCATTATAAATAGATAGACAAATTCATTGTTTACTTTGCATCTTGTTCAATTTCAAAATTGTATAAACTTCTCACTATTTGTTTGTCTATTCTTACAGTTTCAATCTTATACGTACACTTCACTACAATGGAGGGTAAAGTTATCTCTGAACAAGTTGCGGCTATTGTTGATAAATATTTGTTGGACAACAATCATTTATGCACTAGTTTCTACTTTAGAAAAGAAGCTTCTTCAATCTTTGCTGATTATCCCAATCACGAGGTATTTAGTTGCATCTTTATTTTCCACCCGTTTCGAACTTTTTGTATTTCCTCGATTTTATCAAAGATTTCAGTATATTGAATGTAACTTTTGTTTATTCAGGCACCAAAAAATTTAATGACGTTGGATGAGATGTTAGAAGACTATATCAGTTTAAAAAAGCAAAAGATTATGATCGATTAAGAAAAGGCTATTTTAAAACAACAGAAAGATCAAAATCAAAAGCTCATCGGAATTCTAGTACGTAATGCCAAGACTTCTTACATTAATGCTGGTGGAAACATTCCTCAACCTGCTACAAAATCAACAAGCATGGTTGTTCCTCAACCACCAATTCGTTACAAATCTCGTCCAAAGAGAAAGGATATTACTTTTGTGCAAAACAGATTGTATACCGAGTTTCAACCTCCTGAGAGTAATTCAAATGTTAATAGAAGAAACTATTCAACATCAAGTATTGTGAATGTAGCTGGTACAAAGAGAAAGGATATTACTTCAGCTATGGATATTCCTTCAACAGCAAAAAAGCCTTGTAATACTTCATACAATACTAATATTCTCAACCCGGGTCAAGGCTTGTTGCAACAATTTTATTATTCAGTTACTTCTCAGAGTGATAAAACTACACCTTGCGTCCGAGAGGTTTTGCCAACTAGTAATTACAAGATGTTACCAAGCAAGAGAGTTATGGCTAATCCAACAAATCAAACAGTTACCAAGGAGATGGGTCATTGCATTCCTCCTGTCATGACAAATTCAGACAAGCCGAGTAGTTGCAATCTTGGAGAAGTTATGAGAAGCTTTGATTCAGATGATGTGCCCGAAAGCTTGAGCAATCTGAATATGATTTCAAATCCTGCACCGACAGAGATAAACAACGATTCTACCCTTGACCTTTATGACATAGATGATGCTGAACTTTATAATCTAATTGACTTCTATAATTGACGCTGGTGAGGAAGACATGCAAATGAAGAAATTTTAGCTTTGTACCAATACAAATATTTTGTTTGAAAAAACAAGGAATAATAATGTACTTAAATTTTGTGTGCTGCAAATGACTATTGAATAACTGGGGTGCCAACATAGTTGGGATGTCGGGTATTCATAATGATGCCTTTGGACTTCCTATTTGGTCGTATTAGATGATTTATTCAATCATTGTACATTTTAAATCTGTAAATTAGAATATGTTTCTTCTTTTCATTTATCAGCCAATATATTTTGTCTCATTTAATTTTTAGTAGAAAATGTATTCATATGATTCTTTCTTTGTAATTTTAAGGCATGGTAAGTTCTGCTATTAAAGCATGATCACTTCAAAATTTTGTATAATGTTTATCAAAATCAATTTGAAGACACTTGACATATTTATTTTTATTCTTTCTTTTTTTTAGCAATAGAGAAATGTAAAAGGGGAATAAAACCCAAAGAATTCTTCCTTAAAACCACTTAATTGTGATTAGTTACATTGAGCATAAGCTTCATAAACAATACAACTTTCTTTGCATGAACATATCAGTTAAGCTAAGTAGTTTTCAACCTTCTCCACCTCCTCTGTGCTCCCTATGCTGATGAATCTGTACATAGAAAGGAAATTTGAATAAGACTAGCAAAACATTTATCATGAACTATTATAAGTTTTATCATAGTTTAGAAAGAAAAAAAAATGTTGGCAATCGCAGTTTGGATTATGACATCAGGTATTTGATGTCATTAATTAGGACTGCAACGTGACCAAAATTAGTTCGCAATCACGTTTATTGTATTTGGTTGTGATTCTCTGTGATACTAAAGATGGAAATAGTTCGCAATGGTGATTACATTCATGATTTAAAACAATGTTTTGAAAACAAGACCAAAGTTTGAAACCCGGCTGAATTAGACTACAACTCACCCGGGAGTAAACCGGCCAATGACTGACTAGTCTTTGATTCAACCCGATAAACCGATTGGTGTTGTATGATTTTAAACACTTTGATATAAGATCTATGAAGCACGGATACAGACACAGACACTGGACACAACACAAATAATGTCACGTCGACACAAATAGTGACATATGAAATCAGTCTACACTTTTTCTTCTGTGGGCTGAATGTCAAGTACTCTCTGATGACCATCTGAGCCTTTTCCACCTGCTTGTTCTTCGTTGAAACTCATTGGAGCACACTCATATAAAAGCCTTTTCTTGTCTCTAGGGTAACCATAAATGCCACCAATGAAGCAATGTTTTCTTTATCGTGTCATTATAGTGTTAATGTTAATAAAAAAACATTTTAATTTATAATTTGGATATCCAAAAACAGATCCAAATTAAAAATTTGTTAATTTTTAATGATTTATTTCCCACCTAAGTTTAGAACATCATAAAAATATTTAAAAAAACGAACTCAAAATTTGATTTCTAGATCATGATTTTCATTACTTTTATTTTGAATTGTTGCCGTTTTCAAAATTCATATTTAATTTATATCATGTTGAAATGTTAAATTACACCGAGAATAATAGGGGCAAGGAAACACTGCTAAAATCATCAAAAATGGCATGTCGCACTTCTAAAGGAGGCTCTTCATAAACAATCATACCCCCCCTGTAGATTGCAACCAATGTTCGGCAATATGTCCGCTCATCTATTTGTCTCTCCGAATATGCGATTAAGGCAAACCTTCCAATTTAGGTTCAATATCTTCTTCATGATGTTCCAGCTCAAATTACATCCCATGTTGCTGCCTTTAGCTGCTCTGAGTCGACTCGCACTTCTAGTTTCTTATCTCCATATTTATTGCCATGCAAAGCCCCTCACACAACCCCCAAATCTCCGCCATGTATGTCGTTGCGATGCCAACAAACTTAGGAAATATGCGGCTCCCAAACTCCATTCTCGTTCTTAAACAGTCATCCACATCCAGCAATGTTGTTCTCCATCTTTGCATATTTGCTCCAGAGTTGTAGTAATATGCCGAGGCAACAGAAAATTTTCCCAACTGTACGTTATCCTGATCACAAGGGAATGTCTGTAATGGTGGCTTAACTAGTTTTATCAAAAATGTCGGTAATGATGGCTTAACTAGTTTTTGGCATGATCATTGGGTTGGAGTGGCTCCGTTGTGCGAATTATTTTCAAGAATTTTCAAAATTTCAAATCAACCGGATTGCAATATACAAGAAAGGGGTGTGTGGGTGGGTGAGAGGTGGGAATGGAGGTTGAATTGGAGAAGGGATTTTTTTTTATGTGGGAGGAAAATATGTATGTGGAGCTCGTCGATGCTATTGAGGCGGTGACAATTTCTAAAGAGGCGGACTCTTGGACCTTTGCTTTTGGAGATTCTTTTTCGGTAAATGCTATGTATAAGTATCTGTATTCGAAATTCTCCCCCTTTTCTTCCTCTGGCCCGGTTCTTCCGACGGTGGTTTCCAATGTGTGCCGGAGTTGGACGCTGTATAAGGTTATTGTTTTCTCGTGGCAAGCACTCCTTGGGAGGATTCTGACAAGATCAAATTTAGTGCATAGAGGAATTCTACAACATGGCGAAGCGTCTTGGTGTGTATGGTGTGATGATGTTGTGGAGACGGAAAACAATCTTTTTTGTTCTTGTACAATCGCTTGGGCGGTTTAGAGTAAGGTTCACATGTGGTTCGGTGTCCACATGGCGGTTCCGAGGACAATGCCTTGTTTATTTGAGAGTTTCCTAGCACCACTGCGGATAGGAAAAAGCGGTTGGAAGGGGATTGTTATGATTTGACATGCAGTTGTGTGGGCTTTGTGGCAAGCGAGGAATGGTAAAATATTTGGTGACAAATTACTTGAGGTGGAGGATATTGTGGAATTGATCAAATTAAATTCTTGGAAGTGGCATCTTTCCAAAAAGGGGAGTTCATCGTGGTTATTTTACGAATGGTGCGAAGGACCACTGGATTGTATTCTTAGATAATTCATTGGTTTGGCTTTTGTTATTGTTCTTAGGTTTTGGTAGGTAGAGTTCTTCATGTCTTATCTTACTTGTTGGTAGAGTACCTCTTGTACTTTTTCCTCCTTATTTATAAATAAAATTCATTACCGTTCAAAAAAACAAGGGAATGTCTGTTCCATAGTCTATATATTAGGAGGCATTCTCAATATCATTTTCTTAATGATGTCATCATGGAACCACCTGTCTTAGAACTCCATAATTCCACTCACCGTTTGATGTAACAACACCGCTTTCCGGTTATCTTTATCTTCTAGTATATCTTCAACCACATTGCGGATTCTATAATCCAAGCTTTAAATTAAATTGCAGACTGCATCACGTGATGCGGTCGCAATATTGCGGTCAGCGCAATCACATCGGACCACAATTACGGTGTGAACTGAAATCACAGCTGATGCCGTATCAAAACCGCAACGTAATCACATTTTGACCGCAACGGGACCGCAACAGATTATAATAGTTCTTGTTCATCGTTCTTTTTCAGAAAATAGAAGAAAAAAACAAAAAAAATAAAGAATATATTTCATATTTATAGAGAATCTCACAATTTAGAAATTATAATTTTTGTTTTATTAGAGTTAAATTTATACTATTCATAAATATGATACAATACCTTAAAACTGAATTAAAATTTATACAAAACTATAGCTATATAAGAAATTACAATAATTATATAGATTTTTCTATGTTTGGTGTGAATATAAAATTATGTCACGCCGCAATGCTCGTCGTAGCAACCGCAATCACAATGACTGCAACCACTACCCCGCATCCGCGGCCGCAATTGCAATTTAAAACCATGCTAGAATTCATATATCTAGCCGTTTATCATTCCAAAAACTGATAGTGTTACCATTTCCAATTCTCCAACAAAGAACATGTTTCATTTTAGGCCATAAAATTCCAATTGTCTTCCATAAAGCTGTAATAACTTCACCATGCACTATTGTGTTTCGACCATATTTTCCCCGCAACACTTGAGCCCATAGGGTGTCATCCCCTTTCATAAGAAAACAAGACATGGGATGATGGGAACTAGTTGACAAGCCTGAAGATAGAAAAACCATTGGAGTTAAATGGGTTTTCAGAACAAAGCTTAATGCAGATGGCTCAATCAATAAATACAAGGCCAGACTCGTAGTCAAAGGGTATGCAAAAAATTTTGGTGTTGATTATTCTGACACTTTTGAACCTGTGTCAAGATTGGATACAATTAGATTAATGTTAGCATATGCTGCTCAAAAAGGCTGGAAAGTATTCCAGCTAGATGTTAAATCAACGTTTTTAAATGGAGATTTACAAGAAGAGATTTATGTGGAGCAGCCAGAGGGATTTGTGGTGCAAGGTGGAGAAGATAAAGTTTATCTTCTTAAGAAGGCTCTTTATGGCTTAAAACAAGCACCAAGAGCTTGGTATAGTAAGATAAACGATCACTTATTGAGCATAGGTTTTGTAAAAAGCTTATCTGAGTACACTCTTTATGTGAAACATATGGATAAAAATTTTCACATAATTTCCCTCTATGTTGATGATCTTTTTGTAACCGGAAATGAAACAAGGCTTGTTGAGGAATTCAAACAAGAAATGATGCAAGCTTTTGAAATGACAGATCTTTGTTTGATGACATTTTTTCTTGGAATTGAGATCAAGCAAAATGAGAATGATGTGTTCATCTATCAAAAGAAATATGCAAAGGAAATATTAAAAAAAATTCAGATTTAGTGCAAAACAGTTAGCACACCTATGAACCAAAAGGAGAAGCTGAGCAAGGAAGATGGTTTTGACAAAGTTGATGAAGAATATTATAGAAGTCTTATTGGATGTAATGTTTCTCATTGCAACAAGGCCAGACATTCTATTTTCTGTAAGTATCCTCTCTCGTTTTATGCATTGTGCTAGTGAAATGCATTTAAAAGCAGCAAAAAGAGTATTGAGATATATTAAGGGCACTATTGATTATGGTGTCAAATTTGAAAGTTGTCAAACATTCAAGTTGTGTGGATTCTCTGATAGTGACTGGGCGGGATTCATTGATGACATGAAAAGTACTTCTGGTTATTGTTTCAGTCTTGACTCAGGAGTTTTTTCATGGTGCACAAAGAAGCAAGAGGCAGTAGTACAATCCACTGCAGAAGTTGAATTCATAGCAGCAACAACAGTTGTAAATCAAGTTGTGTGGCAGAAAACGATTTTATTTGATTTACATCTCCAACAAAATTATAAGATAGAGGTATTTATTGACAACCAAGCAGCAATTGCAATTTCAAAGGATCCTGTATGTCATGGGAAGACTAAACATTTTAACATCAAGCTCTATTTCTTAAGAGAAATGCAACAAAGTGGAGAAGTGACTTTGGTTTACTACAAGTCAGAGGAGCAATTGGCATATTTGTTTACAAAGCCACTTCCTGTCAGCAAGTTTGAGTTTTTAAGGCAGAAAATTGGAGTTTGCAGATCCTAAAGCAAGGAGGAGTGTTAATTATTGCTTTTGGACTGCATTACGTGGCTGTTTTATTTTTATTTTCTATTATTTCAGTCTTTTATTTTAGTCAATAAGTTGTTCCTAGACTTTAGGAGAAAGTAATTTGTGTTTATCCCACATTCCTAATTCTAGAGCTGTCAAAACGGGCGGCCCGGCCCATTTCGGCCCGGCTCGGATAGACGTCGAGTTTTATCGGTCCGAGCTTAAAAGCCCGGGATAAAAAATAAGCTATAAAATTAGTGCCCGAGCTTGGCCCTTACGGGCTAGCGGGCTTTCGGGTAAGCCCGGCCCGGATTAGACTATTTTTTTTCTTATTTTTTTCACTATTAAAAAACAATTTTATGGAAAAAAAAATTAAACATTCCAAATATAATACAAATATGTTTACTTTATTCAAAATAAGTTATCAATCAACCAAATAACATGAAATAAATTCAAATAATTTTTCAAAACAAACTATGTTCATGCATAATTAAACAATACAATTATAATTTACAATCAAAATATCATACAAAAAAACATAAATGAGCATAATCAAACATAATTATAATTTAGTGACTATTTTGCAATACTTGGACTTGAGTTGTATCTAAAAAAACAAAAAAAAATATACATATGCGGGCTAACGGGCCGCCCATGGGCCATGCGGGCAAGCCCATTTTTCTAACGGATAAATTCGGGCCGGACTAAAAAGCCCGGATGATAATTTAAGTATAAATTCTCAAGCCCAAACCCGGTGTTTTTATGGGCTTGACGGCCTGACCCATGCGGCCCGGCCCATTTTGACGGCTTCTATGGTGATGTGGTTGTGTTCTGTTTTGTTTTTTCAAAACACTATTTAGTGTATTGTTGCAGTCAATAATAAAATGAATTTCCCTAATTCATCTCAGTGTTATTCTCTTATTCTTTAGTCTTCAATATTATTCAGCTAAAAACTAACAAGTCATATGACTGAGTCTCCGAAGTCCTAATCTTTCTTCACTTTTAGTTAGATAAGTGATTTTAATTATTCCAACCTACTATGTGTGCTTTCGTCCCATCTTCATTATCTCCTCATATATATGAAAGAGTGTTGAATCTTCTCAGTTTCATTCAAATAACTTTTTGGAATTGTAGTTTACATCATAGGGTAAATTGGTATATGGCTTGAATTACTGATTTAGCCAAAGTAATTCTTCCAGTCAGAGACAATTGCTTAGCCATCTGACCAGATAGATAGACGATATTTAATTTTTTTTCCAATAAAGTAGTTAAATTGTGCTCTTCATAGAGCTCTTCATAGGGTAAATTGGTATATGGCTTGAATTACTGATTTACCTAACTTATTTGTCTCAGCAAATCCAAACATCTCATTCAACTCTTTCTTAATTTCTCTAAGTGAAGTAAGTACTTTCTCTCCATACTATTTTATTTTTAAGAAGTTAAACTAACCCACCTAAATCGTAACCTGAGACTTCGAGGAGGATCATATTATTCCCTTGCTTTTGTTGTTTTTTATTTTAATTTCCACTTTTGCTTTCTTTCTTTTCTTTTCTTTAATTTCCACTTTTGCTTTCTTTCTTTTCTCATTTGTTTTTTTTTTCTTTTCAAGTAGTCTAATAACAAAAAATGTCATTCTTAGGGTCTGTTTGATGCGCATGGTAAAGAGACAAGATATGATAAAATTATCATATCCTACTTAAATATTTTGTTTGATGCACCAACATTATAGGATAAAGCACGCAAAATATGATATATCTTATAATGTCAATATGAAATGTGCATCAAACACTTGATAGGAAAAAATAATACTATCTTTTTTTTTTATTATGTGTACACCAAACACATAACAAGATAATATTTATCATATAATTATTCAATCATATCCTTATCCATTTTCTTATCATATCTTGCCTCTATTTTATCCGGCACAACAAACGAGCACTTAAAGTGGATAACTAGACCGGGTTTGTACCCCGATCCCTTGCATATATAATACAATGTCCAACCAATTGAGCAAAACTCATATGGAACCTTTTCTTATTTGTTTTAATAAATCCTTTCATATTTTATTCAATCCTTGTGGCTTATAACATGTTTATATAATTATTGTCACTACTAGAAAAATGGTGATTTCGGACGGAAATTTGTGACGGAATAATTTCTGTCTGAAATTATTTTAAACTTTGGGACAAAATTGTGACGGATTTTAGACGAAATCAATATTTAAGAGATTCCGTCCGAAATCTGTCTCTATTTGAGACGGAATTCAGACGGAATATATGATATATTTTTTTTAATTTTTTTTTGTTATATCCATCCAAAATCTGTCTAAAATATTTGAGACGGATTTGAGACAGACATGATAATTTTGTTCTTTAGTTTGTATTTTTTTGGTTCCGTCACAAATCTGTGTGAAATGTTGAGACAGAATTCAGACGGAGTATATAGTTTTATATATTTTTTATTTTGTTTCGTGAAATCTGTCCAAATTCCGTCCGAAATTAAATTATTTTTGAAGACATTAAATAAAAAGTTTCTACTCAGTCCATGAAAACCTAATTTACTTGTGCAAATCTTGCTCATGTTGATAGGAATCAATATTTGAACCTATTTAATTAGACCATAAATCTTGTTAAAATCAACTAAAATCAAGAGCTTATTGGATTGGTGTATATTCATCTATCTTAGTTTCTGTAGGTTTTTGTTTGATGAAGTTTTATGTAGTTGTATTATTGTAAATTATGTAATGTGTGGTCACTGATATGTAATTTTGAAATGGTTTTTAGGGAGATGCAAAATGAACTATGACAATGTGCAAATGCTACTGGAACAATCTTTGATGATGATGAGGAGGAGATACAAGTTTTAATGGGACACTTGCATTTTATCATATGTAAAGTGTAAACATAGTTTAGTGACAATGTTTGTATAACTGATTATTTACTTGAGTTGGAAATAGTTCGACATTAATGTGACAATGTGAAAATGCTACTTGAACAAGCTTTGAATGAAATAGTAGTAATTTTTATTGAATTTGTCCCAAATTTCTTTATTGAAATCAAACCATATGATAAAATCCATTATATATTTTTTTTAAATATCTTAAATCCGTCCCAAATTAATTCAACGTGGACTTAAATTTGTTTATGCTTGATTGTATGAATTCTGTCTAAAAGAATTTGAGACGGATTTTGGGACGGAAATTTTAATTAGCCACGAGGGTTTTTCGGACGGGGCACGTTCCGTCTGAAATTTGTGCGAAAATAAATTTTCGTCTGAAATCCATATGTATTCCGTCTGCAATTCTGTCTGAAAACAGCAGTTTTCTAGTAGTGTGTGAACTGTAGGGCCTGTTTGGTGCGCATGATAGGATACAAATAGAATAGGATAAAAAGTTGGACAATAATATGATATGAAAAATGATATCATTAGTTTATCATATCATGTGTTTGATGCACACTTGATATTAATATGATAAGATATATCGATAAAATTAAAATTGATTTGTTTTTTGATAAAATTAAAATTAATACACACATAAATAGCACTAAAATGAAATAAAAAATATAGTTTTTCTTTACGGTAGGTTAATATAATTCTATCATATTACTATAACCCAGCCGAAAATAAGGATAAATATTACAAAGAGTCAAATAAATAGGCTTAGTAGATTAAATTTATTCTTTCCTATTGATGAACCAAACAAAGGATTAAAACATGATAGAAAAACTTTAACATATTATGTGTCCTTATCATGCGCACCAAACAGATCCATAGTGTCTATTTAATGTTGAAACAAATGAATATCAAGACTCTAGAGTCAGTTGAGATTGACTTATTTAAATTTATAGGAGGAAAAATTGAGAAGGAAAATGTTGACAAAATTAGGGTTAATCTTAGGTTTAGGGTTAAACATAGAAATAAAATTTGTTTTTTTGGTACGGAGAAACAAAATTTGTTGAGATGTCTAAGCCAAATTAAATAATAGTACATAATGAAAAATATATCTATCTATTTGAAAGATAGAAACAAAACTGTAGTGTAGAGATATTTATGGGAGGGAAACGAGAGGAAAATATTTTAAAATTTCTCTTGAAGGTTAATTTTGGGCAACATATTTGCAAGATAGAAACAAAATTATTAAGATATATATATTTTAAATTAAATAAGAAATAATATAAAATAAACCTATCTATTTGTTTGAAAGATATAATTGTTGAGATATTTATGGGAGGGAAGATTTCAAGTTTAGGTTTAAACATAGATAGCAACAAGAAAATCTTTAGTCACAAAAATAATAATAAAAATTATTTAAGAGTTGGAAACAAAATTATTGTGATATACTATATTATCAAAAAAAAATTGTTGAGATATCTATGAAAGGACATAATAAAAAAAAATGTGTAACACAAAAAACAGCCTTATAAATAGATACACAAGCTCATGATATTGTGTACTTTTCTATCTTGCTCAATTGCCAACATCCTTCTTCTCATTATTTGTCATCATACTGTTTCAAATCTTATACTATTGCAATGGACGGTAAAGTTGTCACCAAACAACTTGCAATTATCGTTGATAAATATTCGTGGGATAACAATCTTTCATCCACTCGTTTAAGCTTCAGAAACGAAGCTTCTTCTATCTTTGCTAATAATCCCAATCCCGAGGTATTTTGTTGTATATATCTTTATTTCACATTTGTTTCGAAATTGTTTTGTATTTCCGCTTTTGTTTACAAGATTTTCTGTATATTCAATCTAACTTCTTTTGTATATTCAGGTACCGAAGAATTTGATGACATTGAGTGAGATGTTAGAGGATTATATCAGTTTAAAAAAGCAAAAGGTTAGGATAGATCAAGAAAAGGCTATGATATTTAATATAAAATAATATATTACGTCTAAAGAGCGACTTATGTGATATGACATTATAAGTTAAATATGTAAAGCATATTATGTATAAAAAATTTAAGTTGTAATAAATAGATACTTGATTAAAAGGAAATTAAACTACGTAATTTAAAATAATATATTACGCCTAAAGAGCGACTTGAAAATATAATTTTAAAAAATTAGAATAAAGCATCAATCAGACAATATTCGTATGTTTTTTAACATAACAAACTATGATTTTTAAAAATTTATGATTTCTCAATGTTTTTTGTTACCATAAGAATTAGATTTTTTTGTTAAGAATCATACGAGAAGTACGTAAAAATAAGGATGTTCAAATCCAAATGATTCAAAATAAACCACAAAGATCTAGAAAACCCAAAAACCGCAAAAAACTAAATATTGTTGGATGCGTTTGGAAGTTCTTTTGTGAAAGAACATCCGACATAACAAACTATAAAAAATAATTGATCTCGATTATTTTTCTACGACTATACTTTAAATCTAAAAACGAAGATACATAAGTACAAACTTGAAACGACCATAACTCGGTCATTCTTCGTCCGATAATCGCAAACCATATGTCCATTTCATTGTTTTAAAAAAGCGGATCTAATGGTTTACTTTTTAGGACGAATTAATAATATTAAAAGGACGAAAATTCCGCTTTCAAATTCAGCCATAATAAAAATACTTCAAAACTTAGTTTTTTTGAAAGTCTATTTCATTAGAATGATAAATCGGCTAAACATACGAGCATACAAGTTGAAAAAACAAATTCCAATACTTTTTTCTAAGTCTCAACAATTTCCAAAATGCTCAAAACTAAAATTTTAATTAAGATCTTAAATTAGTAGTCAAGGATCTATCTGTTAGACTACGCGGCTATCACTTAGAAGGGGGTTGAATAAGCGATCCAAAAACAATTACGAGTTTTTTAAAAAATATGGCACGCGAAAGCTCACCGGATTGGTAGGTCTACTTTGCACCTATTTGACCAAAGGAAAATATAGTATACACCTCAATACGAATGATGATTAAAAGCAATGTTTTGCGATCAATTACTATGGTAAACCGTTTAAATTGATTTAACATATTAACACAACAAGTCAACGGCTACAAGTTTCCAATATCGCAAATCAAGTAATACAATTGAATTTCAACAAACACTTGGTGTGCGTGAAATTCAATGTGTAGAAATTTCAATGAATATATAAATAAAAAAGATAAGGGGAAGAGGAATACAATACAAAGTGATATGGAGTTCCCTGGCGTTCGTGTCGTCCTCGCATTCGGCCGGTACGTCTCCCCCCAATCGATGAAAAAACACCGATTTGAGATTTTTATTTAAAACCTACTCTATGAATCTTTACAAAGTGCACAAATATGAACAAATACAATACCAAGACTCTAAAAGACCTTATCTTTATACTCTTGCGTAGCTTCACTACAATTTGCGCACACCTCGACGTACACCGCAACTTCAACCTCCGATTACGGTAATTGAACCTCACCCTATTCTTCCGCGAAGAAACTCGTGACAATCACCCGGCTGATTCCCTCACTACTACCTCGATACCTTCATGAACGATACCTTCTTGAATACTCGATGAGGAACCTTCCCTTAAAACCAATTCAACCCGAGCACGATCTGATTCACCGCAATCCGTGTCGAACGTTATCTTCCGCTTGAACAAAACTTTTCAATTGAACCCATATTCAACCTTGGAGAAATTAATAATTGGAAGAAGATGATGAACTTGGTTTTAAAGCTCTTTGATCCAAAATTTCCACAGAATTCTGATAAAAAGTGTTTTCTAATTGTTTCTCATACATACAACAAAACCCCATGAAGCTATTTATAGAGAAAATAGAATGGAGCAATTTTAGGCAAAATTTAACTGATATGTATCGATCCAAGTCTTAATTTGTATCGATACTAACGCGCTAACAATTAAAAAATCTGAAATTTGATTGATATGTACCGATACATATTTAATGTGTATCGATACCTAAGATGTTCTCTGGTTTAAAGAGAGCCTAATATGTATCGAAACACACAATCATGTATCGATACATGATGATCTCTCTAGTTCAAGGAGAGACTAATATGTATCGATACATGCAAGCATGTTTCGATACATAATAGCTCCCCTGTCCCCTTGAGATCAGTTTTGTATCGATACATGCAATACTTGTATCGATACAAAAATGTATTTTTCAGCCAGACCAAATTTCAAACCATTTGTATCGATCCAATTGAGTATGTATAGATTCAAATGACCTATAATTTGATTTTTAATAGTTTTAAAATGTTTTTCGCTGTCAATGCAAGTTTAATTCACCCAAAATATATTCTACTCTATTTTCATGTGGTTTGACAATTATTAAAACATGAAGGGGAACTTGTGCACTTACACTATCACCTTTGCAAAGTGAAAACTCTATAGCAAAAGATTCAATATTTTTCTTCAAGAACACTAAACAAAATATTTTAGGTTTTTCATTTGCAAACTTCTCATCATAAAATTTCAAGGTTATAATAGTCTTAAAACCATTTAGAGATCATAAAAATCAAATCAATATTTAGGTTCATGATGAATTAGTAAAATTTCACTAAACCCTAACCAATTTTTTTTCTTGGATTGTAAGTAAAACTCAAGGATAATATCTCAACTAGTCTTAAACTCACTACTCTCTCACAAGTAAACAACATTCTAACTTCCATGATTAAAATGTAGAAATTTTACTCAAGAACACATAATCCAACTCACCAAACTTTCTAAGTTTGGTTAGCTAAAAGGAAAGGAGAGAAGCTTATAGTTACCTTAGCGAAGATGATCTTCGCTATTTCAAAGTTTCAACAAGCTTAAAATGAGTGACAATGGTGAAGAAATGAGATTTTGGTGAAAGGTTATGTGAAGGATAGGGTTCGGCCGATCAAGAGAGAGTGGTTGTGTCAAAAAAATGTCTAAGTCTTGATAATACAAGCCATTAATTGAGAGCCATTGGATGAAAAGTGTAAATTGCCAAGATTAAATCCTAGCCATCTATTCAAAATTTAGCCATTAAGTCTCCTCACAAAAATATTTACCTTTGCCACCTCATCTCGCTCGGTCTCCACGCTCGCGTTTAAACGAGTTGTATCTCGCGTATCAATAAACTTTACGGAAACAGTAAAATTCTACCGTAAACAATTTTATTAAATTTTTGAATAAGTTTTATTTCAAATAAATTTTCGCTCTTTAGCTCAGAAAAATATAATGAGATCAAATTCTCATCGCAGTCGATATAAAAAGTCTCCATTTAAATTTTGATGAAAATCAGGAACCGTAAAATTTTCAAACAGCGGATATATCTTGTTCGTTTTTCTCAAAAATCTATAGTAAATTTTTTTTTGAAATTCCGACGAGACAAAAATATTTCTAAACTCATTTAGAGCTTATAAAATCATTGTGCTAATTTTTCAAATGTGAAACTAACGCGCAGAGGCACAATCTCAGCAAAAATTAATCTCTTATTTTACCGACGAAAATATATACTCCAAAGTTAAGATTAAAAACACATAAAAGTATTTACTCTCGTTCTAGCTAATATTACGGGTTTTACAGGAATTTATTTTTATTTTTACTTTGATTCAAACCTTGCGGTTTGGAAATTATAAGTTTATATACGGAATCATGTTGAAACAAATGAATATTCATGGTTTGTTTGAATTAACTTATTTGAAACTATCTATTAACATGAGTTTTGTGAAATTGTTTGAGATATTATGAAATCAATTTATTACTATTTCATATTATTTTCTAATTTATTTTCAAAAGTTCTCCAATATAGTTTATGGATGAAATAGAACAAAAACAAATTTAAATCGTTCTAAATAGATATACAAATCAATTGTTTACTTTTCATCTTGCGCAATTTCAAAATCATACATACAACTTCTCACTATTTGTTTCTCTATTCTTACAATTTCCATCTTATAGTCTTCACTACAACGGTAAAGTTATCCTTGAACAAGTGAAAAAGTGAGACAAAAAAAAGTGAGACAACATATAAAAACATATGACAACGTAACAGATAGAAGAATAGTTTGGCGTATAGAAAAAGTTAGGAAAACAACAACCAAACAGTTATAATTTATATATACTTTAAGCTAAATGAACATAATTAATTATTTTTATTTTATAATTAAAAGAGCATAATTTATTGTTGGTTAAGTCAAATTTTGATTCATTTTATAGTAAAGGCTAAACGATGTTCAAATGCAATATATACTCCCTTTGTCTGAAATTATAAGCAAAAAATTTACACTTATTAAGAAAAAAAACAAAAACTGATATTTGAATTTATTTTTTGTGTTTTCTTTGAAATAATTAAGTTTCATAGGAAGATATAAAAATAATTTGCACTTAATTTTATGGGAAAAAGGAGAGATAGAAAATTAAATGTAATATGCATTTAATTTTATAAGAATAAGTAAAAGTAAATATTAAAAACGATAAAAGTTTGTCTTTTTTTGCATATAATATTTGGACAATAAAAATTGGATTTTGTTTATAAATTAAGACGGAGAGAGTATGTTTTATTATAAAAAAAAAGACTAAATTTAGGTACATATTTGTAAGTAATTTTCGTATGTTTTTTAACATATAACATACAATGAATTTCTAAAATTCATAATTTCTCAAAGTTTGTTATAAACACAAAAATTAATTTTTTTTTGTTAATAATCATACGAGAAGTACTACTTAAAAATAAGGTTGTTCAAATCTGATCTAGAAAAACTAAAAACCGCAAAAAACAAAATATTGTTAAACGTGTTTGAATGTGCACCAGTACTACGATAGTCTTGTAATATGATGAAAGATTCGATAAAATAAAAGAAAAATAAAATCTAGATAAGAGAGGTTGGTTTGGTGCATTTGAATAGTTTATTTCTATTCCGTAAAGTGGCATTATTTTGTCCCATGAACTTAACTCAATTGTTTGGACATATTGCACGAAATTGCAGGGACCGGAGTTCAAATCTGGTATGCCCACTTATTCATTTTTAAGAGGTGAATTTCTAGCCACTAGGCTACCTAACCAAAAAAAAAGTGGCATTATTCCTATTTACAATTATTATTATTATTATTATTATTATTATTATTACTAGTATAACTAACTCGTGCGATGCACGGGTTAATATTCAAAATTATATTAGTATATGTAATTAAAGTTAAAGTAGATTAGTTTAGATTTTTTTTTAATTTTGATTTAATTATTTGAATTTTATTTTTAGTTAATGAATTCTTTTTGTCAAGTAATTTTTATTTTCCCATTACTTGTGAAATTGATTTTATATTTATATATGAAAAATAATATATATATTTAAAGATTTTAAAGGGATAGGATAGATTGGAAAGTGATCTCTCGCTCTCCGTTTCCAACAATATAGTGTTTCATTTCTCGTCCAAGTAGAAATAACAAAAAAAAGATAGCACCATGTATTAGTATATGAGTTTAAATATCGATCTCGTGTAAAATACAAAATCAAAAGGCACTCATATGAATATGAGTGTAAATATAAGTCATAGTATAAAAAAATAGGTTTCCCGTATTAATATGTGTATAAATATTTGAGTTTCCATATATAGGGAAAAAAGATTTCCATCCCGTATTAATAAACCCTGTATTAAAAGATTCGTAGAAATATATCTTTGTTGTACAAATATAGATCTTCATAGAAATATATATTATCGTAAAATTATAAAAAAATAAAGTCTTCGTATTAGTATATGCATTTTATTTTTATATTACGTAGACGTTCATTTTATATTGATTTTATTCAAATATAAAAAATAAAATAAATTTAGAGATATTAGAAGGATAAAATATCCTAGAGAATAATCTAGCTCTCATTTTCCGTTCTCAAGCAACAATATCATATTTTCTCTTGCTTCTCTGAAGAAATTATAAATAAGAAAATATACCTTGTATTGATATTGATATACTAATGTAAATATAAGTCTCATGTAAATTACAAAAAAAATTAAACACATGTATTAACATATTAGTATAAATATCGGTCCCATGTAAATTTATATCATGTGACCAAAAAAAATTAACTCAGTAAAAATTGTTTGGTTCCAATATGTTATGAATCCAAGTTCATAAAAAAAGATATGTTATGAATTGTAACACCCCGATTTTCATAGCTTAAAAGTGAGTCTTTTTTTTTTCCTTCTTAAAACAATAACAAAGATTTTTAAATAGAACATTCACGATCTTCTTTAAATTAAAACAAAGTAAAGATTTTTCAAAATAGCGATCGAGATGCAATGTCACATTTATAAATTATTTTCAAGAAGAAAAGTTTAAGAAATAAAAACCAAACACTATGTATAAAACAACATAGCGGCACCATTTATTTCAAATTATATCATAATACAATTTCACAATATAATTGCAACGGACAAATAAATAAGAGTAAACGAGACTGTTAAACAACTATCCCTAAGCTGATCCTTAAACTCAGTTGTAGATGACTGGTGGCGAAGACCCACAGACAGCTTCAAGCTTCGCCGCTTCTCAACGTGGTATATGTAATTACCTAAAAATAACATATAACCAAAAATACGCAGCACAAGATACACAATAGATGGCATCATTTACACATTCAACATATGAATCACACATCATAGAAATTAAGTGCACGGATAATCTATCAATCACACACAACAATATTTGGATGCACAGTTAGCTTATCAATGCAGACTCTATATGAAATGTGACGCCAATAGGTCCATCCCCTATTGATCGTCATGCATGAATTCCGGAATATAACCTCTCCGCAGAGAATCGTAGGTCCATCCCCTACTAAACCCCGCAGGGCAGGTGAAGTCTCCATCCGACAAACACCGACTCAATAAAATCCCGCAGGATTAGGTGGTCTCCATCCGACACACCCAGTGCAGTCTCCATCCGACATACACGACTATGGTCTCAATAAATAAGTCCTGGTTTGGCTACTAATGGGTCAAGATCTAGGATTGTTCTCTCACAACTAACAAGCATCAAAACATTTTCAAAACAACTCTTAAAAATATAAATCCTCGACAAAAAAATTTTCATTTCACTTCACAAATCAATATCTAAACATTTTTCTCTTTTCATAGGAAATAATCTCGATCATTTTGCTACCACTATATTTTAAATCCAAAAATGACGATAAATAGTTACAAACTTGAAACGATCATAACTCGGTCGTCCTTCGTCTGATCATCGCAAATCATATGTCCATTTTCATCATTTTATAAAGGTGAATCTAATGGTTCATGTTTTAGGAAGAATTAACAATTTTAAAATGACCTAAAACCCCTTGCAAATTTCGGCCAGAACCAAAAATAATCTCAAAATCATCTTTTTAAAACACGACTTATCAATAAATTACGTTCAAGGTAAAACACTCATAATTCATTCATTTTTGGTCCGATTAAGACGAACCATATGTCATTTTGTTCATCTCAAAAGGACGGATCAACTGGTTAATCTTTTCGGACACAAAAACAATTTTACAATGACAAGAATGCCCTTTATATTTTCGGCCTTGGCCAAAATAACCTCGAAATCAGTTTTTCCAAAAATCTAAATTTATATGTTGAAAGATCTACTCAATATTGACATGCATACCAAATAAAAATGACATTTTGACATTTTTCAAAATCTCTAAACTATGAAAAATGATCAAAAACAAATAAATTTCTTTAAGATCCATTACTACAACATCAAGATCTACAACTTTTAAAAAGAATAATTTTTGTAAGAATTCAAACAAACACTAAAAGTGAATTATCTTTTAAATATACCATTACAACTCTTAGATCTATCATTAGCAAAGGTAAATTTAAAAGATTCAACTTTGTTCAAATAAAACAAAAACCATATATATTTTTCTCACAAATATCACTAGTTAAAAACCAATTACTATCACTAAAAGCAAGAACAAATTAAATCAAACTCAAGCCACTCAAAGAAAAGCCTCGGGTAAAGAAAATAATAGAAAGGGATAGTACTTTTGTTACCTTAAATCAAGCTTCTAAACACCAAATTCTAAGAGCTAGATTTGCATCCAAAGATCCAACAATATCCTCCTTAATCTAAGGTAAAAATGAATTGATTTGGTGAAATAAAATATAATTTTGTGAAAGATTTGGTGAAGGAGGGAGTTCGGCTGAAGAGAGTAAGGAGAAATCCTTTTTCAATTTTGCTAAGTGGTGTATTTATATAGAAGCCAAGCAATCCTAGTCCATTAGATTAAATAGTGTAAAGTTCCAAGATTCAATCCTAGCCCTCCATTCTTTCTTGGTTTTTAAGTTTCCTAACATAAATATCTAGATATTTTATGATCTTGCCAACTCATCTCGATCAGTCCCTGCGCTCGTTGTTAAGAGAGTCGTATCTTGCATACCGATAAATTTTACGAAAACATAAAATTTCTACTGTAAACAATTTAGGCTAAATTGCACTTTTGGCCCCCTATGTTTCAAAAACTTGCGATTTTGGCCCCCTATGTTTAAAAATAGCACTTCTAACCCCCTATGTTTACCCCCTTTTGCAAAACCCAATTTTGACTCGGTCAACGCTGATGTGGCAAGTCCATGGGTGCCACGTCAAACCTTTATAATTAAAAAAAGAAAAAAGAAACAATGAATTACCAAAAAAAAGTTACGTTAACTTGTAGTATTTTTCATGTTGCAATTGGTGTAAATTAGTTATATAACTTGTAGGTAAAAGTGTAAAAGTGGGACATATAATTTGTAGGTAAAATAAACGTGAAACAACATAAATTTAGTAAATGAGTTATATAACTTGTAATATTTCTCAAGTTGCAAAAGTGCATAGGCAAAATATTCCCAAAGGCATAGCAAGCCAATTCATTACATAATCTAAGTCATTACATCCAAAATGATAATTGAAGACATTTGTCAACACAAAATAACATAGTTAAAATGAAAGTTTAATGCACTTGTCTAACACAAAATAGAAGTTCAAAATGACATTAAATGTCCCTAAAATACTAAGGCATGTTAACAGATTGTTGAGTCCCAATCCTAGCACCTTTTTTTAGCCCACTCTGTACAGATGTTGCATTTGGTGTAATCACATTAAGAGATGCATTCTCATTCTTCCTCTTTCTAGGACTCCTCCTTAACCCACTTGGTCCAGTTGCTGCACTTGGTGTAATCACATTAGGAGCTGCAATATCATTGTTCTTCTTTCTAGGACTCCTCCTTAACCCAATAGTTGCGGCAGGCCCTTTAGTAACAGTAGTTGCAGGTCTAGTTATTGTTGCAGGCCTAGTTGTTGTTGCACTTTGTTCAGGTTGATTCATTGTAGAGTTACTCTAAAATTCATATATTTATAATATCATCGTTTCTTAATTTAAGGTTTTTGCTTTACTGTGTTGTGTGTGGTTTGCGTTTCTGCGTGCGTAATTTGTTTTATGTTTTATGTTTCTAGTTGCCTTTTTTTATAAGGATTTACGTTTCCTTTTTTTTGGTAATCCATTGGTTTTTTTTTTAATTATAAAGGTTTGACGTGACACCCATGGACTTGTCACGTCAGTGTTGACCGAGTCAAAATTGGGTTTTGCAAAAGGGGGTAAACATAGGGGGCTAGAATTGCTATTTTTAAACATAGGGGACCAAAATCGCAAGTTTTTGAAACATAGGGGGCCAAAAGTGCAATTTAGCCAACAATTTAATTAAAACAATTCATAAATTCTCGAATAAATTTTATTCCGAATAAATTTTTGCTCCTTAGCTTGGAAAAATATAATGAAATCAAATTCTCACCATAGTCGATAAATAAAGTTTCCGTTTAAATTCTGACGAAAATCGGAAATAGTAAAATTTTCAATCAGCGAATATATTTTGTCCGTTTTCTCAAAAAATCTATAACAAACTATTTTTTTCAAAATTCCAACAAGACAAAAATGTTTCTAAACTCATTTAAAGCTTATAAAATCATTGTGCCAATTTTTCAATTGTTAAAATAAAGCGCACGCACCAACTCAGCATCAAATAAGTCAAAACAAACAATTAAAAATAAACCGATAAAAACAAACTGAAAATATATTAATTAATATTATAAAAAAATATAATCTCTGCTACAATATTTCTATGGGTTTTACATGAATCAATTGAATTTCTATATAATATATTTATGGATGTCTCTTGTAACACCCCGTTTTTCATAGCCCAAAAGTGGGTCTTTTTTTTCTTTTTAAAATAAACAAATTCTTTGAAATGAAACATTCACGATCGCCCTTAAATTAAATAAGAGTAAACACTTTTCAAAATAGCGATCGAGATGCAATGTCACTTTTATAAATTATTTTCACGAAGATAAAATAGTGATATAAATTTAAGAAATAAAAATCAAACACTATGTATAAACAAACATAAAGGCACTATTTATTTCAATTTATATCATAATACAATTTTAGAGTATAAAAACAGCGGACAAATAAATAAGAGTAAACAAGACTCTAAAACTATCACCCCTAAGCAGATCTTTAAACTCTAACTGAAGACCTCGGGTGACGAAGACCCATAAAAGCTTCAAGTCCCGCTGCTTCTCAACGCGGTACAAATGAAGACCTAAAAATGTTCGTAGAGGGTCACCGACTAAAAATAACATATAACCAAAAATACGCAACACAAGATATACAATACATGACATCATTTAAACATTTAATCATATGAATCACACATCATAAAAATCAAGAGTACAAATAATATATCAATCACACACAATAATATTCAAATGCACAATTTGCCTATCAATGCAGACTCTATATGAAATGTGACGCCAATCACTGGATCGTCATATGCTTGAATTCTAGAATTTAACCTCTGCGCAGAGAGTCGTAGTCTCATGTGGACATCAATCACTGGCTGTCGCACACCTACTAAACCCTGCAGGGCAATCAATAAAATCCCGAAGGATTTAGAGTGGACACCCACTGGCTGCCACACCCCGTGGCCCATCACGGTCACCACATATTGGACTCAATTAAATCCCGCAGGATTAAGGTGGACAACAATCACTGATCGTCACACCCCCATGGCCCATCACGGTCACCATGTACTATGAAATGCATGAGTATACGATACCTGTTATCTATGCCAATGCATCTATCACATACCAATCAGTGGCTATGTAATCAAAATCTCATGTTAATACATATATTCACAAATCATATGTAAAACAACTATTTATCATGTACAACATAATATTCAATCATGTACATGCATCAACCTTTCATATTATTAAATCATATGAAATTCATAACCACAACCCAAAAAACATGTGTATAAAATAGCACGTTCTCAAACAAGTTCTCGTCACGAGAATACATCACAAAACAAACATGTTCATAATTCACATTGCATCACATCAAGCAAATACACATATTCAAACAACAATTACACATGCATAAAAAGCACTCGATATTTCGAGGTATATGAAATCGTTAGAAAGTGCCCCTACCTCGGCAAGCTTCCAACACGTTTAACTTACGCTACGCGAGCAATATCCGTCTCTCTCGGTGAAGTCCCCAATCCGGCTAATACTCTTAACCTTTTAAAACACATAACTTGTCTAAGTTAATACCACATTCTAATTGATCACTCAAATAGTCCTAATTCAACTACTAATGAATTCCAGACCTATGATTGTTTTCTCTCAATTAAACTAGATTAAAAACATTTTTCAAAACAACTCTTAAAATATTATAACTTAAGTTAATAGTTTTGTCGCAACCGCGTCGTTTGAAAAATCTTAAAAACTTTTCAAAATGCACAGTACTCGTTCTAACACTTCTTTTCAAACAGAATAAATCCAAATCAAAACTTTTCTCAATAAACTTAAAACAAAATACATTTTGCGCATACGTAACTAAAACGTTTTTCACGCGGCTTTTAAAATAAACTTCGAAACTCCTTTCGACCCTTAACTTTTATCAAATAACTAAAAACTTTAAGGCATACATTTTTTTTTTGACATTCTTAAATTAATACATTTCCAAATTATTTTCTTAAACTTCTTTCATATTCAAATTTCTTCGAACACATTAAAATAACTAGTTATCAACATTCTAATACATTTTCGACAGAGTCACTTTGTGTTTACGCCGTTTAACCGAACCTCGGGTTCGAACGATCTACACAATATCACAGACATTAATATATTTATATCAACGACACATCCGCTACTCTATTTCCACTACTAGAAAAAAGACTTTTAGTTAAGAGTTTTAACATCAGTGGAAGCAATATCTGATGTTAAAGAGGAATAAATTATAATATTTACATAAGATTTTAATTTATTATATGTGAAAAATAGATACACAATACATTCTACATCAGATAATTAGAAATATGATGTGCAATAGAGCCACGCGGTGGCATTCTTGTAAATAAATTAAATTTTTGTTTTAAAGGATTGCATCAGATTATTTATTCCATAGATGCCAAAAGTAATTTCTTCAAATACTACTGGATACCTTTCAAACAAATAAACAAAAAAACCATAAAAATTAATTTTCTTCCCCGTCCTTTAAAAAAAAAAAACGAAACCTGCTTTCTTCTTTCTTCAACATTAATGCGCGACATCGATTAAGCTCCCTTACATCGAGTTCAAATTTCCCCTAATCTATATAAGTTCTCGTTCAATTGTCCTAACCTTCTCCCCTAATCGATTTCTATAAGCTGTCGTCGACTTTGATTTTAATTGCCCTAACGTCCCTGTTCAATTTTCCACTATTGTTGGTGTTTGATTAAACAGTTCGACTTCGATTTTCCCCTAACATCCCTGTTCTTTATTGTTGATTTCGACGTCGATTTTGATTTTGTGTTTTATCCTGACTGCAAACTGCAATTTGGTCGACTTCTGTGTTCATAGGTACGTTCATCATCGATTTCATTCTGAGTGTTAGAATACTGATACGCATAACTCATATCAGTTAGAATAGTATGCATAACTCGTTCTGATTTTTCGTTCTTGAAATATAGTGTCTGGTGGTATAATAGCTAGTGTGAGCCATAAACAGTTAGAATACTGATATGCATATAAATAAGTGTGAATTGTACCAATTTTACAATCAATGAAATATGATTCTTCTTATTTTCTTCGGTTTATAATAATTATCAACATTATTATACTTATATTTGATTATGCCTGACCAGAATTATTGAGATAAGCACAAGGAATGTGAGCGTTGTGTTAGTTTTTTGCGTTGTTCTTTTTCCACGATGTGTTTTGCATCTGTTGTTCGTGTTCTGCAATTTCAATTTTGTACAGCAGGTTGGTGTTCTTGTTATCTTCTTTGTACTCTGTATGTTCATTCTCTATGTATAGCATGACATAAAAACACTTATTTTGCAAAAGAATACACTTATTTTGCAAATTAATTTTTTTGCAAAAAACACTTTGTTGGTTTATCTTCTCTGTTAGTATGCTTTGGTGGGTGAATTTTACTTTTAAGCAACTGTTTGTATGTGAATCATATCTTGTTTTAAAATTTGAATTGGAAATTGATACTATGAGATTTCGAAGTCATAGATTATTTGGTTTAGTCGGTTCAATTATGGAAAAAAGTTACTAATTTGTTTGATACTATATAGTTTTCTAAGTGATTGATTACTTGCATTCCTAGTTGCTCTGAGCCATTTATAAGTGTACTCCTAGTTACTTTGGGAATTTAGTTACGGCTCAAGCTAAGTAATTGCTATGTAGGATATCTTGTCTCTCAAAAGTTACGTTACTGATATAACTAATATAAGTTTAATTATGAAAAGTTGCCAAATAAAATAAGTGATATAACTAATAAAAGTTATTAATATAAGTTTAAAATCAGTATTGATTATTTGTTTTGAAATTTACTGATTTAATCATTTTTAAGTTTAAAATCAATAGTTTTTTTGATACTATGTGAATCAATAGTTTTTTAAGTTACTGATATATATATAGTTTTGAACTTTGAAACCAATCTTTAAACATCAAAAACCAAAAATCTAACATAGATTTTAACATTATACTATACTTAAACAACTTATCATAAGATAAACACAAGTTTAAGCAAGAAAAAGACTAAACAAAACATTCATCAAACCACTAATCGGTTCGGCCAGCTCACGGGAAAAGGGAAGAAAAATTTCATTACCTTAGCTTTCTAAACTAGCTCTCAAATCTCTTTTGATCACCACATGAATCCACCACTTTGATCACTCAAAACTCTCAAGATCTCACACTCCTAAAATGAAGAAAAATGAAAACGAGAATTGTTGTTGTTGTTGTGGTTGCCACACCAACCTCGCCAAATCTTTTTCGAAAAAAAAAAAAGAAAATTTTTATAAATAATTTTATGTCATTCTATATACATATTTATACAGATATTGATGTAAATATTAATTTAAAATTTATTATTGATATTTGTAAGTCATACGGTACACATATAAATTAAGTATCGGTACAAATATTAGTGCATAGTTTATGACTGATGATTACATAAAATATAATTTTTTTTTTTTTTTGACGCAATATTATACTATATAATAATCGAAATTGTAGTATTTTTTTGAATATACATGTTATACTAATAATAATCTTATGTATTATTTATAGTTTAATTAAATTATTAGAATAATTTTATTTTTAGTAGTGACAAAATTTTTTAGCCCCAGTGAAAATTTATGTCCAGGTCCGTCCCTGTGGAGGCTGGTCTTTGTTTTCCTGCTATGTTGCTTTATGTGCTGCCGTTGTCTTAGTTTTTTTTGTTGTTGTTTTGCTGCTGGTTTTTTGTGGCTTTAGGCTCTGCTTTTCCTCTTTGTTTCTACGCTTTTTTTCTGTTTTGGCATGTGTTTGGAGTTTTGTAACTCTACTCCTCTTTGTTAGGTGTGAGAGGGTTTGTGCATGTGATCTTGTATTATATACTTTTTAGCTTTGCCAAAGGCTTGAATGGTACACCTTGTATTCTTCTTTGCCTCTTAATATATCTTTTTACAGTTAAAAAAAAAAACCCTTACAAATGTTTTCTAGCATAAAGTTAAGTTTGTACTACCGCTGTCTCTATTTATAAGTTGTTATGGATTGGCCCTAAAATTCATTATGCAAAAGGCTTGATCTACCATTACCTCTGAGTTCAATAACTCAATTCTAAGATTGAATACACATACGATGATACGAGTCCTCTTAGATTCATAACACTTATAATCAATGATTACATTTGGAAGAACCTGAAAGAAATTTAAAGGGAATAGCCAATGGATCATAGATACAAATTATAGTATATTTACTTTAATCAAATAGATTAAGGAATAAAGTTGTGTACCTTTCACCCTTAGGAATTGAATGAAAAGGAAGAGAAGAAGTTAGAGATGAGAGAATACTTCTACCTCTTACTGGTGAGCAGTTATTTTATTTTTGTGTGTCTAACTTAATGGGATGTTTAGATTATTTATACTCACCAGTGGAGGCAGGGACCTCTCATTGGGTTAAAGGATAAGAATGGACCAACCCATCACGGCCCATTAACAATAGAACCCAATATAAATTAACAAGAATAATAACTTTAATATTTGATACTATTTATTTCATATATATTATATTAATTAATTAAAGTAAATCCAAAATATTTAACAATCTCCCACTTGGATTACTTTAATCCATTAATAAAATATAATATGAGAATATTATTAGAAATATATCAAATATCTATAATAGTACTTGTCATCAAAAGTATAAGAAACATAAGATTTAATCGGTGCAGAAAATGAATCCGATAGGGAAACAAAATCATACACGTTAAATACTTACATTTCACATAAGGATAATAAATATGGATTAATATATAATTAAGAGTATATAATCCAATGATGGTCCAAGCATCTGAAATGCTATAACAAACTCCCACTAACCCAAAATATCAAAAGACTTAATCAAATCAATCTGAGTTACAATACTCATATATATAAGTCTGTGGTTAATGGTTCTGCCAATGAATTTGTAATTTTATAAAAGTCATGCATAAAAGTAATTACTTATAGGGATAGCCTATTAAAGACAATAATTACTTTTAGTCATAATCAATATTTGTTCTACAATGTTTGACACTCTATTAATCCAAGTTTTAGGAAAAATGTGACTATGAAAATCCATAAAGAATTAGGAGACTAAAAGATTTCTAATTGGATTAACATAAACACTTAGTTTTAAAGAAAAATAAGATATGGATTAATGTGGCCACAATAATGTCAAAAATGAACAAAGTCATGATTATGCAATTTATAAGTACCTTAAGAACACAATATCACACTTGATAGGAGTATTGATATTATACATTAATGTACTTATTATTTATGACCTTATAAGTGTGTAATGTTGGTAAAAGAGAAGCACAATATTTTTGCATGCTAAGAGATTATTGTGCATTTTCCAACAAAATTGACTTAGGCATCTAATTATGATGCTTATTGAGATTAGAGAATTTTTATATATATCTCATTATAACAAAATGAGACAAAAATTATAAAGTCTCTTTGGCTATGTCATATCTTATAGTGTGCACAAGAATATATGACAATGATAGAATTTTAAATTTTTTATAGTGGACACATTCTCATTTATCTCACATATATATAATTATAAACAAAAGTGAGAATTTTATTAGAGCTCACAAATATATAACATTGTGTACACACTCCCACTAATCTCACATATATAAACAAGAGTGAGATTTTCATTAGAGCTTTCTAATATATAAATAAATTCTCTAATGATAATATACTCAATTGTGGGATACTTGATTGCTAGTGCAAATTATCAATATATGTGGTTATATTCTATTTTACTAATAGAGTTTTACAAACTCAACCACATATTTTGCACATGAATATAGCAGAACTATTAATACAAGTGGTTATAAAATAATAGGCTCAATATAATAATATGAAACTCATAATTTATCAATGGCAAATTTTATCTAGATTTGAGTTTCATATTTAACCACATATTCTGCGTATAGAATTAAGGAGAGTGTAAGCTTTTACTTAATAATTTATAACACAATCTCCTTATTATAAATAAATTTCCTAAAAGAATTTTATCAGTAACCTTCACATAAATAGTGAGGCAAAATCCCTATTTTTTAGATTATGGGATTATAAGCTAGCTTTGTTTTAATAGCTCACTTAAAACTCAAGTGTTACATTAAAATCAAACACACACTTGATACATAATTAGGTTACGTGCAGCGGAAATAAAAGAGACTTCAATTTTACCATTATTGAGGATACAACAAAATAGTCATAAACTTTTCAAAATAACAAAAGACTATATTATCCTCAAGTCTCTATAATAAACACGGTATACATAATGATGATTATATAATAGATTTATCATCATATGAGTGAAATTAAGTCTCTAGTATTATGAAAAAGAATATGAGACTATGTATATATAAATGGTTTAATAATTCACTCAATAAACTCAAATGATACAATTATAGACACACACATTTGAGAATAATTATATAAAATAAATAAATCTTTTCTTAATAGAATTGTTAAGGAATTTCGGGATTTTGACATATTGCTTTTATAAAATAATTTGGAAGTATTGACAGAAGACTATAATTAATATCCTCAATATAAGTCTCTATGATATTTTTATGTCTAGAATTAGGAAACAAATATATTTATTTGTTTCTTAGCTATAGTTAATTGGCATGTAGAATTTTCCTCACTTGGTAGAGAATGATATTTAAGTTGGTGAGATATTTTTCTCACACAAAGAATTATTGTGCTAAGTAATGTCATACCGATAGGGTATGTCCATCACGTTACACAATACATAGTAAGGATTCTCCCACTTGATAGAGAATAATAGTTAAATTAAGAGTTTGAAAATATTTGAAATAAATATTCAACTATTTCTCTATCACAGAATGATCATGTTGGGTAACGTCACATTGATAGGGTATGTCCGTCACTTTCACACAATAAAGGGATAGTCGCAATCCAAAATATTTATAAGAAAATTTTGAAATAAGTTAAAAAAATTAGAGTAATATTGGATTGCAAAATTAAGATAGTAGCTACATGCCTTTTATTATATTCAATAAAGTATCTTACTTATTGTAATAAATAAGAACTATAGCATATCAATATACTTGAAAATTTTTAATAATGATAGGGTACTTGAAAAATCATAAGTATAATATTAAAGTACATTGAGTAATAACTAAATTATATTAACAACAACATACCAATAGGGTATGATTGTTATCAATATAATTTTAAGAATACTTTGCACAATTGTATCCACGATAGGTGAGATTACAATTGTACAAATCAATAATGTTTATGCTTAAAAGAATATGATAAAAGATTATCATGCATAAACAATGTTTTTAATTTACCCAATTATAAGTCATCTTCAAATAATGTAAAGACATGCTTATTAATGTTTTAAATTAGCACATCATAAATATGACTTTGGAATTTATATATGAAAGAGTATAATAACAAAAGTTATCCAGAATAAAACTCTTAGAATAAAGTTTTAAATACTCCCACTATAACTTATAATATAAATACAAAATGGAGTATTGTTGTAAGAAAATAATATGTATAATAGTTATCGAGTTCTATTTCGAATATTCTGGAAAATGAATTTCACTTTTATATACATATAATTGCACAATAAAAGAGAAGAAAAAATAAGTTTCTTCATATATGCAATAAAAAGTAATAAGTCACAAGAGGTTGAAATTTTGATTAAATTGCGACTAACCTCATAGAATGTGACATTCATCCTTGTTCTTAGAGTCGTTGGCTTTTGATGACTTAGCGAGAATACCAATTGATAACATCGTCTCAGAATATTCATCACTTAAAGAATAAGCCAAAAAATATATGTGAGACTCTAATTGTAAATCAATATGATTTATATAAATATTTGATTGTAAGGATAATAATTTTAAAATTGATATTGAATACACAATTATCCAAAATAGAACTCTCAAAATAATTTGATTTAAAATACTCCCAAAAATAGTTTTTATTTTTATTTTAAATGGAGTTTATGAATGAGAAATCTATGAAATATTAGAGAGTTCTAAAATTTAAAATATTCTGGATAATAGATTCACTATATATATAATTGCAGATCTTGCATTTTCACAAAAGGAGTATATAATATTTAAGTGAATTTCTCTTTATATGCAATTATATAATATAAGTTATGAGGTTTTAAAATAGTAATTAAATTACACTAACTTCGAAGAGTGTGACTTTTCATCCTTGTCAGTCATTAAACTTTAGCAAAATTCATGAGATCTTTTACAACGTTACCTCAAACGGTGTATAAGATAAATAGCAAACCGTTATATCAAGAATTAAGACTCTAATGAAAGATCAACACAATTCTATATAGAGATTCACAAGAATGATGTAATAATATGCCTTAAGAGTAGCTCAATAAAATACTTTTCATAATGGTTTTACAAGTGAGCTTGAAATAACAATAAGGCAATATATAATAATTTTAAATTCAAGAGTATAATATTTGGTGTCGATATCTAAAATTTGAGACTTAATAATTCCATTATCATAACACTTTAATAGAAAAAGGATTTGCATTAGTGTTACTACTTTACAAAAGAGAATTTATCAAATAATATTTTATGCTCAAATATTGAGAACACATAATTTAAAATAGTGTATACTTCTCAAATATAATTAACACCAAATATATACATTATAATGGGAATGAAACTTTAATCCCAAAAATCAAGAATATGATATTAAAATCAAACAAATATTCTTGAATTGAATTATAAGAAAAAGTATGGATAAAAAAACTAATCATAATTTTATTCCAAAAATCAGTTCCTTAATATGACACAAATATAAAGAGTTAGAAATATAAGATATATCAAGGTGTGTCAAAACAAAAATAAGGAACATATGAATATATATTGGACACAATTTTGAGAATATGATAAAACAAAATTACAAATTTTCTCAAAATAA
The DNA here is from genome assembly GCA_951804385.1 of Trifolium dubium. Taxonomy (NCBI): domain Eukaryota; kingdom Viridiplantae; phylum Streptophyta; class Magnoliopsida; order Fabales; family Fabaceae; genus Trifolium; species Trifolium dubium. The sequence goes on along the minus strand of OX638072.1, from coordinate 21,722,935 downwards.
ATTAGTAATATAAATTACTTTAGGTGTCCAAACAAATTTCCAAAATAATATAATATATGCCAAAATAATTATCAATGTTATAAATACAGGAAGAATTAGTAATTGGCAATAAAATAAAATAAAACGTGGGTGCTAAATGGAAGTATGGAACGGTTTCATCGAAACCTCCCTTCTTTTATTATTTATTTTATTTTTATCCAGTTTGAAACGCAGCAAAGTTTGATATATCAAGCCGCATAAGAGAAATCACAGAATAAAAAATTATAGGATTCTTTGGGTACGGCAAAATCACATAGGACAAAACATCCCAAAGAATTTGTTTTAAATTATTGGCTTGAACTTGAATTCATGACTTATTTTAATCAAAAGATAAAAGAAAACGGTGCTGCGAATAATAGGTTTCTGGACAAAATACACCGATCTTTCTAATTTCTATGCACATGGTACTGTTATCAATAGTAATAACTTGTTAAAAGGTAGTAAGGATTATAAACATAAAACCTTAATCAAAATTTTAAATCCAACAACAATTGTGTTGGCTCACGTGCACGTATGATCGGATCCATGTATTAGGACTAACCAACAAGTGATATATAATCAACATATATACACTAAAATACAATTAACTAATCATATGAAAACAACAAGATTTACGATTTCGATTCATATGATTCACAATAGCTATAATATGTATCTAACTGACTCTGATACCAATTGAAAGAAATTTAAAGGGAATAGCCAATGGATCATAGATACAAATTATAGTATATTTACTTTAATCAAATAGATTAAGGAATAAAGTTGTGTACCTTTCACCCTTAGGAATTGAATGCAATGTTTTAAGAACCGGACCGGACCGGCCGGTTCGACCGGTTCAACCGAGAATCGGACTCAATACCGGTCCGGACGAACTTACAGAACCGGAAGTCGCGGGAACCGGACTTCAAACCGTTTAAACCGGTGGGAACCGGTAGAACCGTCGAACCGGTCCCGGTTTTAAAAAACCGGCCGGCCATCTATTTTAAAAAAAAAAAACAGAAAAACTCTACTGCTACTTCGTATGTTGTCTCCACACAGAGAGAAATAGATGAAGCAGGGGTAAAAAATAGAAGAATGAATCAAGACATAAACCAAAGAAAAAGAGAAGAATGTAGACTTGTTAAAATGGAGAAAGAATACTAAAGAAAAAGAGGAACTTTATTGGCAAGAGATGAAGCAGAGAAATGAAATTGCCATTTGCAAGGGATGTGGCGGCTGCTCAGTAATAACAATGAGGAGAATTAAATAATTTTAGGGTTAGGTGTGTTTGTTAATTTGGACTTGAGCCACATATTGGGCTTAAAATCATAAATTTAGCCGCTAGACTTTATCTTTTGACAAAGATTTTGGCACTAGACTAACAACTTTATTTATTTATATTAATTATATTTTTTTAAAAACAAAATATTGTGAATTAATTGTAAAAATTAATACTAAATATACTATTTATTTAATAAACGGTTCAAACGGTTCCATAACGGTTGAACCGATTGAACCGTGAACCGGAGGTCACACCGGTTCAACCTCCGGTCCGATTTTTAAAACATTGATTGAATGAGAAGGAAGAGAAGAAGTTAGAGATGAGAGAATACTTCTACCTCTTACTGGTGAGCAGTTATTTTATTTTTGTGTGTCTAACTTAATGGGATGTTTAGATTATTTATACTCACCAGTGGAGGCAGGGACCTCTCATTGGGTTAAAGGATAAGAATGGACCAACCCATCACGGCCCATTAACAATAGAACCCAATATAAATTAACAAGAATAATAACTTTAATATTTAATACTATTTATTTCATATATATTATATTAATTAATTAAAGTAAATCCAAAATATTTAACAGAACCCTCTCCACAATTGGCTAATGTATGCAATTCTTATCCATCAATTATTGTAGGAAAATGTCAAATAATTCTATTGAAAGTAACATTTACTAGTATTAGTTATTTTGTGTATGTCATGTGTGTATTCAATCTTAATATGACAATTTAATTTTTTTCTAACATATATAACTGCATTTTATATTAGTAGTAGTAGTAGTTAAAACATAATTGTTGGAATTATATGAACCTACTTTCTTGTTAATTGTCACCCTACATGCTGATGCTGCATCCTGTTTTTTTATTTGTATATTGTGTGATTGATTATTCTTGTTTATATGTTGTGTTGTGTGTGAAGAAGCATATCGGAATACCAGTAAGTTTGTACGGCAGTAGGTGGACTTTCAATACTATGAATTTCCTATTCATCTTTTTGGTTTGACTAACAAGAAAATGGACATAAAAATTAATATGACACGACAGTGGTCAGTTGCTTTGAGCCATTTATAAGAGTACTCCTTCGGAATTTAGTTATGGCTCAAGGAAAATGCTATGTAGGATATCTTGTCCCTCAACAGTTTCTATGTAGCAAGATGTTATGAAAACTAAGATATCTTGTCTTTTAACTTATTTAGTATGCATTAATCTTGGATGGAGGTAATAACAATTTATTTAACTTAAGGTGTATTTTTAAAGAATAGCTTTATATTTTCTTCAAAAACAAAGAATAGTTTAAATCGTATTGTTATTTACTTATTGTAAGAATTTAATGTCCAAAACGAATTAACAGAAGATGAGTTATATGATTTGCAATTTTGTTGGGCAACATGTTTTCTTGAGTTATATAATTAAAGCTTAAGATTTATCTGGTGAGTTATATATAATTGTATTTCTATATTATTTTTTTGTTGTTTCTATGTCGATCGTACTTATAATTTTTGGCAAAATTGTCCAGCTATGAAGATTGAGGAGCGAAGTCGATGGTGAATGATGATTGGAAATGATCGACAAGTGTTGGGATGAGTGAAAGACACTAAACCTTCTCACAACTTATTAAAAAAAAAACTAAAGCTTCCCACAAAGAATTGTGCATGTTTTGTTTATGACATGATATGCATATATTTTATGCATTTGTTTTGTTTAATATGTATTTGAATCAATTTTTTTTGATCAAAACATTTGAATCAAAATTTGATGATAGTGTATGTTATGTTGGCAGTAAAGAAATTAACCACTTTGAGCTATAAAGAATTTTTATTATGGATTATACTTGTAGCTAGTATATGTGTGTGGTATGTGTGTGATGCTGGAAAAAAAATTTAGGTACAAATATGGTCATTTAAATGTGGTCTATGTAATGCTGAAAAACAAATTTAGGTACCAAAAAAAAAGGATTCCACATCAGTCTATAAATGTAACAGATGTTAAAACTATACTTATTTTTAATAAACATAAAATAAAATAGACATTTCACATCAGTTACAATATGCATTTGATGTGAAATATGCCATATTAACATCAGTTTTATCTAATAAAAAGTTGATGTTAAAAGCCTTGGACTTACAACTACACTTGCGTTTACATCCGTTCAAAAACTGATGTTAAAAATCATTTTTAACTGATGTTAAATCTGTTTTTTGTACTAGTGTTCAATAAACAAAAAATATATTATATTCAATATCGACGGTAAAATAGTTTTAAAATTAAAACAAACGTAACTCGTTCAATCTTTGTCCGATCGTCGCAAACCATATGTCCATTTCATCTTCTCAAAAAGGCGGATCTAATGGTTCACGTTCTAGGACAATATATCTCTTTTAAAATGACGAAAATGCCCTTGCATATTTCGGCCAGAATCAAAAATACGTCAAAACTTATTTTCTTGAAAACCTACTTCGATAGAATGATATGATAGATTGGCTAAACATACGGGCATTCAAGTTGAGAAAAACAAATTCCAATACTTTTCTAAATCTCAAAAATTTCCAAAATGCTCAAAACCATTTTCTTATTTAGATCCATAGTTAGTAGTCATGGATCTATCACTTTTCCAAAGTAAAATATCTATAAAAAAATCAATATATTTCTTTTTTTTTTGAACTTTGAAACCAATCTTTAAACATCAAAAACCAAAAATCTAACATAGATTTTAACATTATACTATACTTAAACAACTTATCATAAGATAAACACAAGTTTAAGCAAGAAAAAGACTAAACAAAACATTCATCAAACCACTAATCGGTTCGGCCAGCTCACGGGAAAAGGGAAGAAAAATTTCATTACCTTAGCTTTCTAAACTAGCTCTCAAATCTCTTTTGATCACCACATGAATCCACCACTTTGATCACTCAAAACTCTCAAGATCTCACACTCCTAAAATGAAGAAAAATGAAAACGAGAATTGTTGTTGTTGTTGTGGTTGCCACACCAACCTCGCCAAATCTTTTTCGAAAAAAAAAAAAGAAAATTTTTATAAATAATTTTATGTCATTCTATATACATATTTATACAGATATTGATGTAAATATTAATTTAAAATTTATTATTGATATTTGTAAGTCATACGGTACACATATAAATTAAGTATCGGTACAAATATTAGTGCATAGTTTATGACTGATGATTACATAAAATATAATTTTTTTTTTTTTTTGACGCAATATTATACTATATAATAATCGAAATTGTAGTATTTTTTTGAATATACATGTTATACTAATAATAATCTTATGTATTATTTATAGTTTAATTAAATTATTAGAATAATTTTATTTTTAGTAGTGACAAAATTTTTTAGCCCCAGTGAAAATTTATGTCCAGGTCCGTCCCTGTGGAGGCTGGTCTTTGTTTTCCTGCTATGTTGCTTTATGTGCTGCCGTTGTCTTAGTTTTTTTTGTTGTTGTTTTGCTGCTGGTTTTTTGTGGCTTTAGGCTCTGCTTTTCCTCTTTGTTTCTACGCTTTTTTTCTGTTTTGGCATGTGTTTGGAGTTTTGTAACTCTACTCCTCTTTGTTAGGTGTGAGAGGGTTTGTGCATGTGATCTTGTATTATATACTTTTTAGCTTTGCCAAAGGCTTGAATGGTACACCTTGTATTCTTCTTTGCCTCTTAATATATCTTTTTACAGTTAAAAAAAAAAACCCTTACAAATGTTTTCTAGCATAAAGTTAAGTTTGTACTACCGCTGTCTCTATTTATAAGTTGTTATGGATTGGCCCTAAAATTCATTATGCAAAAGGCTTGATCTACCATTACCTCTGAGTTCAATAACTCAATTCTAAGATTGAATACACATACGATGATACGAGTCCTCTTAGATTCATAACACTTATAATCAATGATTACATTTGGAAGAACCTGAAAGAAATTTAAAGGGAATAGCCAATGGATCATAGATACAAATTATAGTATATTTACTTTAATCAAATAGATTAAGGAATAAAGTTGTGTACCTTTCACCCTTAGGAATTGAATGAAAAGGAAGAGAAGAAGTTAGAGATGAGAGAATACTTCTACCTCTTACTGGTGAGCAGTTATTTTATTTTTGTGTGTCTAACTTAATGGGATGTTTAGATTATTTATACTCACCAGTGGAGGCAGGGACCTCTCATTGGGTTAAAGGATAAGAATGGACCAACCCATCACGGCCCATTAACAATAGAACCCAATATAAATTAACAAGAATAATAACTTTAATATTTGATACTATTTATTTCATATATATTATATTAATTAATTAAAGTAAATCCAAAATATTTAACAATCTCCCACTTGGATTACTTTAATCCATTAATAAAATATAATATGAGAATATTATTAGAAATATATCAAATATCTATAATAGTACTTGTCATCAAAAGTATAAGAAACATAAGATTTAATCGGTGCAGAAAATGAATCCGATAGGGAAACAAAATCATACACGTTAAATACTTACATTTCACATAAGGATAATAAATATGGATTAATATATAATTAAGAGTATATAATCCAATGATGGTCCAAGCATCTGAAATGCTATAACAAACTCCCACTAACCCAAAATATCAAAAGACTTAATCAAATCAATCTGAGTTACAATACTCATATATATAAGTCTGTGGTTAATGGTTCTGCCAATGAATTTGTAATTTTATAAAAGTCATGCATAAAAGTAATTACTTATAGGGATAGCCTATTAAAGACAATAATTACTTTTAGTCATAATCAATATTTGTTCTACAATGTTTGACACTCTATTAATCCAAGTTTTAGGAAAAATGTGACTATGAAAATCCATAAAGAATTAGGAGACTAAAAGATTTCTAATTGGATTAACATAAACACTTAGTTTTAAAGAAAAATAAGATATGGATTAATGTGGCCACAATAATGTCAAAAATGAACAAAGTCATGATTATGCAATTTATAAGTACCTTAAGAACACAATATCACACTTGATAGGAGTATTGATATTATACATTAATGTACTTATTATTTATGACCTTATAAGTGTGTAATGTTGGTAAAAGAGAAGCACAATATTTTTGCATGCTAAGAGATTATTGTGCATTTTCCAACAAAATTGACTTAGGCATCTAATTATGATGCTTATTGAGATTAGAGAATTTTTATATATATCTCATTATAACAAAATGAGACAAAAATTATAAAGTCTCTTTGGCTATGTCATATCTTATAGTGTGCACAAGAATATATGACAATGATAGAATTTTAAATTTTTTATAGTGGACACATTCTCATTTATCTCACATATATATAATTATAAACAAAAGTGAGAATTTTATTAGAGCTCACAAATATATAACATTGTGTACACACTCCCACTAATCTCACATATATAAACAAGAGTGAGATTTTCATTAGAGCTTTCTAATATATAAATAAATTCTCTAATGATAATATACTCAATTGTGGGATACTTGATTGCTAGTGCAAATTATCAATATATGTGGTTATATTCTATTTTACTAATAGAGTTTTACAAACTCAACCACATATTTTGCACATGAATATAGCAGAACTATTAATACAAGTGGTTATAAAATAATAGGCTCAATATAATAATATGAAACTCATAATTTATCAATGGCAAATTTTATCTAGATTTGAGTTTCATATTTAACCACATATTCTGCGTATAGAATTAAGGAGAGTGTAAGCTTTTACTTAATAATTTATAACACAATCTCCTTATTATAAATAAATTTCCTAAAAGAATTTTATCAGTAACCTTCACATAAATAGTGAGGCAAAATCCCTATTTTTTAGATTATGGGATTATAAGCTAGCTTTGTTTTAATAGCTCACTTAAAACTCAAGTGTTACATTAAAATCAAACACACACTTGATACATAATTAGGTTACGTGCAGCGGAAATAAAAGAGACTTCAATTTTACCATTATTGAGGATACAACAAAATAGTCATAAACTTTTCAAAATAACAAAAGACTATATTATCCTCAAGTCTCTATAATAAACACGGTATACATAATGATGATTATATAATAGATTTATCATCATATGAGTGAAATTAAGTCTCTAGTATTATGAAAAAGAATATGAGACTATGTATATATAAATGGTTTAATAATTCACTCAATAAACTCAAATGATACAATTATAGACACACACATTTGAGAATAATTATATAAAATAAATAAATCTTTTCTTAATAGAATTGTTAAGGAATTTCGGGATTTTGACATATTGCTTTTATAAAATAATTTGGAAGTATTGACAGAAGACTATAATTAATATCCTCAATATAAGTCTCTATGATATTTTTATGTCTAGAATTAGGAAACAAATATATTTATTTGTTTCTTAGCTATAGTTAATTGGCATGTAGAATTTTCCTCACTTGGTAGAGAATGATATTTAAGTTGGTGAGATATTTTTCTCACACAAAGAATTATTGTGCTAAGTAATGTCATACCGATAGGGTATGTCCATCACGTTACACAATACATAGTAAGGATTCTCCCACTTGATAGAGAATAATAGTTAAATTAAGAGTTTGAAAATATTTGAAATAAATATTCAACTATTTCTCTATCACAGAATGATCATGTTGGGTAACGTCACATTGATAGGGTATGTCCGTCACTTTCACACAATAAAGGGATAGTCGCAATCCAAAATATTTATAAGAAAATTTTGAAATAAGTTAAAAAAATTAGAGTAATATTGGATTGCAAAATTAAGATAGTAGCTACATGCCTTTTATTATATTCAATAAAGTATCTTACTTATTGTAATAAATAAGAACTATAGCATATCAATATACTTGAAAATTTTTAATAATGATAGGGTACTTGAAAAATCATAAGTATAATATTAAAGTACATTGAGTAATAACTAAATTATATTAACAACAACATACCAATAGGGTATGATTGTTATCAATATAATTTTAAGAATACTTTGCACAATTGTATCCACGATAGGTGAGATTACAATTGTACAAATCAATAATGTTTATGCTTAAAAGAATATGATAAAAGATTATCATGCATAAACAATGTTTTTAATTTACCCAATTATAAGTCATCTTCAAATAATGTAAAGACATGCTTATTAATGTTTTAAATTAGCACATCATAAATATGACTTTGGAATTTATATATGAAAGAGTATAATAACAAAAGTTATCCAGAATAAAACTCTTAGAATAAAGTTTTAAATACTCCCACTATAACTTATAATATAAATACAAAATGGAGTATTGTTGTAAGAAAATAATATGTATAATAGTTATCGAGTTCTATTTCGAATATTCTGGAAAATGAATTTCACTTTTATATACATATAATTGCACAATAAAAGAGAAGAAAAAATAAGTTTCTTCATATATGCAATAAAAAGTAATAAGTCACAAGAGGTTGAAATTTTGATTAAATTGCGACTAACCTCATAGAATGTGACATTCATCCTTGTTCTTAGAGTCGTTGGCTTTTGATGACTTAGCGAGAATACCAATTGATAACATCGTCTCAGAATATTCATCACTTAAAGAATAAGCCAAAAAATATATGTGAGACTCTAATTGTAAATCAATATGATTTATATAAATATTTGATTGTAAGGATAATAATTTTAAAATTGATATTGAATACACAATTATCCAAAATAGAACTCTCAAAATAATTTGATTTAAAATACTCCCAAAAATAGTTTTTATTTTTATTTTAAATGGAGTTTATGAATGAGAAATCTATGAAATATTAGAGAGTTCTAAAATTTAAAATATTCTGGATAATAGATTCACTATATATATAATTGCAGATCTTGCATTTTCACAAAAGGAGTATATAATATTTAAGTGAATTTCTCTTTATATGCAATTATATAATATAAGTTATGAGGTTTTAAAATAGTAATTAAATTACACTAACTTCGAAGAGTGTGACTTTTCATCCTTGTCAGTCATTAAACTTTAGCAAAATTCATGAGATCTTTTACAACGTTACCTCAAACGGTGTATAAGATAAATAGCAAACCGTTATATCAAGAATTAAGACTCTAATGAAAGATCAACACAATTCTATATAGAGATTCACAAGAATGATGTAATAATATGCCTTAAGAGTAGCTCAATAAAATACTTTTCATAATGGTTTTACAAGTGAGCTTGAAATAACAATAAGGCAATATATAATAATTTTAAATTCAAGAGTATAATATTTGGTGTCGATATCTAAAATTTGAGACTTAATAATTCCATTATCATAACACTTTAATAGAAAAAGGATTTGCATTAGTGTTACTACTTTACAAAAGAGAATTTATCAAATAATATTTTATGCTCAAATATTGAGAACACATAATTTAAAATAGTTTATACTTCTCAAATATAATTAACACCAAATATATACATTATAATGGGAATGAAACTTTAATCCCAAAAATCAAGAATATGATATTAAAATCAAACAAATATTCTTGAATTGAATTATAAGAAAAAGTATGGATAAAAAAACTAATCATAATTTTATTCCAAAAATCAGTTCCTTAATATGACACAAATATAAAGAGTTAGAAATATAAGATATATCAAGGTGTGTCAAAACAAAAATAAGGAACATATGAATATATATTGGACACAATTTTGAGAATATGATAAAACAAAATTACAAATTTTCTCAAAATAAATTAGTAATATAAATTACTTTAGGTGTCCAAACAAATTTCCAAAATAATATAATATATGCCAAAATAATTATCAATGTTATAAATACAGGAAGAATTAGTAATTGGCAATAAAATAAAATAAAACGTGGGTGCTAAATGGAAGTATGGAACGGTTTCATCGAAACCTCCCTTCTTTTATTATTTATTTTATTTTTATCCAGTTTGAAACGCAGCAAAGTTTGATATATCAAGCCGCATAAGAGAAATCACAGAATAAAAAATTATAGGATTCTTTGGGTACGGCAAAATCACATAGGACAAAACATCCCAAAGAATTTGTTTTAAATTATTGGCTTGAACTTGAATTCATGACTTATTTTAATCAAAAGATAAAAGAAAACGGTGCTGCGAATAATAGGTTTCTGGACAAAATACACCGATCTTTCTAATTTCTATGCACATGGTACTGTTATCAATAGTAATAACTTGTTAAAAGGTAGTAAGGATTATAAACATAAAACCTTAATCAAAATTTTAAATCCAACAACAATTGTGTTGGCTCACGTGCACGTATGATCGGATCCATGTATTAGGACTAACCAACAAGTGATATATAATCAACATATATACACTAAAATACAATTAACTAATCATATGAAAACAACAAGATTTACGATTTCGATTCATATGATTCACAATAGCTATAATATGTATCTAACTGACTCTGATACCAATTGAAAGAAATTTAAAGGGAATAGCCAATGGATCATAGATACAAATTATAGTATATTTACTTTAATCAAATAGATTAAGGAATAAAGTTGTGTACCTTTCACCCTTAGGAATTGAATGCAATGTTTTAAGAACCGGACCGGACCGGCCGGTTCGACCGGTTCAACCGAGAATCGGACTCAATACCGGTCCGGACGAACTTACAGAACCGGAAGTCGCGGGAACCGGACTTCAAACCGTTTAAACCGGTGGGAACCGGTAGAACCGTCGAACCGGTCCCGGTTTTAAAAAACCGGCCGGCCATCTATTTTAAAAAAAAAAAACAGAAAAACTCTACTGCTACTTCGTATGTTGTCTCCACACAGAGAGAAATAGATGAAGCAGGGGTAAAAAATAGAAGAATGAATCAAGACATAAACCAAAGAAAAAGAGAAGAATGTAGACTTGTTAAAATGGAGAAAGAATACTAAAGAAAAAGAGGAACTTTATTGGCAAGAGATGAAGCAGAGAAATGAAATTGCCATTTGCAAGGGATGTGGCGGCTGCTCAGTAATAACAATGAGGAGAATTAAATAATTTTAGGGTTAGGTGTGTTTGTTAATTTGGACTTGAGCCACATATTGGGCTTAAAATCATAAATTTAGCCGCTAGACTTTATCTTTTGACAAAGATTTTGGCACTAGACTAACAACTTTATTTATTTATATTAATTATATTTTTTTAAAAACAAAATATTGTGAATTAATTGTAAAAATTAATACTAAATATACTATTTATTTAATAAACGGTTCAAACGGTTCCATAACGGTTGAACCGATTGAACCGTGAACCGGAGGTCACACCGGTTCAACCTCCGGTCCGATTTTTAAAACATTGATTGAATGAGAAGGAAGAGAAGAAGTTAGAGATGAGAGAATACTTCTACCTCTTACTGGTGAGCAGTTATTTTATTTTTGTGTGTCTAACTTAATGGGATGTTTAGATTATTTATACTCACCAGTGGAGGCAGGGACCTCTCATTGGGTTAAAGGATAAGAATGGACCAACCCATCACGGCCCATTAACAATAGAACCCAATATAAATTAACAAGAATAATAACTTTAATATTTAATACTATTTATTTCATATATATTATATTAATTAATTAAAGTAAATCCAAAATATTTAACAGAACCCTCTCCACAATTGGCTAATGTATGCAATTCTTATCCATCAATTATTGTAGGAAAATGTCAAATAATTCTATTGAAAGTAACATTTACTAGTATTAGTTATTTTGTGTATGTCATGTGTGTATTCAATCTTAATATGACAATTTAATTTTTTTCTAACATATATAACTGCATTTTATATTAGTAGTAGTAGTAGTTAAAACATAATTGTTGGAATTATATGAACCTACTTTCTTGTTAATTGTCACCCTACATGCTGATGCTGCATCCTGTTTTTTTATTTGTATATTGTGTGATTGATTATTCTTGTTTATATGTTGTGTTGTGTGTGAAGAAGCATATCGGAATACCAGTAAGTTTGTACGGCAGTAGGTGGACTTTCAATACTATGAATTTCCTATTCATCTTTTTGGTTTGACTAACAAGAAAATGGACATAAAAATTAATATGACACGACAGTGGTCAGTTGCTTTGAGCCATTTATAAGAGTACTCCTTCGGAATTTAGTTATGGCTCAAGGAAAATGCTATGTAGGATATCTTGTCCCTCAACAGTTTCTATGTAGCAAGATGTTATGAAAACTAAGATATCTTGTCTTTTAACTTATTTAGTATGCATTAATCTTGGATGGAGGTAATAACAATTTATTTAACTTAAGGTGTATTTTTAAAGAATAGCTTTATATTTTCTTCAAAAACAAAGAATAGTTTAAATCGTATTGTTATTTACTTATTGTAAGAATTTAATGTCCAAAACGAATTAACAGAAGATGAGTTATATGATTTGCAATTTTGTTGGGCAACATGTTTTCTTGAGTTATATAATTAAAGCTTAAGATTTATCTGGTGAGTTATATATAATTGTATTTCTATATTATTTTTTTGTTGTTTCTATGTCGATCGTACTTATAATTTTTGGCAAAATTGTCCAGCTATGAAGATTGAGGAGCGAAGTCGATGGTGAATGATGATTGGAAATGATCGACAAGTGTTGGGATGAGTGAAAGACACTAAACCTTCTCACAACTTATTAAAAAAAAAACTAAAGCTTCCCACAAAGAATTGTGCATGTTTTGTTTATGACATGATATGCATATATTTTATGCATTTGTTTTGTTTAATATGTATTTGAATCAATTTTTTTTGATCAAAACATTTGAATCAAAATTTGATGATAGTGTATGTTATGTTGGCAGTAAAGAAATTAACCACTTTGAGCTATAAAGAATTTTTATTATGGATTATACTTGTAGCTAGTATATGTGTGTGGTATGTGTGTGATGCTGGAAAAAAAATTTAGGTACAAATATGGTCATTTAAATGTGGTCTATGTAATGCTGAAAAACAAATTTAGGTACCAAAAAAAAAGGATTCCACATCAGTCTATAAATGTAACAGATGTTAAAACTATACTTATTTTTAATAAACATAAAATAAAATAGACATTTCACATCAGTTACAATATGCATTTGATGTGAAATATGCCATATTAACATCAGTTTTATCTAATAAAAAGTTGATGTTAAAAGCCTTGGACTTACAACTACACTTGCGTTTACATCCGTTCAAAAACTGATGTTAAAAATCATTTTTAACTGATGTTAAATCTGTTTTTTGTACTAGTGTTCAATAAACAAAAAATATATTATATTCAATATCGACGGTAAAATAGTTTTAAAATTAAAACAAACGTAACTCGTTCAATCTTTGTCCGATCGTCGCAAACCATATGTCCATTTCATCTTCTCAAAAAGGCGGATCTAATGGTTCACGTTCTAGGACAATATATCTCTTTTAAAATGACGAAAATGCCCTTGCATATTTCGGCCAGAATCAAAAATACGTCAAAACTTATTTTCTTGAAAACCTACTTCGATAGAATGATATGATAGATTGGCTAAACATACGGGCATTCAAGTTGAGAAAAACAAATTCCAATACTTTTCTAAATCTCAAAAATTTCCAAAATGCTCAAAACCATTTTCTTATTTAGATCCATAGTTAGTAGTCATGGATCTATCACTTTTCCAAAGTAAAATATCTATAAAAAAATCAATATATTTCTTTTTTTTTTTGAACTTTGAAACCAATCTTTAAACATCAAAAACCAAAAATCTAACATAGATTTTAACATTATACTATACTTAAACAACTTATCATAAGATAAACACAAGTTTAAGCAAGAAAAAGACTAAACAAAACATTCATCAAACCACTAATCGGTTCGGCCAGCTCACGGGAAAAGGGAAGAAAAATTTCATTACCTTAGCTTTCTAAACTAGCTCTCAAATCTCTTTTGATCACCACATGAATCCACCACTTTGATCACTCAAAACTCTCAAGATCTCACACTCCTAAAATGAAGAAAAATGAAAACGAGAATTGTTGTTGTGGTTGCTCGGCAGAGGGAGAAGAATAGAAAGGAAAAAGTTTCTTGGTTCTAAAGCCTCCTATTAATATTGCTAGCTTTTTATTGTGATCTATTGGATCAAATTAAGTGCCATGTGCTTTAAATCTTGGCCATTGATTTTTTCCTTGGTCACTAAATTACCACACATAAATATTTAGATATTTTTATGACTAGTACCACTTAATCTCGATCAGTCCTCGCGCTCGCTCTTAAACGAATTGTATCTCGCGTATCGACAAATTTTACGGAAACAGAAAAATCTACCATAAACAAATTAATTAAAAGAATTCGCAAACTTTCAAATAAATTTTATTCCGAATAAATTTTCTCTCTTTAGCTTGGAAAAATATAATGAGATAAAATTCTCACTACAGTCGATATATAAAGTCTTTGATTAAATTTTGATGGATATCGGAAACCGTAAAATATTCAAACAGCGGGTATATTTTGCCCGTTTTCTCAAAAATCTAAAGTAATTTATTTTCAAAATTCCAACGAGACAAAATATTTCTAAAACCATTGAAAGCTTATAAAATCATTGTACCAAAGCTTATAAATGTTAAAGTAGCGCGCTGGCACAATCTCAACATCAATTAAGTTAAAACGGACTAACAAACAAAAAACTGATAAAAACAAGTAGCAGAATATTAATTAACAATATAAAAAAATCTATTCTCTGCTACAATATTTCTACGGGTCTTACATCTCTCTCCCGATCATAATCCTATATGGCAAGCTATCAAGTACCCATATACCTATGTGGCAAACTATGAGACCATCTACATAACAAACTAAGTCTTCCTTAATGTATCATTCTTCGATTCCCACTCAAGACACTTTTTCAATTATGAAACATTTTATTTTACTTTTTAGAGTTCCTTAATATACCACTCTTCGATTCCTACTCATGACACTCTTTCAATTATGAGACATTTTATTTTATATTTTAGAATTCCTTAATCTACCATTCTTCGACTCTCACTCATGACACTTTTTAAATTATTATGATACATTTTATACTATTTTGATAATCTCATTTTATTGTTTCTTTTAAAGCTATAGACCAAATATCTATTGTCAACATTAGATATTGCCATTGAAAGCTTTAGTATGTGTGGTACTGACTTTAAAGTAAGTATATGTATGATACTACCTTTTGAATAGATGATTTGTGAGAGGTTCGTGTTTTTTTTTTGAGTAAAAGTGAGAGGTTCATGTTAAATATACTTTCTTTTGAAAAATTGCTTTTAATTTTGAATGGAAGGTTTTCCCGTTTAAAATGATCTTGAGGTATGTCATTTTTATAATTTAATCATTTTCAAGTTTCAATGGTTGATATGTTATGACACTTTATTGTCAAAAAAGAAAGTATAAAAGGTTATTATAGTTTTTTTTTACTAATGGTTATGAGACAATTTGGTTGTTATTAAATGATCTCGAGTTTAATAGTCTAATTGAATGACCATTGTATGGATCGTGGTAATTTTTTACTATTGATGGTAAATTGATAAATAATTTTGTTGTGTGAGTTTGGTTTCATCATTTCAATAAGAAAATACAACAAATTATAGACAATTAATTTTTATTCTTTGTGTTTCATTTGTTGATCACAATTTTTATTTTGTCAAATATTTCTATATGTTTCAAAGAGAATCTCATCATTTTTTATTGAAATTTTAAAAGTTTTTTTTTTCATAACATGAATTTTTCTTTGCAGCTCCCATAATCACATTCAATTCTCTTGCTAAATAAGATCGGCCTAATTAAGAGGTTGCAAGTGAGGCAGCCGCATTATTGAGCTTTCACAATTGATTTTGTTAGTTTTATGAGGATCTCATTTCAAAATTCACCAACCTACATTATTTGTTGTCAGTCTATAAATTAATTTATAGAATTTTTTACTAATGATTTGAAATATATTTCAATATTATATAGACGTCTTATTGATTTCTTGATTTCTATATGTAGCCGAATGACACATTATCTACGTTAATGCAATTTTTTTCCACCTCTATATAACACTAGTATAACTAACCCGTACAAATGTACGAGTTAAAATTCAAAATTATATTAATATATATAATTAATGTTAAAGTAAATTAGTTTAAATATTAATTTTTGTAATTTAATTTAATTTTTTATATCTTATTTTTAATTAATGAATTTTTTGTCGTATAATTTATGTTTTTCTAATTACTTATGAAATTGATTTAATATTTATATTATTTAATTATAAAAAATAATTATATATTTAGGGATTTTAAATGGATAGAACATGGTGGAGAATGATATTCCACTCTCCGTTCACAATAATATGGTATTTTCTTTTTGTCCCCATAAAAATTACAAAAATAATAGGATCTATTTTAATATATAAGTATAAATATTGTCTTGTATAAATTACAAAATAAAAATACACTTATATTAACATGAGTGTAAATATAATTCATAGTTGGAGAATGATCTCCCACTTTTCGTTCTCAGCAATTTAAAAAAATATAGGACCTTGTTTTGATATGTGAATATAAAGTCTCATTTTTTAAATAAAAAAATAAGCTCTTGCATTAATATATGATTATTAATATAAAGACATGCACTGATATTAATATAAGTTTAAATATAAGTAATGATAAAAATTACAAAAAATGGGTTTATTCTATTAATATAGGAATAAAAGTATGTTTTTAAAAAAATACAAATAAAACATAAATAATAAGTATGATTTATATTTGATACAACTTAGTAATAAAAAAAATGATCGATAGAAATGAGTTAAGTTTTGCATGTAAATAAAAGTTAAAAATTAAATTAATAAAATATACTTTTATTTGAGAAATTATGAATTTTTTTATCATAATAATATTTATGTAATAGTATATATTAATTAATACAACTTTATTTTTAAAAAATAGATACATATAATTGTTTGGGTACTTATATTTATATAATAGTATTTCAACATTTGAATCAATTAATTTTTTTATGATATATCA
Source organism: Trifolium dubium (assembly GCA_951804385.1). Lineage (NCBI taxonomy): Eukaryota > Viridiplantae > Streptophyta > Magnoliopsida > Fabales > Fabaceae > Trifolium > Trifolium dubium. Next base: position 21,705,632 of record OX638072.1, on the reverse strand, counting down.
TTAGTTACGATGATTAAAAAAAAAGTTATGGAAATGTTATTAAGAAAAAATTTCTTTAAAAGTATTAATCTTAAAAAATTATTATTGTTATTTGTTAGAAATTGGCTTGATTTACTTATCTTTAACCAAAAATTTTGTTTGTTTTTGTCTATAAGTGACTATTAATCTTAGTTATATAGAATATGTGTTTCAAAAGTATCTTTTAAAAAATGTCTCATAATTAAAAATGTGTCATGAGTGAAAATAAAAAAATGATACATTAAGGAATTCTAAAAAATAAAATAAAATAAATTGTAGCATAATTAAAAAAGTGTCATGAGCGGGAATCGAAGAGTGGTACATCAAGGAACTCTAAAAAGTAAAATAAAATAAAATGTTTCATAATTGAAAAAATGTCTTGAGTGGGAATCGAAGAGTGATACATTAAGGAAGAATTTGTTTGTTATGTAGATAGTCTCATAGTTTGCCACATAGGTATATGGGTACTTGATAGCTTGCCACATTGGATTACGACCAGAAGAGAGACATCTGTAAATATATTATATAGAGATATTCATTTGATGAGATAAGACTGTGTTAAATAATTTTTATAGTGTATCATTTTTTTTTACAATTGTTTTAACAAAGAGTTTTTTAAGATAAAAAAAAAGTAAAAAAAATTGATTTAATAATTTATCTTAAAATATCATTTTATGTATTTCTTAATTTTGTGACAAAATTTTTTGAAACATTAAATTTTATAAAATCTTTAAAATAACAAAAAAAATTTACATGCTCAGTATCATATTATTTATACATTTTTTGATCAAAAAAATATCATCCATATATTTTATAGTAAATTACGTATAGTACTATTTTTTAAAACAACTTGACACAACCCGCGCATCGTGCGGGTCTAAATCTAGTTAAATACTATTACAACATATTCACTTAGAAACTGGAAAGTTAATGCAAAAAAAATAAAAAATTCAACTAAATAAACATATTTTTCACATTCTCTTTTGTCTTAGTATACTCTCCTACTTTACCATTACACACATGAAGGAACAGAAAAAAAAAATGATGATAACAATAATGAAAAATAACTTTCAAATGTGTGGCTTTATCAACTTGAACCTAAATTTGCTTATTTGCCTCATCATAAATTTCGTGTGGATAAAATATGTAAAAATTAAAATAATCAAATCTAAGTAAAAGTTGTGCATACAATTTACCACTATTTTTTTTAGGCAACAATTTACCACAAATTTAAACATTTTTAATTGTAATTTTCAAGTGTTTAATTTACACATATATAAAGTTGTCAAATAAGTTGCCTAATTACACAAATCTACTTACATTAAATTGGGAGCAATTGACCCACAGATTTTATTGTTTTTCAACCAATAATAACAAGGTTTTTGATACATTAACCCCCTTCAAAATATATGGATGCCCCCACTCACACCACATAGTACACACACCATCCCACACAAGCACACACTCATTCACTACTACATACTACATACTGTTAGGGAAATCTCCTCAACAAAGAACAACTAAACAAAAAAATAAGAAGAGAATGAACCATAAATATATTGAATGAATTTATTATTGAAAAAGTATATTGAAAAGTGATTGTATTTACAATGATCACATAATACATATTTATAAGTAAATTAAAGTGAATGTAATTACTTCCTAAAATCTAGGTAACTAACATCTAATTAATTCTATCTACTTCCTAAATCTAGGTAACTAATATCTAATTAATTATATCTACTTCCTAAAATCTAGGTAACTAACAATGGGAGCGCGCGAAGACAATGGAGTGCGCACTAAATAATTACATGTGATTCATACATTGCTTAACTTTGACCTAGGTCGAAGTTAACAATCCCATATATATACATATATATAATCTACTAGAATCAATAGATTGTATGGTAATAATATGCCAAGGAATTTTGGAAAATGGATATATAAAAATTGCAGAATACATAAACAACGAATATTGAAATAAAGTAGAGAATATTTAATGATTTTCTTAAAGTCTATTTTCAAAGGAACCCATCAGGTTACGTTGAACTGAATACATCAATTTAGTTTGTTTCACTTCAACTTCTAATTTAGTTTGTGAAACTGGGTCATGATGAGAACCGTTAAAATGGACCAGGCTGTATGGACTGGGTTGCCAAGTCCGAATAAACATTGAGCTTGAGCTTCAAAGTTTTTACATAAATTATTATCTGGGCTTTTTAGCCCGGCTCGTATTTACTCGTTAAAAATATGTACTTATCCGCATGGCTCATGGACCGTCTGTTAGCCCGCATATATGTTTTGTTTATTTTGTTTTTTCACAACTCAAGTGTAAATCTTACAAAATATATAGTCCGAAAATTATAATTATGTTTGATTATACTTATTTATGTTGTTTTGTGTAACATTTTGATTTATGTTGTTTGATTATGCATGAACTTAGTTTGTTTTGAAAAATTATTTAAATTTATTTTATGTTATTTGGTTGATTGGTAATTTATTTTGAATAATGTAAGCTTATTTGGAATGTTTAATTTTTTTTTTCTACATAAAATTGTTTTCTTATAGTGAAAAAAAATTAATCCAACCTAGCCGGGCTTACCCGAAATCCCGTTAGCCCGTAAAGGGCTAGGCCCAGACACTAATTTTTCAGATTTTATTTTATTCCGGGCTTTTTAGCCCTGCCTGATGAAACCTGTTGCCCGTCTGGGCCGAGCCGAAATGAGCTGGACCACCCGTTTTGATAGCTCTCGTCATGATTATCGGATCAAGTATCTTATCTTATTGAACTAGTACGACTAAAATTGGCAAAAACTAAAATCAATGGTTTTTTAAAATCGAGCGGTACAATGTTTGTTAATCTAAGTGAAATATCGGCATCTCATTTGGCTTGCTAAGATATGGAGTATTTGACGTTTGTAGAATAATGTCATACAAAGGAGTTAGTGCTAATTAATTTGGACTCTTTGGTGACTAAATTTTATACATTTATTGATTTTGGTTCATAGGAAGTTCAGACAAAATATCTCTTTTTCTTATGTTGATTGGTACTTTAACCCTTTAGAGTGTCTTTGCACTACAAGAATTTTCTCCATTTTCCACGAAATTTTTCCTCACAAATGGATCAAATTTCGTCACAAATGTACATTAGTGAGGACATTTGCGAGGAAATCAATCGTTGGTAAATTAAAGTTTTTCGGACGACATTTGCGAGGAAATTTCCTCGCAAATGGTGTCAGACCATTCTGCAGGTCATTTGCGAGGAAATTTCCTCGCAATTGTCAAATCTGACATTCACACGCATTCACGTGGGGACATTGATGTGACATGTCTGCACATACATTTGCGAGGAAATTTCCTCGCAAATGTATTAAATTAATTTTTTTTTAAAATAATAAATCAGACTTTAATTTAATTATAATTTGTAAAAATAATAATTAAAATTTCAATCAATATTAAATTTGGTGGTAAATTTTTTTTAGAAAATTGCAAAAAAAATTTGCGGGAAAAAATGAAATTCGAATTTTCGTTAAAAATTTATTGCGGGAAAAAATGAAATTTGAATTTTTGTCAAAATTTATTGCGGGAAAAAATGAAATTTGAATTTTGCGCCAAAATTTTCGCTGGAGACATTTGCGAGGAAATTTCCTCGCAAATGTGAAAAAAAAATTAAACAAAAAACATTTGCGAGAAAATTTCCTCGCAAATGTCAAAACAAAAAAATAAATAAATAAAAAAATTCGCCAAAATAATAAAAAAAATCACAAATTCCTATTTAATTTGTTAAAATATGTTTTAAAATATTTTAATTGGATTAAAAATTTGATATTTATATTTTCGGAAAAGAAATATATATGATATATGTTATGAATATATAAAAAATAATTGAATGAAATGATAAAAATAATAGATGAAAAAGTTGTTAGAGATGATGTTGAAACAATAAAATGATAAATAAAAATAAAAGATGAAAAAGTTGTTAGAGATGATGTTGAAAAGATGTTGAAAGTCTTAGATATGAATGTATTAGAGATGTTGTTGAAAAGAGGAAGAAAGTGTTAGAGATGTTGAAAAGAAAATATAAATGTTGTTGATGAAAGTGTTAATGTGAGAGATGTTGTTGAAATGATGAAAATGTTTAGTAGATAGTGTTTTGAAAAAAATATTTTAATTAGAAATTGTAGAAAAAGAAGAAAAAGTGTTGAAGAAAGTGAAGAGAAAAAAGAAAAAGAGTTGAAGAAGTTGAAGAGAAACAAGAAAAAGAGTTGAAGAAATTGAAGAGAAAGAAGAAAAGTGGTTGAAAAAATTGAAGAGAAAGAATAAAAATGGTTGAAGAGTTTGAAGAGAAAGAAGAAAAATATTGAAGAGATTGAAGAGAAAGAAGAAAAATAGTTGAAGAGTTTGAAGAGAAAGAAGAAAAGTGTGAAAGAATGAGTATTGAAGAGTAGATAGTGTGGTATATATAGAAAAGTTGTTGGAAGAATAAATAATATAATAACATTTGCGAGGAAATTTCCTCTCAAATGTCTTCATCAAATTTTAATAATTAATTTTGCTTAATATATCAATGAAATTAAAAATTTAAATTTTTGCGTCTATATATACATAAATTTAGTTTCTCTATGCAGAAAATTATCGTAATTAAAGTTAAATTATCGTAATTCAATTTTTTTTACACTGTTAAAACTGAAGCTAAATTTCGAATTAAAATTAAAACGATAAAAATAAATATTTTCCTTGCATAAAAATAAATAAATATTATTCATATTAAAATTCAAATAAAATTACATAACATAAAATATCATTATTCTTCATTCCTCCGGATCTGATTCCTCTTCATAATATCCTTCTTCTGGATCAGAGTCTTCCAATTCCACGTCTTCAAATCTTGGAGCACCCCGATATGACGTCGATGCTCTTTGTGTCGCAGGATTGTTTGAGTTACGTATATGTTGCATCATTTCTTCCTGCCATCTTAATCTGTCAGCTCTTTCTTCCTCATACTGTAGTTGCAATCTTTGAGTCTCTAGATCCCTTCTCTGCAACTCCTCTTGAAATTTTTGCCACATTTCTGACTCAGACATCCTTGGCTCAGGGCAATCGTCAGGACCAGGAACATGATATAGGTTGGTTCCTCGATGAAAGTTAACGGCCAACCTCCCTAGACCAGGGAACCTATGTTCTCTTCCTTGAAGTCCGAGTGCTTCGGTAGCCTCTCTCCAGAGCTCATTCTGAACTTCAGGTGGTAAATGACTGTAGGAGACATACTCAGGATGTTGAGACAAATAGATTGCAACTAAGCGATCATTCTCCGCCTATATTTATACACATAAAAAAAATTGTGAGAAAAAAATTAGCGAATGAATAAAAATGTTTGAAAATAATTCTAAAATATATATCAAATTATAAATTTACCGAAAGTTGTTCAGATATTGGATGAATCCAAGCATTGTCTCTCCTTCTGCTGATGTGGGTTTGTCTGTAGACCTCATTGACAAAAGGTTCTCTCTCGAGAGTACTTTCCTAATTTTTCACAAAATATTGATTAATATTTAAATATATAATTCAATATATTAAAAAAAACAAATTAAATATATGTTTATACCAAATGTCGAGCATGAGTAGAAAAGCTGACACATCCCCCAGTGTGCAAGTTAGTACCCTTGGCATTAGCCCTATTTCTCTTGTTGACTTCACACCTTCTTAGATAAGTCTCATCTTTAGTCCAATGCTCTACAAATCTGTCCTAGACATCCTCTCCGATAAATTCTGGACAATATTGGTCTAGACGATCTAAGTAGCGCTTTTTTTCGGTGTAAAGTTTCTACGAGAATCGGGTACCACATGCTTTCATCCAATTGTCCTTAACCATTTCTTCATGGTAAGACTCCCAGGTACAGTATCTCTTAAATAAAAAATATAATTATTAATTACATATAATAAACATTTAAATCTTTTTGAAGCTGGGGGCAAAGTGTTTGAGGGCGAGTTTGACAACACAAGCTAACGCTTTGGCTGCATCTTTAGATGGCTCTAAACTACACATACATTAATCTTTTAATTAAATTGTACATTTTAAAGAAATTAAGAATAAAATAAAAATAAAAATATACTTACCCATCGCCCTGAGGGTATATGACCCTTTTATCACCCAATACTCAAACTCCTTTAGTGAAGCGACGCCGTGGTGGTCTGAAAGCCACTGGTTGCTGTTTCTCCTGTGAGCCTTGTGGTTGTGATGACGACGAACCATCCTGATGTGGTTGTCGTCGTTCTTGTTGTTGTTGTTGTTGTTGTTGTAGGCTGAAAGCTTCATTAGGTGTATATGCCATAAAACCTAATAATAAATCATCATTGGCATCGCTTACACCAGTATGAAGAAAAGGCATATTCGATAAGCCAGCCTCAGGAATATCATCCAAGAAGCTAAAATCAGGTCTATATGCTGATGAGGGTGTTGGATACGAAGACCTCGGAACATCAACCTGTAAATGCACCAGTTCCCCTCCGAGTTTTAATAATTGTCAAAACACATCGAAATAGAGTAGAATATATTTTGGTAACAATTGATATTGACTTGACAGCAAAAACCATTTTATAAACTTTGAAAAACTATGTTTTGAGTAATTTGTATCGATACATAATTACCTTGTATCGATACAAAAGACCTGAAACTTGTTCAGACTGATTATCACGCATTTGTATCGATACAATGCAAACCTGTATCGATACAAATTGTTCTCCCTGAAGTCACTTTAGGTGAATATTTCTCTTCACAATCAATGACAAACTTTTATTGATATTCTTGTATATCATCATTTTCTATTTGCACAAAAATTGATTCGTATCTCATCATTTTCACATCTTCAGATGTACGGACTGCTGGTCCAAAAATCTTTCACTTTGCAAACGTAGCAATTGCATCTTTTCATTTAGACAATCATTATGTTGTCTATAATTCTCAATAAACCTTGGTTCATGATCCTCATCATCTCTTATCACATATAGCGCTATATTATATAAAAAAAATTATCGTCAACGTTGACTTCCTTTTGATTCAATCGTATTTCATTCATGACATAATTTTTTTTGAGATCTCTTTATCTTCATAAATATCAGGTACCTGATAAGTTCTTTTGGAACTAAGAATCAATTATATCAATACTCTTTTGGAGTTTTCATATCCTTACTTGGTCATCTTTTATTTTAGCTCCTTTTCTTATTTGAGGATATTTTTCATTGGAACCAATTTTCCCACCAAACTTCAAGTGTGGTTGGACTCATTTGCAATATAGAATTGTTCTACTTGGTCATCAGTAATTAAGATTATTGAGTTCTTCAGGAATTCATTATAATAACATAGGAATTCTTCAGAAATTAGTTATAATAACATATATAGGAATTCTTCAGGAATTCATTATAATAACATAAGAATTCTTCAGGAATTCATTATAATAACATATAAAGAAATTCTTCCGGAATTCATTATAATAACATGTGAATTCTTCAGGAATTCATAAATTATAATAACATTTTTTTTTCTTGCAATCCTTCAAGGATGCACGAATATTACTAAAAAAAAAGATTATGATATTATAATACATATATGAAACATAAAATAGAAGAAATAGATCTATTAATTTCTTGATGAAAAGATAGATCAAAATTACAAACAAAATAATATGTACGTAAAAAAAAGGGATAGATCTGTAAGGTAACAGAAATAGAAAAGAGAAGAACATAGTATATAATAGGCTATATAATACGTGGTATGCAAAATCAAATAGAATAGGATCTATATTGAGTATCGACCATGCATGTAATACAGCGTGAAAACGAAAAGCAGTATAGATCAAACTAAAAACAATATAGATCAAATTAAAAGAATGGTTTAGTGTACATACCTTTGAAAAAGATAACTTAATATAGAATCGTGCTGATAACATAATATGAAACTATCTTTAAATATGAACAATAATAGAGAAAAATAAAGATAAAAGAGAGAAAGAGAGAAATAGATTCTTGTATTTCTATTCACAAGTGTACATTACATTGTAGCACAAGTCCTATTTATAGTACAATATATTGGGCCATGAATATGAGCCTATGACTAATGGACAATCCACTTATAATTATTCATAACACATTTGATATTTATAACGGCGGCTCATTTTTGTTTATAGTAACAAATTACTATATTACTAGCTTAACCAACTATAACAACTTCATAACTAACTTTAACTACTTGATGTTGAGCATGTCGCTTAAAAGGCTTAATATCTTGACATGAATTACATTAAAGAAGACCAAATTCAATTGAAAAACTAACAAACATTTAAATTAAATTAAATGACATTGGTGTATAAGATATAAAACATTTTTTTTATCATAATATTTATTGAATGCTTTTACATGATATATAAGAAAACCTTATGAGTGAACTAAGAATGTATAACTTATTCTTTTCTTAATTAATTGTTTATCCTTGAAATAGATAATATCAACACAATATAATATAAAACAAATACTTTATTGAGTTTGGACCTGTAAGAATTAGCCTTTTGATCAAGTGATTAAAATTATATTAATCACTTGGCCTTGCCACAATAGGAACTGGATCAGGTGATTGTTCTGGATTTGGACCTGTAGGAACCAACCTTTTGATTTCATGCATGAAACTATAATCAGTTGGTCTTGCCATTACTGGAACTGGATCAGGTGATTGTTCTGGGTCTGGACCTGAAGGAACTTGTCTTTTGATTTCACGAATGAAACTATAATCAGTTGGCTTTGCCATTACTGGAACTGGATCAGGTGAATGTTCTGGGTCTGGACCTGAAGGAACTTGTCTTTTGATTTCACGAATGAAACTATAATCAGCTGGCTTTGCCATTACTGGAACTGGATCAGGTGATTGTTCTGGGTTTGGACCTGAAGGAACTTGTCTTTTGATTTCACGAATGAAACTATAATCAGTTGGCTTTGCCATTACTGGAACTGGATCAGGTGATTGTTCTGGGTTTGGACCTGAAGGAACTTGTCTTTTGATGACATATTTTGTCACACGATCACTAACCACATGAGAAAGGAATAAGAAAGACACTAGGGCAACCAAATAAATCTTAGACATTCTCATCTCTTGAGTTTGAGTTTCATGTATGTAAAAATGATGATGTTATAAAGAACAAGACTATGAGGATTTACTTACTTAGCTTTTGTATAAAAAGGAATGTCAATCATGCATCAAATGATCGTTTAATTAAATTTATTCTTTTTGTTTTGACAAAATTAAATGTCAATCATACACATTTGATGCTGATTTTATCATTTTAATTTTTCATGTATTGTTCTATAATAACTAATTATAATTTCTTGTTCATTTTGCAATTTTCACCTATTAGAGACTTATAGAATCATATATGCATATCGTCGCAATAATATTTTCCCATAAATATATTTATTCTTATGACTTAAATAAGATTTTAGTCTCTACAAAGTAGGTCATTTGCTTTTTAGTCCCTACAAGAAAAACTTTGATTTATACCCCTCCAAAAATACATTTTTTTTAAAAAAGTCTATGAACCAGGATTTTGTTAAATATAATAACGTTGAAGGATGAAGTAGTTGTTGACTGTATAAATGAACTGACCTGATATTTTTCATTATATTTTTTTGACAAAATATTTTTCATTATTAACATATTAGAAACTAGTATTATCATTTAATTAAATAAATATTATTTAACCAATAAATTGATTCAAGTTGTAAGTGTCTTGATCCGTTTAAGCATGTGGTCAGATGTTCGATTCCCGACTCATGAGTATACAGAAAATTTGATTGGACAGGGAGAATCCTCCTTGTGTGTTCCACAGGTTTCCTCGACAAAGATTATTCATCGCTAAGCGGTAGAAATTTCGTACCAAAATCATGGTAACTAAAAAAACATTATTTTATTAAAAAAGCCAAATTTCTATTGAAATAAAAATCAAAAGGGGTAATAGTGTTTGACTTTCAACTTTCATGTTTTTGTTACCATCTTTCTTCAACAACTGTAACTGTTGCTCCAATTTTTTTTTAACGGCAAATATATATATTATTAATAAATTTGATCTCCGCACAAGACGAATAAAGATCAGTAAAAGGTGAACTACAAAACAAAAGTGCCGTATATAAGCGGAACACCAATGATTAAACCAAAACATACACCACCTAATAAAAGTCTACTTCTAATCATTTAACGTAACTTGTGCTCCAATTATTCCCCTCATTCTTCCCTCTTCTCCTTTGCCACAATGTTCTCTCCACACTCAACATAACTACTCCCTCCAATGTGAACCTTTGAGTTTTTGTTTTGAATCTTTGAGATTTCGTGATGAAATTTTGAATTACTCTATGATTAAATGAAGGATAAAATATGCTTTTGTTTTTTTTATTTTGATCTTAATAGTTATTTTTCTAAAATTAAATAAGCTTATTTTTTTTTCAATACAAGTTGTTAATTCTATTTGATTAAATAACATTTTAGTTGATTAAATAATACTATTATGTTATGAGTCTCACATTGAGTAAATAATAAAGTGTTTGGTGGAAAAAAAATGTTATTTTGATGGAAAAATGTTTATGGTATTGAACAAATTTTGTCTTGTATGATGTTTGGTGGCAAAAAAATGTTATTTTGATGTTTTAGACACCTTGTGCTGATGACAAAAAGTTGTCCCGTGGTTCAATGGGGGACAAGAAAATATGTTTTTGCCCAGTCCCGTGACCCCCAGTTTGTCCAGTCCCAGGAACAGTTTCAATATCAAACATACTACAACTGAAGTTGTCCTATTCAATCCCTTATTTTTTAGCAGATCAAACACACTCATGATAATTAAACTATGAAGCTCTCCCACATATTAGACTAGTCTTTAGGGTTGTGCTTATTAAAATTATTTTAGCCCTTTGTATAAGAAAAATCACAATTGTTAAATGAGTTTAAAGACAAAACATAAAAAGATCAAATAATTTTGAAAATCTTTCATGTAATATAAACTAGAGGAAGTAATACGATTGACTTTTATAAAATACTAAGAGAGTAACACAATGTCAAATTTTTAATGCAATTTCATCAAACTCTAATGTAATTTAATAATTGATTCAAATTACAATTTCTTTTATTACTTTGTAATAAATACAAAATCATAAAAAAAAACTAGCAAGTCCACCACCAATAAGTGGCCCAACCCAATAGACCCAATGGTTGCTCCACCTCCAAGTAACGGCTGCCAGCCCGAATGACAAAGCCAGGTTAGTGGATTCTCCATCAAAAGGCCCACCCACCAAAATATTTGCTCCAACAATGAACCCAATGGCAAGACGTGCAAACTTGTTCAAAGGACGCATATGAACTAGCTTTTGTACATTTTGACCATTCATCACGATGTTAAAAGGTTTATTATAGCCCTTGGCTTTGGGGTCAAAAATAGTGGCACATTGTGAATACTAACCCGAATGTCATCACCATCTCCAACACAACTGCGTTTTGCACTCTTACTCCATTTGAAAGATCAAAAACATGCACATTCTGCATAGAAAAACTCAGCCAATGAGATATTAGTTAATTATAATTATCTTTCAAAAAACTAAAAGATATACATTATAGTTCTAATGGATTAAGGGGTGTTTAAGTTTCATGTTTGGAACGATTAAGTACTTTTTTTTTATAAGAAACAAATTTCATTCATTCATATGCTAAAATTGCAATAATACAAGAGATGAAGATGACAATTAAATACTCACTAAAGATACATATAAAACTTTCAATTGACATTATAGGCAAAGTGTATCATGAAGAGAAAGGCATAATAATGTCAACTCAAATGTCCTCTAATAGAATGTTTGTGATCTATGCTCCTGTTCTTATTCCAAAGTGTTTTCAAATGACTAATGAAGATGAATCAAGTTTGTGGCATGGAAGATATGCACATCTGAGTTTCAAAGGATTGAATACTCTAACAAAGAAGAATATGGTAAAAGGGTTACCAGTGTTGCAGAATATTGAAGAAAAGTGTTCACATTGTGTTGTGAGTAAACAACATAGAGACCCTATTCCAAAGAGTACCAAATGGAGAGCTACAGATAGACTACAACTCACTCACTCTGACATTTGTGGACCTACAAAGCCAGCATCTAATGGTGGAAGCAGGTATTTCATCACTTTCACAAATGATTTTAGGTGGAAAACATGGACTTATCCTATGGCTGAAAAATCATTTGCCTTTGAAATTTTCAAAAAAATTCAAAGTGCTAGTTGAAAAAGAATCAAATTGTAGCATACAATGCATTAGAACAGATAGAGGTGGAGAGTTCACATGAAATGTATTTGTTGATTTTTGCAGTAGCAATGGAATTAAGAGGCAACTGACTGCCTCCTACACTCCACAACAAAATGGAGTATCTTAAAGGAAGAACAGAACCTTGTTAAATATGGTGAGAAGTATGATTAGTAGTAGAAATGTTTCTAAAAGGTTTTGGCCAGAAGCTGTATTATGGGATACTCATGTGATGAACAGAAGTCCAACCTTGTCTGTCAAGGATAAAACACCAGAAGAGGCATGGAGTGGCTTGAAACCCAGTGTTCATTACTTCAGAACATTTGGTTGTTTGGCTTATGCTCATATCCCAGATGCACTCAGAAAGAAGCTTGGTCCAAAAGGTGTGAAGTGCGTGCTTTTAAGAATCAGTCAAGAGTCAAAAGCATACAAATTGTATGATCCCATAAATAAAAAGATCATCATCAGCAGAGATGTAGTGTTTAAAAAGAGAGAAAGTTGGAATTGGCATTCAAAACAGAAACACAATCAACCAAACAATGGCATCATTTCAGAAAATGATGATGAAGAAGTCAATGTTGAAGCAGACAATCAACAGCCAGATGACATTCCAGCTATCAATAATGCAGATGCAGAAGTTAACTCTGAAGATGATGAAGAAGAGGGTAGTGATGAGGAAGATGAAGGTGAAAATGAAGATGATGGAACACCTACTCCTCTAGCTCCAAGAAATAGAAGAGCACCTTATTGGTCAAGTGATTATGTAACTAACGTAGATAACTTTGAAGAACTGGAAAATTTAGAAGATGTTGAATTGCACAATCTAGCTGTCTATAGTCTTAACACTAATCCTCACACTTATGCAGAAGCAGCAAAACATGATGTATGGAAGAGAGTCATGGATCAAGAAATAAAATCTATAGAGAGCAATGACACTTGGGAGCTAGTTGACTTACCCAATGGAAGCAAGAAAATTGGAGTCAAATGGGTGTACAAAACTAAATATAATGAGGAAGGAAAAATTGAAAAACATAAAGCAAGGTTAGTGGCCAAGGAATATAGTCAGCAGCATGAAATTAACTACATTGATGTTTTTGCTCCTGTTGGAAGATGGGATACAATAAGAGCTATTCTAGCTCTAGCAGCCAACAACAAATGGAGTGTGTATCAACTTGATGTGAAAAGTGCATTCCTTCATGGTGAACTAGATGAAGATGTCTACATAGAGCAACCTCTTGGATATCAACATGCAGAAAAGAATAAGGTATACAAACTCAAAAAGGCATTGTATGGCTTAAAATAAGCCCATAGGGCTTGGTATAGCAAGATAAAAACCTACTTCTTGCAGGAATCATTTGCTAAATGCTCTCATGAACATACATTGTTTGTGAAGTTAAACAAAGAAAGAAAGATACTCATAGTCGGTTTGTATGTTGATGACTTGATATACACTGGTAATGATGAAGATATGTTTGTCAAGTTCAAGTGCTCTATGCAGAAGAAATTTGCTATGAGTGACCTTGGAAAAATAAGGTACTTCCTAGGAGTAGAAGTAAAACAAGGTGACAGTGGCATATTCATTCATCAACAAAAGTACTCAGGTGATATATTGACAAGATTTGGGATGGAAAGTTGTAACAAAGTGTGCAGTCCCATTGAACCAGGCAACAAACTGACAAAAGATGAAAAAGGAAAAATGGTGAATGCAACTGAGTATAGGCAAATGGTTGGTTGTCTAATGTATTTGTTATCTTCATTGTCTTCATCTTCATTGTCTTCGTCTTCATTATCTTCCGAGTTAGATGCATCGTTATCCTCATTATCGTTATTGTTATTCACCGCTGAAATCAACTCCTCAAACTCAATTTGATCACCATCAACTTCTTGGTTAACCAAATTGTAATGTGATCGACTTCAATCATCGCAGGAACTCTTGACATTTCATCATCTTAGTAAGGCACTTCTATATCTGGAACTTTTGTTTCAATTTCACCTCTTCGTTTTGTCTTGATAGCTGAACACCATCCTCGTTTACCCCGGTGATGAGAAGGATAAGGTACATAATACACTTGAGAACACTTAGTCGCCAAGATGAACGGATCAAATCGATTATATCTTTTATTCATTAGTATGTCAACAAGTTTGTGCTTTGGATCAATTTTTGTCCCATTAGTAGTTGGGTCAAACCACTCACAATAAAATAACACAACATTGTTATCTTGACCCTCATAATAGTAACTCAATTGAAATATGCGCTTAATCACACCATAGAAGTCATCTTCGCCACCATCACTTACCCCTTTGACATAAACTCCACTATTGATTGTTTTTTGCCCACTGTCCATGAATCAGTTTGAAATTTATATCCATGAGTCGACAAGCCAATCTTCCATGAGTCGACCAACCAGACAACATATGCAGGAAAGTCATTAATGGTCCACATCAAAGCAGCTCTCATTTTGAAATTCTCCTTCTTTGCAATATCATACGTCAATTCACCATTCCAAAGCCTCTTCAAATCATCTATTAACGGCTGTAAGTATACATCAATGCCATCGGTTGGATTCGACGGTCCCGGGACAATACAACTCAAGAACATGTATGGTTTCGTCATGCACATCTCAGGAGGAAGATTATACGGAGTGACAATAATTGGCCAACAAGAATACGGCGATGCATACGCTTGGATATAAGGGGTAAAACCATCAGAGCACAATCCAAGTCTTACATTATGTGGATCATGCGCAAAATCAGGATACGTTTGATCAAAATGTTTCCAAGCCAACCCGTCACATGGATGTCGCATCTCATTTGAATTTGTTGCGTTGTCATGATGCCATGTCATTTTGCTCGCAATTTCCAACAATGCAAACAATCTCTGTAACCTCGGTATTAACGGCAGATAAAACATTAACTTAATCGACACCCGTTTCTGCTTACGATGCACATCACCGCTGCGGACCTGATACCTCGGTGCACTGCAAAATTTACACTCCTCCAAATTGCCGTCATTCGTACAGAACTCGTTGTCGTAGAACAACATGCACCCATTAACGCAACAGTCGATCTTCTTAACTTGTAATCCCAACTTCGACACCAACTTCTTCGCTTCATAATAACTAGCTGGCAGATTTTCTGGTACATGCGACACATTCAACACCAGCTTGTTAATGAACTCCAAGCAATCATCAGGTACATTCCAATTTGACTTGGTGGCTAAAAGGCTCACGCACACCGATAACTTTGACTCAGAAGACCCTTCATACAACGGCCGGTTCACTTCCTCCATCATTGCATAAAACTTCAGCGCTTTTTGGTTCGGGATTATTTCCTCTTTGCCGCTTCCTTCATACGACCGATTTACCCCAAGAGCGTCGCCAACCATATCTTCCATCCTATCAAAGTTTTCACACTCCGCATGCGCTTCACTACCCGAAGCCTCCGCATTGACATCAATCTGCTGGGTGTTAATATCCGCCGGCTCTTCTTCACCGTGATGTCTCCACACGTAATAGTCATTCATAAATCCATTTTTTCTTAAATGAGCCGTGACATCTTCTGGACTCTTAATCAATGTGCGCAAACATTTGATATACGGACATCTTATCCCTCCTTCCGTCCTAAAATCTTCTAGTGACATCGCATACTCAATAAATTGTTCAACTCCTTCCTTAAATTTCGCTTTAATCAACCTCATACCCGGATATTTTCTATTGTACATTCAACTTCTTTGAGATCTAATTTGATCCATCTAGCTAGAGTCGTTTCCAATAATAAAAATTTATCAAGTTCAATATTTTATCCATTAATTAATACATTAAACTAAATTAACGATTAACTAAATATTTTTACTAACATATATTTATAGCACTATCTTTTTATAAAATTGTTTTCATAAATTATAAAATATCTTTTTATAAACTAAAATATTAATTAAATATAAATATTTATACTAACAATATTTTTACTAACAATACATTTAAATATTTTCTAAGTTAATGTTTTTAGTCAAATTTACGGTATATTAAATTTAAACTACGTACAATACATTTAATTAAAAACTAACATTATTTTAACTACTAATTAATATTTTTTAGTCAAAACAAACTAATAACACATAAATTAACATATATTACTAATTAATAACTAATTAAATAAAATAAGATATACTAACCTCAAATAATTATGTCGGTGAGTTTAGAAGAAGGAGAAGACACCGATCCAACAATCAACGCACAACAAACAATCACCCTAAAAGATGAAATTAAAGATTATAAGAAAACATCATATTTAATTAATTTTTACTAACTAATTTGGGGTACTTTTTTTCTATCTAATTTTTACTAACTAAACTATTATAACAACTTTATTTTTACAAATTAACATTATTTTTACTAACTAATTAATTAACATTACTTAATTAATTTTTAGAAAACTAACATTATTATATATTTAACTATACAAAACTAATTAACCACCTAAATAAAATACTTAATTAAAATAAAAAGTAATAATAAAATAAATTATATTTAATTAATTATGGGGGGAGGGGCGTATAGTTTTTTTTAAGGTAAGGGGGTGGGGGAAACATATAACCCAGAGGGTGGTGTGGCGCCACTGTGTTTGTTTGTTTAATTTTTTTTATTTCTTATTTTAAATTAAAAAATAAAATAATACTAATACTAATAATTAATACAAGCTTATAAAATCAACGCACAACAAACAATTATCCTATAAAATGAAATTAAAGATTATAAGAAAATATCATATTTAATTAATTTTAACTAACTAATTTGGAGTACTTTTTTTCTAATTAATTTAACTAACTAAACTATTATAACAACTTTATTTTTAACCACTAATATTTTTTTTAGTCAAAACAAACTAACACATAAATTAATAACATATTTAACTAATAACTATTTAAAATAAATAAGAAATATATTTACCTCAGATAATTATGCCGATGAATTTAGAATAAGGATGAATCGGGTCAACAAATCAACGCACAACAAACAATCACTCTAAAAAAGATCAAATTAAATAATAAAACAATTAGACCACATTTTACTAACTAATTTATTTTTACTAACTAATTTTTTTACAAAACAAACTAATTAATACATAATATTATTGAACTTATATTTTCAATATTAATTAAAATTATTTAACTTATATTTAAAAAGAAATACATTATTATATATACTTAATTAACATAAATAGTAATAATAAAATAAATTATAAATAATTAATTAAGGGTGTAGGGGGGGGGGGGGGGGGGGGATTTTTTTTTAAGGGATGGGGTTGTTGCAATTTTGAAACACAGTGAGTGTGTTTCTTTCAAAAATAATTTTATAAATTTATTAATTTATAGTAATAATATTAATATAAATTATTAATCAACAATTAAAAATAAATAACACACAAATGAAAGTACTAACCTCGAATAATATGATGATAGATGGGATGAGAAAGAGCTCCAAACGAAATTATAGCATCAACAACCAACAACAACAACAATCTAATTAAATAATAAAATCAAAAAAATATGTTAGAAAATATATAATCACAAAGATTTAGATAATATAAAAAAATATTAACATAATCTATAAAACTAACCTTGATTAATAATGCGATTAAAAAATAGAAGTATATATATAATTGGATGAAATTAGATAGAAATATTTTGAAGAGAAGGAAATTTTTTGTGAGAAGAAGAAAGAAAATTGAATTGATGAATGAATGAAAATGAAAGTGGAAAGATATGTATATATAGAGGAATGAGGGAGATCAGAGGAGCGTATGCATATAGCCGTTATACAACGTTCTGATTTTCAAAGTGGGACCCAGAGATTTGCGAGGAAAATTCAAAAAATTTCGTCGCAAACGTTATCGTGTCATGCACGCGCAAACGGTCACAGAAATTGTCGGTGGGCCCGAACATTTGCGAGGAAAATAAAATTAATTTCGTCGCAAATGTTTATGTGTGTGATGCACGTGCACATTTGCAAGGAAACTTTTTCTAATTTCGTCGCAAATGTTATTCACTTGACAGACAGCTGGGTCTCACTACATTACCCACGAAATTTTTTCGCAAATGTAAAACATTTGCGAGGAACCATATTTCCTCGCAAATGTTGGTAGCAAATGCAGAAATTTCTTGTAGTGTTGTAACCCTTTAGAGTATATATCTTCTTAGTATCTAAAGGGTTTTGTTTCATAAATTGTAAGGGTTGAGTACTCCTTGTACTCTTTATAATTCATCTTTTTGCTTATAAAAAAAATGTTTATTACTCCCTTTGTTTCTAAATAAGTGTCATTCTAACAAAAAACTCTTCTATTAAGACATTGAGTTTGTGTGTAGTTTTTCTTTTTCTATCTTTATTTAAGTCACACTCTCTCCAATAATAAATTATTCATTTCATGGAAATTGTAAATTTAAGTTAATGAAAGAAGATTACATTATTTGACAACTTATAGCTTTAATTCATCAAATGACACTTCCAAAAATATATTTTTTTTTAAAATGACACTTATTTAGGAATGTAACGGAGGGAGTAATTTAGTATTTATTTAAATAAACTAAAATCAAAGTCATTTTTAACTTTTTTTTATTAAATTTAAAATTTGAAAGTAAAAGAAGGAGAAGAAGAACTGAAACGATTCATTTGTATACGAGAGTTAGATTTTATTCAAAATTTATTTGGATTTGTATTATTTTGTTGTGTGTTATTTTTTTGGTATAGAAGATTTTGTTGTGTGTTATGAAATTATGATATTTTGAAATTTTCACAATTTTTAGATGTCAACATTTTACTGGTGACCAACTCTTTCAGTTCAACACGATATATTATAGATCAATTTATTCTACTAAATTATCTAATTTTGTCTGATTTAGTCGGTGGTTTGACTAGTGACACATTGGTTCAACTAACAAATCAATAACTAGGGGTGAGTATAGGCTATGCCGAGTTAGATTTTTTAAAATCTGAATTTGATATGTCTAAAAATAAAATGCCTAACATAGCATGTTGTCGATTATTGGTTTGATTATTATGTTTGAGTTTGACCTTTTTTATTTTGCATGAACATATTCAAATAAGTAATTATATATGTATTTAAATAGATTAATAAACTAATTGAGCAATGAAATTAAATCCTCTTTTAATATTTAACATTATATTTTAGAAAGTTTGACGATAAATGCAAAAATTGAATGTAGATATTTTTTGGTTACAAAAAAATTAATATAGATTAATTAATTTAAATTCATTAAATTTTAAACATAAATAATAAAAATATTATTTTTTTTTACCAAAAAAAACGATATTTTCATTATTTAAGTTTAAAATTTAAATTAAATATGTTAATATTTATTTAAATAGTTGAGCCTAGTAAATCTAAATGACCTTTTTTTTATGATATGTAGCCTAAATTTTTTAATTTAATAGACTTTTTTTTTTAAGCAAAAAAAAAACTTAGCTAACTTTGGGCCAAATTATGCTAGCCTGTTCAATTTTTAAAATATTGATTTGATAATGATATGGGTTATGAAAAGATAAAATGCATCACAAAATAAAGATATACAGAATCATCCGAATATAATGGACGGTTGGTCTATAAATAAAAAAATTTATCACAACAAAAGAAAGAAAGTAAAATAGTTGAATTATCAAAAGAAAAGGCAAATAGCACAATAGAAGGAGAGACAAGGAGAGAAGCAACGAGAGTTGAGTTTATAGATTGAGAAATCAGTTACTTACATCCATCCTCTGAAAGAAAGGTAATAAATTGCATTAGCTAGTCTTGTTTTATAATTTATTATGGTATATCCAATTAATAAGTCTCACATTGTTTGAAACTCGAGACTAAGGGTAGTTTATATACAACAATTACACATCTCAATCTAACGAGGCGCCTTTTAATAAGAACAAATCCGTGAGAGCTCAAGGCAAGCTCAAAGCGGACAATACCTCGGAATTAGGTGTGTCGCACTTAATTGTGTCGCACTTATTTCGAATAAATTGTGTGAAACATGAATGATGAATCAATGATGTTGACCTTTGTTTTATTAATTTTTGAGTTCATTATAATTACAAAAATAAATTTAAAAGTGTTTATTTTATTAATTATTTTAATTATCAAACATATTTTAGATAACCAATTTAGTAGTAATCAAATATATTTTTTGATATTTAACTTCTAATCTATTAAGTTATTATTAACAAATTAAAAATAGGCACTAGCTAGGTTAGGGTTATGCATTTGGTTTCTTAAAATATTAGAAATTATTTTCTGCATACAAAATTTTCACTTTTATTTGATTAATATGTATATTTAGACCACAATTTAACATGACTTTAGGAAAAACAAATGTAGAAAATATTTTTTAGTTTTAAGCCAATTTCTTGTATATTTCAAGAAAGATGAAAATTTTATTTTCTCTTATTCTGCTTTGATTTAAACCTTGTGGTATTTCTTATGAATTGTTGTGTTTATATATATATATATATATATATATATATATATATATATATATATATATATATAATCATGTTGAAACAAATGAATATTTATGGTTTGTTTGGATTGACTTAATTATTTTAACGTATTGATTAACATATGTTTTGTGAAATTGTTTAAGAGATAATATGAAATCAACTTTTGACTATTTCGTAGTATTATTTTTAAATTATTTTCAGAAGTTCTCCAACATTGTTTGTAAATAAAATAGAGCCAATTTTTTTTTTTAAAATTTATATCATTATAAATAGATAGACAAATTCATTGTTTACTTTGCATCTTGTTCAATTTCAAAATTGTATAAACTTCTCACTATTTGTTTGTCTATTCTTACAGTTTCAATCTTATACGTACACTTCACTACAATGGAGGGTAAAGTTATCTCTGAACAAGTTGCGGCTATTGTTGATAAATATTTGTTGGACAACAATCATTTATGCACTAGTTTCTACTTTAGAAAAGAAGCTTCTTCAATCTTTGCTGATTATCCCAATCACGAGGTATTTAGTTGCATCTTTATTTTCCACCCGTTTCGAACTTTTTGTATTTCCTCGATTTTATCAAAGATTTCAGTATATTGAATGTAACTTTTGTTTATTCAGGCACCAAAAAATTTAATGACGTTGGATGAGATGTTAGAAGACTATATCAGTTTAAAAAAGCAAAAGATTATGATCGATTAAGAAAAGGCTATTTTAAAACAACAGAAAGATCAAAATCAAAAGCTCATCGGAATTCTAGTACGTAATGCCAAGACTTCTTACATTAATGCTGGTGGAAACATTCCTCAACCTGCTACAAAATCAACAAGCATGGTTGTTCCTCAACCACCAATTCGTTACAAATCTCGTCCAAAGAGAAAGGATATTACTTTTGTGCAAAACAGATTGTATACCGAGTTTCAACCTCCTGAGAGTAATTCAACATCAAATATTGTGAATATAGCTGGTACAAAGAGAAAGGATATTACTTCAGCTATGGATGTTCCTTCAACAGCAAAAAAGCCTTGTAATACTTCATCCAATACTAATATTCTCAACCCGGGTCCAGGCTTGTGGCAACAATTTTATTATTCAGTGTCTTCTCAAAGTGATAAAAATACGCCTTCCGATCGAGAGGTTA
The DNA here is from genome assembly GCA_951804385.1 of Trifolium dubium. Lineage (NCBI taxonomy): Eukaryota > Viridiplantae > Streptophyta > Magnoliopsida > Fabales > Fabaceae > Trifolium > Trifolium dubium. The sequence continues at coordinate 21,683,655 of OX638072.1, read as the reverse complement.
TGCCGCCAACTAGTAATTACAAGATGATACCAAGCAAGAGAGTTATGGCTAATCCAACAAATCAAACAGTTACCAAGGAGATGGGTCATTGCATTCCTCCTGTCATGACAAATATAGACAAGCCGAGTAGTTGCAATCTTGTAGAAATTATGAGAAGCTTTGATTCAGATGATGTGCCCGAAAGCTTCAATGTGATTTCAAATCCTGCACCGAAAGAGATAAACAACGATTCTACGATGGACCTTTATGACATAGATGATGCTGAACTTTATAATCTAATTGACTTCTATAATTGATACCGGTGAGGAAGACATGCAAATGAAGAAATTTTAACTCTGTACAAATACACATATTTTGTTTGTAAAAACAAGGAATAATGTACTTCAATCATGTGTGCTGCAAACGAGTATTGGATGACTGAGGTGCCAACATAGTTGGGATGTCAGTTATTCATAATGATGCCTTTGTACTTCCTATTTTGTCTTAACAGATGATTTATTCAATCTTTGTACATTTTAAATCTATAAATTAGAATATGTTTCTTTTCATTTATCAGCCAATATATTTTGTCTCATTTAATTTTTAGTAGAAAATGTATTGATATGATTGTTTCTTTGTAATTTTAAGGCATGGTAAGTTCTGCTATTAAAGCATGATCACTTCAAAATTTTGTATAATGTTTATCAAAATCAATTTGAAGACACTTAACATATTTATTTTTATTCTTTCTTTTTGATAGCAATAGAGAAATGTAAAAGGGGAATAAAACCCAAAGAATTCTTCCTTAAAAGTTAAAACCACCTAATTGTGATTAGTTACATTGAGCATAATCTTTATAAACAATACAACTTTCTTTGCATGAACATATCAGTTAAGCTAAGTAGTTTTCAACCTTCTCCACCTCCTTTGTGCTCCCTATGTAAAGTAGAACAGGCTGATGAATCTGTACATAGAAAGGAAATTTGAATAAGACTATCAAAACATTTATCATGAACTATTATAAGTTTTATCATAGTTTAGAAAGAAAAAAAAAATGTTGGCAATCGCAGTTTGGATTATGACATCAAGGTATTTGATGACATTAATTAGGACTGCAACGTGACCAAAATTAGTTCGCAATCACGTTTATCGTATTTGGTTGTGATTCTCTGCAATACTAAAGATGGAAATAGTTTGCAATGGTGATTGCATTCATGATTTAAAACAATGTTTTAAAAACGAGACCAAAGTTTGAAATCTGGCTGAATTAGACTACAACTCAACCAGGAGTAAACGTAACCGACCAATGACTGATTAGTCTTTGATTCAACCCGATAAACCGATTGGTGTTGTATGATTTTAAACACTTTGATATAAGATCTATGAAGCACGGATACAGACACTGGACACGACACAAACAATGTCACGTCGACACAAATAGTGACATGAAATCAGTCTACACTTTTACTTCTGTGGGCTGAATATCAAGTACTCTTTGATGACCATCTGAGCCTTTTCCACCTGCTTGTTCTTCGTTGAAACTCATTGGAGCACACTCATATTAGATGTGGGACACTTAGTCGCGTGCGATTGGCTGAAATTTTATTATTACTGTTTATTAGTTTTAATTTTGAAATTTAAGTCTTTTTTACGTTGCTTGTGTGTTGTATTGCATTTTAAATAATTTGTATCATACTAATTACGTTAGTTATGTGTTGTATTTTAAATTAAGTTAAGATGATTTATATCGTATAAATTATTTAAATAAATTTTGTTTTTATTACAAAAACTAAATAAAATTTATTAAGTGTTAAATACTTTAATATAATTTTAACTGATAGTTGTAACTTTATGTAATCATAAAAATTAAAATTAAAATTTAAATAAAAGTATGAAATAAAAAGTGGGAGATTATAGATTGTTGAATAAAAAGTGGTGGGGTAGAGTGTTGAATGAAAAATTATTGTAGAGGATAAAAGTTGAATTAATGCTGAATTATTAGGTGGATGATATAGAAAATGATGTGGAGTGTTAGGAGTTGAAAAAATTGGTGTTGAAGGGTATTGTAAATTTACAACTACTTGTAAATAGTCTTATAGAATTCTACCTTATAAATAATTACGGAAGGTAAACTTGTGATGGAAAATTTTGAAAAATTAAGGTTAAATTTTAAATTTAGGGTTAATCAGAGGTCAAGCTAATTAGAAACAAATTTTTTGAGATATTTATGCTAAATTAAATAATAAATTAATAAATATATTTGAAAGATAGAAATAGAATTGTTGACTTGACCAAAAAAATAAAAATAGAATTGTTGAGACACTTATGGGCCGGAGGAAAGTTTGAGAGAAAATATTTTGAAAACTTAAGGTTAATTTTAGACAACATGATCCATTTGGGTTGATCTAGTGCTATTGACTTGATACATGAGAGTGTTCTCCTCCTCGAGGTCTCAAGTAGAGCTGGGTATGCGGGCTAATCTGCCCCACATAAGTCCGCATATTAAACGGGGTGAACAAGCCCGTCACTAAATATAAACGGGTTATAATTGTTGGTCCGAGTACGGTCCGCATAAATCCGCGGGTTAAACGGTTAACCCGCGGACTATTATATTTATAAGAAAAAAATCACTTTTTTTAAAATAAATCTAAAATATTTGATATTATAAAAAAAATTGTGACATTTTTAAATTTTATCTATCTTCTTTTTGTAAGTAATGAAATCAAAATCAAATTCAACTGGTTCACATTATAATTCTTTCTCTCCATACCACAGTCCTCAAATCCATAAGATAAGCACAAATTATATTTAATAAGAGCTTTAATAGTCTTGTTAAAATAATTATTGAAAGTAACTTTAATAGTTCCAAGCAATATTAAAAGTACAACATAAAATTCTATATATCAACCAATTCAAAAATAAAATAGCAATGTATTAATATATTGTATATAATTAACTAATTTAAAAAAAAAATAAAGGCGGGTTATACGGGTCAACCCACGAACCCGCGGATTTAACCCGTATAACCCGCGGATTTAACGGTCCAACCCACACGGGCCAAAATATATACGAGTCATAAAAAAAGGGACTTAAGTCCGCGCGGGCTGCGGATTAAACGGATTGACCCGCAGAATTCAACCCATATACCCAGCTCTAGTCTCAAGTTCAATTCTTTTCAATAACAGTTTAGGTGGGTAAGTTTAACTTCTTCAAAAAAAAATAAATTTAAACAACATGTTCGCAAGATAGAAACAAATATTTTGAGATATTTATGCCAAATTAAATAATAAATCTAATTGAAAGATAGAAATAAAATTGTTAAAGATATTTATAGGAGGAAAACTTGAGAAGAAATTATTTTAAAAATATAGGGTTAATCTTATGCAACGTGTTCACAAGATACAAAAAAAATTGTTGACATATTTTTGCCATACTAGATAATTATTAAAAAAGTTAATGATAGAATTGTAAAAATAAATCTAGTTGAAGATAGAATTGTTTAGATATTTATAAGAGTAAAAGTAGGAGGGAAGATTTGAAATTTGTCCAACTAACAGATAAATAAATTGAAATCGTTATAAATAGATAATCAAAATCATATATTGTTTATTCTTTCATCTTGCTCAATTACATCTTCTTAACTTCTGATTGTTTATTCTCTAATCGTACCGTTTCAATCTTATAATCTTCATGGACGGTAAAATCACTGCTGAACAAGTTGCAATCATCATTGACAAATACTTCTTGGACAACAATCATTTATGCACTAGTTTCTACTTTAGAAACGAAGCTTCTTCAATCTTCGCTAATTATCCCAATCGCGAGGTATTTAGTTGTATCTTTATTTTCAATCTGTTTCGAACTTTTTGTATTTCCATGATTTTATTTAAGATTTCTGTATATTGAATGTAACTTTTGTTTATTCAGGCACCAAAGAATTTGATGACATTGAGTGACATGTTAGAAGATTATATCAGTTTAAAAAAGCAAAAGATTAGGATGGATCAAGAAAAGGCTATCTTAAAACAACAGAAAGATCAAAATCAAAAGTTCCTTGAAATTCTAGCACGCAATGCTATGACTTCATACAAAGCTGGTGGAAAAATTCCACCACCTGCTGCAAAATCAACAATCATGGCTGTTCCTCAACCACCAATTCTTTACAAAACTGATCCAGGTACAATCCTTTGTCATCAATATAGTTTATTTGAATTTATTAATTATTTTTAAGTTATATTTCGTGAATAAATTAATAGAACACAAATTTTTCACGGCTGTTGTGCGCGCCTTCCACTGTGCATTCTCATAATCTCCTAAGGGCCGTAATTTCCGCTAAAATAGAGGATTTTTATTTCTCGACAGTTGTTCTTAAATAATTCATGAATCTTTTTTTCGCTGAATATAGCATCTCTCACTACTAGAAAAATCTTAAATATCGACGGCCAAAATTTGTCTCTAAAAGGCAAATATTCCGTCACTAAGCACGTTAGAGACAGAATTAGAGACAGATTTGATGTGGTCGGTAATTTCCTCGTCTCTAAGCCATTAGAGACGAATTTTATATTCCGTCTCTGATTGGAGACAGAATTTATCCGTCTCTGAATCTGAGACGGATTTTATATATCTGTCTCTAAATGTTGAATTCAAAATACAATAAATTCGTCTCTATTAGAGACAGAATTATCCATCTCTGAATTCAAATAAATCTGTCTCTAAAATTCCGTCTCTAAGCAAACAAATTCGTCTCTGTTGGAGACCGAATTATCCGTCTCTAAATTGACATAATTTTGTCTCTAAAATTCCGTCTCTAAGCAAAACAATCCGTCTCTGCTGGAGACAGAATTATCCGTCTCTGAATTCAAATAATTCTGTCTCTAAAATTCCGTCTCTAAGCATAAAATTTCGTCTCTATTGGAGATAGAATTATCCGCCTCTGAATTCAATTTTTTTTGTCTCTAATCATAAAATTTCATCTCACAAAACACGTTTTCCATCTCTTGTTAGTCATTATTTTTGTCTATTTAGCAATTAAATGCTTATATAGTTTTTCAAATATTAAATTTTGTTTACTAAATGTAATTCATATAATTCTACAATATGAGAAAATCAAATTTCAATTAATACTAAATTTGAAACATTAACATAAAATGTATGTCATATTTAAAAAGTATCAATATCAAACATTAACATAAAATTTGCGAAGTTTCCTTGCTTGTTATATGAATGGGCGTGTGGAACCCGGGGGATTGATTTATGCGTTGATGTGTTTTTGGTCTTTACTCCGCATGGCCGTATTTTGTTGTGGGTTCAGTTAGGGGTTGTTTGCTAGGTTTTTTGTTCTGCTGTGTTGGTGTCTTGTATAGTTTTGAGTTTATTTGTTTTGTATGTGCATCTTGCGTTTTACGTTGTACCCTTCTCTTGATCTTGATTTGGTTTGTATTTCTTGTACACTCCAATTATCTTTAATAAAGTTTAGCTGTTAAAAAAAAACTTAAAGTTGTCTAACACACAAATAAATTTAAATAATTATACAATAATACATAAAAGAAAGTAACTAAAGATAAATTTCATCACCTTTCTCGTCATTTTCATTGTAACCTTCTCTTTCAAGTTGAACCAGAGAGTTTTGAGTAATATTAGACACAAACCTTTCAAAAAAACATACAATTAAAGTTCTATCAAAATTACACGCTAGAAAAAACATACAATGAACAAAAAAAACAAAATTCATAAAAATTTTATCAACTCTTAGACTTTCACAATATTTTTGAGTGAGTATTGTTGTTGGACTTGAGTTCTATTTATAGTAAAATAGACTATCAGATAATATTCAAGTCTTCCGTAAAGGATTAACTTCAATTTGATAAAGTTTGTTAGCACCAAATAATTCATTATCTTTAAAATAAAATATTTATTTGGAATCCTTAAAGTAAAATAAAAACCAATTTAATTTTATTTTTGAATGGATTTGGCGTGGGATTTTTTAATGAAAATATTCCATATGTTTTGAAATACCTTATGGGGATAATCTTAGCTTATGTTTTAACTAGTTCTACTTTAACCATTCATGTTTATGTTTGAATCATAGCTATGTCTTCCAAAATCTATTTTAGTTTTATTTACAATCATGTTTGGTGAAATCACATTATCTTATATTTGAACAAAAAAAAAAATCAATTTTCAAAAAATTACTTGTTTAAAATATTTAATTTTAAATATATATCTTCAAACAAAAATATATTTGTTAACTTCTAATGAATAAAAATAATCTTCTCCAAATATATGAACAAATATTTGTTTCCAACAAATCTTGTTCAAATAAAAATATATTGTTTTCTTCCAAACAAATAAAAAAATTCTCCAAAAATAAACTCAATCCAATTCAAACAAATAAAGTTTGAATAGATAACTTCTTCATGAATCAAGTAAATGAATCTTTTAATTTCGTAACAAATTTTTAATACGCGCACATAAAAAGACATTCACAAAGCGCTCCTAATGTAGAGATTAGGTCTGTAAGACATCATGTTTAACATGTTATTTTTACAAAAACAAAAATTGACAATCAAAAGACTAACACCTATTTTCCATTAATTATTTATCATATTTAGAAAAATTTAATTTGTTAAGTTTTCTGAAAAGTAGTTGGATTATCTCCTATGATGCATTATAATTTTGGTGAATATTGTTTTTTTTCTAATAATTTTTTTTTTATTTTGGGTGAATTTTTTTTATCTTAATTGACACAAATTAATTACTCCGTCTATTCCTAAATAACTATCACAATTGACCAGATACGTACGCCAACGAATATCTTTAATCAAAATATACGAACAAAGTATGATAAAAAAAACGACACTTATTGAAGAAATGAGGGAGTTTCATCCATTTTTCATGAACAAAATTATGTACACTTGCGTAAATAAATTCATATTTTTCCCTTGAATATATCAAATTTTATTTTTAGTCATTAAAAAAATTTCTTTGAACTTTGTCCTCTAAATTTTATGTTTTCAATTTTGTTTTTATAATGTCACATACTCTAAGTTAATTATTTTTATGACATGTCAATAATAAAACCTTAAAATGTCATTAGTTTTATAATTTTAATATTTAATCGTTTTTAATTTAATGATAACATCAGATTAAAAATTAAATTGTTCAACTAATGATTAATAAGATTTAACTATAAACTATATTTTTATCGGATTTATATTTCATTCATCGCATGAGAGAAAGTCATAGTCGTGACTCAAGGAAAATATGTTTTGAAATATTAAAAAAAATTATTATAAAAAATTAAATATATCGTTATGTTTAAAATCTTGGGTTAAATAAATTTTTAATCCCTACAAAATGGTGACTTTCTATGTTTAGTCGTTATTTAAATTTTTAGTTCTTCAAAAATTATTATGCTCCCAATTTTGGTCTCTATTGGTAAATTAACATGTATTTTTGAATGATTTTTTCATATGTATGTTTAGATCATCGTAAACATTTCCTCCAAAAAAAAGTGCTCAAAATTTGATTTTTATGTCATGATTTTCGTTACTTTTATCTCTACCTTTTTCTATTTGAAAAATTCATACTTAATTCATATCATGTTAAAAAGTTCTAAATTTTAATAAATAATATGATATTTTAAAAATGCCCATAAAAAATCATTCAAAAATTTAAGAGTTTAATTATAATTATTTAGTAGAGACTAAAAGTATATGGAAGAAATAAATTATAGGGACTTAAAATATAATAAAAAATAAGTAAGGTTAAGGACTAAACTTAGAAGGTCCATATTTATAGGAACCAAATATATATTTAACCTAAAAAAATTTTGCGGACAATAAAAATTTTGGAGGAAAATTTTTTGGCAGGACGAATCTTCAATGTTATTTCGTTTAGAGATGGATTTCAGAGACAGATTATTTCAGAGACGAATAAATTCCTTCTCTTATAGATGTTTGACTACTATAATAACAAGTTGACTAATTAGAGACGAAAACTATTAGACACAATAAAAATTCGTCTCTAACATCTGTCTCCAATTACTTTTTTATTTATAAATTAAAAAACTAAGTAACTAGAGACAGATTTAGAGACGAAATATTTTTTAGACAGATTTTTTTGTCTCTAAAATCCGTCACTAGTGCATATATTTTAGTTTTTGTTTTTAAACACTTTTTTCTGTCTCTAATTCCGTCTCTAATAGAGATGAAATATATTCTGTCACTAAATTCCGTCGGTATTTAGACTTTTTCTAGTAGTGTCTCTTTCATAAACATGTTAAATTTGCTACTTACCATATCTTCTTTTTATTTTAATTAGGTGTTGCTACTAATTTCTTGCATCAACAACCCGAGAGTAATTCAAATGTTAATAGTACAAACAGTTCAACATCAAGTACTGTGAATCAACAACCTGCTGGTGGAAACATTCCACAACCTGCTGCAAAATCAACAAGCATGGCTGTTCCTCAACCACCAATTCGTTACAAATCTCGTCCAAAGAGAAAGGATATTACTTTTGTGCAAAACAAATTGTATACAGAGTTTCAACCTCCTGAGAGTAATTCAACATCAAATATTGTGACTGTAGCCGGTACAAAGAGAAAGGATATTACTTCAGCTATGGATGTTCCTTCAACAACAAAAAAGCCGTGTAATACTTCATCCAATCTCAATCCGGGTCCAGGCTTGTTGCAACAATTTTATTATTCAGTGACTTCTCAGAGTGATAAAACTACTCCTTGCGTCCGAGAGGTTATGCCAACTAGTAATTACAAGATGTTACCAAGCAAGAAAGTTATGGCTACTCCAACAAATCAAACAGTTACCAAGGAGATGGGTCATTGTATTCCTCCTGTCATGACAAATTCAGACAAGCCGAATAGTTGCAATCTTGTAGAAATTATGAGAAGCTTTGATTCAGATGATGTGCCTGAAAGCTTGAACAATCTGAACATGATTTCAAATCCTGCACCGAAAAAGATAAACAACGATTCTACGCTTGACCTTTATGACATAGATGACGCTGAACTTTATAATCTAATTGACTTCTATAATTGACGTCGGTGAGGAAGACATGCAAATGAAGAAATTTTAGCTTTGTACCAATACAAATATTTTGTTTGTAAAAACAAGGAATAATGTACTTAAATTGTGTGTGCTGCAAATGACTATTGAATAACTGGGGTGCCAACATAGTTGGGAAGTCGGGTATTCATAGTGATGCCTTTGTAATTCATTTATCAGCCAATATATTTTGTCTTAGTTATTTTTTAGCAGAAAATGTCTGATATGATTGTTTCTTTGTAATTTTACGATATGGTGCTAATAAAACAGGATTTCTTCAAAATTTTGTATAACTAGTTATAGTACCCGTGCAATGCACGGGGAAAAAATATTTTTAAAAATATTTTATTTTATAGTAATATGATTTGCTCCTCTGTGATTGTGAATAGAACTTTGTTATTAGTGTTTGTTGTTAAGCTCCTCAAATAATAGAAGTACCGAAAGCACGGTTCTGGTAAGCCCCCTGTTTGTTTGGAGACAAATTGAGAAATTATCTTAAATATTGCGTAAATAAAATAAAATTTTAGAAAGGCTAAGTAGAAAATACAATGAACCTATCAACAAAAAGGCTAAGTAGAAATAAAAAATTAAAATAAATTTCATTAAGACTAATTCACTAAATCAATGCATTAGTAAAAAGCATGCTTTGAAGCTATTGAATAAGCATGATTAAATTGTTTGAAAATATTAGCACATGATTCTATTCCTTATTACTGGATAATATATTTATTACAATAATCAAAATCACAAACTTGTTAGATGAGATGAAACCTAAAACATTGTGACTTGTGTGAAACCTAATTGTTGTCACTATAGAATTTATAGGGGACAACTATATTTCTTACTATGCAATCAACTATATATATATATATATATATATATATATATATATTTCTTACTCCACGAATATATTCATTCCATAAAAGCAACTTAATGAAGTCGATCAAATCATTGAGCATCGATTACATTATCCACCCTCTTTGATAATGATGATTGACAACAAAGTTGTAAGAGAAGATAGCATTGTAAACACAACATGTATAACCTTGTTTCATTGAACCCATGGCCAAATTCAATTAACAATGAAGCCAAAAGTAGACTATATACTCTTTATCTATGAACCATCTCTTTAAAGAATCTGAACAAAAATACTAAAAGAATTAGAAATGCAAAGACAATGATATTGGCACAAAAGGATAAAAAAAACATTGAGTAAAAACAAAAGGCAAAACAAAAAGAGAAGAGTATGATCTAATACCATACTAAACAAATATTCAAATTTGTGACATCTGCATTAACAATTGAACTTCAAAAAAGAGAATCATAGTGACTTGAGAGAGAGAAGTTTGTGATAATGAGCAAGGTATATATGCTTGAAAATGAGCATGTTAGTAACTCTATAAATGCCCATTGAGGCATTGACTATCCAAACAACACTACGTAAATCATTAGCATGTTATGCTTGAAAAGGTTGAAAAAAAAAGCATGTAATCATAATTCATAACTACCTTAAAGCTTTCATCATCATCATCATGAATGTATTTTGAATCACCATCAAACTTCTTCCCAAAGACCCTATATCTTTCATCTTCACACCTTTGTTCTTCACCTAAATCAAGTCATTCCAAATTTGGTTACATTAGATCAATATCTATTTTCAATGACAAAATTATCTATATTAATTTAAAATACTAATAGTAATAAGAGTTGACTATAATGCAAGAGATAGGCAATACACTGAAACCATTTGAATCACTATATATATAAATATTTTATATATTACTTTATTATTCACAACTATTGTATCACAAAGTTGACATGATAACAAAGCAATTTTTATGTAAAACCACAGAAAAATAGCAGGAAATATATTTTGATTGGTACCCACTTTCAATCCTAAAAAATCCAAATAAATTCTATATTTGTTGAAACCCTTTTAACCACTAACGCATAACCTAGAATAGTAGATTAAGTACCCAAATAATTCAGTCTATGGCACCAAGTAGTTAAATGTAAGTGCTGATATGGTGTTCAAGTATAACATACCTCAACCAAGAAGTTGTTCATAAATTAAGGATGTACAAAAAGATTCAAACCACCACATTGGTGAAATAACAAAAAGAAATGAGTATGATCAAAATTGCAGAGCTCTTGTTTTATGCACACATCTAAAAGAAATGAGTATAACAAACCAGTCCAAGAAGTCTGGAATTTTTACCTTAAAGCATGTTCCAAATTGCAGCAAGTTGTTATTAAAGATGTTATAATTTGAATCATTAAGCATTTCATCTTGATCGATACTTCCTTTGTCCCTAATGCCTAACAAAACATAAAAACATCAATAATAGATTAATAGTTTTAGACTTTCAAATTTAATGAACAAAATGGTTCATAGTTATAGACTTTCAGTACCAAAGTGATTATCTATAGAGCTTTTTCTTCCAAAATTGTTTTGCTTATGCTTGCATCTCCATAGCTACTCTTACCCCATGTGGATTGTGGAGAGATATCACCAGTCAAAAGACAACCATGATAGATACTCTTCATATTAGGTTTGGAAGAAATAAAACACGAAAAACTCTACACAGTTCAAGTTTTTTATGAGATTATACCTTACCAAAACATGTCCAATCACTTGAAAACTCTGATAATTAAGTGGAAAACTGATCCTGATTTGTATCAATGACGTTTTCTTCCGTCCAACAATTTCATCTTCCAACGCTCTCTCATCTTTTTCTCATCAGTAGCTTTGTTTCCTCCAACTCCTTTTTCAACCTTTCGTTCTCTGCTCTTGATCAAGTTATTACAGCTATGCTCTCTCTTTCTTAATCTATGAATCCCCAGTTTTGTTTTCCACTTCTTTGAACCTTTCGCTGAGAGAGAGAGAGAAAGAGAGAGAGAGAGAGAGAGAGAGAGAGAGAGAGAGAGATGAAACTAAATGAAAAGTGTGGGAGAAATTTGAAATTTGAAATTGGAGAATATAGGAGAAGGTTGAAGGATGAAGGTATTGTTGCTTTCAGTTCTGAAATGTGCAGAGATCATAGAGAAATGTGCAAATGTGTTCATTGGTGAGGGGAAAGTTATTTGTTTGTTTTGACCGTGGTGAAGAGATATTTTTTGTTTGGCATTGAACTGAACTTCAAGCATATTTGGCAAAGAAATTTGAATTTTGAGTGATGATTTGGCATGGTGGTGGTTAGAGGTTGACACTTAATAAAAATTTCTTTTTGATAGGTTTGCATTTGTATATTATTAAGATTAAGATTAAGATTAAGATTAAGATTAAGATAAGATTAAGATTAAGATTAAGATTAAGATTAAGATTAAGATTAAGATTAAGATTAAGATTAAGATAAGATTAAGATTAAGATTAAGATAAGATTAAGATTAAGATTAAGATTAAGATTAAGATTAAGATTAAAATTAAGATTAAGATTAAGATAAGATAAGATTAAGATTAAGATTAAGATTAAGATTAAGATAAGATTAAGATAAGATAAGATAAGATTAAGATTAAGATTAAGATTAAGATGTTTATCCAAACCAATTTGAAGACACTTCACATATTTTTGTATTCTTTCTTTTTCTTAGCAATTGAGAAATTTAAGAGGGGAACAAAACAAAAAGAATTCTTCCTGAAAACCATTTGATTGTGATTAGTTACATTAAGCACAAGCTTCATAAACAGAACAACTTTCTTTGCATGAACATATCAGTTAAGCTAAGTACTTTTCAACCTTCTCCACCTCCTCTGTGCTCCCTATGTAAAGTGGAACACGCTGATGAATCTGTACATAGAAAGGAAATTTGGATAAGACTATCAAACTTAACATTTATCATGAACTATTATAAGTTTTATCATAGTTAAGAAATTAAAAAAAAATGTCGGCAATCTCTGTTTGGACTATGATGTCAAGGTATTTGATGTCTCTGCGACTGCAACGTGACCAAAATTAGGTCACAATCACGTTTATCGTATTTGGTTGTGATTTTCTGCAAAACTAAAGATGAAAATAGGTCACAATGGTGATTGCATTCATGATTTAAAACAATGTTTTTAAAAATGAGACTGAACATTGAGACCTGGATTAATTAGACTACAATTCAACCGGTAATAAACCGGCCAATGACTGACTAGTCTTTGGTTCAACCTGATGATCCGATTGGTTTGGTATGATTTTCAACACTTTGATATAAGACCTATGCAGCACAAATACTGACACAGACACCCAACACGACACAAACACTGTCATGTCGACACAAATAGTGACATATGAAATCAGTGTTCACTTACTTCTGTGGGCTGAATGTCAAGTACTCTCTGATGACCATCAGAGCCTTTTCCTCCAGCTTGTTCTACAATGAAACTCATTGGAGCACACTCATATAAAAGCCTAAGCTTCCCATTCTTACTTTTCTTGTCTCTAGGGTAACCATAAATGCCACCATAAAGCAATGTTCTGTGGAAATCACCTACCAAACTACCGATATATCTTGCAGAATAAGGTTTTCCATTAGCACCTGGTTCCTTGAGATCATCGATGTATTTCTTCAAGTTATCATCCCACAACTTATAATTTCCTTCGTTGAATGAATAGATTTGCCCTGATTTTGGTATTTGAAGATTTTCTTGTGTCAAAACAAATTCTCCATACATTGGATCTAATGTGAATACAAACACTCCTTTGCCAATTGTTAGAACAAAGATTACTGAGCTAGAATACATGCAGTAACCAGCTGCTAGTAGATTACTTCCTGGTTGGCACACATTCACAATGCACCGCTGTTCTTCTGTGTCGAGCTGCAATTAAATTTGTAATGTGTTAAGCAATGTTTTAAAACTCGGACCAATTATTGAACCAGTGAGATCTTCCTGTCATAGTTCAATCGGTACAAGTACAAGCCTTGTCAAGTCTTAATCAAATGCAATGAATTTTATTAACTTAATTTAAGAAAATAACACTTTTTTCTAATTTAGATAGATTTTTAAAATTGACTCTTTTCCAAAAACAATCAATTCCGAAGTTTGCACGGCTTTATTTTACAGCCAAGGTCTAATGTAAATGATCGGTACGCAGTATGTGTGAGTGTTGTAAATATCAGTGTACCAAATTTGATTTCTACTCATAAAATACGATAAATTCCCGCGCATGACTTACTGTGGGGTCATCAGAATTATCACTAGTATCAGCAAGACACTCATCATTGGGGCTGTAAATGCCAAAAATGGAACCAGTTGACACAGCAGCATCAATATTTGATGAACCATCAAGTGGATCAAAAACCACAATGTAGTTTCCTGAATAACTCTCTTCAACTGCTACTGGCACATCCTCTTCCTCTGATGCTATTATTCCTGTCCTCCCACTTGACCTCAAGCAATTTGAAAAAACCTGAAAAATAAATACAAAACAGTACATTGCTTATTAAGTACCTATAAATTTGGTAAAAATTGTGAATTGGTTTGGATTTTTATATAAAAATATCGAACCGAACCAAATCGACTTGTTATACTTCTAAGTCCTATGGATAAATGTTTTTGCAGTACTTGTTATACTTCAAAAATTTTGAATGAATAGAAACATATTTAACAAAGCTTTGTAAAAAATTCCACAATCATAATTTGGACTGCCAAATCAAATTTTTCTATATCTCTTGAAAATCAAAGTTACTATAATTCAGGCAGCTTTTGCGCCATTTCTATACAATATCAAATATTGCAACTAGACCTTCAATGTTTTTGTCCTAACCCTCCGGTTTGCAGGGATAAGGGGTCACATAATTCAGAGTTCGACCATGATTTAAAAGATAGGAGAACCACAAGTTCTAAAAGGAGCACAAACACGGAAAATGGCACAGACAATGATACTTCGACACAGAAAAGAATTTGAGGAAATGACATAGTTCAATGTAATTGTAAGTATCAGTGTCAGTGTTGGATATAACGTGTGTCTGATACCAGGACACGCCTAATCCGATGAGTGTCCACGCTTCATTGACTATTACTAACCTCATTTGAGACAACATCTAGTTTTTTCTGGTCTTCCCCTTGAATATTTACAGCACCTTGAACACCAGTAAGATTAGAAATATTAGCTCTTTGAACCAAAGAAGCAATCTGTTTACATGCCAAGGAAATACTATTCAGAACAATAGTTAATTCTGCATCAATAATCCCAATTTGTTCTTGCTTCAACAACCAACTAGTCAATGTAATAAGCTCATAACCACTTCTTTTCTTTGTCTCAGTAGTTGCTTCTCCAACAGCCATACATCTAACACCAGAACCACTCACATGCTTTCTCCTTGAACTTGATAACACTGATTTTGTGTCAAAAACACAGAGTTGAAATGGACAGAGACGTGAAGGTGAACATGGTTTTGAGAATATTAACTGTGATGATGCTGTTGCTGCTGCCATTACAACCATGGTTTAGTTTTTGTTGAGTTTTTTGGTAATGGTGAAGTTGCATGGATGGATTGTGTTGTAAGGTACTGATGGAAAAGAGATTGTAAGGTTCATAATGATTTGTGATACTATTGGTCCCACTTATCTTCTTTATATCATTTTGCTTTTTGTGATTGTTATTACTTGTGGATTCTATATGGTTCTGTTCTGCCACCATGGATTTTTGTATTTTTTTGCTTAACAAATTGATGCTATGGAATTTGGAATATTATTATGTCTTTTATTTTTATCCTTCACCTTTAAAATAAATAAATAAAATGTCTGAAGTTCGAACGTTGATATATATTTATATTTTTATAACATAAATATTTACTTTTTTTTATTGGGAAATATTTACTTTTTATTAAGTAAAAAATAGATTATGATTGAACAGATTTTCTCCAACTGAAAAAAGAAATAGTGGCTCTATTAAAGATATTTTTTAGAACTATATAATATTATAGATATATTTTTTAAAACAGGTTAAGATATATTAGGCTTTTTATTTTCCAAAAAAAGAAGAAAAAATATATTAGCCTTCCGTAAAGTTGTTTTTAGAACTTGTTTAGATGAGCGGTGTTATTCATAGCGAAAAATCATCCCGAACCTATCACGAAAAGTCTTTAACGGTTAGATCTTGTTTTTGTTGGAAAACATGGGTGGCTAAAGATAAAGAGGTGGAGAGATTATTTAGTCAAGTACACTATCGTGATGGTCTCGGGATAAAGCATTTCGGGACAAAATATAAGGAGGTGAAGGGAGAGAAAATATAATTTATTATGTTGACAAAATTAACCACACTTTTTAATTAAAATCTTAAATTATCCTCGTTGAAATATTAAAAATTTAGGTTTAATTTTTTTTTGACAACAAAATTTTTTTAAGTTTTCTATTCATTATATTTTTTTGGTTAAGGATATAAAAGTAAATTAATCATTCCCTCCCTTCGTTGAAAATTTGAACCAAACATAAAAATTTAAAATATTCCCTCCTCTCCTCTCAAAAAACCACGAACTAAACAATGTGTAAAGAGCTAAATTTATAAAATAAAATAAAAAAAGATAAATCCTATCTTCTCTCATCCTAATCTTATCAAATATTCAAATTGAAAATCTGTAAATATTAAAGTATCGATCTCTATAATTACAAAATTCGGACTCTGTCAAAATCATATTTAATAAATTATAGATATTTTAATATTAAAATCTGTAAATATTAAAATATCTTGCACAAATTTGTAAATATTAAAATTTATTACCAAAAATTTATCTGTCAATTTGTAAATATTTTAGCATCTCTGGCACAAAATTTTAATCAAATCTGTAAATATAAAAATATTGATCTCTGTACCAAAAAAAAGATAAATAAAATAACACAAAATATCAATCTCAAATTGATAAAAATATTTACCAAAAACAAAGATAAATAAAATAAAACATAATATCGATCTCAAATTGATAAAAATATTTGAGACAAAGGAATGAGTTTCTTTTAATATGTAAATATTAGAATTTAGCTTCTGCTTTTATTTTCATTTAATATATATGATTTTGGACCGGATCAAAGTTCGTTCCGGCAACCCGAATATCATACGTTCAATTAGTTTCTAGGCCATTATGGAAAAAAATTTCTACCCACGCCCCACCATTCTTCTTCCTCTCCCTAACTATCGTTTTTGTCTTTATGGGGTATTTAAGCAAAATTAGGAACATAGATCCTGAACTAAATTACGGGATGTAGAACCTGAAATTTATGCGAAATTTTGAGGGTATAGACACAAGTTCGAATCTAGATCCCGAACTACAGTTTAGGATGTAGAACCTGAAGTCTGTGCACCTAATCGGGTAGGTATAGGCAGCAGTTCGGAAACTAAATCTCGAACTAGTGTCTATACCCCCCAAAACTGCGCACAGGCTTCATGTTCTACATCCCGAACCTTAATTCAGGATTTATATTTTAAATTGAAGGGCAATTTAGGATTTTACGAAGGTTATAGGGTATCATGGGGGAAAGATAGAGAAATTTTTGCCATTATGCCCCAAAGGCCCCGTGCGCATTGAAAACACTTATTAGAGATTCTTAATGTTACATGTAAATTATTTCAATATAATCTATCTCCTCATTTCAGTCGTTAGATTTATCTAGAACCCGAACTAGTGCCTAGATTTTTGGGGGTACAAGCACCACTTCGTGATCTAGAACTGAAACTTGTAATTCTTGGGTTCTGGAGGTATATGCACCACTTTGGGTTCTAGATCACGAAGTGGTGCTTGTACCCTGCAAAACCCCGCAAAAACTTCAAAACGTAGATCTCGAACTATGGTTCGGGTTCTAGATTACGAACTGGTGCATATACCTCCCCCAAAACTCCGCACACACTTCAGATTTTAAAATCCATACCTTAGCTCGGGATCTACGTTCTGAATTTTTTTATAAACCCCCTAAGAACAAAAAAGGTAGTTAGGAGGGGGGGGAGCGAGTAATGGAGGGTGGGTAGAGAAATTTTTATTTTACTCACAGTTCAATAATTTTGTGCAAAATGAAAATATCCAATAAGGCTTCCAAAATATTTATATGTTCTACCAGCTAAGTTGTAACAGAAAATTTCTCTTTCCACCCCCTATACTTCTCTTTAACCCCCATTAAATCCAAAATTACCTTTTATTTTTATGTGAAAATACAGTTCTGATTATATAATCCGAACTTTCGTAACTAATTACTAGTTAATTCCTAGCTAATTCGAACTATGTGTTTATTTATTTGGTTTTTTGTTTTTTTTTTGTTAGTTTGTGGTTTTGTTTGTTTATTTTTGTCGGCGGTGGTGTATTTTATAGTTTTGTGCTTCTTTTTTTGTTGAGAACAAACATGTTATTGTTTTTATTGTTGTGGTTGTTGTTGTTGTTGTTTTCTTTTGTTGTTTGGTAACAAAGCTTTGATCACAAAACTAAGTTGGTTGATAACATTCATAATCTTCGAGCTTTGATGATTGACATATAGTGGAATCTTTAAAACCAACCTCATGTTTTGTGGAAATACATACTCCCTCCGTCCCAAAATGTAAGAGAAAAAAAGTCAATTTTTTTGTCCCAAAATGTAAGAGAAAAAGTTAAAACATTTATCTTTTCAAGAAAAATTTACTCTCTCTCTTACTTTTTCTATAACCAACAACCAATAAAAATTGTTTTTACATCTTTCCATACAACTTTTTTCAAAAAAACATACTCTCAATCATTATATTTTACTTTTTCTTAATAAGCGTGATTTTTGTTTTTTCTCTTACATTTCGGGACGGAGGGAGTAATAGGTTTTAAAGATTCTTTTGTTGTTGTTGTTGTTGTTGTTGTTGTTGTTTTTGGCTCATAAGAGAGAACAAGGGGAGAGAGAGAATGAAAACATATTCATGAAAATAGAGAACAAGAAGAGAGAACGAAAACTTGTTGTTAGCTACAACGATTTTTGTAGCGAAAGTAGTTCGGATTATTTTTCTCTAACTAGTTCGCATTAGTTTTCCCTATCCCCTAATTTTTTTCAGGTTCGGATGTTATAGTCCAATCTTATATGAAAAATTCGAATAAAATTATCCAAATCACTCTAACACGCAAGTAAGGACAAAACGAGTGATTAGCAGGGAAAAGAGAACCAAAGGGGTGGGGAGAGAAATTTTCGTTCTAACACCTTATTTATGGGCCCAAAATCAGCTAATCATCAGCCCATATGTGGTAAAAATATTTGACTCAATTAAACCATAGTCAAATAACTGCTTCAGATATTCATATATTTTACCATTAGGATCTCTAAACAAGCTTTAAGTTCAACAGAAAAGTTATTGTAGATACTATGCGTCTTATCTTGTCAACGCATGCTAGCACATCCCAATCGGACAAACTCAACCCATGATATGCCCCTTTTTCATTATTTTAACTCCAATCAGATATGCCCTATATTGAGAACAAAGATAATAATATACAAAATTAAATTTGTGTCCTCCAGTTTAACTCAATTAGCAGAGACATCGTACGTAAAAAAAAAAAATTAAATCAACCCATAATTCCATTGATTTTAAACATTAATTTGTTCAATGATTATTGACGTTGGACATAGTAGGAAGGATAGCAGTGCAATCCCCGCAAGCACATTTGGAGAAAATTAAAATCACTTGAGGTTAGAATTCGTTCCGGATTATATACTACTAGGATCCTTCTCATAGAAATCAAAAGGCGATATTATAAAAATAAAAAAGAGAAATCAAAGGGAAAAAATCAAAATAAAAATAAAAATTAAGACTCCAAACATATTTGACCCCTTCCAACGCTCCCCGTAACTTTGGTAAAAAAATATTACAACCAATATATTTAACAAGTCTACTAACAACTCTCCTTGACTTCCCTCGAAGAGTGGGAATAGACTACACCAAGCAAGATTTTGTCATATCTGAGTTTGATTTGTCAAAAACTTAAGGGCCTAACTCTGATTTCTAATTTATTATAAGTTTGATTGTTAAGTCTGAGGTATAACTTTTAGAAAGTCTAATTTGACCTATTATTCTGTTTAAACTTTAAAGTCTATTTTATATGAATTTATTTATATAATTAATAGTAATATTTATATTCAAATAGACCAATCAACAAATTTACCAATAAGATTAAAATATTTTTTGATATTTCACATCATACTTTAAAGAAATTGATTATACAAACATCATATTTCATTACGTCTAAAAAAAATAAATCATATTTCAATTCTAGTAGAAGCTCCCTTACAATAATACATTTACATATTCAAAAAATTCGTTCATTATAAAATTTGTAAAATTAAAGTTTATTTCAAAGTTCAATATTTAATACTACCTCCGTTCCTTTTTACTTGTCGTTTTAGAAAAAAAGACCAAAATAGGAGGGGTATATTTTTGCACCTTATTTTCCTAGTATGCCCTTTTTTTAAATATATCAAATTTTTAATCCACCAATAAATTCCTTCTTTTTCACAAACATTATCTATTTTCAAAAAAATTGTAACAAACTTTCATTAAAAACAAACAAAATTTGTATACAATAAAAAAGATTTTATTGTTTCAACAAAAACAATTATACAAAATTTAGTCAATAAAATAAAATAATAAGGAGGGTATAATAGGTAAAATATAACCTAAATTGTTAAAACGACAAGTAAAAAGGAACAAATATCTTTTTTCTAAAACGACAAGTAAAAAGGAACGGAGGTAATATTAAATAATAAAAGTAATAAAAATATCATTAATTTTTATTTAAATAAGCTGGTTTAATTAGTAGGGATAAAAGTTTTTTATTATGGGCCTGGAACCTAGCCTTTTAAACTAAATTTGCTTATAAAAAAAACCTACTCTGTTAAAGAAAACGATTTGACTTAACATAAACTTATATAGACTAAGTGGTATGGGCGGATTTACCACCCGGGCTGCTAGAGCTGCAGCCCTGGCTTGGTCGGAATATTTTTTGTTTTAGGGGTAAATTTAGAGTAAAATTGATATTTTTTAGGAATTAATTTATGGCAAAATTGAAGTTTTTTAGTTCAAAACTCAGATTTTTCACCGTAAAATAATCTTTTTGGTGTTTTAGGAGTTAACTTAGAGTAAGATTGAGATTCGAGAGAATTAATTTAAGGCAAAACTGAATTTTTTTTTTAAATTTGAAAATTTTTAATGTAAAATTAAAATTTTTATTTAAATTTTAAATTTTGCCCAAGCTTTATATATTTTATGAGTACTAAGTGGTAAGCCCATAAGGCATTATTTCCACCCCTCAAAGAATATTATAATTAGGTAGTGGTGAAAACACTTAAATTATTACTATGGTTTATGGCCTGCTTGCTAGGTGCGACCTTCCTTTGTTCTTCCACACAGACGAGACAAGTGGCCATTCTTTTGAGCCTTCATCCACGCCGCCTGTGTATCTTTTTTCCACCGTTACTTATGACTTTTTCTTTAAGTAGAATGAAATTCTAACGTGGGAAACACAACTAATTCAATGTCATTTTGTTACCATGTCAACTTTCTAACTAACTAACTAACATCACAAGGGAGGCCAAAATTCTCAAATATAATGTTAGTACTTAATTAATTTGTGGCTTGCAATTAACTAATATAATAAAAAAGTCGACGAATAACAAAGTAATCAATGTTTACAAAACATTATTTAGTCAATTGGTGATTAATGTTGAATTAGTAGAGAAGATCACGCAATTCGATCCCTACAATTGCATTTTGAAAAAGACTATAATTATTTAATGTCAAAATTCGCCTTAAACTCGTACTATTGGGGGTCCCTTCCTCTAAAGAAATCGATGTTTGTTAACAAAAAAAAAAAAAAAAACAAAAAAATTGATGATGTTGTTGCAATGATAATTTATCAATAGTCAATAAAATTGATATTTTGTTTTCTTCATTTATATGTAAAAAGACCAATGCGATTATTGGAATTTTTGTAGCATTTGTAGAATTTTGACTCCTCTAAACTTTTGATTATTGTCCCCGATCGATAGATAACTCAAGTGGTAAGAGTTGTGAGACATATTGGTTAAGATGGGGGAGATCCAGAGTTCAATCCTTATGAAAGCAATTTATATTTTTGATGTATAAAAAAATAAGCTCATCATTTGTTTTTAGGATAAAACTCATCATTTGTTATATACTTGCAATTGCAATATTAATTAACATTGAATTTAAATCAATGGTATATATACATTAACTTTATTTTCTAAAGTGAGTTGGGCATTTTAAAGAATTGCCTAACTATTTCCATTTTCTAAATTTACAAATGTTCATGCATATGTAGACAAAAGAAAGACACTCAAATAAAAACCATGTGTGATTTAAGATTTAATTAAGCAAAAAAAAAAAAGAATGGTGTGTATTGTGGTGCCCAAGGTAACTTATTTAGGACATTAGGAGCCATCTTAACGCGTCCATTAGAAACACTAATGTTACATTTCCCACCTATATATATAGTCAAATCTTTGGTACATTTTCCATATAGTTGTTGTTAAATACTTCACATTTTTTACATTCAATTCCTTAATTTTTGATACACTAAACACAAATTTTATTCTAGCCAAAATTTGAAACCATGTCTTTCTCTTCCAAATTAGCTTTAGTTATGTTATTTTGTTCCCTTTTTATCCATTCATCTTTGGCTGAAGTTGTGTGTGAGGAGTTGCAAATGGATCTATGTTCTTTCTCAATAGCTTCTTCGGGAAAACGGTGTTTGCTAGAGACGGAGAAGGCCGCGGATGGTGGCGTAGAATACCAGTGCACGACATCAGAAGTTGTGGTGGAGAGAATGGCAGGATACATAGAGACAAATCAATGTGTGAAAGCTTGTGGAGTTGAAAGAAACTCTGTTGGAATTTCTTCTGATGCTTTGCTTGAGCCACAATTCACAGCCAAACTTTGTTCACCGTCTTGTTACCAAAATTGCCCCAATATTGTTGACCTTTACTTCAATTTGGCTGCTGGAGAGGGTAAGAAAATTTTCATTTGGTTTGCTTTTTGTTTTGTTTTGAACGCCTGTATTCAACCAACTAATCTGATTTAGGACGAGTTCTGACGTCAAAGTGGTTCCATTCCTCTTCCAAACACAGCAGATCGATCTGTGGTCTTCCCTACCAAGTCATTTGATTTGGTTTTAGTATCCAAAAAATTTATTTTGTTTTAGAATCATGATATGTTATTCCTTTTAATCTTATTTTGAACAATTCAAATGATTAGACTTTAGTGATTAGTGTTGAAAGCTCAATGTTGCTTTCTTTATTTGAAGAACCATTCAAGAATGTTGTCTCAACTAAAAAAATACTCCCTCCCATTATTTTTATAAAAGACAATTTACTTTTCAAATTTATTAAATAATTATTGTATCTGGTCTATATTTAATTTTTTTTTGAAACAGCAAAAGATGGTCTATATTTAATTATTTGTAGAGATATGTTTAATATTATTTTGTTTTCTTGAAATTAGCATAAACATAATGAAGCTCGATTTGATATTATGCAGGTGTGTTTTTGCCTCACCTGTGTGAGATGCAAAAGACCAACCCTCGTCGCGCTATGGTCGAGCTTGTGAGCTCTGGAGCTGCACCTGGGCCTGTTTCTTCTGTGTCACAAGACATGCATGCAGCACTTGCCCCTGCTCCCCTGTAAACAAAGTATCTTAATCCCATTAATTATTTTTCAGCCCTTTATCTTTTCATAGTTGTTCCGAAATATTAATTAGAATGTATTATGAGTTCATTATTATGTGTTAGGATTTGATTTCAGTAATAATCTTTGTAGAAGAAACAATAATTTGAGTGTGATGCATATACTTGAATTATATGGAAAAGCATAAAGAGAATCCACAAGCAGTGTGGTCTCATTAGATGTGGTGGATGGTAATTGATAACCACATCATATAAATTGAAGAACATGTTTCAAATCACATGTTCAGGAAACCATAATGAAAATCATAATTCTACAAAATGCAAAATCAACAGTAATTAAATTCTATATATAGATCATAAAACAAAAATAAAATTGAACAGACTTGATGAGCTGCTTGATATTGTCACCAACACTCTAACCAAAACACAAATCTCTGCTCCGTTTACAACAATCACGCGTGTCCAAAATTGCATCAATTAGAGTAAAATAACGAGATGAAATCACGCGTGTGAAGAAAGAGAGCCACAACTTCTAACACATGAAAACAATGGCTTGGTTGTGTAAAATGATCAAATGCTCAATCCTATGTTTAGATCATATCAAGTAATCTAACTGATTGTCACATCCATCATCCCTAACCAAGGTTGTTATTTTTCCGCGTCTTGTCATACTATCTAATGTTTTTCCTCTTCCTTACTCTGTAGACATTCCTACCATACTTTCCACTTATCATCGATAATTCCCAAGGTGCTTATGGTGTGGTATCGGATCTGATATTCAAAAAATACCAGTTAGGCTACAAGTGAAAAATCAAAACACAGTAATAACAACCTTGTAAAAACCTTGGGAAACACACCTGCATAATTAACCAAATCGCTGTATGTCTCTGTCGAAAGATCAAGGGAAACAATCACAAATTGCTCAACATAAGAAATATCCTTGTAACAATAATATAAAGAATAACAATAGTTGCTTAGAGTTAACCAATTGACAGTGCCACAAAAATGCACGCCATTATTATTTCGATTAACCAAGTTAGATCTAATAGGAATCGAAGAGAAACTCTCAATATTTCTCCAATTACAGTCTTTGAAACTGAAAATTCGGACTTGACTTTTCCATGAATCCTGGTTCTCTCTATCGCGTTTTGCTTGAAACGCCACCAGTTTGTAAGTTCCAGTTGAAATATCACAACCAAAACTGAACTTGTAAGGATTATTATGGTCATGAAAGTCCCAAATTCTCCGGATTTTGTTCTCGTGGCTGGATTCCACATACAAAACGAGTACGTATCATCCTCAAAATTGGAAAGCAGGCATAGCAATCCCTTATAGGTTCCAATGACTTCAAACATGTTCAACCAATCTTGGTAAATATCAGTGCTAGATGTATTATTGAGTAAACAGTGCACAGGTAAGTATGTAAGGTATTGTGAAGTATATGGTTTGAGTATGATATGCCGGTTTTGTGACGACTTTTTATCGTGTTTTTGGACGAAGGTTGGATCGGAGATGAGTATGTTCCATGACTTGCTAACACATTTAAGTCGGACGATTGTTTTGATGCTAAGCAAGCATATGATTTCGGCGATGAGTTCGTCGGGAATGAATACATTAGATTGAAGTCGCTTTTTCTTAACGTTATATTCTTCAACAACATTAACCAAATGGTTTTGGTTCACAGTACTCAACCTTAATTTTCTTAGCTTCTTCTTCTTCAACATAATCATTCTCTTGAAAAACTTCATTGTATCATCCAAAAAACAGTTGCTCTTGATTTTTCAAGCGGCAGTGGTGGCCTTAGGTTTGAAACCTAACCATGTGCAATGTTTTTTTTTCGGTTACAGAAAATATGAGATCTGCAATGTTTTTTGGTGGTGCAATGAGCAATGTTTTTTTTTTTGGGTGCAAGCAATGTGCCGATTTTCAATATGCTTTTCTATTTTTTATTCATAAATGATGATTTATTTTAGCATAATTATCTCAACAAATATTTAATTTAATTTTAATTAGAAGATATTGTTTATTTATTTATTTATTTTTGTTTTAACCACTAGTTTAATCTAATTCGGGGAGTCAGTTCTGGCATCATCAAGTGGTTTTAGCCGTCTCCCGATCGCAGTTGCGCTGCATTGAACCATGATCTTTCCTACTAAGTTTAGCGACATCACCACTGAACCAACTAACATTTAGGGTTCGTTTGGATTGATGGTAAGTGGTGAAATGGAATGGAATGGGATGAGATGGAACTAGATTCCATTGTTTGGTTTTGTTAAATATGAATGGAATGGAATGGAGTGGGATGAAACTCATTCCATCCGATACCATCCATTACTCCAATTTTTCATTCCGCCCAATTTGAGGTGTATGTGATGGAATAGAACAGATTAATTTAACAATTACAACTTTATCCCTAATTTTATAATATTATTTTAATTCTTCACTCTCTCTTCTTGCGTCACTCCCTATATATTGTATTGTTTGCTCTTCTCATACTTGTTGTTTCTTTCTCATATTAGTAAAATATTAGTAATATACACCATGAACATGACTTTCTTTGTTAATAATGTTTCTGTACAAAAAGAAAGAAAAATAAAATTGAAAAAAGCGATCACTTTCAATTGAAAAAAAAAAGGATTGGTTCACGTTTCTGTAAAAGGGATTGATTCAATGGAAAAAAAATCCGTTTCCCACTTAGTTTCGGTAAAATTAATTTTTCTCTTTTCATTGAAAAAAATATTAATGAAAGGGATTGGTTTGTAGAACATGAAAGAGATTGGTTTAGATCTGTAAAATTGAATCCTAGAAAAAAGGGATTGATATTGAAAAAAAAAAGTTTTTTTTTTTCAAAAAATATTGTTTTATAAATAAAGGATAAAATTGGAATAAACAAGTTATAATTCATTCTGTTCCATCTACTTTCCAATCAATGGAGTGAGAAATTAACTCCATTCCCTCGTAAAATATCCAAACAATGGAATGGAATGTCTATTCCATTCCGTTCCGCTCCATTCCATTCCGTTATGTTCCGCTCCGCTCCGCTCCATTCTATACCATCAATCCAAACAGACCCTTAAGATTTTTCGTGACAATTTCATCTGTCACTACAAGTCAAAGTTCTTTTAAGTGCAAAACCGAACTTAAAAAAAGGTGTTCCGGTAAAATGATCTAAACCAGAATATTTGAACAAAGTATTTCGGTACGTATAGATCAAACTTGTTTTTATGTTCCGGTAGGAAGATTCAAACAAGAAGATCTAAGACATTTAGTGACAGTTTAGTCCATCACTACATATAAAACAAATTTGATTTATAGTGATGGATAAAACTGTCACTAATAGTCTTAAAGGCGTGCATATAGCTTGTTTAGAGAGGTACCGGATGGAACACTTTATCAAAATATTCCGGTGCATATCTTCTTACCGGAACATGTTTTTTGAATTGCCGGTTTATTACGTGAATTATAAGAATTTGTACTTATAGTGACAGAAAGTTTAAAATGTGTACAAAAAGCTAAGTTTGACATATACCGGAAATATTTTTAATAGTATTTGGGTTTGTATATCCTTACCAGATAACTTTTTCGCAAATTCCAATAAATGGCTTAATTTTAAAGGTATTTGACTTATGGTGACAGACGAAACTGTCACTAAATGTGTAAAATCTGTAGGTAAAAATCTGGTGGGGTGAGAACTCCACAAGTAAATGAAGTGTAATATTTTTATTTTTATGTCCAGAGGAAGATGGGTGGACATGATGTCCAAATTCCAAGTACAATAATTGCATACATCTATGAGAGATATACAGTATCATCCTTCATCCTGAAGATGAATATCTCTTATTCATTAGAAAATCTCTATTTCCTATCGATTTGATCCTTATTTCCTTGCTTATTCAACCTTCAAATCTTGTCTTGATTTTGAGTGGATGATTATTATAAAGTTGGTGTGATTAATTTTCACAAGTATACAAGCGCGCCGAGCTCTAAACATGTATTAGAATCATGGCAACGAGTCCCCATTAAAGAAACAACAGAACTATAACACACATATACACTGATACACAGAACTAATGAAAAACTTTGCAGATAACATTCTTTCAATTGTATCAACCAAAACAATTCTTTGAATTTTTATCTGTCATTAAAGTGGGAAGATCAAATACACATATAATGGAAAACTGAGGCTGGTTGTATAAAGTACAATTTTTCAACCACTCAAAAAATAATAAATCAAGTTTGTAAAATAAATTGATCACTATATCTTCTACTTCTTATGCTTTGATCATACTACAAAATTTTAATCTAAGAAATTAACTCATTCATCATCCTCAGAGTCACTGTCACTTAGTTCATCCTCATTCAAATCCTCGAATAAGAAAAGGCCCTTCCACTTCCTCGTCAACTATTTTTCCAATTAACTATCACGTATAGAGGATATCATATGCTTCGAGTCGGTGTTGCAGACCTATAATTTAAAAAATATCCATTAAACTAGAGGTAACACAATAAAAACACAAAATTTAAAATAAAAACACTGGGAAAAAAAAGGAATGTGTAATGATAATGGTCGAAAGTAGTGAAGCCATATAACGCAGTAAATAAAGAAAAAACTATATTCTACCAAGATGCCTTGAATCCAAGCCTGCATGAAAGGCTTAAGGCTATATGAAGGATTTTAAGGCAATAATAAATTAATTCTCCAATACAGTCTACCTAAAGTTATTGGCGGCAGAGGGGTTGCATATACTAATGAGGTCAATGACGGAACAACAGAAGTTTACGGGTTATCAGGTGGGTGTGTCGGGTAGTATTACTGTGTCTCATTTACAGTTTGCCGATGATACCCTTTTGCTTGGGACTAAAAGTTGGACTAACGTGAGAGCGTTACGAGCTGTCCTTATGCTTTTTGAGATCATATCCGGCCTGAAAGTGAATTTCCATAAAAGTATGTTGGTCGGGGTCAATATTCCGGACTATTGGTTAGTTGAGGCAGCGAGTGCTTTGCGGTGTAGAGTGGGTAAGATTCCGTTTGTTTATCTAGGCTTGTCTATTGGGGGTGATCCGAGACGGCTAGGTTTTTGGGAACCCGTGGTGTCTCGTGTTAAAAAGCGATTGTCTAGTTGGAAGAGTCGTTTCTTGTCTTACAGTGGTCGTTTGGTATTGCTCAAATCAGTGTTGACCTCTCTTCCTATGCTTTTTCTTTCTTCAAAGCTCACACAAGTATCATTTCTTCCCTTGATTCTATTTTGCTTAATTTTTTTTGGGGAGGGGGTGAGGATTCTAGGAAGGTTTATTGGATCAGTTGGAAATCTATATGTATGCGTAGGGAGTATGGAGGGTTGGGGGTTCGGAGGTTACGGGAGTTTAACACTACTCTTCTCAGGAAGTGGTGTTGGAGGTTGTTGGTGGATCGCAGGGGATTCTGGTATAGGGTGTTGGAGGCTAGATATGGAGCGGAGGGTGGCCATTTGCGTGAGGGAGGGAGGAAAGGGTCAGTTTGGTGGCGGGAGATAGTGAAGATTAGGGATGGTGACGCTGGGGTTGAGGGAGGATGATTTTCAGAGGGTGTGGTGAGGCGGGTTGGGCATGGGAGAGATACATCTTTTTTGTTGGATCCGTGGCTAGGAGGAGTTCCGTTGCGTGTACGGTTTGGTCGGCTGTTTGATTTGGCAGAGACCAAGCAACATTCTGTGGCTGAGATGTTTTCACTGGGGTGGGGAGCTGGTGGGAGGGCGTGGGAGTGGCGGAGGCAGTTATGGGTGTAGGAGGAGGAGCTACTGGGGGAGTGTCAGGCCTTATTACTTGGTTTCCAGTTGCAGGAGCAGGTGCCTGATGCCTGGTGGTGGAGGTTTGATCTAGAGAGTGGATACACGGTGTGCGGAGCGTATCAGCTTTTGACTATTCAGGAGGAGGATCTGGTATTTGATACAGCTGATCTTATTTGGCATAGACATGTACCTCTAAAGGTGTCTATCCTAGCTTGGAGACTTTTGAGAGACAGGTTACCGACGAAGACAAACCTGGTTCAACGAGGCATTCTTTCTTCAGAGGACCAGTTTTGCACTTCAGGGTGTGGTGACATTGAGACGGCCCAGCATCTTTTCTTCTCGTGTGGCGTTTTTGGATCCTTGTGGACGCTTGTCAGGTCTTGGATTGATTTCGCGATGGTGGACCCTTTGACTCCCACTGCTCACCTCACACAGTTCACTTTTGCAGCAGGTGGCAGTAGGGGCAGGAGATTATTTATGCAGCTCATTTGGATGGTTTGTGTTTGGGTTATTTGGACGGAGCGCAATCAGCGCTTGTTCACCAACTCGGCACGATCGACTTTACACTTATTAGACCTGGTCAAGCGGCATTCGTTCTGTGGATGCGGACCCAATATCCAGGGATAGGGGTTAATCTACATAGTTGGTGGGTGAATCCTTTGTTATGTATGGGTATTTGACTTTTTGGTCAGCATATGTTTTGTTATCGATGTAACTCTTTTGACATGTTCTAGCACACTTTGTGCTGAAACGTGACCTTATTCGTATATATATATCTCACTTTTGGCTTGTTCAAAAAAAAAAGTTATCATATAAAATAATCAAACAAATATTTTAACATGACAGAATTTAAAACAACATACATGAGATACCATAGATTCATCAAATGATTGAAAATGATAGAAGAGAACTTACATCGAAGGAGTCGAAACCAAGCTTTCCACATAGTCCACGGAAGAAAACCAACTCAAATTGTTGGAAATTTTCTCTACTCTGTTGTCTCTCTGATTGTAGATAATTGCTTTGTAATAAATATCATATTCACATTTTGCCAATAATAGTGTATCGCCATTTTTCGAAAGGTATAATGGCAACAATGGAGTATCACTATTATAGATTTCTGCACTGAGTTCCAAGTTATAATTATTGACAAGAAGGATAAACATTTGAAGATTAAAATAGTCAATTCTAAATAACTGAGTCCAAGACTCTTCAACTCCAAACTCCTTCATTTGCAATAATACGAATTCAGTTCGCTTGAAATCATGAGAAAAGCATAGGCAATCCATCAGAATATGAAGAGTTGGCGGAAATTGTGGCACTTCATGAAAACCAGAAGGCAGCAAAAACCGTGTGTATCCATTTGAATATTAATGTAGTCAATTCTATATAACTGAGTCCAAGACTCTTGAACTCCAAACCATGGTTTTAAATTGCGGTTTGCGGTAACGGATGCGGTTGCGTCTGCGGAAATTGCGTTTGCGGCTGTTGCGGCGTGAATTGAATTTTAATATTCACAACCTATATTAAGTGTACAACTGTGCAACTATACAATTTAACCAGAGTTTTAGTTTGCTAAGTAAATACCAAGTGATATGTAGGTGAAATACAAAGTGAATAGACCGTTAAAAGTAAGATTTTTCATTAAATCATTAGTATTTTGGTGGTTGGGATTCTAAAATTTTAATTTTTGATGACAAAATAAAATTTTAATTTTTGATGACAAAAGTTTAAAGAATATGTTAGAAATTGTCCGATGCGGCTCATGATGCGGTTACGTTGCGGTCAAACACGTGATTACAAATCACACCGCAATTGCGGTGCGATGCGGTTGCGGAGACTACTGCATCAGCAATATTGCGGCCGCAATTGCGGTTGCGGACTGCAATTTAAAACCTTGCTCCAAACTCAAAGTGTCTTCAAGAAATCCTCAATGTTTATTGTCATAACAATTTATACCTTAAAAGGAAGCAGAGCAATCTATTGTAGAAACCAATGAGCTTGCAATAATTGCCTATCTCACTCTTAATTATAATTATCACAGACGACACTTTAATTCTTCGGAAGAAGAGTTGGTAAAATATCTTAGCCATGAAGACTACCCTTCAGCTGTTTGAAGTTGTTTGGGTTTGGCCAGTAACACATGGATGCTGTTGCTCAAGATAACATTTGTCTCGCGTTTATTTTTTGTTTGATTCAGGTTCCAAGTTCTGCTGCTGACTGCTGTACTATGAGAAGTTGCTGGTCAGGTGTTCATTTTTTCTTGTCAATTGATCCTGTAGATCGATGCTGCTGTTTGAGTTGTGAAGGTTTTGTTTGGTTTGGCGGTGCTGCTGTGATTGCAAAGACCAGTCTATCTTGCCATTTTGGTGGTAACTCAAAAGGTCTTGTCCGGTTTTCTCAGTCTCGAAGCATTGCATCATAGATTATCGTCATTCTTCGTATGAGCATTTTCATCACAGAGTTAAAGGTTTGTTATCGCCTGCAATGTTCGTTGGAAAGCAGAATGCATTGCTGATTTTTATCAGTACTACTGGTTCTCCTTTTTTTCTTTGCAAATTGGGAGAATTTTTCCTTGATTTTTCAAAGAAACAAGAGAACTAACATACATTTCCCTCCCCCCATCATTATTGTTGCATAAGAAGATAAATAGGTTCACAAATATCATATATGAAATTCTAACATAAACTCCAAGTCATAAATTAGAATGAGAAAAACTGTGTCTGGTTGTATAAAGTAAAGATTGTAAAATAAAGAATACTATCTAATTTACTACCTATCTATGGTTTGATCATATATATACTAGATAATCTTAATCTAAGAAATTAACTCATCCATCATATCCTCAGAGTCACTGTTACTTAGTTCATCCTCAGATAAGAAAAGGCCCTTCCTCGTCGACTTCTTCACTACTATCTCCTCCAACTATTTTTTCCAATTTTACTATCATGTGTACAGGTTATGCTTTGAGTCGGTGTTGCAGACCTATAATTTAAAAATATCCGTTAGACTAGAAGAAACACAATTAAGCACAACATTTACAATAAAAACACAAAAAAAAAAACTGAATGAATATATAATGGTCAAAAGTGAATTCGAAGCCATATCATTATAAGGGCGAGTTGGATTGATCATTGCTGGTGTTACCTCCGGATGTTTGTCAATCTGTGTCAGTAATGGCGAGTTGTGGTGCTGGAAAGGACGGAACGAAAGGCTTACTCCTTATTTGGCACGCCTTTATTTGGACTGTGTGGAGGAGGACTCAAATGATAGGATATTTAACATGGCATTATTGATAAAGAAGAGATGTTGAAGACAATTAAAAGGATATCCTGGCATTGGTTTATCGGTCGAATGGCTAAGAGTCTGTGCCTGCTCGACGAGTGGAAATGGAACCCTGGGGAATGTTTCAAAAGATGACGGCTGTCTTTGCTTCCGTGCTAGTTGGTTTTTCTGGTTTTTTCCATCTTTTGCTATGGGAGTTAATTTTTAGGGGACAATTTGTGTAGTAAAGGTTTTGATTCCTTTTTTCTAGCTTAATCTTGTATCCCTTGTTGTTCTTCTAACACTCTTAGCACTTCTTGTGCTTTGACTGTTTTGTTATTTATATATTATTTGACTTTTCAAAAAAAAAAGTCATAAGGGGTGCCATTAAGAAATAGATTTTAATGCAATATTACTATCATCATATGAATAATATAATGAAATACTCAAAAAAGTATTTTAACATGACAGATATTAAAACAACATACATGAGATACCATAGATTCAAATGATTGAAAATAGCAGAAGAACTTACATCGAAGGAGTCAAAACCATGCTTTCAACATAGTCCATGGAAGAAAACCAACTCCAATTATAGATAATTGTCTCTACTCTATTGTCTCTCCGATTATAGATAATTGCTTGGTAATTATATGCACATATTGCATCATCACATTTTGCCAATATCAATGTATCACCATTCTTAGAAAGACATAATGGCAACAATAGAGTATTACCATTATAGATATCTTTGACGACAGGAAGGGTAAACATTTTAAGATTAATGTAGTCTATTCTAAATAACTGAGTCCAAGACTCTTGAACTCCAAACTCCTTCATTTGCCATATTACAAGGTCAGTTTGCTTGAAATCATGAGAAAAGCACAGGCAATCCATCAGAACATGAAGAGTTGGCGGAAAGTGTGACACTTCATCAAAACCACAAGGCAGCAAAAACCGTGTGTATGTCTCTGTCGAAAGATCAAGGGAAACAATCACAAATTTCTCAACATAAGATATATCCTTATAATAATGTAAAGGATAACCATAGTTGCTATTAATAGTCAACCAATTAAGAGTGCCACTCAAATGCACACCATTATTAATTCGATCAATTGTATTATATCTAATAGGAATCGAAGATAAACTCTCAATATTTCTCCAACTATTATCTCTCAAACTGAAAATCCAGACTTGAGTTCTCCATAAACCCTGGTTCTTTCTATCTTGTATTTCCCGATACACTACCACTTTGTAAATTCCAGTCGAAATATCACAACTGAAACAAAACTTGAAAGTTTGTGAAAAATTTTCATCTTGAATAGTCCCAAATTTTCCAGATATTGTTCTCGTAGCAGGATTCCACAAACAAAACAAGTGCCTCCTACAATTCCAATCCATAGTTGATTTATAATGGAAATGCAAGCAGAGCAATCCCTTGTAGGTGCCAATGACTTCAGACTTGCTAAGTGCAGCATTGTCATATTCAGGGTAAAAAGGGCTCAATTCATGCTCGAGTAAACAAGGCACAGTGCTCGATGGATTCTCAAGCAAACAGTGCACAGGGAAGGATTCAATTCTAATTAAATGGTCTAGCCAAGTTTGTCGTGTGAGTATGAGATGTGGGTTTTATGACGACTTTTTAAAGTGTTGTTGGGCGAAGGTTGGATCAGAGATGAGTAGGTTCCATGACTTGCTAACACATTTAAATCGGACGATGTTTTTGACGCTAAGCAAGGATATGATTTCGGCTATGAGTTCATTGGGAATGAATACATTAGATTGAAGTTGCTTTTTCTTAACGTCTTCTTCTTCATTAACCAATTGAAGTTGTTTTTTGATTGAAGGTTGGGTCATAGTACTCAACATTAACTTTCTTTTCGTCTCCTTCTTTTTGTTCTTCTTCTTCAACATAATCATTCTCTTGAAAAACTTAATTATCTCCATCAAAAAATGTTACTCTTGATTTTTCAAGCGGCAGTGGTGGCGTTAGGTTTGTAACCTAACAATGTTATTTTTTTTTTTTCCGGTAAGGGTGTAACCTAACAATGATGATACAGAAAAGGAATTTGCATGCGTCCAAGAAAGGAACAAAACTCGGACTGAACTCTCTACTTATCTGCTGGAATAATAAGATCAGCATTAGTTTTCTTTTTTTTTTTTTTGACATAATCAGCATTAGTTTTCTTAGATCTTAGTTCTTATGTTTTTGTTTTTCTCTCTTTTATTCTCTTATGTTAACAATTTTTTTTTAATATTATTCCACTTATTCTCTTTCTAATTTTTGGTCAGGTCGAATTACTCTTTTTCCCCTTATCTTTTTTTTTACTCAAAAACAACTATATTCATTCATTCAAATATGTAAAGTACATCCATCGAAATCATTACATATTTAATTTTGTTAAAAACTAAAAAGGATAAATCTCCAAACAAGCTCACAACATCTGAGTTAATAGCATAAAACAGCCTAATGTATACAAATGTGATGAAGCCTACAATTGATATGATAATCTTCAAATGCCCGGAATAATCATGTCTTTGAATCTGCAACGTTGATGATGCTAAAATCATTGAATCTGCACTGAATTTGGACTGAAGTAAATATGCAAATCTGAACAAATCAAACACCGAACTACGACGAGAAATCAACACATCTCCGCTAAACTAATAATATACTCAGATGATTTTTTTGCGCGCCCCAGAATGTTTGGAATAGCTTGAAGAAATTAGAAAAACATATATTTTATCTTTTGAAGATAAAAGATTTATTTCCAACAAACTTCAACGACCTTTCCTATTATTTGGCTTGGTCTCTATCTCAGATCAAAGATTATAAATAGAGGTTCAAACATTGAAGCAAACTAAATTATAGTTATAGTTGTAAATGTTCTTAGATTTTTGTGGTTGTTGTTTTCGTGCAACACTTGCTCTGTGTCATTGGGTTTAATCTCACTCCTCCAATATTATTAATTGGTTAGGGAGAGTCACATATTTTGGAAGAGTCATAAATAGTTTCATTTGGGTAGTTTTAGTGAGAGGCTTTGAGTAGGGGTTATTTAAATAAGACTTAGAGACTAGGAACTATGAGATAGTGAAGGTGATTCTCCTGAATTAGTATCCCCTAAATTACGTGTTTTGACACTAAACTGGACAAACAATTACATGTGTCCTTTTATTGCTTTTTGCACTTTATTATTATTTTACTGTTGTGTGTTCGGTTGGAATTGTGAATACGCAAGTATACGCAGTCTACTGTAGCAAGTAATAAGTAAAGAGTGTGTCGAACCCACAGGGAATAGTCTAAGGGTTATACATTCCAAGTTCAGATAAAGTGTTTAGTCTATTGTAATGGTAACAAAACATATTTGGTTTTTAACACAATAAATAAAATAACAGTTATATAGAGTGATGGTTGAAAACAAGAATAAAAGGGTAGCTGAGATCATGATCCATTTAACACATGAACGAAGCATAGTGAATGATAACTACTTTCGTGCCATCTGTGAGCAAGCTTGCCTTGTGGTGTATGTCTACAACGTTAGATATTAAAACAGGGTATAATGGACTGACTCTGTCGAGGTCACTATTAATCCCATTAGAGTTCAGAAACGCACTTGCTTGTTTGGTTTCCCACTAAGGCCCTTAACTTATCCATAAGAAAAGGTAGGGATTACATGTCTGCTCCCACTTAACCTTATTAACTTTATTATTTCTATTAACATGCTAGATGTCTCTACACATGCAACTTGTATTTAAATCTAAGTTGATCAGTCAAAGAAATAAATGTATTTTCATAAAAACATAAAGTTAAAGATGACACAAGAACAATCATTCATTCACATAAATACTTCATTCATTATATTAAACTTCACATAATCTCAACTATAAAGAGTTTTGCTCAGAATGAGCATAGAAACAACAACAATAATAACAAGTAAAGTAGTGATACCCATTACAATGCAATAGATACTCCTACAGACATTGTCGTGCCTCTCGTTATCACAGGTCGCCTCCTGCGGTAGAGTAGCTGAAACGGCGCAGTAGCTCTTCTTCTCAGATCTATTCTCTAAGTTTCAAGCATGCATTTTTAGGTTTAGGGACGTGTATTTATAGGACAATCCTTCTAGGATCGGGTGCAACCTTAATTGTGACTACTAGGCCCAAGGAATAAAGGATATTCCATTTGCAAGGACCACTTAATCATAGTACAATCATTGTGATGCTGACAGCTGGCAGGCCAGCC
Source organism: Trifolium dubium (assembly GCA_951804385.1). Classification (NCBI taxonomy): domain Eukaryota; kingdom Viridiplantae; phylum Streptophyta; class Magnoliopsida; order Fabales; family Fabaceae; genus Trifolium; species Trifolium dubium. The sequence goes on along the minus strand of OX638072.1, from coordinate 21,646,717 downwards.
AATTCATCCTTATCCTCCAAAGATACCTTCTACAATGTTCTAGCACGTTCCCAGATTTTGTCTTCTAGCAATGCTTGACTTGGTTTGACTTGTACGGAACATAATGTCTTGACAGTCATTATCAGTAGATGCCTTTGATAATGATCCAGAACCAAATAACATGCCTTGACATAAATTGCCTCTAAACTAACTCTTTTTCATCCAGATTACATAATTATTCCTAATACATAATTCTAGACTCAAAAGTAAATAAAACTAATGAAATTGAATTTAAACATGGTTTGATCACCATATTGGCAAGAAATAATTCATAAATAAAGGCCTAAATAACACACATCATTGTGTCATAAAGTTAAGCAAGTTGTCAAGACATTTGACCTAAAATATCTTTTCTACCGGGAAACTAGAATTTCAATAGCTATAAAACAAAAATAAAATAAGTTGAAATAAGTTTTTTAACTCAATTCAGTCAAACAAATAATAATCTAGATTTTGAATTAAATAAAATTTATATATTTTAAATATTAATAGTGATGATTGTACAAAAAACATATTAAAAGTGATAGATATGTATAGGTATATAGGTATATTAGAGAAAATGAATTGGATAAAATATGATTTTGGAATAACTAAAGAGAAAAAAAAATATTTCTGTTTTATATTGTGTCTTATCTGAGTTTTACACAGTTTTAAAAATAATTTGGGGGTTGGTTGGTTCAATAATTTGGTGATGAAAAAATTGGGCTGAGGAAATACAGTCAAATTTTGGACGAATACTTGGGTTGAGGATCAATCTCTTGAGTCAAGGTTCCCTCGTTTCTTTGGTATCTCGGTCCAACAAGATCATGTTGTTAAGGATATGAGTGGTAGGGTGAATGGGGAGTGGCGGTGAGAGTTGCGGTGGAGAGGTCTTTTTGTTTGGGAGGAGTCGTTGCTTAAAGATTTAGAAGAGTTGATTGGTGATATTGTGGTGTCGGAAGTGAAGGATAAGTGGGAATGGAGTCTGAATGTGAATGAAGGTTTTTCGGTGAAGTCTCTCTATTAATATGTTTCTCTTGAACATTTATTATTGTCTCATTCTACTTTGAACTCTTTAGATGCTTTTGTGTTCAAACATATTTGGAAGGGGTGGTCATAGAGGGATTGTGTGCATTGAGGCCGGGTGCATGCTATGTGACGGGGGAATAGAGAACTCTCTTCATCTTTTTTTGCATTATAGTTTTACGGCTAAGGTGTGGTATGCTATTTGTCGATGGTTAGAGGTGATTATTATTATTATTCCGCCGGAGTTATCTATGACCTATGTCCTATGACACCCTTGTTAATTGTGGTCGAAAAAAGAAGTTGAAAAGAGGTTATACTATAGTGAGGTTAACTTTTATTTGGGTAATTTGGAAGACCTGTAATGACCAAGATTTTAATAATATCGAAGCCAATGAAAGAGTTGTGGTGGAGTTGATTCAGCGATCTTCATGGAACTGGTTCATACATAAGTCGCAAAGGGGCCCTATTTGTTATATGAATGGGTTTGGAAACCGAACGATTCCATACTGCAGTTAGGGGCTTGTTTGGTGTTTTTTCTCCTGCAATGGCATCCGGTTCTGCTGCTCTGTCCTAGATCTAGTTGCTGCTCCTATCTATCTCGTTGGTTGGCCCCTCTGTTCTGTTGTTTTGGCCGAGGTGGTTGGCTTCTAGTTCCCTTCCTTCTTCTCTGTGTTTTTGTATAGCTCTGTCTGTGGTGTGGTGCTTAGAGCTTTTTGTCCTTTGGTAGTTTGTGGTGTAGTTTTGGTCTCTGCTTTATGTGTTTGGAGTGGTCTGTTCTGTACTTTAAACTTGTTTTGTGCTCTCTCCAATTGATTGGTATGCTTTGTACCATTTAATCTATATTAAAATAAATTTTGATGTTCAAAAAAAAAAAAAGGAGCAGTTGTGTTGACATATCATTGATAAAAAAAATTATTTACTAAAGTATTCTGATATATGAGATACAATAAAAAAATGTTTATTAGTTGTAAAATTGACAAATATTATATTGCAAATTCAAATGAACAAATAATTTGAGAGATGAAATTAGTATTATAAAATAGTACAGTATAGAACTCCTAATTTAAATGGTAAAAAATATCAAAAATGAAAAGTTGAACATTTATGATTGAAGTTTAAATTCTGCTTCTTTCATTATAGGTGTATACATTTCTAATAACTTATATTTTGATTATATAAAAAACAAATATTATAAAACAAACATACACATATTTTTAATAATTTGAATAAATTAGAGCCCAAATCAATAAAATTTTCAAAAATGAATTTGTCTAAAAAAATTCAATTGTGTTAAGATCAATTTATTTTAAGTGTCTCATCTAAAGGTGGGAAAGCAGTGATAATTCCCATTTAGGTCGTGTTTGGTGAAAATTTCTTGGCAAAACTACATCATTGATCCTTTATCTTTTTTATTTGTAACAAATTGGACCTTTATCTTTTTAATTTGTAACAAATTGGTCCTTTATCTTTTTTTTGTAACAAATTGATCATTTATCTTTTTCATTTGTAACAAATTGGTCCTTTATCTTATATTATTTTTTACAAATAAGAGGTCCTATGGTGAAAATGTTAGTAAAGATAAAGGACCAATTTGTTACAAAAAAAAGATAAAGGACCAATTTATTACAAATGAAAAAGATAAAGGACTAATTTGTTACCAAAAAAAGATAAAGGACCAATTTGTTACAAATGAAAAAGATAAAGGACTAATAGTGTAATTTTGCCAAATTTCTTTAGCGCCCCATGGCAGTCTCGTGCGCCCCCAGACTTCCAACTACCAATCTTCGCATGCATTCTTTTCTTCTTCTCCATCGGGTCTGAAGGTAATTTTTATGTCTAATATAATAATATCGTAGTGAAATTTAATAAAAATAGTATTGTGTTTGAAAAGATATTTTTAGTTTTATGTTATTTCTTGTGTTTGTTTCCTGCTTGTGTTCGCACTGTAAACGGAGAAGAGTATAACGTTCACATGCTACACAATGAATAATAAGACGCGTTCGCATCCTAAGTAGCGAACAGTCCCAGACCAGAACAGAAATGCAACTGTCATACATAGTATAAACGATATTATTGATAAACATAAAAAAAAAACCAATGCAAAAGATGACAAAATATAATTTCATATAAATTATTAAGCATAGACATTTTAGACTCTAAGCATTTTACATCCAAAAAACTAAAAAGTGGTTAGAGTATTTTTCAAGTGATATACAATATACAATTTTATATATAATCTAATGCTTTGATAGATCAACCGTTTCTTCAACTAAATTGTCTTCTAATACAATTTATGTTGTTATATTTTAGTTATTTGAATAAACTAGAGCTCAAATCAATAATGGAGTAAAAAATATAACATCAAGTTGTAATTAAAGTATTCCAAGCACTTAGGAATACAGAGGAAAAACACTAAAAGAGTACAAAGACGACACTTAATAAACAAAACAACAGAATTAGGCCATACTAAAAATGAGGCATAGCAGAGCAAAGACCAACATATGCATACAAAACTAAGCAGCACCCCTATATGAATTAATAATAACAGGAAAAAAGGCAAAAGAATATTTTCATATTGAAGATTCGGATAACTAAGTAATAGAGTATAAGAATAGGCATGACAACGGGGCGGAGGTGGATTTTGCATTTTTCAATTAAAACTTTTGAATTCAAAACTCATTCATTTACCTTCTAACAAATTCAATCCTCGCAAGTTGCAACTATGTAAACACATTCTACTAGAATTCGAAGAGTTGGTTCAGTGCATTGCACCTCATCGATAAAAAGCAAGAGGAAACATAAATTGTGTGAAATAATGTAGCTACTAGAGGTAGTAAACAAGGTTTGATGGGAAGAAACTGAAAATAGTTGGCATCGGGTAGTAATTAAAGACAATTACATCCAGCGAAAGATTCTCATATTGAAGATTCCGATAACTAAATAATAGAGTTTTTTTTTTGGTATAGTAAATAATAGAGTTTAAGACTCTTGAACTCCAAACTCTTTCATTTAACATCCAACAAATTCAATTCACTTGAAATTTTGTCATAATTAAAGCAAAGACTGTCCATCAGTTGATTGAGTGCAAAGCACCTTATCACTACTATGGCCAGCTATACTTCCAGTTCCAACTACAGAGGAGGATATGGCTGGCCTCAGTTCTGCAAACCTATAATTCAAAAAATATCCATTACTATTAAACTAGAAGTAACACAATAAATATGAGATATCATAACTTCAAATGATTGGAAACGGTATAAGAGAACTTACACGTACGGAGTCGAAACCAAGCTTTCTACATAGTCCATGGCAGAAATCCAACTTAGTCTCTGTAATTTTAATTCTATCTACTTTCTTATCTCTGTGATTATAGATAATTCCTGTTCCATTGTATTTTGCTAATATCAGTGTATCTCCGTTCTTAGAAAGGTACAATGGCAACAATGGAATAAGCAACCTATCGCCGTCTACATTATGATATTTGTGTAGAAGGTCATACATTTTAAGATTAAAGTAATTAATTTTAAACAACTGAGTCCAAGACTCTTGAACTCCAAACTCCTTCATTTGCCATATTACAAATTCACTTCCATTAAAATCATGCGAAAAACATAGACAGCCCGTCAAAACATGAAGAGTTGGCGGGAAGTGTGGCACCTTATCAAGACCACGAGGTAGCAAAAATTGTGTGTATGTCTCAGAAGAAAGATCAAGGGAAATGATCACAAATTGTTCAACATATGTAATATACTTATATGTTAGAATTTGAATAGATGTAGTGATAGTTTTAGAAAGTAGTTGATTGATAGTAGTGAGTATGAGAAACACTTAGAGCAAATGTATAGCTTGTATTGCTCTCTACTTTGAATTTATATGTAGCATGAGACAAGAGTAGTTAGGAGGAGACATAGTGTGATGAAGCCTTAAATATTATTCATTCCATCTCAAAGGCTTGAAGACAATGGTACATATGTTTGCCTATTTATAGTTGTGAGAGGTAGATTCTAGATACTCTAAAATCTAGAGTTTTCATGATTTCTCCTAATACAAATGTGGTATTAGCTTATTCTATGCAACTACTAAAGTATTCTAGAAAACTCTAGACATGTGCATCATTGCATTATAAGTAATAGTCATTCTATAAATTACTAATGCATTCTAGAATTATCTAGAAATATGCATCATATTTCAACATTATAGTTATAGAAATAATTACAATAGTTGCTAAGAGCCAACCAATTAACCGTGCCATTCAAATGCACACCATCAATTTTTCTATTATTCGAAAAACATATGATAGGATTCGAAGGGAAACTCTCAATGTTTCTCCAACAATTATCACTCAAACTGAAAATTTTAACCTTACTTGTCCAAGAACCTTGAATTTTTTCATCTACTAATTCCTGATAGGCAACCACCTTGTAAGTTCCTGTCGAAATATCACAACCAAAACTAAACTTATAATAACGGATTAGAGTGTCAGAAAAAGTACCTAATACTTCAGATATTGTTCTTGTGGCAGGATTCCACAAACAAAACCAGTACTTCCTCTCATAGCTATAATGGAAAAGCAAGCAGAGCAATCCCTGGCAGGTGCCAACAACCTCAAAGTTGGTCACCCAACTATGCCAAATGTCGCATGTGATCGATGGATTTGCAAGTAAAAGAGGCACGGGGATGGATACAACATTACCGAAGTTCCCAGGAGTGAGTATGAAGTATGGGATTTTTGACGATACCTTAAGGTGTTCTTGGACGACGGTTGGCTCAGATATGAGACTATACCATGACTTGCTGACGCATTTAAGCCGCAAGATGGTTTTAACGCTAAGCAAAGATATGATTTTGGCGATGAGTTCGCAGGGAAACCATAGCGCATTAGATAGAGGTGGCTTTTTCATCTTCTTAAACTTCGATGTGAATGTTGCACGGCAGTGGTGCGTTGTGTTGAGCCCTACAATTCCTTGTTGAACCCTATAACCCTTATTTTATTCTTTTTTGTCAACAATCCATAACCTACACAGTCAGTTATGCTACGTTGACTTTATAATATGTTTTTTTATTTTGATGATTTTTTTCTAGTAAAAATGATTTTTTATTATTATTTTTAGCCACTAGGCTACATGACCTTAATTTAAATATCATTTTCGTCCATGTATCTACATCTACAAGGAATTTTATTTTTATTCTTTGCATCGATTTTTGTTTTAAATAAACCTCTGAATCAACTAATTTTTTTTGATTTTAGTCCCCAAAGCAAAAATCCACAGGAAAATTCGTAATAAAATCTGCAGGAAACTTGCAAATTTTTATGTGGATTTTAGTAGAGGCTTAGTTAGTAATTTGCATTTTACCAAGGTTCTGAGCATTTGATCTTTGATGTGTATATATATATTTTTTTTGAAATGATAAAATGTTATTAAATAAACTCAATAACAAGAAGTACAAGAGATGCTAAAGGAACCGAAAAAGGAACCCCAAACAACATAACACTACCGCCATGGTTGTCAAGATCGCGATCTATCTCCCAAGATCGTACGATCTCCGCGTTTTTGAAAGGCTGGCGACCTAACACCGTACGAAGATCGCAAACCAGGTGGGAGCGGGCGGCACGCCGTGGAAACGCGTGGAATCGCCGTAATTTTGCGAGCCAGAGAAGACAACGGCGCAACCCTTTTTTTTTATAGTTTTTGACCCGACCCGACCCGAAACAAACCCGACCCGCCTTATTTTGAAGCTATTTGACCCGCGCCGCCCATAACTCAACCCGATTTCTTCTTATTAGGTCAGATTCACTAATTAATTTTGGTTTTGGAAAGTTCAAATGAATTTAGGATTGCACGATTAATTTTTGCCTCGTTCTGTTCTTCTTCTTCTGTTCTTGGGAAGTTGAAAGAATTATCTAACTCCATTCCCTATCACTTCTACTTCTGTTCTTTACTCTATAAATACCAGCTCAATCACCAATTTCTACTCATCTCTCACTTTGCAATCTCATCCAAACCAGTTCAGTCGATTTTTTTCCTTTCCAAATTCCAAATATGTCTTCATTACCAGTCAATATTTTGAATGATTTGTTGAACTAGTTCTTTTTAATGTTGTTTAAGAAATTGTTGTTTAATGATGTTTTTTATTTGTGAAATTTTTTAAGTGATGTTTTTTGAATGATGATTAATGAAAGTTTTATGTTTTATGGAAGGTAATTTTCTTAGTTTCTTTTATATGCGATCTTACGATCCTTGTTATGATCCTACGATTTGTGGGATCTTACGCTCCTTGTTACGATCCGACGATCTACGCTTTTTCTAACCCCCAACAATCTTTACAAAGATCCCGATCCTGACAACCATGACTACCGCAAAATACAACTATCAGGGTGCCAAGACCACTCGTAGAACAAGCAAAACGAAACTTTTAATCTAGCAAGACTCCATTTTCTACTCAACACTTTAATATCTTCCACAAAAACATTTGCATCCACTACCCCGTTTGCAAAAATATCATATTTCAAATATGATATATCAAAATATCATATTTCAGATTATGCAAATCCATTTTTATTTTATGATCAGTGTAGTGTATACAATTTAACTGCTGTTGATTTGGAAAGGTCAAAAACCAGAAGAAGAAGAAGAAGAAAGAAAAAAGGAGAACACTGGTATGTGTTATTCAGAACAGGCTACATTACTTGTCAACTTGAAACTAAACAAATCTCAAGGAACATAATCAAAGGAGAACACTAACAAGAAAACAAGTACTAATTGCTTAACATGACTAATAGCCATAGCATTATAAAAAGGTACAAAGTAATCAAAGTGAAACCGTTAATATTTCTCCAACATTATCACCCAAATTGAAAAATCTCACAATGCAAATCCATAGTGAGAAATACTTGACCACAAAGCTTCTTGAAGCCAATTTATTCAGAGAATATGGCTGGAGTCAGGGTTGCAGACCTATAATTCAAAAAATATCCATTACTATTTGACTAGAAGTAACACAATAAAACACAAAACTTACAATAAAAATACAGAGAAAAAGAACATATACGAGATATCATAATAAATTCAAACGATTGGAAACAGTATAAGAGAACTTACATGCACGGAGTCGAAACCAAGCTTTCAACATAGTGCATAGCAGATATCCAACTTAGTCTGTTGGTAATTTTAATAATATCTACTCTCTTATCTCTATGATTATAGATAATTCCTAGGTCATCTTTATATTTTGCTAATATTAGTGTATCTCCATCCTTAGAAAGGTACAAAGGCAACAATGGAGAACCCCAACCATAGATGTCATTGTCATAATCGGTTTGAACGCCATACATTTCAAGATGCAAATAATCAATTCTAAATAACTGAGTCCAAGACTCTTGAACTCCAAACTCCTTCATTTTCCAAATTACAAAATTAGTTCCCTTGAAATCATGCGAAAAACATAGGCAGTCTATCAGAACATGAAGAATTGGCCGAAAGTGTGGCACTTTATCAAAACCTGATGGGAGCAAAAATTGTATGTATGTCTCAGTAGAAAGATCTAGGGAAACAATCGTAAATTGTTCAACATATGTAATATCCTTGTAGTTATAAACAGAATTACAATTGGAGTAGTTATTAAGAGCCAACCAATTAACTGTGCCACTCAAATGCACACCATCACTAACCTTAATTCTATTATTTGAAATACATAGATAATTTATCGGTTAAAAATTCTCCGTGAATAAATTGGCGTACTAGAATTCGAATTCCGGTTTTTGCACATACATATAATATGTTCGACCAATTAAGTTAAATTCATGAAACTACTATATTTTATATTCTACGTTAAAAGAATGATAGTTTAATTTGTTATAAATATTTCAATAAATTTTTGTAAAAAAAAATATGTTTTGATAAATATTTAATTTATTTAAAAAACAATTTTTTCTATTTTTTTTGTCGAGACAACGGTATCCCCTACCGAACGTAATTTTTTCAATAATTGATAGATGAGTACATATATATATATATATATATATGCAAATACAAATTCAACATCGCTAAAAACGACAATGAAAAACTTAATTTTTGTTTGTTGACGAAAAAACAAATAACTTAATTTTTAATATTTCAACTAGGATAATTTAAGATTTTAATAAAAAAATAGTTTTGTCAAATATAATTAATTATGTTTTACCTCCCCTCCCCTCCTCTTCTTATGTCTTGTTTGGATTAACCGATGAGAGCGGAGGGGATGAGAGAATTAATTTACTTTTTCATTCTTGACATTATAAACTCAAAATAAGGATCTTAAAACTTTGAACCAAACATAAATTTTTTAAATTTCACCTCTCTTCCCCTCTTAAAACCCTGAGCCAAATAGGATCTTAAAAATCCTTCCCCTTCGTTCCTCTCCCCTCAGTTGAACCAAGCATGACCTACATAAATCATAGGTTCTATTTATAACTTATAAGTAACTAGCGGGCGAACGGGCATGTTCTGTGCCCGTTTGTGTGATACGTATTTTTTATGATTGTATGTGTATGATAGTAATTAAGGACGCGTGTGTTTGGTTTTTCTATGATTCTTGATCCTCTAACCGCTCTCACTATGGGTGCGTTTGTTCTGGGCTTTTTCCAGAAAAAAATTATTTTTTTTATAAAAAAATCACTTTTTTCATTTTTTATGTGTTTGTTTCATATTTTCACAAAACCAAAAAAATAATTAAGGGACCAAAATGAAACCAAGAAAATAGTTAAGGGACCAAAATGAAACTTTTAATAATTAAGGGACCAAAACGAAACCAAAAAATAAATTAAAAGACCAAAACGAAACTTTTAATAGTTAAGGGACCAAAACGAAACTAAAAAATAAGTTAAGGGACCAAAAGTGTATTTAAGCCTATTTTTTTTCAAAATCTCTACAAAATAAATCTATTTTTTCAAAAAATCTATTTTATTTTAATCTCAAACAAACACACCCTATATTCTTAACAAAATTTCTTTTATTGGAAGGTAGAGATCAGTACTTCCGCAGATTCTATTCTTGCCATCGCACGCACAACTAATTCCCATTCATTGAGTTATGCTATTTAGGGTTTCTTCAAACTTTTCAACATCGCTGACTACTATGACTAATAAGCGACGTCGTTCCACCGCACCAAACAGTTCATCACGGACATTGTTCTTCCCCGTAGAACTCATTGCAGAAATCCTATCTCTGCTTAAAGTGAAAACCATCGTGCGACTCAGATGTGTGAGCAAATCATGGAACAATCTTATCTCCGATCCAATCTTCGTCGAAAAACATCTTAAGATATCGTCACAAAACCCACACCTTACTCTATCTTGGCATTAAGGCTATTCGAACGTTAAGAATGTCGTACCCATCCTTGTGCAACGTTTGTGTTGAAATATGATGCATATTTCTAGATAATTCTAGAATGCATTAGTAATTTATAGAATGACTATTACTTATAATGCAATGATGCACATGTCTAGAGTTTTCTAGAATACTTTAGTAGTTGCATAGAATAAGCTAATACCACATTTGTATCAGGAGAAATCATGAAAACTCTAGATTTTAGAGTATCTAGAATCTACCTCTCACAACTATAAATAGGCAAACATATGTACCATTGTATTCAAGCCTTTGAGATGGAATGAATAATATTTAAGGCTTCATCACACTATGTCTCCTCCTAACTACTCTTGTCTCATGCTACATATAAATTCAAAGTAGAGAGCAATACAAGCTATACATTTGCTCTAAGTGTTTCTCATACTCACTACTATCAATTAACTACTTCTCATACTCACTACTACTTTCAAATTCTAATAGTTTGCTCAAAAAGCCATCCGCTACTGTTTCCAGCGACAATTTTCATATGATGGGAAATTGTCGGTTTATGGGTTCTTGTAACGGATTGTTGTGTTTTATTTTCCATTCTTCGGGTTCAGAAGAACCTTTAAAGTTTTGGTTTCGTTTCTCAAACCCCGCCACCAGAACAATATCTGAAGAATTAGGGTTGTTTTGTTTAACCAACGTCTTTTCGTTAGGTTACTTTGAGTTCACGTTTGGTTATGTTCCTTCAACTAGTACTTATAAGGTTTTAGCTTTTCGCATTAAAAAGATCGAAGGGTCATGGAAAAGTGAGGTTAAAGTTTTCAATTTAGGTGATAATTGTTGGAAAAGTATTCAGAAAATTCCAATTGTTCCTGTTAAATCTTTTAATTATATGCATATATTCTCATCTATTAGTCGTAATTATGGTGTGTATTTCAATGGGACCATTAATTGGTTTGCTTTCGACAAGTCTAATACTCATGGTGAGCAAGTTGTGATTCTTTCGCTAGACCTTTCCTCGGAGACATACAAGCAGTTTCAGCTGCCTCCCGGTTATAATGATGTACCATTTTCTAATCCGACTCTTAGGGTTTTGATGGATTGTCTTTGCTTTTCTCATGATTCAAACAAAACTGAATTTGTTTTATGGAAGATGAAGGAGTACGGGATTCAAGAGTCTTGGACTCAATTATTTAAGATTAGTTACCAAAATCTTGCAATGCAACTTCCTCATCTTCCAATGCATCTTCCAATGCATTTTCCAATGCATATCATTGAAATGAACTATGCTTTTCATCTTGAATTGGTGTGCCTTTATGTAAAAGGTGATACGGTTATTTTTAAAAGTAAATTTTGCAAACAGGCATTTATTTATAATCTAACGAAGAAAACAGTTGTGAGAATTAAAAGTAGATACAGCATACTATGGTCGACCGATGCAAAGGATTATGTAGAAAGTTTGGTTCCAGTTCCTTGAGAGTAAGTTCTTATATTTTCGCTTATTTGAGTTTATGTTAATTCACTGTTTCTGTATATATCCTTGTCATTTTGTTCTAATAATAGATTGTGTGAATTTGTTTGGTTCATACTTCATATACCAGAGTACATGGGTATTGGCTATTGAGTTCTGTATATTATGAATATTATATCCAAAATAGTAAATTAAAGTTCCTTCCTTGTACTTTCAAAATTGTTTATAGAGCATGAGCATCATCAATTCAATTTTCTTTTTTGTGTACATTTTATTATTGTGTTTTGTTTCGTCACGTAGATATAGTCTAATACGTATATTTTGAATTTCAGATCTGCAACCCCAACTCCAAGCACCTTGGGCGTTATTAATTAATATACATGGAAGTTCGGTCAGAATTAGAAAGTCTACGAAGTAAGGAAGAGTAAAAGTATTTGCTATTGTATTATTAGATAAACTAAGGCCTAAGGATAAGTAGAGAATTTTCGTTGATTGGGGAATGATTGTTTAATGCCTTATTATTTTGGTTTGTGGGCGAAGTACCACACCACACATACTTAGGAATTAGGAAGTAGTAATTTGCATTTTACCATTTTCTTTGATATATTATTAGTGTTAGGATCTTAGAAACTATTTAATTTCCGCAGAGAATTCAACACGGTATCATCTAAACTGCTCAAAACTGAGTTTTTTTGCAGCTCCAAATACGCAGATTTTACCGTAAATGAACCTTCCGGGCAAGGTAACCATTTACGCCTATCCTTCATCCCATAATTTAGCATAATAAAATCCAACACAATCTGCAAATCCGCTGCTTCCCCAGCCTCTGTATTCGTTAGTTCACTGCTCCACTCCAACCTCCAACTCCTCCCATTCTCCCCCACGTTATCCACTTCCCTTACCTTGGCTTGTTGTTGAGTGGACTTTTGGTACAGGGCTGGATATGCATTTTGAAATGGTTCCATTCCTAGCCATTTTTCTTTCCAAAAGCTAATATCCTCACCATTACCAATAACACAACTGATATTAGAAACAAACCATCTACCACCTTCCTCCCCACCTAAGCTCCTTAAATCCCTCCACCATAGCGATGCAGATTTTAATTTCTCCGACTCCGTCCCTTCCGCATACATAAAATTCCCCACTAGTGAACCATATCTGAAACTCAACAAATCACGCCAAGGAGCCTCCCTATCACAAAGACATCGCCACTTCCATTTGTATAAAAATTTATGGTGTTTTTGGACAAACGTTTGATCATCTTGCCATGATATCACTTGTTAATCTAAATACGACTTGTTATAAATAATGCATAATGCATTTATTATGTAAGGATAATTAATCGAACGCACTATATATTACTACTATATATAATTGTTTTTATCAAGTTGTTTTTGCAATGCTCTTTCCCTCTCACACTTGCAGTTCAATGATTCCATCAATGCATCAATGTTGCCATATACAATTTTCTGCATATACAACTTGTTACAAAGACATTTAACATATAAACTGATAATCAAAATCATCATATAAACAACTATAATATTATTTTTGGTTCTTTTTCAAAGCCATTTCGCGCTCACCCTTGCAATTCATCGATCCCATCAATGTATCAAACTATTCAAACATTTTCCAAAAGAAAATTAGAAAATAAATATAGATTCGGAAAAAAAATGCAAACAAGAAAGTTGTCTTTCTTAAGTACCTATTCCTTATTATTGTACTATCCCCACTCCTTAGAGTCACAACTTTCAACAAATATCCCTTATCATGGCAAAACCATCAATACCTATTGTAATCAAGGTTTTTATCTAATGGGCTTCTACAAATGATTTGTTTCTCTGTCTCTCATTCAAAGTATTCATAGAAGAAACAAATAATATGAACGAGAGATAGAGAAACAAATAATTTATAGAAGCCCATGTGATAATGACCAAGATTATAATAGGTATTGGTGGTTCCGTGGCGAAGGGAGGATGTTTTATGAAAATTGTGACTCCAAGGATTGGGGATACTACATCAGCAAAGAAGATAGATGTACTTAATAAAGACAATCTTCTATGTTTGTATTTTTATTTTTACAAATTCATGTTTTCATGTTGTACATATTTATTTTCTAATTTTCTATTGGAATGTTTGAATAGTTTGATACATTGATGGGATCGATGAATTGCAAGGGTGAGCGCGAAAGGCATTGAAAAAGAACCAAAAAGAATATTATAATTGTTTATATGATGATTTTGATTATCATTTTATATGTTAAATGCTTTTGTTACAAGTTGTATATGCACAAAATTGTATATGGCAACTTTAGTCTAAAAGATATATCCATCAAAGGATAGAGAGTTAAACAGCGACTATAGAATGATAAAATAAGTTTTTTTTAAAAGAAATAAAAGTTTTTGGTCTAATTGTATAAAAATGAAGAGTCATAGGTTAAAAAAGGTAATATAGGGTTAAAAAGGATAAAATAAGATTTTGAATTCACTAAAATTAAAAATAGGGTTAAAATACAATAAATAAGCTTTCAATAATAACAGACAAAAATAACAATTTTCTCTTATAACCAACAAATTTTTTTTAATATTCAAAACACGTGAAAGGATAATCATTTTGAAACAATATTCTCTTATATATCATTATTATGAATTATTTAGTATATGATGTTACCTACTTGGGCAGAGATAAGAGTTTAGCAATAAGTTCTTTGTAAAGATATATTGCCGGTGATGCATTGGATTGACGCCGTTGCTTAGGTCGCCTTGTTAATCAAGAGGATATTCATCACATCATAGTGAAAAGTGCTTAAGTTGAAAACAAACTCAAATGCCTATTTATAATACAAATATGAGATTAGGAAGCGACCCTTTAAAATAAGATTTATTTACTTTGGTCAAAATGTCAAAAAAATAGTCTTTAGTCCAAAAATGACAAAATAAGATTGTTAATTAATTTGGTCAAATAATTTTTTCTACTTTATTGTTTTCCCAAAAATAAGAGTCGTATGTAGAATTGTCAACAACAAAAATAAATTCATTCTCAAAGGGTAAATTAAAATATAGATAGATATAAAACAAAAAATAGAATAAGTTGAAACAAGATTTTGAATTCAATTCAGTCAAATAAATAGTAATTTAGATTTTGAATGAAATAAAATTTATATATTTTAAATAATAGTGATAATCAAACCAAAAAGTTATAAAAGTGATGGCCATATATTATAATAGTGAATAAAGATATTAGAGAAATTGAATTGTATAAAATATGATTTTGGAATAACTAAAGAGAAAAATATATTATTTATGATTTTGTATATAATACAATGTGTAGTGCAGATTTTAGATTAGGAAGTGACCCTTTGTAATAAAATTTTGTTATTTTTGTCAAAATGTCAAAAAAATAGTCATTGGTCAAAAAATGATAAAATAAGATTGTCAAATAATGTGGTCAAATAATTTTTTTCTTCTTCATTGTTTTCCCAAAAATGAATTCATTCAAAAAGAGTCTTGTGTAAAATTGTCAACAACAAAATAAATTCATTCAAAAAGGGTAAAGTAGAATATAGATAGATATAAGATAAAAATAGAATAACTTGAAACAAGATTTTGAATTCAATTCAGTCAAATAAATAGTAATTTAAATTTTGAATGAAGGAAAATTTATATATTTTAAATAATAGTGATGATTGTACCAAAAAAATATTAAAAGTGATGGCCATATATTATAATAGTGATTAAAGATATTAGAGCAATTGAATTGTATAAAATATGTTTTTTTATATCGTATAGAATATGATTTTAGAATAACTAAAGAGGAAAAAATAGTATTTATGTTTTATTTTGTGTCTTATTTGAGTTTTACACATTTTTAATAATGAGTAGTTGTGTTGATATTTTATTGATAAACAAAATTATTTAGTAAAATATTCTTATATATGAGATACAATAAAAAAATGTTTATTAGTGATAAAATTGATAAATGTTATATTGAAATTTCGAATGAATAAATAATTTGAGAGATAAAATTAGTATTATAGAAAAGTACAATCTAGAACTTCTAGTTCATTTGGTAGAAAATATCGAAATTGATTGGTCAGACGTTCATGACTGAGGTTTGAACTTTACCTTTTCCATTTTGGGTGTATGAATTTGTCTAACTTTTAAAAAATTTGGGTTTTATTTACCGAAAAAAATTCAATTATTCAATTGTGATGAAAGAATTCATCTCATGTGTCTCATTTAGAGGTGGGAAAGCAGTGGTCCGTCCCATTTAAACTCACTCTGTTTAAGCCCGTTCAAAAATAAAATAGACTAACTTAAGAGTTCGATAAATTTAATTAATTTTCATTTTAAATTGAATTACTGATTTTTTATTTATTTTGTATTATATTTTTTCATTTTAAAATTTAAATATTACGTTGTGATTATACATGTGATTTCTATTTTTTCCAAACTAAACTCTTCCATTTTCCATATTAAAAATTCAACTCCCTTGAAATCATGTGAAAAACACAGGCAGTCCATCAGAACATGAAGAGTTGGCGGAAAGTGTGGCACTTCATCACAACCAGAAGGCAGCAAAAATTGTGTGTATCTCTCGGTAGAAAGATCAAGGGAAACAATCACAAATTGTTCAACATAAGTAATTTTCACGTAGTAATAATTAGGATCAAGGTTTTAAATTGCAGTCTGCAACCGTAATTGCGGCCGCAATATTGCTGATGCGGTAGTTTCCGCAACCGCATCGCACTGCAATTGCGGTGTGATTTGTAATCACGTGTTTGACCGCAACGTAACCGCATCAGGAGCCGCATCGGACAATTTCTAACATATTCTTTAAACTTTTCTCATCAAAAATTAAAACTTTAGAATCTCAACTATCAAAATACTAAAGATTTAATGAAAAATCTTGATTTTAACGGTCTATCCACTTTGTTTTTCAACCACCTATCAGGTAGTATTTAATTAGCAAACTAAAACTCTACTATATAATGGTTAAATTGTATAGTGGTGCATTTGTACATTTAATATAGGTTGTGAATATTAAAATTCAATTCACGCCGCAACAGCCGCAATGTCTGTCGCAGCAGCCGCATTGACCGCAAACGCAACATTCGCAAGCGCAACCGCATCCGTTACCGCAACCACAATTTAAAACCATGATTAGGATAACAATAATTGCTAAGAGTCAACCAATTAATAGTACCACTAAATACACACCTTCACACTTTAGGTTATTCAAATTATTCTTCGAAACACATGTAATAGGATTAGAAGGGAAACTCTCAATGTTTCTCCAACAATTATCACTCAAACTGAAAATTTTGACCTCACTTCTCCAAGAACCCTCATTGTGTTTATCTTCTAATTTCTTATATGCAAGCACTTTGTAAGTTCCAGTCGAAATATCACAACCAAAACTAAACTTGTAAACTCGGGGTGGAGCGTCATGAAAAGTGCCTAACTCTTTAGAAATTGTTCTTGTGGCAGGATTCCACAAACAAAACCAGTATTTCTCACATTGATAATCGAAAATCAAGCAGAGCAATCCGTTGCAGGTGCCAATGACCTTAAAGCAATTCTTCCAAGCATCGCATATGTCCCATGGGATCGACGGATTTGCAAGTAAAAGAGGGACGGGGAAGGATACAACACTACTACGGCAATACTTAGGAGTTAGGGGTGAGTATGATGTGTGGGTCAGACGATACCTTAAGGTGTTCTTGGACGAAGCTTGGATCAGATATGAAACTGTGCCATGACTTGCTCAAGCATTTAAGCAGAAAAATGGTTTTAATGCTAAGCAAACATATGATTTTAGTGATGAGTTCGCTGGGAAGTGGCAATGGTCCATTGGATAGAGATGGCTTCTTCTTAGTAGTACTCAACCTTAATTTTCTTAGCTTCTTCTCCTCTCTTTTCTTCTGCATAGTCTTATTCAACATGATCTTCTTCAGAAACTTCATTATCTCCTTCAAAATGTTTCTCTGGGTTTTCACTTGAGAGCTGCGCAGCTGTGGTGCTTTGTGTTGAAACCCTAAATGAAAGCAAAATGTTTCTCTTTGTTAATTACATCTATATTTTTTTTTGCGTAAAAAAAATATCTATATATATTTTTTTAACTGAAGTATTTTTTGGTTAATTTTGTTTGGTACATAGCCAAACAATTTTGTTTGGTACATAGTAAAATAAGCTTTCAATAATAACGGACAAAAATAACAATTTTCTCTTATAACTATTTATACCAAGTATTTAAACTCTTCTCAACATCAATAATAAAACGCCAACATATTCGAACCTGCATCCTGAAACATATAGCACAACGAAACTGACTAAACAAAAATGCTTGAGTAATGGTCTAGCGGATTTAAGCATATGTTACAAGAATTTCCTTAGAATTAGTTCAATCTTACGTCATTATTATCTCGTGTATCTTATCATTTTACCTCATCAACATGTTACTTTTTATGCTTTGCAATTCCTTCACGTTTTACTTCACTTTTTATGCTTGAAGTTTTATCAAGCTTACATATAAAGTAGTAGTATTTAAATAATGCTCGAAACAGAGAGATGAAATCAAAACAGGCATAACTAAGTAGTAGTGAACACAAAACAGCCCCTACCACTAAAAGACTCACAAAAGTAACAGACAAATGAGACAAAAACTGCTCCTCCTGCTAAAAGATAACAATAACAGACCACACAAAACCAGAGAACCAATGAACATTAAAGGACCACAATAGTAACTGTTAGAGTGTAATAAAAGAATCACTAATACTTAAACCTTTAGATACAAATTGGGTGGTTAGGCTAACACATTAAATTTCAACTTTTTTTACAATATTGCACTAGCAGGAAGCCAAGAACACTAGCAAATACCACTGCCAACATAACATTTTAACAATGAATTGAATATAACTCTATCAATAATTGATCAAACTGCAAAGACAAGAGAAGCTTTACAAGAAACTTGTAGTCCAAACATTCAATGTTCCATCATATATATGCCATGGTCTCAAAACAGTCTTGAAAACAATTTTAAATAATAATGAGTTCTCAATTATACCAAACATAATAGCCAACATATCACAAGAACTGTTGTATCATGCATTCAAGTATAATAGCCACCTTCTTCTACACCACTTTATCGTAATCTCTCACTTTATTCAAAACACATACAATTATTCTGTTTTTATTCAAATCCCACATACACCTTAAGAACAAACAAATGGTTATTCTATCTCCACATGAATAATGGCTGATGCAAAGACACGTGATAGTAAACACATGTGAATCAGAACTGAAACCAAATAAAAAAAAAGTTTTAATGATTTTAAAAGATTCTTTTAAAAGACTTTTTACAATCAAGATTTTAATATAGGATTTCAATGGATTTATAACAAAGACTTTCATGATTTCAAATTACTTTATGAATAATTTTTAACATTTCAAATGACTCAATAAAGTTTGAGAAAATATAATACGCACGCGTAAATAATTTTATATTTTGATCTAATAATAATTATATATTCCACCAAATCACATTATAATAATAATAATATTAATTATTATTATTATTATTATTATAAGAAGTTGTCAGGAGCCGCTCATTGTCATGTCTTGTGCACACTTATCGCTCTCGTTAGCTTCGGGTATTACAAGAAGTGTAGCCTAATAATAATAACTAGTATAACTAACCCGTACAAATGTACGGGTTAAAATTCAAAATTATATTAATTTATATAATTAAATTAAAGTAGATTAGTTGAAATATTAATTTTTTTAATTTAATTTTTTTTGTATCTTATTTCTAATTAATGAATTTTTTTTCTTGTAATTTATATTTTTCTAATTACTTGCGAAAATGATTTGATATTTATATTATTTAATTATAAAAAATAATTATATATTTATGGATTTAAAGGGATAGAACATGGTGGACAGTGGTATTCCACTTCCTGTTCTCAACAGTATGGTGTTTTCTTTCCGTCCCCGTAGAAATTACAAAAATAATAGGATCTGTTTTAATATATAAGTATAAATATTGCCTTGTATAAATTACAAAATCAAAATACACTCATATTAACATGAGTGTAAATATAAGTCATAGTTAATATTTTTGAGAATGATCTCCCACTTTCCGTTCAACGATATGATATTTTTTCTCCCATCCCCGTAGCAATTTTAAAAAAAATATAGGACCTTGTTTTGATATGTGAGTATATTTTTATTTTTAAAAAAAACCTCTTGTATTAATATATGATTATTAATATTGATCCCGTGTAAATTATAAAGACATGCATTGATATTAATATAAGTGTAGTCATCATAAAAATTACAAAAAAAAATGGGTTTATTGTATTAATATATGAATAAAAATATGTTCTTAATAAAATACAAATAAAATAGGAATAAGTATGATTTATATTTGGTACAACTTAGTAATAAAATAATGATAGATAGAAATGAGTTAAATTTTGTATGTGAACAAAAGTTAAAAATTAAACTAATAAAATATACTTTTATTTGAGAAATTATGACATTTTTTTTATCATATATAATAATATTTATGTAATGGTATATATTAATTCACACAACTTTGTTTGGGTACTTATACTTATATAATAGTATTTCAGTTTTTGAATCAACTAAATTTTTTATGATATACCATTAGTTATGATGATTAAATAAAAAATAGTAATGGAAAATTTATTAAGAAATTTTTTCATTAAAAGTATTAATCTTAAAAAAATTATTGTTATTTGTTAGAAATCGGTTTGATTTACTTGTTTTTATCCAAAAGTTTTGTTTGTTTTTGTTTATAACTGACTATTAATCTTAGTTATGCATAATATGTGTCTCAAAAATATCTTTAAGAAAAAATCTCATAATTAAAAATGTGTCATGAGTGAGAATCGAAAAAATGATACACTAAGGAATTCTAAAAAATAAAATAAAATGTATCATAATTAAAAAAGTGTCATGAGTGGGAATCGAAGAATGATACATTAAGGAATTCTAAAATATAAAATAAAATGTCTCATAATTGAAAAAGTGTCATGAGTGGGAGTCGAAGAGTGGTACATTAAGGAACTCTAAAAAGTTAAATAAAATGTTTCATAATTGAAAAAGTGTCTTGAGTGAGAGTCGAAGAGTGGTACATTAAGGAACTCTAAAAAGTTAAATAAAATGTTTCATAATTGAAAAAGTGTCTTGAGTGGGAATCGAAGAGTGATACATCAAGGAAATTTAGTTTGTTATGTAGATGGTCTCATAGTTTGCCAATAGGTATATGTGTACTTGATAGCTTGCCATATAGGATTATGATCAGGAGAGAGACATCCGTAAATATATTATACTAGTATAACTGACCCGTGCAATGCACGGGTTAGTATTCAAATTTATAGTATATGTTATTAAAAATAAAATAGATTTTGAGATATTAGTTTTTTAATTTAAGTTTTTTTTTTAATCTAAGTTAATTAATGAAAAATTTGTCAAATAATTTTATTTTTTCAATTATTTGTGAAATTAATTTAATATTTCTATTATTTAAAAACAATATATATATATATATATATTTAAGGATTTTAAAGAGATAAAATAGGGTGGAGAGTGATCTCCATCTCTCCGTTTCGAACAATATCATGTTTTAATTCTAGTCACCATTGAAATTACAAAAAAGATAGGTCATGTATTAATATATGAGTATAAATATTTATCATCATGTAAATTATAAAATAAAAAAACATTCGTATTAATATGAGTGTAAATATAAGTCATTGTATAAAAAATAGGTTTTCCGTATTAATATGTGTATAAACATTTAAGTTCCTATAAAAAAAGTCTTCCGTCTCCTATTAAAACATTCGTAGAAAAAATATAATTCTGTAAATATTATAAAAAAAACTCATACATGAGTATAAATATAGCTCATATAGAAATTATAAAAAAATATATAATCATCGTATTAATATATGGGTACAAATTTATCCTCATAGAAGTATATGTTCTCGTAAAATTATAAAAAAAATTTCTTTGTATTAGAATATGGTTTTTATTTTTTAATTACGTAGATGTTCATTTAATATTGATTTTATTCAAATATGAAAAATAATACAAATGTAGAAATTTAAAAGGATAAAATACTCTAGAGGGTGTGATCTCCCACTTTCCGTTCTCAACAATATGATATTTTCTCTCCCGTCTTCGTAGAAATTATAAAAAGAAATATAGATGACCATGTATTGATATACGAATATAAATATAAGTCTCGTGTAAATTAAAAAAAAAAGGCATTTGTATTAATATATTAGTATAAATATTGATTCCGTGTAAATTAAAAAAAAAAATATACGCATATTAATATAAGTGTAAATATTTTTCATAAGCAATAAAATAAAATATCATAAAATTGCTTCAAAAATAATCATCAAAATATAATTTTAGATGTTTGTGGAAATCAAACAGTGTGGTATTGAGCAACTTTAAATTTTTGGGACAGCTATCTCATCCTTTGAGGTGCCTCCAATCTAGCGAGGAATTAGTCACTGCGTTCGGCGGTGGATACCCCGGTCTCAACAAAAATAAATAAATCATGTATCTCATACTAAATTTTGTTCGTGAGAGAGACATAGATGACACACATAAACTTTGGTTCATTATAGATTGTCCCGTAAAATTTTGTTCATGAGAGAGACATCAGTAAATTTGGTTCATTATAGATGACACATAATTGAAAAAGTGTCTTGAGTGGGAGTCGAAGAGTGGTACATTAAGGAACTCTAAAAAGTTAAATAAAATGTTTCATAATTGAAAAAGTGTCTTGAGTGGGAATCGAAGAGTGATACATCAAGGAAGACTTAGTTTGTTATGTAGATGGTCTCATAGTTTGCCACATAGGTATATGTGTACTTTATAGCTTGCCACATAGAATTATGATCAGGAGAGAGACATCCGTAAATATATTATATAGAGATAATAATAATAATAATAACAGCAATATATATATATATATATAAACGCTGCAAAAACATTGAATCAGAGAGAAATTGACAAAAGACATAAAATAGTAAACTTGAGCAACGGTGAGAGAAAAAAAAAATGTCTAGTTAGTTAAAGAAAAATATAAACACAACAAATAGAGTGAGAGAGAGAGAGAGAGAGAGAATAAAGAGAGAGAAAAACTGAAAGAGATAACAATGAAAAACGATGAAATCAATGACTACGTTGAAGATTATAGTTGATAAATGATGATATAACAATAGAAATAATAATGTCTTTAAAAAAATAGAAATAATAATAAACAAATAGATAAGGAGAAAAGAGGAGAACGAAGGACAAAAAGAGAGAAGAGACTGATAAAGAGAGAACATAGAGAGTAGGAGAAGAGAGAAAGAAAGGAGAGGAATGAGAGAAGAGAGGATGTAGAATTTTTTTTAAAAGAAATAACAATCCATAGAAATCTCATGTTTTTATGCAAGACTTTTTCATGTTACAATTACACTACAAAATCTCACACAATCCATCAAAATCTAATTTGTTAAACAATCATTAGAAATTAGAATATTTTTGAATACCACAAGACTTTTTTTAAGTTGCAAAGAGTCTTGATTGAATACAACCAGACTTTTTTTATGTCACACAGAATCTTGATTGAATACCACATGATTTTTTTTAAGTGACAAAGACTCTTGATTGAATACTCCAAGACTTTTTATCATGAAATAAGTCTTTTAAAATCCTTTCAAATCCTGATTGAATACACCCCCTTAAACTTTTGATTTTGGTAGTGAGAAGGAATAAAAAATTTAGGGGTTTGATAATTTTTAATTTTTAGGAACGGTTTTTTAATTTTTTGTTTCTATGGTAAAAGAACGGTTTTATATATTTTTTTATACAAAAAATAAAAATTTATACTAGAAAGGTTTATGTGCATGGCAACGGTGCGGGGCGGGGGCGGAATACTTGAACACCCACCCCCGCCTCCAACAGAGAACGGGTTTCTCCGCCCCACCCCCACACCCACCCGCATAAACTAAAATAAAAAAAAATCATTTTTTTATTTCATTTTTTAAAAAAAATATCATATCTCAAAATTGTTTTTTAAAGAAGATAAATAAATCAATAAACCTAGTCCAACATAAAAAATATTAGGCTTAAATGCACTTTTGGTCCCCCTAGTTTCATAGTTTTAAATTTTTGGTCCCCCTATTTTCAAAACCAACTTTTTGGTCCCTCAAGTTTCAAAGTCAACTCTTTTTTTAGTCCCCCTTTCATTTTAATGATGTGGCACCTCTGACGCTGACGTGACAATACTGACTAGATTAAAAAAGTGTCATGTCATAATTATTTATTTCTTCAATTTTTATTTTTATATTAATAATTATAATTATTTAAATAAAAAAAATGAAACAAAATCCCTAAACCCTAGCATTAAAAAACCCAAAATCGGTCTCCATATTTCTTCTTCTTCCTTATTTCTTTCTTCTTCTTCCTCGATTTAATTAAAATCCAAAATATTATTCATCCTAAATTAAAAATAATAGAACCCTAACTTCTCACTCAAAAACTTAAATGCAGAATTATTTTGCCAAAACAAATTATGGGTTGTCCAAAATAGTATCAAATCTAAAGCAATTATCATACTAAGACAATTGTCATATACAAAACCTTTTTTTAAAATCCACTTCATTATTATAATTGCAATGCATGTCACAACGCAAGGAAGAACAAAAAATCCTTCTAATATATAGCTACACTCTTTTTTCTCCCTGTAACTATGACTGATTAAAAATATTCAGAAAAAAAAAAAGAAATAGAAAAAAATTGAAACTAGGAAGAAGAAGAAGAAGAAAAATATAACGTAGAAGAAGAAATATGGAAAACGATTAATTGACATAAGGAAGAAGAAACTAGATTTGATTCAAATTATATTTTTTTGTTTTAATTGAAATAATTATAATTATTAATATAAAAATAAAAATAGTGAAAAAAATAATTATGACATGACATTTTTTTAATCTAGTCAGCATTGTCACGTCAGCGTCAGAGTGCCACATCATTAAAATGAGAGGGGGACTAAAAAAAAGAGTTGACTTTGAAACTTGAGGGACCAAAAAGTTAGTTTTAAAAATAGAGGGACCAAAAGTTTAAAATTACGAAACTAGAGGGACCAAAAATGCATTTAAGCCAAAATATTATATATTAATTTACTATATTTAAGAAGGACTAATATGCAATAATATTATTAAATATAAGAGAAATATATTAACTTTAATTGAACAAAACGGGGGCGGGGTGTATTCTAAATTCGGGTTTTCCCCGCCCTTGTACCCAATTGAAACGGTTTTTACCCGCTAAATTCGGGGCGGGTGGCTGTGGGGGGTCTGAGTCTTGTTGTCATGCCTATGCATTGCATCAATGTATAAATGTAAAACCATTCTCGTTCCCTATACGACAACGGTTTGGATACGTTGTACAAATTTTTTTTAATTTTTCATATGCTACTACAACACAATTTGAAAACCGTTGCCTATTACACTCTTTAAAATCGGTTTTTTGCCCTCTGAAAATTAGGGGTTGCCGTAGGCCAAAAATGTTGTAGTGTTAATAGTACTCAACATTAATTTTATTTGCTTCTTCATCTTCTCTCTTTAGTTCTGCATCGTCTTATTCAACATTATCTTCTGCGAAAAGTTTTTCACTTGACATCTGCAATAGTGGTGCTTTGTGTTGAAACTTTAAAAAATGAAAGCAAGGAGTTTCTCTTTATTACATCTATATATTTTATTAAATCAAGATATTATTTTGGTCAAATTTTGTTTGATACATAGACAAAATGATAAATTCATTAGAAACTCCACAAACACAAAGTAGATAGACCAGGGGGTAGGAACTCTGATCATGAACATCCAACTTTACAATTTTGATATTTCATTCTAGTCGAATTAGGACTTTAAATGATTTTATTTTTGTTACAAATAATGATGATTAAATTGCCTCACAAAAAAAGTTAATTTTTGAAACAAATATTTTTTATGTTCTGTTTTTTTTTTGTTAGATATAGATTTCACCCTTTAAAGATGAATAAATGTGGACGTACCGGTTCAACTCTTTTTCTTATTTAGTATGACAAAAATATCTAAACAAATAAAAATATCTCAACAACAAAATTCAATCTCTACAACTGCGTTTAAGAGAATGGAATTACTCGATGTCTTAACTCACCCTGAACCGAATTAGCCGGCCTATTGGACGGGTACTAATGAAAACAAAAAAATAAATCTCAAAATATATTTATTTTTATTTTCCAAACATAATTTCTTTTCTTTCTTTTTTTTTGTTACAAATTTCTTTTCCTTTATTTTTTTTTGGTTAGGAAATTTCTTTTCTATTTTCTCTTTTCAGTTACAAAATTTCTTTTTTTTTTTTGTTACAGCATTTTCTTGTGCTTAGAGGAAATGCCAAGGCATTTGAACTCACAAACAAAGTGGAGGGACCGACAATGGAATTATGGTCGTATAAGTTTGGTCAAACAATTTTAATATTTTATGTTAGTTGAATTACGGTTCTGGACACATTTCTTTTCTCTCAATTAATACATGCATACATTACTTGCGTAAAAATAACTATGTACATTATTACTCTGACGGTCAAAGATTGACATTTTACACTGAATATATTAAGAATAAATATATTTTTGATCCTTATAAAATAACGAGTTTTTAAATCTATTCTTTACTTAAATAAGGGGAGTATAATTTCTTATTCCCTTAGATCTAACAGCACAAATTAGGTAGTAATATTTATGAGTAAGAAAATTTAAAACTCAACTCAACAACAACAACATCATTTTCAGACTACATATAAATAAAAAGGGGGAGTGTTTTTCTTACCAAAATATTTATATTTAGCTCACAAAAATCAAAAGAGCAAACCAAAGCCTTTTCCTTTAGTCACTTTTCCCAATCTTGATCAAAAATGAGTTTCCTCTACTTTTGTTTCTCACCAATACAATGGATAAATTTTCTAAAAGGTGGAGAGAGATACGGTTCTGTCAAAAATAAGGGGAAGATTTTGCATCATAAATAACACTTGTATCATAGTCCCTTCCTCAAAGTTTAATTAGAGCAAGAGGATTGAAAGGAAAATGAACTAGCTCCGAGGGATAAATGGAGAGGAAATTTCCGGATACTGGGAGAAAAATGAAAAAGGTTTGTGTGCTTGGATCAATAAATAGAGAACCCAAACAAGTCGTAGCTATCGAATCAAAAAGGAAAACACGCGGTTTCAATCCTAGCCTCCATTCTATAATCTTGGTCACTAAAGCTTTGTTTGCGAGTTTGGAGGGGAGGGGAAGGGAGGGCTTTGGAGGGAGGAAAATAGAGAGAAAAATAGAGAAATCTTTTACATTTTTTGAGAAAGTATTTTTTATAGAAAATGACAAATAAATACTTATGACTAATATATTATGAATTTAAGAATAGTACATTAATTAAATTTGAAGAATTCATATAAACCCTCCAAAGCCCCATCCATTACAATTTTTGAGTTCCACCAAATTAGGGGGGTTTTGTGTTATGAAGAAAAAATAACCCTCCAAACTCCTCCTCTCCCAAACTCCTTTATTCCTTCCACTTGTTTCTTCTTTTTTTTCAAAACCATTCCCTCCCCTCCCCTCCAAACTCACAAACAAAGCCTAAGTTTCTCACATAAATATCTACCTTTTGCCACTTCATCATCTCGCTCAGTCACCGCGCTCGCGCTTAAACCAGCTGTATCTCACGCACCGATAAATTATACAGAAACAAAAAATTATACCGTAAATAATTTAATTAAAACAATTCGTAAACTTTTAATAATTTTTATTCCGTTTAAATTTTCGCTCCTTAACTCGAAAAAATATAATGAGATTAAATTATCATCACAGTCGATATATAAAGTCTCATATTAAATTTTGATGGAAATCGGAAATCGTAAATTTTCATACAACAAAGTACTTTTTGTGCATTTTCTCAAAAATTAGCAGAAAATAAATTTTGAAATTTCGACGGCACAGGAACGTTCTTTTAAATAAATAAGGACTAGGGATTGATTTCTTGTCTCTATTTAAAGTGCGAGTGAGAAATAGACACGATCTCGGCCAACTTGTTTTTATTACAAACACTATACGCGAAAATTATAATTAAAACCCTACTTTCTTATCGTTTACTCAAAATCCTGGCATTTAAAGGTACTATAGAATTACGGGTCTTACAGGATCCGTTTGTGATACTTTAATCCGCAACTTCTATTGGTAATTTCTTAATTTACGTTCCCGTTTGAGATACTTTTAATCTGTGCGGGTTTGTTTATTCTAAGCCATATGATTATGGGATTTAATGTAGATTTAAATATATTCACTTGATTTTAAAATATCCGCAACCACGTGAAGGCGAATGGTGGGGATAAGATGTGTTAAATGCAGCTGTGGACAAAGGTTTGATGGGAAGAAATCGAAAATAATTGTCGATTTCCAAATCGGCATGAATGTTCTTCAAATGGAGTAAAAAAGATTGCATCAAGTAGTAAAAAAGATTGTATGGTTATATGTCTCAGACGAAAGATAAAGCAAAACAATCACTAATTGGTAAACATGAGAAATAGACATTACATTATAAAATGGTAGAAAGTAATGTGAATACAATATGGTACAGAAGGAAATTTTTGTGTGTATCTAACAGAGCAATTAGAATACTAACTATAAAATTGTCCAAAAATCAATACAGTTTCACTTGTTTTAGAAATTTTCTAACTGCATCAATACTTATTATAGTACATGTTTTAAATTCTTATAATATTTACTTAAAAAAATATATATATTTCAAAAAACAAATGGGGTGCAGGGTGCAGGGGGGATTGCGGTAGGGGGACGCGCGAGTAATGGAGGTGGGGGCGCGGAAATAAAATATGTGGGAGAATGTTTGATAACTTCCTTCCACATGAGTCAAAAACTGTTAAAATGTGATGTATATTTCTAGAAGCCTCTTGATACATGATAAAGCTAGAAATATCTAGATAATTGTAATATCTAGTAATATGTAGAAACTATCTAGAGTAATCTAATGCAAGCCTATAAATAGGCACTTGATCTATGTAAATAAGCATCTAAGAAATCAATAACAATTTCTCCTTCCTAAAAGTCTCTTTGTTCCTATTCCAATATTTCTCTTGCCACTTAATTGTTTTAGTCTTCTTTCTAAACAAGTTTCTAAAACTATTTTATAACAATTATTCAAATTCTAACAGTGGCATCAGAGCTACGTTCGATCATATATTGGGCGTAGAAATTTCATCCTTACATTTCCAACCAAACTCTCCTTATATAGTACATCATTTCTAAATTGTCCCCTAAGACAATGGCCAATATCATTCAACCATCATCTATGACTATCCCTATTTTCAATGGTGAAAACTATGATTTTTGGAGCATTAAAATGAGGACATTTTTTTGCTCTCAAGATTTATGGGATATTGTAGATGAGGGATTTACTATTCCCGAAGACACTTCAACTCTTAATGCAGGTCAGAAAAAAGAGTTGAAGGAAAATAAACAAAAAGATTCAAAGGCATTATTCTTTCTACAACAAGCAGTAGAAGATAGTATCTTTCCAAGAATAATGGGAGCTACAAGTGCCAAAGAAGCATGGGGTACATTGAAGGAGGAGTTTCAAGGAAGTGACAAGGTACGTGCCATTAAACTTCAAACTCTAAGGCGTGAGTTTGAGTTGATAAAAATGAAAGAGTCTGAGACCATAAAAGATTACTATACTAAAGTAAAAGAATTAGTGAGTCAAATGAGAACCTACGTGGATAATATTCTCGACAAAAGAATTGTTGAGAAAATTCTAATTTCCCTTCCTCGTAAATATGATACAATCGTTACTACGATTGAGCAAACCAAAGATCTGTCGACTTTGTCGGTGACAGAATTAATAGGCTCACTAGAAGCTTATGAGCAAAGATTGAGTAGGCATGATGAAGATACAGTAGAAAATGCTTTTCAATCAAAGCTCAAATTATGGTCTCATGACAAAAGATATGGAGGAAAGAAAAATGGTCAAGAAAATTTTAGAAATGGAGAGAGTTCTAGAAATTTCTCAAAGAAAAATCAAGATGAGTATCCTCCATGTGGCATATGTAAAAAGACAAATCATGCCGAAAAATATTGTCGATGGCGCGGGAAAGAGAAATGTCGACACTGTGGAAAATTTGGACATGTGGAGAAAAACTGTCACATAAAAAATAAGCATCAAGCAAATTTCGCTGAAGAGCACGAGGGTGAGAAGGATCAACATGACGATGAGGAACATCTTTTCTACGCTACCCAAGATTCCAATGACGAATTAAGCAGAAATTGGTACTTGGACAGCGGTTGTAGCAATTACATGGCCAAAGATGAAAACATCTTCAAGTATATTGATGACTCCGTTAAAGTAAAAGTTCGACTAGGAAATGGCAGTATCGTGGAATCCAAAGGAAAAGGAACTGTTATGGTGGAGACTAAGAAAGGTACAAAATTAATCAAAGATGTCTTGTTGGTTCCCAATCTCAAAGCAAATCTTTTGAGTATTGGTCAAATGATGGAGAAAGGCTATACTATTCACTTTGAAGGAGACACATGTTCAATATATGACAACAATCACAAAATGCACGAGATTGTCAAAGTAAAAATGGAGAAAAGAAATAGAAGCTTTCCAATAAGCTTCAAATATACGACCAACATCGCCTTAAATGTGCAAGTCGATGATTCATGGCTGTGGCATAGAAGATTCGGTCACTTCAACACTCAAGCATTGAAGATGTTATATCAGAAGAATATGATGAGAGATCTACCATACTTGAAAGAAAATAATGAAGCTTGTGAAGGATGTCTTCTCGGGAAGCAACACCGGTTGGCATTTTCAACAGGAGAAACATGGAGAGCTAAAGACGTGCTAGATCTTATTCACACGGATGTTTGTGGACCAATGAGGACACCATCTCTCAACAACAACGGGTATTTCATCCTCTTCATTGATGATTTTTCTAGAATGACTTGGGTATACTTCATCAAAGAAAAATCAGAAGTCTTTGGAATATTCAAGAAGTTTAAGGCCCGTGTTGAGAAGCAAAGTGGCAAACATATAAAAAGGCTCAGGAGTGATCGAGGAAAAGAGTACAACTCTCACGAGTTTGATAAATTCTGCGAGGATGAAGGCATTGAACGACAGCTAACAGTTGCGTATTCTCCACAACAAAATGGCGTGTCGGAGAGAAAAAATCGCACAGTCATGGAGATGGCTAGATCAATGATGAAGGATAAAGGATTGCCTAATAATTTTTGGGCTGAAGCAGTTCATACTGCTGTCTACATACTCAACAGGTGCCCAACTAAGGCAGTTCAAGACAAGACTCCTATTGAGACTTGGTGTGGCAAAAAGCCATCAGCTAAACATTTAAAAGTTTTTGGATCTATCTGCTACATACATGTTCCTAAACAAAAGAGACACAAGCTAGAAGACAAGACAATAAGAGGAATCTTCTTGGGGTATAGTACACAATCAAAAGGCTACCGAATCTATGACTTGCAAACAAAGAAGCTCGACATTAGTCGAGATGTTGAGGTCGATGAAAATGCTAGTTGGAACTGGGATGAAGGAAAAGTTACGAGAAGAGAAATTTCCATCCCAATACCACAATCAGACATAGAAGACATGGTAAAAGAAACAGAAGTTCCAGGTACGCCACCTTCACCTCCTCAACAAGAAATTTCATCACCAGAATCTACTCCAACACGAGTAAGATCATTGGTGGATATATATGAAACTTGCAATTTGGCCATACTTGAGCCTGAAAATTATGATGTGGCATCGAAACAAGAAGTATGGGTTAAAGCAATGCAAGACGAGATTAAAATGATTGAGAAGAATAATACTTGGGAGCTTGTAGATTGTCCACGAGGAAAAGATATCATTGGAGTTAAATGGGTCTACAAGACCAAACTTAATCCTGATGGCTCGATACAGAAGCACAAGGCAAGACTAGTCGCAAAGGGTTATTCGCAACAACCTGGAGTCAACTACAATGAGACATTTGCGCCAGTTGCTCGTCTAGACACTATTAGAGCCTTAATAGCTCTTGCTGCACAAAAAGGGTGGAGCATATATCAACTAGATGTGAAGTCTGCTTTCCTAAATGGCATACTTGAAGAAGAGATTTATGTGGAGCAGCCACAAGGATTTGTAGCCAAAGAAAATGAAAGCAAAGTTCTAAGACTAAGAAAAGCTTTATATGGCCTGAAGCAAGCCCCTCAAGCATGGTATAGTAGAATTGATCAGTATTTCATGGATCGTGGATTCAGGAGGAGCAAGAGTGAGCCAACACTATACATCAAAACTCGAGGTCAGCATGATACTCTCATTGTCTCATTATATGTTGATGATCTCATCTACACCGGAAATAATATTTTGATGATAAATGGATTCAAAGAAGACATGATGAAGACATTTGAGATGACCGGCCTTGGTTTGATGAATTACTTCCTCGGCATAGAGGTAAAACAAGAAAAAGAAGGTATATTTATTTGTCAAAAGAAATATACTAATGCACTATTGGAAAAGTTCAAAATGAATGATTGCAAGCCAGTTACTACTCCACTCGTAACAAATGAAAAGATGCAGAAGGATGATGGATCACCAGAAACCGATGCATCACGTTACAAAAGTTTGATCGGGAGCCTACTATATCTTACAGCTACACGACCAGACATCATGTATGCTACAAGTCTTTTATCAAGGTTCATGCAGAAACCAAGTCAAATTCACTTTGGAGCCGGTAAAAGAATTCTAAGATACTTGCAAGGAACAAAGGAGTATGGCATATGGTATAAATCCATGAGCAACTCTAAGCTGCTTGGTTACACCGACAGTGATTGGGCAGGTTCAATAGATGACATGAAAAGTACATCAGGTTATGCCTTCTCACTAGGATCAAGTTTTTTCTCATGGGCATCTAAGAAGCAAGCTACAGTTGCACAATCCACAGCAGAGGCTGAATA
This sequence comes from Trifolium dubium, assembly GCA_951804385.1. Classification (NCBI taxonomy): domain Eukaryota; kingdom Viridiplantae; phylum Streptophyta; class Magnoliopsida; order Fabales; family Fabaceae; genus Trifolium; species Trifolium dubium. The sequence goes on along the minus strand of OX638072.1, from coordinate 21,613,795 downwards.
CGTTGCAGCAGCTGAAGCGACGAGTCAAACTATATGGCTTCAAAGAATATTAGGAGACATGGGTAAACAAGAAGAAGATCCTACTATAATCTACTGCGACAACAAATATCAGTTCATCATCATCGAACCAAACATATAGCTATCAAATATCACTTTATAAGAGAAGCTGAAGCAACTAAACAAATCCAGCTCAAGTATTGCACGACAGAAGAACAAATTGCAGACATATTCACAAAGGCACTACCAAGAGCAAGATTCGAGCTACTACGAACTATGCTTGGAGTTACTGAAATTTACATCAAGGAGGAGTGTTAAAATGTGATGTATATTTCTAGAAGCCTCTTGATACATGATAAAGCTAGAAATATCTAGATAATTGTAATATCTAGTAATATGTAGAAACTATCAAAAACTGTGGCTGGTTGTACAAAGTTCAATTTTTCAACCACTCAAAAATATAAAAAAAAACATGGAAAAATGAAGAGTACCGCTATGTTCTACTTAATATGCTTTGATCATACTACATCATATTAAAATCTAACAAATTATCATTATTAGAGTCACCATCACTTGTTCATCCTCAATGTCATAATCATAGGTCAATTTTTGCCGGTCTAATTCGGTATGAATGGACTTTCCTACCAACTACAGACCTATAGTTCTTAAAATATCAATTAGACACCGAAAAACAACATATATGAGATATCGAAAATTCATATATGTTGGAAATGCTTTAAGAGAACTTACATGCAAGGAGTCGAAACCAAGCTTTCCACATAGTCCATAGCAGAAATCGAATTTAATCTGTTGGTAATTTTAATTCTATCTACTCTCTTATCTCTATGATTATAGATAATTCCTGGGTCATCTTTATATGTTGCTAATATAAGTGTATCTCCGTCCTTAGAAAGGTACAATGGCAACAATGGAGAACCCCAAGCATATTTGTATGCAATATCATAATCACTTTGAAGGCCATACATTTCAAGATTAAAGTAATTAATTCTAAATAACTGAGTCCAAGACTCTTGAACTCCAAACTCCTTCATTTTCCATATTACAAATTCCATTCCCTTGAAATCGTACGAAAAACATAGGCAGTCCATTAGAACATGAAGAATTGGCGGAAAGTGTGGGACTTTATCAAAACCAGATGGGAGCAAAAACTGTGTGTAGGTCTCAGTAGAAAGATCTAGGGAAACAATCTTAAATTGTTCAACGTATGATATATCCTTGTAGCAATAATATGTCGAATAAGAATTGTTAAGAGCCAACCAATTAATAGTGCCACTCAAATGCACACCATCCCTAATTCGATAAAATTGAAATACATGTTATAGGATTCGAAGGGAAACTCTCAATGTGTCTCCAACAATTATCATTCAAACTGAAAATCTTGACCTCACTTCTCCAAGAACCCTTTTTCTCTCCTATTTGAAATTTCTTATAGGCCACTACCTTGTAAGTTCCAGTCGAAATATCACAACCAAAACTAAACTTGAAAGAACGACGTAATAGTCATGAAACGTCCCTATTTCTTTAGATATAGTTCTTGTGGCAGGATTCCAAAAACAAAACCAGTACTTCTCATACCTATAATGGAAAAGCAAGCAGAGCAATCTCTTGCATGTGCCAACAATATCAAAGTGGTTCGCCCAACCATGCCAATCATCGCATGTGATCAAAGGATTTGCAAGTAAAAGAGGCACGGGGATGGATACAACATTACTACCGAAATTTCTAGGGGTAAGTACGAGGTGTGGGATTTTTGACGATACCTTAATGTGTTCTTCGACGAAGGTTGGATCAGTTATGAGACTATACCATGACTTACTCACACATTTAAGCCGCAAGATGGTTTTAACGCTAAGAAAAGATATGATTTTGGCAATGAGTTTGCTGGGAAGCCATATCGGTGGAGGCAATGGTCATGGTGCATTGGATAGAGGTGGCTTCTTCTTAGCTGCTTCTTCAACATTAACTAGAAGATTATTTTGGCTGATAGTACTCAATATTAATTTTTGTAGCTTCTTCTTCTTCTTCTTCTTCTTCTTCTTCTTCTCTATTTTGTTTTTCGTCATATTATTCAATGTGATGTGATCTTCTGAAGAAACTTTTTTTGTTTTGACTAAACTGAAGAAACTTTATTATCTCCTTCAAAGGTTTCTCTTGGTTTTCACTCGAGTGCTGCGTTAAAATTTCTCTTGGTTTCTCTTTTTAATCAATAGTCGCCCAAGGTTGGATGTTAATCAACAACCTTTTTTTCTTTTTTCTCAAGAATTCATAACCCTACTTTTTTTTTTGAAACAAATTCATAACCCTACTTGTCTTCCACACAATTTGTTTTTTTTTTGTTGGAGATCAATATATGCACCGCCGAATGTATTCATTATTCGCCTCACTAAATTGAAAGCACCTCAAAAAGTAGAATAGTTGACCCAAAAATTTAAAGTTGCTATTTATTCAAAACGATGATCGAACCATCGACCTTATTTAGAGAGTTCTACACAATTTGTTATTCCACACGTTGACTTTATTTTAAATTTTTATTCTTTAAATGATATTTTTTTGTCGGTTATATCTTTAATTTTTTATACTCTGTATTCTGTTCTACGTGAAAAGAATGAAGGTTAAATTTGATATAAATATTTCAATAAACTCTTATTTTATAACAATTTTTATTGTTAAATATGCCAGAAATATCTTATAACTAAAAAAAAAAATTACATAAATATCTTAACAAATATTTTTCTACTTTCAAACAGAATTTATTTTCTTTCTTGATTACAAAAGAGTGCTGATGAAGTGTAACCAAAAAAGAGTGCCGATGAAGACCCGAATTTCTTTTCTTTCTATTAGCATAGTTCTCTCTCAATAAACTTACAATTTTTTTAAACTTAGAAGAAGTGGTTGAGCGGTTGGGCTCATTCTCTCTTAACTAAAAGTCGAAGGTTCGATCCTCATCTTGGGCATGAAGTAACTTTAAATCTCTGGGTCAGCTATCCCACCTTGGTGCCTCCAAACTAATGAGGGATTAGTCACTGCGTTCAGCAGTGGATACCTTAGTTTTCGACCGAAAAAAACACTTGCATTTTTTATGGAGTATATTACATTGACACTATACACTACATAATTTATTTTCTTTTTTGTTGGAGAATAAATAATTTATTTTTTAATTAATTCATATTTATTTTTGATATTAATATATAGTATAGTATATCTCAACAATTGTTTCTAATCAAATTTTATATTTTTAGGATATTATAATTTAATTTGGCATAAATATCTCAACAATTTTATTTCTATATTTCAAACAAATTTATTTTTTATGATTAAATATATATTTTTTATGATTAAATATCTTACTCAAAATCCAAAAATAACTTGACGTCTTTGGTTCTCTATGTCTGATGGTTCGGTCTTGGATTGGTTTCTCGTCAGTGGATTCTTCGACATCTTCTGCCCATTTTTCTCAGTTTGTTTCTAGAGCAGGTGGCCTTTATGATCGGAGGTCCTTTATGCGGCTCATTTGGCTCATTTGTGTTTGGGTTGTGTGGACCGAGAGAAATCAACGCATTTTCAACAACTCTGCTAAATCAATATTGCAGTTGATGGAGACCATCAAAAGATATTCTTTTTGGCGGCTGAAGACAAAGAATCTAGGACTTATTGTTTGGGTATCGACTAATGTTGTTAATGGTTGTATTGTTTTGCTTCGACCTTTTTGTTGATGTAAAACTTTTGTAATGTTCTTTATCACACCTTGTGCTAAGGGGACTATTGGCTTCTGGTATATATATATCATTTTGTTCTATTCCAAAAAAAAAAAACTCTTTTCAAGAAGTCGTGAAAAATGCAGAGAACTTATTTTCTTGAAATCCCAAAAAAAATTCGATAACTTTTTTCTCAAAATCGAAAAAATTCCAAAAACTTTTGTTTATCAAAATAGAAAAAAAAATGGAGAATGAAGTACTTTGTCATTCATTATTTCATCCAAACAATGAATTTTGACAATAAATGAATTTCAATTAATTTATCCAAATAAAAAATTAAGAAATGAAAGGAATTCAAATGGCTTAATTGTAGTTTTGGTCCCCCTATTTTCACTATCTTGCAGTTTTGGTCCCCTATTTTAAAAACAAACAATTTTGCCACCCTATTTTCATTATTGTTACAGTTTTAGTCCAGGCCCAATTTTGTCACTTAAAAACTCTAATGTGTCAACAAAAACCCTATTTAATCCTTAGTATGTTAGATTTAATCCATATTTAATCCTTATAAATTTTTGGTGTTTGTCATTTCTAATTGCAATTGTGGCTTCTTCTTGTCGGGTGCGTGCTGTTTCTGTTGTTTTATATAGTACGTGTTGGTGCTGTTTTTGTCTCTATTTTATAGTGTTGTTTTTGTGTTAGTCATTTGCAATTTTGAACTAAACCTGAATTTACATGATGCAAGGTGCCACAAGTAACTATGGTGGTTGGAAAAGTGCTCATGCCACCTTTAATGGCAAGAATGATTGAATGATAAATAGATTCATAGCTTACTTTAGAATTGGTACTGTGACTAAAGGGATTTAAAGCCTCACAATCTCTTGTTGGCATAATCTATTTTGAGTAATTTATACTTTTGTAAAGCCATGCTAGTTGTAGTCTTGACTCAGAAAAGTGCTCTGGTATATTAAGAAAACCTAATCCCTAATTACCTTTGAAGCACAATACATTCATTGCTTAGGCATAACTGTGTTGTGTTTATAAAAGTTATGGATAAACATTTAATTGAAAGTCATTGAGTTACAACTTGATTGACTTTTGTATGTGTACTACATTTTATATGTAAGATTGACACTATCAGTAGTGTTCACTTGATTTAGTTTCTTGTTAATTTGATGACATAGTATTGTCACATCAGCGTTATTATTAACACATCAGCGTTTTTTGGTGACAAAATTGGGTCTGGATTAAAACTGCAATAAAAATGAAAATAGGGTGGCAAAATTGTTTGATTTTAAAATAGGGGGACCAAAACTGCAAGATAGTGAAAATAAGGGGACCAAAACTGCAATTAAGCCAATTCAAATTCAAGTATTTGAATTCCATGCATTCTCAAAATCCCTATTTTAAATCTCTCCGTCGAAACACACTAGTTGCTTTCCTCCTATTTAACACATTTATGCAACTAATCAAATTTGATTCAACCAATAAATAGTTGATTAAACGAATCAAGAATTCCATGGTAGATAATAGGCAGATTATAATACTTCTAGAGGTACAAATCCAAGAGAAAAAAATCAGTATTTTAGTCTAAACTTGTTCAAATCCATCTATAGATAATTAACTTTGACAGTAATGCCATTCATTTTCCAGTTACAAATCAATCTTGATAGCTCATCTCTAATTGGTTGAATTAAGTTATCTTTTTTTTTTTTGACATGCAAGATTCTTTCATTAAAAAGTAATAATAGAGTTCCAAAAGTTATCATGACAGTTTGGGATATGCCCCATCCATGTTCCTGATCCTACATGTTTTGCAATTCCCACCAATTTATGGGCATCAACATTGTATTGTCTACCAATATAACACACAGTAGCAAAACTAAAAGAACTCATCAAACCAATACAATCAGCAATAATAGGATCTAGACTAGCATTTGATCTCTTGCCTAATATACATTCTGCTACCACCAGAGCATCAGTTTGAATTAAGTTATCTTTGGATTAGCAGCTTACTTAAGCATTTATAGCATAAGCGCTTATCATATAAGTACTTTTGTAAAGGTTGTTTCTATAACCACCTATAAGACTTTTCATAAGTTAACATGAAAATTTATCGAAATAAGCTGAAAACAATTTACATACATGACATTAACAACTTCTATAAACCCTTTCAAATATTGTCCGAGTACTTACGCCAGCAGATAAGTTCAAATAAATCAATTCAAACAATTCAAATGTCTAAGATACAAATAAATTGCGAAGCTAAAATTCCATATATTATTCAAAAAGAAAAACAGAAACCCTCTCATCTATTTGAGACTATTCATTCTATTCCACAGAGACCTTCCCATGAATTCCCAATAATCATAATTATTATTAAAATTAAAATAATCAAAATAATTAAAATAAAAATAATAAACCATTGTCACTGCCGCAACTAAAAAAAACGCTAAAAAAATCATAACCTTTACCATCTTAAATTTCTTGAGCAAAACAGAAGCAAAGAAAAACAGCATCATCAAAATTCTCTCATAAGACTCCTTCCCAATCTGAACTGTATCCTGCAATTGAATCGGAAACGAAAGATTCGACAATGTGTTGTTATTAGTCTTGGAAGAAATTTTGGATTTGTTTCTGGGATGAAATTTGTGGAAGAATTTGATGAATTTGGAATTGATGAAAGTAGGTTTTTTGGGATGGGAAGTGATAGTGAGAAGGAGATGATGAGGGAGGTTTAGGAGAATGGAGAAGCGGAAGAAGGAGTGAGTTGAAGTGGTGAATTTGAATCTGAAATTGAGATTTTTGGCTTTGGAAGTGAATCGGATTCTCCATGATTGTTGTTGTTGTTGTTGTTTTCGATTTGCTTCCATTCCATTGCCAAACAGAGCGGAAGTAACCGTTAGGGTGTTCAAATAGCGTAGGTAGGGTTGCTCATTTTAAATAGTTTTATGGATTAACTTAACTATGACTAAATTCATATATACATAGAGGAGAAATACGGGGACTCTGTATATACTCCGCTTAATATTTTATTATTTACGATAAATTTCATCAATTCAATAGTTGATTATTATTATTAGTATTACGTATCAATGATTAAATATATACATTTTTATGTAAATCCAAAATTTGTAGCATCGACATATATTTGTATTTCTTAAGAGTTTATTATATGTTCATTTAAAATTATTTAATGATATATCAAATAATTTTAAAATTTCATAAAAATTTATATAGTTGATCTATTTAATAAAAACTTTCAAAGATCAATTTTCAATTTATAAAAAAATTAGAGTATATATGACTTAGATAGTTAGATGCTTAGATGACATAGCTCCGTTGATTAATTAAATTATATATCACTTAAAAAAAATATTTAAAGGTTAAAAAATTTATTCTAATCAATTTTATTTTTGTCCTATTTCTCTAGAATAATTATAAGTTTGGTTTTGTCAACAAAAAAGAAAATTACAAGTTTGATGATTTTTCTTTTTGACGTCATATTAAAATAAATGAAGCATTACCTTTAAAAAAATACCAAAGCCCCAACCAAAGAAAATTTTTAGATTATGGTGGCTAGTGCATATTCTTTATTGAAACTTCTAAATGTATGCTATGAAATTGACTTATTTATTGAAGGTAAAAAAGCTTATTAGGCCCATAACCTATTTGGAAGATTCATTTGTACTAGTTCCATCATTGAAGGTACCCTTACCTCAAAAATAAAAATCATTGAAGGTACCCCACCATCATTATACTACTCACTCCATAGATAACTTACTAGTCCCATTGGTATCATTAACCTTAATGATGACATATAAGGTTCTTTAAGTTGACCATAATACTATAATTATGTTGCTTCCACCTTAGACATTCTAATTAAAGCAAATCCAAACAATTTCCCACTATATGTATCTATTGGACAATTTGTGTGGTTAATTAGTTACATCTTTTCCTCTTTGTTGTGTTAGTTGTTGGGTTAAGAATTTGATAAAGACAAAAGATAAAGTTAAGAAGGGATTCCAAATTCACCTCCTAAAGCTAATTAAAGAACAAACAATAGATGAGAAACATAAACCAAATTAGATTCCTCTTTTACTTTGTTTTTTTATCTTTAGAAGGTGTAAAGAAGACTATAAGTCTAGAATCATAAAATTGTTAGACTATCAACAATGATTGTAGGATTTATTGTATAAAAAGAAAGAAAAGGGATAAGCACTAACCGATTGCATTATCTCTAAACCTAAAATGATGTTTCTACAATAATTACTCTCCAAAATACAGTTTCTGCAACAAATAATGTTTATTGCAAATTAAATCACTAGTAAAGCAACAAAACATTCTCTAGCAATAGCATAAACGAGAGTAAGGAGCTAAAGCTCAAGGTCCTTTATAATTATAATTACTCGGACATGAAGAAAATGAAAATTCTCTTCAATATATTTGCAAATCAGTATTGTTCCAAAGCAACCATTAAGTTTCATTTTACTTAACTTCTAATGTACTTTAGAGATTAAAGATATGAATCAATTATTAACTGAGATTAAATTGTACTATATGAGGGGACATGTAATTCAACTAGTTAAGATAGTTGAGTTAAGAGTCAATGAGTAAGGAATTCCAAGATTCAAGTAATATTATATTAATATAAACTAACAAATAACATTGTTTATAAAAATATATTGTATTACCTCCGTTTTAATATATAAGACTTATTTTAACTTAATGATACTATTCATTTATCTTATTTTGACTTAATTTTTAATAACATATAAATGTAAATATCAACATATACTACAATGGTCAAACAATTTTTCTTAAAAGGGATTATATAATATATATTATCGGTTCAAATTTGTTTTATATTGACAACCAATAAGAAATCACCAACACAGTACAAGATGACGCAATTATCTTTCTATTTTAAACTGACAAACACGAGTTTTAAAATAAATAGTTGACTGAATGTCACAGTAAAACGATATATTGACCATGTGTTAGCCCATATTTTGGTTAAGTCAAAAATATGCCCTAACTGGACCTTTTAATTATGGAAGTTAATATTTCCAAATCATTAATGATGCAATAAAAGTTGAAAGTAATATATTTAATAATATTTTCATTTGAGAATATTCTAAGACCTCAGAAGATGGAAAATATTTACAAGTCCAAGAAGCAAATCAAGATTTGGTTCGAGTGATCAAACAATTCGAATGGCATTCAGGGATTAATTCAATGCAATTTATTATTCCATGCAATTTACTGCTTTCATTTACTCTACTTGCATTTTAATTCATTGAATCATTTATTTTTTCTTGTCAAATACGTACTCATTTTGAGTATTTTTACATTTCTTGTCAATCAAGTCATTTACTTTCATTTCATTTACTTATTTTAAATAAACTTGTTCATTTGCGTTAATGAACATTGCTATTTTTAAACTTAAACAATGAATACACAAAACATGTTCCGAGATTCTCTAGTTGGTCTCTCAAGCATTGCAAACTAGCGGTTGTTTACCAAAAATCAGTGTAAACAAATTGGCACGCCTAGTGGGACTGGTTTTGTGTGTTTTAGTTCAATAGTTTATTTCAAATTTTTCTGAAAAAAGTATTGTTAGTGCATGAGCATTGCATTTTGCATAAAAAATTTTCTAGAAAAGTTTACAAATTCATTGTTGTGTAGTGTATGCGTTTAAGAAGTGGTAGAATAAAACCAAAAATGGTGAGAGCCAGAGCAACACACGCTAATAACAACAACAATATCAATAATAATAATAATGAGAATAATGATCCACATGATGATCAAGACTTCTATGATAGCCATCCAACAATAGAGTTTGGCACATCAAGGGCCATGACTGGCCCAAATCAGGTTTCGAATTCCACAGGGACTGCACAAGAAATTCCTGTGTTAATACCTACGGGGTCTACCAACCCCTCAGGGAATTCGAATGCATCCACAACATTATTGGATCAGTCTTCAATAGTCCCTGCCATAATTTCCTCCCAAATGGGGACTGGCAATGGTAGTTCAGGGCCAGCCTTTGATTTTAGAAGTCAATCAGGGTCATTATATCATTCGAATAGGCCAAATCCCTATGGGATGCCAACTTCACTCATGCAGGGTATGTACACACATTAATCTACATACTCTGATAATGCAACGGTTCAATCCCCACTCCATGGGGGACAAACATCTAATAATAACCGTACTAGAGGAAGTGCACCAACTTTCACTACAGATTCCATGTTGGCTATAAGGCAACAAATGGATGAGAGTAATCATCAAATGGTGAACTTACTCACAACACAAATGGGTACAGTAATTAACCCATTAATTCGAGATACTAACAATAGTTACCAAGCATTGGCCACCCAAATGGGTAGAATAGCAGATTTCGTTGGTGGCCCTCAAATGCCTAGGGAACCATTCCAACAAATTCAGGCCCCAGAGCTTGAACCAGTTGCAGAGGCTCAAAATGAAATACTACAGAGGCCACAACCAGTGCCTCGAGTAATAGAACAGCCTGTGCAAAGGAATATTGAACCTGGAGCGGTGTTAGTTAATCGAAACCAAAATGCTGAGGAGGTTTTGAGAAATGCCCAACAAAATGATTATGGGCAAAATAACTTAACCAATTTGGTAGAGGCAATTCTTGCCCAAAATGGTCTTAATGTGGGCCTACATAGGCCAAATTTTGTGTCACCATTAACTGATTTTGTGTTGCAAACAGAAATACCTAGGGGTATGAAAACCCCAAAATTTACTAAGTTTGCTGGTGACACCACAGAGTCCACAGTTGAGCATATTGCTAGGTATCTAACAGAGGCTGGGGACATAGCAAATAATGAGAATTTAAGGATGGAATATTTCCCTAATTCTCTAACCAAGAATGCTTTTACTTGGTTCACAACATTGCCTCCCCATTCTGTGTATACATGGACCCAATTGGAAAGACTTTTCCATGAACAACTCTACATGGGTCAAACTAAGATTAGCCTCAAAGAATTGGCAAGTGTGAGGCGCAAAGCACCAGAGTCTGTTGATGACTATCTCAATAGGTTTAGGCTTTCTTAAAGCAAGATGTTTTACCCAAGTTCCTGAACATGAGTTAGTAGAAATGGCTGGTGGTGGCCTTGACTACTCAATTCGAAAGAAATTAGATACTCAACATCTTAGGGACATGGCCCAACTTGCTGATAGAGTTAGACAAGTTGAGAGGCTTAAAAGTGAAAAGGCTAGAAATTCTAAGTTTCATAAATCAAAGGAAAAAATAGCCTATGTTGGGCATTATGAGAGTGATAATGACTTCGAGTTAGAGTATGAAGAGGTTGAAGAAAATGAAATAGATTTGGCTGAATTAAAGCCAGGACCTCCTTATACTTGCAAGTTATTAAAGCCCTCGAATGGAAAAAACCCAGTTGAACCTAAAAATGATAAGTATGTTGCAAAAACCTACACATTTGATGTTACTAAATGTGATGAAAATTTTGATTTATTGGTTGCTGATGGCCAAATAGTTGTTCAAAAAGGACTAAAAGTTTCTACATTAGAACAAAGAAAGAAAAGAGGTTATTGCAAATTTCATAATTTTTTGGGTCATAAAACTTCTCAATGTGTTGTTTTCAGGGATCTTGTTCAGAAGGCATTAGGTGAGGGAAGGCTGAAATTTGATGAAAAATCCAAGCCTCCAATGAAGGTGGATACTGATCCTCTTCAAGTGGCTGAAACTTCTTACGTTGAGCCATTCGAGTGCCTGATGGTGGATGCCATGGAAGCTTCTCCAGTTCGAGCTGTAACTGAGAAGGAATACGAAGAGAAGATTCAAAAAGTCTATCCTCAGGCTAAAGAGGAATTGATTGACTTTTTGAATAGATGCAAGTTAAGCAATACTGAAGTCATGCTATGCCCTCGTTGCAGTGTTGTGTGTGACAAAGAGGCTACTGCAGGCCTTAAGAATGTTATGCCCTATGTGGATAACAAAAACAAGTGGTCCAATGCTAGACCAAACAAAGGAAACCATGTGAAGCAAGGCCCTTCCATCCATGACAGGTTGGGGAGGAGGCAAACATATGTTCCTTCCAATAGGATCCCAATCAATCAATGGTCATCTGGCCAACACCAAGCCTTCCAGAAAAGGAAGTTGGAGATTGGGAGCTCGAGTCATTCTGCTTCGAGCAACAATGCTAAAGCCAAGAGGTTCTCTTTTAATAACAATTATAAGAGAAAGAACCCAATGACTCGAACACAATGGCGTAGGTATCAACGCCAAAAGAAGTTAGAAAGAGAGATGGCCCTAGCTGGGGGCAAATCTCATCCAATTGCCCAAACTGGGGGCAATTCTAACAAAGTTGCTCATGCTGGGGGCAACATCAACAAAGTTGCTCATGCTGGGGGCAACACCAATAAAGTTATCCATGCTGGGGATAACAAGAACAAAGTTGCCTATGCTGAGGGCAACAAAACTAATGTTGGGAATAATAAACAGATTGTTCCCAACAAGGCGGAAAAAGTCTTAGTTGATGATCAAGGCTCTTCCTCGAAGAGGCCCGTTAAGGAAAGAATATCACTTCCTGATGATAACATGGAAGATGATATAGCAGATGAGGATCTACTCGAATCTGGATCTGAACCAAATTTTGATGTATTGGTCAATGTGGTATCTATATTGCCACGTGAATATGACCTTAGGTCAACCTCTGATCCTGAAGAGGAATTTGAAGAGCCTGGCCTAAATGATTACACCCCTGTGTGTTTCTATGTGTTGAATAATGGATGCATAAAACAACAGAAGACCTCATTCGAATGGCCTCACGAAGGAATGAAGAACCACCTGAAGCCTTTATACATCAAGGCTAAAGTTGGTGGTGTGGGTGTGAATAAAGTCTTAGTGGATGGGGATGCTGCAGTTAACTTAATGCCTCATTTCATGCTAAGGAAATTGGGAATGTATGACACTGATATGCATTCTCATAATATAGTTCTCTCTAATTATGAGGGAAAAAATGGCAAATCCATGGGTGCCATTCAAATGGATGTTGCTGTTGGCAGCACCATTAGGCCAACGCTGTTCATAGTTGTGCCATCAAAAGCTAGTTTCAATTTGCTTCTAGGAAGGGAATGGATTCATGGAGTGGGTGATGTACCCTCCACCCTTCACCAAAGGTTAATACTTTGGAGGGAAGATAAAATAGTTGAAAACATTGAAGCTGATCAAAGTTTTTATATGTGTGAGGTCGATCACATTACTAAGAAAACTTTTGATAAAAACTTAGCTTCGATTTCTCCATGTAGGGAGAGAGATAGTGGCTTTCGAGGAGCCACCAGTAATAATGTGTATCATTCCATAAAACTCCATCCAACACATGGATTCTGTTGGGAAAGGGAAGTAGTTGAAGATTTCCCTCCTGAAGATGGAGTAATCCCACCATCTGGTTGGGATGATGATGAAGAGTCAAGCAATGTCTGAGCCCTCTGCATGGGCCAAGATAACGACATATATTGCCGAGAGAAAGCTTGAAACGGCCTTGGAGGCTGAACTCGAACAGAATATGGTTGAAGAAACCATTGATGAAAACAATGGCAAAGTTTTGCCAATTGAGCAAAGGCTGGATTGCATTTATGATGATGAACCCTTAGGATTTGAAAAAGATCCATTGAATTCAAATCCAAAAATGCAAGCCCAAGACCCTTTGCAAGAAATTGATATTGGAGATGGCCCCATAAAAAGGCCAACATATATAAGTACCAATATTAATTTTGAGTTAAAGAAAAAACTGGTTAATCTACTCAAACAATTTAAAGATTGTTTTGCCTGGGACTATAACGAAATGCCAGGATTGAGTAGAGAATTGGTGGAACATAGACTACCACTCAAGCCAGGGAAGAAGCCAATCAAGCAGTTACCAAGGAGATTCAACCCAAAGATTTTGTCAAAGATCAAAAGTGAGATTGAAAGATTGCTGAGGAGCAAATTCATTCGAACTACAAGGTATGTTGAATGGTTAGCAAATATTGTGCCTGTTATTAAGAAAAATGGTAGCCTTAGGGTATGTATAGATTTTAGAGATTTAAATAATGCAACACCTAAGGATGAATATCCAATGCCAGTGGCAGAAATGCTAGTTATTCAGCAGCAGGGTTCGAGTACCTGAGCATGCTTGATGGCTATTCTGGTTATAATCAAATTTTCATTGATGAGGAAGATGTGTCTAAAACAGCGTTTAGATGCTCTGGGGCATTAGGGACTTATGAATGGGTTGTTATGCCATTTGGTCTAAAAAATGCTGGTGCCACATATCAAAGAGCAATGAATTTAATTTTTCATGACTTTATTGATGCCTTTATGCAAGTATACATTGATGATATTGTTGTGAAATCCTCTTCTAGTGATGATCATTTGAGTCATCTTAGAAAATCATTCGAAAGAATGAGAAAATGTGGATTGAAAATGAATCCACTAAAGTGTGCTTTTGGTGTACATGCAGGGGATTTCCTTGGTTTTGTGGTGCATAAGAAAGGCATAGAAATCAATCAAAATAAAACGAAGGCTATTATGGAAACTCAGCCTCCAAAGTCAAAGAAACAACTTCAATCCCTATTGGAAAAGATCAACTTTTTGAGAAGATTCATTTCGAATCTAAGTGGGAAGGCACATTCATTCTCTCCACTGCTTAGAAAGCAAAAGGGTGATCAATTTCATTGGGGGCAAGATCAACAAAAAGCGTTTGAAGACATCAAATCTTATTTGGCTAATCCACCAACGCTGATGCCTCCCATTCGAAACAAAGCAATGAAGTTGTATATTTCAGCATCTGATTCAACTATTGGTAGCATGCTTGCCCAAGAAGATGAAGATGGTGTTGAAAAAGCTATATATTATTTAAGTAGAGTATTAAATGATGCTGAAACTAGATATAGTTCTATAGAAAAACTATGTTTGTGTTTATATTTCTCTTGTATCAAACTTAAGCATTATATAAATCCTATTGAAGTTTATGTCTATTCTCATTTCGATGTTATTAAACATATGCTTCTGAAACCTATTTTACATAGTAGAATTGGTTAATGGGCTCTAGCTCTAACTAAATACTCACTAACACATAAACCTTTAAGAGATAAAAAAGGTCAAATAGTGGCAGATTTTCTTGTTGATCATTCAGTGATTGAAATGCCACTAAGTTATGTGGAAACACAACCTTGGATTTTGTATTTCGATGGTTCCAAACATAAGCATGGAACTGGAATTGGGATTTTAATAATATCTCCAATACAAATTCCAACCAAGTTTAAATATAAAACCAATGGTTTTTGCTCCAACAATGAGGCAGAATATGAAGCCTTAATTGCAGGTCTTGCACTATTAATAGACTTGGGGGCAAAAAACATTATCCTTCGAGGTGATTCAGAATTGGTAATCAAACAATTAACAAAAGAATACAAGTGAATTAAAGAACATTTGGCTAAGTATTTTGTGATTGCTAGTACCCTACTGGATCGATTCGAGTCTATGGAATTTGAACATATTCCTAGATTGCAAAATCAAGAAGCTAATGACTTGGCTCAAATAGCTTCAAGTTACAAAG
This sequence comes from Trifolium dubium, assembly GCA_951804385.1. Lineage (NCBI taxonomy): Eukaryota > Viridiplantae > Streptophyta > Magnoliopsida > Fabales > Fabaceae > Trifolium > Trifolium dubium. Next base: position 21,598,494 of record OX638072.1, on the reverse strand, counting down.
TTTCTCCAGAAAACTTGAATCAATTAATTGAGATTAAGGAAAAATTCGTGTTTCATGAACCATTAACTTCAGAATTATCAATGGCAAAACATGTGGGGGCAGATTCACCACAAAGTGTTGATAGCTACTCGAATACAGAAGAATATGAACGTGCTGACATTTTTACCATTGATAACTTGGTAGATGGTGATTGGAGAAAGCCAATAGTGGGATATTTACAAAACCCTGTTGGTCAAGTGGATAGAAAAATCAAATACAGGGCTTTAAGCTATGTAATTATTGGAAATGAGTTGTTTAAGAAAACAATTGAAGGTGTTTTACTAAAATGTCTTAGTGAATCTGAAGCCTTTATTTCAATTTATGATGTACATAGTGGAGTTTGTGGTGCTCACCAAGCAGGCCACAAAATGAAGTGGTTATTATTTAGACAAGGTTTATATTGGCCTTCTATGTTAAAAAATTGCATAGAATTTGCTAAAGGTTGTCAAGAATGCCAAGTACATGCAGGAATTCAACATGTACCTGCAAGTGAATTACATTCTATAATTAAACCATGGCCATTTCGAGGATGGGCCTTGAATTTGATTGGTGAAATTAAACCTACTTCATCAAAAAACCAGCGTTATATTTTAGTTAGTATTGATTATTTTACAAAATGGATTGAAGCAATACCTTTGCCTAATGTGGATCAAGAGGCAGTAATTAATTTCATTCAAAATCATATTATTTATAGATATGGCATTCCAGAAACAATTACCACTGATCAAGGTTCAGTTTTTACTGGTAGGAAAATGCAAGAATTTGCCAATGAAACTGGAATTAAGTTGCTTACTTCAACACCATATTATGCTCAAGCAAATGGTCAAGTTGAAGCAGCAAATAAAATTATCATTAATTTGATCAAAAAACACATCGCTCAAAGGCCAAGAAATTGGCATAAAACTTTAGATCAAGTTTTATGGGCATGTAGAAATTCTCCTAGGGAATCAACTAATACTACACCATTTCGATTAACATATGGTCATGATGCTGTTTTACCTGTTGAAATAAATATGCAATCATTTCGAGTTCAGAGACAGATGGAAATACCACATGACCAATATTGGGAAATGATGTTAGATGAATTAGTTGATTTAGATGAAGAAAGGTTACAAGCTTTAGAATACATAACTAGGCAAAAGGATAGAGTTGCCAAAGCCTACAATAAAAGGGTTAAGTCAAAAGCTTTTAACTTAGGAGATTTAGTTTGGAAAGTTATCTTGCCTATGGATAAAAAAGATAGAGTTTTAGGTAAATGGTCGCCTCATTGGGAAGGTCCATTTAAAATTTTTCAAGTTTTTTCAAATGGTGCTCATGAAATTGAGGAGCTAAGTCCTGAAAAACATGTGTTGGGAATAAATGGTAAATATTTGAAAAAATATAAACCAGCTTTGCTCGAATTGAATATAAGCGCAGAATAAAAATTTAGAACAAATAAAAGAAATGGCAAATAGAATAAAAAACATGTTTGCCACAAAAGGGCTTTGTCAAGATTACAACCGAATTAATTCCAAAAGAAAAATTGTTTAAGACATTGAACAAATTACAAAGCAGCCGCCACTTCTCGATACAAGGCCTTAAGAGATATTTTCTAAGTGTTGATCGTCTGTTGGTCATCTTCGAGCTTCTGAATCTCTTCTGCAATGGCGATTGAGTTATCAAAAGCTCGAAGGCCTTCTCTGCTTTTGGCATCAATCTTAGCTTGGAAAGGTTGATTGATCTCAGCTTCTATGTCCTGTTGAGTTCTGCGTTCTTCAGATATTTTGAGTTGGTAATCCTCGATTTGTCGTTGAAGATCAGCAATGTTAGCTTCCCAAGCAGCAATATTATTTTTGCAAGTAATAAGTCTTGGTGTTTGAATTTCAGCAGCTTCTCTTCGAATCCTGGCCACTTCGAGCTGTGCCTCTTGAGCTTTGGCCAATAAACCTGCCTGAGTATGTTTTTGGGCATTTAATTTGGCATCAAGCTCTCTTTCCTTCTGCACTACCTTGGCGTATTGATCAATCACACTTTCGAGTTGGATTACTTTGCAGAATGTAAGAGGATCAGTAAGGGGATTGTGCAATTTAACTAGGAATCCCAATTATCCAAAAGCTTTAGTGGGGTTCTCCTCGAGAGTCAACATCACATTTTGCAGGCCATATTCAGTTTTGAGTTTGTTAAGAAGTGAGTCTTGCATTACATTGCATTGATTTCTGCACTGGAAGGATAAGAAACCCCATCAGTCCTTCCACTTGAAGATTGAGATTGTGACTTTGATTGGAGAAGGAGATCAAGGGCTGCTGCTGGATTAGTTTTTTGCATAGTGGCAAAAGTTTCTTCTGGAAACCCCAATGCTTGTAGAAAGCTTTGAAGTTGAAGAAACTGACAAGAGTTCTGGCCCACCAGCAGTTGCTTCCTTTATAATGGTATCATCTTCTCCATTCACATCCTCGCCTTCTTCAATTGACTCACTGTATACCGAGTCATTCGAATCAGTCACATTTTTGCTAGGAGTAGGAGTTGGCAGTTCTGAGGGATTGGTTTCGTGAGTAACCCATTGAGGGTCAATGGCATTTCTCCAACTGTTAGAAGTTTCTTCCAATTCTACCGCTTTATCGAGTTGGCTTTGAGTCACCAAGATGGGGGCACCAAAAGTAGCATTACCATCTTCTTCGTTTGCACTCGAACTAATCTGAAACATAATTGAATATTATGTTAGTAAAATTGTGTAAGCAGGATATGATAAAGTATTCAGGAAAGAAAATAATTGGTACCTTGCCATATTTTGCTTTAATATACTTCTCTACAGGAGTAGGACTTACATGCTGGTCCTTTTCAGTAGGCTCTTCGAGAATGTTCTCAGCCTATTATATTAACAAACCAAGTTAAGAAATTGGTTAAGTATAAAATGTTCATTCGAATATAATACAAACCAATACGATGGCATACCAGAATATTTTCAAAATTTTCTCCAATCTTCCCTAGGAGAAGGTTATTGTCATGTTCCTCTTGGGTAGGCATTTCCTGTTAAATACAGTGAAAATAAAAATTGGTTGAGTACAAAATTTATTCAAATGAATGACTCAAACCATCAAAAAATACATACCTCATGTGTTGTAGGTTGAACACTTGTTTCTGTTCGAAAAGGAGAATTTCTCCCAACATCTGCATCTACATTTTGTGCTTCTGGCTGGGTGAAATCAGAATCCATATGTGTTGTACCAATGGATGGATTTGATTTCGAGGACTTAGAAGAATTTTTCTTTTTGTGCTTCCTATGTTTTTTCTTCTTTGGGTCCTCACCCATTGCTGGTTGTTCGAGATGTTGGGTTTTCTTCTCTTTGACAGTTTCTTCCTCAACAATTGCTTCCGCATTCGAAGAACTTTTGTTCTTTTTCTCTTGGTTCTCTTTGTGCTTTTTGGATTTGGAGATAGTTGGGTCTGTCTTAGAAGGTACATCTTGTTGTTCACTACTCTCAGATGTAGTGGTTGATTTGTGTTTTCTCTTCAAGGGTCTTTTTGGTTCATTTTCCTACGAAGAATAAAAGTATTGAGAGAACAACAGGTGTAAAAGTTAGCTAAAATTGTTTAAAACAAGCATTCGAATGACTAACTTCTTCATCCTCTAACACCACAATGTGTGTAAGTTTGGGTTCCCTTGGAGGTTTTACAACAATATGTTTTTCCTTGGGATCTATTAAAATTTCAAAAGAAAACCTATGAAAAGAAGTTCATATGAGTGGTTCAAGGTATAAGAATTAATATAAAAGTATACCTTATCATTCTTTGCTTTGTTTCTTTCTTCTTTCTGCTGCCTATCATCATCATCTTCAAGATAAATACCTCCAGTATTCTTTGGCTTTCCTCGAGCCGTTGGCTTAGTGGATTCATCCACTATATTTTTTCCTAAGTATTGGGAGAAATTATTTTTTTAAAAAAAAAAAAAACGTTCGAGTAAAAAAGATGAAATGAAGGAATATTATTTCAATGTTTACCTTTGTTTTGGAGTATGGCTTGTAAGTCATTAAGTTGTTCGAAAAGAAAGCCACTTTCAAGTCTTGCAATGGTAGTGGTGATGTTGTTGGCCAAGTTTACAGTATAATGTTGTGTCCACCAATCATAATATTTTTCAGTACAGTAGAAAGAAAAGTTGAATTCGATGGGATTAACATTATATGCAAACTCAGCAGAGTCCCTCAGGTATTTGGCGAACATGTCCTTTGAAACTTCTGAGCCATCCACCATGTGCTTCTCTCTTTTGAATAGACATTTGGGAATTGTTTGTGATAGCCCAAACTGCCTAGAGACCAGGTTTGGTTGGTAACCCACCAAAACATAATGATTTGATTTACTACCAATCCTGCAGGAGAGAATGGTAGGATGCAGATAGTGTTGCCATAGTTCGTTGACGTCCTCAGCGTTGTCAGGATTCGAGGCAGGGAACTCGTCCTGCAGCCATGCAGGTCCTATCAATCTTGTTATAAATGGAGCGTGACGTGGTTGAAAATGGGAGAAGTGTAAGAAAATCTTCATGTACTTGATGAAGAGTTCCTGAGGATCAGTTTCATTCGAGTTGGGGGCTAATACAACCAATCTAACACCTTCAATCGAACGCTGATTCACCATTGTTTGGAACTGAGGAGGGACTGTTAATCCCATTTCTCGAGTAATAGTGGCGATAAGCCAAAGTTGAAGTAACCATAAGGGGCCTGATACTGGAAAGGGTGCTCCATTTTGTGTTTTTTTAAAATTATCACAAAATTCCCCCATAGACTCATAGAGTACACCTAGCAATAAGCGTCCAAGTGCAATGGGAGCACCTTCATGAATTTGGATTGCTAAAGGAATGTACATTTGGGCTACCTGTAATGACTTCGAGCAGAAGACAAAGTGTGATAGCCAAAGAGTAAGGAAGGCCACATGCTCTTCAGTAGAGACTTCACCCTCATCATGATGTTCCTGAATAAACTTGTAGAAAGTTTTTTCTTTGAGAGTGAAGTAATCGTTCTTGCTGGACTTCGAGGGATCAAACGTCTCCCCAGTTGGCCTTAGGCCAGTAATAGCAGCCACATCCAGCAATGTGGGAGTCATCATTCCACAAGGAAAATGGAATGTGTGAGTACTTCTCTCATAAAACATGAGTGCAGCTGTGAGCATCTCTTGTTTATAAGGAGGACCGTATTTGGACAGTTGAATTATGTCAAAAATTCCTAAGTTTATCCAGTATGATCCCCACTTTTTCTCGATTCGATCTAACCACTTGACATAAGTTGGATTTTCACAATGTGGTGCAGATCTCCACATATTATGAGGCTTTCGAATGAAGGTGAAATTGAATGGATCAGTGAGAAAGAGTTTAGGTTCATAGGTCCTTTTAATAGGGAAAAATTCACTTACTCGAGATAGTTGAGTTGCCTCTTCTGGAAAAGGGCCTTCAAACGCAAACACGTTGAAACCAACTGAGAATGGGATGACTAGTTCATCTTCCCAGCGTTGTTGATTTTCCGCTGTCCCATTTGGTCCGGGAACCACTTCAATTTGGTGAGGTTTCATAATGGTTTGATCTCATTTACCAGCAATAGGAACGATTGCTTGTTCTTGTTGATCAGCCATTGATAAGGATTTGAAGATGAACAGTTGAAGAAAAGAAGTGATTTTGAAATGGGTCAGTTATAGATCTGTTAAATTGAACGGATCTGAAGTTTGCACAATCAAATTGAATGGTAGTTCAAGTACTGAAGAAAAGAAGCAGATTGAACAATGGTTGGCAAAAATTTGAGAACGAAGGTGAAAGAATTGAGATAAAACGGAGAAGAAGAGAGTGAGTTCGCGAAAGTTTGCAGAAAAGTGAGCAAATGGTGACCTAATCCTATTTATAGGGTTTGTTCTCATTGAATAAAATAAATAGAAAAGAAATGGATAATTTCTTTCAACTTCCGCACTCGCCACGTTTACCATGATAGCTGCGAAAGTGCGAGTCGTGTCAGTAATGGGGAAACACGCTGACGGTTACGTTCATCATTAGTTGTCACGTGCAATTAATGTGGAATATTAAAAGAAAAAACGCCAAATTTCTTCTTTCATTCGAATTCAATTCGAAATTGGCATTTTTTGGGGGCAATTTGTTAGCCCATATTTTGGTTAAGTCAAAAATATGCCCTAACTGGACCTTTTAATTATGGAAGTTAATATTTCCAAATCATTAATGATGCAATAAAAGTTGAAAGTAATATATTTAAATAATATTTTCATTTGAGAATATTCTAAGACCTCAGAAGATGGAAAATATTTACAAGTCCAAGAAGCAAATCAAGTTTTGGTTCGAGTGATCAAACAATTCGAATGGCATTCTGTTGTGGAGTTTGAATACGCAAGTATACGCAGTCAACTGTAGCAAGTAATAAGTAAAGAGTGTGTCGAACCCACAGGGAATAGTCTATGAGTTATGCATTCCAAGTTCAGATAAAGTGTTTAGTTTATTGCAATAGTAACAAAGCATAATTGGTTTGTTTAATAAAATAAAATAACAGTTATGTAAAGTGATGATTGAAAACAAGAATGAAATGGTAGCTGAGATTATGATCTATTTAACACATGAATGAAGTGCAGTGAATGATAACTACTATCGTGCCATCTGTGAGCAAGCTTGCCTTGTGGTGTATGTCTACAACGTTAGATATTAAAACAGGGTATAATGGACTGGCTCTGTCGAGGTCACTATTAATCCCATTAGAGTTCAGAAACGCACTTGCTTGTTTGGTTTCCCACTAAGGCCCTTAACTTATCCATAAGAAAAGGTAGGGATTACATGTCTGCTCCCACTTAACCTTATTAACCTTATTATTTCCATTAACATGCTAGATGTCTCTACACATGCAACTTGTATTTAGATCTAAGTTGATCAGTCAAAGAAATAAATGTATTTTCATAGAAACATAAGGTTAAAGATGACACAAGAATAATCATTCATTCACATAAATACTTCATCCATTATATTAAATTTCACATAATCTCAACTACAAAGAGTTTAGCTCAGAGTGAGCATAGAAACAACAACAATAATAACAAGTAAAGTAGTGATACCCATTACAATGCAATAGATACTCCTACAGACACTGTCGTGCCTCTCGTTATCACCGGTCGCCTTCTGCAGCAGAATAGCTCTTCAAACGGTGCAGCTACTCTTCTTCTTCTCAGATCTATTCTCTAAGTTTCAAGCATGCATTTTTAGGTTTAGGGTTGTGTATTTATAGGACAATCCTTCTTGGATCGGGTGCAACCTTAATTGTGACTAGAAAGCCCAAGGAATAAAGGATATTCCATTTGCAAGGACCACTTAATCATAGTACAATCATTGTGATGCTGACAGCTGGCAAGTCAGCCATTTCAACCTTATCCTCCAAAGATGCCTTCCACTATGTTCTAGCACGTTCCCAGGTTTTGTCTTCTAGCAATGCTTGACTTGTGTTGACTTGTACGGAACATGATGTCTTGACAGTCATTATCAGTAGATGCCTTTGATGACGATCCAGAACCAAATAACATGCCTTGACATAAATTGCCTCTAAACTAACTCTTTTTCATCCAGATTACATAATTATTCCTAATACATAATTCTAGACTCGAAAGTAAATAAAACTAATGAAATTGGATTAAAACATGGTTTGATCACCATATTGGCAAGAAATAATTCATGAATAAAGGCCTAAATAACACACAAATAGTGAGTCATCACATTCAGGGATTACTCGAACTCGAAGACTATTTAAAGACTTAGCATATTTTTCAGGTATTTCTGAAGATTCGAAATTCAAACCATTGCAACGATTCATTCAAAAGTCGCAACTTGTGGCATTTTGAAATGAAGATCAGATGGCAGGACATCTGTCAAATGGATGTTAGTTAGTCGTTAATAGATAGTTGTAGAATTTATCTATAAATACTAGTTCATTTGATGTAATTTCTATCACAAATTTACATACTCAAAATCCCTTAAACACTCAAAGTACCCAGCGTTCGAGAGAAACAAGTATACAAGGAAAACAATGTATGTTCTTGTGATCAATGTTTATTAATTCAATGCAATTTATTATTCCATGCAATTTACTGCTTTCATTTACTCTACTTGCATTTTAATTCATTGAATCATTTATTTTTTCTTGTCAAATACGTACTCATTTTGAGTATTTTTACATTTCTTGTCAATCAAATCATTTACTTGTTTTAAATAAACTTGTTCATTTGCGTTAATGAACATTGCTATTTTCAAACTTAAACAATGAATACACAAAACATGTTCCGAGATTCTCTAGTTGGTCTCTCAAGCATTGCAAACTAGCGGTTGTTTACCAAAATTCAGTGTAAACACCATGCATAGATCCTAATTTTTTTATTTAGTTTTCTCCACCGGTATCCGCCCTATACTTGATGACCGGCGAATTTTAGCATCTATTAGTTCAAATTTTCTCACAAGAACAATTGCGATATCGAATCGTAGTTCTCTCTACCAAATTCAGCCTTAATCACCACTGAATTAATTAAAATTTGGTATCCTAATATTTTTTTATTGGATATAGATTACTCTCTATTTCTTTTTTTGGTTAAAATATAGATAACTTTTTTTTTATAAAGTGTCAAATAAGACTTGTAAATTGTGATAAAAAAAACAAAAAAAAGAGTTGTAAATTGAAAATTTTGGCGAATGTCAAGGTAAAAAAACTTACATTAAAATGCATATACCTTTATTTTTTACTCCCCATTCCTCATGAGATTTTCTTGTGATCCCATACCCCATATAAGACTTTTTCAAATTTCATCATACACATTAATTAACTTTCCTCAAAATCCACATAATAAAATGAACAAAAAAATTTCAAATGTTGAAACCATTTTTTCTCTCTTTAAAATGAAGTGATAAATAATTTTTCTTAATTCTTATTATTACTATTTTTTTTTTTCCTTAATACCTCACTCCTTTATGAATGCATTGTCATCTCATGAGAGTTTTTCTGTGTGCTCTGACAGCACGTTTTCTGTTTTTGTTGGCACTGTCACTTTCTCTGCCTTCTTCCACAACGACACTACTCTCTCACACACACACACACAAACATCTTCATTTTTTACACTTAACCTTTTCTTTCTCCATTTTTCAATCCCACAAACAGTAATAAAACCATTCAACTTTCCTCAACCTCTTCCAAAAATTTAATCTTTTCATTAATGGGTTTTAACCATATATTCACCTAATCCTGTTTCTTAATTCTTTAAACCCTTTCAACTACTTCATTTATTTTTTCTTCTTCTTGTTCTTCTATGTTTATTTATTTATTTAATTTTTAGAAACAAAAAAAAAGGTTCTTTTTTTTGTTTTTGTTTTATATATATATAAATATGTTCTTTTGTTTTGTGGTATTAACACAAACCCCAAAGGTACAAAGTTTGAGACATTTCATGTTCTGTTTCATTTTCTGAGAAAACCCTGTTGTTGTTTTTGTTGTTTTTTTCTTCTTGTGGGGTGTGAAAATTTTGATAAAAATGACAACTTTGCAAATGACCCATGTTGATTTAGAGCAAGGAAATCATCTTCATCATCATCAGCAACACCATCATCATCATCATGATCCTAGTGATGTGAGTGGTGAAGGAAGTTTATGTTTTTCTGATGCTGATGATGGTTCAAGCTATTCTCATTTCTATTCAACAAATGGTGGTTCTTATGATGATTATTCTTTTGCTTGTGTTTCTGATCCTGAACTTGGTGGTGTTCATGATTCTGGTAGAGTTTCTTCTGTTACTGATTGTTCTGTTGATGTTGAAATTAGAATTGGGGTTCCTGAGATTAAGGTGCATTTGGCTAAAGTGGAGAAAGATTGTAGAATTTGTCATATGGGTTTGGAGAGTGAAAGTCATGAATCTGGTCCTCCAATTGAGTTGGGTTGTTCTTGTAAAGAAGATTTAGCTGCTGCTCATAAAAACTGTGCTGAAGCTTGGTTCAAGATTAAGGGAAATAGGTATGTGTTGAAATGAAACCCTTGTTTTTGTTCTAGTTTTGAATTTGATTGTTAACTTTACTCTTTTTTTTTATGATAAATTTTAAATTTTTTAGAAAATAATTTGACACCCTTTTGTTAATAATTGATGGTTGTTGATTGATGGCATTGAGAAATTTCTCAAATTGTGATTATTAGGTGATGCTAGAATGACTCATAATTACTTGTGGTGTTTTGTTTACTAGTGAAATCAATTACTTATCTATGAACCATATAGATTAACACCATATGCGACACTGACACAGACACTGTTAAAATTTGAGAAAGTTGAATTGATTGAACCTAACCATATGTGTCGGTGTTGTGATTGTGTGGCGTAAACTGTCATGTGTAATGTCGGTATCTTGTCAAACATTTACACTATACTTACTTGTCGGATACACATTCAATCTGAAGTATCGGTGTTATATAGATTATTGTAGATTATGAAATCGATTGAAATTGTCATTGGTGATATGGATTGTTTAATTGATGATGAGTGTAAAGATGTATAAGATGATGAAAAAGGTATTTAGAAGCATATTTTAGGATGTTTAGAGAACAAAGTTGCAAGGAAGCAAGCTCAATTATTTCTTCAAGAAAGGGGAAAGTCATAGAAGATTAAATAATTTAAAGAAGAAGGTGATGGAAAAATAAAGGCTGAAAGCATCAGTCAGTCTCACTGATTTGCTGACATGTCTTAGTGCAGTGGGATTCTTTGTTGCTTTCTTGCTTTTCTGAAATTTAGGAATCTCTAAATTACTCTTCTTTCTAATTTTAATTTGTTTTTAATTTATCTCATTTAAAGTTGAGATTTGACCCTTTCTGACCACTATTCATGTATACAAAAAATATCTTGGTGGATGATAGTTGCTTGCTGATGTGCCACATAGAATATTTTAATCCATATACTAAATCACTGGTCCCCCAGATGATAATCTCTTCATTTAACATGTATAATGACGAGTTTTGTAACACCGACACTTCTGATCAAAGATTTTTCTATTGTCCGACATGTGTTTTGTTCGATACAACACCAACCCATATGGTTACAATCAATTAATTCGACTTTTTTCAAATTATTTCTGGTGTTGACATGTCAGTGTTGTGTCCGGTGTCTTTGTTTGTGGTTCATAGATGACAACTTTTATATTTATATTGCATAATTGTTGTGATTTTTGTGAGTAGTACAAGCTACTGAATTGACAGTACAATTGTCCAGATTCTTGTTGCAGTTCTTTGAAGTAAAATATATTCAAACTTTATGTACAAGTTCTGCAGTGTCACTTGCAGATAATATAACTTCTATGACTTTTACACAGTGACACAGTATTTATCCTTAATTTTAATTGCAACAATCTCTAAAGTCTGAATAAAACCATGTTGTTTTCTGTGCTTTTGTTAATACATGAAAGGACAAATTTTTTTATTGACTGGTAAACCTTCCATGCTTCACTGTCAATTCAAAAGCATTTTGTTGGGGCCATTTGTTGAGAAAGTATCTATGGTTAGAGGAGAATTTGGACACAAATTCATCCAAGTGCATTATTTCATTGCTAAATTAAAATGCTAATGGAACAATAGACTTTGAATCTTTTCAATTTTGGAATCTTCTTTATCATATGTTGTCATTGGTGCCTTCATTGGTGGCAAATATTTCATGACATCTTCTTTTCCTTTGTTTTGGAACATTTTGAAACCACTAAAATGGTTTTCCAAACACAGCTGTGGATTTGTAAAACGAAGCCTAAATATTAGGTTTTAATATATTGAGCTTAATTCATCCTTACAAAGGCGGTATGTAAGGTGAATGATGTTAGGTGTGTCACTCTTTATAAACCCTTTTCAGTATGAAACTTGAGTTTTTCCGCTACACCCCTCATTTCTAGCACTATTGGCCTTTTTGGTGTGTGGATAATATGGCTGGTGACCTAAATCGATAGGTTATAATACCTATTAGATTCTTTTATAAGGTGACGGGTATCACTCTCTATTGACGCTTTCAGACTGTATCTCTTTTCTAATATGGAACTTGAGGTTTTCTCAAATTAGGATAATGGATGGTTAAACTTTTCTGATTTGTTTCAGATGAACTGTTATGCTAATGGATGCTTGATATTGATACCGTTGAATTTAAATCAACTTAGTATCCACTGTTCAACACTAATGATGTATTGATGTGTGAGCTAATGACTCCAAAAGGTTATGGTTATGTTATTCGATGTTTAGATTTTTGTGTTCGTTTTTAGATTTTTGTGTTCGTTGGTCATAATGATATGAGCAAGGTTCTTAGTTTGCTTGTGTGTTTGTAACATTTGGTGGATAATATCGCCTTTAAAGTATGATGGTTATAAGGGAGCTTGAATCTCCTCGACAAACATTGCTGACAACTGATTACTAACATTTGCCTCAACAGATTTCTATTCAGTTTTGCAATTTTCTAATTATTTTTCGTGTTTAATTTTTTTATAGGACCTGTGAAATCTGTCATTCGGTAGCGCGGAATGTTTACAGTGCAAATGAAGAATCAACGGAGAATGTGAGCGACACTAACAATGCTACCGCATCATCAACACTCTCAACAGCTGCTCCTACAGCAGAAACTCAAAGATTTTGGCACGGCCATCGTTTCTTGAATTTTCTGCTTGCTTGTATGGTTTTTGCATTTGTCATATCATGGCTTTTCCATTTCAACATGCCATCAACTTAGTTTCATTCACAATTTAATGCACATCAATCAAGCCAGAAAGGCAAATATGAAAAGAAAAAGAGAGGAAAAGAGAATGAAGTATCCAATGAGATAGTTTTTTAGGGAATGAATTCTTCTACAATTTAAGGCCTAATTGAGTTTATATATTCATTATTGAATCATCCTTCTTCAATTTCTGTTATGTATTTGTCCTAAATCATTTAACTTCACAAAATGTGTTTAAGAATCAATGTAGTTTCTGGACAAGTACTTGAATGGTTATTCAAATGTATATTAAATATCATATTATATATTGTGACTCAATTCTTTTAGGAGCATGGTGATTTTCCCTACTAGCTTATTTTAAAAGTGATATTAGTGAACGCTGCTTTGTGTTTTGACTGTAAAAAAATTTGGTTGCTGACTTGTCTGCATCAAGGGTCATATGCTTTCTTTAACATGGAAATAAATAGAGTTTAAAGGATGTATATTGTCACTGTAAATTAATTTTATACTGATACTCAATAGAAGCAGTCTAAAGTTTCATGTCATGTTAAGAAAGTGGGATGACCTGGCGGAATGCATGGTTGCTATTGGAGTGACAGTGTAAAATTATTTGTGACGGTGTAAATACACTATTAGTGCACATTCTTTTCTCATATCAATAAACAATAACTTTAATTTGCTTACGTTAAATTAATTACTACTATAAAAGTAGTTATAACTTATAAATAAAGCTAACCATATTTAATAATACGACATTTATGATTTATTAGTAGTGTAAAATTCGGTTGGTTCTCCCTATTAAATTCAGTACTAGTCACAATAAAACTAACTAACATTGATAACAATTGTTTTTGTGTGTGTGTGCGCGCATTAAGATATGTTTTAGTACCTTTTTTCTTAATTCTAAAATTGGCAATAGTATGAGATCATATCACTAAACAAATTAAGAAATATTATAGTATGATAGCTCAAGTGGATATGAATTAGATAGGAGGAGATCCAAATATCAATTTTAAGAGGTAGTAGTTTATCTTTCTGATGTAAAAAAAAAAAAAATAAGAAATATCCTAATCCTAATCAATTAATATTAAGAAATTACTAATATCATAGGATGATGCAAAGGTCAAGGTACTGCAGGTGAAATTACTAGCTCCACCTATAGTTGTTGAGTGCATGGAAACAAACCACTAACCTTTGGGTTGAGCAGTGTTACATTGGGCTTCTTGCTTTGTGCAAATAGTTTAGAGTCTAGACCAATGAGTTGGTCACCTTTGTGACAAATTAAACACAAGCAAATCATTGTTTGATAAAATCTTATATATGTTTCAACATCAATGCAGATTTTGTCTTGTACAAAAGACTGTGTGTTTACTATTCTTATATAAAGTATTGGTTTTCTTACTTTTATTTTCTCTTCTATCACTTTCATATTTTTTCACTGTTCTTATTTTAAAACGGCAATAAGGATGTGAGAGAATCTTTGTCGTTTTTATTATGGATGAAATCCATAAAAATATATAAAAATTTAAAATGAAGTGATGAACATGTATTTTATTATTCACACACACACACACATCATGTATTTAACAAATTATACAATTTATACCATTTATAACTAAATTATATACGGTTGTAAAAAGTAATTAACTAAATTATATACATATACAATATAGGCTTAAATATACTTTTGGTCCTCTAAATATTTTGAAGGTTTCACTTTAGTCTTTTAACTATTTTTCGTTCCATTTTGGTTCTTTAACTATTTTTTCGTTCCGTTTTGGTTTTCTAACTTTCATTATGTTAATTTATTTGGTCATAATTATCGTTAGAAAAACGTTAATTTTGCGTACGTGGCACTTAGAGATTTGGTGGCTTTGGTGTGAGATTCAATAGAAAAACGTCATGTGGCCAAAGACCTTCTTCTTCATCGCGTACGGAGCTTCCTCTATCACCGTCTCCGTCCACATCACCGGTGATCTTTCCAGTCACGAAAGCTTACGAATCGATACTCCAAAACCTCTCGTTATTCACGCTGAAGCCAAATCTAATGTCCATTTTCTCATTAGAGGCTTCTACCTCTCGTTTTTTTACATTTTTCTAACGGTTAGGACCAAGTAGGTTAACTGAATGAAAGTTAGAGGACCAAAACGGAACGAAAAATAGTTAAAGGACCAAAGTGAAACCTTGAAAATACTTAGAGGATCAAAAGTGTATTTAAGCCTACAATATATTTACAACACTAAACATCAATGATTATTTACTTTTTATAAGCAAAAAAAATATAACAGTCATATTTATTATAAGTTGTTTTTGGTTTTTACCAAAAGTTTAATCGAGTTCGGAGGTCAGTTCTAGGATCAAGTGGTGTCAGCTCCCTCTCGATCGCAGTTGCGGGGGATCGAACTGCGGTACTTCCTACTAAGTTCAACACAAATCACCACTGAACCAACTAATGATTAATATATTCATTACAAATTTATCAATATGCAACACAATTACAAAAATTGTGAAAATACAATTATGATGCAAAACGTAAAAATAGGGGGTTCAAGACCAACAAAAATAATATTATTTGAACATAATATTAAAATCCAGTAAGTACAGATAATTATTATTTGTACAAAATAATAAGTCATAGACTCAAAAGTCAAAACAGACTAAAAATACATGTTCAAAATAGACATAAAATTTGAAATTAACTCAAAATTTTAGAAGTAAATTGGTTAATGTCAAACTTTATAAGAGCATTTGTCACTTGATTTGTTTTTTGATAAATGGGTTGCCAACTACTCCCTTCAATTCTATATATAAAATAAAATTTATTTCTTAGATACATTGAAAGTTTGATGTATTTAATCTACTAATTTATATTATTAATTAGATACATCAAATTTTCAATATATCAAAAAATAAAATATTTTCTTATATAGAAGACCGAATAGAATACTAAGCAGTAAGCATAGATGATATAACACCTTGATTTAAGTAGGAGATGATGAAAAGCATTTAAGCAACTTGTTAACACCATATTCAATCGTCCTAAATCCTAATGGCTCAGAGAGAATCGGTTACCACAATGATCTAGTGAAAACCACATTGTTTGGCTAAAGAAATGTCATGATAAACACTCCATAACTTAGCACAGGTTATAGAACAACTCAATCTCTCATGATTAACTTTGTATTGAGTAGGCATGGCAACAGTCGGGCGGGGGCGGGTTTAAGCAATACCGTCCATGCCCCCGCCTCCCTCTACCACTCTCACCCTTGCCCCTAAACTCATTCGGGGATGATAATACAACTCAATCTCTCATGATTAACTCATTCGGGTTTAAACAATATATGAAAACTCACACCCGCCTTCAAGAATTGAACTCGAATTTTCTCTAAAGCAGGAAAATTCATAATTGCCTATCATAACTCATAAGCATCACATTCATCATTAAACATGTATAAAACCACGAGTCATGTTTGTACCCAAGAAAAAAACCATGAGTCATGTTTAAACCCAGATATTTAATTAATCGACAGTCTTTTTTTCCTTATAAAAATTAAGTGTCGTTGATTCAAGAAATTGAGCATTAAGTATCCGCAATTATATTTAGGAAGAGATTGCAAGCACTTGATGTCATAATTCGCCTCGAATTATGGATTATTTTGGCCCCTTTCGTGTAAGAACTAGAGAATAAAAACTAAGAAGAAAAATACAAATATGCAATTTTACTTATTTATTTAGATTCCCTAATCGATTTACTATCAATAATTGTTATCATTCTCCTAAAAGTTATATTTTACTTAGAGTAAACATGCCTTTGGAAAAAAATGATAACACATTCAAACCACCCCACATCAAATTAAAAGAACACAATATAGTGGTCAACATATGCTCCCTAACATTTTACCCTAGTTTTTCCTTCTTCTTTCATCCACCTAAAGGAGGTGATTTTGGATCAATTTTTGATCTAAAATCACCCCTCTAATTTGTTCTTTCCCTTTCTTTTTACTAAAATAAGTGAATTTCACATAGTATAACTTTTTAGTATATTTCTTTGTGATTTCGTCGTCTTATAGTGCGATGTTTTGTTATTCGTCGTCTTAGTGCGTCATTTTGTTGTTCGTCGTCTTGGTGCGGCGCTGTTTTGCTTTTCCTTCTTGTGTGGTGTTGTGCTTGTTCGGTTCAAATTCTCAGATTATATTCATCAAGTGCAGATTCAATATATCAATGACTTTGGCGTCGTCAACGTTGCAGATCTGGAAACATGGTTATTTTAGACACTCTAATTTTGTCATATTAGTAGGCATTTGGATGCTGTGAGATTGCTCGCAGATTTATCCCTTTTAGTTTTTAGCGATCTTGAATTTGTATTATGTGATGTATTCTTTGATTTTGAATGAATGAAGTTTACTTTTAGTCAAAAAAAAACTTGTAAGCAAACATACTAGTAGGCAGAAAAAATCGGATTGCTAATTCTTTGATTTCTTGCACCACATGGGTCAAATACCTAATTACTGATCATTAAGAGTTGCATAAGTATTTTGTTTTGCATGGGTAAAAATGTAATTTTTAAGTGGTTTAAAAGAGTGTTAGGAGAGGGAAGAAATTTTTTCAAAATACATTTGTTCATGATATATACTCCCCCGTCCTTTTTGAAGTGTTAGGAGAAAAAATTTGTTTCTATTTAATTGTCATTTTAGTAATTTAAAACTACAATTTGTTAATTTTACTCTTACTTCTCAACAACTCTACTTCATATTTTTTATAAAATTAAATCTCAAAATAGGATGGGCTCAACGGGTCAGCTAAATTGGCCCATACTTAAGTTTGCATTGAACTACAAAAAAAATCAAATAGCAAAATTATTTTGTTTGAAAATTCAATATCTGATCTAATAACCGACTAATCTAAGAGACTAATTCCACCGCTCACTTATGAGAGCCCTATTTAAAGTTAGAATTTTTGCTCTATATAAAAAATAGCAAAAGATTTTACCTTGCACCCATATAATTATACCTTTACTCTCACAACAAATCAATTCATTTTTCAATTTTACCTTTTTTATTATTTGACTTCACCCCACGTAAAATTCTTCTTATAGCAAAAAAAATTGTAAATGGAATATTTTAAAAAACAATTTTGAAAAATTCTACAAAATCATAACCGAATTACTTACAAACTGAAAAGTTAAAATAAACAATGAACAATTTGAACCTAATAGTTAAAAAAATTGGATTTTGCTAAATTTGAACCGGAAAACTCAAATCTTTTTACTCCAATCCTATTGGCCTCAATAAAAATTGGATCGGACCCGATTTGGACAATTGGACATTGAGTCGTCCAGTGCCAGAAAAATTTTCCCCCACTTATACCTTCACCCCTACAAATAATTTCTTTTTTCCAATTTTATTCTTTTAATTATTTAACTTCACCCCTACAATTTTGTTCCGGTATGCAAAAAAAAATCTGTAGTCAAAATTTCAAACCGGAATACTTATAAAAGTTTTCCGGAGAGTTTTTTTTTTGTTGACGTTAAAAATGGATTAGATAGATGTATCTATATATTATCATATCAAGTCCTGATTACATTAATTGTGCTTTTTTTCTTCCGGATTATTGATTTGTTTATTTATAAGTGTGTAATGTTAATTTGAGGAAAGTATGATTGGAATCGAAGTGGGAGTTACGGTTCAAGTTGAAAGCAACTATCATGATCTGGATTATGGATACAACAACAACATAGAGAAACAAATACACAAGCCTCAAATTTACAAATGTCCAGATTTTATTTCTTCTTCTTCATAAAGTTGATTAGTTGAGATATTAATTTTTTTAATTTCATATTAATTATTTAAATCTTATTTTTAATTAATGAATTTTTTTGGCAAGTAATTTTTATTTTACGAATTACTTATGAAATTGATTAAATATTTATATTATTTAAATAAGAAAAATAATATATTTTGGAATTTTTAAAGGGATAAAATAGAGTGGATAGTAATCTTCCGCTCCCTGTTTCAAACAATATGGTGTTTTCTCTTCTATCATAGAAATTACAAAAAACATATGTCTTTTTATTAATATATGAGTATAAATATTGATCATTGTGTAAATTACTAAATCAAAAGGTCATTATATTAATATTAGTGTAAGTTGATTTCCTGTATTAATAAGTGTTTAAATATTTAAGTTCTTATAGAAAAAAGTCATTCGTCTCATATTAATAAACCTCGTACATGAGTATAAATATAGGTTCTATTAAAATTACAAAAAATTGTCTCCATATTAATATATGGGTACTAATATAGGTCCACATAAAAATATATGTTATCGTAAAATTACAACAAAAAAGTCGTATATGATTTTTATTCACGTACCAAAAAAAAATTTATATGATAATGTTATAGTTTAAAAATGAGTTTGTAAAAAAAAAAGCTTTTTCTTACGCAAACAAAAAGAGTTGAAATATTTGTTATCTCTATAATATATTCAATTGATTCATAATAACGTACTGGTCATTATATTGCTGAACTATTATTTTTATTGTATACAATCACAAAAAATTTATACAATAGAGACTTTTTGATTGATTTGTTCAATTTATATTAAAATAATGTACGTAATACGTGTTTCTTATGAAAAAATTATTTAAGAAAAGTATTCATCTAAAATATTTATTTAAAAAATTATTGTTGTTTGTACGATATTAATTTAATTTGTTTGGTTTTGTCCAAAAGTTTTGCTTGTTTTTGTTCAAAAGTGGCTCATTAATTTTAGTTATTCAAAAAATGTGTCTCATTGATATATTTAAAAAATAAAATAAAATGTCTCATAATTGAAATAGTGTCATGAGTGAGAATCGAATGATGTACATTTTTTATTTGCCTTGTTTAATTGGAAAAGGATCTAAAAAATAAAATAAAATGTCTTATAATTGAAATAGTGTCATGAGTAAGAATCGAAGCGTGTGCCTTTTTGATTTGTCTTGTTTTATTGGAAAAAGCTCTAATAAGTTGCCACGTAATCAATTGATAAAGGAGATGATGCCACGTAGGAAAAATAGCAGGAGAGAGACATCCGTAAATATATTATACTAGTATAACTAACCCGTACAAATGTACGGGTTAAATTCAAAATTATAATAATTTATATAATTAAATTAAAGTAGATTAGTTGAAATATTAATTTTTTTAATTTTTTTGTATCTTATTTTTAATTAATGAATTTTTTTCTTGTAATTTATGTTTTTCTAATTACTTGTGAAATTGATTTGATATTTATATTATTTAATTATAAAAAATAATTATATATTTAGAGATTTTAAAAGGATAGAACATGGTGAAGAGTGATATTCCACCCCCCGTTCTCAACAGTATGGTGTTTTCTTTTCGTCACCGTAGAAATTACAAAAATAATAGGATCTGTTTTAATATATAAGTATAAATATCGCCTTGTATAAATTACAAATCGAAATACACTTATATTAACATGAGTGTAAATATAAGTCATAGTTAATATTTTAGAGAATAGTCATAGTTAATATTTTAGAGAATGATCTCCCACTTTCCGTTCTCAACGATATGATATTTGTTCTCCTATCCCCGTAGCAATTTAAAAAATAAAATAAAATAAGCTCTTGTATTAATATATGATTATTAATATTGATCCCGTGTAAATTATAAAGACATGCACTAATATTAATATAAGTGTAAATATAAGTCATCATAAAAATTACAAAAAAATGTAAATGGGTTTATTGTATTAATATAGGAATAAAAATATGTTCTTAATAAAATACAAATAAAATAAGAATAAGTATGATTTATATTTGGTATAACTTAGTAATAAAAAAAATGATAGATAGTAATGAGTTAAATTTTGTATGTGAACAAAAGTTAAAAATTAAACTAATAAAATATACTTTTATTTGAGAAATTATGACTTTATTTTATCATAATAATATTTATGTAATAGTATGTATTAATTCATACAACTTTATTTTAAAAAAATTAATATATATAATTGTTTGGGTGCTTATACTTATATAATAGTATTTCAGTTTTTGAATCAACTAAATTTTTTATGATATACCATTAGTTATGATGATTAAATAAAAATAGTTATGGAAATGTTATTAGGAAATTTTTTTATTAAAAGTATTAATCTTAAAAAATTATTGTTATTTATTATAAATTGGTTTGATTTACTTGTTTTTATCCAAAAGTTTTGTTTGTTTTTGTTTATAAGTGACTATTAATTTTAGTTATGCATAATATGTGTCTCAGAAATATCTTTAAGAAAAATGTCTCATAATTAAAAATGTGTCATGAGTGGGAATCAAAAAATAATACATTAAGAATTCTAAAAAATAAAATAAAATGTATCATAATTAAAAAAGTGTCATGAGTGGGAATTGAAGAATGGTACATTAAGGAATTCTAAAATATAAAATAAAATGTCTCATAATTGAAAAAGTATCATGAGTGGGAATCAAAGAGTGATACATTAAGGAAGACTTAATTTGTTATGTAGATGGTCTCATAGCTTTCCACATAGGTAAATTACAAATCAAAATACACTCATATTAACATGAGTGTAAATATAAGTCATAGTTAATATTTTAGAGAATGATCTCCCACTTTTCGTTCTCAACGATATATTTGTTCTCCTATCCCCCTAGCAATTTAAAAAAAAAAAATATAGAACCTTGGTTTTATATGTGAATATAAAGTCTCATTTTTTTTTAAAAATAAAATAAAATAAGCTTTTGTATTAATATATGAATATTAATATTGATTCCGTGTAAATTATAAAGACATGCACTAATATTAATATAAGTATAAATATAAGTCATCATAAAAATTACAAAAAAATGTAAATGGTTTATTGTATTAATATAGGAATAAAAATATGTTCTTAATAAAATACAAATAAAATAGGAATAAGTATGATTTATATTTGGTATAACTTAGTTATAAAAAAAAATGATAGATAGAAATGAGTTAAATTTTGTATGTGAACAAAAGTTAAAAATTAAACTAATAAAATATACTTTTATTTGAGAAATTATGACTTTATTTTATCATAATAATATTTATGTAATAGTATGTATTAATTCATACAACTTTATTTAAAAAAAAATTAATACATATAATTGTTTGGGTGCTTATACTTATATAATAGTATTTCAGTTTTTGAATCAACTAAATTTTTTATGATATACCATTAGTTATGATGATTAAATAAAAATAGTTATGGAAAAGTTATTAGGAAATTTTTTTATTAAAAGTATTAATCTTAAAAAATTATTGTTATTTATTATAAATTGGTTTGATTTACTTATTTTTATCCAAAAGTTTTGTTTGTTTTTGTTTATAAGTGACTATTAATCTTAGTTATGCATAATATGTGTCTCAGAAATATCTTTAAGAAAAATGTCTCATAATTAAAAATGTGTCATGAGTGGGAATCAAAAAATGATACATTAAGAATTCTAAAAAATAAAATAAAATGTATCATAATTAAAAAAGTGTCATGAGTGAGAATCGAAGAATGGTACATTAAGGAATTCTAAAATATAAAATAAAATGTCTCATAATAGAAAAAGTGTCATGAGTGGGAATCAAAGAGTGATACATTAAGGAAGACTTAATTTGTTATGTAGATGGTCTCATAGTTTGCCACATAGGTATATGGATACTTGATAGCTTGCCACATAGGATTATGATCAAGAGATAGACATCCATAAATATATTATATAGAGACTAGTATAACTGACCCGTGCAATGCACGAGTTAATATTAAATGAAAAATATAAGTTATTAATTTTAATATTCTATTGTACAAAATTATATTAGTTTATGTGATTAAGGTTAAACTCAATTAATTAGTTGAGATATTAGTTTTTTGAATTTAATTTTAAATTAATGTATTTCTAGTCATTGTAATTTACAATTTTTTAAATTACAGAATGTATATTTTTAATCCTTAAAGAGAACTAAAATCAAATGTAACATATTTTATGAATTAGCATAAGAAATATCTTAAAAAAAGTGTAACAAATATAAATTAAAATTATCTCGTGGAAAATTTTTCAAATAATTGGTAGATTTAATATTTTTCTTTATTGCAATTACTTGTGAAATTGAGTTTTATATATGTATTATTCAAATACGAAAAATAATATATATGTAAATTTTTTAAAAGGATAGAATTGGATGAATAGTAATTTTTCGCTTTCATTTCCAATAATATGGTGTTTTCTCTCGTGTCCCATAGAAATTACAGAAAGATATGACTATCATATTAATATATGAATATAAATATAGGTCTCACGTTAATTACAAAAAATTTAGGCATTTGTATTAATATATGAGTATAAAATAGGGTCACAGTGTAAATTACAAAATAAAAAATAACTCTTGTTAATATGAGTGTAAATATAAGTCCAATAAAAATTTACAAAAAGTAAATCACCCGTATTAATATGTGTTTAAATATAGATTCCCATATAAAAAAGAAAAAAAAAATTCAGCTCCATATTAATAAACCCGGTATTCAACCGAACCCCATATTCAACCTACAGTGATGCCTAGAGCACATGATGGGATGAAACCCATATTAATAAACCCCGTTTTCAGCTCCATATAGTCACCAGTATTAATATGTGTAGAAATATTTTTTTAAGGCAAAAATTTATTTAAAAATGAAAGGAAAAACAAAAAATTGGGGTGACATAAACCGAACCAAAAAATAAAAAAGTAAAACAAAAATCAACAACATTAAGTGATTTTTCTACAATTTGAGCGGGTGTTATGTAAATGATTTCCCTTTTGCATTGTTTTTTCTTTCTTTTTTGCATTGTTATGTAAAAAACCATCTGTAAAAATATAACTCCATAAAATTATTAAAAAAATAAAATAAATCTTGTACATGAGTATAAATATATGTCCCGTAAAAAATTAAAAAAAAAAAAAAAAAGAAGGCTTGTATTAATATATGGATAGTAATACCAATCTTTGTAGAAAGATTTGTCCTCGTAAAAATTATTAAAAAAAAAAAAGGTATTGTATTTGTATATGATTTTTTTTTATATTATATAGATGTTCATTTTGATATACTTTTTTTTCAATATCTATATAATAGTATCACCAAAAAAAAAGTAGGATCCTCGTATTGATATAGATCCATGTAAATTACAACAAAATTATACATTTTTATTAATATATGAGTATAAATACAGGTCTTCGTGTAAATTATATAAAAAAAGACACTCGTATTAGTATGAGTGTAAATATAAGTCCTACTAAAAAAAAAAATAGGTATCCCCTATTAATATGTGTATAAATATAGATTTCCTTTGAAAGAAGAAAAAAAATACCATCCACACCATATTAATAAGCCATGTATTAAATTATCCGCCGCGTAGAAATATAACTATATAATAGTATTGTAAGAACGAATGAAAAATAAGATTCGTATATATATAACACATACAAATAATTAGCAATTAGTAATTTCGGATCTTAATTTATAATTTTAGTGGGAATATAATAAAAAAAGAATTTAAGTGAGTAACTGTTGCGGGTTTTTTGAGACATACCCCACTACAGTTGAACTTTCATTTCCAAAGAGGGGAAAATATCGAAAACCTTTAAAAAGAGAGATTCTAAATTCGGGGGTTAGTTACACCTAGGGAAGGTATTAGCACCCTAAGCGTCTATAGTATCCTATAGTAACCTCTAGTTTATTGTTTTTTTACTTATTTTTAATGTGAGAAGAGAGGGGAGAGAAGTGGTAAAGAATTTGTGTGTGCAAGTGGAGAGTAAGATGAGAAGAAAAGTTTATTGCATAATTTAAAAGTGTTAAAAAATAAACCTAAGTCTAATCGTGCGATTAATAGGTATGTGGACTAAAGAAATTTTATTTAGAGGAGAGAAGATGTTTTTGTATTGTTTTCTATTTTTTTTCTAAAGAAATTACTAGTCGTACCTCTTCGGAAATGAAAGTTCGCGTTTGTTTGTTTTTAGCGTGTGCGGAAAGCGGTAAAAATAAAATGCATGCAATGCAATTTTTTCATCCTCTTTGGGGTTACATTGTTTTGCCTAAATACATTCTAAGAGTTTTGCGGAAATTTAAACATGAATGAATGCAACAAGTGAATGCAATGCAATGACATAAAAATAAAATTACAAGTCCGACGGAAAATAAAATAAACTAACTAAAACTATACTAAACTAAACGATTTTTTTTATAGTCTAATTCTTGGTCCGTCTCCATTTTAGCATAGATTTAGTTTTTGTCCCAAAGTCACAACCACATACAAACTCACAAGATGCAATAATAATGATTTGAAATATAAATTGCAAAGGATTTAAATGACAAAATAGTAAAAAAAAAACTAAAATAAACTATACAGAGAAAATAAACCACATAGCAAATATACTAAAACAAATATTATGATAGATTAAATAAAGAAATAAACTTGTGGTGCAAAGTCCTTTACAGTAAGTATGGCAGAAATAAAGACCTTCGAGTGGCTATTAGCTCTCAACCTTATGACTCGCCCTTGTGGAAAGCTTTAGCGGGTATTTGGGACCAATTCCAACAACAAATTGTATGGCAGTTGAGAGATGGGAAAAACATAAACTTTTGGATGGACAAATGGGCACCCAATGGATCCTTTCTCATGCACATGGCAACTAATCAGATTATTGATTTAACTCTTAATGTGAAAGATACTTTGACAATTGATGGAAATTGGGATCTTAATTTCTTGAGGAATAATTTGCCAGTTAACATCGTAAACCAAGTAGTTGCCCTACCGACACCAAGATATACAGATGGCCCAGATACAGTTGGGTGGAGAGGCACTAATACTCATCATTTTACAGTAAAGAGCGCTTACGAGATGCAACAGAGGAATATACACCATTTGGAAGGTGACTGGAAAATGGTGTGGAATTGGAAAGGCCCCCATAGAATTCAAACTTTCATGTGATTAGCAGCACATGATCGTCTTTTAACAAATTACCGGAGAAGCAGATGGAATGTGGGAATATCCCCAAGTTGTCATAATTGTGGGAACATAGATGAAACTACCATTCATACCTTAAGAGATTGTATATCTGCTACTCGAATATGGATCAAGTTAGTAGCTTCCAATCATATTACTAATTTTTTTTCTTTCAATTGCAGGGATTGGTTCTTCAAGAATCTTAGCAACGAGGAGTATGGAGTTCAAAAAGAAGGTTGGAAGACCATTTTCATGGTGACATGTTGGTACCTATGGACTTGGCGAAACAAAGTCATCTTTGATGAAGACTTCAAGCATCCTGTAGACCCTATTCATGTGATTCTCAAGGTGGCAAAGGATATTGATTGTTGCGAGCATTATCAGACTTTTAGAGGGCAACAACAAGTTGACACCATATTCATTCGGTGGAAATGTCCTGACGATGGTTGGATCAAGCTAAATTGTGATGGAGCTTATAAAAAGTCTATAGACCTTGCAGGTTGTGGTGGCTTACTACGGGACTCAAATGGTCAATGGATACAGGGATACACTCAAAAGATTGGTGCTTGTGACGCTTTGCATGCCGAGATGTGGGGCATGTACTCTGGGATGGAGTTGGCTAGAAGAAAAGGAGTTACACATCTTATTGTGGAAAGTGACTCCAAAATTTTGATTGAAATGGTTACAGGGTGATGCAATCTTAATGGGGCCACCCCCATTCTAATTCGGCGCATCCAAGAGTTTATCAATATGGATTGGCAAATTCAATTTCAGCACACTTGGCGAGAAGGCAACAGAAGCGCAGATTGGCTAGCTAATCATAGTCTGGTGCATGATTCTTTTGATGTATTAATCTTAGAGCAACCTCCTATAGATCTTCAAAGTATACTCTTTGCTGATTTTTCTAGGATTTATATGGTTAGAAATGTTCGTATAATTCCGTAGTTTTTTTCCTCTTCTTTTGGGCTTTGCCCTCTTTTTGTAACAAAAATAAAAAATAAAAAATAAAGAAATAAACTAAAAGGGAAAAAAAAACTGAATGAAAAAAAAACATAAAAGAAAGAAAAAAACAGCGTACATAAAAGAGAAGATAAAAAAAATGAACAGGGGGGGGGGGGGGGGGTTGTAATGGCAACTAGAGAATAAAATAAATAAATAAATAAAAAAACGCTGAACCGGACTACTTGTCTGGACCGGACCGGTTCATCTGGTTCAACCCTAAGGTTGAACCGAACCAGATCTTGGATCCTATACAGTTCGCGTGTGAGTGTATAGTGCGACCCATTACCACAATCGTCTGATCTCAGATCTGGAAGGATCGGACGGTTTTGTTTAGATCTAATCAAACAGTCCTAAACAAAACAAAGGATCATGTGGTTGTGATTAAAAGTATGAAAATAAGAGTACATAGCATGTTACTTCACTCTCATCGTGAAGGAAAAGAAAAAGAACAGAGGAAAAAAACCATGGAACTTAACAAGCTTTGAATCAACAACACCAATTTCAAATCGGAACCAAAATTAACAAATGAACACTCAATCTCACACAAAAAAACTTCACTGATCATGAATCCGGTATTAGTTTTCAAAAAAAATGTCTCAGTAAAGAAAAACAAGCGTACGAAAAAATAGATCTAAAAATAGAAAATGAAATGTCCGCAAAATTTTGGAAAAATGATATATACATCAAGTTTGTTCTTGATTTTGGCTCGGTTTGATGTGTTTTGATGCGTTTTGTTTGCGATTTCGTTGTGTTTTGTTTGATCTGAGAGTGGTATGATGTTGAATGATCAAAGGAATTGAGTTTTGGTTGTATGTTTGTGAGTTTTTTTATTTTTGATTTGAAGTATGAAGGTGAAATGGAGGATGAGGGAAGAAGGAGTTCACTGTAACGTGAACCTTCTTTTCTTTTTCATTTTTTGTTTTTTTTTGTTTTTGGTTGGTGAGGTAGAAAGAATGAGAGAATGAATTTTGTTGGGAGTTGGTGAATGAAATGTGTGTGTGTGTTAGTGTGAGTGTGATGTAATAATTAGGGTTAGTGGTAGAAATGTAATAATTAGGATAAGATAGGGTTATTAAATGTAGTGATGAAATGTGGAGATATTTTGGTATTTATTTAAAAATGAAAAAATGATACATGATGGGGAAAGATGAGGTGGAGCAATTTAATTGGTCTAGGTAAGAAAGATGTTTTGAGGTTGAATATGGTATTTTTGATTTATTTGGCAAAATGATAAAGAGATAAGAATGAGATAAAATAGTGAGTCATAGAAATAAAACAACTTGTGCTCTACTCTTTCCTCTTCTTGACATATTTTTAAAATAAAATGTAAATGGTATTAAAATAAAATAAAATGTGTAGAAGTGAAATAAAAAAGTAATTTTTTATAATATATGGAAATGAAATATAAAATGAGCGTAAAATAGGAAAAACACTATTTTTTGATATTTTTGGATTTTTACGCTAATTAAAAGAAAATTGACATCATAAGCTAAGAAAAACTATTTTTGATATTTTTAGAATAAAGCGTAAAATAAAACCAAAAACAACTATTTTTTTATATTGTTTTGACTTTTTTTCGAAAATATGAAAAAAAGAAAGAAAATATGCATGAAAAATGAAATTAAAATATGCATGGCAATGTATATATATTTTTGTATATTTGGATGCATCAAATGTAAATCGGATTTGTAGGTCCAAAATTGAGGTACAACAGTAACGAAGTCCACCTATTAAAAAAAATAAAAAAGGATAAATAAATTTATCACTATAAAATAATATTTAAACATTTTTTTTTGTCGAGACCGGGGTATCCACAGCCATACGCAGTGACTAATCCCTCGCTAGATTGGAGGCACCTCGAAGGGTGGGATAGTTGACCCAAGGATTTAAAGCTGCTCCATACCCAATGTGAGGTTCGAACCATCGACCCTTGGTTAAGGGAGGATGAGCCTCATGCCGCTCAACCACACCCCTTGGGTTAAATAATATTTAAACATTGAACAAACTAAAAAAATAACATTGAATAAAAAAATTGGTTGTTTATGAGAGTTGAAACATGTCTCTATCACTAAATTAATTTGTTCATAGAAAAAATATCAAAAAAAGTGTTATTTTGTCTTTGATGGGAATCGAACCAGGTTTCTCTTTGAAATGTCTCTATCCCTAAATTAGTTTGTTCATAGAAAAAATATCAAAAAAAAAGTTATTTTGTCTTTGATGGGAATCGAACCCGGTTTCTCTAGCTAAAGCTTGTAGAAAACTATGAATTTTGATTCATTGATAGATTGCCACCTAAGAATAGAATACTTGAGAAGTTGCCACCTAGGAAATTATTCATGAGAGAGACATCCTCAAATATATTATACTAGTATAACTGACCCGTGCAATGCACGGGTTAATATTTAAATTTATAGTATACTAGTATAACTGACCCGTGCAATGCACAGGTTAATATTTATATTTATAGTATATGTTATTAATTTTTTTAAAAAATTTAAGTTAATTAATATAATTTTTGTCAAATAGTTTTATTTTTCCAATTATTTATGAAATTAATTTTATATTTCTATTAATTAAATATAAAAATAATATATATTTAAGAATTTTAAAGAGATAAAATAGGGTGGAGAGTGATCTCCCGTTCCCCGTTTTGAACAATATCATGTTTCATTTCTAGTCCCCATTGAAATTACAAAAAAGATAGGTCGTGTATTAATATATGAATATAAATATTGATCATCGTTTAAATTATAAAATCAAAAAAACATTCGTATTAATATGAGTGTAAATATAAGTCATAGTATAAAAAATAGGTTTTCCGTATTAATATGTGTATAAATATTTAAGTTCTAATAAAAAAAAGTTTTTCGTCTCATATTAAAACATTCGTAGAAAAAAATATAATTCTGTAAAAATAAAAAATAGAAACACGGTGAGATACTATTTTTGTTTAATGCAGTGAACACCCCGACTGTCCAAGCCGTCTACAAATTACAAATAACTTCCTGACAGTCTATATCGTCGTAACCATCCATCAACTATATTAATATTTATTCGTAATGACTTCCCGACGGCCTAAACCGGCATCAAGATTAATTAATTCTGACACACTTTTATCGACGGAAATTACATGTTGTCGACGGTCAGGACCGTCATAAAGTATAAACATTCCGACGGCTAAGGCTTTCAGGATAATAATTTCAGTGGACGATAATTTCCCGACGGCTAATGTAACGCCAGTTTATTTTATTTTTGGTAGAGTTTATTGTCCTATTTAATTGATTTATGTGATTATGTGATCTGTTTATTTAATTAAATGGTTTTATTAATAGTTAGTAAGAATAAGATAGGAATTAGAATATTTTAGAATTAAAGGGGCGGAGGTGTAATTAAGAGGAAACAAAGGAATTAGTGAGAATTAATTAAAATTAATTAGAATGAAGGAGGTTAAAAACAAAGGATAGTCAGAGAAAAGAAACATCTTTTTACGCGAAAACAGAGAAGTTTGAGATAAAGGGGGAAAAGCCAAGAGCAAGAGAGAAGAGGCAAGATGAGCTATTGTAATTCAATCAAACCAGGTAAGGGTGGGGTTTCACTTCTCTAATTAAGGGCTTAATTCTTCATGTTTGATTAGTGGTTCATGAGAAAGTGGGTAGAATTGAGTTTAGGGTTTAATTTGTGAATTCCCATGAAAACCGATGAATTGTGTGTTCTTACTATTAATTTTAATGTATGAATTGCTGCTTGATTATTCTGTAATGATTGGTGTCGGAATTGTTGAGAATGATAGAGTTTAGAAAGAATAGGGTTGTTGGTAAAAAGAATAATTGTTGACGAATAAAGCTAATGAATTGTGCATGAACTGGAGTTGGATTGTTGTGTTTTGTGTCGTATTAAGTTAGGTTATGTAGGAGTGAATTATAGGGCCAAGTTTGGTGAAAATCGGAGTTAAAACAAAATTTTTGGGTAGAAAATATGACCTTCCCGAGAGCTGTACAGTGACAGCATCTCTGTTTCATGTTCTTGCGCATTTTCACACGTTTTCCGTTTTGAACTGGGTTTTGGTGTTAACATGAAAGTTGTAGATAATTGTGTTATCTTTCAAATGGCGTTGGTTTCACTTAAAAACTGTTTTTAGAACTTAAGTTATCGTCGAATTACTACACGTAGGTCACAGTGAAGTTTCAGCCTCTGTACCCGAATTTGAAATAAAAACTGGTATTGATAGGTACAGAATTGATTTTTGGTGTAAACATGAAAGTTGTAGATAATTGTGTTATCTTTCAAATGGCGTTAGTTTCACTTCAAAATTGTTTTTAGAACTTAAGTTATCGTCGAATTACTACACGTAGGTCACAGTGAAGTTTCAGCCTCTGTACACGAATTTGAAATAAAAACTGGTATTGATAGGTACAGAATTGGTCTTTGGTGTAAACACGAAAGTTGTAGATAAGGATTTTAGCTTTCCAATGGCGTTGGTTTGACACAAAAATACCTTGTGAATAATTTTATATGAATTTTGAAGTTATATGACGAATTAAGAATATTGTGGAGAGAAGTCCTTGTCCACGTCAAGGTTATCGAGTCGTAAGACATTGTTGTCTACGTTATAAACCATGTTGGCCTAGTTTTGGCATTGAGATGTTGATGTAAAGTTGTTGTTAGTCGTCGTGTCACATATTGGACGTTGGGGGCTTGATGCTCCGTATTCTGAGATGGGGGCTTGATGCTCCGTTTTTAAGATGGGGGCTTGATGCCCTGTAGCCGAATTAAGGCATTGGAAGTTGGGGGCTTGATGCTCCGTTTGGTACCACATGCATAAGAGTCTTGCATAGTCGAGTCGTGTCGTTGCATTTGTTGAGTCGAGTCGAGTCGTGTCGTGTCATGAGATGAGGAGAAGGATTTAATGAAGGATAAGATGATGAAGCTTAAAACTAATTTTTATGATTTTCTTGAATAATGAATTATGAATTATTGATGAGATGATGATTATGTTGTTAAGTTGATTTATTTGTTGCATGATTTATTATGCTTTTAATTATTGAATTGTGATCTCACCCCTTCTGTTGGAATTGCCGCCTTGTGGGCAAGTGCAGATTTCCAAGACTAGCTGTTGATGTGAGTGGACTCCTCACGTGTCTAGGTGCTCTGATACGTAACGGGGCGGGCTTTGATTATTGGATTTTCCTTGTTACGTATTAGTTTTATGATTTTATGTTGAAAAACAATTATGTTGATTTTAATTACTACTATGAATCACGTTGAGACCTTATTGCCAAACTTTGATAGAACAATTGTTGAATAAATATTGTTATATTTCCGCTGCGATTTCAGTGAATTTTGTTGACAAGATTGATTTAAATAAATAGAAATTTTCTTATTTATTACTTGAATGAAATAGTAGCGTAATACTCCGTGTTTGATGTTACTTTGATTTATTATTTCAGTTGCGATTTATATATTTATTTATTTTGGGAAACGGGGTGTTTCAATTGGTATCAGAGCAGGTCGGTCTGTCCGGCGGCCAATTAGAAGAGTCTGTCGTGTCGCGGTGTCCGTTGTCTATGTTTGGTAAGGATTTTAAGTGGACTTAGTCTGCTTGTCGTTGAGTGGGATGGATGTGATCTTGGGTATGAACTGGTTGGAGTACAACTACGTTTATATTAATTGTTTTAGCAAGACAGTACATTTTTTTTCTGCTAAAGAGGAAGGGGAGGTGGAGTTGGTGACTACCAAGCAGTTGAAGAGGTTAGCGCTTGAAGGGAATTAGTTGTTTTCTTTGATGGCATCCCTGTCGATTGAGAATCAGGCGGTTATCGATAAGCTACCCGTGGTATGTGAATTCCCTGAAGTTTTTCCTGATGAGATCCCTGATGTGCCACTAGAAAGAGAGGTCGAATTCTCTATTGATCTCGTTCCAGGAACGAAGCCTGTGTCCATGGCTCCTTATCATATGTCAGCATCTGAGTTGGCTGAAATGAAGAAGCAGTTAGAGGATTTACTCGATAAGAAGTTTGTGAGACCAAGTGTATCGCCGTGGGGAGCGCCAGTGTTTTTGGTAAAGAAGAAAGATGGCAGCATGAGACTGTGTATTGATTATTCGGCAATTGAACAAGGTAACGATAAAGAACAGGTATCCATTGCCGAGGATTGATGATTTGATGGATCAACTAGTCGGTGCACGTGTGTTCAGCAAGATTGATTTGAGGTCAGGTTACCATCAGATCAAAGTGAAGGATGAGGATATTCAAAAGACGGCGTTTAGGACACGATATGGACATTACGAATATAATGTGATGCCTTTCGGAGTCACTAATGCGCCAGGTGTATTTATGGAGTATATGAACCGAATTTTTCATGCTTACTTGGATCTTTTTGTCGTTGTGTTTATAGATGACATCTTGATTTATTCTAAGTCCGAAGAAGAGCATGCTGAACATTTGAGAGTTGTGTTGCAAGTGCTGAAAGAGAATAAACTTTATGCTAAATTGTCAAAGTTTGAATTTTGGTTGTATGAGGTGAGTTTTCTTGGGCATATTATTTCAGGTAATGGTATTGCAGTGGATCCTTCCAAAGTTGATGTTGTATCACATTGGGAGACTCCGAAGTCAGTTACAGAAGTTAGAAGTTTTCTGGGTTTGGCAGGATATTATAGAAGGTTTATTGAAGGTTTCTCCAAGTTAGCACTTCCGCTAACGCAGTTGACTTGTAAAGGTAGAGCATTTGTATGGGATGTTCATTGTGAAAGAAGTTTCAACGAATTGAAGCAACGTTTGACGACCGCTCCGGTCTTGATTTTACCTAAGGCCGATGAACCTTTTGTGGTGTACTGTGATGCTTCCAAATTGGGCTTAGGTGGTGTGCTTATGCAGAATGGCAAGGTGGTGGCTTATGCATCACGACAGTTGAGAATTCATGAGAGAAACTATCCTACTCATGATCTTGAGTTGGCTGCAGTGGTTTTTGTGTTGAAAATCTGGAGACACTATCTGTATGGTTCTTGTTTTGAAGTATTCAGTGATCACAAGAGTCTGAAGTACTTGCTTGATCAGAAAGAGTTGAATATGAGGCAGAGGAGATGGCTTGAGTTACTGAAAGACTATGATTTTGGATTGAATTACCATCCAGGTAAGGCGAATGTTGTTGCTGATGCTTTGAGTAGAAAGACCTTACATATGTCTGCTATGATGGTGAAAGAATTTGATTTGCTTGAACAGTTTAGAGATTTGAGCCTTGTTTGTGAAGTTACTCCGCAGAGTGTAGTTTTGGGTATGCTGAAGATTAAAAATGAATTTCTGAATAGTATTAGGGAAGCACAGAAAGAAGATGTAAAATTAGTGGATTTGATGAATGGTATT
Source organism: Trifolium dubium (assembly GCA_951804385.1). Taxonomy (NCBI): domain Eukaryota; kingdom Viridiplantae; phylum Streptophyta; class Magnoliopsida; order Fabales; family Fabaceae; genus Trifolium; species Trifolium dubium. The sequence goes on along the minus strand of OX638072.1, from coordinate 21,564,381 downwards.
AATCAGACTGAAGGTAGTGATTTCAGAGTGGATGATCGTGGAGTGTTACGGTTCAGAGATAGAATTTGCATTCCTGATGATGCAGAGATGAAGAGATTAATTCTAGAAGAAAGTCATCGTAGTAATTTGAGTATTCATCCCGGTGCTACCAAGATGTATCATGATTTGAAAAAGTTGTTTTGGTGGTCTGGTTTGAAGCGTGATGTGGCACAATTTGTGTATTCTTGTTTAATTTGTCAGAAATCGAAGATCGAGCATCAGAAGCCAGCTGGGTTGTTGACGCCATTAGATGTGCCAGAGTGGAAGTGGGACAGTATTTCTATGGATTTCGTGACGAGTTTGCCGAGTACCCCGAGTGGTTTTGATTCAATTTGGGTGATTGTGGATAGATTGACGAAGTCTGCACACTTTATTCCGATTAACATCAGTTTTCCCGTGGATAAGTTGGCAGAGATTTATATTCGAGTGATAGTGAAACTGCATGGTGTCCCTTCTAGTATCGTTTCAGATAGAGATCCAAGGTTCACTTCTACATTCTGGAAGAGTTTTCAGGAGGCATTGGGTTCTAAGTTGCAGTTGAGTTCAGCTTACCATCCGCAAACAGATGGTCAGTCAGAGAGGACGATTCAGTCGTTGGAGGATTTGCTGAGAGTTTGTGTACTTGAGCATGGTGGAGCTTGGGATAGTCATCTGCCATTGATTGAGTTTACTTATAATAACAGTTACCATTCTAGTATTGGAATGGCACCATTTGAGGCGCTGTATGGTCGGAAATGTAGGACTCCTTTATGTTGGTTTGAGTCCGGTGAGAGTGTGGTGCTTGGACCTGAGATTATTCGTCAAACTACGGAAAAGGTTAAGCTTATCAGAGAGAAAATGAAAGCGTCGCAGAGTCGACAAAAGAGTTATCATGATAAGCGCAGGAAAGATCTTGAGTTCCAAGAAGGTGATCATGTGTTTTTGAGAGTCACTCCGGTGACGGGTGTAGGACGAGCGTTGAAGTCGAAGAAGCTCACTCCGAGGTTTATTGGTCCGTATCAGATATCAGAGAGAGTGGGAACAGTTGCTTATAGGGTGTGTTTGCCACCACATCTTTCGAATTTGCATGACGTGTTTCATGTGTCTCAACTTCGAAAGTATGTTGCGGATCCTTCTCACGTGGTTCCGAAAGATGATGTGGAGGTTAGGGACAACCTTACGATTGAGACTATGCCAATAAGGATTGAAGCACGTGAGGTGAAGAAACTGAGAGGCAAGGAGATACCTCTTGTGAAGGTCGTTTGGAGTGGAACAACTGGTGAAAGCTTAAGATGGGAGTTGGAAAGCAAGATGCGGGAGTCGTATCCTGATGTGTTCGCATGAGGTACATTTTTTTTTCGAGGACGAAAATTCTATAAGTTGTGGAGAGTTGTAACGCCAGTTTATTTTATTTTTGGTAGAGTTTATTGTCCTATTTAATTGATTTATGTGATTATGTGATTTGTTTATTTAATTAAATGGTTTTATTAATAGTTAGTAAGAATAAGATAGGAATTAGAATATTTTAGAATTAAAGGGGCGGAGGTGTAATTAAGAGGAAACAAAGGAATTAGTGAGAATTAATTAAAATTAATTAGAATGAAGGAGGTTAAAAACAAAGGATAGTCAGAGAAAAGAAACATCTTTTTACGCGAAAACAGAGAAGTTTGAGATAAAGGGGGAAAAGCCAAGAGCAAGAGAGAAGAGGCAAGATGAGCTATTGTAATTCAATCAAACCAGGTAAGGGTGGGGTTTCACTTCTCTAATTAAGGGCTTAATTCTTCATGTTTGATTAGTGGTTCATGAGAAAGTGGGTAGAATTGAGTTTAGGGTTTAATTTGTGAATTCCCATGAAAACCGATGAATTGTGTGTTCTTACTATTAATTTTAATGTATGAATTGCTGCTTGATTATTCTGTAATGATTGGTGTCGGAATTGTTGAGAATGATAGAGTTTAGAAAGAATAGGGTTGTTGGTAAAAAGAATAATTGTTGACGAATAAAGCTAATGAATTGTGCATGAACTGGAGTTGGATTGTTGTGTTTTGTGTCGTATTAAGTTAGGTTATGTAGGAGTGAATTATAGGGCCAAGTTTGGTGAAAATCGGAGTTAAAACAAAATTTTTGGGTAGAAAATATGACCTTCCCGAGAGCTGTACAGTGACAGCATCTCTGTTTCATGTTCTTGCGCATTTTCACACGTTTTCCGTTTTGAACTGGGTTTTGGTGTTAACATGAAAGTTGTAGATAATTGTGTTATCTTTCAAATGGCGTTGGTTTTACTTAAAAACTGTTTTTAGAACTTAAGTTATCGTCGAATTACTACACGTAGGTCACAGTGAAGTTTCAGCCTCTGTACCCGAATTTGAAATAAAAACTGGTATTGATAGGTACAGAATTGATTTTTGGTGTAAACATGAAAGTTGTAGATAATTGTGTTATCTTTCAAATGGCGTTAGTTTCACTTCAAAATTGTTTTTAGAACTTAAGTTATCGTCGAATTACTACACGTAGGTCACAGTGAAGTTTCAGCCTCTGTACACGAATTTGAAATAAAAACTGGTATTGATAGGTACAGAATTGGTCTTTGGTGTAAACACGAAAGTTGTAGATAAGGATTTTAACTTTCCAATGGCGTTGGTTTGACACAAAAATACCTTGTGAATAATTTTATATGAATTTTGAAGTTATATGACGAATTAAGAATATTGTGGAGAGAAGTCCTTGTCCACGTCAAGGTTATCGAGTCGTAAGACATTGTTGTCTACGTTATAAACCATGTTGGCCTAGTTTTGGCATTGAGATGTTGATGTAAAGTTGTTGTTAGTCGTCGTGTCACATATTGGACGTTGGGGGCTTGATGCTCCGTATTCTGAGATGGGGGCTTGATGCTCCGTTTTTAAGATGGGGGCTTGATGCCCTGTAGCCGAATTAAGGCATTGGAAGTTGGGGGCTTGATGCTCCGTTTGGTACCACATGCATAAGAGTCTTGCATAGTCGAGTCGTGTCGTTGCATTTGTTGAGTCGAGTCGAGTCGTGTCGTGTCATGAGATGAGGAGAAGGATTTAATGAAGGATAAGATGATGAAGCTTAAAACTAATTTTTATGATTTTCTTGAATAATGAATTATGAATTATTGATGAGATGATGATTATGTTGTTAAGTTGATTTATTTGTTGCATGATTTATTATGCTTTTAATTATTGAATTGTGATCTCACCCCTTCTGTTGGAATTGCCGCCTTGTGGGCAAGTGCAGATTTCCAAGACTAGCTGTTGATGTGAGTGGACTCCTCACGTGTCTAGGTGCTCTGATACGTAACGGGGCGGGCTTTGATTATTGGATTTTCCTTGTTACGTATTAGTTTTATGATTTTATGTTGAAAAACAATTATGTTGATTTTAATTACTACTATGAATCACGTTGAGACCTTATTGCCAAACTTTGATAGAACAATTGTTGAATAAATATTGTTATATTTCCGCTGCGATTTCAGTGAATTTTGTTGACAAGATTGATTTAAATAAATAGAAATTTTCTTATTTATTACTTGAATGAAATAGTAGCGTAATACTCCGTGTTTGATGTTACTTTGATTTATTATTTCAGTTGCGATTTATATATTTATTTATTTTGGGAAACGGGGTGTTTCAATTGGTATCAGAGCAGGTCGGTCTGTCCGGCGGCCAATTAGAAGAGTCTGTCGTGTCGCGGTGTCCGTTGTCTATGTTTGGTAAGGATTTTAAGTGGACTTAGTCTGCTTGTCGTTGAGTGGGATGGATGTGATCTTGGGTATGAACTGGTTGGAGTACAACTACGTTTATATTAATTGTTTTAGCAAGACAGTACATTTTTTTTCTGCTAAAGAGGAAGGGGAGGTGGAGTTGGTGACTACCAAGCAGTTGAAGAGGTTAGCGCTTGAAGGGAATTAGTTGTTTTCTTTGATGGCATCCCTGTCGATTGAGAATCAGGCGGTTATCGATAAGCTACCCGTGGTATGTGAATTCCCTGAAGTTTTTCCTGATGAGATCCCTGATGTGCCACTAGAAAGAGAGGTCGAATTCTCTATTGATCTCGTTCCAGGAACGAAGCCTGTGTCCATGGCTCCTTATCATATGTCAGCATCTGAGTTGGCTGAAATGAAGAAGCAGTTAGAGGATTTACTCGATAAGAAGTTTGTGAGACCAAGTGTATCGCCGTGGGGAGCGCCAGTGTTTTTGGTAAAGAAGAAAGATGGCAGCATGAGACTGTGTATTGATTATTCGGCAATTGAACAAGGTAACGATAAAGAACAGGTATCCATTGCCGAGGATTGATGATTTGATGGATCAACTAGTCGGTGCACGTGTGTTCAGCAAGATTGATTTGAGGTCAGGTTACCATCAGATCAAAGTGAAGGATGAGGATATTCAAAAGACGGCGTTTAGGACACGATATGGACATTACGAATATAATGTGATGCCTTTCGGAGTCACTAATGCGCCAGGTGTATTTATGGAGTATATGAACCGAATTTTTCATGCTTACTTGGATCTTTTTGTCGTTGTGTTTATAGATGACATCTTGATTTATTCTAAGTCCGAAGAAGAGCATGCTGAACATTTGAGAGTTGTGTTGCAAGTGCTGAAAGAGAATAAACTTTATGCTAAATTGTCAAAGTGTGAATTTTGGTTGTATGAGGTGAGTTTTCTTGGGCATATTATTTCAGGTAATGGTATTGCAGTGGATCCTTCCAAAGTTGATGCTGTATCACATTGGGAGACTCCGAAGTCAGTTACAGAAGTTAGAAGTTTTCTGGGTTTGGCAGGATATTATAGAAGGTTTATTGAAGGTTTCTCCAAGTTAGCACTTCCGCTAACGCAGTTGACTTGTAAAGGTAGAGCATTTGTATGGGATGTTCATTGTGAAAGAAGTTTCAACGAATTGAAGCAACGTTTGACGACCGCTCCGGTCTTGATTTTACCTAAGGCCGATGAACCTTTTGTGGTGTACTGTGATGCTTCCAAATTGGGCTTAGGTGGTGTGCTTATGCAGAATGGCAAGGTGGTGGCTTATGCATCACGACAGTTGAGAATTCATGAGAGAAACTATCCTACTCATGATCTTGAGTTGGCTGCAGTGGTTTTTGTGTTGAAAATCTGGAGACACTATCTGTATGGTTCTTGTTTTGAAGTATTCAGTGATCACAAGAGTCTGAAGTACTTGCTTGATCAGAAAGAGTTGAATATGAGGCAGAGGAGATGGCTTGAGTTACTGAAAGACTATGATTTTGGATTGAATTACCATCCAGGTAAGGCGAATGTTGTTGCTGATGCTTTGAGTAGAAAGACCTTACATATGTCTGCTATGATGGTGAAAGAATTTGATTTGCTTGAACAGTTTAGAGATTTGAGCCTTGTTTGTGAAGTTACTCCGCAGAGTGTAGTTTTGGGTATGCTGAAGATTAAAAATGAATTTCTGAATAGTATTAGGGAAGCACAGAAAGAAGATGTAAAATTAGTGGATTTGATGAATGGTATTAATCAGACTGAAGGTAGTGATTTCAGAGTGGATGATCGTGGAGTGTTACGGTTCAGAGATAGAATTTGCATTCCTGATGATGCAGAGATGAAGAGATTAATTCTAGAAGAAAGTCATCGTAGTAATTTGAGTATTCATCCCGGTGCTACCAAGATGTATCATGATTTGAAAAAGTTGTTTTGGTGGTCTGGTTTGAAGCGTGAAGTGGCACAATTTGTGTATTCTTGTTTAATTTGTCAGAAATCGAAGATCGAGCATCAGAAGCCAGCTGGGTTGTTGACGCCATTAGATGTGCCAGAGTGGAAGTGGGACAGTATTTCTATGGATTTCGTGACGAGTTTGCCGAGTACCCCGAGTGGTTTTGATTCAATTTGGGTGATTGTGGATAGATTGACGAAGTCTGCACACTTTATTCCGATTAACATCAGTTTTCCCGTGGATAAGTTGGCAGAGATTTATATTCGAGTGATAGTGAAACTGCATGGTGTCCCTTCTAGTATCGTTTCAGATAGAGATCCAAGGTTCACTTCTACATTCTGGAAGAGTTTTCAGGAGGCATTGGGTTCTAAGTTGCAGTTGAGTTCAGCTTACCATCCGCAAACAGATGGTCAGTCAGAGAGGACGATTCAGTCGTTGGAGGATTTGCTGAGAGTTTGTGTACTTGAGCATGGTGGAGCTTGGGATAGTCATCTGCCATTGATTGAGTTTACTTATAATAACAGTTACCATTCTAGTATTGGAATGGCACCATTTGAGGCGCTGTATGGTCGGAAATGTAGGACTCCTTTATGTTGGTTTGAGTCCGGTGAGAGTGTGGTGCTTGGACCTGAGATTATTCGTCAAACTACGGAAAAGGTTAAGCTTATCAGAGAGAAAATGAAAGCGTCGCAGAGTCGACAAAAGAGTTATCATGATAAGCGCAAGAAAGATCTTGAGTTCCAAGAAGGTGATCATGTGTTTTTGAGAGTCACTCCGGTGACGGGTGTAGGACGAGCGTTGAAGTCGAAGAAGCTCACTCCGAGGTTTATTGGTCCGTATCAGATATCAGAGAGAGTGGGAACAGTTGCTTATAGGGTGTGTTTGCCACCACATCTTTCGAATTTGCATGACGTGTTTCATGTGTCTCAACTTCGAAAGTATGTTGCGGATCCTTCTCACGTGGTTCCGAAAGATGATGTGGAGGTTAGGGACAACCTTACGATTGAGACTATGCCAATAAGGATTGAAGCACGTGAGGTGAAGAAACTGAGAGGCAAGGAGATACCTCTTGTGAAGGTCGTTTGGAGTGGAACAACTGGTGAAAGCTTAAGATGGGAGTTGGAAAGCAAGATGCGGGAGTCGTATCCTGATGTGTTCGCATGAGGTACATTTTTTTTTCGAGGACGAAAATTCTATAAGTTGTGGAGAGTTGTAACGCCAGTTTATTTTATTTTTGGTAGAGTTTATTGTCCTATTTAATTGATTTATGTGATTATGTGATTTGTTTATTTAATTAAATGGTTTTATTAATAGTTAGTAAGAATAAGATAGGAATTAGAATATTTTAGAATTAAAGGGGCGGAGGTGTAATTAAGAGGAAACAAAGGAATTAGTGAGAATTAATTAAAATTAATTAGAATGAAGGAGGTTAAAAACAAAGGATAGTCAGAGAAAAGAAACATCTTTTTACGCGAAAACAGAGAAGTTTGAGATAAAGGGGGAAAAGCCAAGAGCAAGAGAGAAGAGGCAAGATGAGCTATTGTAATTCAATCAAACCAGGTAAGGGTGGGGTTTCACTTCTCTAATTAAGGGCTTAATTCTTCATGTTTGATTAGTGGTTCATGAGAAAGTGGGTAGAATTGAGTTTAGGGTTTAATTTGTGAATTCCCATGAAAACCGATGAATTGTGTGTTCTTACTATTAATTTTAATGTATGAATTGCTGCTTGATTATTCTGTAATGATTGGTGTCGGAATTGTTGAGAATGATAGAGTTTAGAAAGAATAGGGTTGTTGGTAAAAAGAATAATTGTTGACGAATAAAGCTAATGAATTGTGCATGAACTGGAGTTGGATTGTTGTGTTTTGTGTCGTATTAAGTTAGGTTATGTAGGAGTGAATTATAGGGCCAAGTTTGGTGAAAATCGGAGTTAAAACAAAATTTTTGGGTAGAAAATATGACCTTCCCGAGAGCTGTACAGTGACAGCATCTCTGTTTCATGTTCTTGCGCATTTTCACACGTTTTCCGTTTTGAACTGGGTTTTGGTGTTAACATGAAAGTTGTAGATAATTGTGTTATCTTTCAAATGGCGTTGGTTTCACTTAAAAACTGTTTTTAGAACTTAAGTTATCGTCGAATTACTACACGTAGGTCACAGTGAAGTTTCAGCCTCTGTACCCGAATTTGAAATAAAAACTGGTATTGATAGGTACAGAATTGATTTTTGGTGTAAACATGAAAGTTGTAGATAATTGTGTTATCTTTCAAATGGCGTTAGTTTCACTTCAAAATTGTTTTTAGAACTTAAGTTATCGTCGAATTACTACACGTAGGTCACAGTGAAGTTTCAGCCTCTGTACACGAATTTGAAATAAAAACTGGTATTGATAGGTACAGAATTGGTCTTTGGTGTAAACACGAAAGTTGTAGATAAGGATTTTAGCTTTCCAATGGCGTTGGTTTGACACAAAAATACCTTGTGAATAATTTTATATGAATTTTGAAGTTATATGACGAATTAAGAATATTGTGGAGAGAAGTCCTTGTCCACGTCAAGGTTATCGAGTCGTAAGACATTGTTGTCTACGTTATAAACCATGTTGGCCTAGTTTTGGCATTGAGATGTTGATGTAAAGTTGTTGTTAGTCGTCGTGTCACATATTGGACGTTGGGGGCTTGATGCTCCGTATTCTGAGATGGGGGCTTGATGCTCCGTTTTTAAGATGGGGGCTTGATGCCCTGTAGCCGAATTAAGGCATTGGAAGTTGGGGGCTTGATGCTCCGTTTGGTACCACATGCATAAGAGTCTTGCATAGTCGAGTCGTGTCGTTGCATTTGTTGAGTCGAGTCGAGTCGTGTCGTGTCATGAGATGAGGAGAAGGATTTAATGAAGGATAAGATGATGAAGCTTAAAACTAATTTTTATGATTTTCTTGAATAATGAATTATGAATTATTGATGAGATGATGATTATGTTGTTAAGTTGATTTATTTGTTGCATGATTTATTATGCTTTTAATTATTGAATTGTGATCTCACCCCTTCTGTTGGAATTGCCGCCTTGTGGGCAAGTGCAGATTTCCAAGACTAGCTGTTGATGTGAGTGGACTCCTCACGTGTCTAGGTGCTCTGATACGTAACGGGGCGGGCTTTGATTATTGGATTTTCCTTGTTACGTATTAGTTTTATGATTTTATGTTGAAAAACAATTATGTTGATTTTAATTACTACTATGAATCACGTTGAGACCTTATTGCCAAACTTTGATAGAACAATTGTTGAATAAATATTGTTATATTTCCGCTGCGATTTCAGTGAATTTTGTTGACAAGATTGATTTAAATAAATAGAAATTTTCTTATTTATTACTTGAATGAAATAGTAGCGTAATACTCCGTGTTTGATGTTACTTTGATTTATTATTTCAGTTGCGATTTATATATTTATTTATTTTGGGAAACGGGGTGTTTCAGCTAAAGCCGCTGGTATGTATTTTTCATTTATTTTTAAATATTCTCATAATTTGTTGACGATTTTTTTCATTTTTTGACGGCCTGAACCTTCAAAATATTTCCTGAGGGCCTAAACCTTCAACCCCTCTTTCTCAGTTTGGTTGGAAAATGAAAGTTTTCTTGTAGTGAAAAAAGGCACTTGTATTATTATATTACTATAAATATTGATCCCGTGTAAATTAAAAAAAAATACAGGTATATTAATATAAGTGTAAATATTTTTCATAAGCAATAAAATAAAATATCATAAAATTGTCCCAAAAATAATCATAAATATATAATTTTAGTTGTTGGTGGAAATCGAACCGTGTGGTATTGAGCAACTTTAAATTTATGAAACAGTTATCCCACCCTTTGAGGTGCCTCCAATCTGGCGAGGGATTAGTCACTGCGTTCGGCGGTGGTTACTCCGGTCTCAACAAAAAAAATTAAACCGTGTATTTCATACTAAATTTTGTTCGTGAAAGAGACATAGATGACACACATAAATTTTGGTTCATTATAGATTGTCCCGTGGAATTTTGTTCATGAGAGAGACATCCGTAAATATATATTATAGAGATAGAGATTATTTTGACTAATTATAGAGATAGAGATTATAGAAATTAGTAACTTTTTAAAAATGATGATTAGTAACAATTAAGTAAAAAAGTACATCATAAAAAAAGATTTTTGTTGTGGGTGGGAATTGAACCATGTTCCTTTTGCTACAACTTCTAATTAAACCTACATAGTATAAGTAAAAATATATATTATAAAAATAGAATTTTTTGTCGTTGGTGAGAATCGAACCATGTTACTTTTACTAAAGCTCTTAACTAAATCTAATCTAAGTAAAATAATATAAAAATTAGAAAAGTGTTGTTGGAGGGAATCGAAGGGAGTATATTTAGCTTGCCTAATTGCTTAAAACATAAAGCCTTGAAATCTTGCCACATAGACATATGAAGACTTGGTTGCTTGCCACATTGGATGATTATCGGGAGAGAGACATCCGTAATTATATTATACTAGTATAACTGACCCGTGCAATGCACGGGTTAATATTCAATTTTATAGTATATGTTTTTAAAATTAAAGTAGATTAGATGAGTTATTAGTTTTTTTAATTTAAGTTTTTTTAAATTTAAGTTAATTAATGAAATTTTTGTCAAATAATTTTATTTTTCCAATTACTTGTGAAATTAATTTTATAATTCTATTATTTAAATATTGAAATAATATAAATTTAAAGATTTTAAAGAGATAAAATAGAGTGGAGAGTGATCTCATGCTCCCCGTTTTGAACAATATCATGTTTCATTTCTAGTCCCCATTGAAACTACAAAAAAGATAGGCCGTGTATTAATATATGAGTATAAATATTGATCACCGTGTAAATTATAAAATAAAAAAACATTCGTATTAATATGAGTGTAAATATAAGTCATAGTATAAAAAATAGGTTTTCCGTATTAATATGTATATAAATATTTAAGTTCCTATAAAAAAAAGTCTTTCGTCTCGTATTAAAACATTCGTAGAAAAAATATAATTCTGTAAAAATTACAAAAAAAAACCCGTACATGAGTATAAATATAGCTCCTATAAAAATTATAAAATAAAAAATATAGTCATCGTATTAATATATGGGTACAAATATAGATCCTCATAGAAATATATGTTCTCGTAAAATTATAAAAAAAAATAATTTCGTATTAGTATATGGTTTTTATTTTTATATTATTTAGACGTTCATTTAATATTGATTTTATTCATATATGAAAAATAATACAAATTTAAAGATTTAAAAGGATAAAATACTCTAGAGGGTGTGATCCCCCACTTTCCGTTCTCAATAATATGATATTTTCTCTCCCGTCTTCGTAGAAATTATAAAAAGAAATATAGACAACCATGTATTGATATATGAATATAAATATAAGTCTCGTGTAAATGTGTTAATTAAAAAAAAAAGACACTTGTATTAATATATTAGTATAAATATTGATCCCGTGTAAATTAAAAAAAAATACAGGCATATTAATATAAGTGTAAATATTTTTCATAAGCAATAAAATAAAATATCATAAAACTGCCTCAAAAATAATCATAAAAATATAATTTTAGTTGTTGGTGGAAATCAAAACGTGTGGTATTGAGCAACTTTAAATTTATAGGACAGTTATCCCACCCTTTGAGGTGCCTCCAATATAGCGAGGGATTAATCACTGCGTTTGGCGGTGGATACCCCAGTCTCAACAAAATAAAAATCAAACCGTGTATCTCATACTAAATTTTGTTCATGAGAGAGACATAGATGACATACATAAACTTTAGTTCATTATAGATTGTCCTGTGAAATTTTGTTCATGAGAGAGACATCCGTAAATATATATTATAGAGATAGAGATTATAAAAATTAGTAACTTTTTAAAAATTATGGTTAGTATTAGTAACAATTAAGTAAAAAATTACATCATAAAAATAGATTTTTGTTATGAGTGAGAATTGAACCATGTTACTTTTACTAAAACTCTTAATTAAATCTAAGTAAAATAATATAAAATTAGAAAAATGTTGCTGGAGGGAATCGAAGGGAGTATATTTAGCTTTGCTAATTGTTTAAAACTTAAAGCCTTGATTTAGTCAAAAAAAAAACTTAAAGCCTTGAAATCTTGACACATAAGCATATGAAGACTTAGTTGATTGCCACGTTGGATGATGATCGGGAGAGAGACATCCGTAATTATATTATACTAGTATAACTGACCCGCGCAATGCACGGGATAATAATCAAAACTATAATATATGTTATTAACGTTAAACTAAATTAGTTGAGATATTAATTTTTTTAATTTAATATTAATCAATAATGAATTTTTTGTCAAGTAATATTTATTTTTTCAATTACTTGGAAAATTGATTTTATATTTTTATTATTTAAATATGAAAAATAATATATATATATATATATATTTATATAGCAATTTTAAAGAAATAATATAGGGTGCATAGTGATCTCCCGCTCCCCCGTTTCGAACAATATGGTATTTTGTTTCTAGTCCCCGTGAAATTACAAAAAAGATAGGATCGTGTATTAATATATGAGTATAAATATTGGTCCTCGCGCAAATTATAAAATTAAAAGGCACTCGTATTAATATGATTGTAAATATAAGTCATAGTAAAAAAATAGCGTTCCCGTATTAATATATCTATAAATATTTAAATTCCTATATAAAAAAGTCTTTCGTCTTGTATTAATAAATTTCGTATTAAAACATTCGTAGAAATATAATTCCGTAAAAATTTCAAAAAAAACCGTACATGAGTATAAATATAGCTCCTGTAGAAATTAAAAAAAAAATTATCCCCATATTAATATATGGGTAAAAATATAGACTCTCATAGAAATATATGTTCTCTTAAAATTAAAAAAAAAATGTCTTTAATTCCCGTGTAATATGAATATATATAAATATAAATCTCATGTATATATAGCCACTTGTATTAATATATATAAATATTGATCCCGTGTAAATTAAAATAAAAAATACAGTCATATATATTAATATAAGTATTAATATTTTTCATAAAAAATAAAATAAAATATCATAAAATTGCATCAAAAAATATTATAAAAATATAGTTTTAGTTGTTAGTGGAAATCAAACCATGTACTTCATACTAAATTTTATTCGTGACAGAGACATAAATGATACATATAAACTTTAATTCATTGGAGATTGTCACGTGCAATTTTGCTCATGAGAAAGACATTAATAAATATATACTATAGAGATTAGTAACTTTTTAAAAATTATGGTTAGTAACAATTAAGTAAAAAAATACATCATAAAAATAATTATTTTCATGTTTCTCTTGCTAAAACTCATAATTAAATATATGTAGTATTAGTAAAAAAAAATATTTCATAAAAATAGATTTTTTGTTGTTGGTGGGAATTGAATCATGTTACTCTTGCTAAAGCTTTTAACTAAGTCTAAGTAAAAAAAAAAAAGATTTTTTGTTGTTGGTGGGATTTGAGCCATGTTACTCTTGCTAAAGCTTTTAACTAAATTTAAGTAAAAAAATTGATTTTTTGTTGTTGGTGGGATTTGAACCATGTTCCTCTTGCTAAAGCTCCTAACTAAATTTATGTAATATAAAATAAGGAGGAGATGACACGTAGGATTATGTTAATTGAGAGAATGCCACGTAGGAAAAAGATCATGAGAGAGACATCCTTAAATATATTATACTAGTATAACTAACCCGTACAAATGTACGGTTAAAATTCAAAATTATATTAATATATATAATTAATGTTAAAGTGGATTAGTTTAAATATTAATTTTTGTAATTTAATTTAATTTTTTATATCTTATTTTTAATTAATGAATTTTTTGTCATATAATTTATGTTTTTCTAATTACTTATGAAATTGATTTAATATTTATATTATTTAATTATAAAAAATAATTATATATTTAGGAATTTTAAATGGATAGAACATGGTGGAGAATGATATTCCACTCCCCGTTCTCAATAGTATGGTATTTTCTTTTTGTCCCCATAAAAATTACAAAAATAATAGGATCTGTTTTAATATATAAGTATAAATATTGTCTTGTATAAATTACCAAATAAAAATAAACTCATATTAACATGAGTGTAAATATAATTCATAGCTGGAGAATGATCTCCCACTTTTCGTTCTCAACAATGTGATATTTTTTCTCCCATCGCCGTAGCAATTTAAAAAAATATAGGACCTTGTTTTGATATGTGAATATAAAGGCTCATTTTCTAAATAAAAAAATAAGCTCTTGCATTAATATATGATTATTAATATTGATCCCGTGTAAATTATAAAGACATGCACTGATATTAATATAAGTGTAAATATAAGTAATGATAAAAATTACAAAAAATGGGTTTATTCTATTAATATAGGAATAAAAATATGTTCTTAATAAAATACAAATAAAACATAAATAATAAGTATGATTTATATTTGATACAACTTAGTAATAAAAAAATGATCGATAGAAATGAGTTAAGTTTTGCATGTAAATAAAAGTTAAAAATTAAATTAATAAAATATACTTTTATTTGAGAAATTATGAATTTTTTTATCATAATAATATTTATGTAATAGTATATATTAATTCATACAACTTTATTTTTAAAAAATAGATACATATAATTGTTTGGGTACTTATATTTATATAATAGTATTTCAACATTTGAATCAATTAATATTTTTATGATATATCATTAGTTACGATGATTAAAAAAAAAGTTATGGAAATGTTATTAAGAAAGAATTTCTTTAAAAGTATTAATCTTAAAAAATTATTGTTATTTGTTAGAAATTGGCTTGATTTACTTAACTTTATCCAAAAATTTTGTTTGTTTTTGTCTATAAGTGACTATTAATCTTAGTTATATAGAATATGTGTTTCAAAAGTATCTTTTAAAAAATGTCTCATAATTAAAAATGTGTCATGAGTGAAAATCAAAAAATGATACATTAAGGAATTTTAAAAAATAAAATAAAATAAGTTGTAGCATAATTAAAAAAGTGTCATGAGCGGGAATCGAAGAGTGGTACATCAACTCATCAAGGAACTCTAAAAAGTAAAATAAAATGTTTCATAATTGAAAAAATGTCTTGAGTGGGAATCGAAGAGTGATACATTAAGGAAGAATTTGTTTGTTATGTAGATAGTCTCATAGTTTGCCACATAGGTATATGGGTACTTGATAGCTTGCCACATAGGATTACGACTAGGAGAGAGACATCCGTAAATATATTATATAGAGATTACTAGTATAACTAACCCGTGCAATGCACGGGTTAATATTCAAAATTATATTAATAGTTAGTAATTGTATTTGATTTTAATTCTTCAAAATTATTATGGCTAACACGAAGTGTGAGTCAAGTGACGCACAATGCACCACTTGTGAATGAATAATATTATAATAAATACAAATTTTACAAAAATGCACCGTTAGATCACATTCATTCAAATTTTTAAAATTATCTATTGTTGAAAAAGATTTCAAATAATTTGTAAGTTTGAAATTTTTATTTTTCCATTTAGTTGTGAAATTGATTTTATATTAGATTATTTAAATATGGAAAATAATATATATTTATGAATTTTATAAAGGGATAGAACATGGTGTAAAGTGATCTCCCGCTCCCCGTTCACATTAATATGATGTTTTGTTTCCCATCTCCGTATAAATTACAAAAAAGATAAGGACTTGTATTAATATATATATATATATATATATATATATATATATATATATATATATAGGCTCCCGTGTAAATTAAAAAAAATCAAAGGACACTTGTATTAATGTGTGTAAATTTAAATCATATTAAAAAAAAATAGGTTTCATCTATTAATAATTAATATGTGTATAAATATGTTGGTTCCACAAAGAAAAAAAGTCTTATGTCCCGTATTAATAAACCTCCCATTAAATCTTATGTAGAAATTACAAAAACTTTGCCCCAAAATTAATATATGGATACAAATATAGGTCATCATAGAAATATATGTCCTTGCAAAAATTGCAAAAAAAGAAGTTATTTTTATGTTATACATAGAAATTTATTTTATATGTAACGAAAAAAAAAAAATTATATTAATTTTATTCAAATTGAAAAATGATACAAATTTAAAGATTTTAAATGGATAAAAAACTCTCGAGAGTGATCTCCCACTTTCCGTTCTCAACCATATATGATATTTCATCTCATGTTCTTGTATAAATTATAAAACAATATCTTTTATCTCCCGTGTAGATTATAAAAATTAAACATTTGTATTAGGATATGAATATAAATATCAATCCAGTGTAAATTACAAAAAAAAAAAAACACTCATGCTAATATAAGTAAATATAAGTCTCATTAAAATTACAAAAAATTAAGTCTTCATATTAATATTAATTAATATATTAATATATAAATATAAATATTTTCCCATAGAAAAAATTAATGTATTTAAAGTTAAAGTTATTCTTCTTATAATAAGTAAAATATCATAAAAATGTTTTAAAAAAAATCATAAAAAACATTTTTTAGTTGTCGTGGGAATTGAACCTTGTACCTCTTACTAAAATCCTCATGATTTATATAGAATAAAATATCATAAAAATTGTTATTTTGTCCTTGATGGGAATCGAACCGGGTTTCTCTTGCTAAAACTCTTAACTAATTCTTCATAGTATAAAATTAAAGAGGAAGTGACACATAGGATTTTGTTGATTGAGAGAATGCCACATGGGAAATAAATCATGAGAGAGACATTCCTAAATATATTATACTAGTATAACTAACCCGTACAAATGTACGGGTTAAAATTCAAAATTATATTAATATATATAATTAATGTTAAAGTAGATTAGTTTAAATATTAATTTTTGTAATTTAATTTAATTTTTTATATCTTATTTTTAATTAATGAGTTTTTTGTCATATAATTTATGTTTTTCTAATTACTTATGAAATTGATTTAATATTTATATTATTTAATTATAAAAAATAATTATATATTTAGGGATTTTAAATGGATAGAACATGGTGGAGAATGATATTCCACTCCCCGTTCTCAATAGTATGGTATTTTCTTTTTGTCCCCGTAAAAATTACAAAAATAATAGGATCTATTTTAATATATAAGTATAAATATTGTCTTGTATAAATTACAAAATAAAAATACACTCATATTAACATGAGTGTAAATGTAATTCATAGCTGGAGAATGATCTCCCACTTTTTGTTCTCAACAATGTGATATTTTTTCTCCCATCGCCGTAGCAATTTAAAAAAATATAGGACCTTGTTTTGATATGTGAATATAAAGTCTCATTTTTTAAATAAAAAAATAAGCTCTTGCATAAATATATGATTATTAATATTGATCCCGTGTAAATTATAAAGACATGCACTGATATTAATATAAGTGTATATATAAGTAATGATAAAAATTACAAAAAATTGGTTTATTCTATTAATATAGGAATAAAAATATGTTCTTAATAAAATACAAATAAAACATAAATAATAAGTATGATTTATATTTGATACAACTTAGTAACAAAAAAAATGATCGATGAAAATGAGTTAAGTTTTGCATGTAAATAAAAGTTAAAAATTAAATTAATAAAATATACTTTTATTTGAGAAATTATGAATTTTTTTATCATAATAATATTTATGTAATAATATATATTAATTCATACAACTTTATTTTTAAAAAATAGATACATATAATTGTTTGGGTACTTATATTTATATAATAGTATTTCAACATTTGAATCAAATAATTTTTTTATGATATATCATTAGTTACGATGATTAAAAAAAACGTCATTAAGAAAAAATTTCTTTAAAAGTATTAATCTTAAAAAATTATATTTATTTGTTTGAAATTGGCTTGATTTACTTATCTTTATCCAAAAATTTTGTTTGTTTTTGTCTATAAGTGACTATTAATCTTAGTTATATAGAATATGTGTTTCAAAAGTATTTTTTAAAAAATGTCTCATAATTAAAAATGTCATGAGTGAAAATCAAAAAATGATTCATTAAGGAATTCTAAAAAATAAAATAAAATAAATTGTAGCATAATTAAAAAAGTGTCATGAGCGGGAATCGAAGAGTGGTACATCAAGGAACTCTAAAAAGTAAAATAAAATGTTTCATAATTGAAAAAATGTCTTGAGTGGGAATCGAAGAGTGATACATTAAGGAAGAATTTGTTTGTTATGTAGATAGTCTCATAGTTTGCCACATAGGTATATGGGTACTTGATAGCTTGCCACATAGGATTACGACTAGGAGAGAGACATCCATAAATATATTATATAGAGATAGAGATTAGTGGGAATATAATAAAAAAAGAATTTAAGTGAGTAACGAAGTCCACCTATTAAAAAATAAAAAAGGATAAATAAATTTATCACTATAAAATAATATTTAAACATTTTTTTTTGTCGAGATCGGAGTATCCACCGCCGAACGCAGTGACTAATCCCTCGCTAGATTGGAGGCACCTCGAAGGGTGGGATAGCTGGCCCAAGAATTTAAAGCTGCTCCATACCCAAGGTGAGGATCGAACCCTCGACCCTTGGTTAAGGGAGGATGAGCCCCATGCCGCTCAACCACACCTCTTGAGTTAAATAATATTTAAACATTGAACAAACTAAAAAAATAACATTGAATAAAAAAATTGGTTGTTTATGAGATTTGAAACATGTCTCTATCACTAAATTAGTTTGTTCATAGAAAAAATATCAAAAAAAGTGTTCTTTTGTCTTTGATGGGAATCGAACCAGGTTTCTCTTTGAAATGTCTCTATCACTAAATTAGTTTGTTCATAGAAAAAATATCAAAAAAAAAAGTTATTTTGTCTTTGATGGGAATCGAACCCGGTTTCTCTAGCTAAAGCTTGTAGAAAACTATGAATTTTGATTCATTGATAGATTGCCACCTAAGAATAGAATACTTGAGAAGTTGCCACCTAGGAAATTATTCATGAGAGAGATATCCTCAAATATATTATATAGAGATAGAGATAGAGATAGAGATTTTATGAACCAAGAAGATTCCTTCCTCAACATTTTCTCCCTCAAAACATACACTCACCTTCTCAACCTCCAAACTCATCTCCACCTTCACCGAATACAAAATTATCCCCAACACTTCATCATCATCCACACCCTTGTGCCCAACATACCCTTCAACCCCACCACCACCTTCATTCTCTTCCTTTGCTTCACTCACTGCTATCATCTCATCCCTTCTTCTCCTTCAATCCTTTAAACCTAAATAATCTTTCTTTGAATTCTTCACGATCGCCGCTGCTACCTTCGTTGTTGTCGTCGTCATTGTCTCCATCTTAGCCTTTACATACTGTTGCAGATGCTGGGAAAGTTTCTATTATGTTTCTTCTATGGTGATGGCTCGCAAGTCGCAACTTTGATCGTATCGTGACTAAACTTTCCGAAACGCTTTTTATACTTTTCTGGTTTGCAACCATCTTAATCTTGAATTGTAATATTGTAATGTCCCGAAATTTTTTTTTAAGTGTTCCGGTTTGAAATGTTAACTAAATTTTTGTGCGTACCAGACTAAAATTTGAAGGGGTGAAAACTTAATTGATAAGAAGGATAAAATTGGAAAAAATAAATTGCTTGTAGGGGTGAAGGTCAAATGGTAGGGGTGGAAGGAAAAATTTCCCCAGTGCCAACATCTTGTGTTTTTTGAAAAAAGTAGTGTTAGTAAAAGTTTTAATAATTATTATCTAATTTAAAATTATTAATAAAAATGTATTTAAATATGTAAAATTAATAAAAAGATACTGTAAAAATTATATTTTATTTTGTCCAAAAAAATTAAATTTTATGTAATTATATATGATACTAAAATTTGACTTTAATTGATATTTAATGATATAAAGATTTACTCATTTATTCAATCATACACACAAAATATGACAAAATTTTCAAATATTTTTAATTGTATGTTTGTTTTTAATGTACCAAATATTTGGCTCAAATCAACATAACATCTTGTTTATCGGTTAATTCTTTATTCTAAAAATGTGTAAATCACCAAACATGGGTTGGTCCAGTGTTGACGTTGAACTTGGTAGTGGAGGATCACGTTTCGACTTCCCACAATTGTGTTTTTGAGAGAACTAAAACTACTTAATGCTAGAACTTATTCCGAACTCTGAACAACTGAAGTATCCTTCCCCTAAATAACCAAATTATAACAAAATGTAAATCCAACACAAACCAATCCATTATATGTTTTTTTTTCTTTTGACAAATCCATATATCGTATTAATCTTTGGAAAATGAATTCAATCAAAGTGAGTCAAACCGGATAACAAACACTCTTGTTATCCTTAGTTCTTAAAATTTGAGTTTAGTATAACTTAATCCTGCAAAACTAATTTATAAACTGAAGAATTACTTTCACTTATAAATATATCTTCAGATTAATTATTATATATATAAGATAATTACATATGTGTCGAAGGTAAACGGGCAACAAGCTGTGCCGCTACTCCTTTTTGAATTTTAAAATCAATTCGCTTAAAGACCACATTTACAGATTTAGGAGACACAACATTGTTATGCATGACTTTTTGAACTATATTTAAAAGATTAACAACATCTGGAGCCATAAAGTCAAAAGTGTCAAAAGCAAAAGGTATGAAAGCATGTTGATTGTCAGAACACGCTTTTTCATGTTTTTACAATTTGCCTGAAGCGGCCTTGAGGGCCGCCTGTCCAACAGTGAAACTCGCACTCCCTAATCCTACAAGTGGAGAAACTTCAGTCAAGTCAACACATGCATGTTTTCCTCATACCCATCCATATATCAAAACATCAGCTGGCCTAAGTGTCAATCTCGTGTCATGTGCGTCAGTCAAGAAATTTACGGGTGCCTCTTTCTTCACTGATACTCCTGCACGTCGAAAAACATCAACAAGAACATCTCTCACGAAATCATGTCTGTATTTGAATCTGGAAGCTCTCGACAATGCAATGCGTGTTCTCCAAATGTATCCAAGCATACCTTACGACAGATCAGACAAGTCTCGTCAGAAGGAAATAATGGTATCATGAGGCGATATCTGAGGATACTCCGATACTCTATCGGTGACATGTGTTGACCCAACCCATCAATAGGGATAGCAAGAAGAAAATTCTGGGCATGCGGTGCTTTCAAACACCCAAAAACCGCTTTTTGTCTCGTTGTCATGTTGAAATTGTCTTCCATGTCTTGAACAATTATACAAAACAAGGCACTCGCCACAACATGTTGGGCTTGAGGGGGGACGGTGTCCTTGTTAGTAAAACTGCTAAAGTCAAAAGTCGGAATTGTATCATGAAGAAGTACTAAACATATAGAGATTAGGCATCACTTTCTTCGCGATCATGTAGAGAAAGGTGACGTTGTGTTTGAGCATGTTGAGTATAAAAACCAACTTGCCGATATTTTTACAAAACCTTTAGCAACGGAACCTTTCATACATATTCGAGGAGAACTAGGGATCCTCGATATCTCTAACCTTTCCTAGATATATCTTCATATGCACTTTGAATATATACATATCATATGCCTCTTGGTGACTTGAAGCATCACACATGACAAAGTGCATAACTACTTCGTGGTAAAGGTTCTATTGTATCACATCTTCTTCTTTTCTCTTCTTCTCTTCTTTAAATTTCTTTTGAATCATCAACTTGACATGTCATAATTGCATTATTTCATAGGTTGCACATTTCCAAAATTTTTGCATGAGATAGTAATAATTCTCAATGTCTACATCTATAAATGACATTTATGATTTGATTACTATATGTTTTGTCAAAAGCTTATCACATGTTGCACATATGATATTCATGTTTCTTTCATTACTTTATGACTTCCACATGTGTATGATATGGCTACATGAAATCTACATGCTAATTAATAGGATGCATGTTGTTGAATTGATTATAATGCCGATGTTTGATAATCATGATATTTGGTTTGGCTTGTTGTTCTACATGCCATGTTTATCATGATGCCTTGTTGTTTCGTCATTTGAATATATTCGTCAATATTTTGCTTAATTATTTTGATCAGGTTATTTTTTATCATATAATGCATTTCGACAAATGTAAGTGCATTATGTGACCTATATGGCCTTTACTTCGAATTCCGATACTTCTCATGAGTATTCTTTTCTTCTTTTTGATAATGTCAAAGGGGGAGAAAAGATTGGCAAGCATAAGCTATGGAAAAAGCTTTGAGTCTTCGAATCCGTTATTCAACATATGTGCAAGACGACATCAACTAAGGGGGAGCTTCGCAAGTGGTTAGCCTTGTTGTTGTTTGAGTCTGTATCTTAAAGCTATTTGTATATTGCATCTTAGGTAGGCTTAGTTAGCTTATGCAATATGTCGCGCCGCGAAAATCGCCCGAGCGTTTAGGACACTCGGAATGACACAGAGTCGCCACCAAATTTTATTTTAATAGGAAAATATTGATAAAACCTAAAAATAATGGAAGGATGGTCATCGCAACCATTTCCAAGTTCGGGAGTTGGTTATGCAAGGGGAAGGTATTAGCACCCCTCACATCCGTTGTACTCAACGGGAACCTCCTAATTAGTTCTAGGGTATTAAATGTTTTTTGAGAGTTTATTTACATGTTTTTATATTTTTAGAA
Organism: Trifolium dubium; assembly: GCA_951804385.1. Taxonomy (NCBI): domain Eukaryota; kingdom Viridiplantae; phylum Streptophyta; class Magnoliopsida; order Fabales; family Fabaceae; genus Trifolium; species Trifolium dubium. Next base: position 21,541,889 of record OX638072.1, on the reverse strand, counting down.
TTTTATTTTATTAAGAAATATTTACAAGAAAGAGGAAAAATTAAGTTTTTTATTATTATGCTTGACAAGATGACTCTTGCTCCTACGTATCCTCCGGTGCGATGAGGAAATCAAAGCTACGTAGTTCTGGGTATATTGTTGGTTGGTGTTTTTTATGAAAAGAATTTTGTATTTTACCTCTTAAAATGACTTTTAAGAATTGGCCCGAAGGCGAAAAATTTGATTTGAATGTGTTGATGTTTTTTAATGTTTTTTTTTATGGGTTTGAGTGGAAGACGACTAAAAGTCGGACAAAGTGTGCACTAAGCCCTCAATTAGTCGAGAAGCGAACGGATGTGCATCCGCCTCCTCTTTTTTAATCCATATTTATTTAATGATGTTTTTGTACTTGGTGTTTAAAAATTTTATAATAAACAATTAAAATTGGACGACTAATATCCTATAGAAACTCAAAATAGTGTACACTAGTTAATTCTAAAATATGATATTAAATTATTAACAGACAAACTAAAAACATGTACGTAACAGAAGCTTGCCAAATTAACCAAACATTGTCATCAAACATAGGCACTAACAACACAAGTACACATAAGAACATATACATACATACATAATTATATATATACATAAATAAATTAAAAGCTATTGTGTATGGTTTTAAAGAGATAAGCCTTATTTTTTTTATCCAAAACAATAAACAGAACCTGCAACATAAAAGGAGAATGTACAGAGCAACAAAAACATATGCAAACGAGAGAGAGAAAAAACCTGGTTAAAGGACGACGACGCGACTCTGACGGCAGCAGCGTCCTAGAATGCTTTGCGTACGGTGATGGTAGTGATGTATTGATGATAGTTGTTTTGGATTTGAAGGAAATTAGTGGTTGTGTAAGGGAGAATTGATTGTGGTTTATGAAGAATTTTGTGGTATGAATGAAGAATTGGTGTGTGAATTATTGTGTAGAAAGGACCCCTATTTATAGTTTTGAATTAGGCTTTTTAAAACTTGAATGAATCTTGAGAGATTTGGTCTGTAAATTAATTTGAGAGATTTTGTTTGTTTTTAATGATTGATTTGCTCTCATTTTATATTTTAGTGTTAATTCTCTTGCTTGTTCTTCAAGACCAAAGATTTGGTTTTATTTTGTTTAATTTACTTCTTTTTTTATATTTTTGTGTCTTTTCTTATTTTCTTTCTATATAAGTTTATATATTTTCCTTCTTTTTATATATATGCTTTATTTTTATAATTCTGGACAAACAAAAAAAAGTGATAAAATACTTTTAATACAAGAAGTTTCTTGCCAGAAAAATAAGTAAAATTGACTAAAATAAATATGTACTAAAAATTTGGAGGGTAAAATTTTGGGTATGACAGCTGCCCCTATTTAAATATCTTTAAACGCCTTTGAAAGATAATTAAATATAAAGAATACCCATAATTTTGCCCATGATTATCGCCTTGGCGATTTTTTGATCTTAAGGGTATCCCCCGCCCAAAGGGTGCTTGAACCAAAAATAGGCGCCGTCCCGTTGGGTGCCTAAATCTTTTGAAAGATAACCATCTCCCGTAGGTAATTGAACTGAGAAGAAGTCATCGCCCCGCAGGCTACTTAAAAAGGGATAACCGTTGCCCCGCAGGGTTCTTAGTTTAAAAGGTAGTTGTCACCCCACAAGGTGCTAAATCGAAAGGAAATCGTCACTTCGCAGAGTGTTTCCGCTAAAGGATAGTCGTCGCCCCTCAAGGTTTTCAAACTAAAAGGAAATCGTCACTCCGCAGAGTGTTTCCGATAAAGGATAGTCGTCACCCCTCAGGGTGTTCCAACTAAAAGGAAATCGTCACTCCGCAGAGTGTTTCCGATAAAGGATAGTCGTCACCCCTCAGGATGTTTCAGGAAATCGTCACTCCGCAGAGTGTTTCCGTTAAAGGATAGTCGTCACCCCTTAGGGTGTTTAAAGGAAATCGTCACTCCTCAGAGTGTTTCCGTTAAAGGATAGTCGTCACCCCTCAGGGTGCTTAAAGGAAATCGTCACTCCGCAGAGTGTTTCCGTTAAAGGATAGTCGTCACCCCTCAGGGTGCTTAAAGGAAATCGTCACTCCGCAGAGTGTTTCCGTTAAAGGATAGTCGTCACCCCTCAGGGTACTCAAACTAAAAGGAAATCGTCACTCCGCAGAGTGTTTCCGTTAAAAGATAGTCGTCACCCCTCAGGGTACTCAAACTAAAAGGAAATCGTCACTCCGCAGAGTGTTTCCGTTAAAGGATAGTCGTCACCCCTCAGGGTGCTTAAAGGAAATCGTCACTCCGCAGAGTGTTTCCGTTAAAGGATAGTCGTCACCCCTCAGGGTGCTTAAAGGAAATCGTCACTCCGCAGAGTGTTTCCGTTAAAGGATAGTCGTCACCCCTTAGGGTGTTTAAAGGAAATCGTCACTCCTCAGAGTGTTTCCGTTAAAGGATAGTCGTCACCCCTCAGGGTGCTTAAAGGAAATCGTCACTCCGCAGAGTGTTTCTGTTAAAGGATAGTCGTCACCCCTTAGGGTGTTTAAAGGAAATCGTCACTCCGCAGAGTGTTTCCGTTAAAGGATAGTCGTCACCCCTCAGGGTACTCAGACTAAAAAGGAAATCGTCACTCCTCAGAGTGTTTCCGTCGTTAGGTCATCTCCCCTCAAGGTGCTTAGATCCTAAAGATAAATGGTTGCTGCCCCGCAGGGTTCTAACATAATTAGATCTTCTCCCCTCAGGGTGCTTATCCTAAAGATATCTGGTTATTGCCCCGCAGGGTGCTAACATAATTAGATCTTCTCCCCTCAGGGTGCTTATATCTTAAAGATAACTGGTTATTGCCCCGCAGGGTGCTAACATAATTAGATCTTCTCCCCTCAGGGTGCTTTGATCCTAAGAATAAGTGTGAGTAGTTGCTATCAGCCTGTGGCCGGGCTAACCTGATTTGCTGGGGATATGAAGTACCCGCTTAACATTCCATGCTGAGGAGACTCTAGATTTATTTCTGGTTATGTTGCCCATGGTTTTGTGCATGATGATGTTAATCGTGAATGATGCATGATGCAAAATTAGGGGAGGCTGAGCTTGATTTGAATTTGTCAATGGCGATTAGACTTTTGTTTGACCGCATAAGATCAGACTTTTAGATTGGAGAATATTAATTATGCTATGAATGCATTGTGATGCAGATGCATTTGTAATCACGTGTAGTGTATGTTATGCATGAAATGAAATGCATTATTGATGTATGTATTGAATGCGTGTCCATGATAATTGGGCTTCAACATGAATGTTTTATGCGAATCTTGGTTTTCTTTTGATGGGAAAGGCCAAGTAGACTTTTGAAATGCCAGTGAAGATTGACCTTTGGGGACCAAGAAGAATCGATGTTTTTGGATAACCGATTGAGGTTGAGTAAAAATTGCGTTTTGGGGTTGCCAAAGGATTTTGGATTTTGGTGAATTGATTTGAGTTTTTGAGTGGTAATGCAAATTAATCACAGGGATGCCAATGCATGCTTGGATGCTAGATGGATGCGAACATGAATAATGCATGAATATGATTTGAAGATGTATGAAAGTTCCCTTGTGGTGGACAATTGAATGGTTTAAGGCTTGAAGATATGTTTTGCATCAAAGTTTCTTTATTCAAAGGTTATAGGAATTTTGCTAGCATGATCTCCCGACACCCATTCAAAACTCAACGGTTGCTGATGCTTGACATGATTCACTTGAACGACTTGAAAGTATGGAGAGGGATGGCCCCTACAGTCTTGTATTGCCCCATTTTTTTTTGGGTATAATATCCTTGACTGCATTGGAGTTCTATGAGCAGAGGTTATTTTCCTTCCATGGTGGCGATAATCAAGGATTCTCCACAGGGTGACCCTTCGATGGGAAGTACTACTCTTAATGTTGAGTGCTGGTGCAAAGGAAATTGCTTGAAAAGGAATTTGGATCCATCCAGGTCTGATATGACCTTGCTGCGAACTGCCCCATCATTTAAATTCTCGAGGGGTATGCCCACCAACTAACTGGCGTTTAGGGATAGTGCCTCTTGAACACTTTTGACCTTGACTAGCAGGAGCTTAGAGGACCTGCCCCTTGATTATGAAAAATTGCTACCGATTGGTAAGACCCCCCAAATGCCATGCCCCTACTTAGGAGCGTCTTGATTTAGTTCTTCTTTGATCGAGCCGTTTGCTGAATTAACCAGATGCCGAGTATTGATTTGCAAGTAAAATTGTTTCTTTTGCCAAGTATTTTTAACACAATGCACATGCGGGTTTTTGAAATTGAATATTTTTTGGAAGCACATATGGTATGTACAAAAGATAATCATTGATTACATAACAAACAGGATGAGTCAGCTTAACAATAAATTTGCCGAATATGCTTTCCTGGCGAACCTGCCTTCAATTAGGTCTTTTGAGAATTATTCATATAAATTAAATTCATGTAAACCAAGCCAGAAATGATATAAATTTGTGTTATCAGATTCCCCCATACTTGAACCTTTGTTTGCCCTCAAGCATAAAAATAGTATCTCTTTTTAGCACATGTTTGAAACAGGACACGATGACTGTAATCGTACGTGGTTGCCGGCTAGATAGGAAAATCAAGTAATAGACATCAAATACTAAGAGCACCGTAGTAACACAAAATCACTCATTGTGGTCAAAGATTCCCATCATATGAAGACAAATCTGAAGTGTTTTATTATGACTCTAACTTTTGCTTAAATTTTATTTACCCTTTTCATTCAAGTGCAATCACATTAAGCCCGTTATCTTGTACACGCCCATGGTAGGAAAATCTGTTAGTGATTATGATCATGTATCGAGGGGTGCTGATAACGAAAGTTTGGCAAACCCCTTTTTTTCTCCCAAATGCAGCTGTGAGGGATCGGATCGTAACCCGCCCTACCAAGTTCAGAATCAGACACCTCTGAACCAACTACTAAAAGGGTTTATTTACCATGGTTTTACTTTGTATGTTCAATGATTGTTGAATTACACAACCGAGTGATGGTCATCTAACTCAACAAATGCATTCCCACTTTTAAAATCAACCAATGTATGTAAACTTTTATTTCTGGATCATTCACTTATGTTCATTGATTTCCCACTTAGTTTGTGCTTAAGATGGTGCCGACTACTAAGATAAACCACTAAGGGTTATTTTAAAATTTAAGTTCAAGTCTTTGTCAAGATTAGTACCCAAATTAACCTTACATATTTCTGGGCGTCTAAGGTGTTAAGACGGTACCGATTTTATTGAATTATTACTAAACCTTCATAATGTAGCCAAAAGTACGAAAACAACCTATATACTCTTAAAGTGTCATGTCAAGTATCAAACCAAAAATGCTTGCTTTTTTCTTAAAAATTTGATATACCTCAAGAAACTGGGAGAATCAGATAACAACGAAAACACATCCAAGAATGACTCAACTTAGTATGAACTAATCAAATTTTATATATATTTTTTATTTTGAAAACGCCTTTCATCATCAACCAGTTTTTTTTTTTTTACCATTGAAAGCATATATCAGCAATAATCAGTTATTTATTTTCATCATCCTCGCTCCAAGTTTGTAAATAATAAAACAATAAAAGAGTGGACACGAATGGATTAATTCCAAAGACATGCATGTTTATTATATTAGGAATACTAGTCAAAAGTTACAACTGTAAAAGCAAAGAATTAAATTAAGACTGGAAATTCAAAGCTTGATGACCCTTGGAAGGGAGCTTTCTTGATGATTGGCCAACTCTAAGGGATGTTACTTGGGGTTCTTGCACTTTGTTGAAGAAAAGGGTGACCATTGATGAATGGGACTCCTTCTTTGAAACTTAACTTCTTGTTGTCGATGAGTTCTTGAACCTTGTACTTGAAAGCTTTGCAATTTTCAATGGTGTGACCTGGTGCCCCTTGATGAAAGTCACATTTGGTATTTACATCATAACCTGGCGGATATGGCGGTACCATGGGCTTGAGAGGTCTCGTCTCTACCCACCCTTGTTGGAGTAAGTATGGTAGGATCTGACCATATGGTACGGGAACAGGATCGAACTGCACACGGCTCTTCCCATAATTATTCCAAGGACCGGACTGATTCCCAAGTGGATACCCCTTTCGTCGTTGTTGATTTTGTTGAGGTGCCATGAACGGCTGTTGTAGTAAATGCTGCCGAGGCAAGGGTATCACCCATGGTTGTAGGGTTTGAGGCGCTGGATGACCTTGTGACTGATAAGGTAACAGGTTTTCATTTTTCTCCAACAAGATTTGAATGATCAGTTGAATCTGAGTCTTCAACTGGGCAACCTCTACCTTCAATAACTCATGTTCTTTCTTGAGCTCTTCCACACTTTGTTGAGACATTCTTCCAAATCCATTCATGGGTATCGGGATACCTGCTTGCGGTATTATAGTTTGAGGACGGTGAGGAAAGAAAAGATATGACTATTTATTTTGACGATGCAAGTGCATGAGAATGTATGATATGCATGATAGATGCAAGATGGTGAAGGTTGGATGACCTAATAGGTAGGCTTCCCTACATATGATGGTTCTATGTTTCAATTACCCAACCCCTCACAAGGACGGCTCCTACGGGATTTTGATTGATTTCTTTATTTATTTTTTTTGAAGGCTCCATTTAAGGTGGTAGATTCCTTTGATTTTTCCACATGATACATGGTGAAATTTCAAAGGATCTCCCTTAAATGGAGTCTTTGGGTTCTAAATGGGGTCCTAGAGTCGCTGACCGAATCCAAAGTTTTGCCAAGCGGAGGGGCTAGCCCATTCCTGACAAATCCTTTTGAACCAGTCTACTCTAGGCGGAGTCTTCGTACATCACCCATTGGGATGTTCATCCCATAGGTCCATACTACCAACTCCTAACTTAACTTAGGGTTTTTCTCAAATTTTATTCAAAAATAAACCCACCCACAATACATAAAAAGAAATATAATAATGCAGGAAAATAAAAAATAAAATAAAACAAGAAAAAAAAACAAAGTAAACAAACAAAACAAATAACCCTAAAACTAGAGGATAGGCTTAACTCTCTAATTTTTAAAAGTCCCCAGCAGAGTCGCCAGCTGTCGCGCCGCGAAAATCGCCCGAGCGTTTAGGACACTCGGAATGACACAGAGTCGCCACCAAATTTTATTTTAATAGGAAAATATTGATAAAACCTAAAAATAATGGAAGGATGGTCATCGCAACCATTTCCAAGTTCGGGAGTTGGTTATGCAAGGGGAAGGTATTAGCACCCCTCACATCCGTTGTACTCAACGGGAACCTCCTAATTAGTTCTAGGGTATTAAATGTTTTTTGAGAGTTTATTTACATGTTTTTATATTTTTAGAATTTTATTTTATTAAGAAATATTTACAAGAAAGAGGAAAAATTAAGTTTTTTATTATTATGCTTGACAAGATGACTCTTGCTCCTACGTATCCTCCGGTGCGATGAGGAAATCAAAGCTACGTAGTTCTGGGTATATTGTTGGTTGGTGTTTTTTATGAAAAGAATTTTGTATTTTACCTCTTAAAATGACTTTTAAGAATTGGCCCGAAGGCGAAAAATTTGATTTGAATGTGTTGATGTTTTTTAATGTTTTTTTTTATGGGTTTGAGTGGAAGACGACTAAAAGTCGGACAAAGTGTGCACTAAGCCCTCAATTAGTCGAGAAGCGAACGGATGTGCATCCGCCTCCTCTTTTTTAATCCATATTTATTTAATGATGTTTTTGTACTTGGTGTTTAAAAATTTTATAATAAACAATTAAAATTGGACGACTAATATCCTATAGAAACTCAAAATAGTGTACACTAGTTAATTCTAAAACATGATATTAAATTATTAACAGACAAACTAAAAACATGTACGTAACAGAAGCTTGCCAAATTAACCAAACATTGTCATCAAACATAGGCACTAACAACACAAGTACACATAAGAACATATACATACATACATAATTATATATATACATAAATAAATTAAAAGCTATTGTGTATGGTTTTAAAGAGATAAGCCTTATTTTTTTTATCCAAAACAATAAACAGAACCTGCAACATAAAAGGAGAATGTACAGAGCAACAAAAACATATGCAAACGAGAGAGAGAAAAAACCTGGTTAAAGGACGACGACGCGACTCTGACGGCAGCAGCGTCCTAGAATGCTTTGCGTACGGTGATGGTAGTGATGTATTGATGATAGTTGTTTTGGATTTGAAGGAAATTAGTGGTTGTGTAAGGGAGAATTGATTGTGGTTTATGAAGAATTTTGTGGTATGAATGAAGAATTGGTGTGTGAATTATTGTGTAGAAAGGACCCCTATTTATAGTTTTGAATTAGGCTTTTTAAAACTTGAATGAATCTTGAGAGATTTGGTCTGTAAATTAATTTGAGAGATTTTGTTTGTTTTTAATGATTGATTTGCTCTCATTTTATATTTTAGTGTTAATTCTCTTGCTTGTTCTTCAAGACCAAAAATTTGGTTTTATTTTGTTTAATTTACTTCTTTTTTTATATTTTTGTGTCTTTTCTTATTTTCTTTCTATATAAGTTTATATATTTTCCTTCTTTTTATATATATGCTTTATTTTTATAATTCTGGACAAACAAAAAAAAGTGATAAAATACTTTTAATACAAGAAGTTTCTTGCCAGAAAAATAAGTAAAATTGACTAAAATAAATATGTACTAAAAATTTGGAGGGTAAAATTTTGGGTATGACACAATAGTTTTGACAATTATCAAAAAGGGGGAGAATGTTAATGCACCAGTTCCCCTCCGAGTTTTAATAATTGTCAAAACACATGGAAATAGAGTAGAATATGTTTAGGAAACAATTGAAACTGACTTGACAACAAAACATTATTTTGAAACTTTGAAAAATCAATTTTTAGGTGTTTTGTATCGATACATATATACCTGTATCGATACAAATGTCCTGAAACTTGTTCAGGCTGATTATCACACATTTGTATCGATACATAGCACTTTTGTATCGATACAAATTGCTCTCATTGGAGTCAGAGGAGCCTCTGTGTTTCGAAACACACTTGTATGTTTCGAAACATATGCAGACTCTCCTGAAACCAGAGAGAGCCTTGTGTTTCGAAACACACCTTTGTGTTTCCAAACATATCAGTTATTAGAAGGTTTCGAAGGATAACGTTCGAGGAAAATTCGCGGTGAATCAGAATTTGTCGCTCGGGTTGATTGAGTCTTGAAGGTTGGGTTTCTCATCCGGATTCAAGAGTTTGCTTGAATGTTATAATTCGATTTGTTGAGGGAATTATTCGGACGATCATCACAGATTCTTGGATTGAAGATAGCGTGAAGGATTGATCGTTGGGAACGATAATTGAAGACAAAATCGAATTGGGTTTGCGCAATTACAAAGACGGGTTTATGTTGAAGATGGTGAAGACCGGGTAGTAGTGTCTGTATCTTACATATTTGAGTCGTTTGTTAATTGTGCATTGTATAGAGATTTTCCGAAGTAAAGTCTCAGCTTATCCTTTTGATAAGTTGGGGGGAAACGTACCGGCCCACTGCGAGGACGACGTGAAAGCTGGGAACTCCCTGATCACTCCCTTGCGTATCTCTCTATCCCTTATCTCTTTTACATTCCAATTTGTTATTCACTCGCATAGATAATTTCGCCACACACGCCACGTGTTCGACGAAATTATTGTGTGCTCGCTTCGTTTGTTATTTGAATTTGCAATTCCGAGATTTGTGTGTGATTCAATTTTAAATAGATTAGTGTGATTTGAAAATTGCTTGACTTGATAATTTGAATTGCATTCGTTGTATCGTATTCATTCCATATCGGCTTTTACTACTTTTACTTTGATCGAGGTGCAATAGACTACCGATCTAGGTAGCTTCCGCGCTTACTCGATTATTTTACGAAAAACTGTAGTTGTTTGTTTGAAACGCTTTGTTCGCCACATTTGAGCGTAGCCTTGTAGTCTAACACGATATGGAGTAAGAGCACCAAGTTTGCCTTTATGAAATTTTGGATCGGAAATTTATTAGATAAATTTAAATCCAAATTAAATGAATAAATATGTGGAAGTATTCTTAGGGATACTTATCTTATATCACTCTAAAAGACAAAAGTTGTTTTGTTGCTAGGTTTGGAGCATTCCTCTAGTGGGAGTGCGTCTCTAAAAGAGACAATGGGAGTGATATAGAACTTGAATTATTCAAGTACTACAAAACAATATATATTGGAAAGGGAACACAAATCGGTTCCTCAAGGATGTTGAAGGACTAATGATTTAAGTTGCACAAATCCAAGATATCTAAACATATCACATATGGCTATAAAGTATGATTTTATCATGACTCGGTAATGTGATATGATTTTCATGATGGATGAATCTCTGACTTTCTTAAAGGTCGTAAGACGGTCTAAATTCTGGGAAGTGGCTAAATGCCAAGAAATCTTAAATAGAAACCATATACACTAACCTTATGTAGATAATGGTTATGTCATCAAGATGAGTAAGACTCATACGATGAAAGTGAGTACTCTTATTGAATACTGATATGGGTGGTATTAAGAATATCTTTTAAGATTTGATTGATCATTAAAGGTTACATGAAAAAACATAATGCAAATTATGATGAAACCCTAAATGTAATTAATAGTAAAATTTAAGATCTGTTTGATTGTTTTACTGAATGTTGTACTACATGTTTTGGTGGATGGATAACAAAATTTCATTCCTTAATACGAATGAACTCGTTTATATGAACTAGACATATATGTAGGGTTCTGTTGATCCAAAGGGTGCTAGAAAGGTATACAACTTATAGCTATCTAATTTTGATTAGATAGAGTTCTCAGAAATTAATTATTAATTGTTCCTTTTTGAAGTTTTGAGAAAACAATTTAATAAGGAAAAACCTATCTAATTTTGATTAGATTGAATAAGTTTAAATATTTGTTCCTTTTGAAAGTTTTATGGAAAACAAATTAATGAAGGACAAATATAAATCTTGTGCACACAAGGATTTAGTGGGAGTAATAATAAAATTAAAACTAGTGTTATATGTGGATGACATATTAATCATCAAAACCATTTTCCTTATACATGTGAGACATGGTTAAGGAAATAACTCTTGATGAAATACTTAGGCAAGAATTCCTAAAGAGTTAGGAATAACTTATGTATTTAAGTAAAAAATTCCTAAGGAGTTGGGAATAGCCTATGTACATATATTAGCGAAGTGTTGAGACACCTAATGTGTGAAATTATTGCGTGTCACATGATTGATTTTGTCTAAAGCACAATATCATATCTCATTGGATGAGAAAATGGCACGTGAAAATAATCCATATACATTGGAAGATAGGATTAATCATCAAAATCATGATATGTACTAAATCTGATACACCACATGATTGTAAGACAATCAGTTAAGTACCTAAATTGAAATTAGTGTTGGACACTAACTAACTTTCAAGAATATACTTGAAGACCTTAAAGGAACTAAGGACTATTTCTTGAAATACATAGGCATGTGAAGGATCATTATAAGGAAGTTATAATGAAGGCTAGTTTCCATACCAATGTATTGTAGATCATGCTTGAATATAAGCATTGAGAGCTATAAAGATAAGCTTCATAGTATGTTTGTTTCAGTATTAGAAGTTTAAGTGTTTAAGATTGGATCATTTAGCTCATGATCGAGCTAATACTATGTCTCCAATGTTGCAAGTTACATTAATCACATTAGAGATGATAATGGTTTATGTCGCGGGTTTTTTGAGACATACCCCACTACAGTTGATTCTTTCATTTCCAAGGGAGGGGGAAGTATCGAAAACCCTTTTTTTGAGAGATTCTAGGTACGGGGGTTAATTGCGCAAAAGGAAGATGTATGCACCTTAAGCGCCCATGGTACTCCATGGTAACCTCTTGAAATGCTTTTGTGCTTTTTGTAAATGCTTTAAGAATGGAGGGAGAGATTGTATAGAAAAAAAGAAAGAAAAAAGACTAATGTCATTTTAAGTTTCATTTTTTAAAGATTCAATATAAACACACTAAACCGTTCCCTCTTGTAAAGAGAACGATTGAATTCTTGCAATGTTTATATGAATGTTTAGAACTTGAAACTAAGAATGATAAGAGTCTAGTGATTTTATTTAAAATAGTAAAGATAGAGAAATTTTCATTTTTTTGTGAAAAGTAAAAGAAAAGAATAGTGTAAATGTTGTGTTTGTAAAAAGATGTTTGTAAAGAAAATAGAATGTTGTTGTAAGAAAAAGTTGTTGAAAAGAAGTTGTGAAAGAAATTGTAGGAGAAAAAGTAAGTGTTGTTGTGCAAGAAAAAGATTAAGCATAAATAGTTAACATAGTATATAAAGTGGCGTTGCGACTAAATGGACCTACGCTTTTTTTTTATCACCTTTTTAAATATCGCGTTTTTTGGGTTGGAAGGGAGTTTTGTCGCGAGAGACCCCATAACTAATTGAAATTTAATTACAAGTCCTCTCGCTTGGAAATGAAATTTTGGATTTGTGTGTGTGTTGTGTAAACTAGGAAAGTAGTAAAAAGCGATAAATAAAGTCCTACGCTATTACAACCCAATTGAATAATTAATATTTACAACCACATCGAATCGAATGAATAAATAATAATAAGCAGTAAATAAATAAAAGGGGCGATGCATATAAAAGTAAAATGCTAATGCGGAAAATAAACATGAGGATGGAATGCACATAAACAATCAAGAAAAGAAATCATAGCAAGATGTCATATTCTAAGTGGAGTGTGTGTAAAAAATGGGTCTTAGGTGAAAAATATAGTAATGACACTTTTGAAAATCACACACAACAACAAACGATTCTAAATAAAACACACAAGCAAAAATGCATTTTAAATTAGCAAAAGAAGAGTTTGTTTTATTTTTATTTTTATGAGAATGAATTTAGACCAACAAGGTCCTTCACTATTAATGCCAATTGTTAGAGCTCAATGATTTTATAAAAATAAAATATTGTCTCTAACATGCATTTTTTAATGATGCAATGTCCTAACCTAAATGCAATGCATGTATGCATGAAAAAAATGCGTAGTAAAATTGTAGTGTGATGCAAAAATTTGTGTCAATGTCATGTAAAAATGCAAAAATGTAGATTGTGATGCAGTAAAAAATGTAATGTTGCAAATGTATGTATGCATGTAATTTTTAATAGAAGCATGTTATGTGTTTCATAAAAATGAAATTAAATGAAGACATAATCATGTTATCAACCATAAAAGAAAAAAGAACAAACATAGCATAATTCAATTTTTTAGTATTTTTAGTTGTTTTTATATTTTTTAGTATTCTAATAATTAAAAAGAAAAGTGAAGTCATGACAAATAAACAAACATTTTTTATTTTTTGACATTAAAATAACTTAGAAAGAAAGTTTTTATTTAAAGAAGAGTTTTTTTTTAGTCTTAGAATTTTTATTTTTATTATTATTTTTTGCACTAACATTTTAACTTAGTAAATTTGCAAGAAAAAAAAACAAACAATAAAACTCACACATAGATGTTTTTTCATGGCAAATTGATCATTAGAGTAAAGCAATCATATTAAAAAAAGAAAATTAAATAAATAAAGTAAAGTGATAAAAACAACATTTATCACACACAAACAAAAATAAATAAATAAATAAAAGAAAGGAAAAAACAAATTGGGCTTTTCAGCTTAAGCCCAGATCCATATCCCCCTCACTCAGCCCATGGGGGGCGCGCGCAGCAGCCAGGGGGGTGCGCGGAGTAATTCGAAAATCACAAGCGGGGGGTGCGCTGAGAAGCCTGGGGGGCGCGCAGAGTAAATTAGGATGGGAGGTTTATTAATTGTTTTTTTTTCTGTTTTTGGCAAAAAAATTATTTTCTTCTTCCTTTCACCCCTCTCTCTCTCTGTTTTCTTTCAATTTCTCAAGAACACATAACCCTCCATTAATCCTAAACCCAAAACTTGTTCAAATCAAAAACTCAAAAACATAATCCCTACATGAAATCTAACTCCAAACATGAATCCGATGTCGAAAACATCAAACGAAAAGCCAAACGGCCAGATCATGGAGGGGGCCGAAAACCCTAGATCCCCAAATTCAAACCCTAAACGCTCATATTCGTTCTTTCCATACGATTGGCGTTCAAATCGGCGACGCACATCAACAAATCAAACATTCATCATACTTAAAACATGGATCTAACCCTAGATCAGTATTTTTATGCAAAAAAAACGAAATGAGGGTATGAAAGAGAAGATAAAAAAAAGTGGTTACCTTCCTTGGCCGTGAATCTTCTTGTAAGTTCCTTCCTTCTTCTCCTCTCCTCTGGTTCGTCTCTTTTCGTCCTCTGACCTTGCTTTCTTGTTCTGATTTTCGATCCACTCTTCTTCTTGCTCCGTCTCTAACCTTTTTCCTTGATTTTGGTTTTTATGAAGTTGATGGTGACTGTGGCTGGAGGTTGGAGTTTCAAAAGGGGAAGTGTAAAATCAAACAAATTCTTCACAAAGTGTGAAGAAGTTCATATTTTTTCTTGGTTTTTTGATTTCGGTTAGGTTAGGTTTTTTTTTTGATTTTTTTTGTTTTTTCTTTTCTGAGTTTTGGTTTCTAATCCGCCTCCTCTCTCCAATCTCCCCTCCCTTTGCTTCTGTGAAATTGTGTTTGTTATATAGTGGGGTTATTAGGGTTTGAGGGATTGAAGAAGAAAGGAGACATAAGTCTTTGTTGAATCAGCGGTTGGTTTGAAAATTTTGTGTCGAAAATGGAAAAAAAACAAGAACTGTCATTGTTTGTGTGTACTGGATTTTTTCAGTGGTGAATACTTTGGATCCTCTTTCTCCCATTTTTGATGTTTTTTTTCTTGTGGAATAATAATAATAATAACACTAATAAATAAAAAAATAATAATAATAATAATAATAATAATAGTAGTAGTGATGACCGAAAAAACATAAAAGAGGAGAAGGTAAAGAAATTAAAATTATCCTTGTCTTTTTATAATTATATACTTTTACTTTTTTTTTAAAAAGAATTTGGATTAATAATAATAACAAATAAAGAAGTAAAGGAAAAATAAATAAATAAATAAAGTAAGACTTTCTCCTTTTTTGAAGAATGATTTTTGTGATAATAAAAATAATAGTGATGATAATAACAATAGCAAATAATAACAATTGTGGTGATAGTGAAAAGAAAGGACATTGTACTAAGCTGAACGAAAGAAAGGTAATGGACACTTTTTGATTTTCATGAAATGATAACAAAAATAAAAGAATACAAGATAAAATGAAAACTAAATTAAATTAAATAATGAGTGGAGAAAATGATAAATGAATGATAATGATGATAGTAGTGAATAAACAACAGTACTACTAATGCGATAAATGACGCAAATACGACGAATAGAATCAAATGACTAAAACGAGGGTAAATATACTAATGAAGAAAATGAATGTGATATGATGATATTTTTTCAAAAGATATTTTTTGGTACTTTAATATAGGAAAATAAAAATCGGATTTTAGGTCCAAAATTGGGGTACAACAGCTGCCCCTATTTAACTTTTTTCACCCGGAAAGATGAAGATTAAAATCTTTGTCTGAACGGGATTGAAGAGACTTAAATATAAGATATGCACCATTTTTGGACCTAAAATCTTCTAATGATGCTTATGATGCAAATGTGTATGCAAAATGCTGACTCCTTTTTTTTTGAATTTTTGTAAGAATGTTATTGTAGGAAGGCAAACAAAGAAAATGAAATGAAACTCCACAGGGGAAGAACAGACACGGCCCGACTGGAAGAGAGAGCAACAAGTGTATCCCGAGTCCATTTGAGAGAATAAATTTCACTGGGGAACAAAGTGAAACACTGGGGAGGAAATTATTTACCGTCGTATGTCCCGACGGCAATGTGTGAATTGGTGATATCTCAAACAAAAAAGTTTATGTTGCCTACTGCCGGTTGTGCGGCAGCGATGTGTAGATCGACAACATAATAGATGAAAATGTATATCGCCTACTGCCGGTTGTGCGACAGCGATGTGTAGATCGGCAATATACTGGAGAAGCCAGAGCGTTATCCACCGCCTTACAAAGAGACGGATTGTAGAAAAAAGATAACGTCTGCATGTTACCCACTGCCGGTTGTTCGACAACAATGTGTAGATGGTAATATGAATTCCTTTACAAAAGTGTATGTATGTGTAATGTAAAAGATCTGTATGACCCTATCATGATAGGATTCATTGGGGTGAAATCACCTGAGGAACTGTAAATGTATCTTGCAAAACGTCAACTTCTTGTATAGCGAACTTGTGATTTGTTGCTCTGATTGATGTTCAATCCGGGGACAAACCGGAGGGGAATTGTAAACAAGACCTTGAATTCAGTTGATGAATAAACTCAACTGGATTTTCCTTTTTGTTATAGGAAAAACTAAAACAACCGTCTTCCACAAGAGAAGAGTCTAGTGGGGAATTTTGCAAAAAGAGATGTACACTTTTCTGTCTAGACTGACACTCTAATTGGAGAGAGTGATACGCCCATCCCGACTATTTTGTAGACACAGACAAGACAAATGAAACAATAGTTTGTAAATGTTGAAGTAACGTATGATGTATATGTTCATGACACATATAAGGTGCATATGTTGCTGTATATGAAGTAAGAGAACTCTTCTTGGGGAAATGTTGCGGGATTTTCGTGACATACCCCACTACAGTTTTATTTTTTCATTTCCAAAGGAGGGGAAAAATTGAAAACCTTTAAAAGAAAGAGATTCTAGGTACGGGGGTTAGTTGCACTTGAGGAAGGTATTAGCACCTCAAGCGCCCATGGTACTCCATGGTAACCTCTTATATGTTTTTGTGCTTTTTGATACATGCTTTTAAGAATGGAGGGAGAAATTGTATAGAAGAAAAAAGAAAGTGGAAAAAATTAAGTAAATTTTATTTCATAAAGTAAATAAAAGAAAAGAAGTGTAAATATTTTTTGTTTGTAAAATGATTTTTTTGAGAGAATTGTAGTTGTTGAGAGAGAGAGATTGTAAGAAAAGATGTTGTAAAGAAAAAAAGGTTGTTTGAAAACGAAAGTGTATTCGTTTTTTTGGTGTTGAAAGAGTGTGTTGTAAAGAAAAGAAGTGCTTGTTGCCAAAAGAATGTAAGAAAAGATGTTGTAAAAAAAAAAAATGTTGTGATAAAAGCATGTTAAAATGATTGTAGTTACGTTGAGATTAAGGTGAACTTGCGTTTGTTTTGTAAAAGATTTTTGTGTTTGTTTTGAAAAAGAGTTTTTGTTTCAAAAAAAGTCTCGTAATTAATTTGAAATTTAACTACGAGTCCTCTCCTTTGGAAATGAATTTTTGGCGTTTGTGTGTGATGTATAAACTATGAAAGCAGTAAAGAGCGATAAATAAAATCCTACGCTATTACAACCCAATTGAATAATTAATATTTACAACCATATCGAATTGAATGAATAAATAATAATAAGCAAATAAATAAATAAATAAATAAATGACAATGCATAAAAGTAAAATGCAAGTACGGGAAAATAAACATGATAATGAAATGCACATACAAGAGGAAAAGAAAACATCGCAAAATAGCACCTTATTAAAAGTGGAGTGTGTGTAAAAAGGTGTCGGAGGTGAAAACATGATAATAACACTATCGAAAGTCATTCACAACAACAAACAATCCTAATTAACACATACAAGCAAAAACATTTTATTTAACAAAAGAAAACTTTTTATTTTATCATTTTTTTGTGAGAATGAATTTAGACCAAAAAAGGTCCTTCACTATTAATGCCAATTGTTAGAGCTCAATGATTTTATAAAAATAAAATATTGTCTCTAACATGCATTTTTTAATGATGCATTGTCCTAACCTAAATGCAATGCATGTATGCATGAAAAATGTGAGTGAAACATGTTATGTGAAAATTGTAGTGTAGAACATGAATTGTGATGTAATTTAGTGTATGATAAAAATGTAGCATATTTAGGAAAATGCATGGGCATACATAATGCAAATGGTTCTATCTAAAATGCAAAAAAAAAAACGTGAAGACACATCATAATATAATAAAGCGAAGGAAAAGAAAACGTGTTGAACATAAAATCTCACTTAGTCATTTCATTCATGGCACATTTAGTTTGGCATTTTTGTTGTTTTTATATTTTTTGATATGCTAAATAACTAAAAAAGATCATGGCAACAAACTAACATTTTTGTTCTCTTTTATTTTATATTTTTTTGCATTTTTCTAAGTAAACAATAAAAATAAAGTCACACCAAATAAACAAATATTTTTTTTATTCTTCATAATAGTAAAAAAAAAAACTAAATTAAAAAAAAGATGGTGCAAATAGCAAGATGGGGAGTGCATACATCAAAAGCATAGACTCAAAGGGATAATCTAGGCCATCTGATGGTGAATCAGAGGGGGATAAGGGCGAGGGAGTATGGTAAACTGCGCGCGGGCGCGCGCACTGGATCAGAGGGAGCATGAGTTGTATGATCACAGATCAGCAACCATTGGGGGGAGGTGCACGCTGCCTATGGTGCGCGCGCATGCATTGAATCAGGAGTGAGTATAAACATCTTTTTTTCAGAAAATACATTCATTTTTTTCAGTTTTTCTTTCTCTCCTCATTTTCTCTCAATCTCTCTCAATTCTCTCTGCTAGGGTTCTTCAGGTTTGTGATGATCATCATCACTTCCGGCGGTACTCCGCCCTAGAACCCATATTCCGGCGCGGCGGCCGGCCAACTAAGTGGCGGCGCCGTCGCCGGAAAGTGTCCAAACCGAAAAGTTTTCTACACTAACCTCCACTATTTTTCTCTCCTAAACCCAAATCTAAACTCTAAACTTCCTAAATCCTCACCAAACGGCCGGATCGGGGTCTCAGTTTCTAAACCCTAACTTTTTATTTCAAACTAAATCACAAACCAAAAGAAAGAAGATGCAAACATATGACTTGAACGAAAGAAAAACATACAGTGGAAAAAAAAGGAACTCCGGCGAAGTGTTGTGGTGGCCGACGGTGAGCTCGCGCGGCCAGTGGTGTTTCTCGTCTTATCTCCTTCTGTTCTGGTTCTCTGTTCCTGCTGTTTCTGTTTCCGTCGTGGTTGAAATGTTTTTTTTTTTATTTTTGATTCTTTTGCTGTTCTGTTTGATTGTTTGTTGTGTCAGTTTTGAAATTTTGTTTTCTGTTTTGATGATTGAGAGTTGAAAATGGTGAGTTGATGTTTTGTATATGGAGGCAGTGGCGGTTTTAAGCTCGAATCGGTTTTTGATTCTTCACATTATGTGATGAAATCAAAAATGGAAGTTAGGTTTTTTTTAGCTTGTGAATGGTGTGTGATTTTTGGTTTTTTTTGATTTCTGGATATAGTGTGGTTGAAGGTTTATGTGTTTATGTATTTATGTGTTTCTGTGATGGGAGAAGGGTTTTTGGTTCTTGGCCGTTCTGTTGATTTTTTTTCCTCCTTTGTTCTGTGAAAAATTGGTTTGTTAAATAGGCTGAAATTTTAGGGTTTTAGGATGAATGAAGAAAAATAGACAGGATGCTTTGTTGAATCAGATGTTAGTTTGAAAATTTGTGTTAAAATGGGGAAGAAGACAAGAACTGTCATTGTTGTTGTGCTGGAAAAAAAAACAGAAGAGGCATTGGATTCCATATTTTTTCAAAATTGTGATATCCATGTTTTGTTCTTCTTTCCTTTGCGTTTTTTTTCTTTGTTTTAAAAGAGGAATTGAGTTGACCGTAAAAAGGAAAAAGAAAAAGGAATTAAAACTGTTTTTTTGTTTTTTTTGGATAATAATAAAAATAGTAATTAATAATAATAATAATAATAATAATAATAATAAAAGATAAAATAATGATAATAGTAAAGGTGATGATAATGATTGTAATGTAGATGATAATAGTAAAAAAAAGGTAAGAATAGTGATGATAGTAATATTAATAATAATGATAAAGGATATGAAAAAAAAGATAATAATTAGACGGACATAAAAGGTGCGACGACCAAAATGCGATAACATGCGCAAGCAGTGCGGCGAAAAAAGAATGGATGCAATGATATTTTTATACAAGATATTTTTGGTATAAGAAAATAAAAAGCGAATTTTAGGTCCAAAATTGGGGTACAACAGGAAAAACAACTTCTCTGGGGAAATAACCGCTTTAACTGAAGCGACCTGCATTCCACTCGATTGTGTTCAGAACAACACTGACAAAATCCATTGGCGAAACACCACATTGTTGAAATAAAAATCCCTCATCAAACAATAATATGAATCAAACTCTGTTGAAAAGTAGCACAACCGTATGGACCTCATTGGGATTTGTCCATTTCTTAAATTGACTGTATATATCAAATTAAACTTTGTACATCGGAATCAACCATAATTGAAACAATTGTGGATATTCCTTCTTTTGTGTCCTGCTCGAAGAAACGAATTTGTTTCCATTTTAATAAAAAATGCATAAGTAAGTTTTTTCTATAAAAATATATACTTGTATTTGCTTTTTGAAATATGTCTTTTTTATTTTAAATTAATAGAAATCATCAAAAATGTGAAGAAATTTTTGTAAGAATAAAAAAATAAGAAATCCAAACAAAAGATGAGGGCTCAAGATCATGTATTAAAATGGTAGTCTGCCAATAGCATGACTCCATGTATCATTACAAAGTTGGAAATGGTAATTAATATAAAAAGGGTACATTGAATACAATAAATCTATTCTCCCTAACAACTTTGAATTCCGACTGTGTTCTTAGCTTCCGAGTACAGATAATTTTGATAACCACTTCTTTGCAGATCAAACATATGCCCTAGGTGATCGAACTCGAGTGAATGCCGTTACTTTGTATTATTCCCTAATTTTTGCCTCGACCGCCTTTTCAGGTTTTCAGTCTACTGGGAAGTGTATACATTCCTTTTTTTTTTGCCTCATTTTTGTATGAACCGCCCTTTCGGGTTTTCGATTCACCAAGACGCCCTCTTTTTTGACTAAGCCGCCCTTTCAGGTTTTCAGCTTGACGAGCTGTATACACATTTTTTTATATTTTTTCTTATTATTTTTTTTTTAGACAAAGTATTTCTTGACTGCATCTGCATTCACTGGACGAGGGAGTTCATCACCATCCATGTTTGTAAGAATCATAGCACCACCGGAAAACGCTTTCTTGACAACATATGGGCCTTCATAATTAGGAGTCCACTTGCCCCTTGCATCAGGTTGAAAAGACAAAATCTTCTTGAGCACGAGATCACCTTCCTTGAATTCTCTAGGACGAACTTTCTTGTCAAAAGTCTGTTTCATCCTATTCTGGTACAATTGTCCATGACACAGCGCAGTCATGCGTTTCTCTTCAATCAAGTTCAATTGATCATATCGATTCTGACACCATTCAGCTTCTGTTAACTTGGCTTCCATCAAAACTCTCATTGACGGGATCTCAACCTCTACTGGGAGTACTGCTTCCATACCATATACCAAAGAAAACGGAGTTGCCCCAGTCGATGTGCGAACTGAAGTACGGTATCCATATAAAGAAAAAGGCAACATCTCGTGCCAGTCTTTGTAAGTAACAACCATCTTTTGAATAATCTTCTTGATATTCTTGTTTGCTGCCTCAACCGCACCATTCATTTTGGGTCTGTAAGGAGAAGAATTGTGATGTTCGATCTTGAATTCATCACACAACTCTTTCATCATTTTATTATTCAAATTCAACCCATTATCAGTGATAATTCTGCTTGGAACACCATACCGACAGATGATATGATTCTTGATAAATCTGACAACAACTTGCTTGGTAACATTAGCATAAGAAGCCGCCTCAACCCTCTTGGTGAAGTAATCAATAGCTACTAGAATAAAGCGATGACCATTTGAAGCTTTTGGTTCAATCATTCCAATCATGTCGATGCCCCACATAGAGAAAGGCCATGGTGAAGAAATCACATTCAACAGAGTTGGCGGTACATGTATTTTATCAGCATAAATCTGACACTTGTGACATTTCCTCACATATCTGCAACAATCAGACTCCATTGTCATCCAGTAATAACCTGCTCTCAGCATCTTTTTGGCCATAGCATGTCCATTGGCATGGGTACCAAAGGAACCCTCGTGTATTTCAAACATCAACTGTTCAGCTTCACGTTTGTCCACACATCGGAGCAAGACCATGTCAAAATTTCTCTTGTAAAGAACATCACCGTTCAGAAAGAAATTGCCAGACAATCTCCTCAAAGTCTTTCTATCTTTTCTAGATGCCCCAGGCGGGTAATCTTGATACTGTAGGAAATTCTTAATGTCGTAGAACCATGGTTTATCATCATCTGCTTCCTCAACAGTAAAAACATAAGCAGGTCTTTCAAGCCTTGTAATATTGACGCGGGTTTGGTCATTCCACCGATTCACTTGGAACATGGAAGATAAAGTAGCCAAAGCATCTGCCATTTGGTTCTCATCACGAGGAATGTGATGTAGTTCCACTTTGTTGAAGAAGGTCAACAAACGCCTTGTATAGTCTCTGTATGGAATCAAGCCAGGATGACGAGTTTCCCATTCTCCTTTGATCTGATTAATCACAAGAGCTGAATCTCCATATATGTCAAGAATTTTAATCCTCAAATCAATAGCTTCTTCAATACCCAAGATGCAAGCTTCATATTCTGCTATGTTGTTTGTACAATCAAAGAGTAATCTCGCAGTGAACGGGATATGATTGCCCATAGGAGTAATAAGAACTGCACCAATTCCATTACCATAAGCATTAACGGCTCCATCGAAAACCAGGCCCCATCTAGATTCAGGGTCGGGACCTTCACCAAACAGAGGTTCATCACAATCTTTCATCTTCAAATACATAACGTCTTCATCAGGAAAATCAAACTGGAGAGACTTGAAATCATCAATTGGCTGGTGTGCCAAATGATCAGCGAGAACACTTCCCTTAATTGCATTCTGAGTACGGTATTCGATGTCATATACGGATAACAACATCTGCCAACGCGCAATTCTCCCTGTTAAGGCAGGTTTCTCAAAGATATACTTGATTGGATCCATTTTTGATATCAACCAAGTAGTGTGATTAAGCATGTATTGACGGAGGCGTTTGGCAGCCCAGGCCAAGGCACAACAAGTCTTTTCAAGCATAGAGTAACGAGATTCACAGGCAGTAAACTTCTTACTCAGATAATAAATCGCATGTTCTTTCTTACCAGTCTCGTCCTGTTGTCCGAGCACACAACCCATAGATTCTTCTAACACAGTGAGGTACATAATCAACGGTCTTCCTTCAACAGGGGGAATCAGAATAGGAGGTTCTAACAAATATTCTTTGATACTGTCAAAAGCTTTCTGGCAATCTTCTGTCCACACTATTGTTTGGTCTTTACGGAGAAGCTTGAAAATCGGCCCACAGGTAGCAGTCATATGAGATATGAATCTGGAAATGTAATTCAAACGACCCAAGAACCCTCTCACTTGCTTTTCAGTTCTGGGCGCAGGCATCTCTCGAATGGCTTTCACTTTGCTAGGATCCACTTCAATACCCTTCTAACTCACAATAAACCCCAACAGCTTTCCAGATCTAACACCAAAAATACATTTATTAGGGTTCAAGCGAAGCTTGTATTTCTTCAACCGCTGAAACAACTTTAGAAGATGATCAACATGTTCTTCTTCAGTACTAGACTTGGCAATCATATCATCAACATAAACTTCGATCTCTTTGTGCATCATATCATGGAACAAAGTGGTCATTGCTCTTTGATACGTAGCACCCGCATTTTTCAAACCAAAAGGCATCACTTGGTAGCAGAAAGTCCCCCAAGGTGTAATGAAAGAAGTCTTCTCTCTATCTTCTTCAGCCATTCGTATCTGATTGTAACCGGAGAACCCGTCCATGAAGGAGAAAACTTTGAATCTTGCTGTATTGTCAACCAGCGTGTCAATGTGAGGTAACGGAAAATCATCTTTTGGACTAGCTCTGTTCAAATCCCTGTAATCAACACACATTCTAACCTTACCGTCTTTCTTCGGAACCGGAACTATGTTGGCCAACCATTGGGGATATTCTGATGTAACAAGGAAACCGGCATCAATCTGCTTCTGAACCTCTTCCTTAATCTTCACTGCCATGTCGGGGTGCAACCTTCTCAACTTTTGCTTGACTGGTGGACATTCAGGCTTCAACGGTAAGTGATGCTCCACAATACTGGTATCCAACCCTGGCATATCTTGATAAGACCAAGCGAACACCTCCATATATTCTCTGAGAAGTTCTACCAACCTGCTTTTGACATCGGCATCCAATAGTGCCCCAATTTTAACCTCTTTCCTGTCCTCCTCAGTACCCAAATTAATCACTTCAATGGGCTCCTCGTGAGGTTGAATGGTTCTTTCGTCGTGCTCAAGTAACCTAGTAATCTCATTAGGAACCTCATCCTCATCCTCCTCTTCCGCCTCAAACACAGGGAATTCAAAGTTGGAAAAGGGCATAGATTCATCGTATTCAACGGGTTCGATAACAAATAATCTGCAAATATGAATTATGCTTGATCTTTTAGAAACAAATAGATTTAGAGAAGAGTAAGCATATGCAGATTTTTGAAAGATATATTTTATGTTCTTTGTGTTACCATATTTCCAGAAAAAGGTAAAAGGCAAGAAAAACTTAAAGCAATAAATATGGACATAAAAATAACTTTTATTATTGATGACTTCATTAATATAAAAAAAAGCCCGACAATAGTTCATCTTTCGCCTTGGGCAGGACGAAAGGAATCTTAAACTTTAAACATAGGCCCTCAAACATGCATACTCTCATCTTGGGCATAATGAAAGATTTAAAAAAAAACAGAAACAAAACATTACTCCGAGCAAGAAGCAAAAGAAGGAGCATCCTCAACACTCCAATTGTAGCATATCCCTCCAGGGGTCACAAAATCAACACTGTCCTCAGACTCCTCCCCCACAACAGCATGCACATCTGAAACAGGAAAGTTAGCATAACCAGCACTCTTAAAGGTATCTCCAATAGGTGTGATAACACTGTCATGCTTAGTAGACTTACCAGCTGCATCAAGACCTAAACCCTCACGGTACTTGTTTCCAGAAACCTCTATCACCTTACCCCAGTCCGACATAGACTCATCCAACAATATCTGCTGAGCATCTTTGTAAGAAACCATGTTAACATTCCTCTTTTCTGAACACTCGCCCTTATCAATAGTCAGTCCTTGGAATTGTGTCCCATCAACAATCCCAGCAGTTATGCAAGAGTAAGATGACACTTGATTGACAATCATAGCTCGTTCACCACTTACAGTTACCACTTTTCCATTCTTTTCAAATTTCAACATCTGATGGAGGGTAGAGGTCACAACACCCATGACAGACTTCCTAGAGCCATCAAACGCTTTCACAATCAGTTCACTTCGCCGCATAGGGGTTCCTTTGTAGTTAAGCTGATCAAGAGTGGACTTAGGCATTACATTTAATGAAGAACCTGTGTCAATGAGCACATTGGATAGGGCGTCAGATTGACAGTTGACAGAAATGTGTAAAGCTGAATTGTGGCTTCTCCCCTCCTCTGGGAGGTCTTCATCACCGAAACTCAAGTAGTTACATGCAGTGATATTACCCACAATGTTATCAAACTGTCCTACAGTCACGTCATGCTCAACATACGCTTGTTCGAGAACCTTCATCAGAGCGTTCCTATGAGCTTCAGAGTTCAAAAGCAAAGATAAAATGGAGATTTTAGCAGGAGTTTGAACTAGTTGGTCAACGATCTTATATTCACTTTTCTTGATTAGTCGCACAACCTCTTCAGCATCAGGACTAGGATCACTCCTATTAGACAAACCAAAACTCTTAGCAATTTCAACATTCAAGTCGTGATCTTTGGTTGGAATTGGCTCTTTTGAAGGCACTTCATCTTTTCTCAGAACTGCCGGTGGAATCACACGGCCACTTCTCATCATTTTACTTGCCCCCACAACATTGGCAACTGAAGACATAGAAGGAATAGGAACCTCTTTACCTCCTTTCATCATGGTTGCATTATACTTGTATGGAACTGCTTTGTAAGACTCAAATGGAACCGAGCCTGGTAAGCAGATCACCAACGGCTCATCTTCAGCATTTTGGCTATCATAGACCACTTCAAAGTACACAGGATCAACAAATTCTGGAGTAATCATAAACAACTCATCATCACTACTATCAAAATCGGGCTCATCATCCGCCCCTTCTTCCTCATTTCTTTTGTAGGTAATCACAAGCTCCCTTCTGTTCAACAAAATCTGTAAATCATCCCTCACTTTTTGGCAGCCCCTCGGGTTCCTAGGGCAAATCATACAAGCAGCATGGTTGTGCTGAAAAAGAGACAACTGGCATAGATTCACATGCATTTGGACCAAAGACCCTCTTATCTGTCTGACATTGAACACCCTATAACGACCAGGGTCACCTTGAATCATGTTGATAGCATTTCCCCCATGAGGTGGGAGAGGATTGATTTGGACATTAGGATTGACATCTTTGAACTTCAACGAACCATTTCTCATCAACTTCTGCACCTCATTTCTCAGACCATAACAGCGTTCAATATCGTGTCCAAGTGAGCTAGAATGATAAGCACAGGACAAATCAGAACGATACCAGTATGGTAACGGATCTGGCACTGGTAGTGGAGGCTTCAGCTGGACAAACTTCCTCTCAAGCAGAGCTGGCAAAAGATCAGCATATTTCAGGGGAATAGGGTCATACTGAGGAGGCCCTTGAACACGGTTGTACTGGTTGTTCAAAGGCGGGTGTGGTGGCCGTTGTTGATATCCAGGATTTGCAGGAGGAGTGACAGCAGCAACATGGTGTTGCTGTGGCTGTTGCTGATAGTAGTTTCTTCTAGGCCCACCATGGGCAACCATTCCAACTTCTGATTCTCTTTTCTTTCCAAAACCAGAACCATACTTCTTCACAGCGTTAGAACCAGAGACTTCTCTTACCAGGCGGCCCTCTCTTATTCCTTCTTTAATACGGGTTCCAGTCTCCACCACATCGGTGAAATCGCAGAGGTTACTTGCAATCATTCGATCATAGTAGAAAGGATCGAGAGTCTTCAAGAAAATCTTAGTCATTTCCTTTTCTTCCAAAGGAGGGTTAATCTGAGCAGCGAGTCCGCGCCACCTCTGGGCGTACTCTTTGAAACCCTCACGCTCCCTTTGTGATAAGGAACGTAGCTGATCTCTATCAGGTGCTAGGTCAGAGTTGTACTTGTATTGCTGCACAAATGCCTCACACAAATTACTGAACGATTTAACCTTTTCACGGTCCAAGTTCATGTACCACTTCAGGGCAGCACCAATTAGACTGTCTTGAAAGAAATGGATTAACAGCTTGTCATTGCTAGTTTGAGCAGACATCTTCCTAGCATACATGATGAGGTGGCTCTGGGGGCAAGAATCCCCTTTGTATTTCTCAAAGTCAGGCGTTTTGAACTTCGGAGGCACTTGGACATTAGGAACCAAACACATTTCGTGAGCACTCTTCCCAAACAGTTCTTTTCCGCGAAGGGCGCGGATCTCACGTTGCATCTCATCAAATTGGTCTTGCATATCACCTCTAGGGCTCAAAGGTACCGCATTTTCCACTGGACCAGCATAATACACAGGTTCTGTCTCATTTGGAAGTGCATTCACAGTGGCAGGAGCAATAGTCATCGTAGGAGGCGGGATAACAGTGGTTATCTGGGGAATAGTAACAGCCTGAAACTGAGCATGGGAAGCAAACTGTTGAACATCATCGCCAAAATTGGCGGGCATGCCCCAAGGATAGTTCGTGGAAGTAACGGGCATTGTGTAGTTAAGCAAACCCTGAGGGGCAGTAACCTGGGCATTCTCAGGTATCACAACATTCAAAGCTTGCACTGGAGGAGGTGGAGGCAGAGGCCTCGCAAGAGTGAGAGCTTCCACCATGGAAGTAAGCTTGGTGACTGCAGCTTGAAGAGTGTTAACTTGTTCATGAAGTTGAGCATTTTCTTCTTCCATGATCCTTCTTCTGTTAGCACGTGTGTAGTAGATTCGCGTTGGCTTGTATCGGATACGACGGGCCAGGATCTGTAAGAACAAGAGACTCAGGAATTTTGAAAAATTGAAATATGAATGCAAATGATGCATGATTATGCAAAAAGATGTAATAACAATTTTTCTTTCCCATCCTCAAAGGACCTTAAGGCGCATTGTGATCATAAAATAGGGACCTTAATTCATTAATATAAAGAGACGAAATACAACCAAACTTAAGCAAACATAATACAGATAAGAAAAAGAAAATTACAAAAGAGAAAACAAAAAAATACATGGAAAAGACAAATTACACCATTAAAACATTGAACATTACATAGACTGACACCAACTAACAAAAAAACTGGTCCCTTTTCTTGCAGTGGTTGAATCTTTACTTGTCTCTAAGTCTTTTCTTCAAAGCTGCTATTTCTTCCTCACGCGCACGTTCACATATCTCCCAAGCTTCCCTTTCTGCATTAATACTTACATACATTGATTTCAAATGTTTCCTTTCCTTCTCGGACTCAAGAAATTTGGCTTTCCACGCATTCTTTTCTTGCTCAGACTCATGATTTTTTGCTTTCCACGCATCCCTGTCCTCTGTCATCCTTGTTAGCAGCACTCTAAGCTCATCATTTGTCTTGAAAATCAACTCTGTAGATGATGGCAACTCAATATCACGCATTGGCTCCTCAAGTAAGAAGGGCATCTTGAATACAGCAACCCTATTAGCTATCCAATCCTTGTGTGGTTTCCCATAAACGCAATTATTCTTTCCTAAAAACCTCATGTCTTTTTTGTGGACTTTTTCCCAAGCGTGTATAAACCGTGCTCGGAGATCCCGACTTTCTTCCCCATTAGTGTAGTAGTGACCCTCTAACAAAATGTTTTCGGGAGCCTTTGCCATTGGGAACCCAAATTGACGCCTAGCTAGTGAGGGATTGTATGTAATTCCACCTCGAGTGCCAATGAGGGGTACATTAGCAAAGTCTCCACAACTGTTAATCACATACTTGCCCGTATAGAAATCATTACGCCATTTCACATCTTCAGAAGTGATAGACATAATTCTCCTTGACCAACTAAGACCTTCAAGATTTTGCCCAAAAACTACAGATCGAGGTAAATGCGCGACAAACCAATTGCGTAACAGTTGAGCGCAACAAACAACAGTATCCTTTCCTCTCAAGACTTTATGGTGAATGCCATATAAAGCATCGGCTAGCAAAGTAGGAACAGGATTTCCAATCAAGAAAATACGGATAGCCTTTTGATCAATGAACTCTGGAGTATCAGGAAACAGCACCAATCCATACATAAGTACAGCAAACAAAGCCTCTACAGCACGCGGCTTCTTTTCCTCAACCAAACGGAATGCTTCTTGAAAAAAGAACTTCGACCATAAACCCTTTCTACCTTTGTTAACCCAATTCTTTTTTACATCAAGTGTGTCCAAAGAGAAGGCCTTAGCGACATCATATGGTTCCAAATTACCTTCAAATCCATGGAAAGGCATTTTCTCGTTTACAGGAAAACCCACATGATACGCATACTCTTCCAAGGTAGGAACAAGCTGATAGTCCCTAAAGGTGAAACAATGATAAAGTGGATCATAGAATTGGAGAAGAGTATTGAGTAGTATATCATCAATCTCGGTAGCAAGAATTCCTAGAAGATTCCCATAGCGGTGTCGAAAACCCCCATAATCAGTTATGTGATGGGCCAACTCCTTTAGCTTTGTCAAATCCGGATGCTTGAAATCATACCTCTTAGTATTCCTCTTGTTAAGGTCCATATCTACGATCACAAAGAAATTGCCTTAAGCCTCTTGAGAAAAAAGAAATATATTTTTTGCTTTTCAAAGGACTCTAGGATATCAACCATCAACCCTGATGGACCTTTTTGTTTGCAATTGATCAACCAAAAATCTTCAAATAAAAATTTGTAAAGGTCGATGATGATTATAAGGTTTAGAGAGGATATCCTAGAAGTTCTTTGAAAACTGTTTAGAAAAACTTTTATGGATG
Organism: Trifolium dubium; assembly: GCA_951804385.1. NCBI lineage: Eukaryota > Viridiplantae > Streptophyta > Magnoliopsida > Fabales > Fabaceae > Trifolium > Trifolium dubium. The sequence goes on along the minus strand of OX638072.1, from coordinate 21,511,712 downwards.
AATGGATGCATGTACATGTGATGATGCAACAAACACAAACATAGGCAAACATGGTTGGTTGAGATATAAAATGTTGGAGTCAAAAGGTAAACCACCCACAAGGTGTGAACTAATGTTTATTTCCATTTTGCAACACGGGTTCTACGGAATTCTCAAAGTCTACAACTTTCCTTCTTGAATACCAATGTCCGCGAATACACTCACGGCCGATATGAAATATCCAAGGGAAAGTCTCGTTTGAGCGTGGTATCGCGGAGTCAACTATTCCAAGATCTCACTCCTGGCTTTAGCTATCGCACCACATTCCTAAAAAGGCCAAGTTGGGTTAAAGGTAACTAGGTCCACAATGTTAACAGATACATATCATGGCAACATACTACGCGAATCATCACGTCGAAATGAATACCACAACATGATCCTACATTGTACGTGGTTTATCATGTGGGTAAGTGCAGAGTTTTAACTTCCGCCCAATCACAATGATCCTACCACTCCTATCTTATGGTTCACTCAAGCTCGGGTCAAGCTTATCTCACCTCATACCCCCCATAACATATAAAAAAGCATATAAACAAATAAAGCACATAGAAGCATGCAAGTTAGGGTCAACCCTCTTAAGGAGAGTATCCCCAGTGAAATCGCCATTTTTCTGTCCCGGGTTTTTTGAGACATACCCCACTACAGTTGATTCTTTCATTTCCAAGGGAGGGGGAAGTATCGAAAACCCTTTTTTTGAGAGATTCTAGGTACGGGGGTTAATTGCGCAAAAGGAAGATGTATGCACCTTAAGCGCCCATGGTACTCCATGGTAACCTCTTGAAATGCTTTTGTGCTTTTTGTAAATGCTTTAAGAATGGAGGGAGAGATTGTATAGAAAAAAAGAAAGAAAAAAGACTAATGTCATTTTAAGTTTCATTTTTTAAAGATTCAATATAAACACACTAAACTGTTCCCTCTTGTAAAGAGAACGATTGAATTCTTTCAATGTTTATATGAATGTTTAGAACTTGAAACTAAGAATGATAAGAGTCTAGTGATTTTATTTAAAATAGTAAAGATAGAGAAATTTTCATTTTTTTGTGAAAAGTAAAAGAAAAGAATAGTGTAAATGTTGTGTTTGTAAAAAGATGTTTGTAAAGAAAATAGAATGTTGTTGTAAGAAAAAGTTGTTGAAAAGAAGTTGTGAAAGAAATTGTAGGAGAAAAAGTAAGTGTTGTTGTGCAAGAAAAAGATTAAGCATAAATAGTTAACATAGTATATAAAGTGGCGTTGCGACTAAATGGACCTACGCTTTTTTTTTATCACCTTTTTAAATATCGCGTTTTTTGGGTTGGAAGGGAGTTTTGTCGCGAGAGACCCCATAACTAATTGAAATTTAATTACAAGTCCTCTCGCTTGGAAATGAAATTTTGGCTTTGTGTGTGTGTTGTGTAAACTAGGAAAGTAGTAAAAAGCGATAAATAAAGTCCTACGCTATTACAATCCAATTGAATAATTAATATTTACAACCACATCGAATCGAATGAATAAATAATAATAAGCAGTAAATAAATAAAAGGGGCGATGCATATAAAAGTAAAATGCTAATGCGGAAAATAAACATGAGGATGGAATGCACATAAACAATCAAGAAAAGAAATCATAGCAAGATGTCATATTCTAAGTGGAGTGTGTGTAAAAAATGGGTCTGAGGTGAAAAATATAGTAATGACACTTTTGAAAATCACACACAACAACAAACGATTCTAAATAAAACACACAAGCAAAAATGCATTTTAAATTAGCAAAAGAAGAGTTTGTTTTATTTTTATTTTTATGAGAATGAATTTAGACCAAAAAGGTCCTTCACTATTAATGCCAATTGTTAGAGCTCAATGATTTTATAAAAATAAAATATTGTCTCTAACATGCATTTTTTAATGATGCAATGTCCTAACCTAAATGCAATGCATGTATGCATGAAAAAAATGCGTAGTAAAATTGTAGTGTGATGCAAAAATTTGTGTCAATGTCATGTAAAAATGCAAAAATGTAGATTGTGATGCAGTAAAAAATGTAATGTTGCAAATGTATGTATGCATGTAATTTTTAATAGAAGCATGTTATGTGTTTCATAAAAATGAAATTAAATGAAGACATAATCATGTTATCAACCATAAAAGAAAAAAGAACAAACATAGCATAATTCAATTTTTTAGTATTTTTAGTTGTTTTTATATTTTTTAGTATTCTAATAATTAAAAAGAAAAGTGAAGTCATGACAAATAAACAAACATTTTTTATTTTTTGACATTAAAATAACTTAGAAAGAAAGTTTTTATTTAAAGAAGAGTTTTTTTTTAGTCTTAGAATTTTTATTTTTATTATTATTTTTTGCACTAACATTTTAACTTAGTAAATTTGCAAGAAAAAAAAACAAACAATAAAACTCACACATAGATGTTTTTTCATGGCAAATTGATCATTAGAGTAAAGCAATCATATTAAAAAAAGAAAATTAAATAAATAAAGTAAAGTGATAAAAACAACATTTATCACACACAAACAAAAATAAATAAATAAAAGAAAGGAAAAAACAAATTGGGCTTTTCAGCTTAAGCCCAGATCCATATCCCCCTCACTCAGCCCATGGGGGGCGCGCGCAGCAGCCAGGGGGATGCGCGGAGTAATTCGAAAATCACAAGCGGGGGGTGCGCTGAGAAGCCTGGGGGGCGCACGGAGTAAATTAGGATGGGAGGTTTATTAATTGTTTTTTTTCTGTTTTTGGCAAAAAAATTATTTTCTTCTTCCTTTCACCCCTCTCTCTCTCTGTTTTCTTTCAATTTCTCAAGAACACATAACCCTCCATTAATCCTAAACCCAAAACTTGTTCAAATCAAAAACTCAAAAACATAATCCCTACATGAAATCTAACTCCAAACATGAATCCGATGTCGAAAACATCAAACGAAAAGCCAAACGGCCAGATCATGGAGGGGGCCGAAAACCCTAGATCCCCAAATTCAAACCCTAAACGCTCATATTCGTTCTTTCCATACGATTGGCGTTCAAATCGGCGACGCACATCAACAAATCAAACATTCATCATACTTAAAACATGGATCTAACCCTAGATCAGTATTTTTATGCAAAAAAAACGAAATAAGGGTATGAAAGAGAAGATAAAAAAAAGTGGTTACCTTCCTTGGCCGTGAATCTTCTTGTAAGTTCCTTCCTTCTTCTCCTCTCCTCTGGTTCGTCTCTTTTCGTCCTCTGACCTTGCTTTCTTGTTCTGATTTTCGATCCACTCTTCTTCTTGCTCCGTCTCTAACCTTTTTCCTTGATTTTGGTTTTTATGAAGTTGATGGTGACTGTGGCTGGAGGTTGGAGTTTCAAAAGGGGAAGTGTAAAATCAAACAAATTCTTCACAAAGTGTGAAGAAGTTCATATTTTTTCTTGGTTTTTTGATTTCGGTTAGGTTAGGTTTTTTTTTTGATTTTTTTTGTTTTTTCTTTTCTGAGTTTTGGTTTCTAATACGCCTCCTCTCTCCAATCTCCCCTCCCTTTGCTTCTGTGAAATTGTGTTTGTTATATAGTGGGGTTATTAGGGTTTGAGGGATTGAAGAAGAAAGGAGACATAAGTCTTTGTTGAATCAGCGGTTGGTTTGAAAATTTTGTGTCGAAAATGGAAAAAAAACAAGAACTGTCATTGTTTGTGTGTACTGGATTTTTTCAGTGGTGAATACTTTGGATCCTCTTTCTCCCATTTTTGATGTTCTTTTTTCTTGTGGAATAATAATAATAATAACACTAATAAATAAAAATAAAAAAATAATAATAATAATAATAATAATAATAATAATAATAGTAGTAGTGATGACCGAAAAAACATAAAAGAGGAGAAGGTAAAGAAATTAAAATTATCCTTGTCTTTTTATAATTATATACTTTTACTTTTTTTTTAAAAAGAATTTGGATTAATAATAATAACAAATAAAGAAGTAAAGGAAAAATAAATAAATAAATAAATAAAGTAAGACTTTCTCCTTTTTTGAAGAATGATTTTTTTGATAATAAAAATAATAGTGATGATAATAACAATAGCAAATAATAACAATTGTGGTGATAGTGAAAAGAAAGGACATTGTACTAAGCTGAACGAAAGAAAGGTAATGGACACTTTTTGATTTTCATGAAATGATAACAAAAATAAAAGAATACAAGATAAAATGAAAACTGAATTAAATTAAATAATGAGTGGAGAAAATGATAAATGAATGATAATGATGATAGTAGTGAATAAACAACAGTACTACTAATGCGATAAATGACGCAAATACGACGAATAGAATCAAATGACTAAAACGAGGGTAAATATACTAATGAAGAAAATGAATGTGATATGATGATATTTTTTCAAAAGATATTTTTTGGTACTTTAATATAGGAAAATAAAAATCGGATTTTAGGTCCAAAATTAGGGTACAACAGTTTAAATCTTGCGAAACAAAAGAGAATAGATCTCACCGACGATTCATGAATATACTAAGAAACTTCAATGAGATCGAAATAGAACGTTGGAAGATACGTAAGATACCAACAAAGGAAGTTGTTCCTTATCCACTTACATAGCCTCTTGCGTAGTTGAAGTGTGATAGACATACTAGATCTATACATAGGTATTGGAGAATACTTGATTGGCCTTAGTGCTAGTGGGAGATTGTTGGAGTAAGCCCTAAGAGCCAATCTATTTTCATAGTATTTGCTTTAGGACTTTGAATATAAATATGACATTTCTTTATTATGTTTGTAGGAGTCCAAAATAATGAAGTCCCTAGAATAGATAGTCCGTTTAAAGAAATATTAAGTGTGACTTAATCATGAGATTCTATTAAACATAAGGACGCTATTCTTAAAATATCCGTAGTCAAGCTTTAAGGAGAAAAAGGATAACCTTAAAGCATAAAGACTATTATGAAGATAGACTGATGATCGCATCTCATGGATCATAGGATAAGGAGTTATCAAGTCTTGACATAGGTATAAAAGATTAAGAGTAATAGTTATACCGGATTGACCCGCTATGAGAGTACTACATGCAAAGTTATGCAAAGTGTCATAAGTTGCTCTCATGGTGATAATGGTGTAAACCGCCCTTAGACCTGAAACCACTATGTACCCTAGATGTGGAGTCAAGTGCTTTGTAGCTGATCTAACGTTGTCCGTAACAGGACAACCATAAAGGCAGTTGATGGGTACTTCACAAAGCATGCTGAGGGACAGTAGTGACCTAGATGGAATTTGCCAATCCTACATAACACGATTAATGTCATGGGCCCAATATTGAACTGGACAAAGATGACACCAAGTATGCTTTGTGTTCAATATAGACATAAGGGGCAAAGGGGTAATTGTACACGCATATATTATCACATAGATTATGTTTTGATCACATGTTAATTTCTCATAACTTGTGTAGCAATGATGTGTTGCTAGATACCGCTCATTGTTTATTATATTAAATAAATGATTTAATATAATTGCCAACGTTATGGAAACCTACAAGGGTCACACACATAAGGACAATATAATATTGAGATAATTAAAGGAACACCGTAAGGTACGGTGTATGTGCAAATTAAAGTGATAAGGGTATCACGGTAATTTAATTGAGCGAAGAACACCATAAGATATGGTGGGAGGGCGCACACATGAGTACTAGTACTCATGGGGAGCGCGCGCCCTAGCCTAGAGATGTCTTGGTGCACAAGTCAAGAGTTGTCTTGATGCCTAAGACAAGAAATATCTATAAATAGAGAGCTCTTGTCATAGCTCAATACACACCAAAAAGCACAAGAATATTTTAGAGTTGGAAAACCAAAAAGCACCAAATAATTCCTTCTCTCAATATTCTTGCATAGCCTTCAAACATAAAGGGCTAGCACTCTATTGAAGGTGATTGTTCGTGTGGACTAGTTAGAGGCGTGGGTGACCTTCATCAACGCTCGTGATCATCTTGTTCGTGATTCAAAGGTTCTTCCCTACAAGAGGTAAAAACCCTAAAACACATATCATGCTCATTCGTAAGAATCAACACAAGGAAAATTTTTGAATTCCGCTGCTTAAAACTATCTCAATTTTCCTTCACATACTTCATTAGATTTATATGTATAGAATTCGAATCCTAATCCCTACATATTATGTGTAACTGTCGTACCAATTGAACTAGGTTCACGGCCATTCAATGTAAATGTTCTATTGTGCATAATTCTTATAAAAAAAAGTTTGTTATTTGAAATAAGTTTTAATAAATTGATCATAATAACATAATTTTTCTTCAATTGTGAGTAAAAAAAATGAAGACTTTATCGTAACAAAAATAATTTTGCTAGCTTCCTCCCATGTGAGAGGAAGTACCTCCCATGTGGGAGGAAGTTAGCAAGCCTCCTCCCACTTGTTTTTCTTTCACTCACCCCCATTACTCTCACCCACCCCCCAATTTTATGTATTTAAACTATGTTTTAAACAAAAGATAAAAGTGTAAATTTCTTTTAATTAAAAATAAAAACCAATTCACCACAAACAAACATCACACGCATATACCAGGTTTTCACCCTCAACCCAAAGCATGTTTTCATTTTCTCCAAAATCATGTCACGAAGCCATTAAAATTAGACCAATCCATTAACTCATCTGCACCATTTCAAGCAGTGGAAGAAAGTACATGAATGTAAACACGTACTCGCGACCACTACCTCGTCCTCGCCACCATGTCACACCACCACCATCACCCCGTCCTCATAGCCACATCGTCACACCACCCACCATTGAATCACCATTGAGAAATTAAGCATCATATCTGGTTTTAAGATCTAATTTTATAGCAAAAACAACTGTGAATGGAAATTTCAGAGCAAAGGGAAGAAGATGGGATGGTGATTGCAGAGGGAGCGGCGGTTGACGACGATGCTCAATTGTAGAAGAAGATGAAAAAACGGTGCTTGAAGAAGAAGATGGAAAAACAATGATGCATAAAACATTGATGTTTTGAGTGTTTTATTTTTCCTTTTAATTTATAAAATTGAAATTACAAATTTATCCTTTACTTAAAATGAATTTGTACTTATATGAGTTGGGTTATTAGTAAATGTATAGTGGGAGGAAGTTAGCAGCCCCCATATATATATATATATATATATAAAGTCTTAAGGGCACATTTTAAGGAATTCAAAAATAGAAATTTTACATTGAAACATACAATATATTGACTTTAAAAAGTGAAATACTCGGTTTTTAAAGCGAATATTTCTACTTTTAATATTTTAACATAGAGAAATGGGAGGAACACATTCTCTAACACACTTTTTTAACACACTTCAATTAAAATTTGTCACATCTCTCCTTTTCCTTATTCATTTATTTATTAATAAAAAAAGAATTAAAATAAAAGGAGAAGTGAGGTGATGTGGCAAATTTTAATTAGAGTGTATTGAAAAAGTCTGTTAGATATTGTGTTCTTAGCATTTCTCTTTAACATAGGGTAACATTTGCCATAAAAAAATGATTATGACTATAAAATGGAGAAGAGTAAATAATACGACAGCGTTTTAGAACCTCTCTCATTTGCAGTCGTGAATTGTCATAACTAGAAGAACAGAAGGTGTTTTCCTTCCTTCTCCGCATCGCCCATCGAGACCGATCGAAGAAAAAGGGCGCAACATGAGTAGAAACGATTCCAAATACTTCTCCACAACAAAGAAGGGTGAAATTCCTGAGCTCAAAGAAGAGCTTAATTCTCAGTACAAGGTCAGATCCGATCCAATCCCCTTTTTCCCCCTTAGATCCAATTTCTGATTTTATTTCTAATGTTAGATGGCGATATGTGAAATGTGAATATGATGATTTAATTAATTGTTTTTATGATTTATGATTTGTAGGATAAGCGAAAAGATGCAGTTAAAAAAGTGATTGCTGCTATGACCGTTGGAAAGGATGTTTCGTCGTTGTTTACAGATGTCGTCAATTGTATGCAGACAAAAAATTTGGAGCTCAAAAAGTTGGTTTATTTGTATTTGATTAATTATGCCAAGAGTCAGCCTGATCTTGCTATACTCGCCGTAAATACATTTGTCAAGGTGAAACCTCGAATCACTATAACTAATTTACTCGTGGCAGTTGATCTGATGTTGATTGTTGTATTGTATGACTTAATTTTCATTTTTATGAAATGTTGGTGCTCAGGATTCTCAAGATCCAAATCCATTGATTCGTGCTTTAGCTGTGCGGACAATGGGATGTATTCATGTTGATAAAATTACCGAGTATCTATGTGATCCCCTTCAAAGATGCCTAAAGGTGGTGTATACACGATCGTGTATTTTTTAGTTTGAAATCTACGGTGAGATGTGTTTTTGGCCCACATATTTTTAACATGTGCTTGTGTTTGATAAATATATTTATAGGATGATGATCCGTATGTTCGCAAGACAGCAGCTATTTGTGTGGCAAAGCTCTATGACATAAATGCAGAGTTAGTTGAAGACAGGGTTTTTTGGAATCACTGAAGGATTTGATATCTGATAATAATCCAATAGTTGTAGCTAATGATGTTGCGGCACTCGCTGAGATTCAGGACAATAGCAGTAGACCCATATTTGTGTGCTAGAAGAACTTGCTAGGACTATGCTTAGCGAATCCTCTCTTCTTAAATACTTTTGGGCGGATGCAATTAGCACCGCGAGCTATGTTCTAAATAGAGCTATTATTAGGCCTATTTTGAACAAAACTCCATATGAAATTCTTAAAGGGAGGAAGCCAAGCATTAGTCATTTGCATGCCTTCGGATGCAAGTGCTTTATTTTGAACAATGGCAAAGAAAATCTTGGTAAATTTGATGCGAAGTCGGATGAGGGTATATTTTTGGGCTATTCATTAAATAGTAAAGCATATAGGGTGTTTAACAAAAGATTACAAATTGTCGAAGAGTCGGTTCATATAACTTTTGATGAGTCTTTGCCGGAAGAAAACGGGAAAGGATCGTTTATTGGTGCAGGTGTCGATACGTTGGACATTCTTAAGGACCAAGACGTTGGCGGGAATGATCAACCCGTTGCGGATGATCCGGAAGACAAGAACGATGCATCCACACCATCACACAAAGATAAAGACAATAATGATGAAGGTGGATCCTCCTCTTCAAAGAATCATCATAAACAAAGAGGCGTCGGACTAGCAAAAGAATGGCGGACCCTGAAGAACCACCCAATAGACAAAATTTTGGGAGATATCTCTAAGGGCGTGTCTACACGCTCACAGATAAGTAACTTTTGCTCACACTCTGCATTTATGTCTCAAATTGAACCTAAAAACGCAAAAAGTGCATTACTTGATGAACATTGGATTCTTGCTATGCAAGAGAAACTAAACCAATTTACAAGAAACAAGGTTTGGGGTTTAGTTCCACCACCCTCAAATCAACAAGTAATTGGCACAAGATGGGTTTTTAGGAACAAACTTGATGAACATGGAGTCATAGATAGGAATAAGGCACGTCTAGTAGCTCAAGGTTATAACCAAGAGGAGGGCATTGACTATGAGGAGACCTATGCTCTGGTTGCCCGACTAGAGGCCATTAGACTTTTGCTTGCATATGCATGTAACATGAACTTTAAGCTTTATCAAATGGATGTTAAAAGTGCTTTCCTAAATGGATACATTAATGAAGAAGTGTATGTAAAACAACCTCCCGGTTTTGAAAATCATGAGCACCCCGACTATGGTTTTAAACTAAAACGTGCTCTTTATGGTCTTAAACAAGCCCCGCGGGCTTGGTATGATCGTTTAAGCAAGTTTTTAATCAAAAATGGGTACTCTAGAGGGAAGGTTGACACTACACTATTCATTAAACGAAAGGGAAGGGACGTTTTACTCGTCCAAATATATGTTGATGATATCATTTTTGGTTCTACTAATCTATCTCTTGTAAAGAACTTTTCTAGCTTAATGCAAGGTGAATTCGAAATGAGTATGATGGGGGAGCTAAACTTCTTTTTGGGATTGCAAATAAAGCAATTGGAAGAAGGAACATTCATCTATCAAACAAAGTATTGCCTTGATTTACTTAAAAAGTTTGGTATGTCGGATTCCAAATCCATAGACACACCAATGGCTTCAACATGTGCATTAAGCAAAGATGAAAGTGGTAAGGATGTGGACACTAAGAAATATCGAGGTATGATAGGTTCGTTGCTTTACCTAACGGCATCTAGGCCGGATATTATGTTTAGTGTTTGTATGTGCACTAGGTATCAATCTTGCCCTAAGGAGTCCCATTTAAAGGCCGTTAAAAGAATTTTTAAATATTTGCATGGAACTTCAAACTTTGGCCTATGGTACTCTAAAGGGAACGGTTGTTCATTGGTTGGTTACTCCGATTCCGACTTTGCCGGGTGCAAGTTGAATAAGAAGAGCACTAGCGGTACTTGTCACTTATTTTGTAACTCTTTGGTTAGTTGGCATAGAAAAAATCAAGTTTCGGTTGATTTGTCAACGGTCGAGGCCGAATATGTTGCGGCCGGTAGTTGTTGTTCCCAAATTCTTTGGTTGAAGCAACAACTTCTCGACTATGATTTGAAACTTAAACATATTCCTATCTTTTGTGACAATACTAGTGCTATCAACCTCACCAAAAATCCGGTGTTACATTCAAGGACTAAACATATAGAGATTAGGCATCACTTTCTTCGCGATCATGTAGAGAAAGGTGACGTTGTGTTTGAGCATGTTGAGTCTAAAAACCAACTTGCTGATATTTTTACAAAACCTTTAGCAACGAAACCTTTCATACATATTCGAGGAGAACTAGGGATCCTCGATATCTCTAACCTTTCCTAGATATATCTTCATATGCACTTTGAATATATACATATCATATGCCTCTTGGTGACTTGAAGCATCACACATGACAAAGTGCATAACTACTTCGTGGTAAAGGTTCTATTGTATCACATCTTCTTCTTTTCTCTTCTTCTCTTCTTTAAATTTCTTTTGAATCATCAACTTGACATGTCATAATTGCATTATTTCATAGGTTGCACATTTCCAAAAAATTTGCATGAGATAGTAATAATTCTCAATGTCTACATCTATAAATGGCATTTATGATTTGATGACTATATGTTTTGTCAAAAGCTTATCACATGTTGCACATATGATAATCATGTTTCTTTCATTACTTTATGACTTCCACATGTGTATGATATGGCTACATGAAATCTACATGCTAATTAATAGGATGCATGTTGTTTAATTTTATTCGTCCGTAGAATATGTTTTGAATTGATTATAATGCCGATGTTTGATAATCATGATATTTGGTTTGGCTTGTTGTTCTACATGCCATGTTTATCATGATGCCTTGTTGTTTCGTCATTTGAATATATTCGTCAATATTTTGCTTAATTATTTTGATCAGGTTATTTTTTATCATATAATGCATTTCGACAAATGTAAGTGCATTATGTGACCTATATGGCCTTTACTTCGAATTTCGATACTTCTCATGAGTATTCTTTTCTTCTTTTTAATAATGTCCAAGGGGGAGAAAAGATTGGCAAGCATAAGCTATGGAAAAAGCTTTGAGTCTTCGAATCCGTTATTCAACATATGTGCAAGACGGCATCAACTAAGGGGGAGCTTCGCAAGTGGTTAGCCTTGTTGTTGTTTGAGTCTGTATCTTAAAGCTATTTGTATATTGCATCTTAGGTAGGCTTAGTTAGCTTATGCAATAGTTTTGACAATTATCAAAATGGGGGAGAATGTTAATGCACCAGTTCCCCTCCGAGTTTTAATAATTGTCAAAACACATGGAAATAGAGTAGAATATGTTTAGGAAACAATTGAAACTGACTTGACAACAAAACATTATTTTGAAACTTTGAAAAATCAATTTTTAGGTGTTTTGTATCGATACATATATACCTGTATCGATACAAATATTCTGAAACTTGTTCAGGCTGATTATCATGCATTTGTATCGATACATAGCACTTTTGTATCGATACAAATTGCTCTCATTGGAGTCAGAGGAGCCTCTGTGTTTCGAAACACACTTGTATGTTTCGAAACACATGCAGACTCTCCTGAAACCAGAGAGAGCCTTGTGTTTCGAAACACACCTTTGTGTTTCCAAACATATCAGTTCCATTTCTGTTTTTCTGGTGTATGTATCGATACATACGCGTGAATGTATCGATACAAGAACACAAACCTTCCTGCTGTCAACTGCTTGTATCGATACACACTAATGCATGTATCGATACAAGTATGTTAGATTGTGCCTAAATTTGCTCAAATCTACTTCCATTATAAATAGCTTTATGTGTTATTGTTGTAAGAGTGAGAAACCAGTATTGAAGAGTTCTTTGGTCAAGATTGTTTGAGAGTTTTGTATCAAGGATCATTCAAGAGCAATCATCATCTTCCTTCATTACTTCTATCAAATTGAAGATTGAGTATGAGTTCAATTGGAGATTGATTAGAAGGTTTCGAAGGATAACGTTCGAGGAAAATTCGCGGTGAATCAGAATTTGTCGCTCGGGTTGATTGAGTCTTGAAGGTTGGGTTTCTCATCCGGATTCAAGAGTTTGCTTGAATATTACAATTCGATTTGTTGAGGGAATTATTCGGACGATCATCACGGATTCTTGGATTGAAGATAGCGTGAAGGATTGATCGTTGGGAACGATAATTGAAGACAAGATCGAATTGGGTTTGAGCAATTACAAAGACGGGTTTATGTTGAAGATGGTGAAGACCGGGTAGTAGTGTCTGTATCTTACATATTTGAGTTGTTTGTAAATTGTGCATTGTATAGAGATTTTCCGAAGTAAAATCTCAGCTTATCCTTTTGATAAGTTGGGGGGAGACGTACCGGCCCACTGCGAGGACGACGCGAAAGCTGGGAACTCCCTGATCACTCCCTTGCGTATCTCTCTATCCCTTATCTCTTTTACATTCCAATTTGTTATTCACTCGCATAGATAATTTCGTCACACACGCCACGTGTTCGACGAAATTATTGTGTGCTCGCTTCGTTTGTTATTTGAATTTGCAATTCCGAGATTTGTGTGTGATTCAATTTTAAATAGATTAGTGTGATTTGAAAATTGCTTGACTTGATAATTTGAATTGCATTCGTTGTATCATATTCATTCCATATCGGCTTTTACTACTTTTACTTTGATCGAGGTGCAATAGACTACCGATCTAGGTAGCTTCCGCGCTTACTCGATTATTTTACGAAAAACTGTAGTTGTTTGTTTGAAACGCTTTGTTCGCCACATTTGAGCGTAGCCTTGTAGTCTAACACGATATGGGGTAAGAGCACCAAGTTTGCCTTTATGAAATTTTGGATCGGAAATTTATTAGATAAATTTAAATCCAAATTAAATGAATAAATATGTGGAAGTATTCTTAGGGATACTTATCTTATATCACTCTAAAAGACAAAAGTTGTTTTGTTGCTAGGTTTGGAGCATTCCTCTAGTGGGAGTGTGTCTCTAAAAGAGACAATGGGAGTGATATAGAACTTGAATTATTCAAGTACTACAAAACATATTTATTGGAAAAGGAACACAAATCGGTTCCTCAAGGATGTTGAAGGACTAATGATTTAAGTTGCACAAATCCAAGATAAGTCTAAACATATCACATATGGCTATAAAGTATGATTTTATCATGACTCGGTAATGTGATATGATTTTCATGATGGATGAATCTCTGACTTTCTTAAAGGTCGTAAGACGGTCTAAATTCTGGGAAGTGGCTAAATGCCAAGAAATCTTAAATAGAAACCATATACACTAAACTTATGTAGATAATGGTTATGTCATCAAGATGAGTAAGACTCATACGATGAAAGTGAGTATTCTTATTGAATACTAATATGGGTGGTATTAAGAATATCTTTTAAGATTTGATTGATCATTAAAGGTTACATGCAAAATCATAATGCAAATTATGATGAAACCCTAAATGTAATTAATAATAAAATTTAAGATCTGTTTGATTGTTTTACTGAATGTTGTACTACATGTTTTGGTGGCAACGTTATGGAAACCTACAAGGGTCGCACACATAAGGACAATATAATATTGAGATAATTAAAGGAACACTGTAAGGTACGGTGTATGTGCAAATTAAAGTGATAAGGGTATTACGGTAATTTAATTGAGCGAAGAACACCATAAGATATGGTGGGAGGGCGCACACATGAGTACTAGTACTCATGGGGAGCGCGCGCCCTAGCCTAGAGATATCTTGGTGCACAATTCAAGAGTTGTCTTGATGCCTAAGACAAGAAATATCTATAAATAGAGAGCTCTTGTCATAGCTCAATACACACCAAAAAGCACAAGAATATTTTAGAGTTGGAAAACCCTAAAATAATTCCTTCTCTCAATATTCTTGCATAGCCGTCAAACATAAAGGGCTAGCACTCTATTGAAGGTGATTGTTCGTGTGGACTAGTTAGAGGTGTGGGTGACCTTCATCAACACTCATGATCATCTTGTTCGTGATTCAAAGGTTCTTCCCTACAAGAGGTAAAAACCCTAAAACACATATCATGCTCATTCGTAAGGATCAACACAAGGAAATTTTTTGAATTTCGCTGCTTAAAACTATCTCAATTTTCCTTCACATACTTCATTAGATTTATATGTATAGAATTCGAATCCTAATCCCTACATATTATGTGTAACTGTCGTACCAATTGAACTAGGTTCACGGCCCTTCAATGTAAATGTTCTATTGTGCATAATTCTTATAAAAAAAAGTTATGTTATTTGAAATAAGTTTTAATAAATTGATCATAATAACATAATTTTTCTTCAATTGTGAGTAAAAAAAATGAAGACTTTATCGTAACAAAAATAATTGTTATCATTTATATATATATATATATATGGGTTTGCTAACTTCCTCCTAGGGCTGAGTAGTGGGCGGGTTCGGGCGGGTTCGGGCCCAAAATATCAAGTCTAGATGAAACCGAGCTGGTTAAATGAAGGCCCAATTTCGACCGAATTTGGGCTCGGTTTGGACGGGTTATAGGTTACACGAGTTGGGCGGTTCACGGTTTGGGTAAGTCGGGTCTGGGCTTTAATGAAAATGGCCCAAATTGACATTTTCTCAATTTTTTTATAATATTTTTGGTTAGTTTTTTGAACATAAATAATTGGGCTGGATCAAACTTTGCTTTTAAAATAATTTACATTGAATGTTTGAATAAATAGTTTTTCATATGGTGAACTTTAACTATAGTTTTTCATATATCTATATTGATATATAGATAAATAAATTAAATCACAACCTGATAGGAGAAATTATCAAATGATTAACATCAATATAATAATATCATCTGTAGCAATAGCTACTAGCTTGCAAATACACTTATATAATTATATCATCTTACATCAATATGCAATACATAGCATATTTTTGCCCTGCTTGACTTTGATCACAAATTAAGTTATCAGCCTATGATTTGTCATATGCTTGACTTGATAAAATCCACAAGTTCAAAGTATTCTAGATACACATTAAATTAAATATATATTAAAGACCAATGAAAATTAAATATATATATATATATATATATATATATATATATATATATATATATATGTCATTTGCTGCCACTGATGTTAAAACATATGTTCAACATACAAATTTGAAGTTGGTAGAGATAATCTCTCATCATACTTTGCTGCCATTACAACCATTGCTGAAATAAAGAAGGAAAATAAAATCAAACCTAGCTTATTGAGTAAACAATAAAAGACTAATTATGTCATCAATCATAAGTTTCATAGCTAGAAGAACACAAACCTTTCATTAAGCTTCTCCCTCCACAATTTCTCACAGCGTGCTTTTGTTCCTAACTTGTAGCATGCTTTCTGGTATTCTCTTCTTGACATGCAACAGCACCACATGAACGTCAATTTCCGTGTTCACACTTGCGAATTCAGACAAAAAAAAAATCAGATTAGACAAATTTGCGACACAAAAAAAAACATTCAACTATAACAATTCCAACTAAAAATCATTCAAATTATTTAACATAAATAAAAGGGAAATTAGGCAGCATTAAAAACACACTTACAGCAAAATGCAGAAGCGAGATTAAGCAACAAATGAAGCCACATTAGGCAGCAACAGGCAGCAACAACAAATATCCCATATGAAGCAAATATTCCAATTTTACTTCCTGTTATAATTAAATTCAAGCATTAGGCAGAAACAACATCATACTATGACTCAATTAAAATTAAATATGAAAGAAAAAGTAAACTTACTTCCAAATAAAGCTTCAGATTGAAGTGCGAATTAGGCAGCAAACGCAAAACAAGTTCCAAGTTCCGGTCCAGATTAAAAAAAACATAACATATTGAGATTCTAAATGGCTTCCAATTCCAAATATGCAAGCAGGGCATTTGAGTCGAGTCTTAGCAATGACTCCCAAAAAATTTCCAAAAAACATAGAACTGTAATGAAGAAATAAAATAGATTAAAAATATTGTAGAAGTGATTCAATATTGAATGTAAACTAAGTAATAAGTATTCAAGAAACTAAAAAATAAAAAAATACCATAAAGTTCTCAATCACGACCAAAAGGTCGTGGCTGAGAAGATGGACCAGCAGCAAATGGATCAGGTGCTGGTGTAGTTGAAGATGGAATAGTTGCTGAACCAACAGATGTTGAAGCTAAGGATTGACATAGGTCTAAGTAAAAAACAATGAAAAAAATGTTACAAAATATTACAAACATTTATAATATTCAACATACATAAAAAAATACATAACAAATTAAGATCCTAATTTAAATATAGTATCATTACCGCTAACAATCTTTCCAATTGCATCATGATCTTCTCCAATGTTCTGCTCCTTGTATTGATCTTCTTTCAACCAATTCTGAGCGCAAATTAATGCCTCAGCCATTTCCGGATTTAGGCAGCTCCTAAAACTGTCTAAAACTCTACCACCGGTACTAAAAGCACTTTCAGATGCCACAGTTGAAACTGGAGTAGCAAGTATATCCCTAGCCATTTTTGATAGCACGGGATACTTCAAGGAATTATCTTTCCACCACAAAAGCACATCAAACTTACCATCATCATCAAAGTTTGGTTCATCCAAATACTTCTCAAGTTCATTTTTCTGATCAATTGAATTTATCTCTTTCAAATAAGTCTTAAACTCAGTTTGAGGTATAACAATAGTAGGCTGCTCAGCTGAAACACTACTTCCTACCAATGATGACCCACTAGAAGATGGTCTATTCCTATTTTGATGGCCATGGGCTGAAGCATACCAATTATACATTTTTGACAAATTATCCTTCACTTTCTTTAATAACTCTTGTCCTAAACCAGCCTCATCATAGTACATCTTTGGTAAAACAAACTCAAAATACTTCATCTTATAGCATGGATCAAAGACAACACCAAAATACAAAAGATCATTCATGTTAACAACATTTCCCCAATATTTATCATATTTCAATTTCATGTCCTTCCCCATGGCACTCAAAACAGGATCAGAATCATTAATGGCCAATTTTAACTCTGTGTATTGTATAGAGTTGGTGAAAGGCAGCATGTATGGTTACATGTGTAGAGGTTGAAAAAAACTTGGTGGCATCATAGAATATTTTAAGGAATTTCATAAAGGCACGTGCCTTATCCCAATCATCAAAGGTAGGGGGAGAAGAACCAACCCCAAAGTACTCAAGATAGTTAGGGTCATCAATATCAAGCTTATCAAAAGCGACTTGAAAAGGTTCAGTCGACTCTAACATAAGGTAGGTTGAATTCCACCTAGTAGGAACATCTAGACAAGGACTCTTTCTTGAGGTAATTCCCGCATACCCAACACACTCTTGAAACTTATCATGTCTTTGAGTGGATGATCTCACAAACCTCACCGCTTGTCGGATTTTAGAAATGGCTGATTGGTTTGTTTTCAAGCCATCATTCACAACCAAGTTTAGGATATGAGCACAACACCTAAGGTGAAGACATTGACCATCCTGAACTAACCCATTCATGTTACTAATTCTCCTTTTCAAAAAACCCACAGCCACATCATTTGATGATGCATTGTCTACTGTTATTGTGGACACATTTCTAAGTCCCCAATGTTTTAAATTCTCCTCAACATGTTTACCAATGGTATCACCTCTATGGTTAGGAACAACACCGAAACTTATAATTTTTTTAACATAGTTCCAATTGTTATCTATGAAATGGGCTGTGAGAACTAAGTAGCTTAGATTTTGGACAGATGTCCAGCAGTCAGTTGTAAGGGCAACCCTTGAGCAATCAGATCTAAACAAAGCCCTCAACTTATCCTTTTCTTCTAGGTACAGCTTAAAACAATCCCTAGAAACAGTGTGCCTTGAAGGGATTGTATATTGCGGCTGTAAAGTTCTAACAAGTTGTTTGAATCCCTCCCCCTCAACTACCCTAAAAGGTTGTTCGTCTAGGATGACAAATTTAGCAACAGCCTTCCTACAAGCTTCAGCATTACACCTATGACTTGCTGCCCCTAAAATAGGACCCAAGGTTAAAATAGTTTGTGTGGGATCACTACTTAAGAGATGAGGATGTTTGTGGTTCCATGAGATTTAGGGTCACAAAGATACCTCTTACCACAATAGTTACAAGCTGCTGTAGGTTCTGGACATTCAGATTCTGGTAGTTTTGTGAAGCTTTCCCAAGCAGGTGATGTTCTGCGTGGCCCGCTAGCATTAGGTTTCCTCCTCTTGGATTGTATGGGTGGAAGAGAGGTTGGATCAACAGCTGGAACATCTTCAGCTGCAATTGAAGGCTGAATTCCACCAACAATTGTTACATCAGGAGACTGACTTCCATCAACAGTTGCAATTTGAGGCTGACTTCCATCACCAGTTGCGATTTGAGTCTGACTTCCATCACCAGCTACTCCATGAATTGCTGAAAAACATTTAGAAACCACATAAAAAGTTTGTAACACCAAACAAATATGAAACAAAAACATATCATATTAGATTACTATTCATCTCCTCATTAACACACTATGCATGTATTGACAGTCCAAAACTTATGTCTCTACATGCAAATTAAAATTAAAAAAGGCAGCAACAAATGTCTTACAATTTTTTGTACAAAAAAAAAACAGTCTTGCAATTGAATTAATATGGTTATTGAAAAGTATTTAACCGTCCAAATACAGCCTAAATGCCTAATTGCTACCATGTTCCAATATTTCAAAAGTGACTCAAAATGACATTCAAACAAGTCATACACTTAATTTTTTGAAAGTTCTTTTATTATTTTACTTTGTTCTTTCACTATCACTATTTGCATCATTTATCATCTGATATATTTCATCAAATATAAGTGACTCAGAATGACATTCAAAGTTCAAAAAAGTCTTACACTTACATGTTTTAAAGTCATTACTAATATAAGTTACTATGTTTTTCATCAAGTAGCACCATTGAAAGTATCAAGTATTGGACTTTTTATAGACTTCGATGTCAATGAGAAGTGAGTATATATAGTTCAAGCTAATATACTAAAAATAAAACATGAGATTTACTTCTATTGACAACAAAACTAGTATACATAAATAACTTACCATTTTGAGATGGTTCATTTTCCATTTCAGTATCAATGTTGTCCATCCTGAGTTTTTGATTGATTTACTTACTCCTTCAGCTTCAAGGTTTAAAATTAAAAAATAATTAATTAATTAATATTTTGGAATGAAATATACAATGAACAATGATCTCCCTAAAAACAAAGAAGTTAAAAAAAATCTATCGAACAACACAACAAAAAAACAATGAAAAAATAGAAACAAGAGTAAAGTTTAAATCCAACAAAATCAAAGTTAAGAGAAGAATGAGAGAGCATGAAATGAAGATTAATCCAACAACATTGTAAAACCCAGCAAGAGTAAACGAAAGAACTTAAAAATCAAACACAAGTAACAATGATTGAAACTCACAGTCAAAACAATTGATGCGTAGCAAAGTGACGAGACGATGAAGGTGAGACTGAGAAACGGTGAGTAGAAACAAGCTACAGGTTGTTATGCGGTGTGTGAGACTAGATCTAGATCTATTTCATTGTGTTCATCTGTGAGAGAGAGAGAGCGCCGCTGCTTGAAGTTACAAATTAGGGCTAGTATGAGTGAAGTGTAAATGTGAATGAGTTTATATACCTAGGTTTGGATTTGATAATTTTGGGATTGGCTTTAGACTTGAGTTATGGAGTTGGGCTGGCTGAGTATTGAATTATAGTAGGCAGTAGTAATACACACTTCGGTCGGGTTCGGTCATCACGGTTTGAAATTTATCAAAACCGAGCCCGACCGGCTACACCCACACAAACCCAATTTTTTAGACCCGTGGCCCGGTTCACCCGACCCAAACCGGTTTTTTCGGTTTTAATGCTTGTGATTGGTTCGGGTTCGGTCGGGTCGACTTTTTCTGCTCACCCCTACTTCCTCCCATGTGAGAGGAAGTACCTCCCATGTGGGAGGAAGTTAGCAAGCCTCCTCCCACATGTTTTTCTTTCACTCACCCCCATTACTCTCACCCACCCCCCAATTTTATGTATTTAAACTATGTTTTAAACAAAAGATAAAAGTGTAAATTTCTTTTAATTAAAAATAAAAACCAATTCACCACAAACAAACATCACACGCATATACCAGGTTTTCACCCTCAACCCAAAGCATGTTTTCATTTTCTCCAAAATCATGTCACGAAGCCATTAAAATAAGACCAATCTATTAACTCATCTGCACCATTTCAAGCAGTGGAAGAAAGTACATGAATGTAAACACGTACTCGCGACCACTACCTCGTGCTTGCCGCGACCACGACCTCGTCCTCGCCACCATGTCGCACCACCACCATGACCCCGTCCTCATAGCCACATCGTCACACCACCCACCATTGAATCACCATTGAGAAATTAAGCATCATATCTGGTTTTAAGATCTAATTTTATAGCAAAAACAACTGTGAATGGAAATTTCAGAGCAAAGGGAAGAAGATGGGATGGTGATTGCAGAGGGAGCGGCGGTTGACGACGATGCTCAATTGTAGAAGAAGATGGAAAAACGGTGCTTGAAGAAGAAGATGGAAAAACAATGATGCATAAAACATTGATGTTTTGAGTGTTTTATTTTTCCTTTTAATTTATAAAATCGAAATTACAAATTTATCCTTTACTTAAAATGAATTTGTACTTATATGAGTTGGGTTATTAGTAAATGTATAGTGGGAGGAAGTTAGCAGCCCCCATATATATATATATATATATATATATAAAGTCTTAAGGGAACATTTTAAGGAATTCAAAAATAAAAATTTTACATTGAAACATACAATATATTGACTTTAAAAAGTGAATACTCAGTTTTTAAAGCGAATATTTCTACTTTTAATATTTTAACATAGAGAAATGGGAGGAACACATTCTCTAACACACTTTTTTAACACACTTCAATTAAAATTTGTCACATCTCTCCTTTTCCTTATTCATTTATTTATTAATAAAAAAAGAATTAAAATAAAAGGAGAAGTGAGGTGATGTGGCAAATTTTAATTAGAGTGTATTGAAAAAGTCTGTTAGAGACTGTGTTCTTAGCATTTCTCTTTAACATATGGTAACATTTGCCATAAAAAAATGATTATGACTATAAAATGGAGAAGAGTAAATAATACGACAGCGTTTTAGAACCTCTCTCATTTGCAGTCGTGAATTGTCATAACTAGAAGAACAGAAGGTGTTTTCCTTCCTTCTCCGCATCGCCCATCGAGACCGATCGAAGAAAAAGGACGCAACATGAGTAGAAACGATTCCAAAAACTTCTCCACAAAAAAGAAGGGTGAAATTCTTGAGCTCAAAGAAGAGCTTAATTCTCAGTACAAGGTCAGATCCGATCCAATCCCCTTTTTCCCCCTTAGATCCAATTTCCGATTTTATTTCTAATGTTAGATGGCGATATGTGAAATGTGAATATGATGATTTAATTAATTGTTTT
The DNA here is from genome assembly GCA_951804385.1 of Trifolium dubium. Classification (NCBI taxonomy): domain Eukaryota; kingdom Viridiplantae; phylum Streptophyta; class Magnoliopsida; order Fabales; family Fabaceae; genus Trifolium; species Trifolium dubium. The sequence goes on along the minus strand of OX638072.1, from coordinate 21,489,629 downwards.
TATGATTTATGATTTGTAGGATAAGCGAAAAGATGCAGTTAAAAAAGTGATTGCTGCTATGACCGTTGGAAAGGATGTTTCGTCGTTGTTTACAGATGTCGTCAATTTTATGCAGACAGAAAATTTGGAGCTCAAAAAGTTGGTTTATTTGTATTTGATTAATTATGCCAAGAGTCAGCCTGATCTTGCTATACTCGCCGTAAATACATTTGTCAAGGTGAAACCTCGAATCACTATAACTAATTTACTCGTGGCAGTTGATCTAATGTTGATTGTTGTATTGTATGACTTAATTTCCATTTTTATGAAATGTTGGTGCTCAGGATTCTCAAGATCCAAATCCATTGATTCGTGCTTTAGCTGTGCGGACAATGGGATGTATTCATGTTGATAAAATTACCGAGTATCTATGTGATCCCCTTCAAAGATGCCTAAAGGTGGTGTATACACGATCGTGTATTTTTTAGTTTGAAATCTACGGTGAGATGTGTTTTTGGCCCACATATTTTTAACATGTGCTTGTGTTTGATAAATATATTTATAGGATGATGATCTGTATGTTCGCAAGACAGCAGCTATTTGTGTGGCAAAGCTCTATGACATAAATGCAGAGTTAGTTGAAGACAGGGTTGTTTGGAATCACTGAAGGATTTGATATCTGATAATAATCCAATGGTTGTAGCTAATGCTGTTGCGGCACTCGCTGAGATTCAGGACAATAGCAGTAGACCCATATTTGAGATCACTACTCATACACTGTCAAAGCTCCTTACTGCGTTAAATGAATGTACAGAGTAAGTTTGTGTTTTGAAATTTGAAACACTTTTGACTTTAGTTATAGTGCAACTTCTCTTATAGGTACTGTTTCAGAATATAGAAGGAAATAGTGTTTATTGGTAGAAACTCTTACTCTAGTACATTCTAGGTATTTAAGTGACCTAGTTCTCTCTCTCCCCTTTTAAAATCCTCTCCAAAACTAATGATGCCCGTTCTAATAAATCTTCTGTTTCTCATATTTATAAGCTACCATATTTCACTCTCTAACCAACTAACTATTCAACGACTTCCCCCATTTCATATTGATCGTCATTGAAAAAAAAATGAAAAAATGAATACTATGTGCCATCTTATCTTTTCAATGTAACCTTAATTTTTTCTTTTCAATTTCCCCCGCAAATAATAGCTTCTTCACTATGCATTTATAACAATGACCAATACTCCATTAGTTATAAGGAAAATTTAGTAAAGCTATTTCACTTATTAAGTCATTTGTCGCTTTTCTGAATCCTTGTGGAAAGTCTTAAACGATACTCAATTTGAAATGGAGGGAGTTACCACTTACCATACAATATTCTCTCCCTAGACATTCACCTTGTCCTCAAGCTGAACAACTTGTTATCGCTTGAAACAAAATCTGCTAGAGTCCCATTGTTTGAAATATGACAACCTATGAAGCCTAGACACGGACACGACACGGACACTGACACGTCGACACGGATAATTTTTTTGAAAAAGTGATAAATTTCAATGTAATTGTAAGTAGGGGTGTACGTGGGCCGGATTGGGTTGGGTTTGACCAAAACCAAAACCCGAACCACATGAGATACTCCGGATTGGGTCCTATAAAATAACCACCCACAATAACATTAGGCCGGATTGGGCAAATCCACTAATTTCCGGGTTGGATTGGATTGGATAATGGGTTATCCAATTTTATATATATATATATATATATATATATATATATATATATATATATATATATATGTGTGTGTGTGTATTAAATAATTTAAAAAACTCACAGTAACAAAATACTTGCCAATATTCATCATAAAATAGTTCGTATCATAAAATGATAACAGCAAATGTTCAAGAGACTAAGAATTAAAAAACAATAACCAAAAGAAAATAGTCAAAATACATCAATATCTTAACTAATTGTATTACAAAAAGAAAATAGTCTTCACTTCATCTCTAATATTCTCCAAAATTCAAAGAGCCTTCACTTTCCTTGTTAAAATTCTTCTCCAGACTGCCATAATAAAAAATTTAACGTTAAATAGCAAAATACAAAGCTTCAATAAAAGCAAAACAATCACTATTTAACTTGAATTAATAATGATGACAATTTATCATTAGGAGTAGGACAACTATATTTCTTACCTAATTACTCTAGTCATCAAGTGATTCAACTGCAGGCTCTTCATCCTCAAGACCAATAAATTGTGACATTTCTTGAGACATAAAAGAAAACTATGTTAAAACAAAAGTAAAATATGAAATGAAATGAAAAGCTATGAAATAATTAATACCTGTTTCAACTTCCACCACATCAAATGATTTCTTTTCATCTAAAACAAATTTGGTGACAGGCTTGATCCAATTTTGTGTACAGATCAAAGCCTCAATTGTTTTAGCTTTCAAAGAACTACGATATGAATCAATAACACGACCTCCAGTGCTAAATGCACACTCAGAAGACACACTAGATATCGAAATGGCTAATACATCCCTAGCCAAGATTGAAAGAAAAAAGTACTTTGTGGTCTTACTTTTTCACCATTTCAATAGTTCAAATCCCTCATAATCCTCTTCAACCTCATCTTCTAAGTATCTAACCAAATCACTTGATTTATGTTCATTTTGCCTTCTTTTAACCCTTCTCCGATGCAAAGCATCCAAATCCACATTACCACTAACATCCATAGCAACAACATCAGTTTGGATTGTATTAGTGGAGCTAGAGGTGACTTCATTAGCATTAAAACCAACAGGATACAATGACTTGTAATGATTAAACAATTTAGCTATGAGTTCATTCAACTTAGTAACTATCAGTTTGGCCTTTTTCGCCCCACACATCCATCCAAAACATAATTCAAGATATTCAAGCTTGTATCTAGGATCAAGATAAACTGCTACGAACAATAGATAATTTATATTCTCATCACTCCAATACTTTTCAAATTTGGATTTCATAGTCACTACCATGTTTTTCAATGCAACATCTTCACCTTGAATCCATGAAGCCAATGCAGTATGAATATTCACCAACTTTCTAAAGAAGCAGTTAGCACTTACATGCAAAGAAGAAGAAAAAGTTAGGGTGGCATCATAAAATATCTTCAAAAAATGGATAAACACGCGTGCACGGTTCCAATCATAGGCATTTGGAGTTCCTCCGACGACCTGAAGTTCAGGTACATATGAAGAATCCTCCTCTTCTAAGCGGTTGAATGCCTCTGCATATTTAGAAGCTACCTCCAACATTAAATATGTGGAATTCCACCTTGTTGGCGTATCAGTTATAACCTTTTGTGAGCTAGAAATGTTTGCATCTTTCACACACACTTTAAATAAATTGTGTCTTACTCCAGATGACTTAACATGCCTGCAAGCAGCTCTTATCTTAGCAATGGATGAATCTATTAGCTGTAATCCATCAGACACAATCAAATTTAAGATATGGGCAGAACACCTTAAATGCATATACTCACCTTGAAGAAAAGTACTTCCATTCCAGGCACTCATATTTCTAACCAAATAAGATAAAGCAACAATGTTAGAGCTAGCATTATCTAATGTAATTGCGCAAACTTTAGTAATTCCCCAATCTTTCAAGCATTTTTCCAAGGTTTTCCCAATGGTTTCACCCCTATGATTAGCAATCAACCCAAAGCCTAAAATTTTTTTTTTTGTAATTCCCAACTTTCATCAATGAAATGACCTGTTACACACATATAGTTTAGATTTTGAATTGAGGTCCAAGTATCAGTTGTCAATGACACCATTTGACGGTTGAGAGACAACAAAGATCTTAAGATTACTTTTTCTTCTTTATACAATTCCATACAATCTCTAACAATAGTAACACGACTCAGAATTTTCAAACGGGGTTGAGCACAACTCATAAAATCTTTAAATCCAACACCTTCAACATGTTTAAAGGGAAGCTCATCAATAATAATCATCTTAGCAAGCTTCAATCTACACTCACGTTGATTAAATTCAACAAGCTTAAAAGACACATTATTATCACCCTCAACTTGTTTTCCAAGCACAATAGTTTTTTGTGCCTTGTCAATTACCCTATTTGGATTCTTTGGACATTTTTTATAATGTTTATTGAGATTTGAGGTTCCATGAGTATTACCATCGGCAGCATATGACTTCTTACAATAAATACATATTGCCCTTTTACCTTGTTTTATAAAATGGTCCCAAGCATGAGAACGCCCATGTTTTTCGGCGTTGTTTGGCTCTTCACCTTGTAAGTCTCCAGCTTCAATAACATCAACATCAATTGGATTTTCTACAACATTTCTTGGAACATCATCAACATTCATATTCTCCTGCATTAACAATAATTTATTTTATTTTACAAATACATTTTCCAGTCAAATGATACGAAACCATATGACCATATCCATCTACCATTATTATAAACGTATTTGAAAATTGAAATCATACTTAAGTAATAAACAAAACATCATGAGCAAACTTATAAGACATGTTTATAAGATTCTTACCATTTGCAATTGATGAATCAAACAAAGGGGCAATAGAGACTTGGAGACAGTGAAAAAAAATGGACCTTGTGGCTTGGAAAGTAACAAAGAGTGAGATACGATGAAGGAGGGTGAGGGTTTGAGAAAGAAGGGAGGTTGTACTATAGATTATAATACAATCAGAGAAACATATGAAAGGATTTTGTACCCTTTTGTTAGCCATCGATTACTCTTCTTTTTGTTGAAAATTGGAATGCTTTGATTACTCTGTATTAATGATAGAATTAAAAACAACACAAATATTAAACGAAACTTTTGGAATTTCTATAAAGAAACTGAGCAAAAATCGGGTCAGTGGGTTTTTGAGTCTGGGTCCGGGTTTGCCCACAACCCAATTTTTTTTTTGGGTTTATTAATTTTGGAATCCATATCCACCCAGTAGCCCGGCCCAACCCACTTTTTTGGGTTGAATTGGTTGGATTTGACCGGGTCAGCCGGGTTTACCCAATCCATGTACACCCCTAATTGTAAGTGTCGGTGTCGTGTCGGTGTCGGACATGTGGGACACGCCTAATCTAAGGAGTGTCGAAGCTTCATAGATGACAACCATAATGCAAATGAAAGACAATTCTCTCCCTCTAAGATCAAGGGTGCAAATTGCAATAGTTGATGGTAGGATTTGATGATATCCTTAATAGCTAATTTTCTTGATGATTTTGATTTCTTTCAGAAATATATGTTGATAAAACATCCTTTGTAGAGATTGTATGTAAGAGAAATATATGTTAGTAACTGAAAATGCATCTTGAGGATGACTTGAAAATATAAAACCAACAAAGTTATTTTGCCTAGTTGATTCTGCATTATTGTAATTTTTCAACCACTGTTTGAGTTGTCATCATTCTGTTTTTTTCCTTGTCCATCTTTGACCTTGTTGTTTCAATCAATCTAACACAACTTTCTCTCACTTACCAAATGGGGTCAAGTTTTTATAATGGATGCTCTTTCTAGATACACGGCTGCTGATGCACGTGAGGCAGAAAACATTGTAGAAAGAGTTACGCCACGGTTACAACATGCTAATTGTGTAGTTGTACTATCGGCCGTTAAGGTGATTCCACCCTCTCACCTGTAATTTGTTATCTTGAAGACCATTTGTCAATATTAATGCATTGGTAATCATATTATGCTTGTTGTGCTAACCACAATATATAATAACATGTAGATGATCCTTCAACAAATGGAGCTCATCACCAGTACTGATGTGGTCCGAAATCTTTGCAAAAAGATGGCTCCTCCTCTCGTGACATTACTCTCAGCAGAACCTGAGATACAATATGTTGCCTTGCGAAATATCAATCTTATTGTACAAAGAAGGCCAACAATTCTTGCACAAGAAATTAAGGTATTGATCTAAATTTTATTTTCTGAACATGTCACTCAGTTAATAATTTACAACGGACTAGGGCACCAGATTATGGGCCTCTTTTATTGTAGATGTAAAATGATTTTGGACCTCCTGACTGTTCTATCTGTAGGTGTTCTTTTGCAAATACAATGATCCTATATATGTGAAAATGGAGAAATTAGAAATCATGATAAAGCTTGCTTCAGACAGAAATATAGACCAAGTAAGCTTTACATTACACAGCTTTCAGTTCAATAGTTTTCTCCTCTCCCCCCATATTTTTAGTGATTTCAGTAAAATGATTCATTTATCATGTTCCTTGGAAATGATTCATTCACTAGCCATTTTAAACTCTGTTCTTGTTTTAGTTATCTGTTTGGGAGGTTATTTTTATTTTGTTCTTTATTTCTTCTCTGCAATGAAATTTCTTTTGAAATCGCAAGCTCACTCTCTCCGTCTCTCTCTAGCAGCGTTCCTCTCGATTTGTTCCTCTGGTTAGTCACTCTCTTTCGTCTCTCTCAAGCTCACTGATTTAGGGTTTTCTAATTTGGGGTTTTGGGATTTGGGGTTTTCTGATTTGGGGATATGAAATGAAGAATGGAAGTTTGTTTTGAGGATTTGAAGGAAATGGGTTAGTGATTGTATGAAAAAGAAAAGAGTGTTTCAAATACAAATCCCATCTTATAGTTTTGTTGCATAAATTACAAGGCTTACTGATAATTGAAGGTAATAAACATAGTTCTATTAATAAATGAATTTAGTTTCTTCTTAAGTTATGTCCTCTGTCATGTTTTTTATTCAAAGTGACTTTAAATCGTATCATAGTTTAAATCTAATGAATCACATTGCATGTATATGAATTTTTATTTTTATGAATTTGTATATGATCACATGGACTATGATAGTTTTTTGACTCAAATGAGACTATATGATCTTGAAAAGGGAATGATTACAATTGATAATAATAGTATAAGAAACCCTAGACTAACCAGATGAAGATGAATATGTTTGGTTTTCTTCTAGTAGATCTTTGAATACAGCAAATGAATGAGAAATAATAGCAGCACTCAGCAATGTCACAATGTGGGTGAAATGTTTGTAATCCTGAAGAAAAAACAAATTGAATTAAAATAATTTCATACGGGTGTTGGAGTTATCAGTTTTACGAAAATACTTACTTCCATTGAAGGTGCAGCTGGTTTCATCCTCCTATCTTGCCACATCAAATCATTCACATCCCTCAATAAACCGTTTCTTTGATCTTTGAAAAAAGAGCTATTGAAGTGGGTTAAACTTCACGACATTTCACTTCACGATTCGCATTTTCAACCATTTACGAAGACAGAATGGCGACTAAACTTCTACAATGTGTGAGGAGGACCCAAAGTGGGTTGAAAAAGCCCATAGATGTCGAAAAATCCATTGAAAAATTCACTGGGGTTTCTCTTTACAATCCGTCAAAAGATTTTGTTGTTTGGGCATTAAGGTCATCATGTCTTACTTATTTGGGAAGCTTCAATAGCTCTTTTTTCAAAGATCAAAGAAACGGTTTATTGAGGGATGTGAATGATTTGATGTGGCAAGATAGGAGGATGAAACAGGCTGCACCTTCAATGGAAGTAAGTATTTTCGTAAAACTGATAACTCTAACACCCGTATGAAATTATCTTAATTCAATTTGTTTTTTCTTCAGGATTACAAACATTTCACCCACATTCTGACATTACTGAGTGCTGCTATGATTTCTCATTCATTTGTTGTATTCAAAGATCTACTAGAAGAAAACCAGACATCTTCATCTGGTTTAAATCTAAATAAGTGAGGTAGGCTAAGATGACAAGCTCTCACAAAAGTCTTGGATCAGCATTGCATTTTAAAGTCAAAGGCATATAAGAATCATATGATGCTATATTTTAAAGGTATATATTGGTATTTTCTATGAATAATACAATATGTATATAATAAGATTCCTCCTTTTCAAGAACAAGTTATATTGTTTGTGTTTAATTTTAATTTTACATGTTGTGAGACTTTTCTGGTTCTTTGTAATTCGGTACTGTTTGAACAACAACTTATTGATACTCTAAAAATAATCATCCTATTCTAATACTCTTGCTAATTTTGATTCATAACTTTTAAAAAATGAATTAGGACTATTGAATTGACACCGTTATATCTGGTGTTGCACTTTTAAGCTGAAAAGGCAAAGAAAACTGGTTTTTAAGCTGAAAATCGGTTATAAAATAGAAAAATCATTTTACACTAAAAACCATTTTTAAGGCAAAAATCGGTTTAAAACCAGTTTAAATAAAAAAACGGTTTAAATAAAAAAACCAGTTTAAATCAAAAACCGTTTTTTTTCTTCTATAAACCGGTTCTGAACCAAAACTAAATTGGTTTTGTTAAAAATCGGTTTTAAAAGGAAATGGTTATGGTTTAGTTCTTGAACTATTAATTTGGTGTGGTGTGGGGTGGTTTTTAAACCATGCACACCCCTAATTAGGTGCATGCTAGGGAATATTTAAGAGTTTCATATTTGTACAATTGTATTTCATAATCTGACTCAAAAATGAATTTGTACAACTGTAACAGATTTTTTTGTCAGTTTTTAGTGTTCTTCTGTATTCATCAGATGGGTTTATCTCTATTCGGATTCATTGCTGCTCTTGGAAGAACACAAGTTGTTGCAAATACACTTGGTACATTTATACTGTTACTTGTTTTCTTACTTGGTGGTTTCATTATCGCAAGAGGTAAGCGTTATTTAATCTTTTGCATATTATAAACTTCATTGGTCAAATTTAAATGCATGGCAGAAAACAATGTATTAATGGAATGGTTCATGCAAACTTTAATAATTTACTTTACAGATGACATTGAACTTTGGATGTTATGGGGCTATTATATATGTTTCTCCTATGATGTATGGTCAGAATGCTATTATGCTTCTCCTATAACATATGAAAAGAAAAAAAATTCTCTGATTTCATTTCCTTGTAAAACTGTATTATTCATTTATGATTTATTTATCATATGAAATTAATTTTGATGCACTTTTAGTGTTACTTTTTTTGTACGACTTTTAAGATAGATATGTTTAAAGTTAAATATTTCTAATGATCTGTTACAGCCAAATTTGGATCCAAGAGTTCCTGAAGTTAATACTCCTCATCTTGAGTCAATTGAGTTGCTATGTTTTTTACTCCTCATCTTCTATTTTTTTTTTTTTGCAGATTTACTAGTCAATTGAAGCATCCAATAAGTTTCTATTTGAAATAGCTAATCAACTGACCCAGAGGCTGATGATGTTAGTTTTATATTTTTTTTCTCTATTTATTCTTTTGGTATGATTTCTTTGATCCTTGTGCTTGACTTTTGTTTGTGCTTGACAAACGGCGTCTTTATGTTTAGAAATATTATTAGTGAAAGTTTCAAATGAAGTAGTATTAATCAGTTAAAGTGGTGATAACTTACCTTGTTGGTAGACATGGTTTTTTATTTTTCCATTGTAAACTTTATTAATCTATTGAGTGATTTTAAATTCATATCAATTACTGTCCTTTTGTGGATTGACAGAATGGAGGGAAGGTAATGCAATGGGTTGTCTTTAGCATCAAAACATGTAAGATGAAGTTTTGTGATTGGATTGCATTTTTGAGCAACATCATCCTAAGTAAGTGTCTTGTTACATTTTAGGTTTTTGCTATAAAGCAACTTGCACTTGCTGTGATGCCTTTAATCACCACCATGTATGTCAAATTTGTGATATTGTAGATAGTAATGATTTAATCATCATTTTGGTCCCTGTATGTATACCAATTTTTGTTTTTAGTCCCTATATGTGATTTTATTACAAAATAGTCCCCGTATCGACCAAACTTTTTGTTTCTGGCCGGTCCCTATAGCAAAAATCTGCAGGAAAATTCTCAAATTTCCTGCAGATTTTCCTACAAATTTTCCTGCAGATTTTTGCTTTAATGACCAGAAGCAAAAAGTTTGGTCGATACGGGGACTATTTTGTAATAAAACCACATATAGGAACTAAAACCAAAATTTCGCGTACATACAGGGACTAAAATGACGTTTAAGCCGATAGTAATTTGCTTAAATTTGGGGTGTTTTATTTGCTAAAATGACGTTTAAGCCGATAGTTATCTTTTGCTAATCTAGTTTAGTATTTGATGTGCCATTTTATTTTTAAGTATTGGTTGTTTTACAAAAGTACCTTACAAGAAAAAGGGTTTATTTCGTCAGGCATACTGCAGCAGGTGACACTACAAAGAAAGGATTAACATGAGTATGGTATTAATTTTTTTGTTACTTATGATTATAGTATCTATATAATTTGTCTTCAAAATAGTTATTTATATTTTATTTGATTAAAGGCCAAATTGTGAAGGTTGGAAAGGTTTATATGATGGCGATGACCATGTGCGATTGCCGGTTGGAAAGCTTGCTTTGGAATTGAGGCGGGTTTTATAGAATTGGATCTCAAGGAACTAACAGCACTTCCCTGAGGATTAAATGGTAGAGTACAATATTCAAGTGTGAGAATTTGGTCAATTTTTATGGATTCGTTTTCTTCATTCCTCTAAGTCTTAAACATGTTATTACTACAAGTTTGAGAGAATCAATAGCCTAAGCTTCTTGTTTGTTTTGCTGCATTTTTTTGATGTAATGGTTTATTTGTAGAACATTGGTTAGATATAAAAAAATGTAATACATGTGTGTTGATTCGTCGGGTTGTAACTTTGTGTTTTAGATTTTGTTAAATATTCATATTAATGGGAATGAAGAGTGTTGAATATACTATTTTTTAATATTTATGTGGTGTTTGCGGAGGTTAATATATATGTAGCTTATGTCTTAAATGGATTTCTCACACTTTAAATGTAGCTGTTCAAGTTCAATCTTGTATGATTTCTGGAGAATTTTGAATAGATCATGGACCCCACAGTGCAAAATTGTAATTCTTGCTTCAATTTTAAACACTGTCAATGCTATTTGGTTTGCTAGAAATCAATATAGATATAGGTTTAATAAAACAAATCAGTTCATTTGAGATCTTGCATTTCATCTATTATCTCTAATGTCTCTTTTTCTAGTAATGGAACATCTTGAAATTTAGATGATTAAAATCGAACAATTGTGAAAATTAGGAAGTGAAAATTAAGTAATTACATTATCGATGCAAAATCTCTTTGGAAAATCATATGGGATACAAACACAATCAAGATACCATTCAATATAATTATATATATTTTTTAAAACATTTGTAAGAAAACACACAAGATACACACATTTAAGCTACCATTTAAAGACACACGGGGTACACATACATTCAAAAAATTAGTATAAGACAGCACAAGGAGTGCAAACACATTTAAAAGCATATTTAAACAACACATAAATAACTTTTATTTTAAAAAAGTCGACGGAGCTATGGAATGTAGAATGGGGTAAGCTTGATGGTCAAAATTGAACAATTAAAATTCAACTGACTAAAATCGAACAATTGTGAAACTTAGGAGTTAAAAACAAGTAATTAAGTTAAAATCATTTTAATCAATAAATTGTGCACGAATTTTTTTTCTTTCCTACCAAGTTGTTTAGTGGTAAAAAATTCACCTCTTAAATAAATAAGCAGTTTATCATGATTTCAAACTCTCAATTTTTTAAATTAAGATGTTTCTTACCAACTAAATTATATTCATGGGAATTATTACACAAAAAATTCTAACTAATCAAAATATGATAATTTTTATATTATTATTAAAATCAATAAAATAAAATAAAATGTCAATTAAATGTGAGACAGATGATAGATACTCAGTACCCTAAATTTTTATATGGGATATGATATCCAACAATGTAAGTTTGACACAAATTTTTTTCCTAAAATAATATATACACCTTAAAAAATAAGTTAATAAATATAACTTTAAATTAATTATAAAAGATTATAGATTTGAATTTAACTATTATTAATATAATTTAAAAAAAACTTGTTTTTTTTTGACGAAATGGAGAACTTATACATTTTAATTTAATTATTACTAACTAGCTATCAGTGCCGACTCAACGTTTAATGAGGCCCAAAATAAATTTTAAAGTGAGGCTCTTTTAATTTTATTCGAAATTTTTTTCTCTGAAGTATAAAATAAATTTTATTTAAAATTTCTTAAGAAGTTGCATAATTATTGTCTCATTTCTATAATATTTTTTATAAGAGATCTTTATATTTTTTTTGAGGCTTTTTGTAAAGGATTTATGACTTCTTTGAGGCCTTTTTCTTTAATAAATATTTTATATTTTTCGAAGGCCTAAAACGCTTGCTTGAGTTGCCTTACCCTTGAGCCGACACTGCTTGCTATTATTCCCTTATTTAATTATTATTGATTAAAATGAAATTTCGGGTAAAATTTAGGATATGATATGTATATCCAATTTAGAAAAAAACTTATACCATAATCAAAATCTATATATATTTTTATAAATAAAAATTAACCCGTGTCGATAACTTATACGGGTACTAGTTATTCTTTAAGAAATGGAGAAAAGTAAATAAGACGACAACATTTTGGAACCTCTCTCATTCACTATGATTTTGGTACAACCAAAAGCCGTCCCAAAATGCTAAAAACCGTCCCAAAGTATTAAATTCTGGACGGCCACGGGACGGCCAAATTCCATACCAAAATAAGGCGTCACTAAATTTTGAGACGGCCAAAACACTCCCAAATTAAACAGACAAAAAAGGTACGTTCGTATCACACAAACGGGAACGTGCCCGTTTGGCCCGCTAGTAATTATAAAAAAAAAAAGGGTTTGAATTTATATTATTATATATTAAATTTTAAATAATTTATAATGGGTCTAGAAACACCTAACGGAAGAAGAGAGAAAAAAGAAAAAAGAACAGGATTAGAGACAAGGCCAGTGCTTCGATCTCCTTCTTCGATCTGCAACTCCCTCCTTCTTCGATCTCCCTCCTTCGATCTCCTTCTTCCTCGTTTCCAGTGCTTTGTGGCGGCTAGCAGTGGCGGCGACGGCTACGGTGGTGATTAGGGACGAGGCCGTTTCGGAGGTGGTGATGATCTGTGGATTCGGGGTTTCCGGCAACGGAATCAGAAACAAAAGAAAAAGGTAAAAACAAGACAGAAAAGAGAGAAATTTGCAGAAGAATCTTTGATTTGGGAATGAGTTGTGTTTGTATTTATGATTTGTGAATGATTTCTTTGATTTGGAAGGTTTTTATGTTTATGGGAATGATTTTTGTTTTTGTGTTTCTGTTTCAACTCTTCTTTTCTGATTCTTTTCTTTGTTAAGGTATTCTTGTAGTGATTTGCAGTCGTGAATCTTCACAACAAAGAAGGTTGAAATACGACAGTGTTTTCCTTCCTTCTTCGCATCGCCCATCGAGAGCGATCTTCACATTTGAATCGAAGAAACAAACATGAGTAGAAACGATTCCAAATACTTCTCCACAACAAAGAAGGGTGAAATTCCTGAGCTCAAAGAAGAGCTTAATTCTCAGTACAAGGTCAGATCCGATCCAATCCCCTTTTTTCCTCTTAGATTCAAATACTTCTCATTATTATTATTACATAGTAATTTCTATTCGACTGTTTTAATTTATTGCGTGTTCGATCGCGATGCGTGAAATGCGAATATGATGATTTAATTAATTGTTTTTATGATGAAAATTTTGTAGGATAAGAGAAAAGATGCAGTTAAAAAAGTAATTGCTGCAATGACTGTTGGAAAGGATGTTTCGTCGTTGTTTACAGATGTAGTCAATTGTATGCAGACAGAAAATTTGGAGCTCAAAAAGTTAGTTTATTTGTATTTGATTAATTATGCCAAGAGTCAGCCTGATCTTGCTATACTCGCCGTAAATACATTCGTCAAGGTGAAACCTCGAATCACTATAACTAATTTACTCGTTGCAGTTGATCTGATGTTGATTGTTGTATTGTCTTACTTAATTTTCATTTTATGAAATGCTGTGCTCAGGATTCTCAAGATCCAAATCCATTGATTCGAGCCTTAGCTGTGCGGACAATGGGATGTATTCGTGTTGATAAAATTACCGAGTATCTATGTGATCCCCTTCAAAGATGCCTAAAGGTGGTGTATACACATCGTGTATTTTTTAGTTTGAAATCTACGGTGAGATGTGTTTTTGGCTCACTTATTTTTAACATGTGCTTGTGTTTGATAAATATATTTATAGGATGATGATCCGTATGTTCGCAAGACAGCAGCTATTTGTGTCGCAAAGCTCTATGACATAAATGCAGAGTTAGTTGAAGACAGGGGTTTTTTGGAATCACTGAAGGATTTGATATCTGATAATAATCCAATGGTTGTAGCTAATGCTGTTGCGGCACTCGCTGAGATTCAGGATAATAGCAGTAGACCCATATTTGAGATCACTACTCATACACTGTCAAAGCTCCTCACTGCGTTAAATGAATGTACAGAGTAAGTTTGTGTTTTGAAATTTGAAACACTTTTGACTTTAGTTATAGTGCAACTCCTCTTATAGATACTGTTTCAGAATATAGAAGGAAATAGTTTTTATGGGTAGAAACTGTTACTCTATTACATTCTAGGTATTTTGAGTGACCTAGTTCTCTCCCCTTTTAAATCCTCTCCAAAACTAATGATGCCCGTTCTAATAAATCTTCCGTTCCTCATATTTAAAGCTACCATCTCTCACTCTCTAACCAACTAACTATTCAACGACTCCCCCCATTTCACATTGATCGTCATTGAAAAAAGTATGAAAAAAAATGCATACTATGCCATCTTATCTTTTCAATGTAACCTTAATTTTTTCTTGTAAATTTCCCCCGCAAATAAATAGCGTCTTCACTATGAATTTATAACAATGACCAATACTCCATTAGTTATAAGGACAATTTAGTAAAGTCATTTGTTGCTTTTCTTAATCCTTGTGGAAAGCCTTAAACGATACTCAATTTGAAATGGAGGGAGTTACCACTTACCATACAATATTCTCTCCCTAAACATTCACCTTGTCCTCAAGCTGAACAGCTTGTTATCGCTTGAAACAAAACCTGCTAGAGTCCCACTGTTTGAAATATGACAACCATAATACAAATGAAGGACAATTCTCTCCCTCTAAGATCAAGGGTGCAAATTGCAATAGTTGATGGTAGGATTTGATGCTATCCTTAATAGCTAATTTTCTTGATGATTTTGATCCCTTGCAGAAATATATGTTGATAAAACATCCTTTGTAGAGATTGTATGTAAGAGAAATATATGTTAGTAACTGAATATGCATCTTGAGGATGACTTGAAAATATAAAACCAACAAAGTTATTTTGCCTAGTTGATTCTGCATTATTGTAATTTTTCAGCCATTGTTTGAGCTGTCATCATTTTGTTTTTTTCCTTGTCCATCTTTGACCCTGTTGTTTCAATCAATCTAACACAACTTTTTTTCACTTACCAGATGGGGGCAAGTTTTTATACTGGATGCTCTTTCTAGATACAAGGCTGCTGATGCACGTGAGGCAGAAAACATTGTAGAAAGAGTTACGCCACGGTTACAACATGCTAATTGTGCAGTTGTACTATCGGCCGTTAAGGTGATTCCACCCTCTCACCTGTAATATGTTATCTTGAAGACCATTTGTCAATATTAATGCATCGGTAATCACATTATGCTTGTTGTGCTAACCAAAATATATAATGACATGTAGATGATCCTTCAACAAATGGAGCTCATCACCAGTACTGATGTAGTCCGAAATCTTTGCAAAAAGATGGCTCCTCCTCTCGTGACATTACTCTCAGCAGAACCTGAGATACAATATGTTGCCCTGCGAAATATCAATCTTATTGTACAAAGAAGGCCAACAATTCTTGCACATGAAATTAAGGTATTGATCTAAATTTTATTTTCTGAACATGTCACTCAGTTAATAATTTACAACGGACTAGGGCACCAGATTATGGGCCTCTTTTATTGTAGATGCAAAATGATTTTGGACCTCCTGACTGTTCTATCTGTAGGTGTTCTTCTGCAAATACAACGATCCTATATATGTGAAAATGGAGAAATTAGAAATCATGATAAAGCTTGCTTCAGACAGAAATATAGACCAAGTAAGCTTTACATTATATAGCTTTCAGTTCAATAATTTTCTCCTCTCCCCCCATATTTTTAGTGATTTCAGTAAAATGATTCATTTATCATGTTCCTTGGAAATGATTCATTCACTAGCCATTTTAAACTCTGTTCTTGTTTTAGTTATCTGTTTGGGAGGTTATTTTTATTTTGTTCTTTATTTCTTCTCTGCAATGAAATATCTTCTTCCATCAAAAAACAAGTTATCCTGCTACATTGATGAGGCTTTGTCATGAACCGAATTAAACAAATTGGTAAATCGATTGAAATAAATGAACAATTTTATTGAATGATCAAGAAAAGAAGAGAGGCTTCTCCACCAAGGGTTTCCTTTCACAAATGATTTCTGCATTTACACGAACTTTCTAATTCACAAAATGAATCTCTTTTACTATTTATCTTTAATGAGTCTCGTCTAACTAGCCAAGTTCTGTTACTATTTCTAACTACTTCAACTCCCCTCTATTCTTTATCCTAAGTCCTAACAGACTCACCTTTCCTTTACTAATTTGAGACACAACTGCAGCTTTACTAGGTGCATAGATATTTAGTTTCGTAGAACAAATTTTCTCATGAAACTTTAAATCCTTGCAGTATTTCTATATTTAGCATATTAATCACGGTTCAGTTTTTTTATTTATTTTTTTAACCTATTGGTAAACATATTGGCAGGTTTTATTGGAATTTAAGGAATATGCTACTGAAGTTGATGTAGATTTTGTTAGAAAGGCTGTCCGTGCAATTGGTCGTTGTGCCATCAAATTAGAGAGAGCAGCTGAAAGATGCATTAGTGTTTTGCTAGAGTTGATCAAGATAAAAGTAAATTATGTGGTTCAAGAGGCAATCATTGTTATCAAAGACATATTCAGAAGATACCCCAACACGTATAGTTATCTTTGTCTGTTTGAGGGTGGATGGAGATAGAAAAGTTGGTGATTTGCATTTTACTTCAAATTTTATTTGAACATTTGTTTCATTTTGCAGATATGAGTCCATAATTGCAACACTTTGTGAGAGCTTAGACACCTTGGATGAGCCCGAAGCCAAGGTATATATTTTCTGAGTGCGTTAGTAATTGACATTTTACATTAGCATGCTTTTAACTTCTCAACCACTTTCTTATGTGGACAGGCATCAATGATCTGGATAATTGGTGAATATGCGGAAAGAATTGACAATGCCGATGAGCTTCTTGAGAGTTTCTTGGAAAGTTTCCCCGAAGAACCTGCACTAGTTCAACTACAATTGCTGACAGCTACTGTCAAACTTTTCCTTAAGAAGCCAACTGAGGGCCCACAGCAAATGATTCAGGTCCTTCCACATAACACGTTATGTGACATTTTTTAATGTTTTTTTTATTCCAAATGACTATCTTTGGTGCTCTGTCTGTTGTTAGTATAGTATTCATCTACCTTAGAGTTCCCTCAGACTCCTGTTCATACACCTATGTAAATTAACTTGAAGATATAGCAATGTTTTTCTACCAAAATCAAGTAGGACAACCCTTTTGCCAAGTGTGTGTATGGTATAGTGGTGGACAAAAATTGAGTTGGGTAGAATTGATTTTAACAGAATTGAGATTAGCAGAATTGATTTATGCGAATACATTTATGTAAAAGTTAGTTGAACAATAAATTTCAGTGTAAAAATCATATTTAATGTTAGTTGATTTGTAGCTTCTAGTAGTATCAATTCTGGAGGTAGAATCAATTCTGCTTTAGAAGAACCAGACACCTTAAAATCACTCCAGAATCAATTCTATACCTCTAGAATTGTTTTTGGCTCTTTCAAAAGGCAATCCAAACATGCACTAAGTATGTGAATCTGTTCAGTCCTTTCCCTCTTCAGTTGTTCTATATACGCAACTTCCCTTTTTACTATCAATTGTTTTATATCTTAAGTTTAATTAAACAATTGTGCGCATTCAGTATTTTACAAACTTTTGAAAATTGTTATACTACCGTATTTAAACACTTGTTTTTCTGCATGGTGATGTCTGATACAAATTTTTTCGAAGAGAAAAACAGAAGCCTAGCAAATTTGAGCTTATATCTTGAACAATTGCTAAAATTATTGGAACCAAATCTGAAAGTCAAATATTCTGTTGTATCCTTAGTTATCTATTTGTTTACAGAGCCTTCTTTATATTGTTTCACAAAAATATATATAGCTGTTTAATTTACATTCTTTAAATCCTTCGATGTTATGTTTCACTTATAGCTAGTCGTTACTTACAGGTTGTTTTGAACAATGCCACCATGGAGACTGATAATCCTGATTTGCGAGATCGTGCATACATATATTGGCGTCTCCTCTCAACAGACCCCGAGGTTTGATTTCTTGAATTAGAACCCAGTCTCTTCGGTCAAACATGTAGCTAATTAGTTGAGGAGTATACCTGGCTGAAGATTGTGTAGCAAAACTGACTTTATCAACTAAACTCTTAACAGAGAAGTTCTTAATATATTTTATCACTCTTTTTAATATTAGGTATTATACATTAATATGATCGATCATTTGTCTAGTTACATGCAAATTAAAACCTTTTCTTTCTGAAACTGTGTGCGTGTTAGACACAAATTTTGTTCCTCACATTTGATGCACCTTGCTTGTATTCTCCAGGCAGCTAAGGATGTTGTGTTAGCTGAGAAGCCTGTGATAACCGATGACTCAAACAACCTTGATCCTTCTCTACTTGACGAACTTTTAGTCAATATTGCTACATTATCTTCTGTTTATCACAAGCCCCCAGAGGCATTTGTAACCCGCACACATTCATCAGCCCAGAAAACTGAAGATGATGACTATCCTGATGGTGAATCTGAGTCCTCTGTAAATCCTGCTAATGGGGCTGGGTCACCACCTACTTCCAGTTATACAATACCTGCATCACCTCCACCTGCTGCTGCACCAGTGCCAGATTTACTTGGTGATTTGATGGGCATGGATAACAATTCTCTTGTTCCTATTGATCAGCCAGCTACTCCTTCCGGGTGAGTAAAATTAAGAAGTAATTGTGGGTTACTTGTAAAATGGCTTTTACTGTAATCTGCTATGCATTTTAGAGAAGTTGTATATGGTTTATTATGTGATAAAAATGAAAATGGTTAAATCTTTTTTCGTCCCCTTAGAACTTGGTTCTAGTCCCTTCTTTAAAAAGTGGTGTCTTTTTGTCCCCCCAACTTTTGAAATATGTTGTTCATGGTCCTTGTATGGTGCAAAGGGGCTGACTTAAAGGGGCTAGTAGTACATTACATGCCATCTGTGGTCCTTGTGGCAGGAATCTAAGGGGCGGGGCACCAAAACCCAATATCAGGGACCAAAAATGACATGTTACTTTTTAAAGTCAATATTGATGCCAAATTTTAAGAATTTTTAGGGGACAAAATATAATATATAATATTTAACAAAAAAGAAAATATTGTTTCTTTTGTATAGAAAATAGTGATTAAATAAAAAGAAAAGAAATAGTGATTAATGATAATTCATGTGATGTTGTAATTTATTAATAAAGACCCATATTGGAGAATGCTAAATAGTGCCCCCGGGGCAATGGTTAAGGAAGCAAAAATAGTAAAAGAACTCTTGGAACTTGTGTTTTCTACTTTTCTAAAACAAAAAAACACTATTTTCAATGCAAACACTA
This sequence comes from Trifolium dubium, assembly GCA_951804385.1. NCBI lineage: Eukaryota > Viridiplantae > Streptophyta > Magnoliopsida > Fabales > Fabaceae > Trifolium > Trifolium dubium. The sequence goes on along the minus strand of OX638072.1, from coordinate 21,469,902 downwards.
TTTTTTTTGGAAATCTTAACTAGTGTCCCGGGGGCACTAGTTAGCATGACCCATAAATATTTACACATGTTCACATGAGTGTGGGATGGCCTATCAACATATATAATGGTTGAGCAGTTTCTGATTATACTACCCTGCATTTTACAAAATAATGCTTGATTATTTCCTCTTCTCTGATTGCAGGCCTCCGTTGCCAATTGTACTACCTGCTTCAACTGGTCAGGGTTTACAAATCAGTGCGCAGATTACTAGGCGGGATGGTCAAGTATTCTACAGTATGTTGTTTGAGAACAATTCTCAAGTTCCACTTGATGGCTTCATGATTCAATTTAACAAGAACACATTTGGTCTTGCGGCTGCTGGGCCCCTGCAGGTTATTATTGCATATATTGGTTTTATTTGAATATTTTGATCAAAATTCAGTTCTAACTAGTAGATGGCTTGTTGCTTTTCAGCTTCCACAATTGCAACCTGGAACATCAACTAGGACACTCCTTCCTATGGTTATGTTCCAGAACATGTCCCAAGGTCCTCCTAGCTCAGTTTTGCAAGTTGCCTTAAAAAACAACCAACAGCCTGTGTGGTATTTCAACGATAAAATCTTGTTCCACGTATTTTTTACCGAGGATGGTAGAATGGAACGTGGTACTTTCCTTGAGGTATACCATTTCGTTCATTTGATCTTTTTTCACTGCAATAATGTTTACTCAACTTTTGATTTTGTAATGTGTAAAATTTTCATTTTTTCTTTAATGGGATTATTTCTATACGTCGTTATTAAGGACATAAAGTGAAATTTTAAACAAATTCAATAACAGCCAAACATGACTAATACTTGGATGTAGAAATAGAAATCTGATCATTAACTGTTTTGCAGACATGGAGGTCCCTTCCGGATTCAAATGAAGTTTCCAAGGACTTCCCCGCTATTGTGATTGGTGGTGTGGATGCAACAGTGGAACGACTGGCTGCATCGAACATATTCTTTATTGCAAAGCGCAAGAATGCAAACCAGGATGTGTTTTACTTCTCAGCTAAACTGCCTCGAGGGATACCACTTTTAGTCGAGCTTACCACAGTGGTTGGAAACACTGGCGTCAAATGTGCCATCAAGACACCAAGCCCTGAAATGTCAACATTTATCTTCGAAGCTATCGAGACTCTTCTTAGGAGTTAATATTATTTTTTATTTTTGGTTTGTTTTGCATTTCTTTTTGAATTAAATTTTGTTTATACGTTGTTTGTTAGTATTGTTGATAGCTATTCTGAATTGTTGTTTAAGTTTGAAAAAATTCACTCACTGTTGCATATATAGCTGTGGTCTAGTGGACAGCATTTGTTGAGAGGTTGGATTGCTTGTAATATTCTGATATGTAAAACAATGATCACTTCTAAGCTATTAACTTTTTAATATTAGATCATGTTCTTTAATCTTTACATAAGATCAAGTAGGTGAAATTAAAATTGTGTACAGATAAATACATATTAAATATTAGTTAATGAATAATTTTGTAATTGTATCGAATCAACAATTTAATACTGAGGTTGGGAATCATTTATTAACATTGAGATGGGGAGGTTGGTCATTTTGAAAAATACATGCATCCCATCTTATTTGATGAATTGTGGGTTTTAACTAATCATAATTGTTGGTCATTTATTAAATTGTTTGTAAAAAAAACTAATAATAATTGTTGGTCATTTTGATTAAACATGTTTACTGCAGAATTTCCCAAAGATTTTGGTTCTCAAGCTAATAGCCTAATACCTTCGTGGGTATTTGTTTCCTGCGGAATTAATTGTCGAAATTAAGAATATGTGAAACTAACTAAGAACATGCTTCATGAAATTGAAGCTTACCATGTGGAAATTAACAGATATCAACTTGAAAAGTCCAACCAAACTCAAAGCATCCAAAATCTGTTAACTGTTCTAAAAACTTAGTAAAAATAGTACTAGCAAAAAATTACAAGGGAACTTCATAAGAGGAATCAAAATTGATAAAAAGAGAGAAAATACTCAAAAACTGAGATGAGAGAAAAAAAAATGAGTATATATTATACATAATATATTCGTGCATGTCAAAACCCTAATTGTTAAATAAAAAAATGAGTAGTATATATTATACATAATATACTCAATTCACAATTGTAACTGACTAACAGTGACACTATCAGTCGAGGGACAATTCTACCAAGCCTTATCCCACCAAGTATTGTTGGCTATATGGATCTAACGACATGAAAGTATAATGCTCTCTATCATTACAAATCATTGAAAAATAAAAGAGAAAAAATATGTGAATTTTATAAAACAAACCACAATAATATACAACAACCTCAAGCAGTTCAATGTAACTTATATGTCAAAATTCAAACTTTATAACATGGTTTGAATGGCAGTATGCAACCACAATTAACCGTATTTGTCAACCTAAATTGACACAGGTGATAATCGAACTTGAGACCTCGATTAGAAACACACTCTCACTCAAGTCTCAAGCCAATCCAGATCAACCCAAGTGGGTAGCTGGAATTTAGTTTAAAACCGCAAATTTCTCGCGTAACAGAATTCCACAACTAATTCCACAACTAAATCCAGTATACTCTAAACTACACAACAGCAGCTCCATACCTACCCTTCATTCTCATGACCCGGTACTCACACACAAATAACATAAACCTCTATTTGCTGCTAAAGATTAAAAACCTTCTTAATCCTCAAATTCCACACAAGATTAAATTGCAATTCTAAGACTTCCAACTCGGGTCAAACCACATTTTTCTTGGAATAATAATAAACCACAACGGTCAATAGAAACACAAAAGTATTATATAGCTAGATAGATTAAGCAACTTGTAATTGAACTTCAATGATGAGTGACATAATTACACACAAACAACTATCATGAGTATTAATAATATCATTGTTAATTAGCACTTCAAGCCACATAATTGATATCTTAACACGGTAAAAATTAATCATCAGATCAGATTACAAGCATAGCCTTAGACAGTTATGTGCAATCTTGCAAGACAAGTTTCCAGAGACCTATATATACATATGCAATCTTGTTCCTGCGACAGCGGCTGGTCATTCCTTTCTTGTTGGTGAAATTGTCTATTAGTTGAACTTGAACCTGCAATTTCATGGAACAAAACAGAATCAGAAAGCGACCAAAAATTGTGATATATTTTGTTCATTCCGATGTACCATATATGTTGATATCCAATTTAATGTATCATCTTAAACTGAGTTTATGAGAACAAGCACCCAAAGACCATTTCTCTTGTAGTAACTAATATGACACGCGAGAAACTAATAATTACCAATATGGCATCAAAGCATCTTTAAATTCTATTCTTATTAGCTTCAAAGACAATTAAAACATAACAACAGTATGTACAAAGGCAATAAAATTAAGTGTAATATGTTTTATTTACTTTCTGAACTGACTATAAGCAAAAGGTGAACATTCCATATCCATAAAATTGACGTGTACCTCAACAATCAGCTGTCAAATTTATTTTGGTCCCCGAGTTTTTGTCCAACAAGCTGGAAGACGATCCGAAGTGCTAGGTGAATCTCTAATGTTATAATGGAGAGGCACAATGCAGGTGTCGTATCTCTAGGTCCTTCATAATCCTCTTCAACTCTTCAATTATTAGAGACCGCCTATGAAGTCTCTCTTCCATGTCTTGGAAGTTCATTTTGTGAGTGAGACGGATCAACATTCTCACCATGTCGAACTGTTCATGACCCACAAAGACTAGTGACGATGAAGGATGCCGGTGCTCCTTCTTATTGTCTATAAAACTGCATTGTAGTCGGTTTTATCTCATCAGATCAAATATATACCAATAAAGATGCATAAATAAAGGAGAGACACCTTTCAATTTTGGTGCATACCTATTTATTTTTTGTTCTATTTGTGAAATTGTTTCATCCGAGGTAGCCGTAGGAATAAGGAATTCAACAGATTCATTCATGTGAGGGCTTTGGCGGAAATTATGGATTGCTTTTGTTCGCAAAAGACTATTTGGGATGATAATTTTTTGATTATTTGAACCCAAGAATACAGTTGTTAAGATGTTGATTTTATCGACAACCATCTCAAATCAGTAATAAAAAACAAAATTAGACCATGTTTGCATTGCAATAAGACAAAATCTATACACTCCTAGAAATATTTACCTCTTTTTTATCAATTTCACATCTATCTCCCACATCATATGGATCAAAGACAAATAAGAAAATGATGGATTCAACTATGTTTTTCATGGTGTTTCCAAATATAAACACAATTAAGAAAGTTTGTAAGAACAGAAGTACAATAAAAATCTCTATGCTGGCAAATCCCAAAATCAAGATCCAAACTAAAAAGATGATATAGCAAGCTAAATCAATAAGCATTTGGCGAAGTTTTTTCAGTGGGAATTTGGTTTCATCCAATGTCAAAGCAAGGTCTTTACTCTCATGCTGCTGGGAAGCTCCTCTATTTCAATGTTGCTGCTGCTGGTAAAAGGCATTAGGGAGAAGTGTGTATGTAGTTTGAGTTTAGAGAGTTTAGAGTTAGAGCAAGAAAAATGGAACCTAATAAAAAACACAATAAATGGAAGACATGACGACAATGGAAAATGGTAAGCAAAATATAGGAAAGCCTTTTCAGTTCAATGTTTGATATATATTTTATTTATTTATAGGGGTACTCTCATGTTTGACAAGGTCTTTACTCTCATGCTTTTATTTATTTATATATATTTTTTTAAGTTCAATTCCTCATTTTCTCTCTTCAAAATCAAAAGGATATGTTTGATATAGGGGTACTCCAAGATTGGTTTATACCGGATTAGTTATGAGATAAAAAATTACACTATAAGAAAAATGAAAATTTCCTACGAATATTACCGAGGAAATTTCATTCCTCGTTAAAAACAAATATTTCCGACGAAATATTCCTAGAAAAGCAGTTTACAGAAAAGTCAAAGTAATGCACGCTTCCCTATGTCGTTAACGAGGAAATTTTCCTCGCAAACTTCACATGTCAGAATTTTGATCGTTTCCTAAGAAATTTTCCTAGGAAACACCTTACACATTGACCAATAACTGCAGTTTGCAGGTATTTATTAAATTTTCTGATGCAAGAAACTTTCCTAAAAAACGGATTACAAGAATTAACAACTGGCTTCAACTTGGATTCAGGTTGGTGTGAAAATTGATTATGTGTTCTTTCAATTTGATTGCAATACCGTTTCTTAGACTCAGTTTGCAATCCTTTCACTATTTCTTATTATTCCTCATATCAACTCTCATCAGATTAATATATTTCTCAACACTACTTCTTTCAATTTATTCTCTACTTCAAATTTTCTTACTTCAAATTATTAATAACGTGTAAAATCATAGTAAGTATTTTATTTTTCTTATTCTATTTTTTCATCAGATTACTAATTGTTTTGTAAATTTATTTTAATTTACTAATATAAAATATGTTGTATTATTTTTTGTAAATGATTTAATATAATTGCCAACGTTATGGAAACCTACAAGGGTCACACACATAAGGACAATATAATATTGAGATAATTAAAGGAACACCGTAAGGTACGGTGTATGTGCAAATTAAAGTGATAAGGGTATCACGGTAATTTAATTGAGCGAAGAACACCATAAGATATGGTGGGAGGGCGCACACATGAGTACTAGTACTCATGGGGAGCGCGCGCCCTAGCCTAGAGATATCTTGGTGCACAAGTCAAGAGTTGTCTTGATGCCTAAGACAAGAAATATCTATAAATAGAGAGCTCTTGTCATAACTCAATACACACCAAAAAGCACAAGAATATTTTAGAGTTGGAAAACCCTAAAATAATTCCTTCTCTCAATATTCTTGCATAGCCTTCAAACATAAAGGGCTAGCACTCTATTGAAGGTGATTGTTCGTGTGGACTAGTTAGAGGCGTGGGTGACCTTCATCAACGCTCGTGATCATCTTGTTCGTGATTCAAAGGTTCTTCCCTACAAGAGGTAAAAACCCTAAAACACATATCATGCTCATTCGTAAGGATCAACACAAGGAAATTTTTTGAATTCCGCTGCTTAAAACTATCTCAATTTTCCTTCACATACTTCATTAGATTTATATGTATAGAATTCGAATCATAATCCCTACATATTATAATAAACTGTCGTACCAATTGAACTAGGTTCACGGCCCTTCAATGTAAATGTTCTATTGTGCATAATTCTTATAAAAAAAAGTTATGTTATTTGAAATAAGTTTTAATAAATTGATCATAATAACATAGTTTTTCTTCAATTGTGAGTAAAAAAAATGAAGACTTTATCGTAACAAAAATAATTGTTATCATTTATATATATATATATATATATATATATATATATATAGGGGTTTGCTAACTTCCTCCCATGTGAGAGGAAGTACCTCCCATGTGGGAGGAAGTTAGCAAGCCTCCTCCCACATGTTTTTCTTTCACTCACCCCCATTACTCTCACCCACCCCCCAATTTTATGTATTTAAACTATGTTTTAAACAAAAGATAAAAGTGTAAATTTCTTTTAATTAAAAATAAAAACCAATTCACCATAAACAAACATCACACGCATATACCAGGTTTTCACCCTCAACCCAAAGCATGTTTTCATTTTCTCCAAAATCATGTCACGAAGCCATTAAAATAAGACCAATCCATTAACTCATCTGCACCATTTCAAGCAGTGGAAGAAAGTACATGAATGTAAACACGTACTCGCGACCACTACCTCGTGCTTGCCGTGACCACGACCTCGTCCTCGCCACCATGTCGCACCACCACCATCACCCCGTCCTCATAGCCACATCGTCACACCACCCACCATTGAATCACCATTGAGAAATTAAGCATCATATATGGTTTTAAGATCTAATTTTATAGCAAAAACAACTCTGAATGGAAATTTCAGAGCAAAGGGAAGAAGATGGGATGGTGATTGCAGAGGGAGCGGCGGTTGACGACGATGCTCAATTGCAGAAGAAGATGGAAAAACGGTGCTTGAAGAAGAAGAAGATGGAAAAACAATGATGCATAAAACAATGATGTATTGAGTGTTTTATTTTTCCTTTTAATTTATAAAATCGAAATTACAAATTTATCCTTTACTTAAAATGAATTTGTACTTATATGAGTTGGGTTATTAGTAAATGTATAGTGGGAGGAAGTTAGCAGCCCCCACATATATATATATAAAGTCTTAAGGGCACATTTTAAGGAATTCAAAAATAGAAATTTTACATTGAAACATACAATATATTGACTTTAAAAAGTGAAATACTCGGTTTTTAAAGCGAATATTTCTACTTTTAATATTTTAACATAGAGAAATGGGAGGAACACATTCTCTAACACACTTTTTTAACACACTTCAATTAAAATTTGTCACATCTCTCCTTTTCCTTATTCATTTATTTATTAATAAAAAAAGAATTAAAATAAAAGGAGAAGTGAGGTGATGTGGCAAATTTTAATTAGAGTGTATTGAAAAAGTCTGTTAGAGACTGTGTTCTTAGCATTTCTCTTTAACATAGGGTAACATTTGCCATAAAAAAATGATTATGACTATAAAATGGAGAAGAGTAAATAATACGACATCGTTTTAGAACCTCTCTCATTTGCAGTCGTGAATTGTCATAACTAGAAGAACAGAAGGTGTTTTCCTTCCTTCTCTGCATCGCCCATCGAGACCGATCGAAGAAAAAGGGCGCAACATGAGTAGAAACGATTCCAAATACTTCTCCACAACAAAGAAGGGTGAAATTCCTGAGCTCAAAGAAGAACTTAATTCTCAGTACAAGGTCAGATCCGATCCATTCCCCTTTTTCCCCCTTAGATCCAATTTCCGATTTTATTTCTAATGTTAGATGGCGATATGTGAAATGTGAATATGATGATTTAATTAATTGTTTTTATGATTTATGATTTGTAGGATAAGCGAAAAGATGCAGTTAAAAAAGTGATTGCTGCTATGACCGTTGGAAAGGATGTTTCGTCGTTGTTTACAGATGTCGTCAATTGTATGCAGACAGAAAATTTGGAGCTTAAAAAGTTGGTTTATTTGTATTTGATTAATTATGCCAAGAGTCAGCCTGATCTTGCTATACTCGCCGTAAATACATTTGTCAAAGTGAAACCTCGAATCATTATAACTAATTTACTCGTGGCAGTTGATCTGATGTTGATTGTTGTATTGTATGACTTAATTTTCATTTTTATGAAATGTTGGTGCTCAAGATTCTCAAGATCCAAATCCATTGATTCGTGCTTTAGCTGTGCGGACAATGGGATGTATTCATGTTGATAAAATTACCGAGTATCTATGTGATCCCCTTCAAAGATGCCTAAAGGTGGTGTATACACGATCATGTATTTTTTAGTTTGAAATCTACGGTGAGATGTGTTTTTGGCCCACATATTTTTAACATGTGCTTGTGTTTGATAAATATATTTATAGGATGATGATCCGTATGTTCGCAAGACAGCAGCTATTTGTGTGGCAAAGCTCTATGACATAAATGCAGAGTTAGTTGAAGACGGGGTTTTTTGGAATCACTGAAGGATTTGATATCTGATAATAATCCAATGGTTGTAGCTAATGCTGTTGCGGCACTCGCTGAGATTCAGGACAATAGCAGTAGACCCATATTTGTGTGCTAGAAGAACTTGCTAGGACTATGCTTAGCGAATCCTCTCTTCCTAAATACTTTTGGGCGGATGCAATTAGCACCGCGAGCTATGTTCTAAATAGAGCTATTATTAGGCCTATTTTGAACAAAACTCCATATGAAATTCTTAAAGGGAGGAAGCCAAGCATTAGTCATTTGCATGCCTTCGGATGCAAGTGCTTTATTTTGAACAATGGCAAAGAAAATCTTGGTAAATTTGATGCGAAGTCGGATGAGGGTATATTTTTGAGCTATTCATTAAATAGTAAAGCATATAGGGTGTTTAACAAAAGATTACAAATTGTCGAAGAGTCGGTTCATATAACTTTTGACGAGTCTTTGCCGGAAGAAAACGGGAAATGATCGTTTATTGGTGCATGTGTCGATACGTTGGACATTCTTAAGGACCAAGACGTTGGCGGAAATGATCAACCCGTTGCGGATGATCCGGAAGACAAGAACGATGCATCCACACCATCACACAAAGATAAAGACAATAATGATGAAGGTGGATCCTCCTCTTCAAAGAATCATCATAAACAAAGAGGCGCCGGACTAGCAAAAGAATGGCGGACCCTGAAGAACCACCCAATAGACAAAATTTTGGGAGATATCTCTAAGGGCGTGTCTACACGCTCACAGATAAGTAACTTTTGCTCACACTTTGCATTTGTGTCTCAAATTGAACCTAAAAACGCAAAAAGTGCATTACTTGATGAACATTGGATTCTTGCTATGCAAGAGAAACTAAACCAATTTACAAGAAACGAGGTTTGGGATTTAGTTCCACCACCCTCAAATCAACAAGTAATTGGCACAAGATGGGTTTTTAGGAACAAACTTGATGAACATGGAGTCATAGTTAGGAATAAGGCACGTCTAGTAGCTCAAGGTTATAACCAAGAGGAGGGCATTGACTATGAGGAGACCTATGCTCCGGTTGCCCGACTAGAGGCCATTAGACTTTTGCTTGCATATGCATGTAACATGAACTTTAAGCTTTATCAAATGGATGTTAAAAGTGCTTTCCTAAATGGATATATTAATGAAGAAGTGTATGTAAAACAACCTCCCGGTTTTGAAAATCATGAGCACCCCGACTATGTTTTTAAACTAAAACGTGCTCTTTATGGTCTTAAACAAGCCCTGCGGGCTTGGTATGATCGTTTAAGCAAGTTTTTAATCAAAAATGGGTACTCTAGAGGGAAGGTTGACACTACACTATTCATTAAACGAAAGGGAAGGGACGTTTTACTCGTCCAAATATATGTTGATGACATCATTTTTGGTTCTACTAATCCATCTCTTGTAAAGAACTTTTCTAGCTTAATGCAAGGTGAATTCGAAATGAGTATGATGGGGGAGCTAAACTTCTTTTTGGGATTGCAAATAAAGCAATTGGAAGAAGGAACATTCATCTATCAAACAAAGTATTGCCTTGATTTACTCAAAAAGTTTGGTATGTCGGATTCCAAATCCATAGACACACCAATGGCTTCAACATGTGCATTAAGCAAAGATGAAAGTGGTAAGGATGTGGACACTAAGAAATATCGAGGTATGATAGGTTCGTTGCTTTACCTAACGGCATCTAGGCCGGATATTATGTTTAGTGTTTGTATGTGTGCTAGGTATCAATCTTGCCCTAAGGAGTCCCATTTAAAGGCCGTTAAAAGAATTTTTAAATATTTGCATGGAACTTCAAACTTTGGCCTATGGTACTCTAAAGGGAACGGTTATTCATTGGTTGGTTACTCCGATTCCGACTTTGCCGGGTGCAAGTTGGATAAGAAGAGCACTAACGGTACTTGTCACTTATTTTGTAACTCTTTGGTTAGTTGGCATAGCAAAAAGCAAGTTTCGGTTGCTTTGTCAACGGCCGAGGCCGAATATGTTGCGGCCGGTAGTTGTTGTTCCAAAATTCTTTGGTTGAAGCAACAACTTCTCGACTATGATTTGAAACTTAAACATATTCCTATCTTTTGTGACAATACTAGTGCTATCAACCTCACAAAAAATTCGGTGTTACATTCAAGGACTAAACATATAGAGATTAGGCATCACTTTCTTCGCGATCATGTAGAGAAAGGTGACGTTGTGTTTGAGCATGTTGAGTCTAAAAACCAACTTGCCGATATTTTTACAAAACCTTTAGCAACGGAACCATTCATACATATTCGAGGAGAACTAGGGATCCTCGATATCTCTAACCTTTCCTACATATATCTTCATATGCACTTTGAATATATACATATCATATGCCTCTTGGTGACTTGAAGCATCACACATGACAAAGTGCATAACTACTTTGTGGTAAAGGTTCTATTGTATCACATCTTCTTCTTTTCTCTTCTTCTCTTCTTTAAATTTATTTTGAATCATCAACTTGACATGTCATAATTGCATTATTTCATAGGTTGCACATTTCCAAAAAATTTGCATGAGATAGTAATAATTCTCAATGTCTACATCTATAAATGGCATTTATGATTTGATGACTATATGTTTTGTCAAAAGCTTATCACATGTTGCACATATAATATTCATGTTTCTTTCATTACTTTATGACTTCCACATGTGTATGATATGGCTACATGAAATCTACATGCTAATTAATAGGATGCATGTTGTTTAATTTTATTCGTCCGTAGAATATGTTTTGAATTGATTATAATGCCAATGTTTGATAATCATGATATTTGGTTTGGCTTGTTGTTCTACATGCCATTTTTATCATGATGCCTTGTTGTTTCGTCATTTGAATATATTCGTCAATATTTTGCTTAATTATTTTGATCAGGTTATTTTTTATCATATAATGCATTTCGACAAATGTAAGTGCATTATGTTACCTATATGGCCTTTACTTCGAATTTCGATACTTCTCATGAGTATTCTTTTCTTCTTTTTGATAATGTCAAAGGGGGAGAAAAGATTGGCAAGCATAAGCTATGGAAAAAGCTTTGAGTCTTCGAATCCGTTATTCAACATATGTGCAAGACGGCATCAACTAAGGGGGAGCTTCGCAAATGGTTAGCCTTGTTGTTGTTTGAGTCTGTATCTTAAAGCTATTTGTATATTGCATCTTAGGTAGGCTTAGTTAGCTTATGCAATAGTTTTGACAATTATCAAAAAGGGGGAGAATGTTAATGCACCAGTTCCCCTCCGAGTTTTAATAATTGTCAAAACACATGGAAATAGAGTAGAATATGTTTAGGAAACTTCACATGTCAGAATTTTGATCGTTTCCTAAGAAATTTTCCTAGGAAACAGCTTACACACTGACCAACAACTGCAGTTTGCAGGTATTTATTAAATTTTCTGATGCAAGAAACTTTCCTAAAAAACGGATTACAAGAATTAACAACTGGCTTCAACTTGGATTCAGGTTGGTGTGAAAATTGATTATGTGTTCTTTCAATTTGATTGCAATACCGTTTCTTAGACTTAGTTTGCAATCCTTTCACTATTTTTTATTATTCCTCATATCAACTCTCATCAGATTAATATATTTCTCAACACTACTTCTTTCAATTTATTCTCTACTTCAAATTTTCTTACTTCAAATTATTAATAACGTGTAAAATCATAGTAAGTATTTTATTTTTCTTATTCTATTTTTTCATCAGATTATTAATTGTTTTGTAAATTTATTTTAATTTACTAATATAAAATATGTTGTATTATTTTTTGTAATCAATAATTTTTAGTTCTATTTTCTAGCACGTGATTGTAATTTTTGCAAAACTCATAAATGAACTCTAAAAGCTACAAAAGCATATGAGGCAGCCTCTGAATATAAACCCAAACCTCCATCCTTAATAAGTAAAGAAACTAACCTTCATTGAAGGTCCCAAAAAAAGTAAAGAAGCTAACCTCCGGTAAAGAAGCTAATCTTCAGATTGGAATTGGTCAATGTCATAAGTAAGAGTTAGTGTTGTTATTCACACATTGTTTATAGGAATCAAATTGGACCCTCGTAATAGTGGGAGAAAACTAAAGAACAGTATATATAGAAAGTGGTCATTATTCATTTATTTGGGTTGTAAACATGTCACAATGATGATTTTGAATTACTCATATATCTATCTGTTTTATAATTGCACTGTCTCTCTACAAGTGTGTTTGTGTGTACACGTTTTTGCCACAATATGAGTATGTTCTCTTTTCCACGTTGACTACCTTTTCCAGCTTAAAATCCGCTAGCATAGCACCTGCACTTTTTCTCAATGGCATCCGTGATATGAATGTGTGGGAGTGGGACATCTCAAACATTTTACATATATGAATGATTCTTGGGAACCTTATGATGCATAATTAGTATTAAAAAGAATAGAATTGCTAGTGTGGAGTAGTATCTTAGTGGAACATATGGTGGAGTGTGCATTGATACTTCAAAATTGTTCAAAACTTCAACATTGTCAACTTTAAGTAAAAGTTTAAAATCTTCACACTCTTATCATGGAGACTAACACCTAAAATACTAACAAGTGTGTTTCATATTGTTAGGGGTATATATGGGTCGGACTGGGCTAGATTTGGCTCAAACCAAAATTTGAATTAGATAGAGTACACCGATTTGGTATTACTCAATCAAAGTTAGAATTGTTAGAGCATGAGGGGGACGATGACCTAGAGCAAGTATACGTGAGTTGGACACCACACTCTTACCCAAAACCTTAAGGCAATAGGTTTATGGGTCCTCTCACTTATAAATGCTCAATTCTCCACACTTTTAACCAATGTGAGACTTCCCCACACTTTTCACACTTAACACTTTACTACTCACACTTGAGTTTCTCAACAAGGATGAGTAATAACATGAATTACTATTTAAATACGATTGAAACTAAAATACCATCGAACGTTGTTAAAATTCTGAACAATATTCAAACATTGGTTCACCGTACCGTAGCTTATAATAAACACCTATTCACCTTACAATGCAACTTTTGTTTTGAGGATATCTCTAATTATGATTTATGATTGATATCTCCTAAAGATGATATTGACACACAAAGTTTGTTACTAAACAATTACTTATTAATACTTGTTTAATTTATAATACATATTGAGTATGCACACATCAATTAGGTGGATTTTCAATTATGCTTTTAGGTTGATTTCAAATAAGATTTGGAATAATTTGAAAAATCTTATCTAATTTTCTTTGGACTCATGCTATGTTAAAAGAACAGTAGAGTGTATGCCCAGCTTGCACAGCCCATGTTTCACTGGTTCATACTGCTGCCAATGTTTTTTTTTTTTTTAAATGACAAATTTTATTGAATAACTCAAGAACAAGAAATACAAGAGGAGTAAAAAAAACAAAGAAAAACTAATAAAAGGAGAAGAGCTGGGAAGCTTCCCCACTAAACACCACAAGCCAATAACACAAACACCAACAACCCTGCCTTGACGCAGCAAAGGCACGACCACTACTCAATCAACCACCCCTCAAAAATCAACGAGTTAGACAATCTCCTTGACCCCATTTTTATTCATAAAACATATAGGGAGATATCTTCAACTTAGCTAAACTCCACTTCCAACTTAACATTTTGATGCCTTCGACGATCTCCTTTGGATTAAACGTGTCATTCGCGAAAATATAATCATTCCTAGCCTTCCAATTAATAGACAAAAGTGTTGTATGTTAAATCATCAAAAAACTTTTACAGACCTTATTATTCCTAACCACACTTCTAAACACATCAAAGAAAACAAAGAGATTTTAGGGGAAAATAATAACCACCCCCAACCACTTGAAAATCTCATACCAAATCAAAATAGTATTGGGGCAATAAAGAAAGAGATGAATAGAGGATTCCACCGCACCCCCACACCCAACGCAATTTTTTGAAGCCTCGGGAACAAGAATATGGCGGTAATCAAGATTGTCCTTAGTAGGGATCTTATCATAAAGAAGTTACCAAAAAAAAGCAATAACTTTTAAAAGAGTCGGACTCTCCCAAATATTGTCCAACACCGTCATCTCTTCCGGATCAAGAACTTCAATAGGACACAAATCCCTATCAAGAGACTTATAGGCCGATCTCACCGAAAAATTAACTTTATGAAATATTTAGTGATATTATTGTTAACGTATTTTTGTCAATATATAATGGATAAAGTAAACTATTGGCTTAATTACTATTTTGGTCCCTTAACTTGTTTTTCGGTTTCATTTTGGTCCCTTAACTTATTTTTTGCTTTCATTTTGGTCCCTTAATTATTAAAAGTTTTGTTTTAGTCCCTTAACTTATTTTTTTGTTTCATTTTGGTCCCTTAACTATTTATTTGGTTTCGTTTTGGTCCCTTGAAAGGAAGGACCAAAGTCGTTGACGGAGGAAGAGTTAAGGGACCAAAATGAAACTAAAAAAATAGTTAAGGGATCAAAATGAAACTTTTAATAGTTAAGGGATCAAAATGAAATTTTTAATAGTTAAGGGATCAAAACAAAACCAAAAAATAAGTTAAGAGACCAAAAGAGTAATTAAGCCTAAACTATTTGTATGTCAATTTTTAGTATCCTAGTGAGCAATTTAATTAGACTTTGGTTTTTTGTGTTCCTAATGAGTGTGAGAGAAAAACCTATAAATTCCAGACACTCTTCAATAGTATAACGGTTCAAACTCGCCCAACATCCAACAAATTATTTGATGAACTCTATCATGCTTACTGTTGTGAATTGCAAGGAGGGCTGCAAGAGTATGGCAGTTTAAAAACTTTCCAACTTCAATCGAAAGTTGCCGGAGCCTTTCAACATATTCGTGTCTATTTTGTGTCCGGTGTCTATTCTATATGTCCAATGTCGGAATATGTGCTTCCTAGCTAGAGAGCAACTTCTATATGAAAAATCTACTCTTATTATTTGTGTCCAATCAATTTAAATTTATGTTTAATCTCACTTTCTAAGAGACTCAAATTGAATTGATTAAAGTACCTTCAAATTGAATTGATTAGAGTCCCCATAAATATAAATAGCTGAGATCTATTTTTCCTATGAATGGTGCATATTAGAACCAATAATAGTAGTTTAGGTCACAAGCTTGACCGCACGCTTAGGACAAAAATACCTACAATAGTATATACATCCTAATAGGTCATAAGCTTTATCAAAATCATAGACACTAATCCATGGTTTTTTTGTTGACCAAAACACCAATCTATGGTTATATACAAATAAACTCTATATAGTATATAGTTTACCTCTAAAAAAAAATACACCCTATATGATTAGACCAGGTGTTTAATTTAAGCACAATAAATCTATGACCCATGTGAAAAGCAAAAGATATGCATGTGATTGGTCTATCTTACAAACGGAAACCATGGAAGAATTTTGAACTTCAAAAATTGGAATATTATTTGAGGCACAAAGATTATGACAATTCAAAACATTATGTGTCTATGCATGTGCTTGTTGTTGGCGTCACTGATTACCATTTCAATTTAAGGAATTATGCTAGCTTCTTTAACTTTTCACAACAACCAAACAAATCATTTTAGGTAATGTACTCTCCAACAATGTGTATTAAGTCTTGGTTTGATTAATGAATGAGCTTGTCCTTTTAAGGTCTAAGAAGTTTCTCATTGATGAGAATGTCCTTTTCACTCCCAATAACAATAACCAGTGTAAGAAGAGTAATAGTTGTGTATCAATTCAATAGCTTAAATTTGCCCTAGCTATAATTTATATGGGACAAATGACTTGGGAGTGGTTATGGTGCATAAGTTTTTTCCTTATGCACCGTAGTAATGAAAATTGCTTAATGCATCCTTAGATTGCTTAATACACCTCTCAGATTACTTCGAGCACCCTTCACATTTCTAGCGCACCTCCTAAAAATTTGGGGGTGTGCTAAACAATCTAAGGGTGCGCTAGAAATTTGGGAGATGCATTAAAATTTTAAAGGGTACACTAAGCAATTTGAGGTATTTATGCACGGTGCATAAACATTATGCACCATAACTTGTGCCTATTAGTACATAGCTTTTCATTTTTTTGGTTAAACTTCAAATTTTAAGTAAAAGGACTCTAGATAATATAGAGTTCAACTAGATAATTTTAAGTGGATGGCATTATTAACCATTTGAGCTCACTCAAGCAATTTACATTTTCTTGAGCATTTTCTCAACATGGCACAAAGAATAGAGAGATAAAACCACCAAAAAATAGTTACCAGAAAGACTATACAAATTGGAAATTGTGATGCAAAATGAATTAGAAAATTTTCCTAAGCAACTGCTTAAGCTAAACAATTAAATTTAACAATGAAAATTGGCCAAAGGCTACAACATGTTAAGAGAAGCACAACCCAATTACAATAAGCTGCATACTAATACAAAATCAATCAAGCTACTAATATTTCCAACTTAAAAAATTCAACTAATTCAAAGGTTGCAGCTTCCCAATGGCACAACCACAATGTTGCAGCTGAAGATCCAATCTAATTTGTGCAGATGCAGAGAAAAAAGAGCTCATTTATCTATGCACCATTTTTTGCAGAGTCAGCATGGTGTGCATGGCCATCTTCCAGAATCTTGCCATTTGCTTGAGTTCTTTGTCTCTGAAAAAAGTGACAATAACAATGTTATGTCTATATCATAAGACAGTGACATGACATTAGGAAAAAAGAGGGAGAAAAAAGGCAACAAAAATTGAATATAGCATCAAATTAGTCCAAAGTATCACTCTCAACAATATATATAGTTCCTAAAATATATATAATAAATATAATAAGTATTACTGTTCATAAAATATATAAAATTCTTCAATTTAGTTTGTTATTAAAATATGTTAGCACTTAGCACTAACATGACAGATTTTCATATATTTTAGTGGCTAAATTGGTGGTTTTGTCCATAACATCTTAATTGGATGGATTAGACCTGAGAATGCAGCACTAGGGAGAGTTTTACAACCCCTTGTGATCCTATCTAGCTCGAGGGATTAGTCCTTGCTATTGCGTACAAAGGATATCCAGTTCACACCTAACAAAGAGTTATTATTTTTCATACTTTAGAGATTAAATTGGAGAGGTCCCCGTGAGTTTAGCTAAGCTAATAGGGATATCGCATTTAAAATGCAGAAGCCAAAGTTCAAACCCCAGACATCCCCCTTATTCACCTTTAAGGGTGAAATTCTAGCCACTAAGTTATATGAGAGCAAATAAAAAGAGATTAAATTGGAGAGAGCACCATAGTTAAAGCACTAAAATGATGGTTTAATGAATAAAAAGACAAGTAGAATCAATATTATACCCTTTCTGAAGGGTCAACAGAATTGCCATTTAACAGCTTGTGGTTCTCTTCTTTGTTTCTGCCATCTTTGTTGTCTTTGGTGCTCAATGGTAGCAACAGTGTTGCAGCTGTCCTGTCTGGCATTTCTGTTGTTTTAGAATAACTAAGTTAGCACACAATTGCAAATGGTAAATGACAGAAACATAGTATAATTATTATGTCCTTATGTGCAAACCTTGTAATTTCTTCTCAACAAAAAATACCACCAAATTAACAGTATACCTGCCAGAATCAAAATGTTGTGTTAAAATAATCAAAAAGGAAATGGACCACAGATTTTTTTTAAGTAAATCAACAAATATGTGCTTAAAGTTTCAAACTTTGGGAAGTACGGCTTGTGAAATTAATGAAAATTCTAAAATGACAATCAAATTGAATATCATTGATCAAATTAAATTATTCAGGTCGGTCAATTTAATGATTGTCTTGGAGAGACTATGATCGATGATTTCCAATTTCATTGATTGTTTAGGAGTTTTGCCAATTTTAGAAACCAACAATATTGTCTGGCAGTAACGGTTTGAAGAACTAAATAGGCGATTCACTTCAATTATCTCATAGCAAATCAGAAAATGCTCCTTACCAGGCTACAACTACATCAACGGTATAATGTTTGCGAGATGCTATTATCAAAAGACTCTGAATTACGGTAAGAGCCCATCCTAGCTGTTTTATGCACCTGTGGCGATTCAAAATTAATCACGGTATAGTTGAATTGTAGACAATAAATCAAACAAAACAAAACAAAGATCGCTGCATCTGTATCTTCCGAAAAAACATAAATCTTGACACGTAAACTTATGAGTCAATTTACCTTCGTGTGCCATATCTTTGGTATGTGTTGACAAAGACTAGAGTAAAGATCATGTGCGATGAAAATATCAAATCACCACATCCATATATCACGCCATGAGGAACTGCATAGGGAAAAATCAAATGAGCGCCAAAACGACAACAAAGGCATTGAAGGTAGACGACTCAAAAACAAAAGTGTATACTAACAATTAATCAAGAGGACTTCAGATACACTTTTCGGATGAGGCAGTGTTGCAAGTGGTGATCCCTGCATAATACAAGTAATGTTAAGTTATAAAAATCTTTGGAAGAAAAAGTTCTATGTAAATATGTAATCTGTAATCAATCACTCGAAGAAAACCAAAAGTTCAACTGCAACGAAGTTAATTATACCTCACGGCAATGGTAGTTTGGACCTGGAAGTTGTGTAGAATAAAATGTCACTATGCGGAGAGCTTGAGCAGCCTGTAGTTAACAACAGAGAAGCCAGATTTTAGGAATCAACCATATACATTGCATACATATCCAATAGGTTATAAAATCAAACCGAAATATTAAAATAGCCATAAATTGAATCTGGTTACTACACTAAATGAAAAAAAACGAAAGAATTTCTAAAATTAATAACAGTTCTATGATCAATACAGGGTTCACTTCTCAAATCAAGCTTATTTATTAACTTATCTTCTGTGCTTTAAAATGCTCAAACTATAAACAATTAAACTAACAACGTTACTTCTTGTCAAAAAAAAAACTAACAACATTACTATTATAGTTCATGATATTGCTGATATTTAACGCATGAGTTTAAATAGTTCATATAAACACTTACAACTAAGAAAGATAGAACCCTGCACCATATTAGAACTGTATAGATCTTTTTGGTCTTGAATATGAAAGGATGGAAGGTCCACTGCAAATTCACAAAATATTAATCATTCAAGCTTCAATAAAAACTATTGGCATTAATCGAGATCAGAACTTCATAGAATCAAGTAACTGAAAATTGAGACAAGATGAGATTTCTTACAAGGAAAAAGGATAAAAAGATAACTGTAAACAAAGATTCACTAATGTAAGCTCTTTCTTGACCAAGCTCCTGTAAAAGCCATAAACATCAAATCAAATCAAAATCAAAAGACAATCTTGTGAAAGACAATTTTTATAAAAGAGAAAGAGATGAAAATAACAAACCGGAAGAAGTAAGAATCCAAGATCCTGTAATGTAGGGCCGGGCCGATGTAAATAATGAACTCCTCGTGCAGACAAACCATGAATGTACTGTAAAGAAAAACAGTTCCAATTTATGATTTAGATAGATACATTGAATTTGATACATGAAAAACAGAAACTACATGTCAACTTAAACAGTAGAATAATATTATGCATTATCAATAAGCTGCAAAAAATATGTATAAAAAAATTGCCAAACTTATTTCTTTTCCTTTTCTGAAACACTGAATAATAATTAAACGTTTTCAATAACAAATTATGAGAAACAACTAGATTCAGTGTACATGAAGTTGATAAATTTGCAATTAAGCTATAATAACAAATGTGTGAAATCAGTTACTTATATATGATATCAGCAACCATCATTATTTAATTCAAAACACAATAAATGTTCAAATTTTGAGCCTGCATAATAATAAAAAGCTTAGAAGATTAGTACTTAAAAATTTTGAAATTTTTTGTTCTTGATAAAGAAAGTAATAGAAATCTCAAAAGTTGCCAACTCAACATGAGAGAAAATGAAAAAACTTTTTGTAACGTTCAAGTAATGTTTCTCACAACCAAATGTGAAAACTACTTTAACACTTTAATATCATAAATATCAAAATTCAGAAAAGGAAAACAAAAGAACCTCTTCATTCTTTTTCACAAAAGGGTAACCAAAAAAACACAAAGTACAATCAAATTAGATTAAATTAAACAATTCATAAAAAAAAAAATTTGATCAAAATTAAAAAATAAATAAAAAACCTGAAAAACTAAACCAGCAAGAAGGTACTTCCAATTCTCCACAAGAAGATTGATTTCTGTGGTTGTCTCTGCACAAACTCTCTTCCATAGCTACAAATCAAAACATTCAAACAATGATTAAAAACAAAAACATTAAAAAAAACAAAAAAAAAAACATCATAATTAATGTTTAGATTAGAAAAAAAAAGACAACAACCTTGGAAGCTTCACGACCAATGTAAAGTGACATGTTTTTCTTGTTATTGTTGTAAATTGTTGTTGATGATGATGTTGTTGTTGTTGGTGTTGTTGATGATGTTGTTAAAGATGTTGTAACCGAGTAACGACCACCTTCCATAATACTTCAAAAAAACACACATGATATCAACATCATTACCCTTATAAACAAACCCAGATAAGAATTAATCCTTTTTTCACTTTCCAACTACGAAAAACTGAATCTTTTCTCAGAAAAACACAACCCCAGAAACCAGAATCCAGATTCAAAACAAAAAAAAAAACAATTTTTTTAAGAACAGGAAGAAGATCTGAGGAGAAAAAGTGAAACCCAGAAAAATTTAAGATCAAGAGAATCTGATAAAACAAAATGCACGGTTTAAGAAAAATTAATAAATAAAAAAATATGAAAAAGTGATGAAAATTGAAATGGTGAAAAAGGGTTTTGATGATTTGAATTTGTGAGTGGTTTATGTTTTTATCTTTCTGTGTTTGTGAAGACTGCAATGCACGCGAGTTGAACACGGAGGAGACAGTTGAGAAGAGGAGGAGAAGAAAAACTATATATACAAACAAGTATATATAACAACTTGCTTTTTTTATATTTAATTTTATTTTTTTTGGTACAATTTTTTTTTTTATTTGAGTGAAAAAGATAAAAATTAGTTTGGTTTTTTTGAAAATTTGAGATTGTGGGATGTTGATTTTGAATTGGGAGAGGAAAAAGAGTGGAAGGTGAGGGGAAGGGGAGAGAAAAGTACAAATTTATTTATTGAGTAAAAGAAAAATAATGATGATAAATGATAAATATAACTTTCTTTTAAAAAAGTCTTCTTAGATACTACTTTCATACTAAAATATAAGTTATTTTGATCAAATTACATAATTAAGAAATGTAATCATTATTTATGGAAAAGAGAAATTATGAGTTAGTTTATAAAATTATTCTTTATTAATGGTATGAAAAAGATAAATTGAAAATTTTTAAAAAAGATAGAGTAATAATTAGTTAAAAGTATAATAAGAAAAATAGCATTAAATATTTCATAAGTATTGTAAAGTGACTTATATTTTGATACAAATTTTTTTCTCTGACTTATATTTTGGTTCAGAGGGAGTATATGTTTCTATACAAGTGGTAAGAGTTGGGGACATGAGTTAGGTAGAGGAAGTCCAGGATTCAAATCTTAGTGGGAGTGTTTATCTTTCTGATATTCCAAAAAAAAATTCTTATTCAAATTTTAAATGTGTTTATTTATTTTTCCTACACATATTCTTAATATTACTATTAATTTACATTAAAATAGTCCATGAGCTTAACTCAATTGGTTGGACATATTGCACGGAAGTGCAAGGATCGAAGTTCAAACCCAGTATACCCACTTATTCATCTTTAAGGGGTAAATTTTTAGCCACTAAACTACCTGACAAAAAAAAATTACATTAAAATATAAAAAGTCAAATTAAATAATATACAAACAAAAAATAATTTAATAAAATTCTCATCAAAATCACAATAATTACACTATTAACATTATGTGAAATCGATAAAAAGACTTAAAGTTTCAAATTACACACTTTCACTAGGCTATTTAACCCCAAATATACTTTTCACTGGCTATTTTACGAAACAAACAAAATGCATACTTGTATTGTACCCAAAAAAAAACTAAAAGACACACTTGTTATTCATTGAAATTTATGGTTTAAATGTAATACAAAAAATAGGAAGGAAATTAAAAGCCTTAAGAAAGAAAAAAAACAACACACGTTCCACAAAAAAAAAAAAAAGCAACTCACTATATTTGGTCTCTAAGGTCAATTTTATTTAATTTTTTGACACAAGGTAAATTCTTTTTTTTTAACATGCATAAATGATGCATATGGTGCATGGACGACAAGATAATGAATTTTGTTATTATGATATTGGTATGAAGTTTTTTATCGCTATTAGCGGTAATTAATCTCAGTCAAAGAATCTGTGGAATATAAGGTGGGTTGTTCCTCCCAATTGAATGTTTTTCATATATGTTTAGATAAAAAATCAAACCTCTAACAACATGCTTATAGAGTCAAAACCACTTATCACTTTAACCAATTCATTATTGGTCACAGTTAATGATATTATTATTATTGTAACAAAAAAAAATGATATTATTATAATAAATACATATAGGTTTGTACCAAAAAAATAAAATAATAAATAAATACATATAGGCCAAGGTCAATTCATTACGATCATTAATGCTCCGAACTATAGTCAAGGTCAATTCTTACATTAGACTGAGTCACCCTCACTCCTAGTATAAGGGTGGGTTATACTATAAATCTATCAAATGTAAGTTAAATTTCACATTAGTTGTAAAGTTTAAGTTGAACAACATATAAATGATTCATCAACCAAATGTCTTAAGATTGTTGGGTGAAAGAGTGGTATCAGATTCTCTTGTATTTGTCTAAGATCCAATGTATTAATCCAACCAAGTGATACTCTCTCTTGATGGTCCCAATTGTGGTATCAGTGCCCGGTTAGAGGAGTAATAAATGAATGGGTTTAATTATCGACATAGAAAAACTCAGACTTTACGAGAGATGTTGAAATATATCAATTGTGAGTTAAGTCTTACATTGATTAGATGAGTTGAAGTTAAATAATATATAGTGAGAACACTTATTAACCCAATGTTTTAAGATTTTGAGTAGAAGAGTGAAATCAAAGTACTTATGTTATTGTTTAAGTCTCAACTTGAATGAATCTAATGAACTTTACAAACTTCATCATTCCCCAATAAATTAAAAGATAGAATATATTATACCTATGAGAATCTTAAAATAAAGAATGACGTAAATCTATAAAGATGACTAGCAAAATATCCATGTGACGTGTCCGGCCAAAGAACCATAACCAACATATATACTTAATTTGATCTACCAAAAAAGCCACATTTGGTCCATCTCCACGAAAGATAACATTATTCCGCAACCGCCATAGACACCAAGTTGTGGATAGCCAAAGAAGAAATCGATACTTTGTCTTGGCTTTGCCTTTTGCTAAACCACCAAAGCGAGTAAAATGTTGCAAAGTAGAATTAAAAGGAATATGAATAATCCCCATCCATGAAAAAATGTGCAACCAAATCTGAGAAGAAAAAGTACATAAAAAGAAAACATGATTGATGTCTTCGTCTTCCAAAAGACAAAAAGCACAGCGCTTATCGTCAGAAATGATCCTTCTATTGGCCAACGCAACTCTAGTTGACAATTTATGTAACAACAACCGCCAACCAAAGATGCTAACCTTCGACGAATGTACCGTAAAAAATCACAACCACATGAGCTATCCAAAGACGTCTATCCGGTTGATCCCTACACAAATCCACGCCACCCAACACCCAACAACAACTCGGATAAGCTACCTTGGTATGTAAAATGCAACATTGATATGAGGTATTTTATCGATGGACAATAATAATTATTTTAAAATATTTTCAGTGAGAACTTGTTTGGTGTGCAATATTAATTTAAAAAAACTTATCATTTCTTGTTTTATGCATAATAATTACTGTTGTACCCGTATATAATTATTATTATACAAATTTTATCACAAACAACTTATCCTGTATGAAATTATGATTTTAGAATAAAAGGTTGGTTTTTTTTTTCCTATCATTATTAGTTATTTTTCTATTATTTTTTCATCCAAATAAATTAGAGGAAAAAGTAGTTTTTTAATGATGGATAGTTTTTTATTCTTTTCATTTTTCTATCGAAATAAATTATAGAAAAATGTAATTTTTTATCTTTATTTTTTTCATTGAAATAAATTAAAAGAAAAATTAGTTTTTTTTTTATCATGGATAGTTTTTTTACGGGATACATGTCAACTTGTCAAAACCTCAATCTATGCACTTCTATGCAATATATTCAATCAATTGAGTTAATCTCATTAAATATTTTTTTAAATGTTCTACAAAACATAGAAAAACAACCTAAGGTGCTACAATAAGCATCGCATAAATTAAAAAAAAAAAAGAGAGAGATATAATATATCGCACTATTGCCAGCTGGAATATTAGATACTATCTTCTTTTTTTTCTTTTCTTTTTTTTCTTTGATGCCACCAACACACGTTGTCTCCTCTTTCACTTTCTCTCTCATGTTGTGGGAGGCTGGGAGCTGTAATATGCTGACAAAAAACCTCTAGAAACCTTCTTTCCAGCTTTGAAAAATTATTTAAGCTAATTTTATTTTTTTTGACAAGTAAATATTTCTTTCTTTCTATCTTTTTTGATAATTGTCGAACATGTTTCTTTTTCTTAAACCCAAGGTGAAGTTTCAAATATAATTCTAAAAAAAAACATTTAAATATAACTTTTGCAAGAATATTTTTAGCTCAAATATTTTTCTTAATATCATTGTAATATAGCTTAAGTAGTAAGAATTGAAGGACATTGATTGGGTATGAGGAGGTCCAGAATCAAATCCTAATAGGAACATTTATAATTTCCGATGTACCAAAAAAATATTTTTCCTAATATTTAGCATCTCCTCACATTGAATTTCTTAATTTTTTTTTAACTTTTTTGACAATATTATATAAGGATGTTTTATATCTTATTTATTTATAACAAATTTATCTTTTCATTTTTTCTTTAAATTAGTCATTTATCTGCATAAACTGCATGGATTAATCCTTTAACTTATCTTTTTTTCACACATCATTTATCTTCTTACATCATTTATCTTTAAATATATGCACAAATTAAATCTTTTATCTTGTTTATTTATTTATTACACAATGAAGAGTTTGAAACAAGGATACATGTAAATAATTTGAATTTCATAAAAATTAGAAATAATGATAAATATTCTTCTTCATCTTGTTCACTAATAATTTGTAAAATAGTACACTCAATACACTTCAAAATTGTATAATCTATGTGTTTTGTTTGTTTCAAAATCAAAATTCTCAATTTTCATTAAACTTAAAATTTACCAAACTTAATTTTTATTTTAGTTTAATGAAATGATTCAAACTTTTGACGACATGTGACATGTTTGAAAAGATTAAATACACATTTATAAAAATAAATGATTTATGTGAAAAATGATAAAAGACGACTATAAAGGACGAATTTGTTACTACTAATTAAATTAAATGATAACTAAACCATTAGACTTAAGTAGTTAATGATCTTTTTTAAAGAACGAATTTCGGAAGAACCTGTGTTTAGTGGTGGAGTTAGAAAGTTTATAAAGTCCGGGCAAAATCTTAAGTTTACACTATATTTTCAGTTTTGAAAAAAAATCTAACTTTTACTCTAAATTAATATCTAAAAATCTCAAATTTATTTTAAACAAACACCTAAAATACCAAAAAAAATTGTTTTGCAATGAAAAATCTCAATTTAAACAAAAAAAAAATCTCAATTTTGCTCTAAATTGAAATATATATAATTTAATTATATACGAATAGAAGGTAAACGAACAACAAGATGTGCTGTTAAATTAATCCTTGCAAAATTCAATTTTACTATAAAGTAAGCTCTGAAATACTAAAGGTTTTGAGCCGAAACCAGATAAGTGCCCAAATTAACCAAACTTTATCTCCGCCATTGCACGTGTTCAATTCCTAGACGGCACAATTTTTTTAATTACTCCCTCCGTCCCAAAATAAGTGTCGCAGTTGACCAGTTCACGTTTGTAAACGCACAATTTTAATCGTTAATATCTTTAATTATATATCTTAAAAAATTATAAAAATTATATATCTTAAAAGTATTCATCGATTTAACAACATCTTAATTGCTAATATTTACATTTATATATTAATAAAAAAATACGGTCAAAATAGATTATGTGAATAGTGCAAAATGGTCAACTGCAACACTTATTTTGGGACGGAGGGAGTACTTTTCATCTCACGGGCTAATACTGGTCTAGTAAAGTATCTTTCCCTGAAAAATAAGATAAAAGATCAAAGTATGATTTTACCTATATTTTTTTGCTTTGTTTGAAAAATAGGAACAATGTTTCCTTTTTTTGTTGGTTAATAGCAACAATGATTTACAATATAGATAATGTGGGTTCGGATATTTTCGGATCCTCAGGCCTCCGCCTGCAAATTTACATCTGTGGTGGCACAATGCTTTTCTCTTATTTTAACTTTTGTTTTTCATAGTTTTTTAAGATTTTTTTTTCTATATAAAAAGTTGTGCAAAAATTGTTTTGATATTTTTTAAGTATGAATTTTTATGTGTTAATGCTCATTTTCTTAGGAGAGTGATTTTCTAGTATCTGAAATTCAGTCGTAATGTAAATAAAGTCTGACAAACAAATAGTCGAACCGTGCATGATGCATGACATTTCTTCATGCCAAAGAAAAATACTCACTTGATTTCTTCAAGATGCTGGTCTATATTAGGTTCAAAATTTAGTTCCACTCCAATAGTCCCATAGAATCCCAATTTAAAATTGAGCATTACTTTTGGTACTCCTATGTCTTTGACATTACATTACTGCATATAGAAAACTGATTCGTAAGCTTTTGTATTTAATATATGCACACCCCTGATGTTTCTTTCTTTATAAGTAAATTTCTCTATGCACCTATATTGACTTAGTGTGTGTTTGGTTTAGTGGTGGGCAGAATTGATTCTGACAGAATTGATTTTAATAGAATTGATTTTGTTAGAATTGATTCTGACAGAATTGATTTATGTTTGGATGCAATAATGCAGAATTGATTAAACAGAATTGATGTTGTTTGGATAATTTTGTTCAAACTTGCTTTTAAATATATAATTACCAAAATGGACATAGTTAAATACAAATAAATAAAAATTATTAAACTAACACTTCTTTTTTGAAGAAGGAAAATTAATATAATACTAAAATGTAGTATAACAATGCTAAAAATATGAAAATAAAAGTGAGTTGAGTGTGTCCCATAAGTTTAGCTCAATTGGTTGGACATATTGTACGAAAGTGAGTTGAGTGTAAAGTAATTTATATTTTGAATCCGGTATATCCACTTATTTCACTCTAATAGGTGAATTTCTAGCCACTAGGCTACTTGACAAAAAAAACAAAAAAGTGAGTTGAGTGTAAAGTAATTCATATTTTGATGTTTTTAAAGAAAAAATAATTTATATTTAAATCAAATTTATTTTAAAGGGACCTAACACTAAATAACAAGTGGTATATAAAAAATCACATAATTATCAAATAAACTCTCCTACCCAATGTTTCCAAAATAATTTGCGTAGAAAAAAAAACCAACCAAATAGTTTTGTTTTTATAAAAAAAAAATAGTTTTGTTTTTACAAGAAAAAGAAAATAAAAAATTACTCCATTTCTCTGGAACCTTCAAACACAGTAGTGATATTTCCTTTCATTACTCTTTTCTCCTTCCCTCATCTTCCCATCACAACAGATCTTTTCATATCTCACCTTCTTTTCTCCATCTATCTTCCAAATTAACCGTTTTTTTTCAATAATTTCTTATTTTCACTCTCACAATTCTCCAATTTTGTGATTTATTTTCCTTATTATTCATGTTTTTATAAAAGAGAGACAAACTTGTGTTGCTGTGACTTTTAAAGAGGAAAGGCAACATGCAGCAAGTGAGAGTGAGCGATCTGGGTTATGAGTGTTGATTAATGAGTTATGAGTAAAGGATGATAGTGGTTAAGGGCAATGAAGGAATAATATAAATAATGACACCGTTTCCCAACAACAAATGAAGAATTGATTTTTACTCACCGTGAAAGCTAGGATTCCTAGCTTCTTGTAGAATCACGTTTAGAAGCCAGAATCACTTGTTGAAGAGAAAACCAAACATGTTGGCAAATGACGAGAATGGCGTTTAAGGGCCAAAACGTGAGTTTGGGGTGCTGAAACGCCCAACCAAACATACACTTACATATGCAAGCTGCTTTGAGGATTGTTAAGTACTTTAAAAACAGTTATGGGAAGGGGGCATGTTCTTCCCATCTCATCCGATCCACAGTTCTCTGGGAAGTGTGTTTTGTTTAGGGTTACTTCATCTGTAGAAGGAGGACTTTGGAATTTCTGACAACCTTGTTATTAACTACTAACTCCTTCTCTAAATATAAAATACTGTTTGACCAAATTATACTATTTATATTTATTTATTATGTTATGATCGTATTTTTTTAATAATATATAAATGTAGATATTAACATATAAAATATTGTTTGATTTGTTTTGATGAATATTTTTAAAATATCAAATTTTTATAATTTTTACTATAATTAAAGATATTAGTGATCAAAATTGTGTATTGACATACGTGCAATGATAAAAAAATGTCTTATATTAAGAGATAGAGGTAGTCGTATTTACGATTTCGGTTTATTATTATTTTTATACGTTCAACCATTTTATTAATTTCTATAAATTTATAAACTTTAGTCAAAAAAAAAATTATAAACTAAATTAATAAACTATAAACAAACTTATAAATCAACTTATTTATGTTACCAAACGTCCAAACAAACACTAATTCTCTTTATGCTCTCCACATTTTCCAAGCAATCACTTGGATAAAAAATAAAAAAAACCACTTGACTTATTTTTAAAAGTCACAAAAATAATTTCTTATACATAGGAGAGGAAATTAAATTTTAAAAAATTGTAGCGGCACATGATATTGGTTTGGTCAAAGCCTCCTTCCCCACGAGAGAATTGACGACGTCAAATATTCGTTAGTCAAGCCCCCACACTTGGCTTTTAATTCTTTGAATTACAATTAATCTTCACGTGTGGGACATGCAATGTGCCATTTTCATTGGTGATTGAGATTCTTCAAACCAAGTCAAGCTATCAATATCAGTACAATTACAATAGCATCAATTAATGGACTCATGATTTTCATATTGCAAATACTATAAGAATGATAAATTGAATTTCATACTTTTGTAGATTTACGTCTCTTCTATATCAATAAGAAAAAGTAATATTTAAGTATTTATAGCAACAACAAATAAAAAAATAAGATCACGTTAACTAGTGTCTCTAGAGTGTTAGTTAAAGAAATTTAAATAATTTTTTTTTATAAACAAATAATTTTTATATTTTTAAAAAGTAGATTATACAAATTTTAAGCGAGAGAGATCTAATTGGTATAAAAATAAATTTTTAGTAGCAATAACCAAAAGCTTTCGAATTTAATGGAAGTCATTTTAATGACAGGGCTAAAAGTTTCTACGTAATCTAATTTTTGTACTTTTTAATCCTTCAGCTCACTGTACTTTTTTTTGTCATAAATAAAAAAATTAATTTTTTTCATATTTAGGTTTTACTTATTCTCATTAAATTAAGTTCATATTGTATTTATATATATCATTTTATGAAACTAATTTCAAGGAAAACACAAAAAAAAATATTTCAAATTATTATACTTTTTTTTCTTCTAAATAAGAGTGAATTTTTTCTCACAATTTCAGACAGAGGGAGTACTACTTACTACTTGAAAAAAAGTAGAATTTAAACAATCATATACTTGGTGGCAGCAACGACACTTTTGATTGAAAGTGTGTGCGTGCGGTGTGACATGTTGCAATGTCCATCATGAACACAACACCAAATTATGTGAATGGTAATTATGAACTTCTATTTATAGGAGAAGAGCAACTAGAAGTTTACATGCAAGAAGTTTACATGCAAATGATTAAGGCCCAAAGCATAAGTCCATGTTCTAAGTCCATTCATTGAAGAACCCATCTCTAACATCTTGTATGATACTCTTGACTTGTTGCATGTATCACACTTGTCTTGGTGCATGTAGTTCCCTTAACATTTGTCATGTTGTATGTACTTCTTTTGACATATGTCTTCTTGCATTTAAACCTTATAATTTCTCTTCTTCTATAAATAACAATTTACACAATACTTTGGACATTCAAGCAATAGTAATCAAAGTGTGTGTTTTTTAAACAAAGTGTATCTCTGTTCTCTTTCTAGCTATGACGATCCCTTTTTGGTATCAGAGCTTGACTCAAGGACGAGTCCTTTCCAACCCGAGGACAATGATTAAGCTCAAAGCATAAGCCCATACATTATGGTCCAAGCCCATACATCTTGCATGTGATTCACTTGGTTGTTGCATGTAAAACACTTGTCTTCTTGCATGTAATTTCTTTAACATTTGTCATGTTTTATGTATTTCTTTTAACAATTGTCTTTTTACAAGTATACCTTGTAGTTGCTCTTCTCCTATAAATAGGAATTCACAATGTACTTTGGGCATTCAACCATTAATAACCAAACTTTAATGCCAATATGAATCAGAACCACAAAGAGAACAAAAACACTCTATTTAGAAAACACAAACTTTAATTATTAATGTTTGAATGTCCAAAGTATATATTTTGAACTCCTATTTATAGGAGCACGAAGAACAACTACAAAGTTTACATGCAAGAAGATAAATGTCAAAAGAAATACATGCAACACGACAAGTGTGAACTACATGTAACAAGGCATGTGTATTGTATGCAAGATGTTATGGATGAGTTCTACAATGAATGGACTTGGACCATAATGTAAGGGTTAATCCTTTAGGCCTTAATCATTATGTGATTACATTCAATAATTTCATTTTTAAAAATTAGGGTTAATAGGTAGATACCCCCTGTAAAGTACATGATTTTTGCAATACCCCATGTAAAATATTTTTTTGAGAATACCCTCTTGTAATATTTGCATTTTTGCAATACTCCCCTAGACTTTTTCAACCATTACATTTTGTGGGGGTTTTGAACCGCCGCAAATAAAAACCGCCACAAATTATAATTTTAGTGGGGGTTTTAAACCGCCGCAAAGAAAAAACCCCCGCAAAATGTAATGTTTAAAAAAATCCAGGGGGTATTGCAAAAATGTAAATATTACAGGGGGTATTCTCAAAAAAATATTTTACAGGGGGTATTGCAAAAATCATGTACTTTACAGGGGGTATATACCTATTAACCCTAAAAATTATTATCGGTGTCGACGTATCCAGTATATGTGCCGGTGCTTCATAGATCATGTGATATAGATTCAGCTATTCAGTTTCACATTGACCAAATTGTGCATGAGATAACAGTACTAGTTTTTATTCATTCATTTTGTATGATGTAAAATGAAACTATAGGTGCAGTGGTTCTCTTTGTACAATTAATTCAATAATAATAATACAATGTAACAAGGACTATGGTATCACTACAAAGAAGAAAAAAGGAAGTAATTGGAGAAATATTTCACAATGCATCCACTTACTGTCCTTTAAACTCTGTCAACAGGAGAAAGTGGTGGAACTGAATTATAATTTCTAGTTGCTTTGTTCTTGAAATCTAGTTCCTTACTCATTTCCAAGGTATTTGGTAGTTTCTTGCTGCTTAAAAGAGCAACAGAAATAAAGAAAGCTTGTAAATGAGTGATTGTTGAACTGAATTCAACTGAGTAAAATCCATCCTTCAATGGCTCCAAAATGAATAAGGGTGTGTCTTGTTCTGTTCCTTCCTGAAATTTATGACAAAGATGGTGTTATAGCATTAAATCAATTGGCTATATGATATATCAACTATATATTCAAGTGTGTATACATGTTTGAATTGGTTTATTTGAGCTTATCTACTCGAATCATCACTTGTGAGACCGTTTGAAAAGAGCTGAAGAAAACAACTTTTACATGTTTGTAAGCTGGTTTTAGCTTATTTCCATAATCTTTTTGTTAAGATTCCCACATCGGTTGCGAGGTGGCCCAAATATATGTTTATAAATGAGGACAATCCTGACCTTACAATCCGGTTTTGTAAGAACGAGTTAGGCCTAACTCACTCTTCTAAGACTTGCCATAATAGCTTATGAAAATGGCCTATAGCTTATATGAAAATAATTTTACTTAAATTTTGTTTTAGATATAGCTTATACAAGTGCTTATGTTATACATGCTAGATTAAGATGTTTATCCGAACATAGCTAGACAGAAGAGTAAAAGTATACCTGAACAAACAGTTGAAATCGCTCGATGTGAGGTTTTGAACACGGGTTCTGGTTAGAGAGAACACGAAGTTTGCAACCAACATCCCAACCTCCACAGTCACATATTCCCCCCAATTTCCATCGATGAATCAATGGCGAAGGCTCTCCTTTGTTCGGTGAAGCATGTAAGCCGCCTGGAAGTATAACTGTAATACTACTACCCGAAATATCATTTTCTTGTGGTATGCAAAAGCATCTTTTATCTGCAAGGAGACATTTTAAGCATTCCTTCTTCAGCAAGTTAAGATCATTTTCACAAGGAATCTCAATAACAGCAGCAGCAAGCTCCTTTCTCTTGACGAATTCTTGCGGTTCTTGATCCGTCCGGTCAGTTCCAATGCCGAATAGGACATAATCTCTCACCATACACTGTCCTTTGAAGTTTTTGTCCTTTGATTCAGTGATTTTAGAACTTGAAATTTTCATATGACCAGCAATATTATAAGCATATCCACCACAATTCTTTTCTTTGCTCCAATGACTCGTCCATCTACCGCTCTTTTTCTTAATTTCATTAAGAAGGTAGAATGTGAAATAGCAGCTTCCAGCATCCTTCTCCGGCGAAGCTAAACTATTCATGGTAGCTGCAAGAACTTTTCTTTCACTGTTGATCACAAAATGAAACAATGGTAGTCCATTTTTTATTGTTAGCTGCAAAAGCGCTTTAATTGACGATTCCTTTCCCTTTTCATCATCTAGATTGTTTGTCTGAAAGCTCGTTGAATTCGGGCTTCCTTTCGGTGTTTGAATTTTATCAGATGAATGGTGTTGTGTGTTTGATGTCTTATGCTTCCATATAGGATCTAATAACCTCATGAAGGTGCTTGATATGTTTCTCTTATGACCATTCACCTTATGATCTTTGTTAGAATTATTCAAATATGAAGAAGATTCAAAGATCAATGGACCTGACTTTGCACTAACTTGCATGGAACTTTGTTTTGGAAGGGTAGGACCCTCCTTGAAACTTAAACTTCTTCCTATCCGATTCAAGTCGAAGCTAATCTGATGTTCGGATAAGTTATTCCTGTCACTCACAGTTGATTCTTTCATATTACTGAAAGAACACTGATTTCTTAGCTTTGTGTCTAACACATCCTTAGAAGCAAAACTAGTCGACACCTTATTCGAGCAGTCAGGTTTGGTCCATCGAACAGAAGAAAAATCAAGATCTAGATCAGTGTCGAAACTGTCACGTGCTGTTTCGGATGAAGAAGCAAGATCAGTCACGGAAGGGAGAACATTTTCAGTGTAAGCCTCCTCAGGAAGGGAAATATATGATGAACTAGTAAGACTAGATTCTGAAAAACTATCATCCGATGAAGCTATTGATTGAGAAAGCGGAAAATAGTCTTCAAAATTCGATTGGAGAAATTTTCGTGGACGAAGCAAAACAATGTCTCTTTGAATGCCATGACAATGTTTTTGATCAATATCAATATCTGAGTCCTTCCACTGATCCTTTTTAATCTTGGCTTCACTGCTTCTGGAACTCATTTTAATCTCAGGACTAAACAAGACACCTTTATCTTTTCGTTCGAATGATGGAAGTCTGTTATCAAAGCTGGAACTAAAACTTCTATCTTTTTTCTTATGGCTATGATGTTGCAAACCCGGCATGCTTATAGCTTCAACATCATAATCACTCCTTTTTTCCTTTTGAAGTGATTTATCTAACTGAGGTTTGCCAATAGACTCAAATTCCCTTGATCTCATTCTATTCTCTCCTCCAACGACCTTTTTACCAGAATTTCGATATTGTTTAACATTCTGAGAAGACAATTTCGACCTTTCCGGAAAGGTTTCTTTATAAGATCCTTTGACACTTGAATAATAACTCAAACCGTTTTTATCATCAAGTTTTTTATGCCTTCTAGAAGTGGAAGATGATGTGGCGGCAGCCCTTGATGATGATGACGATTCTTCATTGCTATTGAATGATTGTTTATCCTTCCATTTTTCGAGCCGCGACCAATCAAGAACACCGAAATTTAAAGCCTTCTCTTGAATGTTTTTTCCTCTATCAGAACGTTTGAGATAACCTGGCAAATTAGACATGTGTTTGACAAGCTCTTCATGTTGAAATGAACTTTCGTTTACGCTCCCGCTCTTCAGAATCTCTCCTAATGTAACAAGTTTTGGTTTTTGAGAAGGATCAACAACAGATTTTGTTTTCAACTTATATTGATTCCTAGATTGCACACCTGAGCTTGAGCTGCTTTTCTGTTTTGCCTTATCTTTCTGAGGTCTTAAGTCTAAATTATCAGACCACATCTTATATATCAAAGAGTTTCTTCAACAACTTTAAATGTTGAGATTTTGATTTTCATAGTCTCATACTGCAAAGGAGTTTCTTTCTTGATCTACCAATTGTGTATCTGAAATGTTGAGATTTAAATCAGTTAAGGAAGCTGTAAAATTGTATCAAAAAATATGGTACAAAATACAAATATTACAATTCCAATTGTAAGGATTTTGCAAAAGGATCTTGATGGCAATTCAACAAATTATATACATAAGTCATAAGCAGATAAACGTGCTTCGAACAAATAATTGAAATCAAGTGATTAATGAGCTCTGGTTAAGGACGCGAATTATTCAGAAGTATCTGAGTTCGAATCTTGACTGAACAATAATTTACCAGACTTTACTTCCCTCCCGATCAAACATCAGATTTTCGAGACGCTCTTCATCTTCGGAATCAAAGGGTTCAGACTAAACAAAAGAATAACATGCCTCGCTTATCGCATTTGCTATTTAATTCTAATATAAGAGAACTTCCTTCCCAATTTGATACTAACAATTTTTTTTTTGAACGGCAAAAATATTATTAATCAGGCTCTGTACATGACGAACAGAGACCGGTGAAGAAAAGAAACTACAACTCAGAATAAAAATTCATATGTTGTGATAGCACAAAACCTCAACTCAGAATACAAATTCTAGCAGAGGAGCAAAGAGGTTGCATCCAAAAATGAGATTACTAAAAGTAAACACAAGTAAACAAGTGATAATTAACATAACCCAATACACATATGACATCACAAAAAAAGAGATACAATAACCAAATTAAATTAAATAAAAATACAAAATTGAAGAGCAACATACTTACCTACCCAGAAGAAATGATAAAAAAGCAAAAAACTTTGCTTTCAAGCCAAGATTCATTTTTTCTTAAAAAATACAAAATACCCAGAAAAGAAAACAATGAAAAAAAATGCAGAATTCAAAGTATTATAAAGATTCAGGAAGGAAACTTACCAAATTAATTAACCCAGAAAGCAAAAAATGAAGGCAATGAAGAAAGGAGTTTGTTATGTTTGAGTTGAAAATGGGAGAGACAAGACACGAACTGGTTTCGAAGATCCCGAGGAAGATCCGACAGTGTAGGTGAGAAAATTAATGAAGTAAGCTAAGGTTGGAAGCAAAGTAAAGAGGTAATGGAAGAAATCAATGGTGGAGACAGTGTTTGAGGTAGTGAATCATTCTTTACACGTTATTGTTCATCATGATTATGATCATCTCAATTTTTTATTTTTTTTGCTTTCACTTTTAGTCTATGAACACAGACACTGACACGGATACGGAACACGATACGGACACCGACACATTCATACGAATAATTTTTTTGAAAAAATAATATATTTTGATATAACAACACGTGCCTGACACTGTGACACGCCTATTCGAAGAAGTGTCTGAGCTTCATAACTTCTAATCTTTAAGAGAAGAGACTAGTAGTTCAGAGTTCAGAGCGAATTTTGATATCGAATTTCAATTTTCTTCTAACACAATTGAAAGAAATCAAATTATGATTTTTTCTATCAAGTCTAGCGTGAATCACCTCTAAACAATAAATGAATGATCACCTCAACTTTGTTAATGGTATTGTTGATATAAATTCAATGTATGCTTGTGTTTATGTTTGTTAATTGTGGAATAAACAAAAAGGGAGTGAAAAAGAATGACGGATGATTCTGTGTTTGTTACGTTACAGTCTGTTAGAGTGCGTGTGTGTGTTGGTTTTGGAGGGAAGGGTCTACCATTTTGCATTTGGGTCCCATGTAGGGAGCTTGTTTTGCTTTCACGAATGTCTATGTTTGAGGATTTGGGTCCCGCTCAATTCCAACTAATTTTGGATAAAATATCTTTAAGCACCTAAAGTGTCATTTGATAAAAAATATAAATATTTATTTATGAGAAATAGAGATACTCCCCCGTTTTATTTTAAGTGTTACAGTTGACCAAATCATATACTTTAAAAAAAGTGTGCAAATGCAAGAGAGAATATAAGTTTTACAAAAATACTCCATCTTTTTATTAATAGTAGACATTAAAATACTAAAAAGTAGATATTTGAGTCTACATTTTCTCTTACTTAATGATTACTAATACTTTAAATGATAAAATAGTAAAAATCAATGTTATAAACAATATAGGATATTTATTTTGGGACAAACAATTTTGGCAAGTAAAACACATATTATGGGTAGGGGTGATCATGGTCGGTTAATAACCATAACCATAACCAAACCATATTTTATCCACTTATTGTAACCGAATACTATAACCATTTCATAAAACCAGTTTTAACATCACAAAACCAGTTATAAAACCGATTATGTCCATATCCACTTTTATAACTAGTTTTTGATTTTTAAAACCGGTTTTTGGTTTACTAATTAATTTTTGAATAAAATTTTGTTGATTTCGATAAAAAAAATTATCGATTTTTTTTCTGATTTCGAGAAAAAATGTCCGCGGAAGTTTTTTCGATGTCAAGAAAAAAAGATCTCGGAATTTTTTCAGATTTTGAGAAAAAGTTTGCGGAATTTTTTCTCGATATCGAGAAATATATGTCGCGAAAATTTTGTCGATTTAGATGAAAAAAGTTATCGAAATTTTTTCTGATTTCGAGAATAAAAGTTCGCGGAATTTTTTCGACATCGAGTAAAAAAGTTATCGGAATTTTTCCGATTTCGAGAAAAAAAGTTCGCGGAATTTTTTCGATATCGAAATAAAAAGTTCGCGGAATTTTTTTCGATATCGAGAAAAAGAGTTATCGAATTTTTTTCCGAATTCGAGAAAAAAAGTTCGCGAATTTTTTTCTACATCGAGTAAAGAAGTTTTTTGAAATTTTTCCGATTTCGAGAAAAAAAAGTTCGCGGAATTTTTTTCGATATCGAGAAAAAGAGTTATCGAATTTTTTTCCGATTTCGAGAAAAAAAGTTCGCGGATTTTTTTCGACATCGAGAAAAAAAGTTATCGAAATTTTTCCGATTTCAAGAAAAAAAGTTCGCGGAATTTTTTTCGATATCGAGAAAAAAAATTATCGAAATTTTATCGATTTCGAGAAAAAAAGTTCGCGGAATTTTTTTTCGATATTGAAAATAAAAGTTATCGGAATTTTTTCCGATTTCGAGAAAAAGTGTTATTGAAATTTTAGACTTTGAAAAATTTGGATTTAAAATTTGGTTGTGGTTATCCATTAACTGGTTATGGAGATCCAATATTCATAAAAATGGATTTGGTTATAAAACTCAAATATAATTAACCAATTTTTTAAAACTGGATATGAATTTGGTTATGGTTAATCCATAAAACCGGATAAAATGAGCAACCCTAATTATGGGACGGAGGGAATCTTTATCTTTATATAATATATTTAAAGATGTCTCTCTCCTGATTTTTTTCCTACGTGACATTCTCTCAACTAACATAATCCTACGTGTCATCTCCTCCTTATTTTATACTACATAAATTTAGTTATGAGCTTTAGCAAGAGGAACATGGTTCAAATCTCACCAACAACAAAAAATCTATTTTTTACTTAGATTTAGGTAAAAGCTTTAGCAAAAGTAACATGGTTCAAATCCCACCAACAACAAAAAAAACTATTTTTTTACTTAGATTTAGTTAAAAGTTTTAGCAAGAGTAACATGATTCAATTCCCACCAACAACAAAAAATCTATTTTTATGATATATATTTTTTTTACTTATACTACATATATTTAATTATGAGTTTTAGCAAGAGGAACATGAAAATAATTATTTTTATGATGTATTTTTTTACTTAATTGTTACTAACCATAATTTTTAAAAAGTTACTAATCTCTATAGTATATATTTATTAATGTCTCTCTCATGAACAAAGTTTATATATCTCCAATGAATTAAAGTTTATATGTATCATCTATGTCTCTGTCACGAATAAAATTTAGTATGAAGTACACGGTTTTATTTCCACTAACAACTAAAACTATATTTTTATAATATTTTTTGATGCAATTTTATGATATTTTATTTTATTTTTTATGAAAAATATTAATACTTATATTAATATATATGACTGTATTTTTTATTTTAATTTACACGGGATCAATATTTATATATATTAATACAAGTGGCTATATATACATGAGATTTATATTTATATATATTCATATTACACGGGAATTAAAGACATTTTTTTTGTAATTTTAAGAGAACATATATTTCTATGAGAGTCTATATTTTTACCCATATATTAATATGGGGATAACTTTTTTTTTAATTTCTACAGGAGCTATATTTATACTCATGTACGGTTTTTTTTTTGTAATTTTTACGGAATTATATTTCTACGAATGTTTTAATACGAAATTTATTAATACAAGACGAAAGACTTTTTTATATAGGAATTTAAATATTTATAGATATATTAATACGGGAACGCTATTTTTTTACTATGACTTATATTTACAGTCATATTAATACGAGTGCCTTTTAATTTTATAATTTACGCGAGGACCAATATTTATACTCATATATTAATACACGATCCTATCTTTTTTGTAATTTCACAGCGACTAGAAACGAAATACCATATTGTTCGAAAAGGGGGAGCGGGAGATCACTATGCACCCTATATTATTTCTTTAAAATTGCTAAATATATATATTATTTTTCATATTTAAATAATAAAAATATAAAATCAATTTTCCAAGTAATTGAAAAAATAAATATTACTTGACAAAATATTCATTATTGATTAATATTAAATTAAAAAAACTAATATCTCAACTAATTTACTTTAACGTTAACAACATATATTATAGTTTTGATTATTATCCCGTGCATTGCACGGGTCAGTTATACTAATAATAGTTTATTGCTTAGAATTCTATTTTTAAAGTTGATATATGAATGTACCTGATTTTGTCTGACCAGGAGTGTCGACTAACAGAAAGCAGCACCAAGTATGATTGTTGAAGAAGAGTGGGGGGGGGGGTGTTGTACTTGTACGGACTCTGACGCTCAAGTCAACAGAGTGTGTGATAAGCAAGTACAAGTTAGAATGATAGATAATTGTGCCATTGTCATAATGACAGTATATATAGTCCCAACGTTGAGTCAGGACCATTAATAAGGGGAGGAGGGGCCGCCTCCCCCATTAATAGCTGTCTGAATCTGGCTGAAGAACCATAATAAGTAGTAAATGCTTATTATTCTGTGGTCAGGCGTTACAGAATCTCCCACTCTAAAGTAGCGCGACGATAACGTGGCTCCGGGCCATAGAGGATGGGCTTGCTCGACGTTGGGCCAAAATGGGCCTCTTCTTCGCTAAGCCCAGTCCAAAATAGTACCAAAGTTCAGACTCCGACAAATACATTATCATGCAAAAATTGAGATTGTTTAGGGAATTCCTTTGATTCATCAATCATATCATGTGGTTTTCGAAATTGAGTGACTACCTCAACTTGGTTAGATTTTTTTTTAATTTAAAAAATTTTCTAAGATTGGAATTTTTAAATATTTTACTTTATTTATTTTAAAGGATAAACTTTTAGCCATACTAACTACATTTTTCACACATTTACCCCCATAAAATACTAGGTATAAAGGATACATAATTTAAAACTTAAAACTCTAAAGTACACATTTTGTGAGGGTGTTTTCCGAGATTATCCCTTATCAAATGCAAAGATTCTATGTCATTAGAATTACATATTGTGAGGAGCAAATTCTTAGAAAATTACATTTTGAATATCAGGGCGTTTGAGAGGGATTTACATCTCACAAAATAGTATGGGAAAATTAATTAATTCAAAAGTCTAACGAAAGTGTTTTTCGGGGGTTCACCCTTATCAAATGCAACAATAGTCTGCTGTTGGAATTGAAACCTACCCACTTTCTATCAAAAAAATAAAATAAAAACAAATTAAGCCCCTTCTCACTCTAATAAACAATCCATCTAACACAATCACATCATCTCTCATATTCAAATACGCTAGATTTATACTATAATGCACACTATTAATGGCTTCTATCATTTTCACAAGTACTCATCTTCTTTTCAGCTCACATTCACCAGCATCAAAACTCATTAACAACCATCTAATGCAATAGTACACTACACACTGTCAAATCAACAGAGTCTTTGTCAGGCTACTAAAGGCTTTTCACAGGGACTACCCTTCACAAATTTTGCAGAGGTATTCTCCATTTAATTACTCGCCTGTCCAATGTGCATTTATATTGATGCTCCTCATGATTCTCTCGCTAATGCGAAACCATATATTCTACCTAAAATGGCGGATCATTTCGATGAGGAGATTGTTGTAATGGTTGGCTTCATACCAGCATGATGATCTACAACTTCTTTTGCAATGTATGACTTCGCATCAACGAGATGATCCACAACTTTCGGTGTAATATTTGACTTCACCATAGCTGTATGATCCACAATTTTAAGTGCAATGTCTAACTTCTCATTAACGGGAGAATCCCTATGAGTATCAATATCTGAAACAACATAAACAACTCAAGAAAATAGAATTGTCTCAATAAATATATGTTTCAGATTCTAAAATTGAACATATAAAATTATGAAAAATACATATATGTATGAAGCATTCAGATTGTAGAACACTTAACATATATAAAATACACATTCGAATTCTAAAATTCAAGTGAAGTATGTAGTTTTAAAAATTCGGAGGAGTGCGAAAGGCTTAAAGTGGGCTAGAAGAAGTTCTCCTCTCAGTCAATGAAGTCTTCCACTTGGCAAAACTATACACTAAGCCCAACTACATAAACAAGAGAAGATAGGCCCAACATGATATAGGCCGAAATTTCCAAATGATTTGTGAGTACTCAAAGGCCACAATATTCTTTCATGCACAAAAAGACCAAGAGGAAAAATAATTTATATCTCTTCACCTTATTTTTTTTTTGGGTTAATAGGTATACACTCCCTGTAAAGTATATGATATTTGCAATACCTCCTGTAAAATATATTTTTGAGAATACCCTCCTGTAATATTTGCATTTTTGCAATATCCCCCTGGATTTTTTTAATTATTACATTTTGTGGGGGTTTTTTCTTTGCGGCGGTTTAAAACCCCACTAAAATGTTATTTTGTGGCAGTTTTTATTTGCGGCGGTTCAAAACCTCCACAAAATGTAATGGTTGAAAAAGTTTAGAGGGATATTGCAAAAATACAAATATTACAGGGGGTATTTTCAAAAAATATATTTTACAGGGACTATTGCAAAAATCATGTACTTTACATGAGGTATATAGCTATTAACCCTTTTTTTTTATAATGATCTCTTCACCTTATCTATAATAGTATAATGATAAAATATGTATGGGTATTAGTGATCAATATCCCAATCATTGTACTTCTCATGACATTATTTTAGTACAAATCAAGTTGTATTGGAGTACAAATATTTTCCTTTATGAATGGCACATTGGAGTACAAGTGACACCCGTTCATAGCGTGTAGTATTAAATAAATACTTTTTCATTGGCCAAAAACTTGTCCAATGTCTAGTACGGTACTAAAATGTAGTACAATTTTTACAAACAAGGCAACATAAATAAAACCAATGCATATTGTTTTGTTTCAGCAACAAATGTATTGAAATTGAATGGAGTATATCTTTAGGACTATTGTTTGGACAAGTCACAAACAAGGGCAAACATTAGTGAATGCTGGCTATGACTTGTAAGTTGTAACATGCCATTGTCACTTGTCCAAACTATAGTTTTAAAGGAATGATCTCTTCAAAAATTGCATCTATTTATACGAGAATCGATCGTCAAGTTCAAGTGATTACAGTCCCCTTCTTTATAATCTCAGCGGTAGCCGGTAGGTAAGTCAGCTTCATCGAAAGCAACTATGGTAAGGTGCTTTTATTGATTTTCGAATTAAATATTGTTTTGTTGTTAAAGTTTGTTGATTTTGTTATTTATGCTTTGTTTGAACGTTTGGAAGGAGAAAAAAGAAGATGACTTCTGAGAATTATTCAAACCTTTGAAATTGTCAAAATTAACTTCTAATATAATTTGAGTTTAACTAAATTACAAAGTTTTTGTATCACAAATTAAAAGACCTCTAATTCTATAATTTTCTCCATAATTTCAAAAAATGCCCGAACTTTTACATAATTTTTATTTTCTTACAAGTGGGATATCAAATATGCTATAATCATGTTATGAAACACAAGATTCTCATGATTATTAGTGAATATAAAATAGTACAAATGATGAAAAGTTATCCAAACACAATGTAATTACATCTTATTATAGAGTACCGAACAATTATTGTTCTATTTTTTTTTATTTTTTTTTTGGTGCAACTATTTTTTATTTTTTATTTTTTAC
Source organism: Trifolium dubium (assembly GCA_951804385.1). Classification (NCBI taxonomy): domain Eukaryota; kingdom Viridiplantae; phylum Streptophyta; class Magnoliopsida; order Fabales; family Fabaceae; genus Trifolium; species Trifolium dubium. Next base: position 21,426,180 of record OX638072.1, on the reverse strand, counting down.
TATTGTTCTATTTTTTATTTATAATAATAACAAATTGTATGTGTGTGCTGTTTTAATAATCAAAAGTGGTAATTAATGGCATTTATGCTTTATTAGCTTCAAGTTTACGACATGAACCAGCTTCATCATAATCTGATGGGTATTAATCCAGCACCTACACAGCTACGAGAATCTTAATCGTGGCAAAGAAACATTACTAAATGGTTAAAGCGGTGATATTTTGAGCACAAACATGGAGCTATATATATATATGGTAAATAGTAGTTTTATATTATCAATATTTATGAAATATAAAATTAGTATCAATATCATTTATACAAATAAAATTGATTTTATCATGATTATTTTTGTACAAATATAGAGTGTGTTTCTTTTAAGATCTCAAATTTGATCGCTCTTCATACCACTCTTGCTTCAATTGACCATCTTATATGCTGACCAGGTCAGATTGTACAAGTAGATCTAACGATCAACAATTTAAGAAAAACTCACGCATCCAACAAAAACAACAAAATCATTAATATAAGGTTTCAAATGCATCGCCATAACTCCCTAAGTACATGATTTTTGCAATATTGTAATTTTTTTGTTGAGAGTATCCCCTTGTAATATTTGAATTTTTACAATATTTCTGGACTTTTTCAACCATTATATTTTGTGGGGGTCTTTTTTATTGCGGCGTTTTAAAACCCTCGCTAAAATTATATTTTGCGGCGGTTTTTATTTCCAACGGTTTAAAACCCCCGCAAAAATTATATTTTGTAGCGGTTCTGTTTTCCGGGAGTTATATTATAGTTGACTATGTTCAAGGATATTGCAAAAAATTAAACAGGAGATACTCTCAAAAAAATATTTTACAAAAAGTATTGGAAAAATTATGTATTTTACAAGGTATATACCTATTGACCCCTTTTTATACACAGCCATATTGCTGGTTTCAACTAACATCGCAGGTTAGCATGCCAAAAGCAACTGTATATGCTTGTAAATTGACTACGTACTATGTCACCACAAGCCATCGACTAGGGGCTCTTGTTCTAGATTGAGCTTTAAGATTTGGGTCAAGCCCATATCGCATTCATCGGACTATATAAACACTGATATATTAAGGTATATCACATTATAAATCTGTCACACACTGTTAATCGATATTTTTGACTAAACTCATTATGACTAAAAGTGAGAAATCACCCATGAGATGGTCGCAACAAAAGTGGTTTTGTCACAAAAAGTTCCCAAGTTAAAATGATTTAATAAGAAGGATCTGTTGCATAAAACAACCATGGGAGAGGGAGTTGTCGCTGCTACCAACACAGAGAAATGGTTGAAGAAATTCAACAGAGTTTAGCTGAAGTAGGAGAAAGAAGGAAAGAGTGTCGAAGCGACTAAGGAAAATTGGCGTCGCAAGTAAAAGTGTCGTAGCGAAGGCTCAAATTCGACAAGAAGTAGTTAACAAGTAGTGATGCAAGAACGTGGGACACGCGTTGTATGTTTGCTTGTTTCAAAAAATGTAACTGCTAGGGTTAGACTATTATAAATAGAAAACTTGTAATCAGGTTTTAGGTGTGGAGAATTAGTCGTACAAAATCCTGCAGAATTCCAAAGTACCTAACGCTTGAAAAACGGAATCACAAAGGATCAATGTATGTCATTTTCCCACCATTTTCATTTTTCTTGTAATCTTTATAATTTTTAATGCAATTTATTGTCTTTTCTACAAGTCTAAACTTTTCTGTCAACTTTTAAACTTGCTACAACACATCTTTTTGTTAATATTTGTGAATTGAACCCGTGTTCTTTGCATTGCCAACAAATTAAGATACTTTCTTTTAACAAAACTTTGGGAAATAACTTCAAAATCCACGCACAAACATGTTTCGAGATTTCACTTGTTGATTTCATTTGTTGATTTCATTGTCATTTTAAAGTAGTCTTTTGTTCATCAAATTTCCCAGTGAACACACATCTCAAACATTATACTAACTTGGACGTCAGAGTGTTTGCGAGCACATTCTACCATTACACATTATCTCTGATGCATATTCCAAACTATTGCTACAATCAAAGGAGTATTTTCTTCTATCTATCCAAAAACAATGTGAGATCATCTATCTTTTTTGATAAATCTGAGTTCTAATGAGAAAAATACACGATTAGCACAAAATTGAAGTTGAAACTTGTGTCTTATGTACATAAATAAAGAAAATTTATTATTCAACTCTCTTTTCCAAGAACAAATCTAAATTCAATTTATTTTATAAAAAATCAATTTAAATATGCATAAACACGTTTAGAATCAAACAATAATTTTTTATTGTTCCATCTTAGTGCAAATTAAAGTGGATTCTCTCCATGGAATTGTCCAATCTCACGATGCTCTAAATAATAACCATAAAATATTTGTTACTAAAAATCACATTAATCCCATTAATTTCCCTTTAAATAAGTGCTTCTTCACTCCCATTGCACACAACATAAGCACTATATCAAAACAATATCTAATTCATCATATAACACCAAATTCACCATAAAAAAATGTCTCACTTTCCCACAAGCATCTTTGGTCGAAGAAGATCAGAACCACAACAAGATCACCACCATCATCAAACATGGCACAACCCATCATACCAAAACCATGGTTATGAAATTTCTCAAACCAACACACCTCATTTAACACCACCACCTTTTTACAACAAACCATCACTAATTGTTAATACTCATATAGAATTGAAAGAAACTCATGAAGCTCATGTTTTCAAAGCACACCTTCCGGGGATGAAACGAAGCGATGTTCGAGTCGAAGTTGATGATGACAAAGTACTTTGTATCATTTGTGAGAAGAGTGTTGAGTTGGAAGAAGAAAGAGGTGGGTGGCACCGTGTTGAAGTCTCTAGTGGCCATTTTGTTCAACGTCTTACTTTGCCTGAAAATTCTAAGGTTGATCATGTTAAGGCTTATATGGATGATGGTGTTCTCACAATTCATGTTCCTAAGCATAGAGTTGAGAACAAATATGTTAGAAATGTTCAAATTTCTCATGTGTGAATTTGAAATGAGTTCTCTCTATTTAAAAGATGCTTCTATTGGAGAGAGTTAAATATATGAAATGAAATAATATTAATGATATTACTATATTTCATGAATTTATATTTCTTTTTAGATAAAAGTGTTAATTAAATAGAGAGAATCTTAACACTTTTTATATGAAGAATATAATATAGAGTTTAAATAAATAAATAAATGTGTAGAAGAAAAATTATGTGTAAATGTACAAATAGCATTTTTCTATAAATAATAAATGACTAAGTTGTGTTTTTCTATATGATATGAGGTATATGCGCGATGTCACTATTTGTTTATTTTAGCGACTTATTTAAGATAAGGTGTTTAAGTAGTTGTAGAATAACACAATTTGATGCAGTTATATATTTCGGCTATTGATTATATATTAGATTGTCCAAATGATACTAATAGTAAATGTAATAATACAATTTCGTTTGTTGATTTAGATCAAACCATCGAAAGATTTAATTGCGTTACACAATTATGTCAAGAAATCAATTTTCCTATCTAATAACTAATTTGACAATTTTAACCTCTAAATCAATCATTATATAACATGTTTTTTGAGTAACCAAACCTCTCTAAAAGGTAGGAACTACAATAATATTGGAAATATGTTGAAGAAACAAAAATAATAGATTATTATTGCTTTTTTTTGTCTTCTGAATTATTATTAATGATATGAGCAAAATAGAGATTAGAATCTCCTCTGCCTACGTTAAACTGGGCTTAGTTACACCAATTGTGCTAACTGATCATCTCTAATATTGTTTGATATATTAATCGACTAAGGATATTTTAGAATTGTTAGTATTTCTATATTTCTCTATACATTGTATCTATATTTTCTTGTAACACGTACATAGTTTTAGTTTGATATTATGTAAACCTAGCTTCTATTTGTCTTTTGCTTTTCTATTCCTCCTTTGTTAATATGACATTAGACTCATGTTAATGATTGCAATGTGGTATTTGGTCCAAACCCACAAAAGCCATGAGAGTAAGTGTTGTATATGTAATTGCTTTGTTGAAATTTGTTTAATTTTCCACATTACTTAGATTTCATGTTGTTATATATATATATATATATATATATATATATATATATATATATATATATATATATATAAAAGAGCAAGCTCACTTTATGGAATAACTTTTGAGGTTAAGAAGAGCAACACCTTACACCGTAGTTGCATCTTCAAAATCGTCCTTACTCCACATCACCTTCATATCATTGTTAACTTTAATAATCTTTTTATTAGGCTTACTCCATAACCAAATCAGATAGCCTAGTGGAGGAGCCACAAAATATACAATGTGTGGGAAAAAACTCAGTTTTCCACGGAAAAATAATATCAATTTTGAACAAAAAATCTTAATTTTTCTCTAAATTAATTTCTAAAAATCCCCGTTTTAGCCTAATTAATTATAAAAATACCAACATTTTTTTCCTAGAACTCGGACATGTCGGGCTCTAAAACTGTTACTAAGACCGCCTTAACTTTAGAAAACTTTTGCATAATATGATTTATAGTTTCGAGGGTATTGTTACACTCATGGGCGGATTCACCATAAGTGCTGCAGGGCTCTAGCTCGGTCGAAATATTTTGGTATTTTAGGGGTTAATTAAGGGTAAAACTGATATTTTTAGAGATTAATTTAAGGTAAAATTGGAAAAAAAATTGTTTAAAATTGAAAATTTTCATTGCAAAACAAAATTTTTGGTGTTTTAAGGGTTAATTTAGAGTAAAATTGAAATTCTTAAGGAATCATTTAGGGCAAAACTAAGATTTTATTTTCAAAACTGAAAATTTTAATTACAAAACTAATTTTTTTTGTTTAAATTTAATATTTTACCCAAACTTCATAAATTTTCTGGTTATGCCCTGGTTACACATAGAGCAAAGAGGGTCACATTTATAAGGTTACACAAAAGGATAAATCTTAGATGCTTTTCTTTTCATACTTTTCATACTTTTGTATAGTTCTAACGTAACAAACTATAAGTTTCTTAAATTCATGATTTTTTTAATATGTTATAACAGCAATAAGAGAATTTTATCTGAACAACAATACAAAAAGTTTGTTAAAAAGAACAATACAAAAAGTATTTAAAAAAATACACCTAAATTTTGTCGTACACAAAATAGACTAATTTTATGGGCTCGATCCAAAGTATACAAATATTCTAAAGAATATAATATATTTAAATTTGTTTAATTGTATCATTTTTTTTGGTACAATTGTACTGGAATATTTCAATTCTAGTTTCTATGAAAAAAAACATTCAATTGTAGTTTTTTGTTTTTTTAGAATTTAATAACTTATATATAATTTATATATTTAATTACATATGAATAGAAGGTAATTGGACAAAAAGCTGTGCGGCTACCCCTTTTTAGATTGCAAAACTCATTCTTTTAAAAACTATCTCCATAAACCTAGAAGAGACAATTATTCTATGCATAACCTCCGATGCTAGGAAATATGAATTGATATGAATTGACTAAATAGGCATAAAGCTTAAATGCAGGCTTGTGTTGAGCTATTTTTTCAATATCGTCGGACAAAAAACAGCTTCTTAGGTGGTGAGTGTTGTTGAAGTACAAAAGTAAGTATTGTTTTTATCGTATCCACAGGGACTGATGCGATATTGATGCCCTTCAACAATTGATATAATTTCAAGTATATAGTTTTAAAGTTGTTTGTTTACAAAATCTTGCAAAAACATAAAAGTAGTAAAGTTGAGTAAATTGACAGAGAGATTAAATTGCTGGGATTAGACTTAATTGACTCGTTCATACATATTCCCTTAATCAGTTATACATGTTTTAGCTATCAACCAAAATCATCACGTATTACTCATCGTGCGCTTCCGTTCCCAGATAACGACGAGAGATCGATTATATCTATCAACCCCCGATCCCTCGGGTGATTAATCGATACAATAGCTTTAAGTTCCAATACTTTGAGTGAATATTAAACCCAAATCTATTCCTAGAGTTTAGATTTAATAGATATTGTCCTAGTTCAATGATTCAAAACATATATTCCTATACTATTTCAAATCAAAGAGTAAACAATAAACACAAGGATAACAACAAGATTGATGAATAGCTAAACCACATATAACACCATGATCAATAGAAACACATACTAATAGAGTAATTTACATCTAACCCAACAAAAGAGAGATTAGCTATTCATGTTCATGATAGCTTTACAAAAGATTAAGAAGAGAAGAACAAACAAATCAATGATGATTCCTCAACAATTGTGTGCATCCACCTCCAAATCCCCTTGAATCTTGCTCCTTGGGATCTCTCTGTGTTTTTCGGACTGTTTGGATCTTGGGAGTGATAAGTTATATCCAAAAATCTGTTTTTAAAAGCTATTTATAGCAGATCTAACTTTACCAGCTCGCCGGGCGACCAAAGTGGCTCGCTGGGCGAAGGAATGTTTCTTCAGCTGTGGGTTTTCTGACACGTGCCCCCATCAAACCGCCACAGCTCGCTGGGCCACCAAAAGGTCGCTGGGCGAGCTCAGCTCGCCAGAGGTCGCCAGGCCGCGAGCACTTCTGTGTTCCAGGTCGCCAGATCTCGCCAGGTGGTCGCTCAGCCACGGTGACAGCAACTGATTTTTCTGCATTTTTCTATTTTGATCACACTTTTAGCTCGCTTAGCCCGAATGCTGAACTTCATTTCACTCTTCATTTGTCAAGATTCAAAAGGCAAACATAAATACCTACAAAATGGTTGGGATTAGGTACAAAAAACATAGTTTGGCTATTTTCTAACAAAACATAATATCTACATCTTAGTTTGGAGTTTTGATATGAAATTGTATTTAAAACAAGTCAATAAGTGCCTAAATTGTATATGAGATTTTACTACTTTTTGGCACTTATCAACTCTCCCCAACTTAAAACTTTGTTTGTCCTCAAACAAAAGATATCACTTTCAATGACAAGTTTGTAATCAATCAATGCTTAAAAAAAATCTTTCCAATAAATCATGAGCAAAGCATCCATCAACTAAAGATTAATCCTCAAAGTATTCAAAGAAACAAAACATGATCATGAAGAGATTGCTATGCATAAGTAAGATTCTCATCATTCTTATCAAACAATCAAAAATCAAGTGTTATTGCATTTTTCTCACAAGTGTATCACTCAAGGGTCAAGTGTTTAACTCAATCCAAGCAATGTGATTACAACAGTTTGATTCAAACATACATCCAAGCAATATCACAGAACATGTTATCAATCATGGATCAAAAGGTCTTTATCAAGGTTGTACTGGGGCTAGGCTACAAACAATCTTTGTTTTTCTTTGAATTCAAAAGGCCTTAAGACAAGAGAGCATCTATTTGATATGTACAATAATTTTCTAATTCAACACTCCCTTTTTCTTCCCCTTTAGAACACTTGTGGTGATTCTATCATTTCGACACTTTTCTTATTCTCTTGCCTTTCTTTTTCAAACAAATTTCTTTTATTTTCCAAAGTGTCAATCAACTTTCAACGTTTTTCTTTTTCTTTTCATTTTCAATCACCACATTCAACCGCTTTTCTTATTTTTCTTCACCTTGCTTCTCCCCAACTTGAATCAAACCCTATTAAAACATTAATGCTCTCCTATCTAAGACAAGGGTTAAGACATTGTTTTTCCTTTTTATGGTTCAAGGGTTCACAACAAGAACATTTTCAAAAACATTTTTTTTTCAAAGGGGTTGCAAGGGATCACACTCTCACAAAGGTGGGTTACATTTGGCCAAGTAGTTATCACTCAAAAAGAAGCATGGCCTTGATAATTCCCATGAATCAAACACATTCAATAACAGCAGGATTCAATTAAAATTAACTGAGTAAAACACCATTGCCGCCTCTCAAATATTTAAGTAAACAATGGAAAGTTCACACACTCTCACCCGGCTAGGTTGAATAACACAAGTTTTTATCATGCTCAATAAAAATAATGAGAATCATCTTAGGACAAACAACACAATTCATGAACATGTTGAATTCCTAAGCATACTTCAAGCATTAATCAAGAATTGACACACTTCACAAATGTTTTTCATGCTTGTCAATGATTAACCACAAACCTATCTTTGAACTTTAGAAAACATGTGAGCTTATCTACTTATCAAAACATGTACTAATAACACTATTAAACCAAAATAGACACTAACATATGAAAAACTATAAATGACTTAAATAAAAGTTTAAGGAGAGAAAATTGGGTTGCCTCCCAACAAGCGCTTCTTTAACGTCACTAGCTTGACGCCTGTTTGGTTATGGTGGCCAAAATGAGACGGAAAGCACATCATCCGTCCTTTTCCTTTGGTTAGGGAGGAATTCCATGAACTTAAGATATAGATGTTGCGGAGTCCATATCCTCCCTAGTTCCTTCATATTGAACAAGGTACATATTTCATCGATGACTCGATCAATCTCTGCCTTGTTCTCCATCTCCTTCTTTTTTTCACATAATCCTTCCTTGTCAATTAATCCTTCACTTTGTTGTGCATCCTTCATACCTTCTTCATTATCAACAGTATTGGCCTCTTCACTATATGACAATTCATGAGGAATTTCTTCTTTGTGTGGTGTCTCCAATTCTTTTATTATTTTCAATACATCGCCTCTTTTAACTATTCTTTCTTCCTCATTTTTCTCAACAGTTTCTTCCACACACTCCCCACATTCCTCATTCTTTGGTAGAATATTATTTTTCTCATCAGAAGTGGTTTGAGAGTAGGTTTGAAATGTTCCTACTTGGTTATTGTTATTGGCTAACAGTTTAGCCAACTGACCAAGTTGATTCTCAAGATTCTTTACTACATCTTTGTTTTTTTTCCTTATATTGTTGATTTTTCTGCTGCATCTGTTGCATTTGATCCTGAAACTGTTGATTCTGAATCATAATCATCTCCATAAATTTGTTCATTGTTTCCTCTAACTTTGAAGTTTGTTCTTGTTGAGGAGGATTATGGTTATAATTCTGAAAAGGAGATTGTTGATAGGATGATTCTGCATTGTGTTTCCACCCCTGACCATAATTTAAGTTGTTTCCTCTTTGATGGTTATTGTTGACTAGGTATTGCCCTTGCCATTGTTGATTCCACACATCATTCACCACTTCATCTGGCGGAGGACAATGACCTGTGGGGTGGTTTCCATTACAAAGCAAACAATTAAGAGGATACTGTTGATATGATTCATACTCATTTGGAGTATAGAAGTTGTTGTAACCACGATCAGTCATGGTCCTATTTGTGATGTGAATCTGAAAAGGATTGAACTTAACAAAAGAAATTTTTTTTTGACTATCAATGAAGGATTAGTACAAGCAAAACTATTCAAGAAAAACAAATATGTACAAATACTTAAAAGAATATAAATTGTTACAATGCTCCAATATCTAAACGCCAGTCCCCGGCAACGACGCCATTTTGTTGAAGTACAAAAGTAAGTATTGTTTTTATCGTATCCACAGGGACTGATGCGACATTGATGCCGTTCAACAATTGATATAATTTCAAGTATATAGTTTTAAAGTTGTTTGTTTACAAAATCTTGCAAACACATAAAAGTAGTAAAGTTGAGTAAATTGACAGAGAGATTAAATTGCTGGGATTAGACTTAATTGACTCGTTCATACATATTCCCTTAATCAGTTATACATGTTTTAGCTATCAACCAAAATCATCACGTATCACATAAAATTTCAAGTCTCAGTTTGGAAAATATAAACAAACAATTGCGAGTTTGAATGATTCACGTTATATTTGCAAAGGAGATTGTTAAGAGTTTAGCAAGCCAAACTGGGCACATATTTGATCATAAAAAAAAAATCTGCTAAGTCCCAGTTCGGCATATATAAGCCAAACAAATTTGTGAGTTTGAATGGTTCGGATTATATTTGCCGAACTACACATATATTTGATCATAAAAAAATGGAAAATTCTCCTAAATATCAGTTCGGAAAATATAAGTCAAACTAATTTGCGAGTTTACATGATTTGAATTATATTGGCCGAATAATATTGAAACTGACCCCGTTTGGCCCAGCTTATTTTCTACTTATTTTTTTTTAAACGAAATAGAAAAATATAAAATTGAATTTAGTCATATTTCTGCTTGAAAGTATTAGAGAAATAAAGTAAAGAAGTAAAAAATATAGAGAAGTTGAGTCAAACACAATTTTTTCCTTGTTTACTATTTTTAAAGAGAAGAACAAAAGTAGAAAACAAATCAGGACAAACAAGGCCTTAATTTTTTTAAAAAGGAAGGGCAATTTTAGTATTTTGAGAATGTCGGATCAACATTGGAGGTAAAGAGCAGAAATCTTATCCTTATTTTAACTATAAGCCCATTGTGTACGATTTTTATAACGAAAGGCCCAATACTATCTTGCAAATTCTATTTTTCTTTACTCAACTATCTTGCAACATAATATGGATTATAGAGTAATGTTATATATAAATATAACAATAACAATATTTGTGTCAAAAAGAACAATATTAATAGATTGATTCAGATGATATGATATTTCCTTACCAAAAAAAAAAGATGATATGATATTATATTATAGAAAAATATGAAAAGAGATTTTGATTTATGACTCTTGCTATAAAAGAAATTGGTGTGTGTTAACACCAAAATAGTAAGATTTACGATGTTGCTCAAGTATTGGTGTTATAGTTGAAAAAGAAGGAAAACTCCTTTTGACTTGCCATGTGAGTATTTCGACAAGGATTTGTCGAAATTGGTAATATTAGTCAAATTGACTAAAAAAATTGTGTCGAATAAGTCATTAGAAAATATTCATTCAAGGAGGCATGTGTCGATATTTCAACATGTTGCAAAGTGCAAAGAAGATTTCGACAAAGAGTATACAAACTTCGACATACTGTATTTTCGACCAAATGATTAATTTGTTGCATGCATATTGTTTTTGATCAAATACAAGGAGAAATAATATGAAGTTACAATTAGTGTGCAATAAGGAAAGTGGAACACGTGGTAACAAGAAGTGCATGGAAGTTATTTTTCTAGTGTCTTGTAAATCATGCCAAGTGTATGGCTTTATTAGGGTAATTATTTACTAGTTTTATTTCCAACCGTAGGATCTAGTGGTAGTTTTGCTACAAGGTCTATATATATGTGTTTGTAATAAGAAATAGGTTGTTGGATCCTAATTCATGCAAACTCTACAACGTCCACGCCACGGTACAAACGGGTTCAAAGAGTGGACGAAGATGGATACCAACCCACCATTTACTTTTCAATGCAATTTCTTTTTCTTTTTATTTTGCATTTCATCTTCTTTATTTTTCTTTCTTTTCGATACTCACTTGAGTATCTTTCTTTGATGTTGTCGTGAGACAACATGTTAACAAAAAGTGTTGGATTCAATTCTAACACTAAAAAGAACAATAATTTTGTTCTTAAAGACGCATGAAGTACGTTGTAAAATCCCGAGGCTTGAAGAACCTTTCAAAAATATAAAAAAATGGACTTTTATCCATGTCTTGAAGAAACAATGGATAATTGTGTTTACGTTACCAAAAATCACCGTAAACAAATTGGCACGCCCGGTGGGACGTTTCAAGATTAGGGTTGATCAATGCTTTATGCGTCTTAAAACTTTAATCTCTAAGCCAAACAATTTTTCTGAAAATATTCATATTTTTGGGGTAATTGGGAATCAAATTGTTAATTTGTGGCTATGAGAAACGGTTAATAAAACCGTAGTGAAAATGGTTTCTTGAAACCATAATGTTTGGGAAGCCAATAAATGTTCAAATTAAATTTTGATGAAACACTTTGCCATGGATGATGTTAAGATTGAAGTTGTTATTAAATTTGGTAGAGTGCTCAAAATTTTGTTCATCTTATAAGTATGCTTATAAGTATGAAAAGATATTGGTTGAAACCATGAAATATTGTAAAATTGGTTGAATTGTCATATGTTTTTTCCATTTTAATATTGATGATTTTCAACCAAGCATTTAATGTCAGAAATATTTCCAAAATATATAAATTTGGAGATATATATTGCATTACTGATTATAATAATTACTGTTCAAGGAATGTTCAGTATTATTGATGATATTCTGGTGGGGTTCTGCAATTGAACAGCAACCTGAAGGTACTTTGCTTGAATCAACTGTTTGGCAGTTTTCCATTTTGTTAGGGAGATATGCACTGCTGCGGTTTTGGTTATTGTATGTTGAAGTTCATAATTAACCAACTTTCATGAACGTGGTCCAGTGGTTGTAACCAACTTTCTTTGATGTTGTCGTGAGACAACATGTTAACAAAAAGTGTTGGATTCAATTCTAACACTAAAAAGAACAACAATTTTGTTCTTAAAGACGCATGAAGTACGTCGTAAAATCCCGAGGCTTGAAGAACCCTTCAAAAATATAAAAAAATGGACTTTTATCCATCACTACAAGAAAACTGGAAAATAGCGGCGGTTTTTTTAGGATACCGGCGGTTTTAAACCGCCACAGGACACATTTCTGGCGGTTTGTGTGATGCCGCTAAATCATGTGGCGGAAGCGACTTTAGCGGCAGTCTTTGAGACCGCCAGACAAGCTGCCGCTGCTCTGGTAGCGGCAGTTCTAAACCGTCGCAAATACAAAATCGTAAATATACCAAAATGTTTATATAGCGGCAGTTGTAAACCGCCACTATATATTTGTTGAATTAAATATTGTTTAATTTACAGCAGTTTGAAACCGCCACATTGTCTGCTTATAAATTTTTTTTACTCACTATATTTTTTTTACCAGAATTGAATTTTTTTCCAGTTTTTTTTTTACTCAATTCCAGTTTTTTTTATTCATCCTAATGCTGAATTATTAAATTAATTCATATGTAAATGCTTCAAAAGAAAAAAAATTAAAGCATAAATATAATATAATCCATTTGATTTATTAAAAAGGTGATAAACCAAAATTTGCATTGATATATGCAACTAAATAGTACATAACAAAACACTAAAAAGTTAAACACGCCTAAACAAAAATTATATATCTAAGTTGAATTGCGTGGAGTCGCTTGATCACCCCAAGCATATCATGACTAGACTCCAAAGAGCGTCGTACTTCAAACGGTAATCCTATGTTATTCCCCTGAAAACAAAATATAAGTTATTATAAAAACAAATTAAATCATTTTAAAATCATGTGACTTTGAACATGAAATAACTTTTAATAACTACCTTTGCTAAAGGGACTATACTTGGCAATGTCTCACTTCCACTATATCGCATGTGTTGTTTCTACCAAACAAGATAAACAAATATAAGATCGATGAACAAACCTTGCAAATTCACAGAAACAGAAAACAAAACCTTGCATTTATCAGTAGAAACCTTGCGTTGTTTCTAGAAGTGGAACCGTACGTACACTAAAATTTTTGGACAAACAAAAACCAAAAGGAATTCACATTGGTAAGTACTGCATGTAATATCCAAACTTATTGTACAAGATCAAGAATGTTGACTGTTCCATCTGACAAGGAGGATTGCAGTGTTCTACAATGAAGAAAAACTTTGTATTATATTGGCAAATAAAAGCAATTTCACAAAATACTAAAGTTTTGCAGCAAATAATTTCAAAGAAATGCCCAAGAAATCGAATATTAGGTCAGTAGTAAGGCTTCAAATTAAAGGTCACCACTCACCATAGACATACATGTGTATAACCTCTTTTTCAGCCAATTATAATATTTAAGACCTCTATGACAATGCAGCGCAGCAGCAGTAAGTGATACAAACTGAAAAAAATAAAACATACATACATACCAAAACCAAAATATATCAAATACATACCTTAAGAAGCGGCTCTTGAGTAGAATCATGAGTCACTTTAGTGAGTATCCCATCATTGTCATCAACATCAATAGCATCTTCCCCATTGACATTTTCACCACTTGTATTGCTTTTCTCCAAGGTTCCATCACCGCCTTGTTTTCCTTGCTTTATTTCATCTGTTGCAAGTTTGATGATGTTATCTTTTTCGATTTATCTTCCTCAGTCATGGTTGACAATACCCTAGCAGACATTCTCCCTTGATTCAACCAATTGCAAGCCTAATTCAACATAACAATGATGTCCGAAATCAACAAAAAATTCAACCCCTCAAAACCAAACAAAAGAAGAAATCACAAACAAAATACCTCGAGGCAAATTCCATTTGTCAATTGAGTCCTCATTTGAAAACACAACTCCAATAGGTTCCTTAAGGATTGTTGAAGTTTCCTATTTATTAAAACAAGATATTTCAGCAATAAAAATCAAAAAATTCACAGATTCAACATACAGAAACAGAAAGAAATAAATTTGCTTAGAAATATATGCATACAAATTTAGATACATTTATTTATATACAGAAAATTACCTGAGGAAGCAGCAGATTCAAGTGGCTAGAATCTGTAGCATTAAAAGGCTGAAACAAAACAAAAAATAACAAGATTCAATCACAATTTCAAAGATCTCTCTAACTATCATTCACTACTACTGATACAAAACAAAAGAAAGAACCAATGAAGTTAGATTACAATTTCAAAGATCTTTTTAACTATCATTCAAAAATCTTTGAATGGTATTAATCAATAATCACTTACAGACTAAATCAAGAGTCATGACATAAAGTTAGATTACTTAGCAATATACCTTATCTGCATTTAGATTTAGATGCATATGATCATAAAATATTGATGCATGTGACCTGAAAGATTTAAACAAGAAATTTGCAGCTACCTTGATTTTTAGTGGATATATAAAGCATAATATCAAGCATATGACCTAAATACTAGTCAAGAGGCAATACTTCTGGTATGCTTAAATGCTAGAAAACAACAAGTGTTAGTGAAGTCTCAATTGGCTGCCATTGTAACTTAGATATGAAGGGATACAAATGACCTTGACCTTGGCATAAAGATAAAAATTTATCTTTTTCTCTTTCAAAATATAGACTGTGAAACATTCAAAGTAACCTTTGATAACAAGCGATAAATAAGAATTCATAGTTAGCAATAAGCTACACTTGTAATGCTCTAACGAAACATTTTAATTTAGTTCCACTACAAGAACCAACAATAGGTAAGCAATATACAATAATATAAACTTAGAAGCATATTTACGCAATCTTTCTCCATATCATACTGGTAACGATCAGCATCACCGCTCACCACGGTGTTCGCCGTCTCCAGAATCCTCACCAGAGCAGGAACGGCACCGTAATCCACCATAACATCCACAATAGCCTCGGCAATAGAAAATAAAAGTTAACGCAAAACGTAAAAAACAAAAAATAATATAGGCTATTGACTAATTATCTGATATATGCACAAATTTTTTATTGGAGATAGTGTATGTTGAGATAGTCTTAACATAGATTCCTTGATTAAATGTGTATGTGGAGATAGTGTATCATTGTACTAATTATCTGATATATGCACAACTTTTTTATCTCAGCACGACAAAATTATCAAAATAAAAATTCTAGAACGATAGATCAAGTGAACGTTACTGTCACATATCAAAGATACTATACATATCAATCAAGTTCATAAACATTCAAATTAACACCAAATTCCTATAATTCTATGTGCATAATGCACAAAATATTCAACTATAAACATAATATAAAAATTATAAAAAAAAAACCTAGAATGAAATTAAGTTCATAAACATTCAAATTAACACCAAATTAGTGTGATTCAATTCCACACAACACACACAATAATTAACCTAAGAGCAAAATCAAATCGAGTACATCACTCCAACAAAA
The DNA here is from genome assembly GCA_951804385.1 of Trifolium dubium. Lineage (NCBI taxonomy): Eukaryota > Viridiplantae > Streptophyta > Magnoliopsida > Fabales > Fabaceae > Trifolium > Trifolium dubium. The sequence goes on along the minus strand of OX638072.1, from coordinate 21,410,301 downwards.
CACCACATCACAACACAATCATCAATACCAAAACATTCTAATTTTATTAGGCATCCCAGTTTCAATCAACACAATCAAACTATATACTTTCATACCAATGACTTGTCATAACATCCTAATTGCTATTTTGAAATAAAATCAGTACCCGTCAAAAATACTATTGAAGCATTGTGAGTGAGATTGAACTTCGTGATTACGTTTGAACTTCAGAATACGAACAATAACACAACACAAACGGGAATCAAACACGAACAGAATTGAACAGATATTTTTGTTCATAACGACCTGGCCAGAACACAAACGTAACAATAACATAACACAAACTTCAGACACGAACAGACTTTACTTCAGAATCCTATTCTTGGTTGTTTGTGTTCATAATGACCTGGTCAGAACAGAACTTCAGAATACGATTTGCGTTCAAACGAACAGAACAGAACTGAACGATATGGCTATGGTGGTAGTTGCGGCGGCGGCGATATGTCGGGCTAGGGATTCTGAAACAAAGTTTTGCAATGAAGTTGAATCCAAGCCGAATCTGATAGAGCACTTTTTGGAAGGAGAGAAACGATTTGTCTAAGACGAATCTGAGAGAACGAACGAAAAAGGGTTTCTGTGCGTAACAAGGTTTGATTTTGAAATCGTTCTGTGCGTAAACGAATCTGATAGAACACTTTTTTGAATCTAAAAAAAAAAGAAAAGGAAATTAAAGTGAAACAAAAAAGAGGTTGAACCGCCACAATATAAAATAAACCGCCGGTTCATTAAACCAGACCGGCGGTTCAGAAAAACCGCCACATTTATTATTATTTTTTGTGTTACTGGCAGTTTTTTCAAAACCGCCGCAATTTATGTGCCGCTATTTGCTAGTTTTCTTGTAGTGCAGGTCTTGAAGAAACAATGGATAATTGTGTTTACGTTACCAAAAATCACCGTTAACAATGTGTTTCATAAATTGTTTAGGAAGATTAATCACTCTAATCCTGTTGAATTTTTGCACATATATTATGATAAAAAGAAAGTAACATTATATTTATATAACGTACAAAGAAAATGGTTGCACACCACACATGCATAAACACAGCACAAAAGCCAATACAAATGTCTAATAATATAAATAAAATTTTAAAGTAGGTCTGCAAAAGAGATCTGAAATAAATGTAATACGTTAAACAACTTCTATATTTGACAAACCGTATTGAGTTATTCGTTCTTTCTACCAATTTTTTATTTATTCAGTTCCAGTACGTCACTCAATATTGAGATATTGTCTGTTTTGAATTGCGTATGAATTTTCAAGAATTTGTCATTTATAAAAGACACCACGTTTATTTAAGATGTGTAAATGTTATATATAAATTATTCTTAGCTTCTAATTACTAACAATGCGAGACTTTTTTGATGTATCAGAAAGTTGTCTCCCCAATCGAGGGTAGCTAAGGGGTTAGAGGCATGTAGTGTCTGCCCCCTTATTCTAGCGGAAATGTTCCGTTCCACTCTCAAGTTTCCCACACTGCATTTTGAGGTTTTGTCCGCTTTGAGCTGCGTGTGAGACCTATCAGATTTAACCTTTTACAAAGGCATATCTCATTGGATTGAAGTGTGTGAGTGTTATATATAAACTACCCTTAATTTCGAATCTCAAACAAAATAGAATTTTTTAGATATACCAAAATAATTATAAATATAAAGATATATATATCGAGTTATCTTAACCTTTGGTTCCAAAATAAAAATATAAAAAAACTTCTTAAGAGAATATTACTTAGATATATAAAAGATGACTTTGTTATTCAGGTGAAGACTATTTTCATTTAGGCTTAATGATTATTTTCATCGTATATGAAATTTTGGTTAGTCCTTATAACAATTTTTGTTTTAAATAAGTCTCTAAATCAATAAAACTTTTTGATTTTAGTATCTAAAGCAAAAAACCACAGGAAACTTATAACTTTTCCGGCGAATTTTAGTTTTAAGAACCAAAAACAAAAAATTTGGTTGATTCAGAGACTTATTTCGAACTAGTGTCGTAGATAAGCAAAGGCATTCTATGATACATCCTAGGGCCTCTAAGAAATAAGGGCTTCAAAAAATATTTTTTAAAATTTAATAGGATAATAATAGCAATAAAATAATTTGTTGGAGAATATATAATATGAAGATTTATTTGAAGAATGAATTTGCTTCAAAAAGTGTTAGGAGGGAGACTATTTTTAAGTAGCTAAAATGTATTTTGATGATATTGATTATTTAAATATATGATGTTCTTTTAAAAAATATACTACCTCTGTTCCTTTTTACTTGTCGTTTTTAAAAAAAAGACCAAATTAGAAGAGTGTATTTTTGCACCTTATTTTCTTATTATTTCCTTTTTTATAAATATATATCATATTTTTAATCCCCCAATAATTTCCTACTTTTTCACAAATATAATCTATTCCTAACAAATTGTAACAAACTTTATTTAAAAACAAACAAAATTTGTATACAATAAAAAGATTATATTTGTTTCAACAACAAAAAAATTATACAAAATTTATAGTATAAAATAAAACAGGAAGGAGGGTATAATAGGCAAAATATAACTGAAATTGCCAAAACGACAAGAAAAAGGAACAAATATTTTTTTCTAAAACGACAAGTAAAAATGAACGGAGGTAGTAGTATATATTTTTTTTGGTATAATATTTTTTTATTAATGGTCCATTTTAATTATTTGTCTCGGACCTCCAAAATGTCGGGTCCGACATTGTTTAGAAGAAAAATCAATACATGGACTAAAACTAAAATTCCACATACATATAAGGATGAAAATGATCATTAAACCTTTCATTTACAACTATATCTTCATGTCAGATTTTATTCAATGTAATTAAACATCTAAAATATAACTAGGGTGATTTAATAATAAATATAGTCATCTTTAAATATGTTATTAGATTAATAGTTCTGTGAGTTTAGATCAGTTGGTAGGACATTGTATTATATATATAGAGGACGATATTAGAATTTCAATCATCCTATTTATCCACTTTAAAAGTAAACTTTATTACCACTGAACTATTTGACCAAAAAAAATATATAAATAAACTAATAAATTTGTTATTAGACACTACAGAAAGACGACAATAATATTAACATGATTGAGACATAATTTAAATTTGCAACATTACTTTTTTTGCATTAGCAAAAAGAAAGAAAAAGAAAGAAATTTATTAAAGGTTTAAATATAGTTTTGATCATTTAACTATTTTTGAGGTTTCACTTTGGTCCCATAACTAATTTTCGATCCCATTTGGTCCTTTAAATATATCTCTGTTACACAATTTGGAAACATAGTATGGTTGTTTGAACTTGTGAGATTTGGTTAAGTGTGATAATGATAAGGGGTGTTGTTGTTGTTGTTGTGTTGAATGCAAATGTGAGATTTTGAATTGAAAATGGTAGTGTGATAAGTAAGAATTGGTTTCTGGTGTACACAAGTTTAGATCTATCATAAGTAAAAAGTTTAGATCTTTCCTTCTTGCTTTCTCTTTGTGACTCACAACACAAACAAATCAAGAACAAGAGTAAAAGACAAAAATTAAAAATGGTGAAATCGTATAGATTTCGTCCCATAAATTGATTACCCAAAAATTAAAATTTTCAAAATTGAATTTTGTTGTTGCTGCTACTGAGTTGTGTTGTTGATTGTTCTTGTTGTTATTTAATTTTGTTGTTGTTGTTCCTAGAAGTTGATCTTGTAGATGATTTTGATCTTATGAGTTATGAGATGATGATGCTGAAATTATTATTGTTGTTGATTGATTTTTTTTTTTGACACATTGTTGCTTGATTTTGTTGTTGCTGCCATTGTTGTTCTTATTTTCCAGCAAAAGATGAAGGATTGAGATGGAGAAAAAGAAGAAAATAAATTAAGTTTTCAGTCAATGTCAAAATGACACATGTACACAAGTTAACGGTTTTTTTTTACAAAACAAACGGAAAGGACCAAATTATATAACGGAGATATATTTAAAGGACTGAAACGAAACAAAAATTAATTATGAAACTAGGGATGTCAACGGGGTGGGATTGACCGGATGATACTTTACCATTCCTTGCCTCATTTCTGTTTCGGGGACATTTCTTCTTCCATCTTCATCCCTGCAGAGATATTTTTTCCTCCATCCCCATCCCCACAGTATCCACATAACTCTACAGATATAAATAATAAACAAAATTGTTATACATTTTAATCAATGCACGACACTAATATCTTATTTTTTTTGTGAAGAAAAAAACCACTCACAACCAAAAGGCATCTTTACACAGTGAAGCACTAAACTCGCAACCAAACCAGAAGCAAAGAAAAGACAATAATCAATGCCTCAAACAAACCAACAAAATGCAATCACTCACAAACAACTCGGGATTCGCCGTAACATAACATGGCAGCACACTCAGGAAAATTCATGGAGAGAGAAAGAGTGAGAACTAGCGAGAGAAAGAGTGAGTTTGAGGGATGGACCTACGTGAGTCCGAGAAGAAGGGGAGGACATAGACTGGATCAAGACAAGACTGAGAAAAACAAAAATTTAAACACCACAATCTACAACGGCAAGACTACATGCTACATCAACAATCTACCTGAAGATATTAGCGAGAAAGAAGTGAAGAGAATGTTTGAACGATGGGGAAAAGTAGTTGATGTGTATATCGCAAAAAAAAGAAATAAGATAGGAAAGGTGTTTGGTTTTGTTAGATATGTGGATGTTAAAGATGAAAAATGGCTAGAGCAACAATTCACAGATGTATGGTTTGGATCATACAAGGCATGGGTGAACATTTCAAGATTCGAGAGGCCTGATAGGGGGTTATACCACAGAGGTTATAACAATGAGAAAGACTTGTGGGTTACAAGAATGAAGGTACGTGGAGACAACTTCAACAAGACAAAGAATGCAGAAAGGAAGCATAGCATCAGAGAAGAGGGAAGAACATATGCAGAGGTAACAAGGAATGCAGAGGCTAGACAAAGCAAAAAAGAGAACCAGCTTGAGAAACAAAGGAATAACAAAGATTATCAAAATGGCGGTGCTGACAAGGAAGGAGTGGGGATATCGATATCGATTAGAGAAGATGAGATGTCTTGGGTCAAGAAAGGTTTCGTGGGAGTTGTAAAGAAAGCAGAAGAAATTCCATTATTACAACAAAGATTAGAAGAAGAAGGAATCGCGTCCGTTAGAGTTATCCCAATGGGTGGCGAAAGAGTATTTTTAAAAGTTGATGAGAATGAAGACCTTAGAGATTTAATAAAAGAGTCCGGGGATTTTTTTCAGCAAATTTTCAACACAATAAGAGAATGGGAATCAAGAGATGTAGGTGGAGCAAGATATGTATGGATTCGTGTGTTTGGGGTACCCGTTCATGCTTGGAGCAGGAAAACATTTTCGTTATTAACAATGCCATTTGGTAGGCTTCTAAAATTAGATCATGCAACTGAAGAAATGGCAAGGCTCGACGTGGCTAGGGTGTATGTGAGAACACCAGTTTTGGATTTCATCAATAAGATGACTACCGTTCAGATAAATGAAGAGAGATTTTCTATTCGGATGACAGAAGAAATGTGCGATTGTGCCATTGAAGAAGAGGAGTTGGAGTTCGAAGATAGCTCGGTTGTCGCAGATGATGATGAATCTGTCAATTCGGACGATACTTTAATTCCTCCATCAATGGCGTCCTTAGAAGATGAAGATTCAATGCAAAAAATAGAAGAGAATTATGAGCAGTTAGTAAGGGCGGCGAATAATAATGAAACAATAAATGAGGAGACGCATGCAAAAGAGAAAAATACAGCAGAAAACTTTGAAGGTACGTTGGAAAATGGAAGTATTGAAAAAAGAAAATTGGTCTTAGCTCAAGAAGTTAATAGAATGGGGCATGAGAAAAATCCAAAGCAACAACTGGAGACAGAGACGCAACATGTAGGCTAGGGTGAAGGAAATAATAATTGTAATTCATTTGAGAATGAAGTAATGGGAGTGGGCGGAATTACGGGACACATGGAAGCATGTGATTTGCAAATTGAAGAAAGTGGAATGAGAGACAAGACTCTAAAGTGTGATGAAGGGGTGGCTAGCGATGAATTGGAGAATGAAGAAGGGTTGAGTGGGCCAAAGGTGCCATATATGGCCCATAATGAGATTATTGTTGACAAAAGCCTAAAACAAACAAGTATTGGATCACATCAGGAAAACCAATCGGAAATAAATATGCAAGTACAACTAGAAGATAGGAGAAACACTTCAACACAAGCTTTAATACCAGTAGTTAAAAATGGAGCAAAAGAGTGTGATTTGTCCAACGAAGCTGAACATTCAAACACAAATACAAAAGAAAGCGATGTTGGTAAGAAAGAATTTTTAACACAAGAAGCAAATGGGTCAAAAGAAGCAGCCAATGAGACCATTAAGACAACCAAAGATAGAAGGAAAAGGAGGATATCAATTTTGAGGGAAAAGAAGAAATCAAAGCGAAGAGCCAATAATCAGTCCTCAAGATGCACTTGTAGTCAACGATCACAGACACAAACTCAGGTACAATCTAAATCTAATCTTGTGCTGGTAGAGAATGAGGTGGAGAGAAATAATTGGGTGTTGTTACATGGAGAGGCTAAAGAAATTGCTAAAGATGTATGGGACCTAGGCAAAGATTTTGGACTAGTACATAAAGGAGAGGAAGGAGAAATTATTCAAGAACTGGTTACAGCGGTGAAGGGTGGAGAAAGAGCTACATAATATAGGAGTGGTGGGGGACATATTAGGGGGTAAAAAGAAATCATTATCATGAAGCTGATTAGTTATAATGTAAGGGGATTAGGGGGTTTGGTGAAGAAAAAAGAAATTCAAAAGTTAGTAAGCAGTCAAAAGCCTAATATAATTTGTATTCAAGAAACAAAGATGGAAGCCATAGAGAGGAGCCATTGCATTTGGATGTGGGGAACAGATGAATGTGATTTTGCCTTTAAACCATCTGAAGGAAGATCTGGAGGACTACTAGCAATTTGGAATAGTGACGTTTTTTCGCTGCAAAGAAAAAGTATCAGGGATCATGTGCTTTTGTTGGAAGGCGAGTGGGGCGAAGAGAAGAAGAAAGTATACATTGTGAACGTGTATGCTCCTTGTGAGGCGAGAATGAAGCAAGTGTTGTGGCTGGATTTAAACGCTCTAATTTTGGCAAAGAGCGAAGATAGATGGTGCGTTATGAGAGACTTCAATGCAATTAGGGAGGAATTAGAAAGAAGAAGTACTAGTGAAATTATCAGGAGGGAAGAGATGGCAGCTTTTGATGACTTCATCAATGAGTCAGAGCTGATAGACTTACCATTACATGGCAGAAGATTCACGTGGTCGAGACTCAGAGGCACTGTTATGAGCAGGATTGACAGGTTTCTTATTTCCGAGTCATGGATTAGAGACTGGCCGACATGCAAACAGTGGTGTCTTGACAAAGAGCTATCAGATCATTGTCCAATTATGCTTTGTGAAGATAGCAAAAATTTGTTAGATCACTTCAAAATGCAATTTTAGATCACTTCAAAAGTCATTTCTCAGCCAGGGGCAGCAGACCTGTTCCGACTAATATGAATTTTAAAAAAATCAACAATGCTGATAACATAGAGCTGGTGAAGGAATTCTCAGAAGAAGAAGTACGTAGTGCAGTATGGGAGTGTGAAAGTTCGAAGAGCCCAGGGCCTGATGGGGTGAATTTTGGTTTCGTGAAGGAATTTTGGAAGGATATAAAAGATGATTTCATCAGAGTCATGGAGGAATTTCATACAAACAGCCGGATGGTTAAGGGATCAAATTGTTCATTTATAGTGTTAATCCCTAAGAAAAAGAATTCGGTGAAATTGTCTGATTTTAGACCAATTTCTCTGATTGGGTGCATATATAAGGTAATATCCAAAGTTTTGGCAAACAGATTGAAAAAGGTAATTAGCTCAATTGTGTCAGAAACACAATCAGCTTTTATAACAGGAAGGCAAATTTTAGACGGGATCCTAATTGCAAATGAAATCGTGGATGAGGCGAAACGAAAGAAAAAAGATTTGATAATGTTTAAAGTAGATTTTGAAAAGGCCTACGATTCAGTTGACTGGAATTTTCTTGATTTTGTGATGCAAATGATGGGGTTTCATGAGAAATGGAGGAGATGGATTTCAGAATGTTTAAAGACATCTTCTACATCGGTGTTAGTGAATGGCAGTCCTACAAAGGAATTTAGGATGAGTAGAGGATTGAGGCAAGGTGACCCGCTTTCACCCTTTCTCTTCCTAATAGTAGCTGAAGGATTTAATTTATTGATGAAAAAAGCAGTGGAACTAGGTAGGTTCAAAGGATACAAGTTTGATGGAGGCGATGAGTGTTTTTCTCACCTCCAATATGCCGATGATACCTTGATCATTGGTAGAAAAGGGTGGGGGAATATTCGGATAATAAAGGAAAATTTGTTGTTCGAATTGATGTCAGGCTTGAAGGTTAACTTTCATAAGAGTCTTTTGGTGGGAATAAACATTCATCAGAGTTGGATTGAAGAGGCAGCCAATGTATTAAATTGCAAAGTGGGATCCATGCCTTTTAAGTACCTTGGATTACCGATTGGTGCAAATCCTAGAAGAAATGCAACGTGGCAACCAGTGATCGATGCGGTGAAATCCAGATTGTCAAGTTGGAAGCATAAACAGTTGTCCATTGGAGGTCGGGTGGTTATTTTAAAATCAGTCTTGTCAGCTATTCAAGTCTATTTTCTCTCTTTCTTCAAGGCTCCGTCAGGTACAATATCTAAACTTGAATCTCTTTTTAAACAATTCTTATGGGGAGGGGGTGAGAATGAGAGAAAAATAAATTGGGTCAAATGGGAAAAGGTGTGTAGGCCAATAGAAGAAGGTGGTTTGGGCATAAAAAATTTAAGGGCATTTAATATGGCACTTTTAGGTAAATGGAGTTGGAAAATTAGGAACGAGAGAAATGGTCTTTGGTACAAAGCGTTAGCAAACAGATATGGGTTGGGGGATGGGGCTATTGGAGGGGAAAGTAGAAACAAGTCTCTTTGGTGGAATGATTTGTGTCAAGTAGATATAGAAATTAGAGAGTTTACAAATGATTACTCAGTTAAAGAAACATACAAGCATATTATGGAGGGTAGTTCTAGCTTGTCAAACCATAATTGGTCGAAAGCTTGGCACAAATCAATTCCATCAAAAAGTTTCATGTCTTGTGTGGAGACTATTTCAAAACAAATTGGCCACTAAAGACAATTTATTTAAGAGAGGTGTCATTGGTCAAGAGTCAATCCTTTGTGTCGGTGACTGTGGGCTCGATGAATCAGCTTCACATCTTTTTTTCGAGTGTCCAATTTTTGCAGGTATTTGGCATTATGTGTGCAAATGGATGGGGACCTCATCAGCTTTGCAAAATGAAGGATTGGCACACTTACATCAATTCGAAGGATTGATAGGTAGTGGAAGAGCACTCAATAGTAGAGTAAACGTGATTTGGTTTGCTTGCATTTGGAGTATATGGAGGGCAAGGAACGAGAAGTTATTTAAGAACAAGGATATTAATTTGAATAATATGGTAGAGTTTGTAAAAAGGTGGTCATGGAACTGGTTGAGCGTTAAATCAAAAAGCATAAATTATAGCCTGGTTCAATGGTATCTAAATCCTAGAGCATGTCTTGGATGTGTGGAATAGTTAGATTTGCTAAAATAATTTGCTGGCTTTGGCAGGAGACATGGGTTTACATTCCTGGAGTTTTTGAATTATTTCTACTGGTGTTTTTTAGGTACTCACAAATCTGGATCTGTTCATTGACCCTGGTAAAATTGGTGGCTGGCAGCAATAGTTTTAGAGTCCGGAAAATTGTCTTTTGCGTACTTCAAGCCTTCTTGGTAAGAAATTTGTTCGTCATCTTGGTTGAAGCTCAAAATCCTTGTCCGCGATGCTGCGGTTGAAGAAAATGTTCATTTTTATTTTTCTTCGAAAGTCCGTCAGTTATTAGTGACATGGGCAGAGATCCTAAGATGCCGAATGAATTTTCTCACCTCATTGCTTCGGACAATTAACATGCTTTTTCAGTTTGGGAGGTTGATTTTTCCTTGTTTTGGAAAGTTTATCTTTTTTAAGTTAGCTTTGCTGCTAGTTGGAGCAGAGATTATTATGCAGCGGTACTGTTACTTGTATACTTCAGCTAATATATTTTGGTTAGGGGCACTTAGCTTGCAGGCTCATCAATATTCTTTTAATCTCTGTTTAAGTTGCTAGGTTATGTTCAGTATGGGTGGTTGCATTGTATTGACATATATTGAGATTTCTTGGTGTCAATTTGAGTTGTATTGTAATTTGGGGATGTTGGGGCTAGGAGCTAGCTTGTTAGTAGCAGCTAAATATTTTATTTCTTGTAAATGTACTCTTAAACACATCCAAAGCATATCTAGTGCCTTGTTATGTGGCTCTTCTAGTTTAATAATATAATTTTTTTTGCCTTTTCAAAAAAAAACAACAACTCGGGATTCCAAACCTATCCAAAAGATAAACACGCAGAAGCACAGACGAAGAAGCTGCAGCTTCACACAAACAGAGCACGGAATTGACCACTCTATCCCAATTATAGTCCATCTTGACTTAGTCTTTGTTTGAATGACTTGCCATTATTTTTTAAGGAAATGACCTTTTAAAACTTAAAGGGTTAATTACCTTTTACCCCTGTAATATATGTCAAAATTGTTTTACCCTCTGTAAAATAAAACTGTTGTATTACCCCACTGTAATATCAAATTCTGTGTTTTACCCCCTTGATTTTAGTCAACGAAAGTTGAACGTGTAGAATCTCTGACGTGGCAGTCCATGTCATATGCAATGTGACATTTTATTTTATTTTTTATTTTTTTAATTTTTTTTTTGCCAAGTCAGAATTATTAATTTTTTATTATTTGTTTTTTATTATATTTTTGTTTGTTTTGACTATAATTATAAAATAAAAACATTAAAGAATAAAAGAAGAAGAAAAGGGTAAGAGATCGATCCTTCTTCAATCCCTTTTCTTCAATCCTTCATTCATTCACTCAATCCTTCTTCTTCTTCTTCTTCCCTTTTCTTATACTGTTCGTCGAAATTTCATCACAAGGAAACGAGATATAGATCGACTGAGAAGAAGCAAAAACAGAAAAACGAAAACAGAATCGAACAGGACCGAGCAACAGGAAACGCTTGCGATTGCACAACCCTCGACGGGAAGGGAGAAAAGAGCTTCTTTTCGATTGCACTACCATAACCACCATCTTCGATTTCTTTGTTTTTTTCCTTTTGTCCATTTTGCTGCAGTTGTTTTAGATTTGGTTATTGAAGAAAAGAAAGAGGGTTATGGGATAATTCCTTTCTTTAATGAGTTTTAGATCTGCTTGTTTTAGATTTCTTTGTAATCTAGGTTTTTTTTAGATCTTGTTAGATCTGTCTATTTTTTCTTTCATTTATTTATGGTTTTTGCAAAATTGTTGTTGCTAGAATATGATGAGAGTAGATTAATATTGATGAAACATTTGTTGTTATTCTTGTTCTTGATGATGATGTTGTTCAATTTTTGGTTCAATGTTGTTCTAGTCTTGATGATGATGATAATATTGATCTGTTTCTTCTTTTCTTTTTTAATAATTTCTATTTCTAATTATAAAAACAAAATAAAAACATAAATAAATAAAAAATTAATAAAAATATATTAATTCTGATTTGGAAAAAAAAAATGCCACGTGGCATATGACATGGACTGCCACGTCAGAGATTCTACACGGTCAACTTTCGTTGATTAAAATCAAGGGGGTAAAACACTGAATCTGATATTAAAAGGGGGTAATACAACAATTTTATTTTACAGGGGGTAAAACAACTTTGACATATATTACAGGGGGTAAAAGGTAATTAACCCAAACTTAAATAAAGATTTTGTCAAAAAAAAAAAAAACTTAAGAAAAGATAGAAAAAAAAAATCATCATTAGAAGTTCTACATTGTCAAGAAATATGGCATAAATATATTTTATATGATTAGTGTAAATCACAACTCTCAAACTAACTTTTGTAGTTGACTATAGACCTTTCAAATTTTAATATTGTATTAGAGTCTATTTTAGATTTATTTGCTGTTTGTTGACCTCTCATATTTTGGTCACTTATTGTTGTTGATTCTACGTTCCAGTTTGTTGTTGTAAAGACCTCTCATATTTAGATCATCCGTTGTTGTTGATTTCACGTTTCAACTTGTTCAATCACATGTATGTGACGGGATGTGTTAGAAGTCCTATATTAGTTAGAGATGTGGCATAAATAATTTTTATAACGGTAATGCAAATCATTAACTCTCAAGCTAGCTTTTGTTGTTGAGTATATGTCTTCTAAATTATAATACTCATAAACTACAATTTTAATCGAGTTCATGCATCAACAGGTTTAAATTATTAAACTGAATCCACTCATATTTAGCGGTTACTTTTTAGGCATTGACCTAAAACTCACATAAACCTGCTCAATGCATCAAACTTTTTTTTGGTTACCATAGTATAAGTGTGAAGTTTTAATCGCAGCTAGTGATAACAAATTTCTTTTATAAATTTATTGGCCACATAAAGTGTCTTATCTCCTCCCAACCAAATTTTTCTATACACATAAAACTTATGAACTAATAATAAAATTTTGTATTAAGAAAACTAATTAAAAGCAAAAAGCATTGGAGGGTCCCATATTTCTGAAAATCCTACAAGGCTCACTAAAGTGCTAATTATGCACAGCCTTCTTTCCTTCCTTTAATCCCCTTTTGAGTTTTCTTCTTCATCAAAATGATTTTATAATACTGCTAGCTTGTTTACTTGCAAATGAATTATAGAACAATTTTTTCTGTACAAGAATAAAATCTTCAAATTCAAATCTGTCATATTCCAACCGACACAACATTATACGCATATAAAAACCATAACATCATTGTCACATAACATTAAAACTTTAAGTCACATCACACTTAAATATGTCGTTCACCACCACTGCAAACGGCATTCCGTCCAACTCCACGGTGGCGGCCATGTTGGGCCGCCGAAGAATTCCAATCCACACATCATTCTATTGGGGTCACAAAGTTGACATACTATTCCATTGCTGGCCCGGGGACAGCGCCGCCATGTATGCAGTGGCGCTGACCCTGGTGTTTGTAATGTCAGTTTTAGTGGAGTGGCTTTCATTCACTAACATTGTGAAACTCAAACCAGGGACATCAAATGATGTCGTTGGGTCGGTTTTAAAGACAGGGCTGTACGGCGTCCGTACTGGATTCTCCTACTTGGTTATGTTGGCTGTTATGTCGTTTAATGGTGGCGTGTTTCTCGCCGCAATTTTCGGCCATATCATTGGGTTTATGGTTTTTGGTACTATGGCTGTTCTGAAGAAATCTGGTGGGTTAGATTCTTCCATACCTTAGGAGTGTGAATACTTTGATGCATTGAGTTTCTTCAAAACGGTGTGTTGTGGGTTGTTTCAATAAACTGTGCCAAAGTAAAAAGTATATAATGGTGTTTATGTTGTGAGTGATTATAAATAAATAAATAAGTTCTTTGTTGATGAAATGAAATGTTAAGACTTCATGTTTTGTGCTCAATTTGTGAAATGTAAAATAAAGATATTCTTCTCTAAGCTTTTGAGTTTGAGTTAATCAATATGTATCATTAATGAACCTTGCATTATCGTTGTTAGTGGATGGTGGAATTGGTGTTATTCGGATTAATCGGTACTTAATTGGATCATACATAATTTTTATTTTATTTTTATAAAATATTATGATTGAAGTTTTCGTGAGCTTTGCTCAATTGGTAAATGATATTGCATATTAGTGTAGGGACCGGAGTTCGAACCCAGTATGCCTACTTATTCACTTTTAAATGATGAATCTTTAGCCGCTAGGCTACTTGACCAAAAAAAAAAATTATGAGTGAAAATAATTTGAGTTCAAACTGATGGCAGTGTGTTGAAATACTACAGTTAGTAATAGTATATATCAATTAACTTGGGAGCTGAGAGTACTTATATTAAAGCTTTTAATTAATTTTTTTTTTTTGCAAAGATACTTTTATATGCTTTTAATTAACATATATTTTGATTCTATTTTAGTAGTAAATGTAATCCATGACTTGATTACGAATATATGGGTTAAGAGGGAAGTATATATCATCTTCCTTGCTTTTTCATTCTCGATTTCTAAACAAAAGTGTCTCACTTTCCATTATAATTTTTTTATTGCTTCTACAAATTACAAATCCCAAATCCAAACGAATTTATCAAGCATAAAACATCTATACAAACATGTTACAAGAAACTCACTTTCAAGTTTCAACTAAAAGTATCTTTGCAAAAAAAAAAAATTTAATTAAAAGCTTTAATATAAGTACTCTCAGCTCCCAAGTTAATTGATATATACCAATCAAATGTATGCCCTATCAATAAGAAATGTAGCATCTCCCATAAACTAATCAAATTGATGCCTTAACATATTTGGCATTCAAAAAAAAAAAAAAAACAAGAAAGCTTACTTCAACAAGGAATGTTCTTACTTCAATAAACAATCTTCCCTCAAATTAATCTATATAAACCAAGTCTCCTAAAATCAAATTAAAACTTCATTACCCTATTTGAATACCATCACACACTCACGCTCTTTCTTCAAACTAGTCTAAGAACAATGGGTGAGAGCAATGTTGTTAAACTCTCGAGTTAAATTGTAAACTCGTCCGATTTTACGAGTTCAAGTGTAAAAATGTGTTGACTCAAGGGCAAACTCGATTTTTGATAAACTCGTGTAAAAATTGATTTCAAACGAGTTAATTAACTCGTAGTAAAATGGGTAAATCGGGTAAAATTGAGTTAATTTAATATAATTTTATCCGATTTTAAAGAAATGAACACATTTTTTTAGTTTGTTTTAATTTTTAGTAACTTTAGAAATTTATTAAACTCTTTTTTTTGTGGATGTTTTTAATGATTTGGTGAGAAAATTTAAGGTGATTGATTATAAATTTATATGCATATGACACTTTATTATGAAAAATTGGTATATTTTTTGTTTTTTAATCAAATTGAAATTTAGAATTATTGATACATTTATAGCATTATATATATATATATATATATATATATATATATATATATATATATATATATATATCAAACACAAAATGTGGATCTCAATTTTTTTTTATTTCTTATTTTCAATCTTTTTGTTTTGTTCAAACAACTAATTTAATTTGAGAATTTTATTTTAATAATTAAATATGATCCGTGCATCGTACGAGTAAATAGTCTAGTTATAAAAAGAGCCATGCATAAATAGAGAATTTGACTTCATATACCCCTACATTTTCATAATAATTCAATTTTTTCCCCAACATATTTGAAGGACAATTTATTTTCAAACATTTCAAACTTCTCTCTCAACTCCACAACTCCACCAAATTTCGGGTACCAATCATTTTTGCTTATAACTTTCTTCCAAACCTAATTTTGTTTATAAGATATTTCATCAATTGAAAGTCTTAGTACATAGTTGTGTCCCGTCCCTTTCAATTTATGAATTGTCATTTACACATCTTCAAATTAACACGTTCATAATTATTTTTAATGTTTAGAATTTTTATTTATAATATGCTCACGACGATATGTTTTATACATTTTAATAACAATAAAAAAAATAGCACAAGTTTTCATGCTAGCTAGTTAATCCCCAAGTATTTAATCATTGTCTATCTTATATTATCTTGTATTGAACTTATTATTTTGATTTTTTTTTGACAAAAATAAAATGATATTCATTCATTCAAATTGGTAAAATACATCAAATGCAATTACATTCAACATCGCTAAAAACGTAAAGGATGAATCTACAAACAAATTTACAGCATCCGAGTTAATAGCATACAACAGCAAAATGCCTACTACAAATAATATAATAAAACTAAAATCACTAGAGTATTCATGTCTCCGGATCTGCAACGTTGATGTCCAAATCATTGGTTGAATATGTAATTGACTGAAGCCGATCTTCCAAAAAGAATCAAACGAACACCACAACAATACCAAAAATCAAACAACGCCGCATAAGACGACGAACACCACAACACCGCACAAGACGAAGAATATCACAACACTGCACAAAACGACAAAACACAACGTCGCACTTAGACGACGAAATCAATAAAAAACAAAAGAAAATTGTGGTATATGTAAAAACCACTTATTTATATTGAAAGACAATAAAAAAAAAATATATAGAGGTGATTTTAGGCCAAAAATAACCTAAAATCACCCTTCTCGTTGAACCAAAAAAAGGAGAAGAAGAAAAAAAATTGCCTCTAGGGCCGGCGGAGAGAAGAAGAAGTGTTGGGTAAAGATGTGAACGGTTTTGGGTTACTTCTAACTTATTATTTTGATTGAAATGCATTAAGTTTGTTTTTGTTAAAAAATAATAGCACATATAAGTTGAGCTATAATTCTTTGATACAAAATAGGTAGTTTTTATTCAAATTAATTGTACACATTAAGCACATCAAAATTAAATGATAATATTAGAGCCATCAAAATGGGCTGGGCCGTTAAGCCCGAAAAAATACCGGGCTTGGGTTAGTGAATTTATACTTAAATTATCATTCGGACTATTTAGTCCGGCCCGAATTTACCCGTTAAAAATACAGGCTTACCCGCATGGCCCATGGGCGGCCCGTTAGCCCGCATATATGTATTTTTTTTGTTTTTTTAAGACACACAACTCAAGTCCAAGTATTGCAAAATAGTCACAAAATTATAATTATGTTTGATTATGGTCATTTATGTTTTTTTTATGATATTTTGATTGTAAATTATAATTGTATTGTTTAATTATGCATGAACCTAGTTTTGTTTGAAAAATTATTTGAATTTATTTTATGTTATTTCATTGATAGGTAACTTATTTTGAATAATGTAAATATATTTGTATTATATTTGGAATGTTTGATTTTTTTTCCTCCATAAAATTGTTTTTTGATACTGAAAAAAAAAGAAAAAAAAATAGTCAAATCCGGGCTTACCCGAAAGCTCGCTAGCCCGTAAAGGGTCGGGCTCGGCACTAATTTTTCAGTTTATTTTTTATTCCGGGCTTTTTTAGCCCGCCCCAATAAAACCCGCCGCTCGTCCGGGCCGAGCCGAAATGAATCGGGCCACCCGTTTTGACAACTTAGATAATATGCATGACGGTAACAACTCAAATTATTTCTTCAATTTCTAATTTCTATATATGTACCTAGCCGCAAAAACATATCATATTCGAATGGTTATATATATCATATATATCATATTTGAATAATAAAACATTATTGTAAATATGATATGAAAACAAAAAACAATATGAAAACAACAAACCATGCCATGACATCAACGTAAACAACTAGATGAATACAAAATAAAGTCTAACGACAACAACAACACAATGAATGCAATAACATAAGACAAAATCGTGGACAGTATATTAAGAGGATGAAGATAATATAGGAATTAAACAGAAGACAACTACTTCAAATTCCTTGTAATTTACAACTTTATTGAGTGGTTGGAGATAAATACTCCCAAATGTTGAAAGAGGTAAATTAGAAAAAATCAAAAAATTATTTATACTTTTTTTTTTGACATAAAATTATTTATACTTATATTATTAAAACATAAAAAGTACAATTTAATGTTTCAAATAGTATCTTTGAATGAAATAATTTGACCACTATGTCTATAGGACACACTGACACACACCAATCCTTTTAAAACATAAATAAATAATAATAATAATAATCTGAAATGCAAGAAAAAGAAAAATAGCAGGGGGGATCGATATAAATATAATTTTAATTTGTTAATTATTTTTGTTGGTACAAATTAAATGTAATTTTATTTTGTTAATTCAACAAGAACAATATAAATATATATCGTTTCTATTCATAAGTAACACATACAATAAATTGTTCGTATTCAACAATTAATTTAAATATAATTTAAAATATAGAAATTCAAAATACAATTTTTTATCTATAAAAAAGAGACAAAATCTTCAACATAAAGAGGAGAATTAACTACTTAAATTTTTGTGACAACAAAGCATCTCATTGACTTGAATTTCTAGAAAACTGTTTTTCTTTTACCCTCTAGTTTCTAGGGGGAGAGACTTAGTAATCTAGAGTTCAGAGCGAGTTTTGATATTAAGTGATTTTAGTTCTCTCTCAAACACGGTTGTGGGAGATTGAACTGCGGTACTCTTCACCAAGCCTAGCGTCAATTACCATTAAACCAACTAATGTTTGGTAAATTTTTAGAAAACTTTACTTTTAATATTGTTCTCCTTACGATATAACCAAGATCTCACTAAGCAATAATGTGATAAATTAATCAATACACATAAGAATATTGTTGTTAAAAAAAAATTCAATTATGTTCCAATTAACAATCAGACAAACCGTAACTCTTCCATAAAAGACAACAGCCAATAAACAAAATAGTACAATGACATATCCTAAATAATTACAGCTAATTAAGTAATTAATTATGTAACACATTGTATCACCATTATAAAATGTAATTCCAACAAGAAATTAAACCCTTCCAATCTCAAATCAATCTCTCAACAAATATTACTATAATTCTTTGTTGTTATTATGATCATGCCTATGTCTCCCGGACAAGACATGCCTATGTCAAATGGCACAACAAACATGATGATGAACATGCAAATGAGTTTCTATTGGGGCACAAAAGCCACAGTGCTTTTTTCTGGATGGCCTAATAACAATGTTGGAATGTACATCTTAGCTATTTTGTTTGTGTTCTTTCTAGCTTTGGCGGCTGAGGTTTTGTCGAACCAACCACCAATCAAACGTGGGACTAATCCGCTCGTTGGAGGGTTGATTCAATCTTCTGTTCACTTCTTTCGAATCGGTTTCATTTACTTGCTTATGCTTGCAGTTATGTCCTTCAATGTTGGAATCTTCTTTGCGGCTGTTTTTGGACATACTTTGGGATTTTTTGTTGCGCGGTCGCGTGCTATAGCTGTTGCTAATGGGGAAGATCAACGATCCTTGTCTGATACACTCAAAATTTGAACTATTACATATTATATGCTACTATATCAGTTCTTAAATATAAGCAGAAAGTCAAATTAAATATATTTGACTTTTTACTTATATTTAAGACAGAACAAAGTACATGTTTTTCATGTTGAATGATTTTCTCTGTATGTATATTATTTTAGATTGAAGCGAGGTGTACTTGATGCTTTTGTTTGCTAATTAAGCTTCCTCTAGCATGTTGTGTGTTCAACTTTCTTTGTTATTATGGTTTGGTTTGCAGCCTTATATCCATGGTTTGTGTAAAGGAGAGACATATACCAATAAGCGCCGGAGCGAGAGATGCAACAAACTAAATACACTGTTGGATTCTTGTTTTCATGCGTATCTCGAGTGAATTCTCAATCGTTAGATTAATCTAATGACAAAAATAGGTATCAACACTCTCGAGCGTTATTAATTCAATTTTTAATAGAGATATTATTGATTGATCACCGAGTGAATGAGTGAGTAACACTTCCTTAGGAGCTTCTTGTTGGTAGTTAATTTAATTTGTTAACTTTCTATTAGCTCTATATATGGAGAATATCATGTACTTATTTATCATATTTTATCATTAATAAAAATTTTAAGAATTTTCTCTCTATCAAACGCTCAAGCTTTTCTCTTCTTCTTCTTTTTTGACGCACAAGCTTTTCTTTTTTTCTTTCTATAAGATTAAGCATTTTCTTGTTAAAATGCTCAAATTTTATATCGACCCTTCAATAATATATGATCAAGATTTATTTCATATAGTTGTAATTGATATCATGAGGACAAGGGATACTCAAACAAAGAAACAGAAGACAAGGGTACAAATTGATTGTTCATGCATGATCAATAGCTGTTTGGCATTTCTATTTCTTATATGAACCACCAAAGGTCAAATGAAATGAAAGGTACATAAAAGTAAGTACAAATGCCTCTTTAATTCAAGTAAGAAATTACCATTGATAACTCATAAGATACATATAGAATAATGGATTAGAGCTATACTTCTTTTATGTTTCATTATTGTTAATATAGTAGCTCCTTACATAACCACTAACTTATTAACATTATTTGTCTATAAATAGTAGTAGCTCTTATAACATAGAAAAAACAGGGAAATGAAGAAAGAAATGAAATTAGTCACTAGTTTTTGGATTATACTAAATAGCGTCCATTATAACTTGTAAGAATATTTATTTACCACTCTTCTTTTTAGATGTAGGGTCAATCCTACATCACCATAAAAAACATTAAAATATTACTGGCATACCATTTTTTACCATACAATTTTGATTTCTCTCCGTTGTTCATATATTCCGAAAAAAAAATATTTTCTTTTTAAAAGAACTAAAGTCTAATTAGAGAAAAACAAATTTTACATTTGAAAGATAAAATGTTTGAGTCGAATAGAATAATTTTTAACATACTAATCAAGTTATGAGATAACTCGGCCTCACAACACCGACTTTATTGGTTAATTTTATTACCAACGACTTCAATTTACAAAATACATCAATTTAACTACCATTTCCTTGGAAAATATTTAACTTTTATATTAATACACAAACCAAGGTATAAAGAGTAACATCATTGTCTTCCCTAACATAACAAGGGATGATAATCTAAGAAGAAAAATCATTATACATATCCATATCTAAGAGCAAATCATCCCAATTCCATTGGCTACTACTACCTTCACCTCCACTTACCATATCTTCAAACCCTTCTAATTGAAAATCCATTGGAAATTCACCAAACATACCTTGTTGATCAAGGCAAGAATACATCATCATGTCTTGTTGGGATTCAATCATATGATTCTTTCCATCAGCATCAAATGTTGTTATGTCACTCTCTTGTTGAACAAGAACTTGATCACTTGGTAACTCTCCTTGGTTCCTTCTCTTCATTGTTGAGCTTGAATCAATGTTTCTTTGTTGTGGCCTAATGAGTTGAACATCTTTGGATAATTGTGATACATCTTGATCAGCTTCTAGAGCATTTAGTTTTTTGCTTAGATGACAATTCCAATAGTTTTTGACATCATTTGCTGTTCTTCCTGGTAGCCTTCCTGCAATCAAGGACCACCTAAAAAGAAAAAAAATTGGAACAACTTAACTAGCTTAAAATCCATTAGCCAAAGATTTGTTAAGGACTCATTTGTTATCAATTATTAAAAGATGATTTTCATATATAATAATTTATCGATTAATTTTTTTTGAAATTTAATAATTTATCATAGTGAACAAAGAATACATCTTTTTTTTTTTTGTTTACCATGATGAATGACTTTTAAAAAGAGTACATTTTTATAAAAGTTACTCAAAATAAATTTACATGTTATTTGTTCTTGTAGAATAGTTTAAGTGGTAAGAGGTGAGAGACATTTGAATTGAATAAGAGAGGATTCATGGATCAACTTTTGAAAAGAGTAATTTATTTTTCTGATGTACCAAAGAAAACTTACATGCTTTTCTTAGATTCTATTTTATTTTTTAAAATCAACAAATGGAAGAATAAACACTCAAAAGATTAATTACTTTCTTCAAAAAGTGATTTTTTTTTCACGCAAAAACGGTAACAAACAGATGTTAAAGGGCTGATAGCTAAAATTTTCAAGGTCATGTTTAGATAAATAATTTTATTTTTACAAAGTTTAGAGAAATAATTTAAGTAAACACTTATCATACACTATTGATTATTTATAAGCTATTTATGCATAAAAAAATGGACAAAAATTGACCAAAAAACAAATAATATAAAGTCGAATTATTTTTCATATAACCCATAAGTTATTTTCATAAGCTATGTTGAAAAAATTCTACTAAATAACTTAAAAAGTGTGTGTCAATATATAAGTTTAAAAAAAGTCAATATAAATATATGTTGAGTGAATAACTCATTGTCTACAACACAAAAATACCATAAATATCAATTGGTTCAAACTTGATGCACAGTACACCTCCTATATTTAAATATCAAGTCCTTTATGCACACACTTCACTAGTTGTTAGTAGGGTAGTAAATGGGTTAATACCCCCTATAAAATATGTAAGTTTTACAATATTTTTTTTTCAGTATCTTTTGGACTCAATCAACCATAATATAGCCGCCTCAAAACAAAACCGTCTGAGTCCATGGGGTATTTCAAAAAATCAAACATTACATGAGAGGATTTTCAATTTATTTTATAGGAAGTATTGCAAAACTTGCATGTTTTACTGATATATTAACTTATTAACCCTTGTTAGTATCACAAGAGAAAATATGAAAGAAAAGTTTGGAGCATCATAGCTTTACCTGTTGCCTAATAATTTGTGGAGTTTGACAATCATTTCCACTTCCTCCTCAGCAAAATTTCCTCTCTTAATGTTAGGACGGAGATAGTTCAACCATCTTAGCCTACAACTCTTTCGGCATCTGTTTAGACCTTCAACAAACCAACATTTGAAGGAAAAAGTAATCAACCAAATAAGTCTCATAAATAGGAATTTTACACAATTTCTACTTTTAGTAAGGCACAAATCAATCGCGGTTAAGTTAATTCAGTTAGTAAAGATTCAACTCATATCTCATAAGAATTTGGTTTCAAATTCTGGTGTCGATGTGAAAACGTCGTAGATAGATATAAATTATAAATTTGAGTTTGAATGCAATAAACATTATGCTTTGTCCGTGTTACTGTTATGTCATAACCGATTGCTAATCTAATAGTTGGCTATTCTATTTATACTATATCTTTACTCAATTGCCCGCTCTGCTCGGGGCGTGGCCAGATATCCATCCAACTACTATTATCGCCTTGCAATTTGCAAAATTCCATATTCTTGAGAGCGCGATATATTTATTCCATGGACATTTTATAGATGCAATGAAATGGTGCAAGGAATGTCCATGTTTAGTTATTGACCGTTGTCATATGTGTGACTTTTAATTGGAGAGTTTAAGGGTGGGGAAATGTTGTATGCGAGGTGCTCCAACATGGAGTACTAGGCGGAGAGCGGAAAGGGGATCAATCCGTGAAAGAAGAACAAACCGAAGATATGAACGGTATAGAAGAGAGAATCTTATTCATATGCTCTACAATTAAGTCCGAATCCAACCATTAAAAAATTTTTATTAGTGAATCCAATTTTTTTTCCTAGTCAAGAGTCGGGACTAATCCCTCAAAATAGAGAGATGCGTTTAAAAGGTTTGAAAGCTTAATTCACCTAATAAATTAAAGAAATGTTATTTCATACCGAAATTAAACTTGTAACCATTACTTAAAAACCTAAATATTCCGATCTTCATTACCATTGAACTTAATAGCAACCTTTGGAGAATACAAATGGAAAGTTTAAGAAAAAGAAGTATTCGAGTAATTAACTTTACAAGACATAAAGGTTGTTTGGTATAACTAGAGTAAGTGAGTTAAGAAGCCGAGTTATAAAGAGGTTAAGGGTTCGAAGTTCGAACATTCCACCATCACCCCCAACAGAAAAACTAACAATACTAACACTTGTTTTTTAAAAAAGTTTCAACTTTACCGGCCAATAGAGGAACTCGATGCCACTTTCCTTCACCATATTGTTGTATGCATTTCTTAAGCAAATGATCTTCTTCTTCTGTCCAAGCAACACCACCCATCTCTTATGAAACTCTTCAACCACTACCACTTTTCACCTTCATATTCAAGCCATCACAAGCATCTTCTTTTATATATAATAATAATGTGTGATGTGTGTTGATACACACACACACATACACATGTTTCTTGAATTAAGATGTGCCAAACAAGCCAGCAAGGCAAAGAATATACAATGTCGTTGCCTCAAATTCATAGTAAATGGTCCATTGCTCTTTCCAAGACTCTGATGCCAAGTTCCATTTTTTTTAAATAGACATCATAAGTATTCAATGGTGGTCCTCATCATCTCTCAAAATTGAGATCTCATCACACATTACAAGTTTACATTTTTCCTATTTATAGCCAAACCCATCCCATCTGTATGTTTATGTCATTTGTCATCTCATTTTGATTAGGATAGTCTTGTAACTTTACAACAATAATGGCAACGATCAAGTCTTCCACAGTACATAAAGTTATATATATATAGTTATCAAACACAAACGTGGAGCCTCTATGGCCCTCTTATCCCCTTCAATCAAATCTCAATCATAGCTTAGAATTGTGGTCCGCAATTGCGACTGCTATTTATTGTGCATGCAATTTAAATTAAAGGTTTTACATGTCTATGCAATGACAACATCGGTGAGAAATAGCATACTAGATGAGATATTGTTTGGCAATATATTTATAAGTGGTGAATATACTTCATCTTACAAGTCCGTTTTGTAGAATTGAGTTATGTTCAAGTTAATTTAAGAATTATATCAAAGTCTATCCAAGATTCATCACACACCAAGATATACAATCTTTGACGTAAGAGCGTGTGCTAAGAAACCCACATTGAAATGATAATTAAGATCTGAAAAATGTGTTTAGAAATGGTGAACAATCCTAACTTTAATTTACACACCGATTTTAAAGTGGTTGGTTGAAGTGTGAGTAGTTTAGTTTGACATCGATTATGAATAGATTCAATGTTATATATGTAAGAGGTGATCATGCGCATACCTAATGCATTAAGGTTCGTTTTGCGTGAAGACGTGATGTCTTCCTCTTTTGTGTTCCTACCTAGAGCATTGGCCGGATGCTCTCGACCCTCCACTAGTCTCTTCCAACAAGTGGTATCATAGTCATGGTTCGGCTTGGTAGAATAGTGAGACTGTGTCATGGTGTTATTGTATTGAGTATAGGAGAGAGACTAATATTTGAGAGAGAGATTATTGAGTGATAGTTCGACTCCGAATGAGTTCAATGTTTAATACATAAGATAGGTGATCCATATTCATAATGTCTAAATGTTGGAGGTGGGCAGAAATGTTGCTCTATCTCCGGAAATGTGGCTCTATCTCTTATATTCATGGAGCATCGACTCATTTGCTACTGACACTCCCTAAGTTTTCTAACGAGTGGTATTCATTATTAGAAATAATATAACAATTGATATGACCTTTCTTAAAAAGTTTAAACCTTTGAGATTATCGGTTATCTTACATAATATCAAAGCCTCTATAACCCAACGGTCACGCGTTCGATCCCTCCTCCCCACACTTTCTCGTTAAAAAGGGGAATTAAAAATTATATGGTGGTCGTGCCTATACACTATCCACACTTTAAACTCAATGGACTTTTGTGTGAGGGACATATTAGAAATAATATAATCATTGATATAAACTTTCTTAAAACTAATTAAGTTTTTGAGATAATCGATTATTTGACATCCATAATCCTTGATTTGGCTTGAGTGTAGGATTTTGGTCTTTGGATCGCATAAAAAATTTGGGAGACTCATGTATGCACTCTCTTAGTCATGATTCGAATATTTTGATTCACCATATTATAGAAGTTTAGTATCTTCCGCTATACACATATCTCCATATTTGTCAGCATCTAAGCTAAATTCTAAGTAATACCAACAATTTGCAACTACACCTACCGCAATTTAGAACCATAATTTTGAATGATAAATAACTAGTATAATTGACCCGTGTAATGCACGGGTTAATATTTAAATTTATAGTATATGTTATTAATTTTTTTAAAAAAATTTAAGTTAATTAATATAATTTTTGTCAAATAGTTTTATTTTTCCAATTATTTGTGAAATTAATTTTATATTTCTATTATTTAAATATAAAAATAATATATATTTAAGAATTTTAAAGAGATAAAATAGGGTGGAGAGTGATCTCCCGTTCCCCGTTTTGAACAATATCATGTTTCATTTCTAGTCTCCATTGAAATTACAAAAAAGATAGGTCGTGTATTAATATATGAATATAAATATTGATCATCGTTTAAATTATAAAATCAAAAAACATTCGTATTAATATGAGTGTAAATATAAGTCATAGTATAAAAATAACTTCCCTATTTTTGTTTAATGCAGTGAACACCCCGACTGTCCAAGCCTTCTGCAAATTACAAATAACTTCCTGACAGTCTATACCGTCGTAACCATCCATCAACTATATTAATATTTATTCGTAATGACTTCCCGACGGCCTAAACCGTCATCAAGATTAATTAATTCTGACACACTTTTATCGACGGAAATTACATGTTGTCGACGGTCAGGACCGTCAGAAAGTATAAACATTCAGACGGCTAAGGCTTTCAGGATAATAATTTCAGTGGACGATAATTTCCCGACGGCTAAAGCCGCTGGTATGTATTTTTCATTTATTTTTAAATATTCTCATAATGTGTTGACGGTTTTTTTTATTTTTTGACGGCCTGAACCTTCAAAATATTTCCTGAGGGCCTAAACCTTCAACCCCTCTTTCTCAGTTTGGTTGGAAAATGAAGGTTTTCTTGTAGTGAAAAAAGGCACTTGTATTAATATATTACTATAAATATTGATCCCGTGTAAATTAAAAAAAAATACAGATATATTAATATAAGTGTAAATATTTTTCATAAGCAATAAAATAAAATATCATAAAATTGTCTCAAAAATAATCATAAATATATAATTTTAGTTGTTGGTGGAAATCGAACCGTGTGGTATTGAACAACTTTATATTTATGAGACAGTTATCCCACCCTTTGAGGTGCCTCCAATCTGGCGAGGGATTAGTCACTGCGTTCGGCGGTGGTTACTCCGGTCTCAACAACAAAAAATTAAACCGTGTATCTCATACTAAATTTTGTTCGTGAGAGAGACATAAATGACACACATAAATTTTGGTTCATTATAGATTGTCCCGTGAAAATTTGTTCATGAGAGAGACATCCGTAAATATATATTATAGAGATAGAGATTTTTTTGACTAATTATAAAGATAGAGATAGAGATTATAGAAATTAGTAACTTTTTAAAAATGATGGTTAGTAACAATTAAGTAAAAAAGTACATCATAAAAAAAGATTTTTGTTGTGGGTGGGAATTGAACCATGTTCATTTTGCTACAACTCCTAGTTAAATCTACATAGTATAAGTAAAAATATATATTATAAAAATAGATTTTTTGTCGTTGGTGAGAATCGAACCATGTTACTTTTACTAAAGCTCTTAACTAAATCTTAAGTAAAATAATATAAAAATTAGAAAAATGTTGTTGGAGGGAATCGAAGGGAATATATTTAGTTTGCCTAATTGCTTAAAACATAAAGCCTTGAAATTTTGCCACATAGACATATGAAGACTTGGTTGCTTGCCACATTGGATGATGATCGGGAGAGAGACATCCGTAATTATATTATACTAGTATAACAAACCCGTACAAATGTACGGGTTAAAATTCAAAATTATATTAATTTATATAATTAAATTAAAGTAGATTAGTTGAAATATTAATTTTTTTAATTTAATTTTTTTTGTATCTTATTTCTAATTAATGAATTTTTTTTCTTGTAATTTATGTTTTTCTAATTACTTGCGAAAATGATTTGATATTTATATTATTTAATTATAAAAAATAATTATATATTTATGGATTTAAAGGGATAGAACATGATGGACAGTGGTATTCCACTCCCCGTTCTCAACAGTATGGTGTTTTCTTTCCGTCCCCGTAGAAATTACAAAAATAATAGGATTTGTTTTAATATATCAGTACAAATATTGCCTTGTATAAATTACAAAATCAAAATACACTCATATTAACATGAGTGTAAATATTAGTCATAGTTAATATTTTTGAGAATGATCTCCCACTTTCCGTTCAACGATATGATATTTTTTCTCCCATCCCCGTAGCAATTTTAAAAAAAATATAGGACCTTGTTTTGATATGTGAGTATATTTTTATTTTTAAAAAAAACCTCTTGTATTAATATATGATTATTAATATTGATCCCGTGTAAATTATAAAGACATGCATTGATATTAATATAAGTGTAGTCATCATAAAAATTACAAAAAAAAATGGGTTTATTGTATTAATATATGAATAAAAATATGTTCTTAATAAAATACAAATAAAATAGGAATAAGTATGATTTATATTTGGTACAACTTAATAATAAAATAATGATGGATAGAAATGAGTTAAATTTTGTATGTGAACAAAAGTTAAAAATTAAACTAATAAAATATACTTTTATTTGAGAAATTATGACTTTTTTTTATCATATATAATAATATTTATGTAATGGTATATATATTAATTCACACAACTTTATTTAAAAAAATTAATACATATAATTGTTTGGGTACTTATACTTATATAATAATATTTCAGTTTTTGAATCAACTAATTTTTTTATGATATACTATTAGTTATGATGATTAAATAAAAAATAATTATGGAAAATTTATTAAGAAATTTTTTCATTAAAAGTATTAATCTTAAAAAAATTATTGTTATTTGTTAGAAATCGGTTTGATTTACTTGTTTTTATCCAAAAGTTTTGTTTGTTTTTGTTTATAACTGACTATTAATCTTAGTTATGCATAATATGTGTCTCAAAAATATCTTTAAGAAAAATTCTCATAATTAAAAACGTGTCATGAGTGAGAATCGAAAAAATGATACACTAAGGAATTCTAAAAAATAAAATAAAATGTATCATAATTAAAAAGGTGTCATGAGTGGGAATCGAAGAATGATACATTAAGAAATTCTAAAATATAAAATAAAATGTCTCATAATTGAAAAAGTGTCATGAGTGGGAGTCGAAGAGTGGTACATTAAGGAACTCTAAAAAATTAAATAAAATGTTTCATAATTGAAAAAGTGTCTTGAGTGGGAGTCGAAGAATGATACATTAAGGAATTCTAAAATATAAAATAAAATGTCTCATAATTAAAAAATTGTCATGAGTGGGAGTCGAAGAGTGGTACATTAAGGAACTCTAAAAAGTTAAATAAAATGTTTCATAATTGAAAAAGTGTCTTGAGTGGGAGTCGAAGAGTGGTACATTAAGGAACTCTAAAAAGTTAAATAAAATATTTCATAATTGAAAAAGTGTCTTGAGTGGAAGTCGAAGAGTGATACATCAAAGAAGACTTAGTTTGTTATGTAGATGGTCTCATAGTTTGCCACATAGGTATATGGGTACTTGATAGCTTGCCACGTAGGATTATGATCAGGAGAGAAACATCCGTAAATATATTATATAGAGATTAATTCAACTGTTAAAATACAATTAGGGAGGTGAGAGGCGAGTAGAAAATCCACTCTATCAAGCTGTTTTCAAATTTTAAGTTAAAACAAATAAAGCAAGTTTTTTTTAATGGTTTATCAAAAACTTTTGTTCTTCTTACTTTAGTAGTTTTGGGGTAACCACTTTTGTTAAGATAACTAAACATGTGTCTGGTTCAGCTTTTGATAAGATATTGCTTTGAAAATGTGATAAGGCTCCGTTTGATAATGCACTTTTTTAAGTTTATAATATATAATTATAAAATTATTGTCAAAAAAAATATATATAATTATAAACTAATTATGAAATCAGAGCTTTGTTTGGTAATATTTTTTTATACGAAGTTATAACTTATTTTTATTAGTTAATTTTTAGCTAATTCAATTAGCTTATAATTTATAATTTTTACTTAATTATATTTTTCTTCTAATTATATTCTTATCATTTTAGTTAAAAATAATTAAATATTAATTTATTATATAATTTTTATGTCTTTCATATTTATTTAACTGCTAATTTTACATAACATTACAAATTTAATCAATTAACTAACTTATAAGCTAAAAACAAACTTATAAATTATTCGTTATTTTTTACCAAACAAAAGCTAGCTAAAGCACTTCCACCGCAATTACAAAAAAAACACTAGTATGAAATAGTTGAAATTAATGATTGAAATCTAAGAACATTGAACCTACCCAAAAACTAAGAACACATCCTTGCACTTGAACCACAGAACATTGCATCAATCAAAAATAAAACTAACTATCCAGGCTATCCTTAAATATAGTTTGGGATATCATTTAATGATGTCTTGAACCACTAAAGTACGATGCTTGGGTGAATTTGTGTTTGAGGTCCTTGCATGCATAGGTTCCAAGATAACAAATAGAAGGAGTAGTTCAAATCAGAATGGTCCTTGAATCTTGTTTTTTTGTTGTGGTTACTATGATGTTGATAGTGCTTTCATTATTGGGAGTTTGGGACCTATCTTCGATTCTTACTTTCTGATAATGCACATGGTCGTACTTCTATTTTAAGCTTAAGCACTATAACGTGAATTGAGATAGCCATGCATAAAATGTGATAGAAACGTACTCATTTAATCATTTCCTCTTAATAAATAAATAAATACACATTGGCGGAGCCAGGACCCTGACTCTCAAGGAGTGCAAAACATTGATTCAATTTTTTACAAGAAAAAAAAAACTGAATTAATATATAATAGTCATTTCAAATTTTATAATTTTTTCATACAATGTTTATCAATCAAACCAATAAAATACATGTTAGAATAATTGATTCAATTTAATCAAATTGAAATTTGTCAAAGCAACAATCACATATTATTTAAATTTTAGATTTAAACTAAAATTATAGAGGAGGTCCACAATAGACCAATAATTTAAATCGTCAAAAATTTATTGACGCTCGACAAAAATAATTTAGAATTAAAAGTTTGTAGTATTCATTATCTTTACAATTAAAATAGTGACATAATTGACATCAGTTTAAGACGAGTTAAGTTTTTATTTTGTGTTGTTTTAATCAAATCGATACCAACTAAATCATAAAATAAGGATGATCGTATGTACTTATAACTAGGTATGTCAAAGTTGAAATTATAGATATTTTTGGAAGTATTGATCATGATGGGCCACTTTTAAAAAATATCCATATTAAAATTTAACTTAAACAACGTATGATGCAAAGTAGCAAAAAATTAGGGGTTCAAAATAAGGAAAAGTGGTGCAAAATGTATTAAGATCCAAGGGTGCAGTTGCAGTGCACTCCATATATAGGATTAGTGGCACCGACCCTGATAGTACACACAATGTTCATAACAACTCAGCTAAACTTATGAGAATGGAAAAATACTCATTTTATTCTTAATTATAAAAGAAAACTTTGTTGGTACAAATTATAAGCGAAAATTAGACAACAAAAAATTACAATATTTAATTTATATATATATATATATATATATATATATATATATATATATGGAGATTGTTAATTTACAACCACATAGAAATATAAAAATGTTCCATGAGCTTAGCTCAATTGGTTGGACATATTACACGGAAGTGCAGGGACTGAGGTTCGAATCCGGTATGCCTACTTATTCACTTTTAAGGGTGAATTTTTAGCCACTAGACTACCTGACTAAAAAAAAAAGAAATATAAAAATGTAAATTAACAATGCGCACCTTTTATAATTAGACAAAAATATTCTTAATATTCATTATTTTAAAACTAAGAAAATGAAGATTAAATTTAATTAAATAGTGTACAACCACTTTACTAATTTACATCCAAATAAATATAAACACATACAAATTATTATAAAGTTAAGCTTGAAGCATTACTAAACTGTGAAATCAAGCGAGATTGACAATCATCCCACTAATTCATGTCTTCCTTAACTGTTTTGGATTTTGGCTGAAATATTTTCACCATCACCTCAATTTTCAAGGCTTTTAGGATGAGTCAGATGCAAGCAATAAGCCTAAGATCTTATTTAGACGAAAACGTAATTATTAGTTATATCTACTACATGGCTTTTTCACAATTCTTGAAGGAACATTATAACAAACTAAGATAGTTTTGGAATAGGAATGCAGAAAGCTAGCTAGTAGCTAGCTAGTAGTATATAAAAGGCAAATAAGCCATATGGTTTTTGAAAACAAGTTTGATCCAATGAGATAAATTTGGTCACAATTTAGTTAATCAAGAAAAACTGAATTTATGTCTAATGTTGGTTACATGGATGATTCATATTCCCATGCCAATTACAACAAACCTGTGTTGAACATAAACAATGTCATTCGAGCTGCAGCTAGAGGATCGTGTCGGTGACTACAACTGAGGAAGATGAGGATGAGGTTGAGGATGAGTGAATCGTAAAGTTGAGAAGGGGGAGGCATAGGATGAAGCTATGGAGGTGATGGTAGTGGATGCTGCCACGAGATTGATGAAGGGAGGGGGAGAGAGAGAGATGAAAGGAAGGAAAAGTGAAATAAGAATTTAATGGAGTGTGCAAATATTAATCTTTGACGACGCACAAAGTGAAAATATTACTACAAAGTAACAGAAGGCTAAAAAAATGTTACAAGAATCACCAACATTTTTGTACTGGCAGAGCATGTTATCACCACATAAATCTTTGGGCCAGCTATCACACCTTTCGAGGTGCCTCCAATCTAGCGAGGGAATAGTCACTGCGTTCGGTGGTGGATACCCGATCTCGACCAAAAAAGAGCATGTTATCACCACATAAAGATTAATACATCACAGAAGAAATAAATTCACCATAATTCTATCAAATGTCACTTAACATTTTTTTTTATTAAAAAAATGAAATTCATTCATTCAAATTAACAGATACATAGATCATTACAAATTTAGAATTGCTAAAAACTGAAAAAGGTGAATCTGCAAACAATCTTGCAGCACTTAGGTTAATAGCATACAACGGCATAATGAAAGTGCCTACAAATATGACAATATAAAAGTAACCGGAATGTTTATAATTCCGGATTTGTAGCATTGACGTCCAAGTCTTCATCAGATTTGTAATGAGTTTATGTAAATATGCAAAGTTGAATCAACGAACCCCGAACAAAGTAGAAAACCAACAAACGTCGCACAAGACGACGAACAAACACAACACCGCACTAGTGCTTAAAAATCAAAGAACCAAACTTTTGTAGATAACTACTTATTTAAATGAAAGGAAACAAAACAACAGTGTTGAGGGGTGATTTTAGACCAAAAATGGTCAAAAACCACCCGCCTATAATGGAAGGATGAAAAGAGAGAAAAGTTGAGATGTAGTGCCTAACCCTAGTTGACAGAGATGATGATGATAATAAGAGTTGGATAAATGTCACTTAACATTATATGTACCAATTACCACATAATACATTTCTAACACTTTCTTACTTTTCTTCATTTTTTTTTTCATTCATATTTTCAAATACTCTTTCTTTCAACATCATCTCTAACACTTTCATTATTTTTATTTAACATTTCGAGTTCTGGACCCTCAAAATGGTGCAAGTTTTTAAATTCAGCATCGATGTTGATAAGTTCAGCAACGAAATGATTTCTGGGTGAGTTTTGGGGGTTCAGGCACCATTTCGGGACCTAGAACCCGAAATGTTAAGTTCAGCATCGATGCTGAAATGATTTCTGGGTGATTTTTGGGGGTCCAGGCAACATTTCGGGATCTAAAATCCGAAATGATGTAAGTTTTTAAATTCAGCATCGATGCCTATAAGTTCAACATCGATGCATGCTGAAATGATTTCTGGGTGAGTTTTGGGGGTTCAGGCACCATTTTGGGATCTAGAACCCGAAATGTTAAGTTCAGCATCGATGCTGATAAGTTCAGCTTTCTGGGTGAAAGTAGGTCATTTCGGGACGTGGATACAGAAATACAATTTTATTATTTTGTATCATTTAGTTCCCTACAAAAATGAACTTACAACCTGCACGTATCTCTTTCTATCTTCACTACAACAATAATATTGGATGGTTGAGAATTCTCCTCCAATGGCTTTTGTTACAAACTGAGCCTTCGTTAAAATCAATCTTACATTGTATCCATCTTCTTAACGATATATAATACTCAAAATGAATAATGTGAAAAAGTATTTTTATTATCAATTAAAAACATGATATTATTTGCTAGTTTTTAATATCAATATTTAAATTTCAAAGTAAATTTTATGTTGTGTAACAAAGATAAATGCTTTAGGCTGTATTATAAAAAAACAAAAATATTTATAATAGCTCATTTTTAATAAGCGCTATAGAAAGTGCTAATAAAATGCTATAAATATAGGTCTTTAATACTAGCTTTTTAGATGCAGATGCTATAAAAAAACACTATAAATTTAACATTTTAAGCGCGGGCGCTATTATAGGAGAGACTTTTCATAACAGTTTTTTAGAAAAGTGCTAATAAATTTCCGCACTCTTAGCTTACAAGCATCACTACGATAGAGCTTTTTTGGTTACAATTGTGATTTTAAAAGGGCTATAATAGACATTAACCCTATTATAATGGTTGCATCTATAGCGGTATAAAACGCTATTAAAGGCTAAAAAAACGCTATAAACACCCTTATTTTGAAGTAGTATGTTTGGGAAATAGTCATTTATTCTCTTATCCTTTTGTAGATGTTGACAATTCACTTGTAAATGGTGTCGTAACATTTTGGTATGAGTGTTAATGCTCTTATCCCCTATTTTATCTTAACCTAATATTACTATTTGACCTTCTCCTTCTCTTTTTGTCATTGCTACTTTTTTGTTTGACTGAGAGTGAAACCTTTTCCTATTATCTCATCTGCATGTGAGTTTCTCATTCTTTGATAATTAGTATTAGTTCATGAACCCTTCTATGAAGCACAGACACACAATTATATTGAAATATATTATTTTTAAAATATAATTAAAATAGTACTCATGACAATGACAACTATATATGTCTTCAATAAAAGACAATTTTGACATTTAATATTTTGCCTAATTTCCTAACTTTAAGTTTGGAATCTGTCTCAGTGGCTTGTTGTGTCAATTTGACATTGTACGTCCTTAATCATATTGAACTCATGCCTTTTTTTCTATAATGTTTTGACCAACCAATACTTTGAATGCTCACGTTTTAAATTTCACAAACAATCAAGCATAGATGCTTATCAAAAAAATAAAAACAATCAAGCATAGAAAAAAAATTTACCGCAAAATTATTATTATTAATAATTAAGTCTCGTTACAAAATGAACAGAAATCGATAAGAGAAAAAATTTACAAAAAATAAACGTCGTATATAAACGAAATATCAATAAAAATATCAAAATAAACATAGATAAAGTTACATAATGATTTAGGATAATGTACTTTACACACCTTAAATATGGTAGTACTCATAATACAATCAAACTCTTCTTTTTACACAAGCAAGTTTATTGCATTCAATCAAACTTCCTTTTTTGTTTTTTTTTTGACGCATTCATTAAACTTCCTTTAATTAAATAGCAATTCTTCAACTAAAATAAAATTGTAAATGGCGTTACTTCATGACATAGCACTATGCCCCATTGTAAATGGTGGCCATTTTGACTTTTTTCTCAACTATATTTCTAATTATTTACCTTCATTTCCACCTCCTACAAAAGATAAATATAACTTTATAGTAATTATATTATGTTATAAATACAATTTTTTTACTGTTGTTTTATCAGTTAGCACACGAGATGGACTGCTTTTCCAACCGAGATGGATTGTTCAATTATTTAACAATAGCTAATAATTAATCTCTAAATTAACAAGTTATTTAAAAGATTTACATCTTTTATCATTTGAATCAATCTTACTATTACTAAAAATGTTCATTTTAATTATCCCTACTTATATGTAAAGAAATTACTCCTAATTTTTGTTTAACTGTTATCAACCCTTTTGACTTGTTTAGGTTGAAGGGGTGGCTAGAATTTTTGTTTTGGACATGTAATGATGGTCTTTTGGCTAGTGTGTTTCTTTCATGTTTCATTGTTTATGTTGTAATATGATTTGTAGACTCTTGTCTCTTTCTAGCTAGTTGTTGCACATCTTGTGCTCCTTTAAAGTAGTAACATAATTCATTCTTAGTCGTTTCAAAAAAACTTAATCAAATAATTTAATTGAATTTTAAATTTGAATCAAATAAAATTTCATATTATCATAATTTGAATTTTAAAATCAATAACCAATTTAAGGGAAAAGGTTCTTTAAAATTGGTTTTTGATTTTTCAATTCCTTTAAATTTGTTTAATCTAACAGTTTTTCATGATGAGCTATGAATGCTTTTATGAAACGTGAATTGGATCCTAATATAATATTGGCCCAAATTTCATGTTAATTTACTGCTTGGGCTATTGGGCTTGTACTTTCTATTACCATGTAAGTAAGACCTAGCATTATTTGATTTTAAATTCAAAAATTGCTTTTTGTGCCCTTTGCTATTTCTCGCGAGTCTCCAAAAATGATTAGAATATCCTCTTGTAATTTAGATAGCGGATTTTGTTCAAAACCTAAGTAGCGAACGGCAATTTTTATGACCCAACACACTCTTTGCAACCCCATGAATGCAAATATTAAGAGAAAACATAGTTCACTACTTAAGTAGCACTCAAACACATTTCACTAACTACATAGCAAACTCAGACACAGTTCTAGGTAGCGGACTCAAACACAAATCACTAATTAGTAGGGACGTCATCAAAGAGAGAATGTACATATGCTGTTTTTCTATTCTCCGCCCCCCAAACTTTTCCTCGATCCGTCCCCAGCCCGCTGTGGAGGAAAATTTCCCTCCATCCTCATCCCCACGGATCCCCATAGTATCCACCGAGTTCCATGGACATAAAAAATCAACAAAATTGTTGTACATTTTAATCAAAAGCACGGCGCTAATATCTTTTTTTTCTTCCTTTTTTCTAAAAACAAATAAATATTTCGTATCTTTCATTTTAAAAAATAAAAGTACATTTTGCATCAATAAAAAAAAAATTCAAAAGCACATTCGAATATTTCTTTCGTCAACAAAAATAAATATCCATTTGCATTTGTTGCTACTACCATACATAATCGTAATCTTTATAACGTATTAATTAATTTTTTAATAAAAAATACACATTAATTATATAATTGTATTATATATATATAATTTAAATAGTATAATCGAGGTCGGGAAATCCGCAGTCACGGAGGGAGATTCCCCTTTCCACACCCGAATTGCCCACGGGGGGGATTTTTCCCTTCATACCCATCCTCGCGGGTAAAAAAAAACCGTCACTTCAGATCTTCGTACATATAATTTGTTATCAGATACAAACTGACATCCTTAGTGATTACATAGCAAACTCAAATATAATTTACTATCTAAATAATAGAAGCCCTAAACCAGTGCACAGTCGCAAATAAAAATGATTTTTTATTTATCATATGACTAAAAATAAATGTTTTTTTTATTTTTTTGATCTGTAAACAATGCCAAAAACATCAATAAAATTCACGTACAAATATAAAATTTTGGTTTCAAATTTCGGTGAAAGCTTACAATATGATAATATCAAAAATTATTAGTTGAACTAGAATATATAAAAGATTACAAATTACTCTTATATATATTTGACTAAGAAAGGGACAATCAATGAAAGCAACATACTTCCTCCGATATTATATAGATGAAAAACTTAATTTTTTAGATTTATTATAAAATTGATGTATTTAAACAAAAATATAGTCTAAATATATCAATTCTATAATAAATCAAAAAAGTAAAATATTTTTTATACATAAGATCGGAGAAAGTATAATATGGGCTAGTTTGATTGGAAGTTGAGCAAACCGTTAAATCTTGCAAACAACTTTAATTTATTCCTTTCGCTCTAATTTGTCACAATTTAGCTGCTCTTGGAATAATTATAATTCCTCCCTATACTCCCCCCCTCTCCTCTAAACTAAACTACTGTTATGTATTTATGTATGAATTTGGGCTATTTAGAAAAAGTTTGGATTCTAGAACCCCAAGTTGACAATTAAAGTTACAACAAAACTGATAAACGGCGGCGGTTCTGAGGGCATATAGCAGTAGTTTAAACTGCCGTTAAATGCCTGCAGGGACTGTTTCATAAGTGTTTAGGAAGAGACGTCATTAGGTCATTTTGCGGTGGTTTTGAGATACCGTTGGTATAACCGCCGCTAAATTAATTAGCAATAGTTTGAAAGCACCGCTAACTGACATTGGGTTGCAATTTTACCTGCACATTTTGCGGTGGTTTCCATTGTCGCTATTTTTGTTTCCCTCTATTTTTATATTTTATGTTTGCGGCAGTTGTGAATTCCGCCACTATTTGACATTGGTTTGAAAATTTCTCTGCGCATTTTGCATTAAATAATTGTTTAAATGACTGATAATGGTACATCGTGTGACCCTAGCTTAGGCTTTAATTTGTTTGGATAAAGCCGGTCCAAAGACGAAATAAAGCTTAAAAAAATGTGAATCAAGGTTTATATTTTTAGGTGTACGAGAAGATTAACATTTCTTAACTTTAACTCACAGGTTAAAGTTAGCAATCTTCTATATATATTTTAGAAAAGCTATAGCAAACACTATATTATTAAAAGATAGTTTTTAGTTTTGGGGTTAAAATAATTTTCTAAAAAATTTATAGCAAACACTATTATAAGATATCACTATAATTAAGTTGAACTATATTAAGACTTTTTTCTTTTCTTTTTTTACTTTTTAATGGTAGTTGAACTGATTGTATTTTTCATGTGGAAACAGTTAAAAATGAAAAATTCTCGTGTTTATTTATTTGTATACATTCTTTATGTAGAGAATTTCTTACCACTAAAAACTCTGAGTGTATTTTCTCAAATATGATAGACTTGTCTTTCTTTTCATAATATTGGTTAAAAATTGAGCTATATTTACCATTGTAAGGAACCAAAATTAAACATTAGAAGCATCCACTAATTAATATATTGGGGTGCAAAAATTTAATACTATTTCAAAAATGCTTGAACTCTAATAAACAAATTAAGCAAGCTATTATGGCTTCACGATAATTGCATCAAAACCATCGTTATTATTGGTCTCATCGTTGGATTGCTTTCTCAAAACCATACCTTCATACCCATATTGTTGCACAACTAACACAGATGAGCGTGAACCAAAATTTTCTGATGCTAGTATATCCCCTATAACTCCAAGTTCTGAACAATCACACCATTCCAATAAACTTGAAAAAACCCTAGAGCTTCTACGATTACCTTGTCCAACTATGTATAAATCACATTCAAAATTATCTAGCTTGTTGAGAACTAAGGGAATATCTTCACTTGAATGAACATCAACCTCTGAATATGATATAGAATCATTGTTGTTCACTGCTGTTAGCCTAAAGGAATTCACATACTCGTCGTCTAATTTATTTTGCATCTCATTATCCATTGCTACAGATAGTATGCTTTGTGCTTCACTGTGACTTGAGGTGTCTACTTCTGCAGCTTCATCAAACAAGAGAATTCTAACCACTGATAATCTTGTTCCTGGGTGCCCGACCATCCTCCATGCAATAGCTAAGGCTTCACGATCATCAGGACCTCCGACAAATATCATATGAATATCAAACTTTATTTTCGGTAATGGCCCTAGATCACGATCGACAAAGATTCCCACAGAGCAAGGTGCACTTTGCATCACATTTAGGTTTATATCTTCGTATACAATACTTGTTGTTTCAAGTGCTCCTTCTGAACTTAGTTGTTTGTGGAATGGAAGGATAATCAAGCTTGTTCGTTTTTCATTAGCCAAGTTGTATATGTCCTCGTGTATGGTTTCATAATCTGACACAACATTTAAGGTTTGGACTCTGACAGCATCATATGCATCACCAAATGATTCAAAGGTATTGTTAATACTTTCAAGCTCTTCTTGGGATCTTGTAAGATTTTGTGATCCAAGTTGACCATTGGGCTTCTCCATACGGGTAGCAACAAGTGCACTAGCACGTTCGGTGAACTCAACAAGGTAAAGTGCAAAAACATGCATTGGTGAAAGTCTAGTGGCATTTAAAGATTCAATGAGGCTAATAATTCCCGTAGTTTGGCGAGAATTGTGAACACATGCTAGAACCCTAAGCTCTACATCAAGTCTTAGCTTTTGTATAGTCTTTAGCTTGTTTAGCTCAAATCTCTTTTTGGGCTTGTACATGGCATTGATAATGGGAGGTGCCACTATAGTCATTAAAAGGATTGCAGAAGTTACAACAGTATAACTTGGTCCAGAAAGAATCTGCAATGACATATTTGAAAAAATCACAGTTTAAATTGCTATAATGTTCAATTATAATATAAATAAGGCTTAAATATGTAAAAAGTCCTTGTATTTTTGGGTCATTTGAGTTTTAGTCTATATACTTTAAAATACTTTTAAATTGACCCTATATTTTCATTTTACTTTCAAATAGGTTTCTGGACCCATTTTTTGATGACATGTCACTTGAGTTTTAGTCTCTGTACTTTTAAAAAAATTGAATTGACCATGTACTTTCATTTTACTTTCAAAAAGGTCCCTGGACTCATCAATGCCAAGTCATCAAAATAATGGGTCCAGGGACCTTTTTGAAAGTAAAATGAAAGTGCAGAGTCAATTTAAAAGTATTTTAAAATATAGAGATTAAAACTCAAGTGACTCTAAAGTACAGAGACATTTTACATATTTAAGCTTATAAATAATTGAAAAATAGACAATGTAATATGTTTCAAGTATAGTATACCGATTGCGTCAAAAAAAAAAGTATAGTATACCGATTTATCCCAAGCATTATTGAGCATAATTAGTGCAATAGCACCCTTGGTATTAAGCATTATGCCTAAAGCAAAACCATCACGAGCAGGCATGCCAAAAAAGAAAGTGGCAAGTAAAGTGCTTAAAATCTTTGGAAGACACAACAAGATTATAACCATAAGCGTCAAAGGCCAATTTGGCTGCTTCAAAATGGACTTCATATTGAGTCGCATTCCACTGCCACTTAAGAAGCGCGGTGCTAGAAACACGCCGCCGAAATCATCAGTCACGGACGCCACCATGTCAGCAAATTTACCGTGAGGCAAAATCAACCCGTACACAAAAGCACCAACAACGCCATGTGTGCCAAGTGTATCTGTTATGTATGCACAAACAAAAGTCCCCATCATCATAGAGAGTAATTTTGTATCATCCCATTCATCTTTTTCTATCTTGCGATTAATGTACTTTACAATGATTGGACGCACCACGCAGATGCAAATGAAAACAAATATTATGGTGCTTAAGATCGAGTATATTGCCCTTGTACCATTAATTGAAAATGGAACAAATAATGTGAATAAAATCCAGGCATATGTGTCACTGATCATAGCTGATGTTAATGCAGCCTTACCAAGACCAGTATAAAGAAGTTTGAGCTCAGAAAGTGAGTGAACTACTACTGGAAAACCAGTTACAGTGAGAGCTAAAGTCCATATTACATAAGCATTTATTGTTCTTTCTTCAAGTGGATATTTATCATCGTTAGCATAAAATTTTCGATGTAAAAAGTATAGAATTGGTCCCATAACTGCTGGGAAAATGATGCCCAAAATCGCAATGGTTGCGGCTTTCTTTTTAACATGTAATATGGTATCCAAGTTCACCTCCAATCCATTTAGAAACACATAGTATATGATTCCAAGATGTGTTAGAACATCAATGTTAAGCACCCCATAAACAGGATAAATGAAGCCAAAAAGAGGTGGATATATATCATTAATAATTTGCATTAGTACAAAACCAACCTGCATTTTTAATTTCGAAACACCCAACAATTATTACAAAAAGGTGCCGACTTGTGTACCCCACAAGATTTGGCGGTATATACTCCCAATCACTAGAAAAAAATTTAAACGATATAATTTTTTATAAAATACACTGTTGGATTGAAAGATTATATTATATAGATCATTTGTGTAAAATTTCAAAAAAATCTAAAATCATTTGATATGTTATTGAAACACATAAAGATTAACAGTGTTTAAGAAATCACTGAAACAGTTACTTTTGATACGTCTCAATAACATATCAAATGATTTTAGATTTGTCTGAAATTTTATACCAGTGATCTATATAATACAAACTTTTAATCCAACGGTGTATTTTATAAAAATTTATATTAGTTAATTTTTTTTTAAGTGGTTGGGGTTAAATACCGCCAAATCTTATGAGGGTAGACAAGAAAAAACCTTACAAAAAATATTTCTATGTATTAACTAATATGGAGATAATAAATACTCCCTCCGGTCCTTATTATAAGAAGAAATTTTCTTTGTTTGATGTATCTAGTTCATAACATAGTCTAAATACATCAAACATTTTTCTTCTTATAATAAGAACAAGAGAGAGTATGTGGTACCAATGATTATTGCCAATTTTATCTATCTATGAAATTATGTTTTTTAAATATAAATAGTTTTGCAATCAGTTTACTTTTAATTAAAATTAATGCAAAATCAAATACACACTTAAGATATTATTTACTATTAAATAATAGAATTCTTACAAGAACTTGTGAAATGAGACGAGGTTGATGAAGAGGCTTGAAGATAAAGAATAAAAAGCGAGATATAACTAAGTTAAAGACAAGTTGAGTGGCAAGAACAGGCAGCTCTATTTTCAGAATATTTGCAGTTTGCCATATTCGACTAGGATTACTCGCATCTATTGGATAACATGCTGGAGGCACACCAATACCACCCATCGTTATGTGTTATGTTTTAGTAATGTTCTCTTCTAATACATGAATTTCAATTATGTGTTATGTTTTTATAATGTTGTCTTATATTGAACCTTTTTCATTTGTGACTATATATAAAACAACAAGAAGGTAATGAATTTAAAATGTTGCATGATTTGTATTTGTCAATATTGTATGTATGACGATGATGTTAATGATGATAATAGAAAGAATCTAAATAAAACAAAGAAAGAAACAATTTATAACCATATTTATCTATTTGGTCAAAAAGAAAAATCATCTATATATATTTGAGGGTGCATTTGACTTGAATACGTTCTGTAGTGCAACAACCAAACAACTAGAGTGTTATTTTTTACTTCTCCTTGTAACATTTAACACATGATACAATTGTCATATGCCAACTAAATATGAAAATATTAGTTAATATGGTTAATTATTAAATATTCTCTCCCATCTTTTTTATAAGGAACATTCAAATATATTCTAATGTTAATGCATTAATTACATAGACACAATCCCTGAATTAAACTTTAAAGTTAGTTTCAAAATTAAACATCAATTTTTAGAATTATTAATATAACTCTGGTGGGAGTAATTTATGTTTTCGATGTACCAAAAAAAATTATTAATAAAACAAATAAGCTTTCTTGATCTCTGTGTTTTTTTAAAGTGTTCCTTATATAAATATCGGATGAGGTACCTTTTTTATTCAAAAACTAATATATGATGATATAATTTCAAGGTAAAAATATATATATATATATATATATATATATATATATATATATATATAACTTCAACATTTCCAAAACTAAAGTTACCTCTTCTAAAAATGCATAACTAAACTGTAATCCTCGATTTTTGAGACATTAATTACTAAAATTTTCGAAAGGATTCCCTTTGATAAAAAAAACACTATATTTTAAAAAAAAACATAGTCACAAGAATTCTTTTGAAATATATATATATATATATAACTTCAACATTTCCAAAACTAAAGTTACCTCTTCCAAAAATGCATAACTATATATATACCATTTCAAAATAGAGTCACTGTCATTATTTTCCTCAAATAATGGAAGCTCTACATTTTTTTGGACTTCTAGATGGGTGGGAGATACATCTTTTGCGTTGCTTTTCCCTCGGTTGGTTTCTCTTTCTAGTCAAAAGGAATGTATGGTTGATTCTATTAGTGAGAAGGATATATGGGGATAGGTGGTCTTAGAATTTCTCTTGGCGAAGGGAGCTTTTCCTATGGAAAAGTGACTTTGTTAGTACCCGTGCAGCGCGACTTTTCTATTTATAAGGATTCATATC
This sequence comes from Trifolium dubium, assembly GCA_951804385.1. Lineage (NCBI taxonomy): Eukaryota > Viridiplantae > Streptophyta > Magnoliopsida > Fabales > Fabaceae > Trifolium > Trifolium dubium. The sequence goes on along the minus strand of OX638072.1, from coordinate 21,366,268 downwards.
AATCCCCATTGACATCTTGATAAGATAATGGATTAATATATCAATTTATGATCTGTTTTTTAATACACCACCTAAATTGCTCTTATATCACGAACTTATAAAAGCATGAGAGTACAACATTAATAGAAATATCATGAACCTAAATTGTGAGTTTAACTTGTAATTATTAACTTTTTCTTGCTCTAGGGAGTACATCTTGTACTTACCTATTGCTATATCAATATATTTCTTTTAGTTGCTTCAAAAAAAAAAAATTATTTTAGAAAACTTAATTTCATAAGAAAAATCATGATTTCATTTCTTAATGGCTATACTAATTTTTTGTTTTTTTTTCATACAAAAGTTCAGTAATCACTATTATGAATAATAAAAGTTCAAAAAAATCTTCTTTTTTTTTTGACAATTTTGATGAATAATATTTATTTATTATAATATTATAAAAGATAGGAAAAAAATATACTCATTTTCCTTTAATTTGAAAACATATTGTACCGGTACATTAAAATTAGCATATTGTACCATATAATTTTCCTTTTTTTAACCATATTTATTGATTAATTCTTGACTTACATACTCCTAGTTATTTTATTTCTTCTTTTACACCTTATAATAAATAATATGTGGAAAAAACTTATATCTCTTAATGATAAACATGTAAAACAACATCTATAAATTTAGTACAATTTGTTTTTAGTAAAAATTGACTATTAATATTATTATTTAATTTTATAATTAGAAGAAAAAAAGTAATAAAAAGATCTTTAAAATAAAAATCAGATTTTTTTTGTTTGGTAGTAATAAAAATTCGTTTTTATTAGTCACAAGAAAGAACATCAATTTTTTATTACAAAACTCAATTTAATTGTCATTATTTTCATCTTTCTTCATATTTTACAAAACAGATTTATTTTGTGATCTCTGCCGCTGCATCTTCTTCTTCTCCACTTCTGTAACACATGCAACAACAATAATTGTTTTGAGTTTGGATTTATAATTTCATGTATTTGTGTTCTATTCTGATTTTTTTTTATTTTAATTTTTAATTTATTTATGATATTGTTTTAGGATTGTTACTGTATTTTTTTTTTCCTTCACAATTTGAAAGTTTCTTTCCAAAATTAGTCAATAATAAAATTATAATCAATGTATAAAAATCAAAATTTTATTTTAATCATAATTATTATTTTTTTAGATTAGATCTGTTTATTGTTTTTCTACCAAAAAAATTCTGTTTATTGTTTCTCAATTTTAAAAGTGAAAAAATAAAGTACTATTATATAGTATATATTTTAGTTGGTAGCTTTCAATGGATAAAAATAAAAACTTTATTAAATGAAGACTATGATAAAGAAAAGCATTTGAAAAAGAATGGTGATTTCTCAACATTGTTTCTCAAATTTTCAGTATTTTTTGTTCTCTTTACTTTAGTTTTAGTGGATATTTATTTATTTATTTTTTAAAACAAAAAGTATCAAGTTGCTGGACAAAAATCTCTAGTAAGATGATAACTAAAAATATGAAGATGGATAAGAAATACAAACATATTTTTTAGTGACATATAAAATTTCAGATCTTCAGATCTGGAAAAAAAAGCTCTTTAAGCAAAAAAGAAAAGAAAAAAAATTAATTTTCAAATCAGCTACTTTTGCAAAATGTTTGTTATACCTTTATGTAGAATGATTTATGTTCTTGTTGTAGAAATTAATTTGTTTGTTAAAGATGATATGTTAAATATTATATGAAGGATAGTAAAAATGAAGAAAATGGATGAACAAAGAAAAAGTGAGTTTTATATGTTAATATCTTTGTGAAGATAACCGAAATTTCATCTATTGTTGTTCTTCTTTCTACAAAATGAGAAAAAAGATAATAGCATTAGTAAAATTGATAAGATGAAAAATGTAGATAAGAAAAAAGTGAGAAAGAAGAGAAAGAGAAATGTAAATTTTAAATGAAAGATAGGAGTGTTATTATAGAAATTGAAAATATGAAAAGAGGGAAAGGAGTATGAATTTGAATTTGAATTAAAGTAGTATGAAAAAGTAGTAGGAATTATAATATTATAATAAGAATATAAAGTACAAAAGAATTGAGAAAAGACTCTTTTTTACTAAAAAATGTGATGTGCCAAGAAAAGGTTGTTTGTTTGCTTCAAAGTGACTTTGTGAAATGACAGAAGATTTGGTAACTTTTAGATCTATTTTTACTTTTGCCCAATGAATAATAGGTGAACTCACTCCAATAAGGGAAATCAGTTTTTACACAACGAATAATAGGTTAATAGAATTAGTTTATTAATTTAAAGGACAACAATAGTGTAGAAAGATTCTTTATTCTCAAGAATGAATAGGTGGCAGCATTTGAAGGATGGGTATTAAGGTAAAAACATACGTATATTGTTTATATATATAGTTATTGATATTCTCTCTCGTCTTTTTTATAAGAAACACTCAAATATATTCTAATGTTAATGCATTAATTACATAGACACAATCCCTGAATTAAACTTCAAAGTTAGTTTCAAAATTAAACATCAATTTTAAGAATTATTAATATAACTCTGGTGGGAGTAATTTATGTTTCCGATGTACCAAAAAAAATTATTAATAAAACAAATAAACTTTCTTGATCTCTGTGTTTTTTCAAAGTGTTCCTTATAAAAATATCGGATGAGGTACCTTTTTTATTCAAGAACTAATATATGATGATATAATTTCAAGGTCAAAAAAAAAAAAAAATATATATATATATATATATAACTTCAACATTTCCAAAACTAAAGTTACCTCTTCTAAAAATGCATAACTAAACTGTAATCATCGATTTTTGAGACATTAATTACTAAAATTTTTGAAAGGATTCCCTTTGATAAAAAAAACACTATATTTTAAAAAAAAAAACCTAGTCACAAGAATTCTCTTTGATATATATATATATATATATATATATATATATATATATAACTTCAACATTTCCAAAACTAAAGTTACCTCTTCCAAAAATGCATAACTATATATATACCATTTCAAAATATTGTCACTGTCATTATTTTCCTCAAATAATGGAAGCTCTACATTTTTTTGGACTTCTAGATGGGTGGGATATACATCTCTTGCGTTGTTTTTCCCTCGGTTGTTTTCTCTTTCTTGTCAAAAGGAATGTATGGTTGATTCTATTAGTGAGAAGGATATATGGGGATAGGTGGTCTTGGAATTTCTCTTGGCGAAGGGAGCTTTTCCAATGGGAAAGTGACTTTGTTGTGCAATTGAAAGAAAGGTTAGATTTGGTGACTTTGTCTACGGTAGATGATACTTGGAGGTGGGTTCCTGATCCGGATGGGGATTGGGGGCTTCTCGGTAAAAACCTCATATAACTTGTGAAATAGCTTCATGATGAGGGAGGGAAGCTGGAAAATGTGATTGAGGTGTTAAAGAATGTTTGGGATAGTCCGGCACCGTCTAAAGTTATTGCGTTCTCGTAGCAATTATTCTATGATTGGATCCTTACGAAGATTAATCTTGATCATTGTGGCATTCTTGCATCGGATGCACCAAGGGAGTGTGTGGATTGTGTGGGTTTTTTGGAAACTTCAACTCATCTTTTTTTGCATTGTTCGTGTGCTATGTCGGTGTGGTATGAGATTTTTAGGTGGATTAGAGTGGTGATTGTGATGCCGCCTTCGGTAGATCGGTTATTTGAGGTGGTGTGGGAAGCGGCGAGAAATAAGAAGGAGAGGCGTGGTTTTCTTTTAATTTGGCATTCTATTATTTGGTCTATTTAGAAGGCGCGCAATAAAAAAGTTTTTGCGAATGGTGTTGTTGGTGCAAAGGTTTTGGTGGATGATATAAAAGTGTTTAGTTAGAAATAGAGTCTTGCTAAATTGAAGTCGACACCTTATTTATTTTATAAGTCGTTTTGGAATCCCGAAAATTGTTTTTTGCGTTAGCTATAACTCCGGCTCGGGTGGTATATTTTTCTGCAGATTATGGTGTTGGTTCGTGGGGGCTGGTATGGACGTTCTGTGTCTTGTGTTTGTGTTTAGTATAGGCTTCTTTGTTTTGCTTTTTGCCTTGGTGCCTTGATTCCACCTCGCTGCATTTGTGTAGGGTGGTGATTATAGGCGGATTTACGACCCGGGTTGCGGTCGGAATATTTTATTGTTTTAAGGGTTAATTTAGGATAAAATTGATATTTTTAAAAATTAATTTAGGGTAAAATTGAAAAAAAATTGTTCAAAACTCATATTTTTCACCGCAAAATAATTTTTTTGGTGTTATAGAAGTTAATTTATAGTAAAATTGAGATTCGTGGGAATTAATTTAAGACAAAACTGACTTTTTTTTTAAATTTGAAAATTTTCAATATAAAATTTTGTTTAAATTTTAAATTTTGTCCGGACTTTATATATTTCCTGGTTCCGCCACTAGCGGTGATGTTTGGTTTTTAGTGCGTTAGGAGCTATGTTGAGGCTTTTTTTTTTCTTTTGTTTCTTGTTGCTTTCTCTTTGTACTGCTTGTTAAAAGAGCTAGCATATAGTAAAATTTTGTCAAATCAAAAAAAAAAATGTGCTAATTTTAAATAACAAAAAACTTTTTAAAAATAAGGGGGTTTTGATTTTATTTTATTTTTTGACAAATTCTTGAGTTTTGATAAAGTTAAGGGATCAAATACAATTAAGCCCAAAAAAACCAAAAGAGAATTGGAATGCCGCGTGGCGTGGGCAGCTAACTAGGCTGCAAGTAGCAGCAACCCTATGAAAATGAAGGAACACCGAACAACCCCTCTCTCTGTAATGAGTAATGAGAATCCTATGCTCAATTTCAGGCTAATGAGGACTGAGGAGTACAGTATTGACTGCAACTTCAGCAGATTTTCACTGTTGAAGCACTGTTATGTATCTATACCAGAATTATCCCAAAAAATCAGGCTCATGTCAGCGTCGTAACCAAACAAATTAGTATAGTAATCTGTGATTTCAGTGTGTTCACCACTCTGTACCGAACATAGCAATAGCATTATAGGCTGAAATTACTAGAAGAATTCAAAGCTGCTACAGCCAACAGTGTCTTTATCTGGTGTACTACTTCTTCAGCTCAGCTTTCTAATTCTTCGTTTGCGTTGACTAGTGTGTGGTTAAGCTTATCGGTGTGTAAATGTAAATGTGTAATTATAAACTTAGTTTGAGCTTCACTTGTGTTTAATTATAATGGGGTTATTTAATCTAAATTTACTCCTATCTAAGCTTCACATGTCGTTCATATATAAAGTTCCAACATGTCTCTGACCTGCTTTCTGAAGATATGTTAGTGTATTGATAATCTCATATTCTCAGTTGATATATTGGATGATTGAGGCTCTTGTAAATTTTTTGGGCTCAACTTTTAAAAAGAAAAAATTGATTACAAATAGTTTGGCTAATATATATAAGTCATTGATTTTAAAATAATTAATATAAATTTTATAAAATTCAGCGTTGAAATGATAATTTATATTATATATATCCTTCATGAAAAAATTTAAAAGAATAAAAAATTATTTAATATATAGTATGTTATTAAGAGTTAAGACTCATCAAAACTTAAGTTCATTTTAATATTAACAATAAAATTTAGTTGGTTCAGTGTTGATTGACATTTGACTTGATAGACTTGATAGGGAGAACCAATGACGGATCCAGAAATTTTGAATAGTAAGAGTATTATATATATATAAATTTACTCTGGTCTCTGTACTCTGGTTTTTTGGTGGGGGAGGCAGGTCTATTACGCATCTCCCATTTGCAATTCACTGATGATACTTTGTTGATTAAGTTTAAGAGTTGGGAGAATATTCGAACTATAATGGTTGTTTTGTTGTTGTTCGAGTCTATGTCTAGTTTAAAAGTTTAAGAGTATTATACATATGGAGACAGCTAGTATTTTGAACTGTAGAGTTTGGTTTGTTCCATTCAATTACCTTGGTCTGCCAATTGGTGGTAATCCTCCTAGATTGTGTTTCTGGAAACTTGTTCTTGACAAAATTAAAGCTCGCCTATCTGTTTCGAAGTGTCGAAACCTATCCATGGGTGACTGCCTGGTTCTGCACAAAATTTAGGGGTGTAACGGATCGGTTAAAACCGATGATCCAATCCAAATTGGAAAAAAAAACCAATTTTTTTGGTTCGGATCTAAATTTGAATCGATCACATCTAAACCGAAGTGGTTTGGATCGGTTCTCGATTTTTAGTTTTGTAATCCGCAGAATCGGTGAACCAAACCGGCCACTAACAACAGCCCATTGAACTCAATTTGAACCAATCCAATATTGTACATTCACAACCCAAATTCCAAATTTCAAACACTAAAACACAACACGGCAAAGCAAACTTGTATTTCGTATTTCAAAACTATGTTATTGTTTATTTGGTTTATGTTATTATTGTGAGTCATCTAAAAAATAGAGCTTAAAATATGTAGTTTGAAAAAAAAATTGGAGATATTATACAGGAAAAACAAATATTACAAACCGAGTATAGTATCCGATCCAAACCGACCAATTCAGATCCAATTCAATTTTGAAAATCAAACTTTCATTGGTTTGAACATCGGGTTCACTTGAAACCGATCCAAAATGGTCCAATTATACCCCTAGCCCCATAACAAATGAGTGGTAGTGAGTCCCCTTCATCTAAATACTCATGTCATTTTTATTGGGCCGATTATTTTTAATATATAGATTGATTTTGATATGCTTTAAATCTTAAAATATTTTACAGTTAAAAATAAGCTTAAAATATTTTAGGTTTAATTACTGTTTTGGTCGTCCATTTTCACCGTTTTGTAGCTTTAGTGTCCTTATTTTAAAATTTGACATTTTTGATCACCTCTCCTATTTTTTAACTATAAATTGACTATGTGATATGTTTTAAACGACGTAATATATTATCAAATGATGAAAAAATACCAACATCGTCGAAATTGTAAGAAAGTTCATTAACAAACATCTTTAAAAACATGTTGTATCATCGTATTTTAGACAAAATAGTCGATGAAATTGTAAGAAAAAATAATTTATAAATTTTCATCAACTAAGTCTCATCATTAAATCATATATCATGTCGTTTAAAATATAAGATATAGTCAATTTATAGTTAAAAAATAGAATAAAGGACCCTTGTCAAATTTTAAAATAGAGGGACCAAAACTCGAAAATAGTGAAATTAGGAAGACCAAAATTACAATTAAACTAATAGTTTATGTTGTTGGTAGTAGTGTATGCTTAGTTTCAATTTTAGTTAGACGAGCTATAATTAAATTTAAAGATGTAGAATTAATTTCTATTTATTTAGTAGAGATGTTGAGGTTTTAAACTATAGTTAAAATTTAGAGGGTTAGATCTATATTTTGATAAGGGTCTTATTAGACTCGTTAAGTAAATTAAGTAAATGTTAGGTGGTTTAATATTTCACTTATCAGTTATGCATATAAGATGAATATTTTTTGAGCATATAAAGATGAAATATTTTCTTTTTCAATCAATCTTTTTCTATATAGTACTTCGTCTCACAATATATGTTTCAATTTCAATTAAGTTTTTCCACACTTTTGAAAGAAATAAATAGTTTTGTTGATTTTAATAATAAATAAATTTATCTATTAAAAAGTTCTTATTAATGATAGTTAATAAAGTAATTTTGTAAATTGAAATGCAAAAAAATAAGGTAGTAGGTAAGTGCACAAGTTCTCCAATGTTTTAATAATGTCAAAAGTAGATTGAAAATAATATAGATGATATCGGCAAAGATCTAGAAATGACTTGGTAGTAAAAAGTAAAAACATTTTGAAAAACTTGAAAAATCACATTTTAAGGTTTTTTTATCCCTATATGATAGTTCAAGTGGTAAGAGTTGAGGGACATATCGGTTAAATATGGGAAGGTCTAGGGATCAATTTCTAGCGGGAGCAATTTATCTTTTTGATGTACCAAAAAAAACAATTGAAGGTTTTTGAGTCGACTCAAAAATATATGTCTCGACGAGGAAAATCCCAAAATTCTGAGTCGACGCAAACCTTAGCAGTGTGCCAAACAATAAATTTCTCAATTCCATTTTTAAGTAGTGAGGACGAGGAAACCCTGAAACTTCCTAATCATATAGTGTGTTCTTTGATCATTTTATTTCTTTTATATTGTTTTAATTGAATAGATTTTTGTGAATTGTTGTGTCTGAAATCTCATTGTTGTGAAAAACGCACACCAAGTATTTGATAAAAAACACTTATTGAGTTTTTCACAAATAATTTCGAAAGAAAACTTGAATTTTACACACATCAAATGTTCGACAAAAATTCTAGGTGAATCTCTCGTATCCAATGCCTTGCTTAAAATAGATTGAAGAATAGAAAATAACTTGTAAAACTTTTTCACAAATAAAACTAAGCGTTAAGTTTTCTTTTTAAGTTTTCAATTGTTATACTCATTCTACATAGCTCTTATTAAACTATTTTTTTTTTATTGATGTTTTTTATAATTTGGTGGGATAATTTAAAGGTGATTGATTATAAATTTATATGTATGAAAGTTTATTATGATAAATTGGTTTCTTTTTTGTTTTATAATCAAGTTGAAATTTAGAATTATTGATGCATTTATAGTATGATATAAGTACATATATCATATAAATAATAATTTTAATATTATTCAATGCAAAAAAAATATTTTAATATTATTTTAATAAGGAGTTTATGAGTTGATTTCACCTAGTCAAAATGTGTTGAGATAAAAATTCAATTAATTTGACAACCTTCCATACGGGTTTAACATGCAATCTAATCTTTAATCGAGTGTATGGAAGACTTCGATTCAATTGTCTTCCGCTCGCTTTAAAAAGTTTCAAAAGTAAATAAGGGGAACACTTATTCACCCCCTCTAAGTGTTAAGCCATAAGTCTAACATTTTATTGAAAAAAAATCTAATAAATTAAATGATGTCGTGAATTTTTAAAAAGGACGCAAAATTTGAGAAAATATCTACATTTTTAGTTTCTTAATTTATTTATTTGTTTCATTTTAATCATTTAATTAATTATTGTTACATTACCATTTCCTTCATTAGAGAAAGTAGTAGATATTTTATATGTTAAACAAGATTTTTGGTCTCTTAATTTATTTATTAATTTTATTTTAGTCCCTTAATTAATTATTGTTATATTTTGGTCACTTAATTTATTTATTGATTTCATTTTTATCCCTTAATTTTTTATTAGTTTCATTTTAGAGAATGGAGCAAGGAGTGGTATAGTACCCTTCATTCAATTCCCGACACATTGACATAATTAATGGATCAAAATAAAACTAATAAATAAGTTGAGAGATTAAAAATCTAATTTAGTCTATTTTATATATAAGTCTATGTGGTCACTTTTAGTTGATTTTCCTTTCCAGTGGATTGTTGACTGGTTAAATTAATGGCATTTCATCAATTTGACTAAATTCGATTATAAAAAATTCCTAAAGACCTATTCTAATTCCTTTATAATGTTAAACTAAAAAATATTTATGCCTTAATTAAATTTAAAAATCATTATTTTTCATAATTAGTTTATATATAAATTATTGTAAGAAGATTCGCCTTACTTTTATCTCGCCTTTCTTGCTCACCAAGGCGTGTGCTCTATATGAACCATCAGGATTACTTGTAACCCTAATTCTTTTTGTAAAATGTATTTTCCAATTATGGAAATATTTTATATGGTTCGTTTTTATATTTGTTGGGTCTGAAACTTGTTTATCCAGAAAGCCCACGAATCTCAGGCTATTTAAAGGAAGATTCAGAACCTGAGACCTCACGGACTAAAGTCGTCATGTGCCTAATAATAAATCTAGGGTTTTAGTCTTGCCTATTGTGAGCTTTGCTTGTATCACCTTGATGCTTGCATAAGGACTCTGTCGATTGAGTTGTAAACTCCTGTACTCTGAAGCTTTTAAGCCAGGAGTCTTTTCTGTAAGTCACTCTAAGCCTCTAGGTATGAGTGAGGTTATTTCCATTGGAGTTAGTCTCCTAATTTGATTGTATTGAATGTAAGACCGGGGCGAAGCTCAGTAAACATGGGGTTGTTAATGCAAATCTTCAAACCGAGAGAAGTGAGATGGGTTTCTCATATCTAGGTGGTCTCCTAGGTAGAAGTTAGCACGGGTATTGGCGAAGGCCTAAGTTGTAAATTGGGGAGTAAGCCGGATAGATTAGGGATAACATTACACTAGTGGATTTCCTTCCTGGATTAGTATCCCCCAGATTAGGACGTTAGGCCGAACGTGGTTAACAAATCACTTGTGTACTTTACCTTTCCTGTCATTTTTTTTTAATTGTTCATTGTGTTTTTTGCTACTAAGATGTGTGCACATCATGCACCACATCTTTTATTGGTGCACTAGAAATTTCACATAAGATAACAGATCATTGTACTTGATCAAAGATAACAATTCTGCCAGAATGTTCTCAGCATATTCTTCACGTTCTGGATATGGAGAGTGAGTATTAAAGCTCTTGAAATCAAGAGCGTGTTGGTTGCTTGTTTCACAAGGCTATACGTTGTAAGATAGCTGGTTAAATTCAAATACCAACACTTGTAGATAGTTGGAAAGAATATATCAAAGATTGTGCGAAAAGTTGTGTCCAGAAATGAGAACATTCTCATATCGTTCTCTAGTTCATTTGCTGATGAAAGTTTTCATATAAAGGAAGATGTTTGCTTGCTGGGCAATGTAACACATTAGAAGATCTTAGAAGAATGTTTGTGAACCAGCTGGTCTTCTTATCCTATTTCTATCCAAGTGTACAACTAAAGTATACATAGCTTCCATAGATGTAGGAGAAGGACATAGTATAAAATATAAAACTTGTCCTTGCAAGTACAACACAACTCACAGTAAAAAGTATGTTGTCTAAATCTTATTGGCCCATAAAAAAATTTCAAATAGTGACAGCTTACAATGCTCTAGCAAAAGGCTCCTTGTGACATGGAATATTAAATTCATGTTTTACTCCTCAAACATGACTAAAAGAGAAAGCTTTTCTTGTCACTATTTGCTTCTTGCCTAAAATGACTTATGCACTGTTGAGATCTTGTGAATTAAATTCTCTTGCATAAAATTCATATTTGTCTTGTGATCAGAATCTATAAATAAGTGCTTATGTTGAAATAATTTGTTGCACGCGCAGACTTGCCGGAAGGGAGAATGTTCCCTGATCATTGTCATAAAGTGTCAGTTTCAAAATTATGAAAGATAGTGATATATAACGAATAAGCTTTTGTTCATATCTTATATTAATCACTCAAAAACACTTGTTAGATCACAAAGAGAACAAAATTCACTTAGAATATAATTAAAGATTTTGTCATAATTAAAACATCAAATTAGGACTTTACCTCAACACATAGATACTTGTTTCTAGAACTGTCAAAATGGGCCGGGCGAAAAACCCGATTTTTCTCCAAGCATGGGCCTTAAAAATGTAGCTCAAATTAACATCTGAGTTTTATAGCAAAAAAAAAGTAAATAAGGAAATATGTTTATAACAATTTCACTTGGGCCACTAATCCAAAAGCCCACGCAAACATAAAAAGTTAACAACATGGCAGCAACACAACACACACCTTTCAATTCCATCAAACACACATTTCAGAAAATAAATATGCACTTGTAAAGAAAATTATATACATATGGAAATGAAAATAAGCAAAAAATAATTTTTCGTGTCATTAACATAAATATATAAATAGATAAGCTAAAAATATAAAATCACTCTCGTGAATTATTTCTCTATGTAATAAATTTTCTTGAAAACCCGAGAGATTGTCCCAGGCCGGGCTCAGGCCATATTTTACAGCCCATTTTTTATCCTTACTTTTTAGCCCGGCCCGACGAAGCCCAAATTGACCGGCCCGAAATGGTCTGGGCCGCCCGTATTGACAACTCTACTTGTTTCGCAGGAGGAGTTTTTGCAAATTTCTTTAATTCGCTAGATTTGTGGAGTGACCCTTGGGTGGTTGTTTTTGCATCCTGCCAAGTTCATTAGCGTTCGTACCTTCTTAAAGAACTTAAAGTGGATGGTACAATTCTTTATTTTTCGGTGTATACTTACTTTTTCTGCCACACCATCGTGGCTTTCGGTCGTCAAATCTTCACCAACCTACAACTTGTTCAAGAAGTTTCCACGTGTTGTTACTTATTCAAGATATCTGCAAAATCCAATATTTAATTGTCCTTGGAGTTTTCTGCACATTAATACACTAGTTTTGCACCACCACCATTCAAATTGCAAAAGTGGTTCTCATCCTAGTTACGAACATCACTATCCACTAATATTGCAATTGGAATGCAGCAAAGTTCACTGTATACACATCTTGTTATCTATGTATTACTTATTGTATGTTATCTCCTACAAACTATCATTAACATGTTTAAACAATCATTACAATGTTTAATCATTTAAATATAGGGAATAATCCTTAACATGTTCTTATTCATGTTATGGTGTTTCAACAATGAGTTCAAAATTATTATATTTATAATTTGGTAACAATGAAGATGAAGAACTTATAATTACATTGTCTTCATAATATCTCGATTCTTATTTGCTCTGTTTTTTGGGTCGGTGGGTTGGTGATGATTATAAGAAAAGAAAAGAAAATGAAATGATTGACATTTGAGAGAAGTGAGTAATTTCAATGAAAGAGAAAAAAACGGATGTGATTGGTAAAATGATTTTAACATAAGATGTAGATAGATAGAAAATGAAGGTAGAAATAATTTGAGACTAATGCTTATTTTCTTCAATATTGTTGTAAACTGATTCTCATTGAGTGTGATGAAAAATTGTAAAATAGTTGTCTCATGCTTATGTTTCACTAATATGTAAACCTTTCTTAGACTTTTGTTTTTGGAAACAAATTAATCTACAAGATATGAGGAGAAGAGTTGTATTAGTTGGTTATAATACCGATTCCTTTAATAGGGCAACATGGAACAATGTTTTATTCTTAAGATACATTCTAATTTTGTTTGTCGGCTTTACTTTAAATGACATTCTCTTAATTTGTCACAATGACCTGGAAAATCTTCACACGCGTCAAATTATAATGTAAGTTATGGAAGGCATTGCTGTGAATGCCTCCCTGATTTACTTCCTTTTCTTCTATTTCTAGGGTCATGGCTCAGATAGTAAAATTTGGCTAGTGGTAGATGCAATGGGTAATATAATTCAAGGTAAATATGTCGATTTTTTGATATGAACATCCTTCACATCTTTGAATTTTAATGAGCTCTTTTATTATTTAGGTCATCTAATTAGGCAATGGGCCCGTGACGCCCAAGCTTAGTGTTACTATGTTAGTGTCATCATTGATTATTGTTTCGTGGGAGGAGTTTTTGCAAATTTCTTCAATTGGCTAGATTTGTGGAGTGACCCTTGGGTGGTTGTTTTTGGATCCTTCCAAGTTCACGAGCGTTCGTACATTCTTAGAGAACTTCAAGTGCATTGTACGATTTTTTACTTTTCAGCGTATACTTACTTTTTCTGCCACACCATCATGGCTTTCGGTCGTCAAATCTTCACCAACCTACAACTTGCTCAAGAAGTTTCCATGTGTTGTTACGTATTTAAGATATCTGCAAATTCCAATATTTGATTGTCTATGGGTTTTTTTGGACATTCATACACTAGTTTTGCACCATCACAATTCAAATTGCTAAAGTGGTGTCCATCCTAATTACGAACATCTCTATCCCACTAATATTACAATTGGAATGCAGCAAAGTTCACTGTATACAAATCTTATTGTTTTTGAATTAACTATTTTGGGTTATCTCCTACAAACTATCATTACCATGTTTAATCATTTAAATATAGGAATTAATCATTAACATGTTCTTGTTCATGTTATTGTGTTTCAACAACGAGTTCATAATTATTATATTTATAATTTGGTAACAATAAAAATGAAGAACTTATAATCTCATTGTCTTCATAATATCTCGATTCTTATTTGCTCTATTTTTTAGGTCGGTGGGTTGGTGATGAGCATAAGAAAAGGAAAGAAAATTAAATGAAATGTTTGACATTTGAGAGAAGTGAGTAATTTCAATGAAATAGAAAAAAAAAACAAAATGGATGTGATTGGTAGTATGATTTTAAGATAAGATGTAGATAGATAGAAAATTAAGGTAGAAATAATTTGAGACTAATGCTTATTTTCTTCAATATTGTTGTAAACTGATTCTCACTGAGTGTGATGAAAAATTGTAAAATAGTTGTCTCATGCTTATGTTTCACTAATATGTAAACCTTTCTTAGACTTTTGTTTTTGGAAACAAATTAATCTACAGGATATGAGGAGAAGAGTTGTATTAGTTGGTTGTAATACCGATTCCTTTAACAGGGCAACATGGAACAATGTTTTATTCTTAAGATACATTCTAATTTTGTTTGTCGGCTTCACTTTAAATGACATTCTCTTAATTTGTCACAATGACCTGGAAAGTCTTCACACGCGTCAAAGTATAATGTAAGTTATGGAAGGCATTGCTGTGAATGCCTCCCTGATTTACTTCCTTTTCTTCTATTTCTAGGGTCATGGCTCAGATAGTAAAATTTGGCTAGTGGTAGATGCAATGGGTAATATAATTCAAGGTAAATATGTCAATTTTTTGATATGAACATCCTTCACATCTTTGAATTGTAATTAACTCTTTTATTATTTAGGTCATCTAATTAGGCAATGGGCCCGTGACGCCCAAGCTTAGTGTTACTATGTTAGTGTCATCATTGATTATTGTTTCGTGAGAGGAGTTTTTGCAAATTTCTTCAATTGGCTAGATTTGTGGAGTGACCCTTGGGTGGTTGTTTTTGGATCCTTCCAAGTTCACGAGCGTTCGTACATTCTTAGAGAGCTTCAAGTGCATTGTACGATTTTTTACTTTTCAGCGTATACTTACTTTTTCTGCCACACCATCATGGCTTTCGGTCGTCAAATCTTCACTAACCTACAGCTTGCTCAAGAAGTTTCCATGTGTTGTTACGTATTTAAGATATCTGCAAATTTCAATATTTGATTGTCTATGGGTTTTTTTGGACATTCATACACTAGTTTTGCACCATCACAATTCAAATTGCTAAAGTGGTGTCCATCCTAATTACGAACATCTCTATCCCACTAATATTACAATTGGAATGCAGCAAAGTTCACTGTATACAAATCTTATTGTTTTTGAATTAACTATTTTGGGTTATCTCCTACAAACTATCATTACCATGTTTAATCATTTAAATATAGGAATTAATCATTAACATGTTCTTGTTCATGTTATTGTGTTTCAACAACGAGTTCATAATTATTATATTTATAATTTGGTAACAATGAAAATGAAGAACTTATAATCTCATTGTCTCATAATATCTCGATTCTTATTTGCTCTATTTTTTAGGTCGGTGGGTTGGTGATGAGCATAAGAAAAGGAAAGAAAATGAAATGAAATGTTTGACATTTGAGAGAAGTGGGTAATTTCAATGAAATAGAAAAAAAACAAAATGGATGTGATTGGTAATATGATTTTAAGATAAGATGTAGATAGATAGAAAATTAAGGTAGAAATAATTTGAGACTCATTCTTATTTTCTTCAATATTGTTGATGGATAATTTAGCAAGTGTACTAAACTGTCGTCAAGTAATAATATTTATAAGATTCGTATCCACAGAGATTGTTTCAATCTCGACAAAGCAATTGTATAGAATTTAGGATGTAATTTTAAATGACAAGGGGGGAGTGTTTGCATAAGATTTCAGCTAACAAAATGTAAATTTGTTTTGAATATAAAGAGAGATGAGACTAGGTCTTTTGATTTATCTGAGTTACTCTAATTGGTACACTGCACCTATTCCTTATGAATATTTCTCTAGTTTTACGATAGTTAACAAAATAGCTCTAATCAATCCCTTGACTTAGGACCCGCTTCTTAGATTACAGTCCCTAATCCCTTAGGTGATCTAATATTCTTCGAAGGTTTTAAGAACGTTAACTTATTATCACAAACAAACGATTATCCATCCCTAGACTAACCATGTTTATTTGAACAATTCAATTAGGTCTAAGTTGAAAGCTATGGTCAGTAGTCATTCATTCTCACTAATTCATGTTATAAGAGATCAATTTATAAAAAAGCATTAAGAACAATTGAATTGAATAAAACTAGATCGTTATTCATGTAAAATAGAGTTTCACAGCAACATGTTTCAATTAAAGTTACACCAGAATCATCTCAGACCTAATCTCTATGAAATTTAACTACTCATAATATTGACTAAGATAAAAGAGAGTTAAGAATTACACAAGTCAATTGAATGACCAAGAAGCCACTTGATCGGCCACACTTGATCGGTCTCCCTTCTTCTCTCCTCTGCTATATGTCGTCTCCCTTTTATTTGCTACTGTTTGCATGCTTTTATATTTCCATCATCTTAGCAATGAGCCAAACCTATTTTCTTTCTTATTGGGCCAGTTAGGCATATGATATTTGATTTCATCTTCTCACATGATATTTTGTGACCTTTCTCTTCTTCTTGTTTTATTTTCTTTAATTTGTACCCTTTATCCAATTTAATTAATCTCTTACTTGAGCTTCTTTCATCAATAAAAATCAATGACTTCACAATTTGATTGCAATGCTTCATTCAAACGATCAATCTATTTTATAAAACTAATAAAACTAAACAAAAACTACATAATATATGGTTAATAAAGAAATTAGGTGTATAATCACTCTTTTAACTCATGAATTCAAAAACCACAATTTATTCAAATTGACTCTAAATTAAACACTAAACTAATAAAATTAGATTAAAACTTAATTAAAAAGACTCTAAAAATAGCGACTGATTAGGTGTCATCAATTGTTGTAAACTGGTCTCATTGAATGTGATGAAAAATTGTAAAATAGTTGTCTCGTGCTTATGTTTCACTAATATGAAACCTTACTTAGACTTTAATTTTGTTTTTGAAAACAATTTAATCTGCAGGATATGAGGAGAAGAGTTGTATTAGTTGGTTGTAATACATATTCCTTTAACATAGCAACATGGAACAATGTTTTATTCTTAAGATACGTTCTAATTTTGTTTGTCGGCTTCACTTTGATGACATTCTCTTAATTTGTCACAATGATCTAGAAAACCTTCACAAGCATCAAAGTATAATGTAAGTTATGGAAGACATGAATGCCTCCCTGGTTGATTTCCTTCTCTTCTATTTCTTGGGTCATGGCTCAAATGGTAACATTTGGCTAGTGGTTGATGCATTTGGTAATATAATTCAAGGTAAATATGTCAATTTTTTGATATGAACATCCATCACATCTTTGAATTTTAATTAACTCCTTTTTTTATTTAGGTCATTGGATTAGGCAATGGTCCGTGAGGCCTAAGTTTGGTGTTACTATGTTAGTGTCATCATTTATTATTTTTTCGCGAGAGGAGTTTTTGCAAATTTCTTCAATTGGTTAGATTTGTGGAGTGACACTTGGGTGGTTATTTTTGCATCCTGTCAAGCTTACGAGCGTTCGTACTTTCTTAGAGAACTTCAAGTAGGTGGTAGAATTCTTTATTTTTCGGTGTATACTTACTTTTTCTGACACACCATCATGGCTTTCGGTGGTCAAATCTTCACCAACTTACAGCTTGCTCAAGAAGTTTCCACGTGTTGTTACTAATTCAAGATTTCCGCAAAATCCAATATTGAATTGTCCATGGGGTTTTCTACACATTAATACACTATTCCTCATTAATACGGTTATCTCCTACAAATAAATCCATTATCACATTGAGATTATCAGTTCACGATCTAAACAATAAGATTTTAATTGATTTCTAATATAGATTTTTAAGATTTAAAAGTACTTTATAAGTTTGTAAGATTTTAAATAATTTAATGAATTTTAAGTAAATATATAGGAAATTACAAAAGTAAATAGAACAGGTGGTGATGGTAGGTGTGGAGGGGCGTTTGGGTGGTGAGGTGATGATGATGTGGTATTTGGATATGGCGTTGCCAATGTGTAGTTGATGCAGTGTGTGTTGGGTTTCCTATGATAGCTGATTCTCTGACTGTTTTTAAATTTGTTGAGATTTGCATGATTTATTTTGAGTCTCTGATGGTATTCTAAACTGTTGAGATTTGTAGGTTTCTGTGTAAATGGATGACCCCAACCGCGTTGGTATTGACTGTTTAGAAGCAGACCGCGAGCCGAGACGTATCTGCCTAAGTTTTTCTTATACTGTTGCCCATCAAATTCAGGCTCAAAGAGCTGTTTTTTAGATTTTGATCAGCCGATCACTTTTTATTTGAGATCGATGTTAGCATTTAGTAGCATATTTTTAGGTCGAGTTGATTTGTCTTTGATGGTCTGAATGTTGAACAATGTCTT
Source organism: Trifolium dubium (assembly GCA_951804385.1). Classification (NCBI taxonomy): domain Eukaryota; kingdom Viridiplantae; phylum Streptophyta; class Magnoliopsida; order Fabales; family Fabaceae; genus Trifolium; species Trifolium dubium. The sequence goes on along the minus strand of OX638072.1, from coordinate 21,347,814 downwards.
TCTGAGAATGAGATTAGAAGTGATCTCTTTTAGATAGTGTCTGTTTTGGTTTTTCATAGTATTCTGCTTATATACGACATCTTTATTTTGTAGTTCTTCTTTAACTAATCTTTGCTCGCCTTATACAAAGACCTGATCTCTATATAATATATTTACGGATGTCTTTCTCCTGGTCGTAATCCTATGTGGCAAGCTATCAAGTACCCATATACCTATGTGGCAAACTATGAGACTATCTACATGACAAACAAATTCTTCCTTAATCTTCGATTCCCACTCAAGACATTTTTTCAATTATGAAACATTTTATTTTACTTTTTAGAGTTCCTTGATGAGTTGATGTACCACTCTTCGATTCCCGCTCATGACACTTTTTTAATTATGCTACAATTTATTTTATTTTATTTTATTTTTTAGAATTCCTTAATGTATCATTTTTTGATTTTCACTCATGACACATTTTTAATTATGAGACATTTTTTAAAAGATACTTTTCAAACACATATTCTATATAACTAAGATTAATAGTCAATTATAGACAAAAACAAACAAAAATTTTGGATAAAGATAAGTAAATCAAGCCAATTTCTAACAAATAACAATAATTTTTTAAGATTAATACTTTTAAAGAAATTTTTTCTTAATAACATTTCCATAACTTTTTTTTTAATCATCGTAACTAATGATATATCATAAAAAAAATTAATTGATTCAAATGTTGAAATACTATTATATAAATATAAGTACCCAAACAATTATATGTATATATTTTTTAAAAATAAAATTGTATGAATTAATATATACTATTACATAAATATTATTATGATAAAAAAATTCATAATTTCTGAAATAAAAGTATATTTTATTAATTTAATTTTTAATTTTTATTTACATGCAAAACTTAACTCATTTCTATCGATCATTTTTTATATTACTAAGTTGTATCAAATATAAATCATACTTATTATTTATGTTTTATTTGTATTTTATTAAGAACATATTTTTATTCCTATATTAATAGAATAAACCCATTTTTTGTAATTTTTATCATTACTTATATTTACACACTTATATTAATATCAGTGTATGTCTTTATAATTTACACGGGATCAATATTAATAATCATATATTAATGCAAGAGCTTATTTTTTTATTTAAAAAATGAGACTTTATATTCACATATCAAAACAAGGTCCTATATTTTTTTAAATTACTACGGCGATGGGAGAAAAAATATCACATTGTTGAGAACGAAAAGTGGGAGATCATTCTCCAGCTATGAATTATATTTACACTCATGTTAATATGAGTGTATTTTTATTTTGTAATTTATACAAGACAATATTTTATACTTACATATTAAAACAGATCCTATTATTTTTGTAATTTTTATGGGGACAAAAAGAAAATATCATACTATTGAGAACGGGGAGTGGAATATCATTCTCCACTATGTTTTATCCATTTAAAATCCCTAAATATATAATTATTTTTTATAATTAAATAATATAAATATTAAATCAATTTCATAAGTAATTAGAAAAACATAAATTATATGACAAAAAATTCATTAATTAAAAATAAGATATAAAAAATTAAATTAAATTACAAAAATTAATATTTAAACTAATCTACTTTAACATTAATTATATATATTAATATAATTTTGAATTTTAACCCATACATTTGTACGGGTTAGTTATACTAGTTATTTATAATAATATATATATTTTCCGTTAAAAATAAATAAATAAAACTATATAAATTATAACATTTAAGTATAGAAAATAAAAACAAAAGAAATTTTAATTCTTTTAACAACTAAGTCAGTATAGCCTAAAAAAAGTAGGGTCTTGTTAACTAGTACCCTTGCAGCACTAGTTAAGGTAACAAAAATGGTAAGTTTACATTGAAAATATTATTTTATGTATTTTTATTACTTTGACCGCACAAATTCCAATATATTTTTACTAAATTTGTGTTTCTTAATCATTGCCTTAAGGGCACTAGTTATCATTTTCCAAAAAAATAACAAAGTAATTCCAACTTCATGTTATCCTAACTAACATTTCTTTACATATATGAAGATTTATATGAACATTAACATATGAGTTCATAATCATTAACAAACTATTACTACCTCCGTACTAAAATATAAGTTGTTTTGACCATATCACACAAATTAAGAAATGTAATCATTGTTGTATGGAAAAGAGAAATTATGAGTTAGTTTACAAAATTGTCCTTCGTTAATGGTATGGAAAAGATAAATTGTAGAAGTAAAAGAAGAGATAGTAATAAATAGTTAAGGATATAATAAGAAAATTAGCATTAAATGTTGCATTGGTATTGTAAAACGACTTATACTTTGGTACAATTTTTTTCCACAAAACAATTTATATTGTGGTATGGAGGGAGTAACTTTTTACTATTTCTATTATATTGGTCCCTGCAAGTGTAACGTTGGTCGTTGAATTTATGTATCAAAATTACAAATATATTCTGCAACTCATTTGATAGTAGTTTTATGCATTAAATTGACTAATAGACAACACTTTAATGGACTATATGACTACAAAGAACTGGATGCAAGGATCAAAATGACTAATATACATATATATATATATATATATATATATATATATATATATATATAGGATTGTTAACTTAATTAATCTCATGTCTCATGCGCCCACCATAAGGCATCAACCCCCAATTTCTCGCGCGGCCTCATCCACCTTCAATTTCTCGTGCACTCTACACTCACCCCAACTTCTGGTGCGCCCTTATATGAAGGCGCGCAAATAAAATATGGGAAAGGAGACTTGCTAACATTTTCCTATATGAAAAGAAGTTAAATACATTCAGAGATTAATATGACAACAAAATACAAATTACACATTCGAGGATCAAAATTATTGTTTGTCTAAAAAATTAAGGAAAATGATAAACATTGTCCTTAGAGCAATTGTTAAGAAAACAAAAAAAAGTAAAAAATTCTTGAAATCCATGTATTTTACTTTTTCAAAAGAATAAAACACAAGTTTCAATACAAATATATTAAACTTAAACAAAAATGAAATACTCCCTCCGTACCACAATATAAGTCGTTTTACAATATCAATGCAACATTTAATGTTAATTTTTATATTATACCTTTAATTATTTATTACTCTCTCTTCTTTTACGTTTACAATTTATCTTTTCCATACTATTAAAGAAGGATAATTTTGTAAACTAACTCACAATTTCTCTTTTTTATACAACAATAATTATATTTCTTAATTTATGTGATATGATCAAAACGACTTATATTTTGATATGGAGGGAGTATTACTTAAACAAAAATGAAATATTACTCCACATTTTTTTGTAAAACACAATAGAAATTATTCGGCACTACTAGATGGATACGTTTCCTTGGAAATCCTTGAAAACTAAGCATGTACCATGAGCTCCCCACCATATTTGTGAGTTCCAAGATTAGACTATAGAAGCAACTTTATAGCCATAAATGAAATGAAAGGCACCATATGAAAACGATTTATAAGCACTTCAAAAGCAAAAACCTTACACGTGTTAAACCATAAACTCATATTGTACCATAATTCAATCCATTGGCACAGAAGCTTCACTCCCAAGCAATGGTCAATTAATCTTCAAACATACTGTACGTACACTACTACTCACACACACATTATAGCCATGACCCATCAATTTTATTCTCATTTGCTTTATTTTCTTGTTTCAACTTTATGTTTTCAGAAATTGTCCATTCATAAGAGAGACCCACAATACCCAATGGTTCAAAGGTTAATTTCATATTTTCATTTTTTAGACAAATATTTTTATTTTTACAGATATCAATATCCAAAGTTCCTGCAATCACTCCTTGGACGTAGCAAAAGCTGCCTTTAATTGTACTGGAAAAAGCAACTAGTCCTTGGTAAGACACAGCTCATAATAAGAGACCTTTATTACAAATCGAGGTTATGATTATTTACATTTTATTACTCCATGAGACACAAGTTGGATTCGGATTTTAATTCATTCAGATTATCTAAATCTTCGTAATCGAAAATTGAATTTTTTTTTGTAGAAATCGAAAGTTGAATTCTAAAACTCTTTTCGTTTTAAAATTAATATCATTTTAACACAAAATTATTATTTTAAAATGACTATTGCTTTTTTTAATTTTCAATGCAACATTTTTTAATTATATCTTTTAATTATTACTTTATACACTATTTTCCTGATATTATATGATGTAATATAAGGGTCTGTTTGGTTTTAAGAAAGGGAAATGTTAACATGTGCATATGTTAGTAAACTAAAAATAGAAAATATGTATTGAAAATTGTGCATTTCATTTACTTATTTCATTTACTTTTAAGTTGAAAAGATATTACTTTTAAAATATTATTTTTATTAATAGAATCTTTAACATGTGCCCTTAGGGCACACGTTAACATAACTCTTTAAGAAAAGAAAATAAAACACGAAACCAATACATTTATTTGGACTAATTTAGTATAATCTAAATACATCACTCGAATTTTGTGTTTTCATTTCTTTCTACTATCTTTCCTTCCAATCAAACGTAAAATTAAAACGAGTGTACACCAAATAAACTAAAAAAAGAGTCATACACATAAGTAAAGACAAGATACATTACGAAATTCATTGTATTATTAATCATAGTAAGGTAATTAAGGTGGACAGGTTGGCATGATGAGATTTTCCACACAAGTATTCCCACAACAAAATGATCCCATTGTGATTAAACAAACATAACAAAGGAGCTGTAATACCTCTGCAAATCTAGTCTCTAATTTCTTCATTGTCTTCCCCAAACCCTTTTTTTATTACTATTACCCTAATAAAACCAAACATTAAAAAAAATAGGCAAAAATTGACCCATCCACCATTTTTGTCTTTCCTTGAGAGACTTTCTAATACCTCCCATCAAAAAGAACAAAACTAACTGATTATATCACTGCAATAATGTCAGGCTACATTACTTTTTTATATCCAAAGGCACCTAACATTATTTTTAACCTTTGGCTAAACAAAAAAAAAATCTTATTACTACTATTAATCTATTTTTTCTCCTACATTCTTCTTCCAAAAAACCTATTTTTTCTTTATAAAACTATTCCCTACCCTTTTCTTCTCACAAAAGACCAAAACCAACTACTACTACTATAACCTTCACCAAGCAAATCAAAAGAAGATTTCATTTTCATCAATTTTTCATCAACATCATTAGTAAGTCCACTCTTGTGGTAGGCTTATTTCATTGCTCCCTGCTGGCTGTGGCCTGCTGCTGCGCCTCTGTTGTGTTTGTGAAAGGACATAATTACCCCTTAACCTAGTTGCACCTGCTGCATATGCACATAAGTCAAAGATTCAATACTCAATAAAATAAACCCTTTTCATTAAAAAATAAAATAAAAATTATAAAAATATAAAAATCCAGAATATAAGGAGAGTGACAAGTACACTTTCAAATCAATTTAATACTATGATATATTAATATATAATTTATAATTATTTAATATATTATTACCATTTTCAACATTAGAGGTGGAATTAAAATGATGCAAGTGTGGTTGCGGCTGGCAACCCACTACATAGTCATCAAGCTTCAAATTTAGGGCCTGCGCCACTCTAGCTGGAACCAAAGCAGTTGCACAAGCTACAAAAAAACAAAAACAATTAAAAATTAAAATTAAAAAATTTGGTGAAGTAATAACCCACAATTATTAACAATAGTACATGAAAATTAACAACCTTAATGATTAAGGTTAGTATCAAAATTTAAATAGCACAACAATTTTTACAATCAAAAAATAAAACCAGAAACAAAACGTACATTAACAATTAACATCACCTAAAAAATAACCGAAAAAAGAAAAATAGTAGCCAACATTTACTAGATTCAACAACCATATTTATTAATGAAAAAAAGTACAAGACAAAATTTGAAATTTAAAAAAAGACAAAAAAACATCATAGAAAAATTGTAATCACCTGGTTTTTATCTTGATTCAATAGGACGAGGTAAGAATACACCAGTACCAGTACTTTCTCTTCTTCCAGAACTGTTTCCAAGAAAAACAGCTCTCATTCCACAACCATATTGTTGATTTTGAATTTGTTGGTTTTTAGCATGTTGTAGTGTTGGCCATGCAGATGAAGATAAACCTAAATTTCCATTGTTTGGAACATTGACACAGTTTCTTGCTCTATTTTGAAATACACCCCCACATTGCTTCTGTATACCCCCATTCATCAAGTTTTGATTTTTTGCTATTTGTTGATTCCTCAGCATCTGAAACTAATATCATAAACAAAATAAATAATAAAAACCTAAAACCCATTTTATAAAATGTAAAAAAAAAAAATTAAAATTTATGAAATTAAATTAAATTCTTACTTGAGCAATTTGCAATTGCTGGTGAGAAATTGAAGGTTGATTGAAAAAACCCATTTCATGATTTGTTGAAACAGTGTTGTTTTTTGAAGGTAAAGTAACAGGAGAAGGTGTTCTTTGAGGAACAATGGTGTTATTGTGAAGATTATAGCTTTGTTGATTCAATCTCATTCTTTCAACTTCACCAGCAGCAGCATGCAATAGATCCCAAGTAGCTTTTGAAGATGAATCTTCACAAACACCATTAGGACTTCCATGGCTTGAACCTTTTCCACATCTACAACTATTCCCAAAAGCACATAGTGTAGATTGTGGTGAAGATGACTTAAAACGACCCTGCATATTGAACAAAACGACACCATAAAAACCCATAACAAAAAACCATAAAATATAAATAAAAAAAAACCCATTTGGAAAAAAAAAACACTATTTTACCAAAAAAATGAAGAAAAAAAATGAACTTTTTTATACCATGTTATTGTTGTTATCAAAGGGTTTAGAATCATCATCTTGAAGACAAGAACGAGCCATGCGACGAGTTAACTCAGCAACGAGTTGTTCATCTTCATCGCTTTCGGTTTCGCTAGAGTTAGCAAGAGAATCGATTGGAGAACTGAGATCAGAAGAAGAAAAACCACCATAAGGTAACTCAGAAGGAAAAAGCAGGGTATTTTCGTCATTGTCAAGGAATGAATGTTGTTTGTGTTTTAGGGTTATGGGTACGGTTGTTGAGTCGTCGTCGTCGGAGAGAAACTGCGGTGGTAGCCAGAACTCTCCATCAGCAAGGTTTTCAGCCATAGCAAAGGAAAAAAATTGAAGAAAAACAGAGCAAAAAAAACAGAGGAAACAAAAACAGAGGAAGAAAAATTGGGGATTTTGGAGAGAAAGGAAGAGATTTTAATAGGGAAAAGAAAAGGAGAGAAAAAAAACTATGTGGAATGTGTGAAGGGACCCATGATTGAAGAAATGGAAAACATGGGAGAGAGAAAAAAAGTGAGAGAGAGAGAGAGAGAGAGAGAGAATGAGAGAGAAAGTGTGAGTGGAAGAGTGTGTATTTGTAGAGAGAAATCACACACAAAATATGAGCGGTGGTACAACTTTCACGCGGTTTGGTGAGTGTGAAGTACACGCGATATGGTTGTAGATTATAGGGTTATTACCTTATTTAACTATATATTTATTGATAATATCTATTTATTGAAAATATCAAAATTACTACTAAAATATATTTATTTTCTTACTTTTTTAGGATTTATTCTCTATTTTTATATTTTTTATTTATCAAAAATTCTCTACTTTTGTATAATTGTAGTTGTTTGATTGTAAAAATAATTAATTGGAATATGCGGCAACACGTTAAAAAGTTTGAAAATAGTTTAATATTTATTTGATATTTGATATTTATAAAATTTGAAAAATTAATCTTGAAACTTGTGTATTAAGATATTTAGGGAAAATCTTGGTAATATGAATCTTATATTTAGAAAGTAATATTTTTATAAAATACTCCCTCCATCCCGAAATATAAGGGAAAATAATCACTTTTTTTGTCCTAAAATATAAGAGAAAAAATCAATTTCAAGAATGTTTTTCCCTTATTCTTATGAAATTAAATATAAATTGCATTTAATTTTCTCTCTCTCCACTTTTCTCTATAAACAACAACCAATCAAAATTCATTTTACATCTTTCTATGCACTTATTCTAAGAAAAATCACACAAAATCATATTTCTAATTCTCATGTTTATGTTTTCTTAATAAGTGTGTTTTTTTTATTTTCTCTTATATTTTGAGACGGAGGGAGTATCTAATTAAATGGATTATAGTTACATATTTTTTTATTGTTATTTTTTATTTTTGTCATTTAAGTGCGATGTTGTTGATTTTTTCGCCGTCTTGTGTGACGTTTGTTGTCTCGTCTTATAGGGTTATTACCATATTTTAGTACTACTATATTAAATTAAAAATATCAAAATTACAACTACCAAAATAATTTTTTTTTACTTTTATATGATTTATTTATTCTCTATTTTTATAAGTTAAATAATAGTTGTAGTTGTTTGATTATAAAAAATACAACCTCTGTCACAAAATATGAGACCCCGTTGATCAATACACGTTTGTCAATACATGATTTTGATTGCAAATATCTTTAATTGTGTATTAGTAAAAATTATAGAAATTTGATATTTTGAAAATATGTATCAAACAATATCTTATATGATAATATTTATATTTATATTCTATTAGAAAAATACGGTCAAAACAAAACATATGAATAATGCGTTTAGTCAAACCGAGTCTTATAAAATGAGACGGATATAGTAATGAATTTCAATATGCAGCAACGCTAAAAAATTTAAACATTGCTCTCAAAGTTTATTTAAGTTTGATAAGATTTGAACAATTTTGTCTCGAAACTTGTGTATTAAGATATCTCATTTATACAAACAAATAAAAATGATTGACTTAAATCGAAAAATCTTGGTAATATGAATCTTATATTTGGAAAGTAATAAAACTATTGAACGTTAATATTTTTTTGTCGAACGTTAACTTCAAAGAGCAGAAGTGTGGAACAATTGACCTAGAAAATTAAAGCTACTTCGAAAGGATGCAAGAAGTTAACTTTTTTTATGGAGGTTTTAAACATACTATTATTTGCAAGAATTTAAGTAAAGAAATTATTTATTTAATAATTGAAGCAATTCAATTTTCAATGAAGATACATTAATTTATTGTTTAATTTTTTTTATAAATAATTATATAATAAAATCAACTTATTTTTCTTCTCTTAAAAAAAGAATCAAAATGTTTATAATTTATTTTAGTAAAATTGTCAATATATATTTATATATAAAATCAATTTGTATTCACATTCAATATAAATTTATTATATAAATTCCGTTTCTACTTTATTCTTTTATAAATTGTTACTAATAAAAGTAGTAAATACATATTTACAGAAATATTTTAAAATTTAATTACTAAAATAGAAATATAGTTTCATTTGATAAAATAACTATAATGTTTTTGATAAAATATATAAAGGAATATTATACTCGTAAATTATAGCATTAAAATTTTAATATATTCAATTTGTATGATAATTATTATTAAAACAACTATTTTTAAATTATAAAATATATATTTTGAAAGGTATAAATATTATGAGTATTTTATAGTTTTCACCACTACTATTTGGTTCATTAAATTGACTAATTTGATTTGGAGTAAATTTTAGTATCAGTTTCCTCTTAATCGCAATTGCGAAAATGTTACTGTAGTCGTCTCAATTAACTAAGGTTTGGTTAAATATTATAAGTATTTGTTATTCAAAATGTTAAACATTACCATTTTCAATACATTAATTTTACAAATTTCAATGAAAAATTTATAAAACTTATCATATATAGTGTTAAGAAATATTTTTACATAGTCACGTGACAAACAAATTGAATTTAATTGCACTCACGAAACAATAATTAAATAATTCTTACTTTTTAAATTAAGAAATTACATTTAATATTATATCATTTATTTCTTTTTTTCTTTAAGTGTGACCAAATTTAAAATTTCTTAGACACATGACTATATAAGAATATATCGGTGTTTATATGAGGATTATTAAAAAGGAAGGACGTAATCAAGAATGTTTGTGCACAAACGCATCGCTGCATACAATACTACAATAGGAATTAGGAAGGTCCTAATGACTGGAGAGTGCCAGCAAAAATTAATCAATTTATGTTCTTTAATTTGTCTTCAATACAATTATTCACAAAATCAAAATATACTTATTTTTTACGCGGATTCATTTTAAAATCTTCTAATTTAGTTACTCGTTGAAGAGAAATTTGGCTTTGCTGTATTTTGCTGTACATTTATTTCCTTATAAATTTTTCCAATTAAGAGATCAATAATTAAGTTTCTAATTAACCCGCCTAAGAGCTAACACTACCGCCTAATCCCCTTATATTAACCCCTTCTGCAATAAAATAATTGATTTTAAAGATAAGGATATACTAAAAATTCAGTTAGCCAATCCGCGTAGGACAAGTGCCCCTTATCCCTCGTCAGCATCTTCTCTCTCTACTTCCGCCTGCTCTTACTTGCCCTTGTCGCGCGTGTTATGCACGCGTCGGTTTTCAGCCCCTTAAACGCGTCCACGTGTCCCGTCCGTCAGTCTTCAACGATGCTAACTTTCTTTAACCTCTCTCTCCGCCAGCAAGTCTTAAACACCCCATTGGACAGATTTTTCTTGTTGAAGTCAGAACTCAACAAGCCCATTATTGTAGATAGTCTAAGGATTAGGGTTTACAGTGGTACACATAGTCTATATATAAGTAAACATATAATGGGCCAATTACATGGGCTAGTAATCAATATGGACATCCATTAATAATAATCATAACACTCTCTCTTGGATGTCTATTGAGTTGAAGATATGTCTTGTTAAAAGCTTTACTAGAAAAAATCTAGTAAAGAAAAGAGAGTACAACAAAATTGTTGTTTTTTTTTTTTGAAAGGGTGAATTGTTATTAATACCATTGTAATGAATTTTTTTTTTTTAGTAGTATAACCTTTTTGTTTAAGAGACTTGTTTAAGGGAGAAACACAAATTCAATACATAAGTTTTAGTTACGTTCAACTAAACAACTTACTCGTAAAGATATCATTTGGATTCGGATCTGCCACTTAAAGTATCTTCAATGGTGATATCACTTTGAGTATTATTTATCACTAAAAACTGGTTCATACATGCAATATAATATTTATGCAACTCATACATATTTTTCTCCAATGGTGATATTACTTTAGGTGTCATATATTAATAACAAATTGTCCATTACATTTAATTTGATATACAAAAAAATATAATATTAATTGATGATACGGTACCTTATTTAAGGTATCAATATCATCAATTTTGATATCTTCATGCCACATCATAGAACTCCAATACTAAAATAGAATAAGGTACGGATCATTAATCTATGAAAATCTCTATAATACCTTTATTGGATATACTCTTAATACTCAATCTCGTTATTTTATTTTTATTAAATGTTAATGATTAATACTCCATAATATAATCATTAAATGTTAGTTGGTCCAACAGTGATCGATATTGAGTTTGATAAGAAGAATCACAATTCAATTCTACGTAATTATGTTCAAGAGGGGCTGAAACCATTTTATGCTAAAACTTACCCGAAATCATATTAAATTGGTGATGTAAACAAAAAATATGCTGTAATATAATTAATAGACAATTTAAATCAATACAAGACATTAAAACAGGAAAAGAAAAACATTTTTTTGATACATTAGAAAGATAAAATATTCCCACCAAATATTAAATTTTTCATCCAACTCATATGTTATTTAACTTTTATTACTTAAACTATCCTGCAAAAGACTCGAAAAAAGAAAGACATGAGATGATTTGGATTCTACATATATTTTACATTTAAAATTCTCACACATAATTTGCAATGTCCCAAATTTAAATTTGAGTGAATGTGTCAACTGTCAAGTATCAATCGTCAAGTATTAGGTGGACCCTATGTATTTCATAATTTTATATTAATTTATTTTAAATTAAATTTAAATTATAAATAAATTGGACTTGTACAATATTGTTACTTAACCAAACTCCAAAGCATTCTGTAACCAAAATAGAACTCCAAAGCATTCAAAAATTTAATTTAATTTAACTTATATACACTCAGCTTCCAAAACTGTGTTACATGTGCAATATTGAAAGTATTTACACCAACAATTGATTTTAATCTCATGGAATTAGTGTAAATGCATTTTACACAAAATAAAATACATGGCTATTGCATCGTTGTCTCTCAATTTGAATGTTAAGAGCAAATTATGAATGAACAAAACTTAGGTGTATTATTTTAGACACTATTTATATGATTTTTAAAATATTTTGTGGTTGTAACTAATTATGAGAAAAGCATGAGTTTGAAAAAAATCATATGTTGTTATATTAAAAAACATAAAAAAAAATATTTATACAAATGCACTTAAATTTTGTATATTATAGATGTGGTGTTTATTTTTTATAAGTGCACGTGATGTGTGAATATATTGTGGGATGAAGACTCGCGTCCTTGTCATTGTGCCTTAGTGTGTATTGTGGAAGTTTTTGGTCGTTGAACTAGGATCGACTCAGAGACAGGGCAACTTGACCTATGTAGCCTTGAGCCTCAACATCCGATGAGTCTCAAATTTTATAGTTTAATAGGCCTATTAATTAAACATGAGTTGAATACATACACCAATATTTTAAATCATAATGTAGTCCGTGTTGTAGGTTAAGATTGGTCTTGTGTTCTACTCTTGCTCATGGTAGTTTTATTTTTTTTTATTTTTTTTTAAAAGTTATTTCCTTTTACAAATTGATAAGAGTTTTTTTTCTATAAATAGAATCACTCTAGCTATAACTTATAAATAATTACAATACTTCATTTTTAAAAAGACTACATTTTTTATCTTTTATTATTTTACTTGGTAAAATAAATTATTGATTTCTAAAATAAAGTAATAAAATTTATTGAAAAACTATCAATTTGTAATGATATTTGTTTAAAGATGATTTGTTTTTATTGTTAAAAGATGATTTTATTATTATTATTATTAATTAGAATATAACTATTTTTTATGTTATTGATTTTATTTTACATTATAAATTAATTAATTTCAAGAAAAAAATAATTTTAAAGAATAATTTTATATTATTAACCCGAGACCTTAGACAAGCCATGCGTTGAATTGATTGTTAAAATGAAACTTAAAAATTATTGGGTGAATCGAACGCGTACTAATTGAATCCAGAAAATTGGCACGTTTATGGCTAGTCTAGAATATATACCACTACTATCTTCTATTATGTATTCATTCAAATTGAGAAGGACTATATATGAAATTAATGTGCAACAAAATTTAGATTTTGTGCTATAAGGAATTATTAAGTGTTCAATCTAAACTATCATAAGAAGTAGATATTAAATTCCACTATCCAAAATGTTCTTTGGACGATAATTCATTTACTCTAATAAACATTCAATTACATTGTTGTTAAAAATTTGTATTTATACGAAGAAAATGAATTTTGTTTAATGGAAACAACAAAAATAATATTGAATCCTTTATATCGAAGTTTTTAATTTATAATTCAAGCCGTGATTAGGGGTGATAAAACAGGTCGGATCCATCAGGGCACTATGCTTTTAAGTTCGGTGTCTTAAGTTTGCCGGCCCCCTTTTAGCCCGCTTCAAAACGGGTGCGCCACTGAGCAGGGTGGGTTGACCCGCGGGCATGTATCATTTATTTTTTGGTTCTTCTTTTTTATATTTGAGATGAACAAATTTGAATTTTAAACTCAAACACTTTAATAAACCCGCTCCGTCCCATCCCATATATGGGTGAACTTAATTGGGGCGAGAAACCCGTTTTACCACCCGTATAGTGGTGAGCATGGTTGTCAAACTCGCGAGTAGGCTCGCATACTCGTACCGGCTTACGAGTCAGAGAAGCCAAAATGAGTAGACTCGCGCCCATCTATTTCACTCTTTGAGATGTCTCCAATCTAGCGAGAGATTAATCACTGCATTCGACGGTGGATACCCCAGTCTCGACTAAAAATATATATGTAATGTGTGTTATATATGTGTCATTTTTAAGTTTTTCACATTCATTTTTCAGTTTTCTATAAACTCATACAAGTCTGCGAGTTGAGTCTACGAGTTGAATCTAATGACCTTTTCGAATCTGAGTAGACTCATGAGTCTGACAACTTTAATGGTGAATTTGACCTAGTCCAATCAACTATCCAGGTGGAATTTGAGGCATCTTCATCTTGTTTACCATGCATGTGTATGCATTATAGCGGAAAAATTATAATATGAACCACTTTTATAAGTTGTTCATGATGGATTAATATTTAAACAAATATTCAAAATTTTAAAGATAATATACATTACTAGTATTATTTAAAAGTATAAATTTACTATCAATCATTTTATTGATACGTAGGTAAAAGGTAAGTTATTAAAAATTCTCACACACAAAGTGGAAGATTAGAATTCAAACACCGATCATGAAGTCATATTTGACCTAATAATTTTGACATTTTATGATAATTGAACTAGAAATTGTAGATTTTTATTGTCATTATTGTCATTCTTATTTAACTTAATTAATGTTAATTTGGTTAAAACAACATAAAAATAAAATGTAAATCATATTCAACATAAAAATAAGAGTCGTGTTTTTTATTTCACAAAAGATTATTGACAATTGTTAGATTTTTTTTAATAATTTTAAATATTTTTATAAAAAAATAATTTTAAGTATTAAACTATAGTGAATCATTATGAAGCAGGGGCGATGCCACATAGTGGTGAGTGTGAGTGGGTCTTGATATTTTGCATCAATAATAAGATTTTTACTGATAATAAACCCCTTGAATTATAAACTTTACACCACACTTGCACCTGTGTCATATTTTTTCTTTGTGTTGTGTGTTGATAAATCTGTAATGGTATGAGTATCTCACTTTCTTTGGTTGTTTTATGCGCTATATATCAGAATAAGAATAATCAATCTCAAATTTTGAAAGTTGCTTGTTAAAACTAATTAATCTATTAGGGTATCAAATTATGGATTTTTACAGGAAACTAAATTGCATAAATGCATAACTTTACATGTTGTCTTTGTTTTAAAATGTAAATAGTACTCAATTTTTGCTTTGGAAACACAAAATCAACCGACTATTTTTTTATTAGTTCAATTTTTGTCGAACTAAATCAATTTGTTACACTCTAACTCAAATCTCTTTTAATTATATATATAATTATTAGTTAAATCTTAGAAAATTTAATTAATAAGTGTATACCGATATGAGGGTATACACCTTCCTAAAGAAAAAGATGAAAGATTGGCATTGATATATATATATATATATATATATATAGGTGTGAAAAATTATTGAGATGATAGAAACAATATATAGATAAAATAACGTGTTGAATAAATATAGAAGAAAAACAATGTTTAAATATCAGAGTTATAAATTTTAAATGTCATTATTAAAAGAAAAAACATTAAACATCTACTCTCGGGTTCGGGCATCGCCACTGTTCCGAAGCACTAACCATATTATTATAGTGTGTTTCTATAGTTGTTCTAATACTCTCTCCGTTTCAAAATGATAGTCGTTTAAGGTTTGTGCACGATTTTTAAGGAACTGATTAGTTGTGTTGATTTCAATAGTAAAATTAGTATCATGTACTACAATACCCTTATTAATTGTAGTTAGTGGAGTAGTTAAGTGAAATTAAAATTTAATAAATAAAAGTATAATAATGAAAAAAAGTAATAAATGTTGCATTGGTATTCTAAAGTGACAATTAATTTGAGACAAATAAAAAATGTTAAAATGACAATTATTTTGAGATGGAGGGAGTAATATTTTTCAATTGAGATTTGTGTTTTTTTATTGAGTAACAATTAAGTTAGCTCAAATTATTCCCTTCTTTCCTTACTTTTGTCCCCCATTTTTTCAACACCAACATATATCTTTGTTGCTTTTTCTAGTTTTGTTTCTTTGTTCTCTTAATTCCATTTACCTACTCAATCAACTTTTTTCATTCTACAAAATCTCTTATATTTGGGGTCCTTACCCTTCTTTTAATTTCTTTATTCTTATTGTGTTAATCTTGTAGGACCTTTGCAAAAGACAATAGTAGTATTTTAATTAGGTGATTCGGTTGAATCAAATTGCGGCAAATATATGATTTTATTTGGTTTAAATAGACATGATGATTACTTTGTGATATTATACCTCGAGAAATGATATTTTTAGCTACGATTGATATGTGATTAGTAGAAGTTCTATCCATACACATGGGAGTAGAGATATTTGTGACCCACACATGATATTGCCATGCTAACGCAGATTGTTGCTGCTTTGCTCCTACCACAAATTGCAAAAGTCATATATAGTTGCTAGAAATTAAATTTTCCAAATTAATACTCTTTCATTTCCTTTAATCGTCTATTTTAAAACATTATTTCTATTTTTTTATCATTGTTAATATTATCCATCTCGTTTTGATCTCAAATTTGTTGCAGAGTATTTTCTAAGATACTTTCTCTGATCCTATATATAAAAAGATTCTTTTTTAGATACCATAAGAATTTGATGAATCTAATCTATAATATTGTCCAAGTACATTAAAAGTTGAATGAACTTAAAAATCAATTTTTATCTTATATTAAGAACCGGAGGGAGTACTACTGTACAATTTATTTTGGATTTTTTATAAGCTTAATAGGCATGATCGTGTGATAAGCTTAATATGCACGAGTGTGAGACATATGAAAACTTATACTTGAAATTTTAAAAAAATAAACTTCACGTGTAAGTTTCACATCTTATAGTTCATCTAAGCCAGAATCTCAGTAATATAATTGTTTTTGAACGGCAAATATATTATTAATAAAATTAAGTTTATTGGAGATATACAATAGTGTAAATGAATGTGTGGCTAGGATTGCATTATGATCATTGTATCATCTCATGCATAAGTCAGTTATCTTATGCATGAGTTTGTTAGAGTTTGTTAGAGTTAGTTAGTAATGCAAAATCTCTATAAATAGCATTACACTCTATTGTATATGATTAAGCTTGTAATACAAAACAAATAATGAATACAATACTCTTCTACTCTGCATAGTTTTCTAATATGGTATCAAAGAGCCTCAAAGGTTCATAACCGTTTTCTAACCGTTCCATAACCACTTTCTTAACCGCTTCCGCCATTTTCAAGCTTCTTCAAGCTCACACAAGCTTCATCCATGGCGATTGATGAAGAAATTCCTTCCATAGCTTCTCAGCACGATACTCAAATCGATTCTTCTGCTATTCCGTTGCCTAATACAACCAAAGAATCATCACGATCTGGCCTCACGCACTCTCTCACCATCAAATTGGATGAGAAGAATTTTTTGCTGTGGAGTCAACAGGTGAATGGTGTAATTACGGCACACGATCTCCACAAATTCATCGTGAATCCTCAGATTCCTCTTCAATATGACTCGATTGAAGATCGTTCTGCTAACAAACTTTCTGAAGCTTATCGTCAATGGCTGTTCAAGGATCAAACGCTCTTTACGTGGTTACTTTCCACGCTTTCTGATGAGGTTCTTCCTCGTGTTCTTGAGTGCAAACATGCGTTTCAGGTATGGTCTAAAATTCACAAATACTTCAACTCTGTACTCAAATCGCGTGTTCGTCAATTGCGATCTGAACTGAAGAACACAAAGAAAGCTTCGAGATCTATTAGTGAATTCTTGTTACGTATCAAATCGATTGTGAATTCCTTAGTTGCAGTTGGTGATTGTGTCTCTGATAGTGATCAAGTTGATGCTATTCTAGAAGGATTACCAGAGGAATTCAATTCCTTTGTTATGATGATTTACAGTCGATTTGACACTCATATGGTTGAAGATGTTGAAGCATTGCTTCTTCTTCTAGAAGCTCAATTTGACAAATTTCGCCAAGAATTGGCTACTCCTGCTGTTTCTGCACACGTTGCACAAACTGTCTCCAACTCTGACCTACCTCCTAATCATGGTGATGGTGATAACTCACATCAAGGCACTGAACACTATAATGCTGGTAGAGGCAAGGGTCGTGGCAGAGGCCGTGGTAGGGGTCGTGATGCTTCATCTTCATACAATTCAAGCCAAGACAAGTGTCAAATCTGTGCTAAAGGTAAACATGATGCTAGTATCTGCTGGTATCGCTATCATCCCACACCGGCTATGGTCAACACTGCACGAGGACATGCTGCTAACTTAGCTCGTCCACCAGCATTCAATCCCTACATGCGTCCTACTGCAAACCTTGCTATGCCTCACTATGGAACTTCTTCAAATTTGGGTGATAACTTCTCTGAATCAGCTTGGTACCCTGATTCTGGTGCTTCTCATCATCTCACATTTAATCCTTACTATCTTGCTCAAAGTGCTCCTTATTATGGTCATGAACAGGTTATGATGGGAAATGGTCAAGGTGTGTCTATTTCTTCTTCTGGTCAATCAAGTTTTTACTCAAATTGTCACCTTAATGTCAAACTTACTCTAAAATTGCTAGCAATGAGTTTCACAAGTGGCACCTAAGACTAGGTCATGCCCACGTTAGCTCTATTAAGCCAATTTTAGATTTGTGTAAAGTTTCTGTATCTGACAAATACTCTAATAGTGAATGTACTTTCTGCTGTATTGGCAAGTCTCATAAGCTGCATGCCCCATTATCAAACACTGTGTATTCCTTACCTTTTGAAGTAATTCATTGTGATCTATGGGGTCCTGCCCCTTTTGTCTCATTTAATGGCTATAGTTATTACATTACCTTTGTGGATACATTCACTAAATACACATGGATTTACTTTCTTAAGCACAAATCTGATGCACTCCAAGCTTTTAAGCAGTTTTATGCTCTTGTCACCACTCAGTTTAATCATAAAATCAAAGCTTTACAGTCTGATTGGGGTGGTGAATTTCGTTCTTTTACTTCCCTGCTCAATGAATTAGGGATCAAACATAGGCTAACATGCCCTCACACTTCTCATTAGAATGGCACTATTGAGAGAAAACATAGACAAATTGTGGAAATGAGACTTACTATGTTATCCCATGCTTCTATGCCTTTAAAGTTTTGGGATCATTGCTTTACACAGGTTGTTTACCTCATTAACAAGTTACCTACCAGTGCCTTGACCAATTGGCTATCTCCTCATCATGCTCTCTTTAAGCAGAATCCTGATTACTCTATCATTAGAGTATTTGGTTGTTTATGTTTTCCACATCTTAGACCTTATAATCAACATAAGTTTCAATATAGGTCTAGTCCTTGTGTGTATCTTGGCATATCTCCCCAACACAAAGGGCACAAATGTCTTGATCATACTAGTAGAGTTTTCATCTCTAAAGATGTTGTCTTTCATGAATTACAATTTCCCTATCCTTCTATGTTTCCTACTCACAAGTCTAATGTTGCCAATTCTATTCCATTTCCTACTAATGTTTCTTTCCTGAGCTTGTGGACACACTTATCACCACTCCCTCACCAAGTTCTGATCAGCTTGTTCATGCATCTTCTGAGCACTTACCTAGCACTTCCTTTGTGGCAAATGATACTCCATCACCAGAAGCCGTGGTCACCAACTCAATCCCTCATCCTCACATGTCAGGAGGCAACAGAAGTTCCTCTCAGCTGAGGCCTGCACCACCACCACCACCTGTCATTCCAGTTATTTCTGATCATAACAGTCACTCTATGATCACCAGAGGTAAAACTGGCAATTTGAAACCTAAAGTATTTTTAGCAGAACTTGAGCCTAAATCTGTGAAGAGTGCTTTAGCTGACTCTAGGTGGTTGTCTGCAATGCAAACTGAGTAAAAGGCACTTATGGATAATAATACTTGGTCGTTAGTTCCTCTTCCTCCTCATAGGAAAGCAATTGGCTGCAAATGGGTTTTTCGTGTCAAAGAAAATCCTGATGGGACTGTCAATAAATTCAAAGCTAGGCTAGTAGCTAAAGGATTCCTACAAACTGCTGGTTTTGATTTTACTGAAACTTTCTCTCCAGTGATTAAACCAATTACTATAAGAATCATCCTTACATTGGCAGTCACATACAAGTGGCCAATTCAACAAATTGATGTCAATAATGCTTTCTTAAATGGTGATCTACATGAGGAGGTTTACATGACTCAACCTACTGGCTTCGAACACTCTGATAAATCTCTTGTGTGCAAGCTTCACAAGTCGTTATATGGGCTTAAGCAGGCCCCCAGTGCGTGGTATAATAAGCTAACTCATGCCTTACTCAGTCTTGGTTTCTCTAAAAGTCAATGTGATCCATCTTTATTGATTCACAATCAACATGGCACGTGCACTTATGTTCTCATTTATGTGGATGACATTCTCATCACTGGCTCAGCTCCTCATCTCATTAATGACTTAATTCATAAGCTCAATTTGCAATTTGCTCTTAAACAGCTTGGTGAACTTGATTATTTCTTGGGCATTGAAGTACACCATCTCAGAACTGGTGCACTATTACTCAATCAAGCCAAATATGTTAGGGATCTATTGTGCAAAACTAACATGGAAGATTCCAATCCTATTGGTTCACCTATGGCCAGCAGTTGCCGGCTTAGTAAATTTGGTTCTGACACTGTTTCTGATACTACTTTATATCGTGCTACTGTTGGTGCATTGCAATATGTCACTCTTACTCGCCCTGACATTGCCTTTAGTGTCAATAAAGTGTGTCAGTTCATGGCAAATCCCTTGGAATCTCATTGGCGTGCAGTCAAAAGAATACTGCGTTATCTCAAGGGCACTCTAAATTTTGGGTTATGTCTCCTTCCGGCTCTCAATGGACCTCCTTTCTGTCTCAGAGCCTATAGTGATGCAGATTGGGCCACTGATCAAGATGATCGTCGCTCTGTGTCTGGTTCCTGCATATTCTTTGGACCAAATTTGGTTGCTTGGAGCTCACGCAAGCAGCAGTTGGTGGCTAGATCAAGCACTGAGGCTGAGTACAGGAGTATGGCACACACCACAGCCGAGTTACTTTGGATTCAATCCTTACTTCATGAGCTGCATATCAAGTTTCATCCCCCAACTCTGCCATGTGATAATCTTAGTGCTGTTGCGTTATCTCACAATCCTATTTTACACTCACGCACTAAGCATATTGAGTTAGATATTCATTTTGTCAGAGAAAGGGTGTTAGCCAAGCAACTGAATGTGCTTCATGTCCCTGCATCTGATCAACTTGCAGATCCTCTAACCAAGCCACTATCCCCTTCCAACTTTGATGTTATTCGCACCAAACTAAAGGTGTTTCCCTGTCGAGAACCACCTTGAGTTTGTCAGGGGAGTATTGGAGATATACAACAATGTAAATGAATGTGTGGCTAGGATTGCATTATGATCATTGTATCATCTCATGCATAAGTCAGTTATCTTATGCATTAGTTTGTTAGAGTTTGTTAGAGTTAGTTAGTAATGCAAAATCTCTATAAATAGCATTACACTCTATTGTAAATAATTAAGCTTGTAATACAAAACAGATAATGAATACAATACTCTTCTACTCTGCATAGTTTTCTAATAAAGTTTCTGTACAAGATAAACAAAGACAGAAGTAAAATAGAAGTTACAAAATAAAGACGCCGTATATGAACGGGACACCAATGTAAATATCAAAACCTACACTGTCTAAGAGTTTAATTTCTAATCTCATTCTTAGAAAGACACTTTTCAGACTACCAAAGAGACTTCAACTTGACCCAAAAGATGCTACCATGATCTCAGTGTACTCTCGACTCCTTCACCGACCTGAACCATGACGATACGACTTATTGGAGAGTCAAAGGAGTTCCGGGAGTAATAAGGGTCAATGTTCCCAATGTTCCCCGATCACAAAAGAGAGAAGTTGTTGATAAAATCAGACATAAAAAATAAAGGAACACAAAAGAATACAAGAATAAAACATGGAAATTCTAAATTTAGAAGGAAAAAAATTACAATCATTGTTCAGTGATAATAAGAGAATAATACTATGTAAAAATTTTGTCAAAAAAAAAAAACTATGTAAAAATTATTACAACACATATACTCTTGGCCACCTCATAACCTCTTCAACAAATACTAACTACGTACATCTCACAACACTCTTGGAGAATAAGAGAAAAAAAAATAGATACAAAAGCTTAAATTGATTCCGACTGATGTTATAACGAAGAATTAGAGTCTACACACACAACCTTAACCTCATTCTAATTCCTTCACAATTTTTAGCAATGTGAGACTTTTTCTACATGTATATTTTTAACCATCATAACAATCTTCGATTGAAAATTATACTTTTTATTGTCTTTACCAACAATCATAGTTTAAAAGAACTATCATACTTTACCATAAAGAGTATAATCATTAGAAACTACACGACTCCAAAAAAAATTCACATGTTAAAAATCAGGCTGAAAACTTCTGGTACAACTTCCAGGTTGGCAGTTCTTCAGCTGCCAATATAGTTTTAGGAAAGGAATTCTATAAGTGTCAATAGTATATGCGAACTAATAATATTGTGTGTAATCTTGATTGTATAAATCAGGGGCAGCCCAAAGGCTGGACAAGTTGAGCCACAACTTTCTAAAAAAATTTGGGGCCTCTATTTTTTTTTCCAAACTCAACATCGAACAAGGGATAAGTATGATGGCTTCATAAATTTTTAGATATTTAATATTTGTTGGTGCAGTGGGTTGGTTATTTTGTTGATACCATACGCTAAATGCGAGGTTCTGAGATAGAATCTTGCCTTCCAAATTTTTTTATTGTTTTATTTTAAATTGCAATAATGAGTAAATAAGTCATAAAAAATCATGAAGAAATAGTGATGGAGGGAATCAAACACACGACATCAAGCAAAATTAATTTCAATTAATATATTATTGCAACCTTATCGCTATTTTTACAAACTATTGAATCTATTACATATTTAGAGAATTTTTATACTACCTCTGTCTCAAAATATATTAAGATTCATTTTGACCACTGCACGTATGCCAATATGATAGTAGTTTTTATTATAAACTTTCTTTTAAAATAAAAAATTAATTTTTAAAATTAAGTTACAATATAAAAACAATATCAATTTTAAATGATATTAACTTAAAGATGCATTTTGTTATTATGAATTAAAATATGATTACTATTTATATTATTCATGTTATTTATATTTTAAATAATAAAAAGTTATACCAAAAAAAAAACTTCAATTTTCGAATAAAAATTATATTAATTTCATTTTACTTTCAAAGAGCTTCCTCATCCAATTTGTCTGGAACTTCCAAATAGTCGAGACCGACACTTATATAAATATATCCATAAATTTTAATAGGTTAAATTTGATTCTTTAATCAATTTTCTCTAACCCAAACTTCACAATGTAATTGCAGTTGTATTTTTGTTAAAAATTGTGATTTCCATGCATCAGTTCTGCCATCAAGTGATTCAAGTCCTCTACCAATCGCAGTTGTTGAGAATCAAATTATAGTTTTTTCTACTAAATTCAACGTTAATCACGACTGAATCAATTAACGATTGGTTCCATGAAAGAGAAGTGGTAAGAGAAGTGATATCATGATTAAGTGCCAAGCCTTTTTTAGCTAGGACCTTTCTTCCCGCACAATATTTTCACAGTAGCATCTTTCTTTTTGGTTTGATCCAGAGAGCTTTCAATGTGATCTTAAACTAACACTTATACTTAAACAAACAATTATTAGTAATAAAAAATGGAGGAATGTGAAATTCAGCGAGACATTTTTTATTGTATGTCGATATATATTAAAAAATAAATAGTACATGTTTAATCTACAGTAAATATTAGACATATTGGGTATCCATCGCCGAACGCAGTGACTATTCCATCGCTAGATTAGAGGCACATCGAAGGATGGGATAGCTGGCCCAAGGATTTAAAGCTGCTCCATACCCAAGATGAAGATCGAACTCTCGACCTTTGGTTAAGGGAGGATGAACCTCATACCTCTCAACCACACTCCTTAAGCTAGTAAATATTAGACATATAAGAAAGTCTAATGTAAGCATTGGTTGAAATAAAATTAAAAAAAAAAACTATAGTTTTAATGTGAAAATGCAACTAAGAAAGCAATGAAAACAAAGACCGCTTTAGTGCTTGAGTCAAACCTCGTAGCATAGGATCGAAAACATTGAAGATAAAATGTGTTCCTTAGTTCTGACAACTTTTTGCAATGTGTCTACACTTATACTATAGTGCATTAGTGCCTTTAATTAAATTCTGTATTTGCCATCTTCCTTAATCAGATCAAATGACACCCACAAAGCAAAGTATGGGAAACTTGACAGCCACAGGTAAGAATCACGTCACAAAATTAATTAAAATTTCCAAAGATTGATTAAATATTGTTTCATAAGTACTTTAGTAATTTTTAAGAGTAACTTTGAATTTTGATGTACATGATATGAATAAATCTTTCATACACCGTCAACAAATAAAAAATTATTATTTGTACGACAATTAAATTTAATTATGACAAAAATTAATTTTTAATGATCAAATGATTATGATCATGGACGGATGCACGTTGGTGTATGAAATATGAATAGGCAATTGCCTGCACTAATTTTTTTTTTAGTATGTGTAATCTATCATATAAAATATAAATTAATATTATTATTTACACATATCTCACAATTTTTCTCTTTAAGTCTACACTATTATCACAAGTGTTAATACTTTTATTTCCAAACATCTATCTATATATATATATGTAAAAAAGTTACATATGAGAAGATTAAAATACCCATCCTTCAAAAATTGCCACATCTCATTTTTCACTTAAAAACTGTCTTTTCTCTCTTCTTTTATACTTTTTATTCTTATTATATAATTCAAACTTTTGCTTTTCGGATTGATTGCATATCTTACCCTTAATGCTTAGATCTATACTCAAAACTGTTGTTGTTGCATGTGTAACAGATGTGTAGAAGAAGAATAAGGCACAGAGAACAAACTTCAAGAAAAACTTACATGATGATTGTTACATATCTAATACTAAACTCCATGGATGAACTAGAAGATGACCATAAATAATTTTTTTCTCAACGGATCGGATATTCCATATGAACTATATATTTTGAAAATTAATTTGATAGAAAGAAAGTAATAGAATGAGAAGAAGAGATTGATGGTGGATGTGTAGTCATTAGAGGTCGGATGATGGTGGGGAGTGGCCATAAATAGTGGGGCGGCTAGGGTTTCGGTGAGGAGAGAAAAAGATCTCACGTTAATGGTGTATTTGATTTAGAAGAGAAGTTGTGAGAGAAATAGATGAGAGAGAGTAAGAGAAGAGAGAAATAAGTGAGAAAATAGAGTTGCCTATTTTTTTACGAATATATTAGTAAAATTTTCTATTTTTTAATAATTTTTACGGAAGTATATTTTTACTCATATATATGTATTAATACGAGAATCTAAATTTTGTTTTTTTTATTATTTCTTCTGGATCTATATTTTTTGATAATTTTTACGGGACTATATTTAGAACGTGTAAGGAAAGTTTAGAATTTTGGAGCATGATATGTAATCATAACATAGTAATTTTGTATGTTTGTTGTGTTAATTTGTTGATGCATTATAATTTTTTTGTGCTGGATTTGATGTGCTATTCTTATTTGTTAATATTATAAAAGCAAGTGAGGGTAATAATTGTCCTTTAATTTTGTTTAAAAAAAACGCATTAGCGTCGGCCCAGTTGACGCTACAAAATTTATTGACTTTGACTTTAGAGTCGGTTACACTGAGGCTTTTTGATTTATTTGACTTTATATTTCTGAGTTTCACATATTTAGCGTCGGAGGAGATTAGAGTCCACTTTGACTCGAACCAACCGATGCTAATGTAGAATCGGATGGTAAAAAGCCGACGCTATGGTTTAGCTTCGAGTGTTTAGCCTCAACTCGACACCGACGCTAATCCTTGCAAATAATAGTATTAAATTTTTTTGACTTTGCCGAAAAGAATTGAAGAGTTTTAAAACTAATATTTTTTGACTAATAATAGTACTAATATTAGTACTAATAATAGCACTAATATTTTTTAGCCCGACACTCGACACCGACGCTAATCCTTCCTCAACACAAACAAAATATTTTTTGACTTTGCCGAAAAGAATTGAAGAGTTTTAAAACTAATATATATATATATATATATATATATATAACAAATATAATTTTGATATAAAAACAACAAGTTTAAGGAAGAATTCTGAGTGAAAAATGTAGCCATATTAATCCAAGTTTGAGTGAATATGAATTTTATTGTCTAATAATTTAACGACTAGAATGATATCATATGCACTAACTCACCTAATATATTGGACCTGTATCAAACATTAATTTATTTAGTGTGAATGACGCTGAATTTACTTTAGAAACCACAATTCGATCTCCACAACTATATTTTAAAAAAATAAAACTACTTAATATTCAAACTTGTCTCAAATTGTAGACGTCTAAAACACCTTTCTCTAAAAACGAAAAAATGAAAAATAAAATATTTTGATCCGTCAATGCAATGCAATGTATTGTAACGCCTAACGAAGCAAGTAGTGAGTAGCCTAGGGAGATAGTCAAAGTCTTCTTCCTCTTATGGAGCCTGTTGGCGAGGTTGGTAATGATACTGTTGTGAGCCCTGTTGTGGAAGCTGGTGTTGATACTACTGTGGAGTCTGTTGTGGAGGCTATGATTGAGATTGTTGTTGAATCTGATTTCTTTGTTGAGATTGGAAAGGCAAAAACAGTTGCTCGAGGAGAAGATGATGGTTATTTTGTGCCACCATTAAGGAAGTGATCAGGGCATTTTTCTTTTCCAATTCTGCCCGAAGTTTGATGACTTCTTCACGAAGCTGAATGTTCTCTTGTATAACTTCTTCCATTCTTTTTCTTGAGTAACACTACTTGCGAGTTGACTTTGGACAAGAGCGTCAGACCACTTGACTTCTGACAAAACACGATGTGAGACTCAAACCTTTGGAAATAGGACCATGCATGTAGAATGATGCATGATAAGAAAAGTTTTGTTTTGATTTTGATTTTCAAATGACTTTAGGATACCAATCATAAAGGACCTTATTTTTGTTTGCTAATAATCAAAAGAATTTTCCTTTTTTCATTTCAAAGTAACCTTCTCTTTTTTCAAGGTCCATGATGATTGTGATGTTGATAAAAAAATTCCTCTAAGTCCTTTGAAAATCAATGGAAAAAGCTTTTCATGTATGAATGGATGAATGAGATGTAATGATGCAACAAACACAAACATAAACAAATATGGGGTCATGGGTTCAAGTATCACAATGTTGGAGTCAAAAGGTAAAACCCGCCCAAAAGGTATGAACTATTGGTTTATTTTGTACCTGCATCACGGGTGCTACACAAGTTCCCGGAGTTTTCAACCTAATTCTCGAATACCCTATTCATCACAAATAACTCGTGACTCAAAGATATTCAAAAAGAAAGTCTCGTCCGAGCGTAGTATCACAGAACAAACCAAAGTCAGGAAAAGAAATTCCGTCATACTCTAGTCATCGCACTACATCCTAAAAAGGCCAAGATGGGTTAAATGTAACTAAAAGGTCCTCAAGCTTCTCGGGATTTTCAAAAATAGCATTGCCAATATAAATGACTCATATCGACGAACAATCCATTCTCGTAAACCCTCTACTTTTGCGTAGTCGTACCACATGTGCATCATGAAATGAAACAACTCCAAACATGTCACTATGGTTGAACCACATTTCCTATCTTATATTTTCACTCAAGCAAGGGTATTGTGCTTGTCTCACCACTCAAAAACCCCACAAGATATATATAAAGCATATAAACAAGTAAAGCACATAGAAGCAAACAAGTTAATGTCAACCCTCTTAAGGAGAGCATCCCCAGTGAAGTTGCCATTTTTCTATTGCGGAATTTTTGAGACATCCACCACTACAGTTGATCTTTCATTTTCAAGATAGGGGAAAAAATCAAAAACCTAAAGAGAAAGAGATTCTAAGGTACGGGGGTTAGTTGCGCTCAAGAAAGGTGTATGCACCTCAAGCGCCCATGGTATCCCATGGTAACCTCTTATAAGCTTTTTGTGCTTTTAAAAGTGTATGCTTTAAAAAGAATGGGGGGAGAAGATGAAAGAAATAAGAAAGAAGATGTATGAAGAAGAAGTAATAGAAATGTGTTGTATGTTTTTTATGAAAGTGATAGATTGATGTCATTTTAAGTCTCACCTTATAATTGTCAATATAAACATGCTAAACCATACTTTATCACGATTGGGAGATGTACGACCCAAAATCAACTTCGGGGACACCCTTCCCCAACAACGACAAGCATGATCTAAGTCTTGCTAATGTTTATAAGGACAATTAAAATTTGGGACAAATAATGATAAAGATCTAATGATAGCTTAAAGTAGTAAAGGTAAACAAATTTTTTTGAAAGTAAAAAGAGGAAGTAGTGTAAATATTGTATTTGTAAAAAAATTTGTTATTGAGAAAAAAGTTGTAAATAAAATGTTTGTGAAAGAAATGTAATTGTTGTTGTGTAAGAAGAAAAGGAAGTTTAAAGGGTAAGCATTTTGAGATAATAAAATGGCGTTGCGACTAAATGGACCTACGCTTTTTTATATCACCTTTTCAAATATCGCGTTTTGGGTAGGAAAGAAATTTTGTCGCAAGAGACCTCATAACCAATTGAAATTTGATTACAAGCTCTCTCGCTTGGAAATGAATTTATGGCTTTGTGTGTGTAGTGTAAGCTAGGAAAGCGATAAAACAATAAATAAAGTCTTACGCTATTACAACCCAATTGAATAATTAATATTTACAACCATATCAAATTGAGCGAATAAATAAGAAATGATATAAATAAATAAATGCAATGCATAAAGCTATAAATTTACACTCAACATTAAAAGTTGGTAAATACCTCTTGACCCAAGTTGATTTTAAGGTCATCATGTGAAAAATCTGGTATATTGAGTAGAAAATGTTGGTTGATTTTAAGGTCATCATAATGACAAAACTGATTTTAATGGCAATTAAATTGTCATTGATCTTAAAATACCTCTGTCGAAACAATTTTCCCTTGACAATGAATTTGAAAAATCCTGTGTGTGGCTTCATAATCATCATTGTTAAACAGTACCTCACTTCACAAGAAAAAAAGTAAAAGAAAAAAAGAATCTTAATGATAGTGTGTGAAGATATGAACATGTTTACATTTTAATATTTACTTAATCTAGTCCATCGATGTAATTTAATGGTAAAGTTTGAGGAAAGCTTAAGAAATGAAGAAGAAAAACAAAAAAGAAGAATAATCCGTTGAAGTAGATCCGAGAAATGAGATAATAAAGGATAGATTGGGTGAGGAGAATTTATGTACAACCCTTTAATTTTTGGGGAATCTCAACCATTCAATTTAATTTAACAAATCTTATGGTTAATTTTTAATGGTACACGGAGGGATGGTAACGGTCTACAACATGCTAACATTGTTTTCAACATTAAAATAAGGATGAAAAATAGTCTACAACGTTAAAATAGTCTACAATATGCTAATGTAAGAAAGATAATTATATAATTTAATATATAACGGGTGTGGTTTCGGGTTTCGGTGTGGGTTTGACACTACCCAAACCCAGTTGACTCGGGTTAGGGTTCGGACGGGGCCCGCGGGTATGGGTACTTTTGCCATCCCTAAGTACACCGGTGAGGTACTTATTAGCTAGTACACCTTAGAAGCCATCTATATTGTCATGTATTCTTCACCATTTATATTTTAGAAATCAAAGGAACATTTTTTCCTTGTCATGTATTGTTCAGTACTGTATTTATATTTTAGAAATCAAAGGAACCTTCCAACTGGAGAATCAATTCCACCACTTTATGTAACCACCTTGATCAAAATGTGTCAACCCAAAATCACGTAAAGGGTCATTACATGCATCTACCTTGAAAAATCCGTTATTCCTCACAAAGATTACATTTAATTCACTACAAGAATTTCCTCCATTTCCCACAAAAATTTTCCTCACAAATGCACCAAATTTCGTCACAAATGTACATTTGCGAGGACTCATGTGAGGAAAGCAGTCGTTGGTAAATTAAAGGCTGTTCGGAAGACATTTGCGAGGAAATTTCCTCGCAATCAGTATCAGAGGACATTTGCGAGGAAATTTCCTCGCAAATGTCAAATCTGACACTCACGCGCCTTCAAGTGGGGGACATTGATGTGACATGTCTGCACATACATTTGCGAGGAAATTTCCTCGCAAATGTATTAAATTTATTTTTTTTTTTAAAATAATAAATCAGACTTTAATTTAATTATAATTAAAATATTTATAATTTGTAAAAATAATAATTAAAATTGTATCAATTCCTGACCAAAAAAAAAAAAAAAAAAAAAAATAATAATTAAAATTTTAATCAATATTAACATTTGGCGGTAAATTTTTTTAGAAAATTGGAAAAAAAATTTGCGGGAAAAAAGGAAATTCGAATTTTCGTTAAAAATTTATTGCGGGAAGAAACGAAAATTTATTGCGGGAAAAAATGAAATTCGAATTTTGTTAAAAATTTATTGCGGGAAAAAACGAAAATTTATTGCGGGAAAAAATGAAATTTGAATTTTCGTCAAAATTTATTGCCGGAAAACTGAAATTTGAATTTTGCGCCAAAATTTTCGCTGGAGACATTTGCAAGGAAATTTCCTCGCAAATGTGAATAATAAAAAAAAATTAAACAGAAAAAGTTTGCGAGGAAATTTCCTCGCAAATGTCAAAAAAAAAATTAAAAAAAATGAGTATTGAAGATTAGATAGTGTGGTATATATAGAAAAGTTGTTGGAAGAATAAATAATATAATAACATTTGAAAGGAAATTTCCTCTCAAATGTCTTAAGCAAATTTTAATAATTAATTTTGCTTAATAAATCGAAAATTCGAATTTCAATTTTTCCCGCAATAATTTTTACCGAAAATTCGAATTTCCAATTTTGTGACCGTACTAATGTAATTTTCAAAAAGTTTGGTTTTCCCTCTATCAGTTTACGATGAAATTAAAATTTTTAATTTTTGCGTCTATATATACATAAAGTTAGTTTCTCTATGCAGAAAATTATCGTAATTAAAGTTAAATTATCTTAATTCAATTTTTATTACACTGTTATATAACATAAAATATCATTATTCTTCATTCCTCTGGATCTGATTCCTCTTCATAATACCCTTCTTCCCGATCAGACTCTTCCAATTCGGCTCCTTCAAAACTTGGACCAGGGAAATATGAGGTCGATGGTCTTTGTGTCGCAGGATTGTTTGAGTTACGTATATGTTGCATCATTTCTTCCTGCCATCTTAATCTGTCGGCTCTTTCTTCCTCATATTGTTGTTCCAATCTTTGAGTCTCTAGATCCCTTCTCCGCAACTCCTCCTGAATTTTTTGCCACATTTCTGACTTTGACATCCTTGGCTCAGGGCAATCGTCAGGACCAGGAACATGATATAGGTTGGTTCATCGATGAAAGTTAACGGCCAACCTCCCTAGACCAGGGAACCTATGTTCTCTTCCTTGAAGTCCGAGTGCTTCGATACACGAGATGTACCGAAAGATGTTCCATAGAATCAAAGAAAGCGGGGGGGAAAACTAGCTCCAATTTACAAAGTATTGTAGCCATGTTCTTATCCATTTTAACAAGTTCATCCCTCCTGAGCGTTGAAGCACATAAATCTTTAAAAAATTGACTCTATTCAATCAATGGATTCAAGACATGGTTTGGTAATGAACAAAACGCAATTGGAATTAAGAGTTCCATAAAAACATGTGAATCGTGACTTTTCATCCCCCGCAATCTTCCTTCCTTGACGTCGGCACACCTTGCCAAATTCGAAGAATATCCGTCCGGAATTCTCACTTCTTTTAACCACTGACAAACAGATTTTGCTTCATCGGATGTTAAACAATAAACCGCCTTAGGTTTTAGAACTTTTCCATTTGGAAGACTTTTTATGTGCAGTTCCGGTCTATTGCAAAACTTCTCCAAATCAAGTCTAGCCTTCTCATTATCTTTTCTTTTACCTGACACATTCATCACTGTGTTGACTATGTTATCACAAAAATTCTTTTCAATATGCATAACATCAAGATTGTGTCTCAGTAAATTGTCCTTCCAGTAAGGGAGGTCCCAAAAGATACTTCGTTTTGTCCAGTTGTGCGTCTCGCCATATCCATTGTATCTTACTCTATTTCCAACATCTGGATATTTATCTAGGCCGCTCACAATTTGAGATATGTCATACGAAGATACGTTAGGAGGGGGACCATCTCTTTCTACCGTTTCTTTCTTGAACTCATTCGCCATCCTCCGAAATTGATGATTTTTAGGTAAGAACCTACGATGACAATCAAACCACGAAGCCTTTCCTTTTATTTGAAATGCTTTGGTGTCACGCATACAATGTGGACACGCCAATCTTCCATGAGTCGACCAACCAGACAACATGCCATATGCAGGAATGTCATTAATGGTCCACATCAAAGCAGCTCTCATTTTGAAATTCTCCTTCTTTGCAATATCATACGTCAATTCACCATTCCAAAGCCTCTTCAAATCATCTATTAACGACTGTAAGTATACATCAATGCCATCGATTGGATTCGACGGTCTCGGGACAATACAACTCAAGAACATGTATGGTTTCGTCATGCACATCTCAGGAGGAAGATTATACGGAGTGACAATAATTGGCCAACAAGATTACGGCGATACAGACGCTTGAATATAAGGGGTAAAACCATCAGAGCACACTCCAAGTCTTACATTACGTGGATCATACAAAATAATATTTCATTCTTGAACAAAAATCGACTACTTCGACTACTTTTTGGTTTATTTCATCTATTCCATGACCGAAATAGCGCAAAATAGTTTGATCAAAATGTTTCCAAGCCAACCCGTCACATGGATGCCGCATCTCATTTGAATTTGTTGCGTTGTCATGATGCCATGTCATTTTGCTCGCAATTTCCAACGATGCAAACAATCTCTGCAACCTCGGTATAAACGTAAGATAAAACATTGACTTAACCGACACCCGTTTCTGCTTACGATGCACATCACCGCTGCGGACCTGATACCTCGGTGCACTGCAAAATTTACACTCCTCCAAATCGCTGTCATTCGTACCGAACTCGTTGTCGTAGAACAACATGCACCCATTAACGCAACAGTCGATCTTCTTAACTTGCAATCCCAACTTCGACACCAACTTCTTCGCTTCATAATAACTAGATGACAGATTTTCTGGTACATGCGACACTCTCACACCAGCTTGTTCATGAACTCCAAGCAATCATCAGGTACATTCCAATTTGACTTGGTGGCTAAAAGGCTCACGCACACCGATAACTTTGACTCAGAAGACCCTTCATACAACAGCCGGTTCACTTCCTCCATCATTGCATAAAACTTCAGCAATTATGTCGGTGAATTTAGAAGAAGGAGAAGACACCGATCCAACAATTAACGCACAACAAACAATCACCCTAAAAGATGAAATTAAAGATTATAAGAAAACATCATATTTAATTAATTTTTACTAACTAACTTGGGGTACTTTTTTTCTATCTAATTTTTACTAACTAAACTATTATAACAACTTTATTTCTACAAATTAACGTTACTTTTACTAATTAATTTTCTTACGATTTATTTTTTCTCTTTATTTTTACTAACTAATTTTTTCTACAATATTATTTTTACTAACTAGTTTTGTTACAATTATTTTTTTCACACTATTTTTACTAACTCATTTTTTTTAGTCAAATTTACGATATATTAAAATTAAACTACAATACATTTAATTAAAAATTAACATTATTTTTAACCACTAATATTTTTTTAGTCAAAACAAATAAGATATATACTTACCTCAGATAATTATGCCAATGAGTTTAGAAGAAGGAAGACCCAATCCAACAAATCAACGCACAACAAACAATCACCCTAAAAAAGATCAAATTAAAAGATTCTTAATTAACATTATTTAACTAATATTTTTAAAAGACTAACATTATTCTATATTAAACTATACAAAACTAATTAACTACCTAAATAAAATACTTAATTAAAATAAAAATTAATAATAAAATAAATTTTAATTAATTAATTATGGGTGGGGGCGTACTAATTTTTTTTTAAGGGATGGGGGTTTGAATTTGGAAACATATATAGTAGGTGTTTATTTCAATTTTATAATTAATTTGTTAATTAAAGTAATAAATAATAATACTAATAATTTATAATTAGTCATTTTTCTTAATTATCTCTTATATCACCCTAAAAAATATAATTAAATATTAAAAAAATTATAATAAATTTTTCTATTATAACAAGTTTATTTTACTAACTAATTTTTTTTACAAAACAAGTTAATTAATACATAATATTATTTAACTTATATTTTATAATATTAATTAACATTATTTAAACTTATATTTTTAAAAGACCAACATTATTATATTTAACTATATCAATTTATACAAAACTAATTAATTACTTAAACATATAATAATGTACTTAATTAAAATTTAAAAAAAAATAAGGGTGGGGGGGACCGCAACAAAAAAATTTTAAGGGATGGGGGAGTTTTATATTGAAACACAGTGGGTGTGTTTCTTTCAATTTTTTTTAATTAATTTATTATTTTAGAGTAATAATAAGTAATAATACTAAAAATTCATAATTTGTCATTTTTCCTAACTATTTCTTAAAATATAACATGGTTTTTAAAGTATAAATTTTTATATAAACAATAATAACATTATTAGTACTACTAACCTCGAATAATATGATAATAGATCAATGAGATGAGAAAGAGTTCCGATCCAAAATATAGCAACAACAACAACAACCTAATTAAATATTAAAATCAGAAAAATGTGTTAAAAAATATATAATCACAAATATTTAAATAATATAAAAAATGTTAACATAATCTAACCTTGATTAATAATGAGATGTAAAAATAGAAGTAGATAAATATAATTTAGATGAAATTAGATAGGAAGATTTTGAAGAGAAGAAAATTTTGTGAGAGAAGAATGAATGGATATAAGAATGAATGAATGAAATTTTGTGGGGAAGGAGTGTAATATATATAGGAGGAATGAGAGGGAGAGCGTCTGATATGCCCGTTGCGTAACGTTCGATTTGGTGGGCCCAACATTTGCGAGGAAACTTCACAAAAGTTCGTCGCAAACGTTATCGTGTCAGACGCGTGTGATGCACGCGCAAACAGTCAAAGAATTTGTCTGTGGGCCCGCACATTTGCGAGGAAAATTCGTCGCAAACGTTAACCTGTCAGAACGCGTGAGATGCACACGCAAACGGTCAAAGAAATTGTCGGTGGGCCCTTTACATTTGCGATGAAACTTTTTATAATTTCGTCGCAAATGTTGTTCCCTTGGCAGACAGCTGGGACCCACTACATTACCTACGAAATTTCCTCGCAAATGTAAAATAAATACGAGGAACCAAATTTCCTCGCAAATGTTGGTAGCAAATGCAGAAATTTCTTGTAGTGATTGAAGATCTAAAGTTATATACCACATTATAAGCTTAATTAGATAGATAGATTGGTTAAAGATGCAAAATAAGTTCAACCGAATATTATTGTTCTGAGACTAAATAATAGACTAGTTTTGCACCCCCACCATTCAAAGCTAAAGTGGTTCTCATCCTAACAAACTTCACTATCCTACTAATATTGTAGTTGGAATCCAATAAAGTTCACTGTATGCAAATTTTGTTGTCTTTGAATTACATATTAATTAATTGTAGGTTATGTTTCCTGCCTCCATATTTGGAATACTTATATATTTTGGATGTGCTAAAAATGACATGTCAACTATGGATTTGGATCATCTTCAGCCATCTTTCTTATATATTCTTCATCTTGTACCAATCTTTTGCACAACACTATTATACTGCTAGAGAGGGTCTATTAAATCTGTAAATCATGACCAAATGTTTTTTTTTTTAACAGCGCGACCAAATGTTTTTTTAGGCGATAACTTGTGTACCCCACTAAATTTGGGGGTATTTACCTCCAACCATTACAAAAAAATTTAAGTGATATAATTTTTTTATAAAATACACCGTTATATTTAAAGTTTATATCAAATAAATCATTTGTGTAAAATTTCAGACAAATCTAAAATTATTTGATATGCTATTGAGACACATAAAAATTAATAGTGTTTAAGAAATCACAGAAACTGTTAATTTTGACACGTTTCAAGAACATATAAAATGATTTTAGATTTGTCTGAAATTTTACACAAATGATCTATATGATATAAACTTATAATCCAACGATATATTTTATAAAAATTGATCGGTTAAAATTTTTTAAGTGGTTGAGGATAAATACCCCTAAATTTTGAGGGGGTAGACAAGATTTTGCCTTTTTTTATTTACTCGGATAAACATCTGCTTTTATAAAAATGATGGGCTAAAAGAAGCTACCTTACTTTTTTTAATTCAGAAAATTAAACCTTTCACCCTTACACTTAACCTCTCACCCCTACAAATTACTTGAAAATCCTATTTTCCTTACACTTAACCTCTCACCCCTACAAATTACTTGAAAATCCTATTTTGCCCTTTCTGTTATTAAATTTTTTATAATATTATATTTTATCATTCATTTCACCCCTACAATATATTGTTCCGGGTATTTTAATTTTTTTCCAGTTTGATGTGCTTACCGGAACGATTTTTCACTGTGCTTCGATGTGATAATTTTATCAATTTTTTCAAGTGTTCATACCGGAACACTTTAAAATTTCGTTCCGATTTGTTAAAATTCGTGCTGGAACACTTGAATATTTATACCGGAAAACTTTTAAAATTGTTCCGGTATTGCTAACACTAAAGGTAGAAAAATTGTTCAGATAGAAAAATTGTTCTAATTACTGGTTTTTAGTTTTCTAATAAATATTCAAGTGTTAGTGGTTTTCCGTTATAAATATTCAAGTGTTTCAGTACAAATTTTAATAAACCGGAACAAAATTTTCAAGTGTTCCGGTATGAATGCTTGAAAAAATTGATAAAATTATCACAGCAGAACACATTGAAAAATCGTTCCGGTAAGCACATCAAATCGGAAAAAAAATTAAAATTACCGGAACAATATATTGTAGGGATGAAATGAATGATAAAATATAATATTATAAAAAATTTAATAATAGAAAGAGCAAAATGGGATTTTCAAATAATTTGTAGGGGTCAGGGGTTAACTTTAGAGGTGGAAGGTTTAATTTTCTTTAATTCAATATAAAATAAAGACGGCCCATATACAAAAATTGTCCATATATTTTGGTAAAGGCCCAAGCTGAATAATTAAGGACTTATTACTTCTTTTTATTTTTCTTTAGAAATAGAAAGTCATCTTTCAAGTTTCAACTGTCCAAGCAAAATAAAGCGTTCATGGTAATATTTTTTTTTAAGAGGCTAAAATGATATATATTACTGAAAAGATTGAGAACTCATCACAAGAAGTGCCAAAAAACCCAGCAGAGAAGTATTAAATTACAACAAAAAATAATAGAGAACCGGATAAAAATAACTTGGTCCATCCGATTACAAGACTATTCTCAAACACAAACAAGAATTAAGTCATCAAGAATGATAAGAATAATCGAAATTGGGGCGATTCGCTTTAAGTCACCAATATGATTGAAGCTTAATTTTGTCAATCAGCTGCTAAAGCGAAGCCTCTTTTGATTAAAAATCTGCACATTTCTTTCACTCTAAATTATCCATACACATGAGAGCCAAATGATGATCAAAGTCGAACGAATACTTATAGAAAATCCACCGAAGCATATCCAAATTAAAAATATGATTCGACGGGTGGAATAATTGATAGATAGGTATTTCTTATCTCCTACGAAGTTATGGATTACTAATGTTCTCTTCCTTTGGCTTGAAGTTTAACAAAAAAAAATATTTACTATTGTAATTATTTTGATTTAAAATTTTCAAATACTCAAATTTGTTCTTATAATTGAAAAGCTTTAAGTTTCCTTTTAGAAAATGAAAAAAGGTTCCAAATTGTCTTTTTTTTTTTTTTGGTACAAGGTTCCAAATTGTCTTTTTAATAAATGAAAAATCGTTACTAGCTGATAGTTTATCTTTGAGGGCTAGGTAGGAACTCAAACATAGAGGTGGTCAACCTCATTGTTAAAAATAGTGGTATTTTTTTTTTGTAACATTTTTACGACATTTTAAAGATATTTTCATGACACTTTCGTGATCTCTTTGTCATTTGTATTTTTTGTTTTTATTGAATTTTTAAAAGATGCTATTTGAACCCAGCTCATTCCTACGTTGTTGGAAAATTTCTCTATTCCTCCCATACTTCTTTATAATCCCTTAAAATTTTAAATTTTCCTTCAATTTGAGTCGTAGATCTCAAACTAAGATTCGAGATGTAGAACCTGAAGTTTATTCGAAGTTTTGGAAGTATAAGCACCAGTTCGGATTCTAGATCCCGAACTAGTGTCTATACCCACCCGGAGTTTGTGCTGAGTTTTGGGGAATATAGCCACCAATTCGGGTTCTAAATCCTGAATTGGTACCGGTGCCTATACCCTCTAAAACTCCGCACAAACTTCGGGACGTAGATCCCAAACTCCCGAACCTGTGCCTGTACTCCCTAAAACTCCGCACACAGTTCAGGTTCTAAAAGTCGAACCTTAGTTCGGGATCTACGTCCCGAATTTTTTTTATATACCTACTAAAGGCAAAAATGGTAGTTAGAGGAGAAAAAGACTTTGAACTTTTAGAAAGGAAGGAAGAAAGAAAAAGTATCGTTTGTTCAAATTTTTAGAAATGATATATGAACTAAGTAGATTGATAAATAGTTAGATTATGATTTTAGTCAAATAATTTAGTAGTTAGATTTTTATTTGAATTGTTGGATCACTTGACTTTTGAAAATTTTAATTTTATTTATTTATTTATCTTAAAGTATATATAAAGATATACAAGGCTTGTCCAAATAGCAAATAACTCATGTAAATATTTTAGGATGTTCAATTTATTTATAAATATAAGATAAATTATTTATAGATATTTTTCTAGCTTAGTTGATTGTAATGAAGGTCTGATATCCTGTTGATAAATGTTCAATCTTCAGACTTTAAATTGAATCAATCTGAATCAATATGAGTAAGTAATACTATTATAATCTTTGAATCATATTTCTTTTTACCTCAAAATCAATTCAGACGAAACAACGAACACTCTTAAATGAGAATAATACAAGTTCAGTCTAGGTTAGACTTGAAGGGAAATGTTGTGAATATAATGCCCATATAAAAAATAAAAATACAAACACAAATTAAAAGTTACTCCCCTATTTTTTTAAGTGTCATTTTAACACATTTTTTGTTTCTATTTAAGTGTCATTTTGATAGATTAAGATTAAAATTTGTCAATTATATCCTCTTTTTTATTAAGTCAAATCCACAACTTTCATAAAATCTCCCTTTAACTATATGAGAGAGTGTTGTGCAAAAAAAAATAGTGAACTAATTATTAGAGGGAGAGTGTGATTTAATTTTTTTTTTAAAAGATATTGTATATTAAAATACAGGTGGAATAAGAAAAACAACTCTTATAACTCACTATATTGGTTGGAGAATTTTGTGCTAGAATAACACTTAAAAAATAAGTTGGGGTGAGGTTGAATTGGTTTAAACTTTTTGGACCATAGAATCCAGTCTTTGATCACTAAAGTTTGGAAAACACTGCACACAATAACTTCTCCAGATCATCTGAATAAATATTAACAATTGAGATAAAAATTGTGAGAAATTGCATGTAGGCATGGCAATGGAGCGTGGTGGAGACAAATTTTGTTTTTCTCAAACTCAAACCTATAAAGTTTAGATATATTCCCAAACCCGTCCCCATTTTTATCAAGGATAAAAATTAAAACCCCAAACCCATATCCAGCGGGGTTTGGGTAACACCAACGAATTTCAGATATTCCAGTTTCATCTCACTATATAAAATTGTGTTACATTTTTGCTTTTTTAATTAAAAAAAGTCAACAATGCAAAATTCAATTTTTAATTAAAAAATAAAATAAATAAAATGACTCGTTTAATATTAAAGTTATATAAAATAAACATATGAATGAAATTTAATAATTTGTATAAAGATTTCTAATTTAAGAGAGGTAGAATATAGTTTTAATATCAACGAGGTGGGTTTGGGGACAGGTTCGGGGTGGATATCAATTTTCCCGTTACCCGTCACCCGTCTTTTAAAATCGGGAAAACCCAAACCCGAATCCAAACCCAGTCAACTCAGATTTTCCCTATCAAAATAGGGACGTGGAATTTGGATACCTACGGATATGGGTTTAATTGCCAATGTCATGTCTAATTGTATGAGATGCATCATAACCGTCCGATCATTTTTGTTCGATTGGAATTGATTATTGTGTGTAGCAGTTACAACAACCAATCCATATCCTTAAAGTTTAATAAGCAAATTAAACACTCTTGTTAGGCATACTTTAAAAATCTAACACAAAATTAAACGATTTTGATAATATTGGTTGTTCATATATGACTAGATGAAATAACAAATTTGGGTCTTCAGCTTTTTGGTGAGAGAGAAAGAACAAATCCATGGATATATAGATAATCACTAGAGCATTAAAAAAATGACTAATATGATAAAGAAGGTTCATATACTAACAAGTAGTAGTAAAAAAATTGATCTAAAAATAAAATAGTAGTAAAAATTAATTTGTGCCAAACCAAATTATGAATTTTGATCGACAGAGGTATTCACATATAATTTAGTAGTTATATTTTTTTTGGTATGGTATAATTTAGTAGTTATAATACAATGGAAGAAATTTGTGAAAACAAAAATATCTAATTTGTTTTATAAAAAAAAAAATCTAATTTGAGGTGCTTCCACTAAACCTCTTTTGTCAATTAAAAATTTTCATTCATGTTAATTTCACCCAAATTTTGAAGTTGTATTTCATTTTTTTTTTATCGCCCATAGACATTTGTCTCTCCAAATAAAAACTACGTACGTATAGAAAATTCAATACAATGTATTTTATATTAAAATATACAATTTATTTATAAAAATGTGAAAATGATAGAAAGAAACCACAAATAATTTGTAGTAATATACGTAGGTAACTATAACCTTTCAAATATTACATGAATTACTTTAACCAAAAAGGATGCATTTTATTTTCAAATGCAACCTTTGGCTTGTTCTTACTGCAAGTTAGAATGGCTTTCAGAGATATGCAAACAACAATGTTTTTGGGAATAATTTGTTTCATCTATTTATATACAAAATATGTTCCTTAGTATTAGACCCCAAATTAAACCAGACTATTTAAAGTGTATTTACATATTAATGTATACATATATTATTTTAAAAACGAGACAGACACATATAGGCCAGTAGACATTTTGGTGTATGGACGGGCAGAAGGAAAACATGCGTGTGTAGACTTGATTGGGGTTTTTCTACTTGTGGGATTGAAGACTCATGATTTCATTGTGGGACAGAGCGGCCCTCAAAGCTGTTTCAAGTAAAGTTGCTAAACATGAAAAAGCATGTTCGGACAATCAGCATGTTTTTATACCATTTACATTTGACACTTCTGATTTTCTATCACCAGAGGCTGTGAATCTTTTAAATAGAGTTCAAAAGGTCATGCATAACAACATTTTTTATCCTTAACTTTTGAAATTTAAAAAATTCATATTTAATTCTTTTCATTTTAAACAACTCTAAATTTTTATTAAGAAACTTTTTATAGTATTCTAAACATAATAATATTTAAAAATTTAAAAGATTAAGGATGATTAAACAATTTTTAAAATTTTGAAAATAAAAAGACTAAAACTACATATGAATAATAATTTTGTAGGACCAAAATATGCCACTTTCTTTTATAGGGACTAAATTTTTTTATAATTTTATAGGGACAAAAACATATTTTAACTCTTAAACATAAAATAATAACAAGTTATTTCTTTTACAGAATAAAATTTCCAAGTAAGAAATGGGTTAAAAAAACTAACAACTGAGCTTTTGATATTTTAATAATCAATATTTTTTTCATAATTATTTATACATGTATGTATGTCTGTGTGACAGTTCAAACCGTTGGGGTGAAAAGAAACCGCCAATCTACTATTTTGATAAAAAAAAATCAGTCTTTTTCAGAATATTCTAATTAGAATTCATAAAATAAGCATTAGCATAATATAATACAATACAATCTACTATTGTAATATAATACAATAATTATTGTTAAAAGAATACAATATATAAATCTCCACTCCCAAACTCTTTTCATTCCTACATGCATTAGCATATCCATCAAGATACTAATAAAAAAAACAAGAGAAAATACGTAACAATGGTAGAGGATAGAAAAGTAGGGGTGGCAATAGATTTTTCCAAGAACAGCAAAAATGCTCTAAAATGGGCCATTGTTAATATGGCTGATAAAGGTGACACATTTTATCTCATTCATATCAACTCCAATTCTTCTGATGAATCTCGTAACAAGTTGTTTGCAAAAACCGGTTCTCGTAAGTCCTCTTTTTATATTTAAATTCTATTATGATTCATTCTCACATACACCACACACGTTATGATGTATTGGTCGCTTTTAGTCAAATATATGAATCATTATTGGATTATATATAAACTACTTTTAGCGTCAATTTCTAAACGATTTAAGACTTTTTAAATGTACCGAAACAAAATTCATTTGATTTAATATAATTTATCTCATTCTCTACTTTTAGAATATTAAATTTTGATTTTGTTCTTTTTGTAGCTCTTATTCCTTTGGAAGAGTTAAAACAGGCAGATGTTATGCACCACTATGGTGTGCAAACTGATGTTGAGGTTATTGATATGCTTGACATTGCTGCCACACAGAAAGAGGTTTTTATTATCTCTTCTCGTTTTTGTTTTTCTCTGTTTATATTTATTTGCAAGGTTTAAAAATGTAAGTGCAATAATAGATATGATTTTTTTGTTGGGATCTATGAAACACGGATATTTCTCCTATTTTATATATATATATTGCTGAAGTAATGATGATGAATAGAAGTTAAAAATAATTAAATTTGTTTACATCATTTTTAT
The DNA here is from genome assembly GCA_951804385.1 of Trifolium dubium. NCBI lineage: Eukaryota > Viridiplantae > Streptophyta > Magnoliopsida > Fabales > Fabaceae > Trifolium > Trifolium dubium. The sequence continues at coordinate 21,304,453 of OX638072.1, read as the reverse complement.
TTTTAGCAATAATTAAGAATGATATAAACACAAAAATAAGAATAATGTAAACAGATTTAATAGTTTTAACCATTATATTTTAAAGTCAAAATTAAATCTTGCAAAGTTTCTAATCCTACATATTTTAAAAAAGATTAAATCTGTCTACATCACATCTATAAGTGTTTCTTAAATCTTTTAAAAATAATTTTCATACTTTACATAACATATAAAAAATATATAAGGGGTCATGCTAAACAGTGTCCATGAGCCACTTGTTATTTGTTAAGTATATTAAAAAAGAAAATAAAAGATAAAACTAAAGCACAAGTTCCATGACAGATGTATTGAATAAACAAATTTTAAAATAAAGTTTCATTTTTATGAAGCTTAACTAGTACCCTCAACTAGTACCCTCAACTAGTATTATATATTTTAGCATTTTCTAAAATATATAATACTGTTGTGCTGAGTGTCATCTATTTTTTACATTAGTGGTATCAATTTGTCATGTAAGCTAAGATGTCTTAATCCGTAATTTATAGGTTGATGAGACATAAAATTCATAATATTGTGACCTAGATCACAGTCTCATTTTCACAAAAAATAAAAACAAATCGAATTTTCATATCTTGTATTTTGTAGGTGAGTGTTGTTGCAAAATTGTACTGGGGTGATGCAAGACAGAAACTTATGGACTCTATTGATGATCTAAAGCTAGATGCTCTGGTTTTGGGAAGCAGAGGCCTTAGCACGATCAAAAGGTTCGTACACTGTTACATTTTGTATATGTTGGCATTTTTTGTATTATTTTTATAAAAGAAAAAATTTGCCAAAGCAAATGGTATTAAGTATGTTGGTTAGTTTCAACGTAGATCACGTTCATAAGTGATTAAAAATAATATAAAATTATTGATGTGACCGTTCCTAACAGCTTAAGTTTTTGAGATAATCGGTCATTTGACATACAATTAACCAATACTTAAAAATGTTCAACATTAGAATTTGTCTAATTATGTTTATCTATATTTAGTGTGATTAATTTTGGTATATTGGACATGTTTATGTTATGGTGTAAAAACCACAGGATATTACTAGGAAGTGTTAGCAACTTTGTGATGGTTCACTCTCCATGTCCGGTGACAATTGTGAAGGATTATTCAAGCAGCAGCAGCAGCGACTAGCTGATCCATTTGGTATAGTTTTCTTGTACTATATTGGGCTAATGGAGTTACTCTTCCAAATAAAAGCCCTTAACTTATCCAAAGAATAATGTAATTGTACTGCTTTATTAATTTGGCCTTGTAAATTAATTTTGGTAATCTTCATGTTAAATGTCGACTGTCATGTAAAATATGAATAAAATAATATTAATATTATATGAAAATTATGAACATGTTTGAGATATGTAATAATTATAATATTTTATCTATAAATTATAGTTTAACGGACAGAAAATGTCGAAATGATTGAGATTTTCAATGGCTCCAGTTTGTGTGTGTTAGTTTTTAATGAGTTATCATTTCGTCTATATGTACTAAAAGAAATTTAAATGTTTTAAAATAAGATATGGAGTATTTTTTTTCTTTTTCGGAAAGAATTTATAACATTTTATTCATAAAAAAATATGGTAGCAAAAATATGAAAACTAGTTTATGATGTGACCAACCTAACAAGATTACGAATCTCTTAATAAACTTTATAGTAAGAGAGTTTCTAAAGTAAGATGAATAAATACATCTACATTGACAAATAATAATAACATCGAAAGTGGTTGATATATATATTGGCTAAAAAAGTACTCTTTCCGTCCTAAATTGTAAGAGAAAAAATAAAAATCACGCTTATCAAAAAAAGTAAAATATAATAATTGGATGTAAGCTTTTTAGTAAAAATGTTGCATGAAAAGAAGTATAAACAATTTTGATTGGTCATTGATTATGGAAAAGGTAAGAGAGAGAGTGAACTTTTCTTGGAAGTGTAAAAGTTTGTGTTTTTTCTCTTATATTTTGGGACAAAAATAATTGATGTTTTTCTCTTACATTTTGGGACGGAGGGAGTAGATGTTTAATTGCCTGTATTTTATGAATGGTATACAAATAATTTGGATTGTATCATTAGGCAGAGTTGATGTTAGGATTTTGAATTGTATGTTTTTTATATGGACTTAGTATCAATTGTATTTTTTTTTCAAAGTTAATTTTGTTTTTTCCTTATCAATATATTAAATCTTTACCATTGAAAAAAAATTAATGTGTATTCTATTTTTGTTATAATCAAAGATATTATTATAAGGGAGTATAAAGGGTATTCAACCCTTACAATACAATGTAAAAATTACATGTTAATGAAACAAGCAACAAGATCACAACACCAAAAAAAGAAAGAAAGAAAAGAGTGTCGACCCGCACGACAACTGAACCACAACCAAGCCATCCTTTTGATGCTATCTAATAAAGATGAAGCATTTGGTGTACCTTCGTTAAAAATCACATTGTTTCTATATTTTCATATACACCAAATAGTCGCCAACTAAATCAAATGACTAACACGACTCTCTTTTTTGGATGTCATAAGAAGTGAAACTAGCCAACCAAATCTGATGGCAATCCTTGTCCTACCCAACGATAAACCTCTTCCCACACACTTTTAGAAAAGGGACACCAGAAGAAAAAATGATCACAATCTTTGGAAGAAGAAGAACAAAAACAACAAACATCATCACCCGAGTTTTGCAGGACTCTTCGATAAAAGAGAGCTGCCCGTGTAGAAAGCTTTTGTAATAAAAGTCTCCAACCAAAAAAACTAACCTTAGATGAAACATCATTTTTTCAAAGTTTCCATATTGCCCCCAGAACATCATTAATGTGTATACTTAAACTATATTGATTCATAAAACAAAAAAAAGTATATTGATTCTATTCTATTTTTGTGGTTAAGATTTATTTCCAGTTTCTGCAAAGTATAAAATACAATCACTATAATATTTATTTGGTTACATGAATTAATCAATGTATTGATTTTTTTTTATCGAATCAATATGTGAAATCACAAGCGTACACTAAATGTTTAAATATATAATTTCTTATATTAAAATTATATAAATAAGCGTACACTAAGGAGTTAAATGTATAAATATTATATTAAAATTTGTGCATTTGACTTTTAAATATTAATTTTTTAAATTCTTATAAATAAAATTTCTATATTTAGATAATTTAATTAACATTTTTCTTTGTTAACATTTTTCATTCTATTTATTCAAATCTTCAAAACTCTATAAAAAGCCACAAAACCATAAGACTAGGACACCAAAACAAATTACTCCAATACATTTGTTGAAGTGCTGCAATGGCAACAAATCAGGAAGATGTGAAACTTTTGGGAGTTGTGGGAAGCCCATTTGTGTGTAGAGTGCAGATTGCTCTCAAATTTAAGGGAATTGAATACAAATTTGTTGAAGAAAATTTGGCCAGCAAAAGTGAAGAACTCCTCAAATACAATCCAGTTTATAAAAAAGTTCCAGTTTTTGTTCACAATGAGAAGCCTATCTCAGAATCTCTTGTGATTCTTGAGTACATTGATGAGATTTGGAAACAAAATCCCATTTTGCCTTCCGATCCTTATCAAAAATCGTTGGCTCGATTTTGGGCCAAGTTCATCGATGACAAGGTAAATTTTTGTTGATATGTTTTTTTGGTACGTAATTTCTGTAGATTTTAAATCATGGTCGCATACTCGCATTAGAATATTAATGTCACCAAAAATTGTATTTGAATGTCGTCAATGCAACCTTAATTGTGGTCACGTTAAAATTGCTATGTAAAAACATAAAAAAAAATCATTGATGTCACATTTTAGATCGTAGTCTCTCACAGACATTTTAGAAAAATGTAACTCCAATATAGAATATCTAAAATATGTCCGTGCTGATTATTTTCTAAAAAATTTATACATATGCGGAATGTTTTGAAAATTTTAGATCGTGAATTCTTCGTTTAAAGCGGTTTATGCTGTTAATGATGAGAAAGAGTGCGAGAAGAATATTGAAGAAGCAACTCAGGGTCTTCAGTTTCTTGAGAATGAACTGAAGGAAAAATTCTTTGGAGGAGAAGAGATTAGCTTTGTGGATATTGCTGCTGTCTACATTGCTTTTTGGATCCCTTTGTTTCAAGATATAACAGAGCTGAAATTGTTCACTGCTGAAAAACATCCAAAGCTTTACAAATGGAGCCAAGAATTTCTCAACCATCCAATTGTGAAGGAACATATCCCTGCTAGAGACCCTCTTTTTGCATTTTTCAAAGCTAGATATGATAGCCTTGTTTCTGCTTCAAAATAAGTTCAGAATTTCAAGTTTGTGAACAATTGTTATGTGTCATTGAGTTTTTGTAGTTGTTAAGATTTCAATTTTAAATCATGCTTTGTAATGTAGTATTTCTCCATGTGAGAAATTCAATAATATTGTTGTCATCTTTCATATTTCAATCAATAAAGAAAATGTTAAAATCATACCGACACATATGATATACCAATGTGCATGTTTGAACCCGTAATTTGTCACTTTATTTAATTAAATAGTTTAAGGTTCGTTTGGATGGTAAGTGGTGGAATGGAATGGAGTGAGATAAGATGGAACTAGATTCTATTGTTTGGTTTTTGTTAAATATGAATGGAATGGAATGGAGTGGGATGGAACTCATTCCATCCGATACCACCCATTACTCCAATTTTTCATTCTGCCCAATTTGGGGTGTATGTGATAGAATGAAACAGATTAATTTAACAATTACAACTTTATCCTTAATTTTATAATATTATTTTAATTCTTCACTCTCTCTTCTTGCGTCACTCCCTATATATTGTGTTGTTTGCTCTTCTCATACTTGTTGTTTCTTCCTCATATTAGTAAAATATTAGTAATATACACCATGAACATGACTTTCTTTGTTAATAATGTTTCTCTACAAAAAGAAAGAAAAATAAAATTGAAAAAAGGGATCACTTTTAATTGAAAAAAAAAGGATTGGTTCACGTTTCTGTAAAAGGGATTGATTCAATGGAAAAAAAATCCGTTTCCCACTTAGATTCGGTAAAATTAATTTTTCTCTTTTCATTGAAAAAAATATTAATGAAAGGGATTGGTTTGTAGAACATGAAAGTGATTGGTTTAGATCTGTAAAATTGAATCCTAGAAAAAAGGGATTGATATTGAAAAAAAAAAGTTTTTTTTTTCAAAAAATATTGTTTTATAAATAAAGGATAAAATTGGAATAAACAAGTTATAATTCATTCCGTTCCATCTACTTTCCAATCAATGGAGTGGGAAATTAACTCCATTCCCTCGTAAAATATCCAAACAATGGAATGGAATGTTTATTTCATCCCGCTCCGCTCCATTCTATACCATCAATCCAAACAGACCCTTAGTGGTAAGAATTTCACTTTTACAATTGAATTAGTGGAGTGTTAGCAGTTTGAATTTCAGCTACAACATATAAAGTGTGATGTCTCTGAACTTAGTTCAATTGATAATTTGTCACTTATCACCAATTATTGTATGTGAGAGTTTGCATAGTCGACTCCTTTTAAAATCAAAAAGAAAAAAATGAAAAAAGAAAGAAAATGATTTCTCTCTATTTTATAAGTGTAGCTCAATTATTAACTAACAAAGACATTATTTATAGAGTCACAAGTTCAAACTCTCGATTATGTACTTCTCCCAGACTTGAAGTGTGTCGGTCTAACCACTAAACAACTTAAATATTTTTCTTTCAAGTCTCTATATGTTAAAATGGTTAAGAAATTTGAAGCATTAAATATGGCTGATGTGATTTTAATTGCAGCTTAATTGCAATAGTAAAACATCAACATCATCAAAACCTTGTTGTGCTAACTAAGACATTTAACTCAAGTGATTAATGAGTTTTACCTGAATGATGGATTTCAAGAGAACCTGAATTCGATTCTTGAGTGGAACAATTTCTAATGGACTTATGAAGTATTCGAAGTGCCTAATAAAACCTTCAAAACAGCCATCTCTTGACTACCAAGTACCAAGGTGCCTATGGAAATAACGCGTATCTGTTATAAATGTAAAACTTAAAGGAATTGTGAATGCATTTGTCCTATTATTTATGTCAACATCTAGAATAGTGCAATTTCCCCTCTGATGTATTCCAACTGATTCACTGTTCTTTCTGAAAGTTGACCACAATACGCAGCAGTTAATCTGGACTGTCCGATGTAATTTTAAGGGCCGAGATCATCTTAATAAAAAACACAAATTTCAATCTAAACTGTCCGATCTGAGATCGATGGCTACAATTGAAAATTATGTGTAACTACGTGTAATAAATACATCGGTGAATCTAAATCCTTATATATATATATATATATATATATTGCTGGTGTAATCCCTTACATCACTTCTTGTCCATTATCTTGATATCTGTTTACAAATCTAGTCAACAGCGTGTAAATTGACATTTAATAAATCTTCCAAAGTCTAAAAAACCCATAGTACCTTAAGACTCACACTTCTAACCAATTTTCTTGATAGTTGCTGAAGTCAGAGAAAATAGAAGTGCTGAAATGGCTTCAAATGAAGAAGAGGTGAAGCTTTTAGGATCTGTTGTAAGCCCATTTGTGTGCAGGGTACAGATTGCTCTAAAGTTGAAGGGAATTGAATATAAATTAGTTGAAGAAAACTTGGCTAACAAAAGTGATCAACTCCTCAAATACAATCCAGTTTATAAAAAGATTCCGGTTTTTGTTCACAATGAGAGGCCTATTTCAGAGTCCCTTGTGATTCTTGAGTATATTGATGAGACTTGGAAACAAAATCCAATCTTGCCTTCTGATCCATATCAAAGAGCATTGGCTCGATTTTTCTCTAAGGTCATCGACGACAAGGTAAATACTAAATTCACCGAGTTTTAAATTGCAGTTGCGTTGCAATACTTGATTTTATTAAACATAACTGTCAAATGGGACTGATGCAATTATAACTGTCGTGTAACAATTAATTTGCACAAATACAATTCTAGACACTAGGCTACCTGACAAAAAAACACTTTGGTGTAACGGCCCAAGTCATAGCTGCGTACTTTTCTAAGGTAATTTACTAATAAAATTTTGAAATTATCAGATTGTAGCTTCTTCAATTAAAGCTGTTAATACCGTTGATGATGAGAAAGAGCGCGAGAAGAATGTCGAAGAAACAATTGAGGCTCTGCAGATTTTTGAGAATGAGCTGAAGGACAAGTTCTTTGGAGGAGAAAAGATTAACTTTGTGGACATTGCGGCTGTTTTCATAGCATTTTGGATTCCTTTGATTCAAGACATAACAGGGTTGCAATTGTTGACTGATGAAAACTTTCCAAAACTTTACAATTGGAGCCAAGAATTTCTCAACCATCCAATTGTTGAGGAAAATCTGCCTCCTAGAGGCCCTCTTTTTGCCTACTTCAAAGCTCACTATGATAGCCTCATTGCATCAAAATGAAGCACAAACACCGGACACGACATGGACACTGACACAGGATAATTTTTTTGAAAAAATGATATAATTACATGTAATGGTAAGTGTCGGTGTCAGACACGATACGTGTCCGATACAAGAACACGCCTTATCTTAGGAGTGTCCGTGCTTCATATTTATTCAAAATAGACTTAGAATTTCAAGTTTATGAACTATGATTATCTATCATTGAGTTTCTTCTGTTAAGATTTCAGTTCAAAATCAGTTTCTTATTTGAGAAATGTATTACAACCTTTTATACCAACTTGCTCATTTTGATTCTATCTAACAATGTATTGACTCCACAAAATATCAAGTCCTAAGACATACTATCACCTATTTCTCCACCTTAGTTGATGATATCAACTAAACCATCATTTGGCATTTAATGGTTTCATGCATAAAATACAGCAATCCAACTTCTAATGTTTCTCTCAAATATATAATGGTTCACATCAGCATACCAAACAGTTCTCTACAAAAGTCTATGTTTTAGAAGATTTTGGAAGATTATGTGTTGAGTATGTTGCGAGGGCGGGCAAGCGGTTCATGGATAATAATGTAAATTGGACTGTAAGTACTTAAATACAAGTTTCTACTCTGAAAAACCCTAACTTGGAGATTAATACAAAGGAACTGCAGCCGCTCTGCAGTCGGAGACATAGGCACAATAGGTCAAATTTTGTTACCAAATATTATGTGTTCATTGTTTGCGCTTATCATTTCTTTATTGTTTTGAACCGGAGTTGTGGTTCTAACACTTAGTAATACAAATATTGACACAAAAGGTTTATAGGGAACACATCAATTTTGGGATATACTTGTTAGAGAAAATAACTAATTGCATATGGAGTGGGTGAGTTTGTTAGCCGCTATAAGTAATAGAATAAATAGTTGAAAAGGAGAGTCAGTTAGACCGTTAGATACTCTCATTCAGTCGGGAACAAATTAAGTATCTATATCGAATACTGAGAAATGATACATACAACATACAGGTACATTACCCATTCAACTAATTCTTTCTATTCGCTATCAGTTGAACCCTTTCAGAATAACAGAAATATAACAATAGCAGTTTGATTTATTGACTGTTTTTGCACACTTACTGATTTTCTCGTCCAGACGAAGATTATATTAATTCAAAAATAAGTAATCAATATACAGCCAGAGATTTATATATATGTTTCAATCATGGAATGGCGTTCCTGTCATACAAGGATTAACTGATAAAGATTACATATCTGATAAGAAACCAACAATCAAAGAATTCTTTGAAGCATATTATTGTTGTGTCTTACAAAATGGATTGAAGAAATCATAGAATATATTTCATTTGAAATGAAATTTAAACAACCAATAACTCAACAAAGACAAGTACTTAAATTTCATTACAAGTTCAGACAAACTCTCACTCTATTTTGATGGAGCAGCAAGGCTTGCAGCACGAGCTTTGAAATATGCAAATTGTTGTTCTTTTGAAGGCATAGTTTCTTTGACGGCTGGATGGTTGTAAAAATCTTGACTCCATTTGTGTAGCTTGGGAAATTTGTCACTGCTGAACAACTGCTTCTCTGCTACTTCTTGAAATAAAGGGATGAAAAGAGCAGCAATATCCACAAAACCAATCTCGTCTCCTCCAAAAAACTTATCCTTCAACTCATTCTCAAGAAACTGTAAAGCCTCGAATAATTCTTCACTAGCCTTCTCGCGTTCTTTCTCACCAGGTAGAAAGATGGTTTTCGCTGCAGGAGTCACACACTGATTTCACAATTAAAATTATGTATCAGAAAATAAATTAGAACTGATAAAGTTAGAATGGATCAACACATTATAGCTAATCAACAATGGAATTAACAATACAGCTCACTACAGAATGTTTAGGAAATTTTTAGCTTCATCATCTTCCAAATAAATGTATGTTTGGTTAAAACTGATAAAAAGTCTCTTGTTTCGTTTTCATTTTGGTTTGATTGCAAACGGAATTTTGCCGTGAAACTTATTTCGAGGAGTTGTTTTTGCAAACTCAGTTTACAGAATGAAGTTCATTCAACCTTAAAATTTTGCAAATTGTGTTGAATTCAAACATGAACAAGTCTACAAACCTTACAAGATTCCATAAAACATACACATCATAACAATAACAATATAGTTTAAACTTTAAAGTGGTTCATAACTGAATTTGTTCAATCACTATTCACTAATAATGTGTTCTTACCTAAAGCTCATATAACCAATATAATTCATGAATCAAATTTTACTAACTCATATACCGTTTTGAAATTGGAATGACTTATTTGAGTTTATCTACTGACATAAATTTTGTGAAATTATTCGGAAGAACTTATGAAAACAACTTATGACAATTTTCATAACTTTTTTCAACTTATTTTCATAAGCTATATAATATAGCCTACGAAAATAGCTTGTAACACATAAAAACAATCTTTCTTGATTTTATCTTTTGCTATAAAAACTAGCTTATGTAAACTTATATAAGCAATTCATCCAAACAAGCCTATGAGTTAAAAGTCAAAGAATTCAACTTACTTATTCACAGCAATATCTCCATGCATTAAACAACAATATCAAAAATCAAAATTCACAGCGTAATCGCAATCGCAATTCAAAACTATCCACTAACTATTCAAATATATCTCATCAAGGGCATTACTTATTACTACTAAATACTAATCTATTAAATTTCATAGATTACCTTATCATCTATGAACTTCGACCAAAACCGATCCAACGCTCTTTTATAAGGATCAGAAGGCAAGATTGGATTTTGATTCCAAGTCTCATCAATATATTCAAGAATCACACGAGATTCTGAGATGGGCTGCCCATTATGAACAAAAACAGGAACCATCCTGTAAACTGGATTATATTTGAGAAGTCTTTCACTCAAATTGCCCAATTCTTCTTCCACATATTTGTATTCAATACCTTTCAATTTCAGTGCAATTTGAACCTTTATAACAAATGGGCTTCCCACAGAACCATAAAGTGTTGTTTCTTCTTCAATAGCAGCCATTGTTGCACTTTTATTTCTCAGTTGATTTTTGTTTTGTCAAACAATTTGTGTCGGTATTGTTTTTTTTCTTCTTCTTTTATGAGGGGTTGTTGCTTTTTACTGTATAAGAAGAAGATTTGATTTTAGAAAAGATTATATGCGTTATTGACACGATGTGACAGAATCAATGAAGAAAGGAAAAAATATGTGTGAAATTAAAATGGAGAATGATTGCAGTATTCCATGTCGGGTTGTTGACAATAAGTGATGTAACAGATAATAATGTTAAGACAGTTATAGAATAATACTCTATGTAGTGATAGTTGTATCCTACTCACTCCTTCCCAAAATATATAAAGAGAAAACATAATGATTGAAATTAAAATATATAAAGAGAAAAGTTTACTCTATTTTTTTTATCTTTTTTTAAAAACTACTACTAATAATTAATAAAAATTATTTTTACATCTTTTTATGCAATTTTTTCAAAGAAAATAAAAAAATTCAATATTATATTTTACTTTTTCATAATAAATATGACTTTTCTTTTATAATATAGAATAGGAAGTATTTGGAAATAGATCGAAAGATTTCCAATCAAAATTAGATGATTCAAATTTAAACAAAATTTTAAATATTGTAATAATGAATTGTCATTTTGTGTGTATATATATATATATATATATATATATATATATATCCATCCTTTAGAATTCCATTTATCGTCAACAACATGATAGAGAATGCTACAACCATTTATGGCAGTCATTTTGTTTGATAAACAATTGCAAGGTGTGAAAGAAGATATTGTGGTTGGTGGAGATCTTTTATTTGGGAACTTTTTATATAGGGTGACTTTTTTTACTATTTAAGATTGGAGGGTAATTGGATTTATATTATATTCAGTTGTAGAGGACGTCTTGTACCCTTTTGTAGCTTCTAGGGCTCAATTTTAGGCGTTGCAAAATGATATATTAGGAGATAGTGGAATATGTGGTATTTATGAACTTTGATTTCAGCAATATTTGACTTTAGCAGTTTAGCTAGCAAAAGACATTGCCCCCCCCCTCCCCCTAAAGCCCAATATGTTTTGGAAAATGTTGTTTTTAGTAAAATTGTTCTAGACATGAAAGTCAACTTCGACACACGACAAGACAATGCAAAAAGCAATTTTTGGGTTTGTTAGCTGCTCCCGTGGATTTTCTTCTAGGTATCTTATTGATGATAATAGGCATGACTTCATGAATGATGTCCTTTTTGATATTCTTAAAGATATAGAAATTTCTATGAAGAAGTTGAAGAGGCGTCCATGAATTTCTTGACCGACTCATAAAAATAAAAATGAAAATTGACATTTAGACCAACATATGTTCTAGTGTATATGGATGGATATGAGAAAACATGCATGTCTGTGTGGACTTGAATGAGTTTCCCCAATTGTGAGATTGAGGACTAAAGATTTTACTATGAGACCGCTGATTTTAAATTGTATTATGATAATCAACCTGTTATATTGTGGATGAATGAAATGAGTTAAGATTGTTTGAGTTGGAAAAAAAACCTGCTATATTGTGTGCATTAGCGATCCTCATGGTTTCCTATGCACACACACCAGTATTTATGAAGGTATGTTTTTAGCAAATTATTATAACTAAAAAGTGGTTATATACACCTTAATTACGTGGATTCTGCTAAAACACTCGTTCTAAAAAATCAGTGGTTGTAAATTTGCAACTTCTATAAGCATTTGCTTAAATACACCCACTAATATCTATGAAGGTGTGCATGAACAATTGTAACATGAACAATTGTAACTAAAAAGTGGTTAAACACTAGTATTCTTAAGAGGACTCTAATCAGCACCGAATACCAATCGTCTCCGATTGAAATAAAACCACTTATACATAATATTACACTGTCTCAATATATAAGACTTATTTTGACTAAATGACATTATTTATGTATTTCGTTTTGACCGGTATAAATATTACTATGTGTTATAGTTTTATCCTACTCGTCTCAAAATATATAGAGAAAAAAAATTAAAAAAGTTCAAAAAAGTAAGAGTTTAATTGTTGTACACTGACGGTGTAAATTTTTTTTACACATGCATCCAATCAAAACACAACAAAATGCCACTTTTATAAGTTAATTCTTAAAATATCTCCATAAATGCTTACATGGCGTGATTTAATTGGATGCACGTGTAAAATAATTTTACACCGTCAGTGCATATAAATTAAATTCAAAAAGTAAATAACTCATATTTGTTAACTTCGACCCAAATAATCAAAGTTAATAATTCATATATATATAAAAGAAAGTACTAAAAATATATTACCCTTTATAAAAAAAACATATTTAACCCAAAACCAAAATACTACTACTATACTTTTTTTTTTTATTTCAAAATAATTGTCGTTTTAGTCATTTGTATACACACATTAAGAATTATGTCAAAAATAATAGTATTTTTACTAAAATAATCCTAATTTTTTCGATTTATTTCTCTAGAAATAATGTATAAAGTAATAATGAATTAGAAAATATTGTATTAAAAATTAAATACGACACTCATTTTAAAACAATATTCATTTTAAAATGAAGATGATTTTTTTTTAAGATTGTGAGTTTGTGACACAACAATCCTAACAATTGAGCGATCATAATTTTTTTTTTTTTACAATCTTTTTAAAAAGACAATCCTTAGTTTTATAAAGAAAGACTCTATCTTAATAGGATTCTAATTTGCACCCAATACCAATCGTCTCCAATTAAAATAAAACCTCTTACACATGTGAATACAATTAATAATGGCCAAGTAGATTAACAATTATTGATTCTTTTTGTTTTACTTCAATTTTTTTCTCTTATAAATTGCTAGTTGTAACCAAAAAAAATTGCTGGTGTAACCCATGATGACATCACTCTTGTCTATTGTTTATTTGTCTTGATAAAAAAGGCATCAACTCTTTCCCCACTTTTTGGTATCTTAATTATTTTAATTTTGTACTCATTAAGTAAAGACTGTTTTAAAGAAGAAATAAAAGTGCAAACTCTGATAAAACACTCATTCATATTTAAAAGATAAAATTCTAGTTATAGACTACCTAATAAACATCGCTTAAATAATAATTAGATCCCTGTAAATTTGTGTTTTTTTCATATAAGTCTTTGTAAGTATTTTTGTTTTAAGTAAGTTTTTGCAATTATATATTTTTTTTAAATTAGTCCTTAAAATCAAAATCCGTAGTTCGTGCAAATTTTCCTTCGAACTTTCATGCAGATTTTAATTTTAGAGATTAATTTGAAAAAAATAAAATTGCACGGACTTACTTTAAAACAAAAAAACTTATAAAAATTTATATCAAACAAATGTAAACTTACAAGGTCTTAAATATTATTTAAGCCAATAAGCATTCAATCGAGACATGGTTCAAACATATTTATTCCTACAAAAAAATTTCTTAATATTTTGATTTTTGTTAAATTTTTTTATAATAAGGAAGATAGTTTGTTTTTTTAAGAAGGATGTAAATGTTTTTTTCTATGGTTAGGTAGCCTACTACGTTATAAGCTAAGTTTTTTATATTTATTTCTTTAACAATTGCTTTTTTTTATAGCAATTGTTTTTTTATTTTAAAGACATTCTTTGTGATCCTACACAGTTTAATAGGTTAGTCTCTGCAATTGCGCGTAAGAGGTATCCGTTTCAAACCAAATTAAAAAAGACACCCTTTGTCATTTTCTCTAAAGAATCATATTTTTTTTAAAAAAAATATAAGTTCAATTTTGTTGAATTTTTTTGACAAATTTTTGTTGAATTCATTGAATACCTGAATAAATGAAATTTAAATTGTTAAACTACTTAACAAAAACAAAACTTTATTGTCAATACAAAACTTATAGTAATGCTCCCTCCATACCACGATATATGTTGTTTTGGAGCAAAAAAATTGTACCACAATATATGTCGTTTTATAATACTAATGTAAAATTAGTTTTGATCTTTTTAAATTATCCATGTATTTATACTCTTTTTACCAACAAAAGTCACTACCCTCTCTTCAACTTTATTATTTTTCCATATACCAACAAAGAAAGAGAAAGAGTAAAAGAAGAAAAACATGTATAATTTTGACAAAATTCATAGAAATTACAAATTTCATACATAAAAATGTCGGAACAACATATATTTTGATATGGAGGGAGTATTTTCTAAGCAAACAAATATCTTTACTGTAATTACTAACTTAGTAGAGAATAGAGAATCTAAAAGACAAGTAGTCAGCAAGTAACGTGTATAAATTAAAAATTAATACTCCCTCTGTCCCATTTTAAGTGTCGCAGTTGACTAAATCACACACTTTAAGAAAAGTGGGTAAAAGAAAGAGAGAGAATATGACTTTTACTAAAATACCCTCTATTTTTATTGGTAGTAGACATTGGAATACTAAAAAGTAGATTTTTGAGTGTACTTTTTCTTTTACTTAATGATTGCTTTAAGGGATAAAATAGTAAAAATTAATGTTATAAATAAAACTATATGACACTTATTTTAGGACAAACAATTTTGACAAGTATGATACTTATTTTGGGACGGAGAGAGTATTCCTAAGTGGCTAAGTCCAAACTCTATAAAAGACCACAATACCTTATAGACTCACAATTCTATCCAATTTTCTTGATAGTTGCTGAAGTCAGAGAAAATTGAAGTGTTGTAATGGCTTCAAATGAAGAAGAGGTGAAGCTTTTGGGAGCTACAGGAAGCCCATTTGTGTGCAGTGTACAAATTGCTCTAAAGTTGAAGAAAATTGAATACAAATTTGTTGAAGAAAACATGGTCAACAAAAGTGATCAACTTCTCAAATATAATCCAGTTTATAAGAAAGTTCCAGTTTTTGTTCACAATGAGAAGCCCATTTCAGAATCACTTGTGATTCTTGAGTACATTGATGAGATTTGGAATCAAAATCCAATCTTGCCTTCTGATCCTTATCAAAGAGCCTTGACTCGTTTCTGGTCGAAGTTCATCAATGATAAGGTAACTTCACCCTTCATATTTTCTTGATTGATATATATATATATATATTTTATTACTATAAATATCCGACTCATTAAGCCAACTAATCTGATCGGGACAAGTTTTGACATCCTCCCATCTATAGTTACAAGGATCGAACCGTACTCCCTCTACCAAATTCAATGCCTTAAATGATATTATCTGTAGTTACAAGATGCATTTATATAAATACTAATAAATTAATTGCTCCATTTTGTGAATTGATCAGATTGTGCCCTCGTCATTTAAATTTATTTCCACAATCGATGAGAAAGAGCGCGAGAAGAATATTGAAGAATTCGATGAGGCTCTTCAGTTTCTTGAGAATGAGTTGAAGGGAAAGTTCTTTGGAGGAGAAGAGATTAACTTTGTTGATATTGTTGCTGTGTTCATTGCATTTTGGATCCCTTTGATTCAAAGCATAATAGGGTTGCAATTGTTCACAGATGAAAAGTTTCCAAAGCTTTATAATTGGAGTCAAAAATTTCTCAACCATTTTGCTGTGAAGGAAAGTCTGCCTCCAACAGAACCTTTTTTTGCATTTTTTAAAGCTCGCTATGATGGCCATCTTGCTGCTTCAAAATAGATCAATGCATGTACTGAGTTTTTGTTGTTAAGATTTCATTTCAAAATAATGTTTTGTAATATGAGATTTCTCCAATGTGAAATCTACAAATGTTGTTGTATTTTTTTTTTAAAATCTATTTTTTTTATTAAATTAGAGTCTTAAATTATATTCTTATTCTATTGACATCTCACCCATTTTTTTTCTGTCATTTTTGTCACATCATTCTTTTTTTTTATGTGACACTCCTACTCTTTCTACAACTCTCATATTCTTAATATTCTTGTTGTGTAACTAGATATGGACCCGTCCGTTGCGTGGATGATTAGAAAATATAAACTTTTTTTGTATGATTGAAAATTAATTAAGTATTAAATTTTTTGAAAAAAGAATAAAATTGATGCAGTAAGAATTCAACACAACTACGGCAGACACGGTTAATTAAATTCATTTTATTATTTGTTTTTTTAGTTTGTTTTAATTTTAATATTATTTGGATAAATTAGTAATTATCCTATTAAATAGTTTGGTTAAAATAATAAAAATGACGTGGTAGCCTCTAACACATACTTTTCCATATTATTTCTTCTCCTTACATCTTTTTTTTATTTGACAATTTCTCCTTACATCTTCTATCACACAAAAACTAACATATTCATTCAATGAATTTTGGTTTTTTCTTGTCTACTCCCTCAAGATTTAGGGGTATTTACTCCCAACCACTAAAAAAATTAACCGATATAAATTTTTATAAAATACACCATTAAATTAATTAAAAGTTTATATTATATAGATCATATGTATAAAATTTCAGACAAATCTAAAATTATTTGATATGTTATTGAGACGCATTAAAATTAATAATTTTTGTGATTTTTTAAACACCGTTAATCTTTATGTATTTCAATCCAACGGTACCGGTGTATTTTATAAAAAATTATATCGTTTTAATTTTTTTGTAGTGATTGGGGTTAAATACCCTTAAATCTTGAGATACACAAGTTGACACCTTGAATTTTACCCAAAAAAAAAATCGTTCATTATAATTATAATTGATTACATTTGTTTTAGTTGCCATAAAAATCAAATCTTCAATTTATAAGTAAATGAAAAATCAGTAGTTACATTTTTATGCACGAGCCTTTAGCATGAGAAACTAATTTTTTGAGATGCATTTACAGGAATTCTGAGGCACTATTTATCATTTACATTAAAAAATATATACCTTAACAAAAACAAAATTTTATTGTCAATACAAAACTTATATTTTCTATGCAAACAAGCATCTTTACTATTGACCTCGTATGATAGCTCAAATAATAAGAGTTGCGGATATAAATTGGGTATGGAGAGATCCATGATTCAAATCTTGGTGGGAGCATATATCTTTCGATGTACCAAAAAATTGTTAATTTTTTTTTATAGGCAAATATTAGTTGTTAGTGTATTGTTAGTAAATTATCAATTTTTAATCCTTTACCAGGTTTTGAACCCTGTACCTCTAGCAGCTCCTTAACCCTTTAACCAGCTTAACCAGTTGAACTGCCCCTTCCCCAATTGTTAATTATTTATATTTGTATAAAAAAATATCTTTACTGTAATTACTAATTTAGTAGAGAATCTAAAAGACAAAGTAGTCAGCAAGTAACGTGTATAAATTAAAAACTAATATTCCTATCCTAAGTGGCTAAGTCCAAACTCTATAAAAGACCACAATACCTTATAGATCACACACCAAAACAAATTCCCATTATAATAATTGTTAATTGTTAAACTCAGAAAATTATTGAAGTCTTACAATGGATACAAATCAGGAAGAGGTGAAGCTTTTGGGAGCGACAGGAAGTCCATTTGTGTGCAGTGTACAAATTGCTCTACAGTTGAAGGAAATTGAATACACATTTGTTGAAGAAAACATGGTCAACAAAAGTGATCAACTTCTCAAATATAATCCAGTTTTTGTTCACAATGAGAAGCCCATTTCAGAATCACTTGTGATTCTTGAGTACATTGATGAGACTTGGAATAATCAAAATCCAATCTTGCCTTCTGATCCTTATCAAAGAGCCTTGGCTCGTTTCTGGTCGAAGTTCATAGATGATAAGGTAATTTCAACCTTCATATTTTCTTGATTGGTATTATTTTGTTTAGTTTTCACCATCCGTATCCGATTCACTAAACCGACTAATCTGATTCAGGACGAGTTCTGACATCCTCCCAAGTCCCAAGTGTAGTTGTAATGATCAAACCGTGTTCTTCCTACCAAGTCCAGTGCCATGCATGATTGATATTATCTGTAGTAATAACTAATAAGATGCATTTATATCAATACTACTCCCTCCGTACCAAAATATATGTCGTTTTGAAAAAAACTTTTGTACCATAATACATGTCGTTTTATATTACCAATGAAATATTTAATGCTTCTTTTCCTCTTATACCCTTAATTAATTATTTCTCTTTCTTCTTTCAATTCTATAATTCATCTCTCATATATCATTAATGAAGGATAATTTTGTAAACTAACCTGTAATTTATCTTTTCCATACAAGAATGATTACATTTCTTAATTTGTGTGATATGGTCAAAACGACATATATTTTGGTACGGAGGTAGTAATAAATTAATTGCTCCAATTTGTGAATTGATCAGATTGTGCCCTCGTCATGTAAATCTGTTTTCATAACCGATGAGAAAGAGCGCGAGAAGAATATTGAAGAATTCACTGAGGCTCTTCAGTTTCTTGAGAATGAACTGAAGGGAAAGTTCTTTGGAGGAGAAGAGATTAACTTTGTGGATATTGTTGCTGTGTTCATTGCATTTTGGATCCCTTTGATTCAAAGCATAATAGGGTTGCAATTGTTCACGGATGAAAAGTTTCCAAAGCTTTACAATTGGAGTCAAGAACTTCTCAACCATCCTGCTGTGAAGGAAAATCTGCCTCCAACAGAACCTCTTGTTGCATTTTTTAAAGCTCGCTATGATGGCCTTCTTGCTGCTTCAAAATAGATCAATGTAATAATATAAAGTACTAAGATTTAAATTTTAGCTAGGTGTATGAATTATTATCCGTCATTGAGTTTTTGTTGTTGATTTAATTCCAAAATAATGTTTTGTAATATGAGATTTCTGTTGAGGAAAACAATAGTGTGGAGAAGTCTTACATTGATTAGAAATATGGAAACTTGTGCATTTATAAGTGAGAAGACCCATAAACTTATTGCCTTAAAATTTTGGATAAGAGTGTGGTGTCAAACTCACTGGTTTCAATGCTCTTAATCATCGTTTGGATCTCCAATCCAAACTACCCCTTGCTCTAACATTTTCTCCATGTGAAATCTACAAATGTTGTTATATTTTTTTTACACATTTATTTATTTATTTATTAAATTAGAGTCTCAAACATCTAATCAATTTCTTGGCTGCCTTTTATGCCACATCATTTATGTGCACTTTTATTAGTTTTTCTACTACTCTTATATTCTTGTTCTTGTTGTGTAATTAGATATGGACCCGCGCGTTGCACGAATGATTAGAAAATATAAACTTTTTTGTATGATTGAAATTTAATTTAGTATCAATCCAATTTTATGAAAAAAAGAAAAAACTAACAATTTTTCCAAATAACTAGATACGGACCCAAATCGTAGTTGTGGAGGATCAAATTCATTGATTTTTACCCAAAAATAAATTCATTCATTATAATTAATTACATTTGTTTCAATTGCCATAAAAATCATTTCTTCAATTAATAAGTAAATGAAAAATCAGTTGTTACATTTTTAAGCGCAAACCTTTTGTATGAGAAACTAGTTTTTTGAGATTGATTACATTAAGTCCGGAGACACTATTTATCATTTGCCATTAAAAAATACCTTATCTATGGAAAGCAACAAGGACTTGTTTCCTCATTTATGAACAACATAACTCATGTAGTACATAAACCATTGGATTTATATTATGGTTCCGCTCATTAATGTTGTACCTCATTAGAGTAGACCACAGAAGACAACAACAATAATACACCTATGAGTGAAGATACACTTATAAATATGAATACAAATAATAATTGGTCACACACAATATTCAAATACTGTATTACTAATTTTTCTGTAAATCGCTGTTGTAACCCATTACATCACTTTCTTGTCTAGATAGGGAAGGCATCAACTTTTCCCATTTTTTTGTACCATCGATCATTTTCTTTTAATAATTTTTTGTGGTATACAAAATTATGACATGCCCACTTTTTTAACTTAGGCAACAAGTACAACGAATATAGGAAAAATTTTCTTTCCACCCCTACATTTATATCTTCACCTCTACAAATATAAATGGTTTCCAAATTTACCTTTTTCATCATTTGATTTTACTCCATCAAAAATTATTCCGGTGTGCAAAATAATTCTTGTATCAAAAATTGCAAACCAGAACAATTGGCAAAACTTTTCCGGTAACTAAAATACAAATTTACCTTCCACTTATGCATGTTTGTGTTTGCTGTTCACAAATCACAACCCATTTGTTTTCAAAGCCACAAGTGTTATTTACTTCTTCTTCTTTTTCTCTCAGGGTCTGTTTGATTCGAAGGAAAGAAAGTAAGAAGGAAGGAAAACACAGAAATATGCATGTATTTGGACTATTTTATAATCCAAATACATCATCCTTCCTACTTTCTTTCTTTCCAACCAATTAATAGCAAATATATAAATGCCTCAACCCCACTACGCACAACAAACAAGTAGCCTCACACGAAGAACACAGAAACAAAAACGTAGCCTCACATAGTCACATATCAAAAAAAGTGGTAGAAGAATTTAATCTATTTTTTTTTTTTGGTATAGAGAAGAATTAATCTATTTTGAATTGGTAGTCTAATTTTAGGTTTAAATTAGAAGAAGAAAATTTAAGCACTTTTTTTTCTTTATCATTCGGAAGGCTCAGTCCCACACTCCGACTTCAATGATGGGAACAATCCCCGCACTCCGGCGCTCCAATGAACAACAGTTCTCCGCCTTACTTTATTTAAGTTTTTTAATATCTATGTTCTATGGGATTTATTGTTTGATGATACAATGAATGATTTTTTTATTTTTAAAATTGAACTACCCCCTTTGCAACTTTTGTACCAGAAAAATGAAAAAATGTTCCAGAAATTGGTAGGGGTGGAGTCAATATTTAAAAGGTAAGATTTCGAAAATATTTTATAAAAGTGTTCCAGTTTGCAATCGTCGAGACTGGAAATTGATTGCAGAATTCTTTTGTGGAATGAAGTCAAATAATAAAAGGTTCAAATTGGAAATTATATGTTTTTGTAGGGGTGAAGGTACAAATGTAGGGGTGAGAGGGACATATTTCCACTTCTTCTTGATTTGTAGACATTGAAAGACTTAAATAGTTTTTTGAGTTTGACAAATAACAATTTCGTAGAGGGAATTTGTTTTGGTATGTTTAATTAGTCTATAAGGTCTTGTGGGCTTTTATAGAGTTTGGACTTTGGAATATTAATTTCTTATTTTAATTTTGAATCTATATTCGGAAAAATGTCCCTCTCACCCCTACACTTGTGATTCTTGAGTATACTGATGAGAATTGGACACAAAATCCAATCTTGCCTAATCATCCTTACCAAAGAGCCTTGGCTCGTTTCTGGTCGAAGTTGATTGATGATAAGGTAAATACTAAATTCACCGACTTTTAAATTGCAGTGTGTTACAATACTAAATCCAAAAATTCTCATTTTTTTTCTTTTTTATCTATCATTTTCAAATTTTAAGATTTTATTAACTAGTTTTTATCCTTCTAATAAAATCACTAAAGTTCTAGAGTGTTATCATTATGATAAAAAAGTTTATAAGAATTTGGTCAATATACTTTTTATATGACACATTTATATGTGTACTATGATAAATTAAATGCTTCAATTTGTGAATTGATCAGATTGTGGCTGCGTCATCTAAATCCGTTTTCACAATTGATGAGAAAGAGCGCGAGAAGCATATTGAAGAATCAACCGAGGCTCTTAAGATTCTTGAGAATGAGCTTAAGGGAAAGTTCTTTGGAGGCGAAGAGATTAACTTTGTCGATATTGCTGCTGTTTTCATTGCATTTTGGATTCCTTTGATTCAAAGCATAAGAGGGTTGCAATTGTTCACTGATGAAAAGTTTCCAAAACTTTACAATTGGAGCCAAGAATTTCTCAACCATTCTATTGTGAAGGAAAGTTTGCCTCCTAGAGACCCTCTTTTCGCCTATTTTAAAGCTCGCTACAAAGGTCTTCTTGCTGCTTCAAAATAGATCAATGTACCGATATAATGTATTGAGATTTAAATGTTAACAATATGAATTATTATTTGTCATTGAGTTTGTGTAGTTAAGATTTCATGTCAAAATAATGTTATGTAATATGAAATTTCTCCATGTGAAATCTACATATATAAGTTGTTGTTAAAGAAAAGTGTGTCCTTCCATCCTAACTTATGGTTTCACAAATTCAATACAAAATATTTTTCTATAATCATGTTATTGGTACGAAATATCCACTTATTATTTTTAGACCTATCTTTGTCGTAGAATCCGGCAGGTCACCTTTAGTGGAATACATTAAAAAAAAGTACATTCATGAGACCATTTTTCATTATTTGAACAACGAAACTTAATACACAATACATGATCTTTATTACACGAGAAATTATACTTTATACATACATTATATTATTTGAAATTAAATTCAAACAATAACTCAACAAAGATAAATTATTTATACAAACTTCGTTAAAAGTTGTTAGACTCATACATTATGAATCTATTTTGATGCAGCTGCAAGGCTTTCGGTGCGAGCTTTAAAATAAATAAATTGTTGATCTTTTGAAGGCATAATTTCTTTGACTATTGGATGGTTGTAAAATTCTTGACTCCATTTGTAATTTTGTATATAGCTTTGGAAATTTGTTACTGCTAAACAACTGAAACTCTGCTACTTCTTGGAATAAAGGGATGAAAAGAGCAGCAATATCCACAAAACCAATCTATGTCTTCCAAAACGCCAATATTCAATGGCGTAGTCAGAACTTGAGATAGGGGTTCAAACTTTTGAATATACATTCAAAAAATAACATTGTATTTAATTTATATAGTACTAAAAAAATTACATAATGTACTCTATAATTACTTTTTATGTGGTTTTATGTTCTGAAAATGAGTGAGTAAAATAAAAATGGGGATATATAATATTAGGGGAGTGCAAAAAGTATAGATAACTATACCCAAAATTAGTAACCAAACTAAACCCAATTTTTTTAGTCCAGCCCATTTAAAAAAAACCACACCCAATTCAATTTAAAAAAACTAATGTGAATAGTGAACAATAACCAAATTTTCAAACCAATTGTAAATTAAACCGGTTTTCATTGTGGTGGAGGCCGGCGGTCAAAGCAAACCTCAGTGAGAACAGTGGCGGATGGCGGTTTTCCGACAACTCATGGCGGAACTCTGGCGGTGTGGTGTGGTTTTTAAACCATGCACACCCCTATATAATATTATATTTAATTTATATATAGTATAAACATTTTTTGTCCCCATGCTTTTTTTACTCATGCTTTGGATTCAATTATGATGAGCCACTCATTGCTTTATGAGTTTTGTCTAATTTATTTAAAATAAAAATTAACAAATATTTAGCGAGTTAAATGGATCAATTTGCCTCCGCCTCGACTTACCTAATTTTTTTAATGAGTTAAGTTGGGCGAGTCTCCTAAATAAATTAAGCTCAAAATTTCAACTCAACCTCTAAAATTAGCGAGTTAAAACCGTATCAGCGGGTTGAACCCGTTTTACCACCCCTACTTTAAATTTGGTCACCCGATCCATAGTTTTGTTGAAAGTGACAATTTTTGTGAGGTTTTTTTTGGTCGAAACCGGAGTATCCACCGCCGAACACAGTGACTAATTCCTCGCTAGATTAGAGGCACCTCAAAGGGTGGGATAGCTGGCTCAATTTTTGTGATGTTTAACCACTAGCTAGATTTTTCATATACCGTAAATATTTTTTCGCACTTATAAAATCAGAAAATTAGAAAATTATTATTGATTATAAATGACTCATTATCTACTAAGATATGTTTTCATTTCATTATCTAATTCCCAAACAAATATACAGAGTATTTGTAATTTATCAAAGATATTTTAGTAATTTCCCATATACATATAAATTTGTATATAAATTTATACACATAAATTTGGTTTTCCTATTTGGATGCTCTAAAATATTCCTGTTAAATTTGGTTTTTTTTTATATGGTAAACTAATATGAGTTTTTTCAGATATGCAACATTAACGACTCCAAAATCATTGATATATCAAATCTGTAATTGATGAATATAAAAATAAAACATCACACTAAGACAACGAACAACGCAATGTTGTACTATATAAGACGACAAATTGCAAAAGAAAATTATAAACATATACGAAATTCACTTATATTAATAAAAAGAAAGGAAAAAACAATTTAGAGAGTGATTTTGGATATACAAATTGACCTTAAATCATCTATTTTTAATATATGAAGAAGAAAATAAAAACTAGTGTAAAAGAGATGAGGGAGGTGGCAGTGCAATTAAAGTGTTCCCACTCATACAACTAATAAGTGGTCACACACACACACACAATTCAATTATTATTTTTCTATAAATTGCTGGTGTAACCCATTACATCACTTTCCTGTCTATTGTCTTGATAGTAAAGGCATCAATTTTCCCAAATTTTGTACTATCTCATGTGTAGACAAAAATATGTGAATGCCAATGTTTTGACTTAATCAACAAGTAACAACACGTATAAATTAAAAATAAAAATACTAAATAAATATTCCATGCTCCAAATCCAAACTCTATAAAAGCCAACAAGACATTATTAACTAAACATATCAAAACAAAATATCTTTATAATAATTGTTATTTGTTAAACTCAGGAAATTATTGAAGTCTTGCTATGGCTACAAATCAAGAAGAAGTGCAGCTTTTGGGAGCTCTTGGAAGCCCATTTGTGTGCAGGGTAAAGATTGCTCTAAACTTGAAGGAAATTGAATACAAATATGTTGAAGAAAATTTGGTCACCAAAAGTGATCAACTTCTCAAATATAATCCAGTTTATAAAAGAGTTCCAGTTTTGGTTCATAATGAGAAGCCCATATCAGAATCACTTGTGATTCTTGAGTATATTGATGAGAAATGGAAACAAAATCCAATCTTGCCTAATGATCTTTACCAAAGAGCCTTGGCTCGTTTCTGGTCGAAGTTCATCGATGATAAGGTAACTTCATCCTTCATATTTTTAATTCTTTTTTTATCTATCACTTGTATATATATCATGCTAATAAAATCACTCTTTGTGAATTGATTAGATTGTGGCCGCGTCATTTAAATCCGTTTACACAATTGATGAGAAAGAGCGCGAGAAGCATATTGAAGATTCAACGGAGGCACTTAAGATTCTTGAGAATGAGCTTAAGGGAAAGTTCTTTGGAGGAGAAGAGATTAACTTTGTGGATATAGCTGCTGTCTTCATTGCTTTTTGGATCCCTTTGATTCAAAGCATATCAGGATTGCAATTGTTCACAGATGAAAAGTTTCCAAAGCTTTACAATTGGAGTCAAGAATTTCTCAACCATCCTGTTGTGAAGGAAAGTTTACCTCCTAGAGACCCTCTTTTCGCCTTTTTTAAAGCTCGCTACGAAGGTCTTCTTGCTGCTTCAAAATAGATCAATGTACTGAATACTGATATAAAGTATTGAGAGTTAAATGTTAAGTATATGAATTATTGTTTGTCATTGAGTTTTTGTTGTTAAGATTTCATTTCAAAATAATGTTTTGTAATATGAGATTTCTCCATGTGAAATCTACATAAGTTGTTGTATTTTTTCATATTTCAATTAATAAAGAAAAGGGTGTCTTTCTATCCTAACTTATGGTTTTTGAAACTCAAAGTAGCTACAATCTATTTTTCTATAATCAGGTTATTTTATTGTCAATCTTATGTTTTTCATTAATTGAACATCGAAACTGAGTACATATTACAGGATCTTTCGTACACAAGAGAAATTATACATTATATTACATTTGAAATGAAATTCAAACAAACAATAAGTCAACAAAGACAATTATTTATACAAACTTCCTTAGAAGTTCTTATTAATCTATTTTGATGAAGCGGCAAGACTTTCGGCGCGAGCTTTGAAATAAGCAAATTGTTGATCTTTTGAAGGCATGATTTTTTTGACTATTGGATGGTTGTTAAATTCTTGGCTCCATTTGTATAGCTTTGGAAATTTGTCACTGCTAAACAACTGAAACTCTGCTACTTCTTGGAATAAAGGGATGAAGAGAGCAGCAATATCAACAAAACCAATATCATCTCCTCCAAAGAACTTGTCCTTCAACTCATTCTCAAGAAACTGTAGAGCATCGAATAATTCTTGACTAGCCTTCTCGCGTTCTTTCTTATCGGGCATAAAAGCAGATTTCCATGCAGCAGCCACACACTGATTTCACAAATTTGAGTAATATGTATTAGAAAGATAACTTAGAAAATGGTTCATGAATGAACTTGATCAATCATTCATAACATAATTTGAGACAATGCAAAGTACATAACGTACAAAGCATTAAGAGTTAGTCGATACTATACTGACACTGATACGTAATAAATTAAGAAAATGAAAAACGCTACACCTGTCTGACACAAAACACGTCTTAAATCTAAAGTATCTATCAACGAACTTACCTTGTCATCTATGAACTTGGACCAGAAACGCGCTAATGCTCTTTGATAAGGATCATTAGGCAAGATTGAGTTTTGTTTCCAAGTCTCATCAATATACTCAAGAATCACGCGAGATTCTGATATGGGCTGCCCATTATGAACAAAAACAGGAACCATCCTATAAACTGGATTGTATTTGAGAAGTGTTTCACTCAAATTACCCAACTTTTCTTCAACATATTTGTATTCAATACCTTTCAATTTCAGAGCAATTTGAACCCTTATCACAAATGGGCTTCCCACAGAACCAAAAACTGTCACATCTTCCTCACATGCAGCAATAACACCATAGCCTTGCAACACTCTCTTCAATTTGGTAACTAATAATTGAATCATAGCTCTAAATTGTATCATAGTTCTGAATTGTGGTCCGCAATATAAATATTTTAGAGGTATCTGCAATAGTAATTAAACCACAATTTGAGACTACGTCGATCGGATTTAATTTTCCTATGTTTTGCAACAATATTGAAGTACAAATTGCAACTATAATTAAAAACCATAACTGAATGTCTTTGTTTTATAAGTTCAAGAGGAGAAATTTAACAGAGAAGTTTGTTTTTTGATGAATAATTTATCTCACAAGTATTCTAATCTTTTCAAAAGAACCAAAATATAGTATAGCGTGAAATGTGAGTTCACTTTATGCTCAAATAAGATCGAGTCCAAGGATAAAGTAACAATATAGTAAAATTAATAACACCTTATGAGTGGTATTTTGGTACATGAAAAGTACAAGATTCATAAAAGAATAATTTTTTGACAAAATGAAAGTAAAGAAATTTTTTTGTTTTGTCAATTACTTTTTAGTTTAACAAAAAAAATATTCATTAATTCATTCAAATTGATAGAGTACATCGACGAAACTGCAAATAAACACACAAAGTCCATGTTAATAGTATAAAATAGCAAATTGTGTATGCCTACAAATATGAGTGTATTGAAGTTTCATGAATATCCAAGCCTCTAGAATTGTAGAGTTGATAATATTAAAGTCATTGATTTGTTCTGCATCAGATTGAAACTAATCTTTCAACCTGAAACAAACGAAAACCGCACTAAGACGGTAAAACATAATATAATGTACTAAGACCGGAAAACAATACACCCTACCATGATAGGAAATAAAAACAAACAAATTCGCACTAAGATACAAAATCAAAAGAAAAAAAATGAAGAAAACACTGTGTAAATCACACTTATTTAACTAAAAGAGAAAGACAAACGATTTGAATGGGTGTTTTTGGGCCAAGATTGACTTCAACTAATAGATAAAGAAGAAGAAAAGTGGTGATGACTAGGGTTAAAGAAGCTGGAGAAAAAAATTATAAACATTGTTGTTTGGAATGATGCGAAATTATATTTTTGTCAATTACTGTTTTTTTTACTAAAAAACAATGATATACATTTATTCAAATCAGTATAGTACATCAATCGAAATCCTTATATACTCAGAGTTGGCATATTATTTGGTTGGCCACGACGTGGAACATTTGACGTTTGAGAAATAATGGTATCTTTTAGGGAGGCAGCACAAGTGTGTTATCTTTGGTGGATCAAATTTTATATATATTTTAGTTTTGGTTTATCGGTCCGGTAGGAAATCATGTTAATGCATCTTTTACGGATTGGTGTCGCAACCCTTTAGTGTGTCTTCTTAACATCTAAGGGTTTATCTCTTTAAATTGTAAGAGTTAAGTACCCCTTGTACTCCTTATAATTCATATATTTTTCTTATCAAAAAAAATATTATATACTCAATTTCGATAAAAACTAAAAAGGAGGAATCTGCAAACAAGCTCACAATATCCGAGTTAATAACATAAAACGACCTAATGTCTACAAAAAGTGACAAAACCTACTATTGATATACTAAAATTCAAATATACAGAATAGTCATGTTCATCCCTCCGGATCTACAACATTGAAGAGACTAAAATAATACCTCCAAATATGCACTAGATCTAAATCAAAATAAATTAAACATCATACCAAGACGAGAAATCAACACAACACTGCACTAAGACGGGAAATCAAAACAACACCACACTATCATAGCAAATCAAAACAACTCTGCACTAAGACAGAAATGAAACAACACCGGATAAAAAAGCTGTGAAAACCAAAGAGAACTAAAATATATGAAAAATCACTTATTGAAACAAAAAGGAATAAGAAAATGATCAATAGGGTTGATTATGGGTTAAAAAAAAGAACAATATTGTATATTTGTTATTTTTCATCTTCTCTCGGTTGTTGCTTAAAATTTATCAATTTTTTTGTTTATAACCGTCTGTTTCATAGGGAAAGAGGTTTTAATAGTTTAAAGTTTGACTTAGATAAAAATTGTTCCATTCAGAAATTGAACTCGAATTCTACCAAAAGTTGTCCTTTGTTACAACAATGTTGATTTTCTTTAATTTTCCATTTTCTATGCATTGGAGACGCCGTCCACTATCATAATTTAATTTCTTGACTTAAAGACTAACAAACGCATAAGCTCCACTACTTAAGTATCTTTTGATCCGTCAAAAAAAAAGTGTCTTTTGAGACTTCTACAAGGGTTAAAGATGTGTTGAAACAATGTTGATCCATGAGGGGTTAAACACATTATATTTGATCACAACATTTTTAGTTTTTGTTTTATACTATATGAATAAATAAATGTCAAATACTATCGTATCTTGTTTTAAAAAAAAATTAATGAAAGAAAATTTTCAAAAGATTTTGATTCTCATTTTAAACTTTTTATAAATAATATTATTTTATTGAAATATTATAATAAACAAATTAATATATATGAAGTAGTGTAGGTGTTATGCGCTTCTTTACATTAGCCGTTTTGATACGTAAGTGTCGTGTCAAGTGTTCATGTCCATGTCAGAATCCGTGTTTCATAGATAGTATGTTATATCAGGACATTGATCTATTTTGATGCAGCAAGAAGGCCATCATAGCGAGCTTTAAAAAAGGCGAAAAGAGGGTCTCTAGGAGGCAGAGATTCCTTTACAACAGGATGGTTGAGAAATTCTTGACTCCAACCATAAAGCTTTGGAAACTTTTCATCTGTGAACAATTGCAACCTTACTATGCTTTGAAACAAAGGAATCCAAAATGCAATGAAAACAGCAGCAATATCCACAAAGTTAATCTCTTCTCCTCCAAAGAACTTTCCCTTCAACTCATTCTCAAGAAAATGTAGTGCCTCAGTTAATTCTTCAATACTTTTCTTGCGCTCTTTCTCATCAATTGTGAAAACGGATTTAAATGTCGCGGCCACAATCTGATGAGTTTAAAAATTGAAGCAATTAATTCAATAGTTAGTAAAATCTTAAAATTTATATGATAGATAAAAATAGAATTAAAAATACTTCCTCCGTTCTTAAATATAAATTCAAATATATTTTGACTTTTGTTTATGTTTAAGACTGAATGGAATAAAAAGGATGAATTTACCTTATCGTCTATGAACTTGGACCAAAACCGAGCCGAGGCTCTTTGGTAAGGATCATTAGGCAAGATTGGATTTTGTTTCCATGTCTCATCAATGTACTCAAGAATCACAAGTGATTCTGATATAGGCTTCTCATTGTGAACAAAAACAGGAACTTTTTTATAAACTGGATTATATTTGAGTAGAAGTTCACTTTTGTTAGCCAAGTTTTCTTCAACAAATTTGAATTCAATTCCCTTCAAATTTAGAGCAATCTTCACCCTGCACACAAATGGACTACCCATAACTCCTAAAAGTTTCACATCTTCTTGATTTGTAGCTATAACACCAAAGCCTTGCAATACTCTCTTGACTTTGGCAATTAATATATGAATCATAGTGTTATAAATTAAGAGTATATATATGCAATGGTATTTAAAACAGAACTAAGACTGCATGAATTGCTATGTTGTTTGCATTTTACTACAATGTGATCATTGTTTTATACTGTGTTTGAGCAGAGTAATTTAACTGACAAGTATTCTTATCTTTCCCAATGAACAAAAATAAAGCATAGAGCATAGCTTGAGATGTGGGAGTCCACTTTATTATCGAATAAGAGTCAAAGGATAGATTAGCAATAAAGTAAAAATTAAATAAAACATGATTCTTATTATTATGATTAAGAGGAGTGAGAATAAAACTAAACATTAAATTTAACATGTTAATCAGCTTAACCAAAGAATGATTTTTAAGTGAATATGGATTTGATTTATGGGTGAAATATTTCTTGGTTAGACTTTATATTTATCTCGTGGTTGAATTATTAGACTCTTTCTTCCGGGATTCAGCTAGACGTTGCAAGATCTAGTTTTGGTTTATCAAAAAATCTAATGTATAAACTCGATATGTAGTCTATCATAGACTTATTATATAGGCCTAATATACATTTTAAAAGTTTGATATGATCTGTTAATATATTTTAATTATTTTTTGGTTAGCTTGTTCTAGACTAGACCCAGCAACTGGTAATCCATTCATAAAACCAAATATAAAAGGTTAAGCATATCATCTTAGTTGCGCCTCACCTTCAAATAATAAATTAAATGACCCCTTCACAAGACGCACCCTATACTTGCACTACACGTCTACAACAACCATAGAGATGGAGGATAAATGACCCCTCTCACCTGAGATGCGTGACTCATTCCGCTCACATAGTGGGACCTATCATACGCATTAATTTGAGCGTTTAGTTCTCTCAAATTAATTTTCATAGTACACACAATTCTCTCAATTTTCATATTCACTCTCACCAAACTTATACTTATTTGAGTGTTTGAGTGCTAACCTTTTTGCAGGTACCCTCATCTTAAATCCGAGAATTCATCATCATCAACATACACTTAGTCAGATCCATGAATGGAAGGAATCATTATAGACCCAACTTATACTAGTAGGATTTTTGAAAAGTGCTATTAAAGGTCAATGTCATTTTTCAACAAAATCAACATTTTATTTTATAAATAGATGAAATGACAAGCTATTAAAATTCATATACAAAATAGATTTATTGGTGTTTGAACTCCGATCATAACTGTTCGACTTATTAATTTCGCCTTTCGTCATTCTATGCCAGTTGAATTATGATATTTGAACAACTCTCTTTCATGTATAGTTCTCCTGCCAATCAGAAAAAAAACATGCTAATTTTTCGTTCTCTCATCTACTAATCTCTCTTTGTATATATAGTCAACTCAACCAAATAAAAACTTATAATTTGAACGTACATAATTCAACTTTTCAAAGTGTCGGTTCCACACCACATGTGACATAGTGAACAACAATTGAATATTTTTCCATAAACAATTGAATAAAGAAAAGTCACATAATTTTTCTTGGGTCTTTGCTTATTGCTTACCTAATCCCTTACATCATCTATTTCTTGATAAGAAAGGTATTACTTTTTTCCAGATCCTTCCTTGACTAATCAATGTAACGTTTAGTTTTTGTTAAATAAAAATCCTTGCTCTATATATAGAACTAAGTTATTAGAAATGAATCAATAAATCAAAAACAGAGTTATTTGAGTAAATAATTTAATTAAACAGTATTTAAGATGTCATCAAATCATGAAGAGGTGAAGCTTTTTGGATTGGTGGGAAGTCCATTTGTAGTAAGGGTGGACATAGCTCTAAATTTGAAGGGAGTTGAATACAAATTTGAGGAAGAACAGTTGGGAAATTTTAGTGATGCATTAATTAAATATAATCCTGTTTATAAGAAAGTTCCTGTATTAGTTCATAATGATAAGCCCATTTCAGAATCACTTGTGATTCTTGAGTATATTGATGAAGTTTGGACACAAAATCCAATCTTACCTTCTGATCCTTATAAAAGAGCTTTGGCTCGCTTCTGGTCTAAGTTCATTGATGATAAGGTAATTAATTCCTTTTTATTTTTCTAGTTGTTAATTAGCATGATATAATTTTGATCTGTAATATGTTTGTATCTGACTTATCTTTATAAAAACGACTTGTAATAAGATGAAAAGTACACCTCTTTTTGAACACTCGTCAAATTTTATATGAATTTTATGTTGGAGTTGACATTTTCTCAATACAACATCTCACAATAAATGGTGTACGGTGTGATTAATAGACTTTAATACTATATTATATTTTTATACCGGGTATGATTCATCTTTACAAAATCAATTTTTTAATAGTCAGAGACATAGGTCCAATATAAAAACGTAATATAGTATCATAATCTATCATTTTCAGTGAGATACACGATTTATATTCACGAATTGAACCCAAAATTTATTTAAGTTCAATAATGTTGTGTGTGAGAGGTATATTTAAAAAACTCAATTTCCATTTAGAATAAAGATAAAATCTAAGTATTATATTTTATAAAATGTGACATCTCTTACATTACAAGTAGATTATCTAAAAATAAGTTACACTCAATATAAATATAAATACTTATTCTTACCTTTATTTGTTACTTCAGTGTTTGAATGCTGCGAGAAAAGTTGCCTTTTCTCTTGATGAGAAAGAAAATGAGGAGGGTTTGAAGGAACTAGAAGTGGCTTTACAATTTCTTGAGAATGAACTCAAAGACAAATTCTTTGGTGGAGAGGAAATTGGTCTTGTTGACATTACAGGTGTCTTCATAGCTTTTTGGTTCCCAATAATACAAGAAGTAACTGGATTGAACCTGTTCACTAGTGAGAAATTTCCAAAGCTTTATAAATGGAGTCAAGATTTCATCAATCACCAAATTGTGAAGGAAAGATTGCCTAACAGAGAAAAACAATTGGCATACTTTAAAGGTCGTTATGAAAGTCTTGTTGCTTCAAAATAGATTAAATTAAAAGGATACATATGGTTGGGGAATTTAAGGAGCATTTTATAAACTACTTGTTTGTTATAGGTCGAGTTGTTTTTGCTTGAATTTATATGTCATATTACATTAGATATATGTAACCTATGATTTCTCTTTGTTTAAAAGATTCTGGGATTTTTTTTAGCTATAGAAAAAATTCTAGCATTTGTCCTCGTTTATACTATTATGATTAATAAAGAAACTCCTTATTAATTCCCATGAAAATAAAATGTATTTGTCTAATTTAAAAAGTAATTTTATAGTTTGAATATAATATATATCAAAAGTTCAAAACAAACATTGTAAAAAGACAATAAATCAAAACAAACACCGTACCAAAATGGAGAATTAACTCAAACAACTCTGCACTAAGGAAATAAAACAGAATTGGACGAAAATAAAATTATGAAGAAGAATAAACAAAAAACATTGTATTATAGATTCTCTCGATTCTTAGACTTGTGCAATTCTTACTTATGTTCCTATTGGTATAATTAATTCGGATAAAATCAACTAAACTGACAAACCAATTTGAATTAAATTGAAAATTAACCTATTTAGGGTCTGTTTGGTAAAAAGTAGCGGATAACTTATAAGCTAGCTTATAGCGAATGAGCTTATAGCTGATAGTTGATAAGCTAGCTGATAAGCTAGTTGGTTGAATTATTAGTGTTTGGTAAAATTAGCGGTTGAAGTGACTTATTGATATGAAATGACAAAAAGAATATATATAAAATTAATATTTAATTATTTTAAAGTAAGATGATAGGAGTAAAGTTGGAAAAAAAAATAATAAGCTAAAAGCTATAAGCTAATAAGCTAATTGAATTAGCTTATCAAAATAAGCTAAAAACTAGTCAAAATAAGCTATAAGCTAAGCTCATGTAAAGAAATGATTACCAAACAGGGCTTATTTTTCATAATGAGCTTATAAGCTATAAGCTAAAAGCTCATTTTAGTGTCTTGCTAAACACACTCTTAATTTAATATGGATAAAAAACTAAATTAAACTAATGAAAACTGAATTAAATACTTGTAAATTATAGATCGAACCATCCATTATTTTATTTTAAGAGACCTAACAGTTACTACTCCCCATTCCCAAAACTTTAGTAATTTTACAATGTTGCACGTAGATTAAAAAATAATAAACATTGATAAGTTAAATTATATTTTATCCTTATTTTATTTATAGAGAGAAAATTTATTTAATAAATATTTTAATTTTGTAACGGTATAAATGAGAAACCATCATTAACTATACTTTGAAATCCAAAAAAATCAAAATTTTATGACAAAACTAAAAAATTAAAAAGACTGCTTATCAAAAAAAAAAAAAAATTAAAAAGACTAAAGTTTTGAGATAGGTGAAGTACTTGAATTAATTAATTGGAACTTATAATAAAACTTATAATAAGAATCTTAGTAGTGTAACCTTAGATGCATTTGCTCAATCTCCGAATTAAAATAGACTATCTCCGTTCTTAAATATAAAACTATATTTCCTCTGTCCCGAAATATAAAGGAAAACAACTACTTTTTTTTGTCTCAAAATATAAGGGAAAAAATCAATTTCAAGAATAATTTTTCCTTATTCTCATAAAATGAAATATAAATTGCATTTATTTTTCTCTCTTTCCGCTTTTCTCTATAAACAACAACCAATCAAAATTGATTTTACATCTTTCCATGCAGTTATTCTAAGAAAAATCCCACAAAACTATATTTCTAATTCTCATGTTTATGTTTTCTTAATGAATGTGTTATTTTTTATTTTCCCTTATATTTTAGGACGGAGGGAGTATTTGACAACTGCAAATAAGTCAATATAATATACAATTTTGATCACTAATATTTTCAATTATTTAACAGTAAAATTTATAAAAAATTGATATTTTGAAAATACTCATCAAAACAAATCAAACAAGATTTTAAATGCTAATATTTAAATCTATTTATTATAAAAAAATCAAAACATGATAAATGAATATTACAATTAGATCAAACAGAGTTTTATATTTAGAGACAGAGGTAGTAAGTTGTTTTGACCATATTACACAAATTAAGAATTGTAATCTTTGTTGTATGGGAAAGAGAAAATATAAGTTAGTTTACAAAATTATCCTTCATTAATAATATGAAAAAGATAAATTGAAAAAATAAAAGAAGAGATTAAAAATATATTAAGAAAAATAAAATAAAATAATTCATTAATATTGTAAAATTACTTATATTTTACTACAATTATTTTTTTTTAAAATTAAATGATTTATATTTTGGTCTAGAAGTAATACTTACTGGGAGACAACTTTATATTTTGGTCATAAAAATCGGGACCACTTTATGTTACTTTCAACTAGTATTACAATAATTTAATAGACTTTTCTAGTCCATACTTCCGTTTTGTGGAATAAAATTTTGGCTCTAATTGTAAGAGAAAAAAAATCCTTGCTCTATATATAGAAATAGATATTTGGAATTACTCAGTAAGCCAAAAACAATTGTTTGAGTAAATAATTGAAGCAGTAATTAAGATGGCATCAAATCATGAAGAGGTTAAGCTTATTGGAATGGTTGGAAGTCCATTTGTAGCCAGGGTGGAGATTGCTCTAAATTTGAAAGGAGTTGAGTACAAATTTGAGGAAGAAAAATGGGGAAATTTTAGTGATGCAGTTACCAAATATAATCCAATTTATAAGAAAGTTCCTGTATTAGTTCATAATGATAAGCCCATATTAGAATCACTTGTGATAATTGAATATATTGATGAAGTTTGGAAACAAAATCCAATCTTACCTTCTGATCCTTACAAAAGAGTCTTGGCTCGTTTTTGGGCCAAATTCACGGATGAAGTAAGTACTCACTTTTTCTATTTTTCTTGTTAATTTGCATAATAACACTTATCCTTATTAAGAATTTAATTCATTCTTATAAAATCGACTTATATAAAATGTATACATGTATTATTTTATAAGCTCTTATTTGACTATATCTCCTATCTATGTAGAACTTGATTTTTTTTCAATTCACGTCCAATACTATTGTTGGACTTGATGGTCCGATCTTTGATATCATGTTGAATTTTATATTTTGCTTAATTTAGTTAAAATCGATTTTTTTCGTTCAAAGTCACCACATACACACCACTTATATTCAATCCACACATCAAATCTAATAATATCATGTGGTGGTGCGAGATGTATTTAGAAAATTAAAACTCAATATTCATTTAGAATATATAAAGATAAAACTTAGAAAAAGTTTATAAAAAATGTGATCACTCGTCTTACAAATTAATTTTATATAAATTATAAAAACTAATAATTCTTACCATAATTTGTTTCATCAGAGTTTTGGTGCTCTACAGAAATTTATTTTTTCTCATGATGAGAAAGAACGCAAAAAGTATAATGAAGAAATAGAAGCTGCTTTTGAAATTCTTGAGAATGAACTTAAGGACAAATTCTTTGGTGGAGAGGAGATTGGCCTTGTTGACATTACAGGTGTGTACATAGCTTTTTTTGTCCCAATTGTACAAGAAGTAATAGGATTGAACTTGCTCACTAGTGAGAAATTTCCAAAGCTTTACAAATGGAGCCAAGACTTCAACAGTCATCAAGTTATCAAGCAAACATTACCTAATAGAGAATCACAATTGGCTAAGTTCAAAGCTTTTTATGAAAGTCTTGGTGCTTCAAAATAGAATAATTATATGGGATACATATTTTGGGGAATTTAATTAAGGAGAATTATATGAACAACTTGTTTGAATTTTCATGTAAAATTAGATATATGTAATCTAGGATTTCTCCTAGTTTATAAGAAATTCTAGGATTTTGTCCTCGTGTATACTATTTTGATTAATACAAAAAATCCTTATTCCCATGAAAATGAAATGTGACTGTATAGACTGTAAAATTATTATATATTTCTTTTTTTGTCAGATAGCTTAATTAGTGTCTAGAAATTCATCTCTAAAGATGATAAAGTGGATGTATCAGTGATTGAACACTGTTTCATGTACATTACGTGTAAATTTCCAACAAACTGAGATAAGTTCATGTGACAAACTATAAAAAATTTATAATGATGTATTGTCACATTATCTTTTATTTTATATATTTGTTACGATCTCAAGCAACAATTTAACCCTAAAATTTTATTTTTCCTTCTCAAATGTTTCCTCCCCACTAACTATTGTTATACAACTTACGATGATGATTCATGCATTAGTAATTAGTAATGGTCAATTAGTCAATTCACTAAAAATTGTTATTAATTCTAAAAAAAATTGAAATTTTTTTCCCTTCCATTCTTATTAATTACCCTCTTACATTGTTTCACCCCATAGTTAATTTCTATGCCCATTCAACATTGTTTTATCCCAATTAGTGATTTAAAGGTTTTTTTTTCTACCACCTCAAGGTTTTTTCTTGACTTAAGCAAATGAGAAACACAAAAATGATAAACATAAAAATATTGTTGGATATGAAATGAAATTATGAAGTTGTTGTCAAAATCTATAATATATTTATAGTGAGTTTTAGAAACACAAAATTAAATTAAATTTAATATTGACTGTTTTATTTACATAATTATGATTTTTATGTAACCGACAAATATGTTTATGTGACGTAAAATTGATATCGTAATGTTTATCTGATCTAATTTATTTCTTTTTTAACTGACAAAACAATTATAATACATTAATATTAAATCGAAACGTTATCTACAGTAAATTAAAATGTTAAAAATATTGATTTAATAAAATGTAACATCATCACCATAAATTAGAATAGTACACGTGTATAATTTTAGTGAAGGTATTGCGGCTGTTACATTATGGTCAATTGGGTCCAGGAGGTATTTCAAAAAATCAAATATTACAGGGGATTCTAAAAAAAATTTACAAGGAGAATTGTAAAACTCGCGTATTTTGCAGAGGATATTAACCTATTAACCTTTACATTTATATATTGTTAGAAAAAAAAAATAAGTAGTGTCATTTTGTCCAAAAATAAGACGTGCTTTTATTGTTCAATGGATAAGCTCTTACTTTTGTCGATTTGTGTTCTTCCAAAAAATTCTCTCCTCTTTTCTTTGGTTATATACGTAATCGCTTACATCATATTTTCAACTCTTGCAATAAATTTAATAAACTTTCCTAGTTGACTTCCATTTTTGTTGCATACAATACTGGCTATAACTGCAAAAAGGAAAAATCCTAGCTCCATATATAGAAGTAGATATTACGAATGAATCAATAAGCCAAGAACAGAGTTGCTTAAGTAAAAAATTGAAGCTTTAATTAAGATGGCATCAAATCATGAAGAGGTGAAGCTATTTAGAGTGGTACCAAGTCCATTTGTAACAAGAGTTGAAATAGCTCTAAATTTGAAGGGAGTAGAATACAAATTTGAAGAAGAAAAATTAGGAAACTTTAGTGATACATTAATCAAATACAATCCTGTTTATAAGAAAGTTCCTGTTTTAGTTCATAATGATAAGCCCATATCAGAATCTCGTTTGATTCTTGAATATATTGATGAGACTTGGAAACAAAATCCAATCTTGCCTTCTGATCCTTACAAAAGAGCTTCAGCTCGTTTTTGGTCCAATTTCATAGATGATAAGGTAATTATTTACTCCCCTCTTCAAATTTTTATTCCTGGGATTAACTCTGATCCAAAATTTAGATCAGAGCGAGTTATTCCACGTTTCTATTATTCTTTTTGGGATAACTTTTGATCAAAATTTTGGATCAAAGTTACTTCACGTTTATATTATTCTTTTTTTGACAACTCTGATTCAAGTTCATGATATCATGAACTTGAATCAAAGTTAATATATCTTCTACCACTTTAACTAATCTTTAACTTAATTTGTTACACTAGTTTTTGGGTGCTTTAAGGAAACTTGCTACTTCCCTCAGGGAGAAAGAAAGCAATATTCAAGAGAGTGTTGAAGAATTAGAAGTATCTTTACAATTTCTTGAGAATGAACTCAAAGATAAATACTTTAATGGAGAAGAGATTGGCATTGTTGACATTACAGGTGTCTTCATAGCTTTTTGGTTCCCTGTTATACAAGAAGTTGCAGGAATGAAGGTTTTCACCAGTGAGAAATTTCCAAAGCTTTACAAATGGAGCCAAGACTTGATTAATCATCAAGCTGTCAAGGAAAAATTACCTAATAGGGAAATTCTTTTGGCATACTTCAGAGCTCGTTTTGAAGGTCTTGTTGCTTCAAAATAGATTAATTTAAGGGGGTTCATGGGGAATTTAAGGTGAATTGTATGAACTACTTGTTTGTTTGGTTGTTTTTATTTGAATTTTCATTTCAAATAAGGTATTCCATTTATCATGAGAATGGAAATTTTTTGTGTTTATTCTATTAATAAAATGTTTGTTATACAGCTCAATATATATTGAACTTTGTATATTTACAAAAATAAGCTTATACTTGTATTTTATTATCATTGAAGCTGTTCAAAAATAAATAAAAAATCTGTTAGTCTCATGTGTCCAATCAATTAATAGCAAGACCCATTGTTTATTATGGAGATTTGTAAAATATAAATATTGAATATGGACAATATAAGATGGTACAACACAAACGTTAAATGTAGACAATTTCCACATTTGTATAATTTGCAATGATTTTTAACAAGAGTCAAGAACAAAATAATCAATGTTAATAGTACATCTAACATATTGTATAGAATTTTATCTATGTGAGTTTTAATTCGATTTGTAAAAATATCATATTATATATAGGAGTTGAGATTCAAACCTTACACTTTAGTTATTTATTTTAAAAGTGAAATTTTTTAGTCATTAGACAACATAAAAAAAATTGTATCACATCATTATCTTTTTACATTTTAATTATTAGCACATTAAACATCAAATAATATCAATATAGTACATTTTATATTATTAATTATTCTCCAT
Organism: Trifolium dubium; assembly: GCA_951804385.1. Classification (NCBI taxonomy): domain Eukaryota; kingdom Viridiplantae; phylum Streptophyta; class Magnoliopsida; order Fabales; family Fabaceae; genus Trifolium; species Trifolium dubium. The sequence goes on along the minus strand of OX638072.1, from coordinate 21,263,712 downwards.
TTTACATTTATGCTAATGAAAATACACATAATTATGATGGATGTTACCAAAAAATATGATGATGAATAAAATCATTATTTTATTTTTTTTATTTATCATCGTTTTCTTTAGACCAAATTTATCATCTTTTTTCTTGATTTACTATGAGATGATGAATAACTACTTGTATTTACGTAATCCCTTACATCACTTTATTTGGACATTCATGTAGTCAGGAAATTTCTTTAACACTTTGATCCCTTTTTTTTTATATATATATATAAGCAAAATGATAAAATCGTTATAAATTCATACGCATAAAGTGGAAAGATCGAAGATCGAATCTCAATCATGTACACCTGACATAGAAATTTTAATATTTTTTATCATTTGAGCTAAAATTTCTTGATAGACTTTAACTTATTTTATAGATCTTAGAGATCTGTGCAAACAATAGTTGACTTTTAGAGATAAGTTTAAGAAAATAAAAGTAATACTAGTTGACTAACTTGTTGAATGTTGAATATTAAAATCCTGGCTCTATATATATAAAAGTAGCTAGATGTTAAGAATCAATCAAAAATAGCCAAAAACAAAGGTGTTTGAGTAAAGAGTTCAAGAGCCAAAATGGTATCAAATAAGGAAGAGGTGAAGCTTTATGGAATGTTGGCAAGTCCATTTGTGAGCAGAGTGGAGATTGCTCTTAATTTGAAGGGAGTTGAATACAAATATGTGGAAGAAAAGTGGGGAAATTTGAGTGATACACTCTTAAATTACAATCCTGTCTATAAGAAAGTACCTGTATTAGTTCATAATGAGAAGCCCATATCAGAATCACTTGTGATTCTTGAGTATATTGATGAGACTTGGAAACAAAACTCAATCTTGCCTTCTGATCCTTACAAAAGAGCCAAGGCTCGTTTCTGGTCCAATTTTATAGATGACAAGGTAATTACTCCCCTTTTCTATTTTACTTTTGGCTTAAATGATATTTTGGTCTCTAAATGTTTGCAGATTTTTGGTTTTGGTCTACGTATCTTGTTTTGTTGTAAATAAATTCATAAATGTATAAAATTATTTGCCTTTAGTCCCGAATGACAAAATCTGCAGGAAAATTTGAAGAAAAATTTGCATGAAAACTACAGGTTTTCTAGTGGATTTTGACTTTAAGACTAAAACCAACAAGTTTTGTACATTCAGATACTTATTTGCAACAAAATAAGATACAAAGACTAAAATCAAAAATTCGTGAACATACAGAAATTAAAAAATTATTTAAACCTTTTCTTTTTTATTAAAATTCAAATTCATGTATCCAACTTAATTTAATTAGCTTAAAATCTTTGAGTAAGGTCCGGTAAATACAATTCAAATGATAAAAGATTGTAGAGACTAGACTTTAGTGTGTCTTTAGGCCCCTTGTTATTCATTTTAAGTTTTTGAGATCGTAGGTCCATCATCTCAATATGCATAATATTTTTTTTTTCCTTAACATATATGATTTTGATAATTAATTACCTTAATTTGTGAAAAACAGTATATGAATGCTCTAAGGAAAGTTCTTTACACTCTTGATGAGAAAGAATGTGAGATATGTATTGAGGAATCAGAAGTGGTTCTTGAATTTCTTGAGAATGAACTCGAAGACAAATTCTTTGGTGGAAATGAGATTGGTCTTATTGACATCACTGCAGTCTTCATAGCTTTTTGGCTACCAATTATAGAAGAAGTAAAAGGACTAAGATTGTTAAACATTGAGAAATTTCCCAAACTTTACAATTGGAGTCAAGACTTCAACAATCATCCAATTGTCAAAGAAAAATTGCCTCCTAGAGAAACACTTTTGGCTTTCTACAAAGCTCGTTTTGCTTCCTAGAGAAAGTCTTGTTGCTTCAAAATAGATTAATTTAAGGTGAGGTGATATGTACTTGGGGGGTTTAAGGAGAAATGTCCAAATAGATATATGCAAAGGAATTCCGAATACCTCAAAATACGATACTTTGTGACTTTTGTTAGGCATTGGTTGGATTAGGCCAGCTTTAGTTATGGGTCATATTGCTTAGCCTTAGTGGGTGAGCACATGCGTGCTAATGGGCTTGTGTTACTTGTCATGTATGTAGCCTATATAAGGCAATGCCATTGTGATGAATAAACAAGAGACTCACTTTAATCTCCTAACAATTGGTATCAGTAGGCATTTACAGGTCCTACTATTTTGGTTTGCAAAACACACATTTGGCGGGAAAAGTAGTTGTAACCGTTTCATAACCTCTCAACCGTTTCTTTTCTTCTTCGTTTTTCTTTCTTCTTCTTCTTCACGCAACCAAGATCACAACCATAATGGCGGAACAAACATAGTTTATACCAGCTTCCATCCCTCGTTTTGATAGTTATTATGACCACTTGTCCATTTTGATGGAAAACTTGTTAAAAGTCCAAGGAGTATTAGGATCTGATTGAGGAAGGCGTCGTGGTTGCAACAGAGAATGCAACTGCATAGCAAACCCCTCTTGCAACAGCTAGCAAATTTGCGTGATCTTAAGGCGAAGAACTAATTGTTTCAAGCTATAGATCGTTCTATCATGGAGACAATTCTTGTCAAAGAAACCGCGAAAGATATATGGGACTCGATGAAACCAAAATTCCAAGGATCAACGAAGGTGAAAAGAGCACAGTTGCAAGCTCGCGCATAGAATTTGAAATTCTCAACATGAAAGATAATGAACCCGTCATTGATTACTTTGCAAGAACGCTTGCAATTGCGAACAAATTGACTGCACAAGGTGAAAGAATGGAACAAACCACCGTAGTTGAGAAGGTTCTACGATCTTTAATTCCAAATTTCAACTATGTCGTGTGTTCCATTGAAGAATGGAACAAACCACCATAGTTGAGAAGGTTCTATGATCTTTAATTCCAAACATGCTTTATGATGGAAATATAATATTTTGATATAAAATGTAAATGAAAACAAATTAAAATAGAATGAATGAAAATAAAACAAAATCCAAATATTTTTATATTTTTAGAATATGTGATAATAAAATAGAAAGTGAAAGTAAAACATAGAAAAAAAGATTATTTTTGACATTTTTGGACTTTTACGCGAATTAAGAAACTACTTAAAATAAATTAAAAGAGTAAAATAATCAAAAAACCAAAATTATGCGAACAATTAAAAGTAAAATAAAATATGCATGAAAATGATGCTATTTTTGTACGAAAGAAATCAAAACTATTATTTCTAGAAAATAATAATTGTGAAGAAATAATGAAAATATGAGAATAAAATTGAAAATATACATGAAAAAGGAAAATCCAAATACACATAATAAAGAACATAAATTTTTGTATTTTTTTATATGTAACATGCAAATTGGATTTTAGGTCCAAAATTGGAGTACAATAGACAAGTATTCAAAAGGTATTGTTTGAACGATTGTGGCTAGCATTTCTCAGCACAGAAATAACACTATTAGAAATTTATGTTTCCTACTAATTTTTCAGAGGAAAATAAATTTGTCGCAAATGTTTTACATTTCCGAGAAAAAATTCATCTCAAATGTATTTCTTTGACCGTTATTGACTGGCGCATTATTCAGGTATATTTCGAAGGAAAATTTCCTCACAAATGCATTTTCCTGACTGTTCTGACCTAGACTACAGGCGAATGTTGACCGCACGTTCTTCTAAGCCATTTGCGAGGAAATTTTTGCCGCAAATGCTTTGAAGGACATTCAAATCACAAACCGATTTGTACTATAATACCATTCAGCATTCTTTCATTTACAATTCACAAATTTATTCATAAACCTATTCAAAATACATTCTTTCATTTCCATTCACACATCCATTAATATTATTTCTCAATCACATCTAATCTCTATAAGAAATTTATTTGCTTATTAATATACAGGTAAGTTTTGCAAAATTATTTTTTATTTTACAAAATTATTTTGTCAATATTTTTTCTCTACAATAAAATTTATTTCTACTTTTCTTAGAATATAATCTTTAACTTCATTTTTAAGGTGATTGTTGTTGTGTGTTTGTTTTTTGTTGGATCGGTGCTTCTTTTGAATTTATCGGCATAATTATTTCAGATTAGTTTTATTAATTTATTTTAAATAGTTAGTAAAAAGTGTATTAGTAGATAAAATTAGTACGTGCTTGAAATTTATAATTTATCCAAAAAATAGTAGAATGTTATAAAATATATTATTCAATTATTTAAAAAAAAATAGTTATTTGTTAGATGATAAATACATCCACCCTTTATTATAGGAACCTCAAGACAAAAATTACCGTAAATTATTTACCCTTAATTATTAATGCATATCCAATTTATTAAAAGAGTCTTATGACTATATATATATATATATATATATCATTTGAAATTACCTAATGATGTATCAAATCATTTTATAATTTCATAAAAACTCTTATAGTCGATTAATTTAATAAGAATTTTTAATTGGATGGTTAGATTTGAAAATTTTATCGTAAATAATGAGATAGTAAGAGGAATATAAACTCATCTTAGTAACTTATGGAGTAAAATGAATCCCTTCTCTTACTTTCATATAAGGAGAATTGATTCAATTTTAAATTAATATTGGTGGTGTTATGCATGTAGTAGTTGGTAATTTGAGGTATTCTTTGGTGATTGATACGTGTGATTGCAAAACTCATATGTAATATATGAGAATGAGAATGAGAATGAGAGAAAATCAATCGTATATGATTTAAAAATATTTAAATTTAAACTTCTTAATATATACATGGTGTTGGTTGGTGACATTTTTTATGGTTGATATATACGACCCTGAAACTCATATATTTTTATGGTTGATATATATGACCCTGAAACTCATATATAGCATATGAGAAGGAGGGAAATCAATTGTGTGTTATTTATCAAATATTTAAATTTAAGTTTTATTAATTTAACTTTAATGATATATTATTTGTGTTTACATCATTTTTTAATTAAAATCTGCAACACTTAAATTTCTAAATTAAAATAAAATTTATCAATTATAGATTAAGTTTAAAATTAAATCATCTATCAAGAATATTCAAGTTTGATATCTAAATTTAAAAACGCATAACCAACAATAGTCACAAAGACACCACATGTGTTTAGCTGAATAATAACGTCCTTCATAGTAGATTCTATGGGCCAAAATGTTTGACCAAATTAAAACTTATCCAATGTAGAAATGAGCATATATAATCAATCAAACTAAAACTTTAACTTGTAATTTATCATTTGTTTTTCTTTCTTTTATTTACCTATATGCTTTCACTAGTTATCAAAAAATCAACAATTTGTACTTAGAAATTTTGGACGAGTTAAGGAACCCACAGTCGAAGAACCATACATAGTTCTTTAACTCTTCAGTGTAGTCACTTGAAGAAAAGATCGAATCATTGCTGAGAGCTATTAATTGAATCTTGTCTAACTTTCAAGTTTAACTAGAGCACAAGTTTGCCCAATGCACGCACCAAAATACTCGCAAAGTAGTTTGAATGTATCTGCTGATTTTTTCGCATAAAACAACTTGAGGATTTCAAAATTCGCAATAATAATTACCTTCGAAGATATTGCCTGGGAATTTTCTGCGGAATTTTAGTCCAGATCCACAGGAAAAGAGACAAATTCTATTAGTGAAATAATATTAATAAAACAGTAAAATTAAAAAAATAATAATTAATATTATATTGAAATAAATCAATCATTTAGCACAAACAAACAAACAAACATGAGAATGATGTTTTAACATATAAGATTACTCCAATTGTCAAACAAAAAAAAAAATTGACTCTAATTGTCAAACAAACAAAAAGTCCTAGCTCTATATAAAACATAATAAACAGTAGATCTTAATGTATCAATCAAATCAAATTAACAAAAACATTTGTTAAAGTAAAAAATTGAAGCATTAAGATGGCATCAAATAAGGAAGAGGTGATACTTTTTGGAATGGAGGAAAGTCCATTTTCAACAAGGTTGGAGATTGCTTTAAAATTGAAGGGAGTTGAGTACAAATATAAGAAAGAAAAGTTTGGAAAATTTAGTGATACACTCATCAAATATAACCCAATTTATAAAAAAGTTCCGGTTTTTGTTCACAATGAGAAACATATATGTGAATCACTTGTAATTCTTGAGTATATTGATGAAACTTGGAAGCAAAATCCTATTTTACCTTGTGAGCCTTACAAAAGAGCATTGGCTCGTTTATGGTCTAATTTCATTGATGACAAGGTAATTAATCATCTGTTCTAGTTTTCTTTATGGGTAAACTCTAGTCCAAATTCATATATCCAAATTTAACTTAACTAGCATTATAGTAAAAATAAACTTTGATTAGCATTAAATATTTGTGTAAGTAAATTTGAGATCTTAATTGTCTCAATATGCCCTTTGTTTAACTTTCATTACCAACTAATTTTGATCGGGTAAATATTCATTTCAATGCGCGGATGCATTAACTAATTATAGTTGCACGCCGGATGATGGGATTTATTTTTACTTTTTTTATTTTTGTCTTGCTTTTGTTAGTCAATTGTTGCTTTTTGATTTATTGGGTAATAATACCCCGTCGTTGTAATTTTTCTTGTTTCGAGCTTAGGTCCTCTTTGTTATACAAAAAAAAAACTTTCATTACCATTTAATTTTGATTGGGTAAATTAATATCCATTTAAGGTAAAAAAAATGATAATTTTTGTGGTGAAAAAAAAAAATAGATCTCAATTGCTACAAGACTCAATCTTAAAAGTAGATATCAATTACTTTAAGGGGTTTTAGTGTATATGTGTCTAAGTTATTTAAAGTTAAATTTTACAAAAATGAAAAAATGATATATTTTTTAAAAAACTGTCCTTTCCTCAAATTGTTTCTTAAAATAACCTTGCAAAGGAATGAAAAACTCACACATAAGCTGAATTTTTGACACAATTTTCATAATTACCTTAATGAAAAAGATCAACTCGATATGCCTAACAATTATTTTTTTTCCTTCTTACTTTTAACATGTTTAAATTTGTGAAACCAGTGTTTGAATGCTGTGCGTATAGCTGTTTTCACACTTGATGAAAAAGAACTTGAGAAGAGTATTGAGGAAATAGAAGTGGTTCTTCAATTTCTTGAGAATGAGCTCAAGGACAAATTCTTTGGTGGAGAAAAAATTGGCTTTCTTGACATTAATGCTATATTTATAGCTTTTTGGCTCCCAATTATACAAGAAGTAAAAGGACTAAAGTTGTTCAAGATTGAGAAATTTCCCAAGCTTTACAATTGGAGTCAAGATTTCAATAATCATCCAATTGTCAAGGAAAAATTACCTTCTAGAGAAACACTTTTGGCCTTCTATAAAGTGGTCTTGCTTCAAAAATAGATTAACTTAAGGTGTGATAAGTTCTTGGGAATTTAAGGAGACATATATGTCTAAACTACTTTTCTTTGTAATTTTAGTTTCTGTTTGAATTTTTATCTCAAATTAGATACATGCAACTAAGATTTCTCCTTGTTTAAAAAATTGTCAAATGCATCTAAATGTACTTTAAATTTAACACTTGTAATAAATTATTATTCACTTTCTTTTGTTTATTATATTTCTTTAATTTTTTTTAATTTTTAAATTGATGCAATTCTTTTCCTTTGTAATAGATTACAATGTTTTAACTTTATTCGTTACAAAAATATTCATACGATCGTATACTGAATGATATAATATTGTATGTTTACGTAAACATACTTACATGATTAGCCACGAGAATCTATAAGTTTTTATAAGTTTGTGAACACAATTTCTTCAAACGATAACATTCATTGAGTTTTATGGGTGTCTTTTAAAGGGGTATTATGGTGGTATACGATGCTCGTAGCTAGAGTTGTCAAAATAGGTTTTCCGGCTCAAAATGTGTTGGTCCTAACGGGCTTCACATTTTATCGAGCTATTGAAATATGGATTGTAAAAATAAATCTCAAGCCCAACCTTATATCTGGGTTGTAGGCTAAATGAACGACCCGTATTTATGTTTATTTTTAAAATAAATTATTATAAAAAATTTAAAAATGAAATCTTTATAGTAAATTTTATTTTTTCCCACCCCATTTTTTATTGTTATGTGAATAATAAATTTATCAACAAAACTCATCCTTATACGTAATCATTTACATCACTTTTTTTTTACCCTCTAATTCATAGGGAAGTGATTCTAGTAGTCTAGAGTTCGAGACGAATTATAACATTGAGTGATTTCAGTTCCCTCCTAAATACAGTTGCAAAAAATGTAATTATCCCTACCAAATTTAACATCAATCACCACTTGACAAACTAAGATTTATCCATACATCACATTTTTGTTTGTTATTCTTGTAGTCAAGAATTTCTTGATAAGGAAGGTATATTACTAATTTCCTAGATCGTGTATAATACTTCTGTCCATTGTGATTGTTATAAAAATAAATTAAAGAAAAATAATAAACAAAAGAAAGTGAATAATAATTTTACTAGATTTATTTATTTTGTTACAAGAGTTTTTTCTTAGATGAAATTTATTAAATATTAATATAATCACAATTATAATAAATGTGTAGTAAAATATATTAATTTAGATAGGAATATGATGCATAAGTCCTTGTATGATAGCTCAAGTGGTAAGAGCTGAGGGACATATGGGTTAGTTAGGGGGAGGTCCAGAGTTCGATCCTTGGCGGAAGTAATTTATATTTTCGATGTACCAAAAAAAAGAATATGATGCACAAATATTGTATTTTTTTTTTGTACAGAAACGATGCAAAAATAGTAATTGAGCAAATAAGCAAATTCGTTCTTGAATTTACGCGCGTCAATCAAATTTGTCCCTGAATACATGTATTTAGAAAAAAATTTAATCTAAATATATGCATTGATTTTCATGTCTCAATTTCTCTCTTCTCTATTCTCTTCAACCAAACAAACCATAAGTATGTGAAATGGTTAACTAAAACAATTAAATTGGGACGTAGTGAGTAAATAAAAAGAATAAAGCTGCTTCAAAAATGAATTATTCGGTTTTAATTGAACGATCATAATAATAGAACTGCATCGATTTATTTATTTTTTTAAAGTTTAGTATCCGGCCTAATGCTCGACTAATCCGAAGAGACCAATTCCATCAAATGAAATTAATATAATACATGTGTTCACTGTACTTTTCCTTCCACAATTGACATTTATGTATGGGTCTTGCTAAAAAAGACAATACTTGTATTGAAACTTGTGTTTTATTCTTTTGAAAAAGTAGAATACACGGATTTCAATAATTTTTTACTTTTTTTGTTTTCTTAACTATTGCCCTAAGGGCAATGTTTATAATTTTTCTTTGGCTTAAACGTCATTTAGGTCCCTGTATGTATATCTAATTTTCGTTTTAGTCCCTGTATTGAATTTTTTTGACAAAATAGTCCCTGTATCGCGCATTTTTGTTTGGCGTTAGTCCCTGGCTTCATTTTCCGTCCAAATTGGTCCAGGTGGCAAATAGTTTGCCACTTGGACCCTGCCACGTGTGCAAAAAAAAGTTGGGTGACTGGATTAATGAATTATAGGGACCTAAATCAAAATTTTAGTCTCATTGCAAAATCAACCCTATTGAACCCTAATTCCTAAATTTTCATGAAACACACAAATTTGTTCTTTTTTAGTCTTTTTGTTCTTTTTGTCATTTGTTTTTCAGTGGGTTTTTTATAGTGATTTAATGATGATTGATGCAACTCATCAAGCATATGATAGATTAAAGAAGAAAACTTAGATGCATTTTTTTAAGTATTTTTTCGTATGGTTTTTAACATAAATTTCACTTTTAATGGTTATAACAAATTTTGAAAAAAATCATGAATTTGAAGAAATTATTCTTTGTTATGTTAAGAACCATACGAAAAGTATCCAAAAAAATGCACCTAAATTTTGTACTAGATTAAATATTATAGGGTTAATAAATTTTTACACCTCCCCTATAATCTAAAAAATCATTTTAAAGGGGCTAAATTAAAATATATTTACATTTTCACCTTTAGTTGGTATATTCACTTGATCTATCTGAAAATTCATAAATAATCTTAATTTTTGTCAACACAAAAACAACTAAAGTTCTATTATTGGCATGGTAAAATCTCTCTCATGATATTGTATCTAAACTAAGGTTGAAGATTTGCATTTGATCATCAATATAGAGCACTCATCCTCTAAACTAAGATGTGTATGATGATTTCTCATCCCATTCCCCACCACTCTCTTTTCCCCTCAAAAATGATTTTTATATAAGGGTAAAAACTCTTTTTTTTTGGGGGGGGGGGGGGGGAAGAGTGTGTGGGATGAAAAATCATTCATGTGTACACATTTGATCTTCCAACTAAATTGTACTCACGCTTGATTGGGCTGGCCTTGACCCAATATGATAGTAGTCCATGGAATAAGCCTTCTAAGATGAGTTATTGTGTTAGAATCAAAAGAAAATTTCTCTCCGCCCCCCTTTCATTTCTCTTTTCCCCCCTCAACTACCATTTATGCCCTTGGAGGTTATCAGGAAGATCAGATTTTATAATCTGAAAAACATGTGGAAAGGTCGGATCGTAGAATCCGATTTGGCATTGACAAAATTTAGATTTAGACAGAGAGCAAAGAGATGGCGGCGATTTGAAACGATGGCGGCGGCCGAATCGTCTTTTGTTCTGTTCTGTTATGTCTCTTCCTTTTGCGGGGTGGTAATGGTGGTTGTGATGTTGTTGTTAATTCTATTTGTGCTTGGCTGTGATGGTGGAATTGATTGAAAACGGTGGGTTTGATAGAATAGTAGAAGTTGAATTTTAAAATTGTTGAATGTTTGTTATGAAGATGCAAAAACGGTGGCTGTGTTGTTACTCATGTTGAATGTTTGTGCTTAGCTGTCATTTGTTACTGTGAACCTAAATCTATTCCTTCTTCTTCTATATGTTGTTACTGTCATGTGTTCAATTTTCAACTCTTGTAGTTGTTTTGAACTAATGAATTAAGGTTATTGATTTTAGTAATTAATCACGTTTAAAGGGTTATGGCTTAGGGGCTTTTGTGCTAATGTTATCGTTGAAAGGGAAAGATTTGATTTTAGTTATACCTGTTTTTTGTTGTTTTGTTTTTACTAGAGATTAGCTAGGAATTTTCTACAAACACCATCGTAGCTAACCCTAGTTTTTCTTGTTGTGAAGCAATAGCTACGACTTAGCTGCGAATTAGCTACCGTACACCTATGAAATTCGGATTTTATAATCCGAACCTGATAAACCCCCACAAAATTCGGGTTCTATAATCCGAACATGCTAAACTCCCACAAAATTCGGATTTTATAATCCGAAATGTTTTCTCACATTAAATTGAAGGGTAATTTTAGATTTTAGGGGGGGGGGAGGTAATAGAGAAGTGTGAGGGGGTGGAAAGAGAAATTTTCGAATCAAAACAGCTATAAATTAAAGTTTTATCTAACATAAACAGTAGTGCATGATGCTCAAGTTAGTTATGAATAACACAATAACGTCTATCGGTATATCTATTTTACAAAATTAATTGTTATATTAAAAATTTATATCATGTAGATATTTCAGAAAATTTTAAAAAAAATTAAAATTATTTGATTTTTTTATTTGACAAAAATAAAAGGATATTTATTCATTTAAATTGATAGAGTATGCATCAGATACAAGTATAAATTCAAAACTGCTAAAAATAAAAATGATTTAAATCTACAAAAAAAAATTAAAAAAGAATGAATCTACGAGCAAATCACATAATCCAAGTTAATATAGCATAAAACAACATAATGATACATATATGGCTCCTGATTTACATCTAACGAACATCGCACAAGACAAAAAAATAAACAACACCACACCAGACAGAAAAATAAACAAATGTAGCACTAAGATGACGAAATGTCGAAATCAATAAAAAATCCTAAAATAAAACTTCAATTGATGTGAATATCACTTATTTCGATCAAAAGGAGAAGAAAAAAATGTAAGTGGGTGATTTGGAGTTAAGAAATTACCCAAAACTACCCCTTTCTTATGAAAAAAAGAAACATATAGAGAGCTCTAAAAAATTTAGGACCAGCAAGAGGAAAATGTTTGCTGGAGAAAAATTAATATGTTATTGAGACTCATCAAGATTAACATTTTTTAAATTTTTATGAAATATTTTTTACCATGTGATGAATTTTTTTTTTGTTACATGTTTACTAGAGAAAATTTAATATGTTATCGAGACTCATCAAGATTAACACTTTTAAATATTCTTAACCTTGTGATTTTTTTTTTGACATGTTTGTTATAGAAAATTTAATATGTTATCGTAAATCATCAATATTAACATTTTTTGAATATTTGTTAAATATCTATCTTTAACCTTGTGATTAAATATCGAAACATCTATATATTGTGATTTGATTATATTAGAATTTGGGAGCCTTATACTCAACCACAAAAGCTAGCTTGAGAGTTGAGGTTTGCACACATTTATAAAGGCTATCTATGTCATATCTCTAGCCAATGTGGAACTTCTAACACACCCCTTCACGTCCAGAACTGAATAAGCTGGAACGTGAAATCAACAATAACGGGTGCCCCAAATATGGGAGGTCTCCACAACAAACAACAAATGGATCTAGGATAGGCTCTGATACCATATTAGAAGTGTTGGGCCTAACTCAACCTCACAAAACCGACTTGTAAGGAGAGGGTTGCCCCTCACTTATAAACAAATATTCAGGCCATCTCGCAACCGATGTGGGACTTCTTTCTTAACACACCTCCTCGCGCCCAACACTATTGGGCTTGGAGCACGAATATAAATGGTGGAGGGCCCGTTCAGAAACTGAAAGCAGGCAGCCCGACGAAGTGACCCAGCGAATCGTGGATAAGCTCTGATACCATATTAGAATTTAGGAGGCTTATACTCAACCACAAAAGCTAGCTTGAGAGTTGAGGTTTGCACACATTTATAAAGGCTATCTATGCCATATCTCTAGCCAATGTGGAACTTCTAACAGATTAAATATATGTATGAAAAAGTTTTACAAGAATTTATGATCAACAACATATTAAATTGTGTTAATTAACGTGTACTCCCTCCGTCCTGAAATATAAGGGAAAAAAACCACATTTTTTGTCCCAAAATATAAGGAAAAAACCATTTTCAAAAAAATATTTTTTCTTATTCTCATAAAATTAAATGCAAATTGCATTTAATTTTCCTTCTCTTTCATTTTCTCAATAAACAATAACCAATAAGAAATAGTTTTACATTTTCTTATGCAACTTATTGCAAAAAAAATCCCACAAAACTATATTTTAAATTCTTATGATTATGTTTTCTTAATAAGTGAGATTATTTTTTTTCTCTTATATTTTAAAATGTAGGGAATACTAAACAACAACCTTTACAATTTCGTTAATAAAAACAGCAATACCATAGCCACATCACTTGTCCATATTTAGTTTTTAATCATATATATGTCTATGTTTATTATTGTAGGAAATTAACACGTGTAACAAACAAGATACAAAGAACTATAGTATATCCATATACCATATTCCATATATGTAACTTTTATTTATACTTTCAAATTCAAATTTCAAAATAAAAGTATAACCAATTTCTCTTTAATTGTTCATACGTATCACGTCTTTGTTCCAGTGCATGGTCGTGACATTTAAGAGAACTAAAAGCAATTTTTTAAATTTGAACTCTTTATATGCTTCATTCAAAACTTAAATTGGAACTTAGTAAAGAAAAATAATTGGATCATGGGTTTAAATTAAAAGAAGACATATACTAAACATATGTGACTTTTATTTTTCAAAACTAGTTAACTAAAGAAGAAATTAAATTCAACAAAAGGGAAAAGTGAGAAAGTAATATGGCTAACTTTGTTTTTAATTCTCAAAAATCTTGAGGCCTAAGCTTTGTTATTCCCTCTCAATGTTTTTAAAAATTTGGCCCACATTAACATATGGTTGTTATAGCCGTTGGTTTCTCTTTGCAAATTCTTTTGTAAGTTTGCAACAACTAACAACCGGTATCATGACCAAAAAGGAAAGTTATGTTAGTTTTGAATATGCTAAAAAAAGACTTGCAAGTTAAGTTAAAATTTATGTCATTGAATAATATTATTATGAATTTGTTGGTTTGATTTGGTCTGATCGCAACTTTACTCAGTTAAATTAATGTCAAGTCTTCAAACTTTATTTTAAATGGTTGAATTGCGATACCTAAAAGTGTTTGAGAAGGAGGTAATCACTACGTACAAACTTTAGGTATTAGTATAATACAACCTCTAGACATAAGATCACATCATCCATGAATCTCTGACTTCACGATTGCACTAAGATAGTAACTATACAAAATCTATATCCAAAATGTTTTCTATCTAAACTAATATGTTGTTTGCAACGTTATGTGAGAGTAAATATTTTGACGATAGATTTTGCGCAAAATTTATATTTTTATAATTTTTTTTATTATGTCCGCGACCTAATATGTGTATATCAAACATCATGCATGAATCTCTAACTTCCCGATTGCATTAAGATAGTGACTATACAAAATCTATATCCAAAATGTTTATTATCTAAATTAATATGTTGTCTGCAACGTTATGTGAAAGTAAATATTTTGACTATAGATTTTGCGCAAACTATATTTTTATAAATAATTTTGATTATGTCTGTGACTTAATATATGTTTATCAAACAACTTAGCTCTCTCATTTTTTGGTACATCAACAACTTAGCACTCTATTATTATTTTTGACTAAAACAAGATTAATGCATAATAATAAGTTCAATACAAGAGGGACAATAACTAAACATTTGAGGATCGGCATTAAAGCGAGTTGTTTGAGCTAATTCATGAGCCACTCGATTTGCTTGTCTCCGAACATAACTGACTTTACAGTTCTGATTTAAAACTAGTACCTTCCTACATTCATCTATAATATTTTCGAACTCGGTATCATTCCTTCTTTTAATATTAAGTTCTTGCACCATTTGTAGACGGTCAGTTTCATTATGAACCACATCATAGTGAGTCTTCTAAATCCATTTAAGCACTTCTAATACTCTCATTGCTTCTGCTTCAGCGATGATTGGTATGCCCTCAAATTTCTTTGCAAAGACTTGCACAAAATATTCGTCATTATCTATAATATACGCCCCGACATAGTAGTTATTGTCTTCCACATAACACGTTGTATTTACGCAGAACTTAGCACTCTATTGACTTCAACATTACTGTAAAGTTAATTAATGATATAGAAAAATAAAAAATATTTGCTTCAAAAAAATATCCACTGAAAACAAAAATAGTAATATCGTTTCAAAAGAAAAAAAAACATAGTAATATATATGTAATGAAAAAGAATAAACATAGTAATACAAATTTATACATGCCAATATCTTGTAATTACCAAGCTAGCTAGCTCTCATCCACACATTGAAAACCTTATAAGCATACGTCCCAATGCACTCTATTGAATAATGTTCCTTTGTATTCTTATATATAAGATGATTTTTTTATAAAAAAAATAGTTCCTTTGGATCCTTATTATTATTGAATAGGTGAAATTCAAATTTCTGACCATATTTTTAGATATCCAAATAATCTTTTTTTTTACTAAAACATGAATAGTAAAATTTTAAGACAACTTTTTGATTGAGTTGAACATATTGGAGCGGAGGCATAAACAAAGTGAAGACATTATCCTAATCTACAATAGTAATTAGTAATTACTAAATTTACTTACTATATATGAACAAAATGAACTAATTAAACATATATATACCCCATAAACACCATTGATAATTGATATTTTCGAATTAGTATGTACATTTTACTGTCGTTTGACGATGAATGATCTTCATGAATTTGTCAGACACACAAATATCAGCTATCCAAACTTTTTATTATAAATTATTTTTAGTGAACTCTTATATTTATTTATTATATTCTGAAAAAAGTTAGAATCACTATTATAATTAATAACTTTATAAGAGTAATCTAATTAACCTTGTGCCCTTTTAAATATTTGAATTTGGAAATTTGGTCCTTATACTAAATTATCTTACGATCTAGTCATTCAATTTTTTAAACTTGTTTTATTTGATTCCCTTTGTTATCTGAAACGAAGACTGCAAAAAACAATTAGATTAATTTCAAACCTGAATCACATAGCTTAATTAAATCATCAAAAAAATTACAAGAGAGACACATTAGCACTAAATTATGCACATATGCCGCAGCTGCAATATTATAATAGTACTACTACTATCATAATTAGTACTTGTCACCTATTTTGTACATCAAAATTGTCTGACATACTACCATTTTACTGTTTGGTAACTTGTATCAAGTATTTCTAATGGTACATATCTAAAAAAGTGATTTAAGTTCAATTGATTTTTTTTTCTATTGTTGATATTTACATAAATTATATTTGTACTTTACAGTTTACACTAAAACACAGTGTTTGAATCTTCTACTGTCTTGGTATATTGATGTTGTTGTAGAGACGGTTAGATTTACAGAGGTAAATGATTTTCGATTTATTGATTTAGAGACGGTTAAAAATTTTAACTTATGCTAAAAAAATTTATTTCTCCTTTTTAACATTCAAAATAAAATAATGTATGAAGTGAACATAACATATTTAAAATTTCTTGTAGAAAAATACTAAGAACAAAATAATTTAACATTAACTAAGAACAATTTATATTATTGTGACATTAAAATGAATTTAACATGCATTTTTCAATTACATTTTAAAAAAATGAAAGCAAAAAGTGGAAATAAAAGACTGTACAAAATCGCTACTTGAAGTAGCGAAGTTGGTGGGTCTCAGTGGGGACTACCGCCCTGCCACCCCACCATTTTGCTTCAGAACTTTGATGGTTGCTTTAACGAGTTTAGGTTGGTGTCCCAAAGTAGGGCATATCTGTATTTTTTTTTGAAAGAGAGGTAGTTGGATATATAATTTGAAAGGGGGATATATTGGTGAAAAAGTCCGCTTTAATACTCCCTCCAAATATTATTAAAATAAAAATTCAGTTTTCTAATTCATTAAATAACTAATATTTTAGTCTATATTACAATTTAAATACATAAGTTATTGAATAAATTAATTATTTATAAATGACACTCAAAGATATTTCATTCAAGGGTCATGCTAACTAGTGCACCCCATGCATTAATTAAGCATACAAAATAAGTAAGTTTTGTATTGAAAAAATATTTTTAATATTTTATAAGTGTTGACTGCATAAATTTCAATGTATTTTTTTGCTATATTGAGTATCCTTAACTAGTGCATAGTGTGCACTATTTAGCATTTTCCTTCATTCAAAGCAAGTATCAATCAATCTTATCTTGATTCCAATTTCCAAACATCAAATAAAATCCAAAAACAATGACATCACATTATGCTATTGGTTGAAGAAGAACTACATGAGTAATGTAATGATGAGAAATAGCTTAACTTAACTTAACTTAACTTAACCCTTGAAATATAAGCTAACAAAACTTAAGTATAGCCCACAATTTAAGCACACTCTCACTACCAAACAATGTTTAATACCCTATGGATACTACTTCCACCAAACAACAACTAAGACAAAAACAAAAACAAAAACAAATCCAACAACAACATCAACATCTCAAACACCATTATACCCCATTATTAAGCCTAACAAGCTCCACAAATTCAAACCCTTTTTCCATTTTAGTCATTTGGGTTACCAAATCTCTCAAAAGTTTGTGCTTTAGACTTCATTTCTCAAATGGGTTTTGCTTGAAAAGTATTCAATATCATGGTATAGTGATTAACACTACAATGGAGGGTTTGAGTTTATCTGAGAAGAATGAAGTTGTTGAAGAAAATGTGAGTTGTGACAATGGTTTTGGTAAAAGAGGAATCTTTTCTGATTTGATTGAAGAAAAGGGTTGTTGTGAAAGTAGTTCAAGTTCTGAGTTTTTGTCTTCTGAGAATGTTGGTAATGAAGAACATAGTCATAGTAGTACTGAGGAAGGTTCTTCTTCACCACTTTCATTGGGTTGGAATGTTCAGAAAATTTCTGCTTTAGATTGTTGTAGTCCTCATGGAAGTGAAGATGGTAAGAAGAAACATTTGTTGGAAAAGGAATTTGTGAAACAAGTTTCAGCTCTATCAGGTATTCTTTGTGTGTTTCATGAGCGTATGTTTGGTATCACGGTGAGTGTGTCAGAATGACTGTCGTGGGTCACCGTGATTCTGACACATCTACTATGATATCAATTGAGTACTTAAGCACAAAATCACAATCTACTTTCTAATTTTGAATATTAGTTATTTTTTAATGTTTACATTTGTTTATTTATTTGTAATTTGATTTTGATTGTTGTTTGTAGAGATTGAGATGATGAAGGAGAGGTTTGCAAAATTGTTACTTGGAGAAGATATGTCAGGTTGTGGAAATGGGGTCCCTACAGCATTGGCTATCTCAAATGCCATAACTAATCTATGTGGTATGCAAAATTTGTTCTTATTTGGTTTTTGTGTTTTATTAAATGTGTGTTTGGTTATGCGGTGATAAAAATTGATTTTGAATGAATTGATTCTGTAAAAAATTGATTTTGGTTAAAAGTGAGTTGTATGTAAAGTGATTTAAGTTTGAATGCATTCTGTTAATTAATCGACAAATTTGAGGCTAAAAATCAATTGTAGAGTCAAAAGTTAAAAATTCTAGTTTCAAATTTGAATCAATTATGGAGGAAAAATCAATTTTAGTTCAAACCTGTCAAAATCAATTCTGCAGCCTAGAATCTATTTTGCCTTAATCGATGAAAGTTTTCTGTTGTGAGTTTAACTGACTGAAATTCTTGTTTCTGATTGTTGTTGTTCATTACTTTTACTGAATATGCAGCTACCCTCTTTGGACAACTTTGGAGATTAGAGCCTCTGCATTCGGAGAAGAAAGCTATGTGGCGAAGAGAGATGGAGTGGCTTCTTTCTGTCAGTGATCATATTGTCGAATTAACACCTAATTGGCAGACTTTTCCTGATGGAAGCAAGCTTGAGGTAAATGTATAAATAGTTATAATGTGGAGTTACGTAGACTTTTGACTTATACTTAGTTAACAATATTTTTGAAATGTGAATCAGATCATGACATGTCGACCACGCTCGGATCTGTATGTCAATCTTCCAGCTCTGCGCAAATTAGATAACATGCTTCTTGTAAGATTTGCACAACTATGAGTGTACTTCATTAGTCCGTTTTAAGTTAAGTGGCCATTCTGAATTATCATATATTTTCACAGGAAATTCAAGATAGTTTTGTCGATACGGAGTTCTGGTATGTAGATCAAGGTGTTATAGCTCCGGATGCTGGTACTAGTCCGTCCTCTTTTAGGCAAGCACTTCAGCGACAAGAGGAGAAATGGTGGCTTCCGGTTCCACGAGTCCCTCCTTGTGGCCTCCACGAAAATTCAAGAAAGCAATTGCAGCACAAGCGTGATTGCACGAGCCAAATATTAAAAGCTGCTATGGCTATTAACAGTATTACTTTAGCCGAAATGGACATTCCCGAGTCTTATTTGGAGTCTCTTCCAAAGGTATGTATGACGAGTGAACCTTATTCAAAATTTCCAAACATTGCGGATAAAAATGAGATAATAGTCAAATTGCTAATCTAACTTTCTTTCAGAATGCTAGAGTTAACTTGGGGGATGTTATTCATCGATACATCACGTCAGATCATTTTTCTCCCGAGTGTTTGCTAGATTGCCTTGATTTATCTTCTGAACATCAAGCTATAGAGATTGCAAACCGAGCTGAGGCTTCCATGTATATTTGGCGTAAAAAGACAAATTCAAAGCCGGCTAGTGTCAGTGGCAGATCAAGTTCAAGGACATCATGGGAAATGGTCAAGGATTTAATGGTCGATGCAGACAAAAGAGAATTGTTTGCAGAGAGAGCGGAAATCTTTCTTCTTTCTTTAAAGCAGCGTTTTCCCGGTCTCCCTCAAACCGCCTTGGATATGAGCAAAATCCAATACAACAAGGTTTGTATTCAATATGTTCAAAACTAAACATGTTTATATTTATAGTTTAATTTTGATACACTTTCAGTGTTAACAGTTTTACACCATCAACAAATCACAATCAATCGTGCGTTTGATTTTTGAATTATTTATGATAAACGACAAACATCTTTAATGATCTGACAATTATGATTGAGTGACAGTTTCAAAGTTCATTACACCGACAATGTACATGAATTAAGTCCTTTTATAATTTGTTTCTTTAACATTACTAAGTTTGACTTTAACAGTCCTTCAAATTTTCTGTTGTATAGGATGTTGGAAAAGCCATTTTAGAGAGCTACTCTCGAGTACTCGAAAGTTTAGCATTTAACATGGTATCACGAATCGATGACGTGCTCTACGTAGACGACTTAACAAAAAACTCCGATCAATTCCCGTCTCATTCAAAAGTCGGTGTAATTACTCGCAAGAGTATTTCAGTTCCATATGCAACGCCTGTTCCGACGACTCCATACAAATCAGCTTTCGGAACGCCGACACAATCTCCCGCACATGTAATTAGCCCTTCAAGGGGAGGAAAATCTCCACTGATCAATAATGGAAGCAAAACTCCTCAGAGAAGTGTAGGGGTGAAGAAATCTTTAACTGATTTTCTTAGCATTGATGTAAAAGGGAGCAGTTCAAATGAGAAACCAGTTTCAGAATCAAAAACAGTTGATGAAGTGCCAGCTTTTGATTCAAGTGATGTTAAAGAAGTTGTTAGTCCAAATATCATGGACAAGGCATGGCAAGTTTGAAAGGGGTATTGATCTTTTAATAGACTAGCCTTATCTCAAATGTATTTTTTTTTTTGGTTTTGATTAATGTATATGAATGAAAAGAATGGAATATGTAGAAGGATTCACTTTTATTTAGAATGGATAGTATTTTATATTGTTTATTACTCATGTTAGCTGGTTCAATTTGTAGCATTTGATAAAATTAATTGCTGAACTAACTATTTTTTCATCATGAGTTTATAAACGATTAGCTATAAGTCATAAGTTCTAAAAAAAAATTTGTATGGAAGTTAAAAAAAGAAAAACTAAGCACTAGGGAAGAAAATTCTCATTGCGTCATTCCAGAAGTTCACGAAGGCCTTCTGAATTTATATTGCCAAACAAATCCTCAATTTATTTTCTTTGATAAAAATGTTATTAAATCTATGTGAAAGTTGTGCAAAAATTACTCTCTCTGACCTTTATTATAAACAAAATTGACTTTTTAGAAATATCAGTAGTCAAATATATAAAAAAGTCAATTTTACTTATATTAATTGTCAGAAGGAGTAATTTTTGCACAACTTTCACATAGATTTAATAACATTTTTATCAAAGAAAATAAATTGAGCAAATTTGGTTGAATAATTTTTCTCAAAAATAAGTTGAACAAATTACATGTGCCAGAAATTTGAACAAATTATCTCATCAACTTGTATCCAAAATAAAAGATTATCTCCTCAACTTTAAGCCAGAAATTTTGTAGAAGAAATATTTCCCTTAAAAATAGGTGTATGTTGGATTTAGAGGACAATGATCGAGTGGTGATAAAAATTGAATAAAAACACAAAATAAATCACTTAATAGTGGGGCATTCCGAGAATTGAACTCAGGACTTCTCGCACCCTAAGCGAGAATCATACCACTAGACCAAATGCCCAACGATGAGCAAATTTGGTTGAATAAAATTTGATAGCGTATCAACTTCATGTTAATTTCATTTTATAAAAATGATATATTAGTTGACATTTTTATTTCAAATATTCACTCTAGTTTATCTGCTTCGTCTAATTATTATAAATTTCTTCTTTAAGATGAATAAGTGGGTGTATAGATCTTCGCTGTAGCTTTCCTTGCGCTTATCATAATTTTAAAAGTAATAAATAAATAAAACAAATGTTTATGATAAATCCACCATATCTCATTTAAGACCTTGTCGAATGTATGGTAGTAAAATTATCTTTCACTATGTAGAAGTGTATTTTTTCATTTGAGACCCTTAAACAAGTTGTTATTGGTTCGATATTTTTGTGAATAAAAAAATCTGTTGGGAGGAGATAATTCATCTTATAAATTCTTCGAAAGAAATTAATCATTGTTAAATGAAAGTAGAAACTTGATTCCAAGGTAAAAAAAAACAAAAGAATTGACTTTGATTTAATATAACCATTATTTGTTGAAGAAACATTTAACTATACTATAAAGCACTCCTAGTTTAGGGGCATCATTGAGGTAAGTGTGTGTGAGCTAGTGTTCTGTGGTAGTTGGCTTAAAAAAGTTTATCACAAACATTCAAAAATGTCATTGGATTAATTGATTTAAAACGAGGTGGTTGTTAGTAATGGCTACACTTGGAAACATGAAGAAAAAAAAACTAGATATTGGACAAGAAAATTACTAACAAATTAAATTTGTGTCGACACAAACTTTTTATTACTAAGTGGCACAATAAGAAACTCATCAATTTGTACTAGTGCAAGCTCCATTAATCTAAGGTGGATGACTAGACTAACCACATTTTTAGTACTATAAAATCCCATCAAATGCATGCTATTTCTTCATATATAGAACCAATTAATTTCACTAAGAGACATTACATATACATTAAAAAAAAATGGAGGGTCTTATGAAACTTTTGTGCCTAGTTGGTTTTGTAGTACTTATTGCAGGGATTGGTAGAGTTGAAAGTGCTGGTGAATGCGGAAGAGGTACTACACCAGATAATGAAGCATTTAAGCTAGCTCCTTGTGCAAGTGCAGCACAAGATGAAGATGCTAATGTGTCTCAAAGTTGTTGTGCCCAAGTTAAGAAACTTGGTCAGAATCCAAGTTGTCTTTGTGCTGTTATGCTATCTAACACTGCTAAAATGTCTGGTGCTAACCCTCAGATTGCTGTTACTATCCCTAAACGTTGCAACATCGCTAATCGCCCTGTCGGTTACAAGTGCGGACGTAAGTAACTAACTAACTAACTAACAAGCTACTCTCAATTTCTTTTTAAGTGTCGATTATTGAGAAAAAAATTGTTCATATACTTATTGAATACGGATGGTC
This sequence comes from Trifolium dubium, assembly GCA_951804385.1. NCBI lineage: Eukaryota > Viridiplantae > Streptophyta > Magnoliopsida > Fabales > Fabaceae > Trifolium > Trifolium dubium. The sequence continues at coordinate 21,240,547 of OX638072.1, read as the reverse complement.
TGCAATCAACAATTGGACGCATTTCATATTCAATAGTTTTTATGCCTAAAATGCAAAATAAGTATATATGTTTCTAATATGTTTTTATATTTGTTTGTCATTTATATTGATAGTTTTTATATTCATATTGATAGTTCAATATACTAATTCCTCTTATAAAATTTATGATTTTGCAGCTTACACTCTTCCTTGAAAGAGTTGAGGTATAGTTGCTGAAAAGAAAGATAAGTGGGATATGCATTGTTGCTGTTAGCTACTAAAGTATGGTCACCACAACTTAGTTGTGTACTTTGTATTGTAACTTTGTTGTTTATAGTGTGGAAAAGAGCTAGCAGATCATTTGTGTACACCCTCATGAATAAAACATGCTCTTTCAGTGTTTTAATTTATTTCATTTGCCTACTAGAACTTTATAAAGAATGTTTTACATTATATTTCAATTACTATTACTATTTAGTATAGTTAGTATATATGGATTTAACTTGGTGATTTCGAATCTCAATTGCTCACGTGAAGACTTCATTAGAGGAGCTTGACCACCATATACTTTTTAAATTCCACTTTTAATTAAAATGTGTGGGGAACGGAAATTGAACTCTAGACCATTGGGCCATAGATGCTTTGATACCACGTCAAATAACTGAATATCCCAAAAGCTTAAATTATTAGAAAATGTCACATCAATGGTCTTTCTTATATTAACAATAAGTACTTCTATTTTTTTAGCTTGGAGTTTTTTTTGTCCATGTGAGACTCTAAGATCTAACTTGCTAAATTTTTGCTATTTATATAAATAAAAAGTTGAATAATAATAATCTTAATAATTTCGAACTTGTCATCTATTACAAAATGTGGCATACGAATATTATGATGGTCTGAGTGAATCTTAACTCAAACGTAACATACAATATTTGGCAAAATATAAGGTTTGAGCCTTATAGATAGGGCAGAAAGACATTTTAACTTCCTCAAACACTCCATTAGCATTAGTTAGAAATATCATCAAGAGGAATCTGATACAAAGAAAGTCTTTCATGTAGTTTTATAAATATTTGAATGTTCCTCTATCCTCCAACTTTTGCAGCATGTAAAGATAAGAGTATAGAAAAATAAAAGGAATGAAGAGTTGATGTTGGCAGAGGAATTGAATCCCTTACAAAAATAAATGCATATCACTTTCATATTGTTCATAGTGTTGGGATGATTGTCGGTGAAGACAATGATTGACGGTGTAGTCAATGAAGATCGAAGACCATTACAATTAAGGTGGAGATTGTTGAGGTTGATTGCAATGTAAGTCTCACATTGCTAACGAAGGAAAAGAGGTCAAGAAAATTATATTGGAGAAGTCTCACATTGTTTACAATAGTGGAGAGTGTGAGAGCTCAATGCTATATAAAGAGACATCAAGTTCATTGTATCAACAAAGATGTGACACTTTAAATTTAAATTTTTGTCTTTCTTTTTTCTCTTATGCTCTTGTTATAGAGTATTGGGAAATGTAGTTCAAATATTTACTTTAGAGATTGTGGATGTATTGGAGTTATGAGGGTGGTTGAGAGTGAAGTCTATATGCTGTCAACGTGTGACGCATGATAAATATTTAATATTTTTCTTGTTTGATCAAATATGAATATGCTAATTCCTCTTATGAATTAATGAATTTTGCAGCTTACACTCTGCCTTGAAAGATTTGAGGTTGTTGCTCAAAACAAAGATAACAAATGGGATATGGATTTTTGCTGTTAGCTACTCCCTCCGTCCCATTTTAAGTATCGCAGTTGACTAAATCACACACTATAAGAAAAGTGTGTAAATAAAAGAGAGAATATGACTTTTACTAAAATACTCAATCTTTTTATTGGTAGTTGACATTGAAATACTAAAAAGTAGATGTTTGAGTGTACTTTTTCTCTCAATTAATGATTGGATTAATGGATAAAATAGGAAAAATCAATGTTATAAATAGTATATGATATTTTTTTTGGGACAAACAATTTTGACAAATATGACATTTATTTTAAGACGGAAAGAGTAATATATATGATCACCACATCTTACTTTAATTGTGTTTGAATTGTAACTTTGGTTTTTATAATGTGGATATGATCTAGCAGGTCACTTGTGTACACCCTCATGAATAAACACGCACTTTAAGTTTTTTATTTTATGTGTCCACTATAACTTTTCTGTGGATGCATTTACATTATATTTCAATTACTATTTACTATATAGTTGGTATGGATTCAACTTAAATTCCACAAGAATTTGGTGTAATATAATAGTATTAATTTTAAAATTTTCATCTAATACAAACTACAAATTAAACTGATGTTTAGTAACATTTTAACATTACATTAGTTTGGAGTGGAGTTAGATTAGGATTTCTTATGTAAGGATTAATCTTTGATTATTGTAGATCAGAAAATAAGTTAAAAGAGAAGACTTCATTAAAGATGTCCAACTAAATTCTCAGACACATATTAATCATTGGTAAGAGTTGTTAGATACTACTCTAGTCTTAAATATATGTAAAAGTCAAAATACATTTGATTTAAATTTTGGATCAAATATATTTTGACTTTTGTTTATATTTAAGACCGGAGAAAGTATATGTGACAATAATAACATGATTACCGATGAAAGGAGAAATTCGATCATGTTTGGTGTGATAGGAAAATGAGAGAAAATAAATATTAAAAATCCCCTTGTTTCATTTAAAGGAAGAGAATAATAGACAATAATGTTTGTCAAAAAAGAATTTGAGTTATGGGGTATGATTTTATATGAAGAGAAAATGTCAAAAGAAATTGATAATATGACCTTTCCAGATGGGAAGGGTCAGTAGGAAAGGGTTGGGAAATAAATATATGGACAACTACAAAATTAAGAAAATAGAGATAGAAGATAACAACTAATTTTTTCTTTTTTATTTCAATTTTAAGCTAACAACAACTGGTCTATTTCTTTTACCTCTCTCTTCTGTCTTCTCTCTCAAATTTCTAAAAAAATATGAATCTTTTTCATCCCTCCAGACAAGGAAGAAAAATTGTAAATTACATTTAAAATAACTTTTTTTATCAAAGTGATATTTATTTTAAAATGGATAAGGGAGAGTTTTCTTGAAGAAATAGATACTAATGAATTTCTTGACTAACCCACAAGAAAAGAAATCAATATTTCCCCCCAACATATATTATGATGTATATGGATGGATAGAGGAAAATATGTTTGTGTAGATTTGACTAAAGTTTCTCCACTTGTGGGACTGTAGGTTGGAGATTTTATAGTGACACATACAACTCTCAATGTTGCGTCAAGTAAAAAGGTCAAATATGAGAGCATGTTCAAACCATCAACATATTTTTATACCATTTATATTTGACATTTTTGATTTCCTAATACTAGATATTAGAATTGGACATTTTAAAACGAGTTCAAAAGATTATACTTAACAATGTTGTTTTACCTAGATATAGAAATATAATTTTTCAAATATTATATTTTACAATATAAAAAATTTTGACGGTATATATAGCTTGTTACTCATCTACCATTTACTCATATGTATTGATATATCGAAATAGAGAGAGTAGTAACTATGCCCACTATAAAATACTTGTATCTTTGCCAACAACCAAGTACCTATATTAAATATTTTAAGCAAGAAGAAAATCTTAACAACCAAACATTTTTACATCAACCGCTGCATAACTTTGTCCCACCATTGATAGATAAGGATAAACTAAATGAAATAGATCATATTTTGGACATAGTACATAAATGAACATAGGCTCAATTTCTAGAAAACTAGGATAAGAAATTGAGTGGACAAGCCCGTTAAACAACTGTTTTGTACTAGAACATGTTTCTAAATAATTATGCTTCAGAGGGTTTGGACCACACTTTAATTATCTTTGAAGTGTTTTTTAACTTATAGCAATGTGTGGAAATTTTGTTGGCTTCCATGGAGTGTAATAAAGATGGTTCATGAATCTATATCTTTTGAAACTCTTTAAGAATATTTTATTATTCTTTGTAGTACTACATCATCTACAACCCGTGAATGTGTAGCTAAAAATGACTTAGGAATATTTAACCATAGCATAAATTTTAGATGGCTTAAAGTGTGTCAAGAAACAAAATTATAAAACACATGTATATCACATTGTTCATAGATTATTCTCTGTTGATTTTGTTAGTGAATTTTGAAGGAGAAATTTCACCAAAAGATGCTGCCTACGAAAACTATAAGGACAAAAACCTTAACTTGCTAGTATTATGCTAAGCATCTTAGTTTTAAAAAATTCTAGGAATCAATAGTTTGTTCTTTAAAAATATTAAAATTTTAAGTGAATCTTAAGTCATCATCAATCACTCTAATCTTTTTGAGCAAGTCAAGTTTAATGTGTGATTGGTTATGTGCGGCAAAAAATGATTTTAAGTGAATTGATTTTGACTAAAAGTAAAATGAAAATAAAATGATTTATATTTACATACATTAATGTAAAATTGAGTTAAACAACAAATTTGAGTGTAAAAATCAATTTTAAATGAAAAAACTCCAGTTTCTTGCTTAAAATTAAAAACAATTCTACTTGAGAGTATATTAAAATGAATTTAACATCTCCAATATCAATTTTGTATTAGTCATGATTAGATAATTTTCAATTTCATTTATTTATTAAGTTTTGTTAATTTCAAAGACCGAAATGTTTAACCTCTGCACTTATAAAACATTTTTTTTTAACGGCAAATGATATTATTAATAAGGCTTAAACATACATTTGGTCTCTGTATGTACACCAATTTTTCGTTTTAGTCCCTGTATCGAAAATTTTGACAAAATAGTCCCTGTATTGCGCTTTTTTTTTTGACATTGGTCCGTGCCGTCCAATTTCATCCAAGTGGCAAACGTTTTGCCACCTGGACCCTGCCACGTGGCCAAAAAATGTTGCTGACTGGATTAGTGAATGCTAGAGGGACCAAAACCAAAAAATTGAACTGAATGCAGGGACCAAAACCAAAAAATTGAACTGAATGCTAGAGGGACTAAAACCAAAAAATTAAACTAATTGCAAAATGATCCATTTAAACTCTAAATCCCTAAATTGAAATTTGTTTCTCTACTCTTCTCTTCTCATCAACCTTTCAACAGAGAGACTCATTGCTAAAAAAGATTATCCTGATGATTTCCCTTTCAACGATCCCGATCAACAACCGCCCAACCAAGGTGGTTTTCTCGACGCGCTTTCTGATCACGTTGTCAACATTCGCAATGCCTCTCATAATTTCATCAAAAAACTCATCCAAATGGGGCACAATGATCGACGCAAAGTTGTTTTTGCCATGAAAGTTGGTTTATGAGAAGAGAAGAGAAGATAAGAGTGGAGAAACAAATTTCAATTCAGGGATTTAGAGTTTAAATGGGTCATTTTGCAATTAGTTTAATTTTTTGGTTTTAGTCCCTCTAGCATTCAGTTCAATTTTTTGGTTTTGGTCCCTGCATTCAGTGCAATTTTTTGGTTTTGGTCCCTCTAGCATTCATTAATCCAGTCAGCAACATTTTTTGGCCACGTGGCAGGGTCCAGGTGGCAAAACGTTTGCCACTTGGATGAAATTGGACGGCAGGGACCAACGTCAAAAAAAAAAGCGCGATACAGGGACTATTTTGTCAAAATTTTCGATACAGGGACTAAAACGAAAAATTGGTATACATACAGGGACCAAATGTATGTTTAAACCTATTAATAAAAATCAAATCTCCGCTCAAGATAAACAAAGATTGGTGAGATATGAACTATAAAACAAAAGCGCGGTATATAAGACTAGATTGATGATTAACTTGAAAACAATCATGCTTACATAATTAAAATGTTTATAGATCAGCTCAGTTGTATGCTAGACGAATCAAGCTTAAAAATCCTTTACATAATACAACTTATATTTAAACACTACAATCCAATTTATAAGATTACCCCAAAACCGTGCTCACTTTTGCGAACTTCAAAACAACGTTATGTTTACTTAGACTCTTCTTAGAGTCTATTTAGCAAAAAATAGCGGATAGTTTATAAATTATTTTATAGCAGATGAGCTTATAGCTGATAACTGATTGTTGATTGAATTTGTAGTATTTAGTAAAATTAACGGTTGAAGTGACTTATTAATATAAAATGACATAAAAAATATATATATAATTAATATTTAATTATTTTTAAGTAAGATGATAGGGGTAAAGTTGGAAGAAAAAGTAATAAGCTAAAAGCTATAAGCTAATAAGCTAATTCAATTAACTTATCAAAATAAGTTAAAAGCTGGTCAAAATAAGCTATAAGCTCATATGAAAAAAATGTTACCAAACAGAACTTATTTTTTATAATGAGCTTATAAGTTATAAGTTATAAGCTTATTTTTTTGTCTTGCCAAAGAGATCCTTAACCAAAAACATTAATACAAGGAGTATAAAGTAGAGGGAAATACAATCATAAAGTACATCATTATTTCAGTTCAGTCACTGATATATAAATTGCAAATTACATAAGAGGGGGAAACCACTAAAAATAGAGTTTCAGCCCATTTATGTGAAAGCTAGCATCAGCAACATAAAAGTAGCTGATGTAGATACATAAACCTTATACCCTTATACATTGCCATAACTAAGTACATTATTCTGTACAGAAAACTGAAAAACAAATACGTATAATAACTATAAAATGCTGTCACATTATCTTCCTATTTACCTGCAAATATGTATTCAACTGATTAATAACACATCACATAGCTAGAAGTTTCAAAACATGGTCAGTCATATATGAATATTACGGATTTGGATTCTCTATAATCAAATAATTGCGCACATTCACGGATGGTGTAAATTTCCCAAATGCGTGGTTTCATGACTACAGGAAATCCAAATCCGTAAATTGGTGAGAAATTTATATACCTTGAGGCACATATTTCCCTAGGCAAGTGTGTGCTGTTTTAATAGTATAGAGATCCTATTAATACAGTCAAAACATATAGGAAATTGGTCAGAAACTCTTGACATAAAAATGAACCACAAAGTTTACAACACAAATTTATTAGACGGTATTTGCGGCCGTACCTTGCCACCAATTTCCTCTTGAAGCACTTCCAGAATCATCTTCTCCGCCATCTTTCTTGTACTGATAACAAAAAAATCATGTTAGTCGTTCCAAGTCGTAGATAAAAAGTACTGTTATTCAATCAAAAGGCACCATTGTTCATTTTAGAAATCATTATAGTCATTAGGGTCAATCTATCTTGATAACAGAAGAAAATGTAGATTTTATATCTGATAATGTTTAATTTTCTATCTTGTAACTCATTTTACCGAGAAAAAAAAAGTTACATTTTATTCGAGTTAGCGAGGATTATAGTAGAAATAATGAATATAATCACCATAGTGTTCAATCCAGAGTCCCGTGTACTCGAAGGACGAGAATATATGTCTTGGCCACCATAATAGATTGATGAGCTAAGGTGACATGGTTGAACTCTTTGTTCTTGATAAATATAACTCATATCCTTATTTGTTGTTTTCTTAGTTTCACCTTCGCTTTCCTTAGTCATGTAATCTACATTGATAGAAAGGACAAGGCAACGAAAAATAGCATCAATAAACAATACAACTTTTTCCTTCATAAATCAATAAAAAGCTATAATAGAATTTTTTCATCAAGTTAAATTGAATTATAACACTCTAAGCATAGACATAATTAAGGAAAAGATAAGATCAAGGAAAATAGGCCAAGAAGAAAGGTGCTACTGTGTGTTTTGTTAGTGTTGCCTGTCGATTTCAGGAAACAGTTGTTTGTTCAAATTCTGCTACAATCTCGTGTTCTAGATGCTATTCAACAACATTTTATCCTAAAACTAAGTAGTATATCACAGGATAATAGTTATTCAAATTCAACTACCCTATTGTGCCAATGCCACTATATGTGCAATTATTTTTTTGGTCAAGATCGGGATATCTACCGCCGCCAGAAATAGTGACTATTCCCTAGCTGGATTGGAGGCACTTTAATGGATGAGACAGCTGACCTAGATACCAGTGACTATATGTGCTATTAAAATCACATTTTGAAATATTACTAAAATACTTATATATTAAAATGCAAAAAATAAATAAAAAATAAGTAGAGAGGCATATAAACAGAGTATTCCAACCTGGAGTACCATTTTTGGAGTTCAATCCCTCGGTGGAAGATTTTCCATTCAGTCCTGAACGCAAAGACTCTCTTCCAAAAATCTTAATCATCACAAAACACAAATCTCAAAACTAGTTTAATACAAATCCATACAAATAAAATTATAATGATAATTAAATGTTTCACTAATAATAATAATAATAATAATAAGAACTATGAATTTAAATATCCCTGTGACCTAGTTTCTCAGTTGTTAAGGACATCATATTATATAAAGTCATAAAAAGGACATCATATTATATATGCAGTTGTCGAAATTTGAATATCAAATTCTCTACTTATTCATCGTAATGCATTACTAATCACCGAACTATTTGACAAAAAAATTATAAAATGAAAACTGAGGTATGAAAAAACAAATTAACCTTAGAAGATGGAGAGAAAATAGAGTCAAAAGTTCCTGAATTAGAGGATGGATGTAAGTCATTGGAACCAAAGAGCTCAGAAGTGAAAGAAGAAGAAGATGATGAAGATGAATCCAATTGTTTTCTTCCTTCCATTTTTTTATTCAACCACCGACCCTAACAACAAGTTTATGAAATTATAGTTTTTGGATTTCCTAGGAAACAGAGTGAAGAAAGAAGAACAGAACAGAAGAGAAGTTTGAAAGGGAGAGACACGTGAAAAGGTTGTAAACTAGGGGGGAGAGAGAGAGGGTAAGAGAAAGTTTGGTTATATCCATTTATTTATAGGCGGTATTCAAGGCAAATATTTAGGACTTTTTGTTAAAAACTTCAAACTTTGACGTTAGATTAATTTTATTGTTAAGAGATTTCTCCTTTTGTAACCGAAAAAAAATATTGTTACTGTACATTGAGCAGTTTACTTTTTTTTTTTTTTTTGCATCGGAAGATAAAAAAAAAGCAAAACCTAAACAACAACAATGAAATCCTTTAACAGCCGTGCCTAAACCTCTAAAGGAGAGTTATCTAGATTAACAACACTAATACTTATAATAGAATTCTCTTCACGAGAGACTTGTACAATCTTGCAATTCCACGAGCACCTTAACAAACTCTAAATTTCTATGAGAAGCTCTCTTTGAGTGTGAAACATGATCCTGCTCTTATCCTTTAAAATGTTAGTTATCTTCTCACAATCAACTTCACAAATAACTGTCCTAAAACTCATGGACCACATAAGCTCCAGGCCAACCTTTAAAGCCAAAACTTCAGCAAAAACAACATTGCCCTAACCCTGGACATGGCTATAAAAACCTCACAGCCAACTCCCATCTGCATCCTTAACGACACCTCCAATACTTGTAGCTCTATTCGTTGGATTGAAACTCTCATCAACATTTAATTTAATAACATGTCTCGACAGTGATGACCAAGAAATCTGCATGCCTTGAACCTCCTCATAGCATGCCCCTAGATCCAAACAGTCAAGAAAGGTTGCATATTGGTGATACAGGAAACTCTAAGAAACATCAAAGGTTAAAGGAATTGGGTCCAAGGTGATGGATTTTCGTCATCTTCAGATGGACCAAACAGCTGCGGCGAAAAGAATAGCATAATGACCTGAAATTTGAGCCATTAATCAATTTTGAGGATCATGGTGAGATAAATAACACAACTTGTTCCAAATAAGTTTGGATTGAGTGTGGTCCCTTAAGCAGTGGAGCAAGGTCTCAGGCCCGTTGAAACATCGCATGCATAGATCAGAATCAGAAACACCAATTTTATATCTTTTTTCCTTCAAAGGCAGAGCATTATGCAAAGCAAACTACGAGAAGATTCTCACCTTCTTTGATACCTTCAACTTCCAAACCTTTTGCCAAGGAATAGTAGTTATGGAAATACTAGATATACTTCTCTCTAACAACCACATATAGACAGATTTAGCACTATACATTTCATCCTTCCAAACCCAAGTGTCATGCTGATTTTTTGAGGAAAAACCATGGGGCATGATGGCAAAATATCCGTAATATTCAGGTCAATAGGAGTGTAGAGTGCATCAGTTTTCCAGACCCCTTCCTGAGCAACATCTTTCAAACATATATGAGAATCAACATAATAAACAAAAGGGACTTTCTGAGAAATAGGTCCATGACCCGTCCAATCCAAATTACCAGTTTACATTTGTCAACGCATAATTTTAATCGTTAACTTTTTTTATTATTTATTTTTAAAAATTATAAAAATTGTATATTTTAAAAATATTCATCAAGACAAATCAAACAACATTTTACATACTAATATTTATATTTATATATTAGTAAAAGAATACAGTCAAAATAGATTATGTGAATAGTGTACAATGGTCAACTGTGACACTTATTTTTAGAACGGAGGGAGTAGATTATAGAGGTCTTTTTTATAGATATTTTTTTTAAAAAATTACTTTATTTTATAAAAATAACTATTTTAAAGATTATTTCATATGTTTGTTACAAGAGTATTTTAAAAATAATAAGAGTAATACATAACATTAACTACAAAATAATGTTGAAATAAAACAATGCACAATACAATATTAGTACATAAAAAATTTACATGTGTGCAAAACTTAAATTCAAAATGATAAGTTTTAGACATTCATAATTGAATATTTTTTTAGAAACGGCCAAAAGAAATTGCATTAAAAACTAGAAAAGCACAAGGCGTGCCCAACTAGCTAGAAAATAGAGTCATTACACTACATACAGGACATTATGTGAACAAAACAATAAATTTCCTTGCCATCCTAAACACAACAAAGGATTAGCAAGCCAAAAACTAAAATCTACCAAAAAATAAGAGCGTTTAGCCCGTAGCCACCACCATACGTTGAGACGAATTTGGTCAACCACCTGAGCCACATCAAAAGGCTTCTGACGAAACAAAAATTCATTACGAGATTTCCAAAGCCACCAAATAGTGGCTAACCACACAAGCTGATAAAACCCTTTAACATTTACACGATGCACCTGCAACCCGATAAATTAACGATAATGCATAATAGCATCTGAGTGGAGAGCACATTGAACACCTAACCATTGTAGCAACCCAGACCACACCCGTTGTGCAGACTCACAGCTGAAAAATACATGAGGAATAGATTCAGACACTGGACATCCAAAAACATACAAATCAAAGCCTGGCGGAGCAATCCCCCGGAGAAGAAGATTATCACGAGTTGGAAGTCGATTCTGGATAAACCGCCATGCCGCCATGCAAAGACTGAAACTTTTAAAGGAACAACAGTATGCCACGGTACATCAAACTGGGAATCCACTGAAGCAACCACAGTCCCAGGAGAAAACAGAGACCTGTAAGCCTCTTTAACAACGTAGTCTGCTAAAACCGCACCCTTCAAACTCCACCTGTCTGACACATGAGCCTGCATAGTAATATTAGACAGCAAAGTACAGCAATCACCCAACAAACTTTCCTCCCATACAAACAAAGGACGCCGCCACTTCCATCCTCCACCCCCAATACCCCACCCCCTCTGAAACATAGCACCTACTAACACCTCTGGCTCCTCAGTTAACCCAGCCAACCTCGGAAACCGCTCCCTCAAAGAAACCCCATCACCAAGCCAAGGATCATACCAAAACAAAGTCTGGTCGCCAGCACCAACCACCCTGCGTAAATCCCTCTGAAACCACCTATCAATGCCATTAAAAGAACCCGACCGAATACTGACAACATCCTTCCACCAACCTGACGCCTTCAACCCCCCATCATTCAAAACTCCCCTCTCCACCCCATATTTATGTCGCAACACCCTCCACCATAACCCACTCGGCTCTGCTAAAACTCGCCAACACCATTTACCCATTAAAGCTAAATTAAACTCCCGGACCTTCCTCACACCCAAACCACCATGTTTCCTATTTAAGCACACCCTATCCCACTTAATCCAATGCACCTTACGAGACTCCTCATCCCCGCCCAACAAGAAAGACTTAAAAAGAGATTCAAGTAAAGAGACAATACCTAAGGGTGCCTTGAAAAAAGAAAGAAAATAAACCGGAATGGAGGATAAAACGGCTTTGAGGAGAACCAAGCGGCCACCCATAGACAGGTTTCGACATTTCCAAGCGGTTAACCGAGATTTAACTTTATCATCGACAGGTTTCCAAAAAGACATTCTTCTATGATTACCACCAATCGGAATACCAAGATAAACTAAAGGAATGGACCCAACTTTACAACGTATCAACTGAGCTGCCCCAGCCAACCAAGATACCGACACGTTCACACCAACAAGTAAACTCTTATGAAAATTCACCTTTAAACCTGACATTAACTCAAAAAGCACCAGAATCGACTTAATTGCATGCACATTTTGCCAGGACTTAACACCAATAATCAACGTATCGTCTGCAAATTGCAAATGGGATACACTCAGTGACCTTTCCCGACCCACCGGAAAGCCAGAGAACAAACCAAAACGAACTGTCGCTAACATCATCGAGCTCAGCCCCTCGGCTGCAATAAGAAAAAGGAAGGGAGACAATGGGTCACCTTGCCTGAGCCCCCGTTTCAACCGAAATTCCTTAGTCAGGCTACCGTTGACCAACACAGACGCAGATGCAGTACTAATACACTCAGAGATCCATCGACACCATTTATCTAGAAAATGCATTTTGACCATAACAGACAACAAATAGTCCCACTCCACAGAATCATACGCCTTCTCAAAATCAACCTTAAACATTAAAAGTTCCTGTTTTCGCTTCTTTGCATCGTCAATATGTTCATTGGCTATTAGTATCCCATCCAAAATCTGACGGCCTTTGACAAACGCCGACTGAAACTCAGTAATCAGACTACCCATGACCGAACTCAACCTGTTGGCCAGCACCTTCGACAAAATCTTGTAAACACACCCGACCAAAGAAATAGGGCGGTAATCAGTGACCCATTGAGGAGAATCCACCTTTGGGATTAAAACAATGAACATACAATTAATCCCCTTTACCAATCGACCATTATGATGGAATTCAGCAAAAAAAACGAACCAAATCAGCTTTCAAATCAGGCCAAATTTTTTTTAAGAATGGAATACCGTCAGGCCCGGGGCACTTGAAACTGTCACAATCCCACACCGCCCGCCTGATTTCCGCCTCACTGAATGGAACGACTAAAGAAAGGGCATCATCCGCCGACAAGGAGTTAAAAGGCATATCCCCCACCTCCGGTCGACACCTGCTGTCTGATGTAAAATGATTTGAAAAATGATTAAAGATAGCTTCCGGGATTGGCTGAACACCTTCAACCTGTGCATTAGCAACATTAAGAACAACAATCATTTGTTTCCTTCTTTTATGAGATGCTAGTGCATGAAAAAATTTGGAATTTGCATCCCCTTCACGAAGCCACTTGAACCTGGACTGCTGCCAAGCGATACTACACTCAGTACGGGCTAAAGAAAACAAACTGGCTGACAACACTCGCCTTTGCAAAATATCCTGATCAGACAAAACAGAAACGACCGCTTTCAAGTCCAACTCGACCAACTTATCTTTAGTCTCCACAATCCGCCCGGAAGTATTTTTTACATGATGAAAATGCCATTCTTTTAACGCTCCTTTGACAACCTTCAATTTTTCTTTAATAACAAAACCTGCCCAACCATGAAAAGTACAAGATTGTAATTTGTTCCGGACAAACACATGATATCCCGGAAAAGAAGACCAACATTTCAACATTCGAGATGGTCTTGGACCCCAATCCACCTCTTCATTACGCAAAATCACCAGACAATTATCAGAAATACCTCTTTGCAATGCCACTTGCACACAACTAGACCACACCGCTACCCATTTTTCTGACAATAGAAAGCGGTCTAGCCTACTCATCGCCGACCCGTCAGACCTATACCAAGTATATTGCCGACCAAAAAGAGGAAGATCAACCAGTTCAGAATCATTAATGAAATTATTAAAACGAGTTATATCCGCCTCACCTGCCACCACACCTCTTCCACGCCTCTCTCCCTCCTCCCGGACAGAATTAAAATCACCGCAGACACACCAACTCTTCCGGACATAATTGAATATTAAACTTCAATATTTACATTTCATATTTATAAATTTTCCAAATCTTACTCCCTCCATATAATATAAAATAAAAAAAAATCAATTTTTTTATTCTAAAATATAAAGAAAAAGTCTAAACATTTGTCTTTTCAAAAAAAATTTACTCTCTTTTACTTTTTTTTATAACCAACAACTAATAAAAATTACTTTTATGCCTTTCTGTAAAACTTTTTTTAAAAAAAACATACTTTTATTTAAAGGGTGTTGCTACGGTACAATAAATAAATCATCATGTACCGGTACAATAAAATGTATTGACCAATGATTATTTGACCAATGTTAGATAATATTTTATATTCAAAAACAATTAATTTTTAAAATATAATATAAAAATAATGACGTGGACAAATGATAGTTTTTTATTAATTAAATCTTCTATTGTACCGATACATGATGATTTATGTATTGTACCGTAAAATTTCCCTTATTTAAATATAAAAAAAATATCATAATGATAAAGTGTTTGTGTCTACTTTCTCTTCTACTTCTTCAAAGTGTTAGAAGGTCAAACTGATTATTGCCTCGTGGACAAATATCCACTTATTGTTTAGCATAGAGATGTTAAAACGGACCCATTGGGTTAAAAAATCCAGAATAAAAAAAATATAGAAAAATTGTCTTCTACCCCAACAATTAACCCTTTACCCCTACAACAAATTACTCTTTTTTTTTTTACAAAACCCTACAAATTACTTGAAAATAATATTTTGCCCGTTTTATTATTAAATATTTTATAATATTAAATTTTAGCATTCATTTCAATGTTACAATATATTGTTCCGGTAATTTTTTTTTTTTTCAGTATGATGTGTTTATTGGAACAATTTTTCAATGTGTTCCGGTGTGTTAATTTTATCAATTTTTTCAAACATTCATACCGGAACACTTAAAAATTTCGTTCTGATTGTTAAAATTCGTAGCAGAACACTTGAATATTTATACAGGAGAACTATTAAAATTGTTCTGGTAAATAGAACTTAATAGAAAGGACAATATAAGATTTTCAAGTAATTTGTAGGGGTGAAGAGTTAATTGTTGGGGTGGGAAGGCAATTTTTCAAAAATATATGTTGAAAAATTAATTCTTGAGCAAAGCCCTTTACGGGTTAATGAGCTTTCAGGTAAGTCAGACCGGTGATCGACGATTTGTGTATCGAAAATATTTATCAACTGTAAGTGCACAGTTTCGTCGTTGAGTTTTAAAAGATATCGAACCACAGAGACCAATAGTTGACCTACCGTAATTCTGTCGTTACGTTGTAAATCTAAGGCTGATGATTTATGGTTTAGAATTGTTTTAGAATTTAAAAGAAATTAAAAAGAAGAAATAAATTAATTAAAGCGGGATATCGGTATGTAACTAATTAACCATCGGGAATTTAATAAATTAATAGCGCGCTAAAAAGGGTTTATTTTTCAGAAGAACTTTCTCAATTTAAAGGTTTAAACCTCACACTCTCGTTTTGTTGATAAAAATCATACTTTCTAGACTAGGAATTTTACTGTCACTTTTCTACCACCTTAGTTTCGAAAGTATATTTTGAAAATCAATAAGTCCTAATTAATTCTAACGTGGCTCTCGCTCGTTCAAAAATTAATATCAAGTTTCTACTATCTAGTTAAAATCTCAAACTCTCGCTCTATTGATTTTAACCTTAATTGCTTTATTTTACTTTCGTTCAAAAGCATAGGAGTTTTAAAATTAGAAACCCGAATCAGAAAAATAGTTTAATATGTGCACGCGCTACGTCATCATTAAATCCCCTTCGGAGAATTAAATTACATACCGATATCTAGGAATTTAGCTAGACATGGTAAAAGAAATAAATAAATAAAAACAGTAAATTAAATAAAGCATAAATAAATAATTAAATAAAGACATAAAAAAAAACCTGGAAATAAATGCTGAATAAACGTGACTGAAATAATCGGTACAGAATTCTTGACAGGAAAGTGAAAACAGAACTGAAAACGGATTCCCGATGTGGAAATACCATTACAGTTACTGTAACAAGAAACTAAAACTGACTGAAAAGTAAAGAAAATAAGGCGTATAAAATCTGAGTTTTGAGCTTCTATTTATAGGGGAAGTTTGCTCGTACGATCCATTAAAATAGGAAGAGATATGCTTCCTTTGAGATTATCCAATTGTCGTACGATTAGGAACAGAATTCGTATCAGACGTTTGCCGCTTCCCCACGTCTCGCAAAATTGGTTTTGCTGGATTTGGGTTTGGTGGCGCCCGCCATGAGCTTTCTGGGGGCAAATGCCCCTTTCTACTGGGCTCCTTTATGGGCTGCGTGAATTTGCGCTTAGCACCCCCCTTTTTGCTGCGTGTTTTGCCCTTTTTGCTCAATTCTCTTCTCCGGCCTATTTTATTAGACAAAACTGAAAAGAAAACAAATACCGACATAAAAAGACATAAATGAAATAAAAACATATGAAAATGCACCTAAAGTTCACATAAACTAAGCTAAGTTTTATTTACCCTTTTCATTCTAGCGCAATCACATTAAGCCCGTTATCTCGTACACGCCCATGGTAGGAAACCTGTTAGTGATTATGATCATTATACAGCGAGGGGTGCTGATAACATGAGTTTGGTAACCCCTATCTGCTTTACCCACTTCGCAGCTGCGGGGGATCGGATCGTAACCCGCCCTACCAAGTTCAGAATCAGACACCTCTGAACCAACTACTAATGAGTTTCTATACTATGGTATTTTTTTCCTTTCGCATGTTTCAACATTTGTTGAATTTTCATCAATTATTTCAAAGAATCAACCAATAGTTTTCATAAACATTTATATTCAAGATCATTCACTTATATACGTCGGTTTCCCACTTAGTTTGTGCCTTGAGATGGTGCCGACTGCTAGATAAACTACTAAGGGTTCATTAAAACTCAAGTTCAAAGCTTTGTCAAAATTAGTACTCAAATCAGTTTTACACATTTCTGGGAATCTAAAGTGTTAAAACGGTATTGATTTTATCTAACCGTTACCCAAATTTCACAAAATAGCCTAGATAGTGCAAACAACCTATATACTTTCATACGACCAATATCAAGCATCAAAACTCAACGCTTTGCTTTTCACAAGAAAATTTTTGGTATAGCTCAAGAAATGGGAAAATCAGACAATAACAAAAACAGTACGCAAAATCAACTCAATTTAAGTGAACTAACCTAAGGTTTTATTATGCATGCAAACTAAATGACTGAAAGTAAAAGGAAAGCGATAAAGCTTCCTCCCCACACTTAAATCGAGCATTGTCCCCAATGCAACGACTAAAAAGCGAGGTTGGAAGAATAGAACCTGAATAGCTAGGCCTGCACAACTGTAAAGTCGTCTAGCGTGCTATCTCTTTATTACCTGCAAAATAAAATGAACTAAAAAGAAAACATTAAATTCAAAATCAGCGGGTTGCCTCCCACCAAGCGCTTTGTTTAATGTCGGTTAGCTCGACTTTTGAATTTGTTAACTCAATCTGGCTCATCTTTCAGACTCACATTCTTAAACTTGTGCCCAACATCCCGAGGTTTCCATTGGAACATGTCGAACCATCTCATGGGTGTTTTCTTTTTTACTTTCTTTTTCTTGGATTTTAAATGGAGTTTTGTCGACATTTTATTCAACTATGTCGATTCTATAGCAAGAGTTTTTCAAGGTAGGGCTTTTTATGGATTGAGACATTATGAGCTCGATCTCTTCATCACCTACCTCAGAGGTAATTTTCCCTTTCTTTACATTAATTATAGCTCCCGAAGATGCCAGGAAAGATCTACCTAACAGAATGGGGATATCAGCATCCTCCTCTATGTCCATGATCACAAAGTCAGTAGGGATAAACAAATGATTGATTCTAACTGGAACATTTTCCAAGATTCCTACTGGGTATTTGATAGTTCTATCAGGCAACTGTAGGGAAATCTTTGTAGGTTTTAGTTCTCCTAGACCAAGCTTTTTGCAAAGGGATAGAGGCATTAGACTTACACTTGATCCTAATTCACAGAGAGCTTTATCTATGATATGTCTCCCAATGACGCAAGGAATAGAAAATTTTCCAAGGCCCTCGAGTTGCGGGGCAAACTTGTTTTCACAGATTGCATTGCATTCCACTGTCCCAATGTCTTCAAGCTTTGTTTTATTAGAAAGAATTTTCTTTAAGAACTTTGCATATGAAGGTATCTGGGTTATAGCCTCAATCAAGGGTGTGTCAATATGAAGCTTTTTCAACATCTTTATAAACTTTTCAAGCTGGCTAGGACCATTGGATTTATTAAATCCTGGAGGCTTGCAAGGAGGAGGTTCTGGTGCAATTTCTAAAGTTTCACCTAGATTGTCATTATCATTTTTAAGAGTTGGAGGGGCACAAGGTTTTAGAACTTTAGAATACGTGGTTTGCTCCATCTCCCTCTCTTTTCTACATTCGTCAATGACATCTAGCAGATAACAGCTGCCGTCTGTAGCTGGTGCTTTCATGAATTGTGCTAGAATAAATTCGATTTTTTCTTCACCCACTTCAAAAGTGAGCTTGCCCTTCTTTACATCTATTAATGCACCAGCAGTAGCTAAGAATGGCCTTCCTAAGATGATAGGTGTATTGGAATCCTCCCTTATGTCCATGACTATAAAATCAGTTGGGATAAAGAATTTACCTACACGCACTGGCACGTTTTTTAGTATACATGAGGGGTATTTGATAGAACGGTCAGCGAATTGTATTGACATTTTAGTTGGTCTTAATTCTCCTAACTTAAGTTTTTCGCATATGGTCATGGGCATGAGACTTATGCTGGCACCTAAATCGCATAGGGCCCTATCTATGACAAACTTTCCAATGACACAAGGTATGGAAAAACTTCCTGGGTCTTTCAGTTTAGGAGGCATATTATTTTGAAGAATTGCGCTACACTCGGCAGTAAGCATAACGGTTTCATCGTCCTCAATCCTCTTCTTATTAGATAAGATTTCTTTGAGAAATTTGGCATATGAAGGCATTTGGGTGATAGCTTCTGTAAAGGGTATTGATATTTTTTTTTTTTAGAAGCTCCACGAATTTCTTGAATTCCTCCATGCTTTTGGTCTTTTCAAACCTTTGAGGATAAGGAATGGGTGGTTTATAAGGTGGTGGAGGCACATAAGGTTTCTCTTTTGCTTTTGCCTCAACGCCATTTCCTCCATTCTCTTCAGGTTGACTCTCTTTTTCAACTGGTTCGTAAGGCTTTTGTTGCATGGCTGGCCTCTCAGTCCTAGGATCACTTGGTTCATCATACTGTGTTCCACTTCGCAGTGTCACAGCATTTACATGTGCCTTAGGATTAGGCTGAGGTTGGCCAGGAAATATGCTTGTTGGGGCACTAGTAGACGCTAGTTGTTGAGCCACTTGAGATATCTGAGTTTCAAGCATTTTGTTATGGGTGGCCATAAGATCAACTTTGTTAGCCAAACGGTTAATCACTTCATTTGTTTGACTATTGTGCTGAGTCTGAGCTAGGATAAAGTTTTCCATCATAAGCTCCAGGTTTGACTTTGTAGGGACATTTGGAGCAGCAGGGGCTCCATGTTGGAATCCTGGTGAAATGTAGGAATTGTTCTGCCAACCTGGTTCACAGGTGTAAGGGTTTCCCTGGGAATAGTCCACTTGGTCTGGGGAAACGCCTGCCAAAAGTTGACATTCAGGGGTAGCATGTCCTAGAGTTCCGCATAATTCACAGTTTGAAACCGTTGCAGCCACAGTAGCTGCATGTATTTTGGTTAAGCTCTCTAACTTTTGAGTTAGAGCATCCACTTGTGCCTTGACATGGTTAAGTTCGCTAAACTCTTGCATACCTCGTTGCGCAACAGGTTGCTCTAAAGGTGTTCTTGAATTTCCCCACATATAATGGTTTTGAGCCATGTTTTCAATAAGGTTATATGCCTCAGTGTAAGATTTATCCATCTGTGCGCCACCAGCTGCGGCGTCTATTGTCATTCATGTGTTATACAAGAGACCATTGTAAAAGGTGTGGATAACTAACCAGTCTTCTAGACCATGGTGTGGGCAGAGTCTTATCATGTCCTTGTATCTTTCCCATGTTTTAGAAAGAGATTCATTATAACTTTGTTTAAACCCATTAATTTGAGCTCTTAGCATAAAAATTTTGCTAGGTGGGAAGTATCTTGCTAAGAAAACTTTCTTCAACTCATTCCACGTGGTAACAAAGTTGGAAGGTAATGAGTGGAGCCAAGCTCTAGCTCTATCTCTTAAAGAGAAAGGGAAAAGACGAAGCCTAATTGCTTCGGGACTAACACCATTTGCTTTCACAGTGTTTGCGTATTGCAAGAATATTGACAAATGTAGATTAGGGTCGTCACTAGGACTACCAGAAAATTGATTCTGCTGTACGGCAGACAACAATGAAGGATTAAACTCAAAACTATTTGCCTCAACAGCAGGGGCAACAATGCTATTATGAGGTTCTTGTGAAGGAATAACATAAAATTTAAGTGGACGGTTTTGTGGATGGTCACCCTTTTTTTTTTTTTTTTATATTTCTTTTTTTTTTTTGATTTTTTTGGATCTTTAAATCTTTTACTAAAAATTAAAATTGCCTTAGTCTCTACGGTGTAACAACGGAGTTACGATATCGACTAAATTGGTCCCCGGCAACGGCGCCAAAAACTTGATCGACGATTTGTGTATCGAAAATATTTATCAACTGCAAGTGCACAGTTTCGTCGTTGAGTTTTAAAAGATATCGAACCACAAAGACCAATAGTTGACCTACCGTAATTCTGTCGTTACTTTGTAAATCTAAGGCTGATGATTTATGGTTTAGAATTGTTTTAGAATTTAAAAGAAATTAAAAAGAAGAAATAAATTAATTAAAGCGGGATATCGGTATGTAACTAATTAACCATCGGGAATTTAATAAATTAATAGCGCGCTAAAAAGGGTTTATTTTTCAGAAGAACTTTTTCTATTTAAAGGTTTAAACCTCACACTCTCGTTTTGTTGATAAAAATCATACTTTCTAGACTAGGAGTTTTACTGTCACTTTTCTACCACCTTAGTTTCGAAAGTATATTTTGAAAATCAATAAGTCCTAATTAATTCTAACGTGGCTCTCGCTCGTTCAAAAATTAATATCAAGTTTCTACTATCTAGTTAAAATCTCAAACTCTCGCTCTATTGATTTTAACCTTAATTGCTTTATTTTACTTTCGTTCAAAAGCATAGGAGTTTTAAAATTAGAAACCCGAATCAGAAAAATAGTTTAATATGTGCGCGCGCTACGTCATCATTAAATCCCCTTCGGAGAATTAAATTACATACCGATATCTAAGAATTTAGCTAGACATGGTAAAAGAAATAAATAAATAAAAACAGTAAATTAAATAAAGCATAAATAAATAATTAAATAAAGACATAAAAAAAACCTGGAAATAAATGCTGATTAAACTTGACTGAAATAATCGGTCCAGAATTCTTGACAGGAAAGTGAAAACAGAACTGAAAACGGATTCCCGATGTGGAAATACCGTTACAGTTACTGTAACAAGAAACTAAAACTGACTGAAAAGTAAAGAAAATAAGGCGTATAAAATCTGAGTTTTGAGCTTCTATTTATAGGGGAAGTTTGCTCGTACGATCCATCAAAATAGGAAGAGATATGCTTACTTTGAGATTATCCAATTGTCGTACAATTAGGAACAAAATTCGTATCAGACGTTTGCCGCTTCCCCACGTCTCGCAAAATTGGTTTTGCTGGATTTGGGTTTGGTGGCGCCCGCCACCACTTCTGTGGCGCCCGCCATGAACTTTCTGTGGGCAAATGCCCTTTCTGCTAGGCTCCTTTGTGGGCTGCGTGAATTTGCGTTTTGCAACCCCCTTTTTGCTGCGTTTTTGGGCCTTTTTGCTCAATTCTCTTCTCCGACCTATTTTATTAGACAAAACTGAAAAGAAAACAAATACTGACATAAAAAGACATAAATGAAATAAAAACATATGAAAATGCACCTAAAGTTCACATAAACTAAGCTAAAAATACGATATGATTTCGTGTCATCAACCGGTTCGATTATTTTTTTTCTTTTTTTTACACTATCAAAAAATAATTTTATGGAAGAAAAAATTAAACATTTCAAATACAATACAAATAAGTTTTCATTATTCAAAATAAGTTACCAATCAACCAAATAAAATAAAATAAATTCAAATAATTTTTCAAAACAAATTAAGTTCATGCATAATCAAACAACAAACTTATAATTTACAATCAAAATATCACACAAAATAATATAAATTAACATAATCATAATTTTGTGACTATATTTTGTAAAACTTGGACTTGAGTTGTGTCTAAAAAACAAAAAAATACATATATGCAGGCTAATGGGTGACCCATGCCATGCAGTTAAGCCCGTATTTTTAACGGATAAACACGGGCCGGGATAAAAAAAAACTCAGATAATAATTAAGATAAAAATTTTAAAGTCCAAGTTCAGCATTTTTTCGAGCTTGGCAGCCAGACCATTTTGACGGCTCTAGACATAATATCATATATTATGTGTAAGACATATTATCGAAAAAAATATTAGTTGATAGTATATATTATCATGTTGCTCGCTCTGTCTAAATTTAAATGATCTAGTTGACTATTTCGCACAGGTTGAAAAAATGTGTAAATAAAAGAAAGAAAATATGACTTTTACTAAAATATTAATTTTATTGGCAATAGACTTTGGAATTCTAAAAAGTAAATTTTATTAGTTACTTCATTATTTCCCATAATCATTGTAATAAAGTAGGAAATAACAATGTTATAAACAGTAAAGGTAAATTATTATAAGACAAATTGTTTTGACAAATATGTCAATTATTTTAGGATGGAGGGAGTAATATGTATTTCTAATAAATATGTGAAAAGCTACTACTAAAATATAAGTCGTTTTGAT
Organism: Trifolium dubium; assembly: GCA_951804385.1. Classification (NCBI taxonomy): domain Eukaryota; kingdom Viridiplantae; phylum Streptophyta; class Magnoliopsida; order Fabales; family Fabaceae; genus Trifolium; species Trifolium dubium. The sequence goes on along the minus strand of OX638072.1, from coordinate 21,217,332 downwards.
CATATTATACAAATTAAGAAATGTAATCATTGTTGTGTGAAAAAGAGAAATTATGAGTTAGTTTACAAAATTGTTTTTCAATTATCGTATGAAAAAAGATAAATTGAAGAAGTAAAATAAGAGAATAATAAATAGTTAATACATAATAAGAAAAATAACATTAAATGTTATATTGCTATTGTAAAGTGATTTATATTTTGGTAGAAATTTTTTTCTCAAAGTGGCTTATATTTTGGTATGGAAGGAGTAACATGTAAGTAGGGTTGGGAATATGTCAGGCAAGACTTTGGCGGGCCTGAGCTTGACCTATGACCTATTAAAAGTTAATTTTTTTGGTCTAACCCTGACCTATTTAATAGGTTGGTCTGACTTTATAGCCTACATAAAAATCTAGATCATATAAAAATTTCAATTTTTTTTGAGAACATATAAAAACTTCAATCTATTCTTGTCTATATTATCTTTTTTTTTTAAATAGAAAATATAGCTTATTTAAAGCCTACATTACATAATTTTTTTTATATAGTCTATATTACCTTTTTTTATTTTAAACTAGTTCCATGGACTTTTCGTAAACTTTTTGATAAAATTTCAAAAGTTAATCTTTCCATTAATTTGTAAACACCAACAAAGAATTTGAGATTAAGTTAATCTATCTAACAATAGACTTATATATGTTACTTTATAATTATAGAATATAAAAGTAAGTTTTAATAATTATGTATATTTTTATATGCAAAAAAAACAATTATGTGTATATAGGCCGGCATGTTAAGCTTTGTAGGTTTTTTTTTAAAGTCTAAGTCTGACCTATTTAAATAAAGAGACTATTCTTAAAGCCTGAGTATTATCTTTTTAATAAATAGGCCGGTCTAGCATGAGCTTATGTAGGCTAACCTATAGGCCCCTGTGAGTCGGCTTGACTTATTCCCAACTCTACATGTAAGTATTTATACTATTATATTTAAAAAATATATGTTAATGATTTAAATAAAGATAATTTAATATTAATAAACGTTAGTTGATTTAGTAACGATTGACATTGAATTTGGTAGGAAATGACTAAGATTTAATCCTACAATTATGTTTGAGAAAAGACTAAAACTTTTTGATGTCATAAGTCACCCCAAACTCTAAACTTCTAAATCTCTTTCGTGCAAGAATAAGGAGAGAAAAACTATTGATCAAATATTAGATTCATATTATTGCATTATGTATCTTGCATCTCTGCGATTTTGGACTTGCCACGTTTTGATTCTAAAAAATTAGTTTTTTGAAAAATTGTTGCTGAATTGAGTTATGCCATTTCATCAGAAAAAGATAAGAATTCTCCGTAACACCTGCATTTTTCAGTGCAGTTATAACACCTGCATTTTTCACACAATGCCGTTGATCATAAATTGGACCATTTATATTTAGTTATAAAAATAATGCAAACAATCCCAATCACTTACTCCCCCATCTCTTTTTATAAAATTTTGTTTGACAAAATTGCACTATTCACTTATGTTGTTTTGATCGTATTTTTTTAATAATATCATAGATGTAAATATTAACATATAAGATCTTGTTTAATTTATTTTGATAAATATTTTAAAATATCAAATTTTTATAATTTTTACTATTAAATAATTAAAACTGTTACGGAGTCATGTTCTAGAAATTCACATCCGAGTTCTTGATAGACTCAATTCTATTTTTACTTTCAAAATCAAAATAAATAATACTGAGGTGTTGATCATAATGGGCTTTTATCTTTATCAATGGATATTGATTGATTTAATTTTCTAAGCTCATTTTTGGGTTTGTTTAATACCACATTTTGAGAAGGAAATAGAAAATGAATTAGAAGATGACATCACCTAACCCGACCATATGCTATATGATCTTATCTTTCTATCATGTTGGATCCAAACTGAATGATTATTTTTTCTTGCGTCGATACCAACTTAAAATGGTTTAGATTTGCTGCTGTATTAAGTCATTGAATAGGAAAAATAATGAAATGGCAATTGGAGAAGGATAGCCATTTGGAGGAACTGACAAAGACCCAAGCTCATTTTGAATTTGAAAAAGTCACATTCATAAAAATATTGACAAAGGATAATAAGAGAAGGGATCTGTTGATTCTGGGAGTAATTCTGAGATGATTTACTTTGTTTAATATTTTATTATTCACGATAAATTTCACCAATCTAATCGTTTAATTAAAAGTTCTTATTGAATAGATGAACTCTACAAGTTTTTCTAAAATTATTTGATACGTCATTAAGTAATTTCAAATGAACGTATAATCAACTTTTAAAAAACAAAATAAATGTCAATTCTTGGATGAAATAGCTACGAATTTCGGATTAATATAAAAATATATACATTTGATCATTAATATATATTGATAATAATCAACGGTTGAATCTGTAAAATTCACCGTGAATAATGAGATATTAAGCGCGGTAACTCATCTCAGAGTTACTCCTGGAGTTAACGGATTCATCCTCCTAATTAAAAGATTTTTAATATATATATATATATAAGGAGAGATTTGTTTACTCTATTATTCAGCTTCATATCTTATTATTTACGATGAATTCATTATTCATCAATTTTTTAATGTCATAACTAACCTCCAAATCAGATTAAACTGAAGATAAAAATAATTTTTTTTAGGCAAATCATTATTTTAAATAAAATAGTTAATAATATTGTTAAAGTTTTGAGTCAAAAATAAAATATTGTTAAAGTTTTTTTTTTTTGACCAAAAATATTGTTAAAGTTAACAATAGTAGTGTAAGATATTTTTCAAAAAAGATTATAATAGTAGTAATTTGGATTTTAGGCCTAAAGCAAAAGTTGTACTTACCTATAAAATGGGCCGCTTTGGGCTGTCATATCTAAAGAGACGCTGTTTCAATTACAAACTTGTCATTGATCAAAAATATTTACAAAATCAAATTTAAGGACTAAAATCCTTTTTTTTTTTTGGGTTACATTGACGACTCTAATTACGTACAAAATTGAAAATGTGCCATTGTATTTTATTTTGTTCTTATGAATAAGTTTGATTAAGAGACAAATAAATAATATTGTTTATTTGTTAACAAGAATTTCATATCGTTTAAATTTGAATTTTTAATAATTTTAAATATTACTGATAGTGGATCATTTATAAAAGTAGTGTGTTATATAATTCAGTCAATTATCATTCTGTTGTTTTTCTTTTGTCTTCAAGTAAGAAATAATACTTTTATTGGGATGGATTGCCTTTCAAAATCATTTCTTAGCAACACGCAATTTGGTTCATAAGTTTTGGATAATCTCATAAAAAACCTTTTGAGTAAGAAACTTTTATTATGATTTTATCTAAATCAAGAGAAATAACAAGGTCAAGAACATGTAACACAAAGTAGCGTATTAGTTAGTTTCATTTCTAGCATTCCAAATTGAGAACGACTATTTTAATTTAAAGGAATTGGTAGATAAAATTAAAGTTTTGAGCTGAAAGTAGAACTTAGCAAAATTAAAGTTGTCTCTTTGCTTGTTTTATGAGTAGAATTGAGACCCAAGAAATTGCTTAACTCGTTGGTTGTGGCCTGGTAGTTTGTATAACTGTTTTTCTTTCTTCTTGATGTGTTGTTCGAAGTGCAGGTTTTGTTAATCTTACATATTTACGCATGAAACATTTAATCATGCATCTCACTCACAAAGTTCATTGTGTGTTATCTAAAAAAAGTACATTGTGTGTTATCAATTGAATCACACTTCAAGATTTTTTGTTGAATTATTTAAAATTATTAAGTATTGATTATTTTTTTGACGAAATTGTAGACTATTGATTAAAAAACAAATCTAAAACATTGTATTAAATAATGGCATATTCAACTTTAAAAAAAAATGGCATATTCAACTTAAAAAACATTCTTTAATACAAAAACCCTATCATACGTACCAAAAAAAACATAACCCTATCATATTTTTGCTTCGTTAACTGATTATTTTAAGACACTTGTTATCATGATCTTATTTAAATACTACAAGATAAACGCAGAAGCATGATACATATATGGGCCATTATAGGCAACAATTTGGGTTCCAAGCACACAAAGATAGCTATTAATCAAGATATTATATTTTTGAAAAAATAAATAAATTATATTTGTTTTTGACAAAACAAGATATTATATTTAACAATTACTCTCTCCGCCCTATAATTTAATAGAAAAAAAAATAAAAATCACACTTATTAAGAAAAAATAAATATAATAATGGGAGTATGTTTTTTTGAAAAAAAAATCGTTTGAAAAAATGTAAAAACAATTTTTATTGGTTGTAGGTTATAGAAAAAGTAAAAGAGAAAGTTAAATTTTCTTGAAAAAAAAGGGAAATGTTATAGTACAATGGAGAAATTGTCATGTACCGGTATATTAAACATGATGATCAATAATTATTTGAGACGTGTCATATTATTATTAATAAAATTATTAAAATATAAAATATAAATGATGACTTGGACAAAGTTTACATTTTTATTGGTTAAAATTCTTATAGTACTTATACAATGGATTTTGACAAAAGTACCGTATAATTCTCCAAAAATAAATGTTTAAACTTTTTCTTTTATATTTTAAGATAAAAAAATTGAATTATTTTCTCTTTATATTATGAAACGAATGAAGTATAATAAAACGAGCCATAGTCATAGATATGGTTGATTGATTAAAGTAGATAATCAAGATTACTGATGGGAATTAGGGGACCCCATTGGCATCAAAAATAGCAAATGATGACACGATAAATTAAGTGGAAGATGGCAAAACAACGGTCCACATTGAAGGGTGATTCTATGAAGGCACAAATACACTCACTTCTCACTACTAAGGGTCATCCATTGCTATACGTGCTTTGTCTATTTTCCACTTCCTCCCCACATGTAATGTCAATAAATCTTCATATATCATCACAAACTATTGAATTACGATGTATAATTCAATTACGATGTATAATTCAAGTTGTTGTATCCGAAGTTAGTGCGTTTTATTTATTTTTCTAGTTTATTTTATTTGTGTCTTTTAAGGTTGTTAGTTACTTAGATTTTAGGAGCAGATAGAATTATTAGATGTTACTACCTCCGCACCAAAATATAAGTCGTTTTGGCCATATCACACAAATTAAGAAATGTAATCATTGTTGCATGGAAAAGAGAAATTATGAGTTAGTTTACAAAATTTTCTTTCATTTATGGAAAAGATAAATTGTAGCAGTAAAAGAAAAGAGAGTAATAAATAGTTAAGGGTATAATAAGAAAATTAGCATTAAATGTTGCATTGGTATTGTAAAGTTACTTATATTTTGCTACAATTTTTTTTCTCAAAGTGACTTATATTTTAGTACAGAGGGACTATTTAGTATTTACCTAGATTTTAGGAAGCAGATAGAATTAATTAGATGTTAGTTATCTAGATTTTAGGAAATAGATAGAATTAATTAGTTACCTAGGAAGTGGTTACAATCACTTTACCTATAAATAGGTGTTATGTGATCATTGTAAATACAATCACTTTTCAATATACTTTTTCAATAATAAGTTCATTCAATTTATTTTCTCAAAGTTCATTCTCTTCTTATTCTTTGTTTGTTGTTCTTTGTTGAGAAATTTTCCCCAACAAAAAGAATGTTAAGAGGAAATTGTGTGGATCACTTTTAATTTAATTAAGGTTTTGAATTTAATCCGTGATTTGGGCATGTAGTCTCGTTATAAGATTTGAAAAATATATTTGCTGTTATGAAAAATTTAATCCTTATACGGCACTCATGTCTTGTAGTTTCTCTCTTATTATTTTTTGTTCGTCTTATGTGGAGATACAATTTTTATTAATTATATATTTGCTATTCAAAAAAAAAATTGAAAATTAGTCTATAACTATACACAGAGAATGCCTATTTTTTAATTTTTGAAAATCTTCATATCATGTGCACCATCATCTTCATTCATCTTATCTAGAATATTGAACTAGTACTACATGGGGGATCTACTATATAGATCAAGGAAAATACTTTCATTTTACATTAAATTGCAAAAGTAATTAGTAGAAATTGAAACTATAATACAATTTTTTTAAAGACATTCACCATCATCTACATCAAATGAAGTTTATCAAACCTTACATTTACATTATATGAATTATCAGGTAGCTTTTCCTTTGAAATCAAAGATTCAAAGAAAAAAATTATGCTTATTTGGTATTTGATACGTGTAGATAATGTAAAATAACTCATCTCAAATCATAAGAAGGGTCATTTTTTTGTTTGTAAGAAAGAAAAGAAATGGGATTTTTTTTGGAAGGATAATATAAAATGATTTTTTTTTGGAGTGGTAGGTTTTGAAGGTTTTTTTTTTTTTGATAAAAAGACAATTAAATATATCCAAAATTTGTTTCATTTGCTAGTATTTATGGTATTTTTTATATGTTTAATTATACCCCCTATTTTTTATATAGTGAAATTTCGAGTTTTAAAATAGAAGGGTTGAAATTATGAATTCGTCAAAATAGGAGAGTTAAAAATTCATTTAAGCCATAATAATTTCACTATTCTTTTTGGATATATAATAATTTCACTATTTAATCTTTATTAATTTGAAATTATATATAGATAAATTAATAAATATTTAAATTATTAAATTAATAAATATTTAAATTATTAAATTAATGATATTTTAGAGTTTTATCAATGACAAGTAAAAATAGAGGGTTGGAATTCCAATTTCGTCAAGATAGGAGCAGGGTCAAAATTGAATTTATGCCAAAAAAATTATTTGGAACATGTTACACGAAATTTTATAAATAAAACATAGACTATAATTGAAAATTTAGAGAAGCCAAAGTCTTAAAAAAATAGTGAGACTAAAAGTAAAAGTTGATATGTTTAAAAAGACAAAAAAAAACTTACTTTATATTTTTTATAATAATTAAAGATTCATTCATAATAATTTATTAAATAGAATAATTCATCTCAAATTCACACTTGAGCAAACTTATCTTCCTATACTTTTTATTTTTGTATTTCCTCCCTCCTCCTATATTTTATATTGCATAACACGAACAATGAATCAGTTTAAGTAGTAAAGATTTTGAGCCCCTTAAAGCTTGTATTTAGGGGTTCAATTCCCGACTTATAGATATGAAAAAAATTCAATTGAGAAGAAGAATCCATTTTATATGTCCCAAAGATTCTTCAACCGAAATAAATCATCCTTAACACACAATGATGAAATTTTGTACTTATATTATAGTAATAAAAAATATAAAAAAGATAATTATCAGGTAACAATTGTTGTATGATGATTTGGGCTTCTTGTTATTTGGGCTTGTAAAGCACCATATTAGACTCAAGTTTTATTCCTTTAAATTAAACAAAAAATTGTTTATGGTTTCCAAATATAATTGTAATGAACTGGCAGAACGGACTCAGGTACAGTGAAGAGAGATACTTACAAAAATGTTAAGTTAGTATTTCTTTAAGAGTCTGTTAGGTTCAACCGAAGGGAAGGTGAGAGATTTTTAAGAAGGTAAAGGGAGATAAAACATAATTTATTATGGTGAAATAATTACTTTCGTTTTTTTATTAAAATCGTAAATTATTCTTGTTGAAATATTAAAAATTTAAGTTTGTTTTTTTACAATAAATTTTTTTAATTTTTCTACTCATCATATTTTTTTTTGGTTATCCACTAATTCTACTTAATTTGAAGGCCATATTTCGACTCCGGATGTTTTCGAGATGCCCCTAATAACCAACAAATGGCAATTGCTTTTCCTTGTCTGGATCCGATTTCAACGGGAACTTGCTGACAGTGGAGGAGCAAGAAAAATAAACTCGGGTGAGCGACTAAAATAGATTATATTAATATTTAAATTACATATGAATGTTATAAAGCATACAAAAAATAATTATAAAAATATTAAACTATATATTAAGTGCGTCCCAAAATATAATAGAAAAACAGTCCAAAAAAATTGAAGTGTGTGTTTGGTTCAACTATTGGACAAAATTGTTCTGATAGAATAAATTTTCATGTAATTGATTTGTTTTTGGATACAATAATGAAGAATTGATTCTACAAAACTAACATAATTTAATGCAAATTGGTTCTAAAAAACTCAAAAGCTAGGAAAAGGCATGTTTAGTGGTATGTTAGTAAATTTCATCGCTGAAAAGGCACGTTCAGTGGTTGTTGTTGACGCGGAAAGAGTCCAAACAAGTCGTAGCACATGATCAATCAATGCATACGAATTTGGTTTACTTGTCTCCACTAATTTTTGACATAGTACACCAATAGTGGATAAATTTTAAAAGTCTTTTTTTATTTGTTTTATCATATTATTATTACTATTACTATTACTACTACTACTATTACTTCTATACTTGACATAGTTAAACGACTATTTTTAACAAAATACCTAATATATAACAATATGTATACATATTTGTTAAAAAAATGTATATATAGTAACTACAAAAAGTTGAATCAAACATAAAAATTTAATATATCACCTCTCCTCCCCTCATAAAACTTCAAACCAAACAGAGCCTAAAAAATATATATAAATTGGGTGAATAGTGTGTATCTTGAGTTATATTCATCTTGTGTAGAGACCTATAATTTTTTTTTTTAAAAAAGTTTATACCTTGAGTATCGTGGATCATGAGTATTTATAAGACAATTACATAGGGCTTGCATGACTGTGATAATTTTAGTAAGTGTGTGTAATGTGTCATTTATCAGCTATGGGAGAGAGTGAAGTAAGATTCGATAGATCTGAACAGTACTATTACAGACCACACTCAAATTTGGGTTGGCTTAGTAGTATTGGTTTGAGATCTGAGAGTGTTCTCTTCCTCAAGGTCTCGTGTCTAATTCTCTTTGGTAGAGGTGATCGTATCCGAACAAATCCAAAAACAAAACCGCAAACCAAGCCAAACCAAACCAAAAACCGCATTCGGTTTGGATGTATTTGGATGATTTTGTGATTGAACCGCGCGATTCGGTTCGGTTGGAGGTTTTCAAATCTCAAAACCAAACCAAACCAAACTGAAAACCACATATATATATACTTGAGTTTATATCTCACATAGCTTAGGGAGAAGAAAATTTCTGATTTTGATATCTTAAATTGGTGGAAGGTGAATTCTTCCAAATACCCTACTCTTGGTCTAATAGCTAGAGATATATTGGTTATGCTAATATCTAACTGTTGCTTCAAAGTATGATTTTAGCACGGGGGCAAGAGTTCTTAGCAGTTATAGGAGCTCTCTTACACCATACATTGTTGAGACTTTAATCTGTGCACAAAATTGGTTAATATTGTCAACTTTGTCAATTGATATTGAGGAGCATTTGGAAGATTTAGAGAAGCTCGAAGAAGATATATACGTATATAACTTTATCTATTTTATTCAAATTTAATTATTTTTTTTGACGGATTCAAATTTAATTGTTTGTTATGTCTAACTTTTGTTATATGTTGGATACATTCTTAGATTTGGCTCCGATCCCACAATTAAATGAAGGGCTTTCTGATATTGAATTTGATTAGTAGATGTGCATGAAAAAATGAAATGGTATGTTATGCTTCATTTTTTAATGCTCAAAGTGATAGGTGTCCTTGATTGATAATTGATTTTATGCTTCTCAATTCTAATATTGAATCTGGTATTATGATAGGCATGCTTCAGATAACATATTTTATGGTGTTTTAGTAAATGAAACAGAGCATATGAAATATAAATGACATAAAACTATTTTGTTGGCAATTTTATGTTTTGGTTATGATCAAATTTTGTTTAATTATGATATGTAGGTGAAGTCATGGAGATGGAGAGATGAAGGGGAGATGGAGAGATGAAGGGTCTGTTTGGCAAAAATAGCTTATAGCTGATGGCTGATAGCTTATAGCTGATGGCTGATAGCTGATAAGCTAATTGAAGTGTTTGGTAAAATTAGCGGTTGACCTAACTAATGAATGTAAAATGACATAAAAGGACATTTTTAATTTATAATAAAATCTCTTATGTAAAATTATAATAAAATCTATATCAATTAATTTAATAATTTAAATTTCTTAATTTAATATAACTTTTATAAATTTTTAAATATCAATTTTTGTTGGTGTTATAGTTTCTAAATATAATTTTATTCTTTGAAATATTATTTTAAATTTTTTCATTGTAATTTTTATATTTTATGAAAAAATTTAAACATAATAATTTTTATACAAAATACATAAATGATAAATCAAAAGAATTCAAAAACTAAAATAAAATGAGATGATCATGTTATGTACCAAAAAAGTCGATTAAGTTAAAAAAAAAGTGGTACATATATCCTTAAAAAATAAAGCTACAGTGCCGTCGTAAAAAAAACGCACACTAAAGAATTTTTTAAGAGTGCATAAGAACAAAAACGGAGGGAAAAAAAATAGAGAGAGAGGGTATATGGTGCATTATCATCATTTAAGACATTATGGATAAAATTGGATTTTAATTAAAATAGTAAGGGTAAAAGTGGAAAAAAAGTTGATAAGTTATAAACTAAAACGCTATATGAAATAGTGTTTGGAAAATAAGTTAAAAGTCACTAAAATAAACTATAAACTATAAGCTAACAGACGTTACCAAACAGAGCTAAAAGCTTACCAAACAGACCCGAACACTATGTTACAATTTGGAGTTATAATGATGCGTTACTTTAAAACTTCAAGTTGTTCTTTATTTGATATTGTACTTAATAATATAATATAATATATATTGAATATCATAGTATTAACTTAAATAAATTAGTTAAAACCAAAATGAAGGTCCCAGTTCATTTAAAACTTCAAAGTTCTTTTGTTAAATATTGGGTAAATTTTTTGTCATTATGATTTAGAAAAACACGATGTATTGGACAAAATAGTATAAGACTAACAAAATAGTACAGGACAAAATATGACAGTACATGATAAGATAAAATTGTATCGACGAGAGATAGAAAGATATTTTTTTTTTTTTATATTTGAAAATAAAAGGGTATTTTTTCGTATTTTTATAGTTGTACTATGGACAAAAAATTGTGCTAGGTTTAGTAAAGAACAAAAATGATTGAATTTGTTTTCTCCCTTACTACTTATTTTGTCTAGTTCCTTAATCAGTTTTTAAATCAAGCAGAGTACAAAAAAATTATCCTCTTATTTTGAAAATGTAGCATATTAAACTTAAGGAAAAAAAATTATATGAACTAAACTTCACTGAAAAGTATTTTGTAGGATCCAAAATGTATTCAATTAATGCAATAAAAATATTGAAGTTTTAGTTCTCGGCTAGATAGATGTTAGATATAATGTAAAGGACAATTGTGTATGATGTTTGATTCGTATAATCTTTAACTAAATACATCAACTTTTTTTAATTAATTTTCTTTTATATTTTAAAACAGAAAATATATAAAATAACTTATGAGTTTTGTCAAACAAACCCCCAAAAAATCTAGAATAAACTTAGCCTCTAATATATAATCCTATATCATCAACTTGGATTTACACAAGTAGCATCTTTGAACAATATCTAGCATATCTTTGACTAAAATGGGATATCCATGAACTTGGATTTCCTGTAGCAACTGCATCGACGGAGAGTTATTATTTTCTATTATTTTCAACCGTCCGATCTAAACTAACGGCTAACATCTTTAAACAGTAATAAAATTGATGTGTTATATGAATTGTCTGATCACAAATCAACAATTATAATTAGTTGATGTGTGTAACTATGTACTTTTTCAACACCAGCATATCTGAAATTGAATATCCATCTAAACTCTATAGTTAACTTTATTTTTTCCCTTAACATCAATAAAAATGATAACCACAATACAATCATTTATTTTGGATCTAACTTCAAACTGCAACAAGTTGCTATAGCCATGTGGTAGTGACCATACATTCATTTATTATACCCATTGACTTGTTACAATCCAAAAACTATGGACACAAAGTTTGTTACAACCTGTTCACATTAGCAAAACACAAATTTCATTTTTCATATACTTTTTTATATATGATATTTAAAAAATTATTATATAGGTACAAAAAATAGAAGACTAGAAAGATCCCAAGAAATTCATCATTAACTAGTGTGATTTCCAAGGTGAACACTTCAAATTATTGCAAGATTTTGTCCAAGTATTAGTACAAGTTCCTCCAATTTCATCACAACATTTGCAAACAACTCCAAGTGTTGCAAAAATCTTTGAATACCCTACAATTATACACAAAAAAAGGAGATAAATAAGAACTCAAAAAAATAATATAAAAAATAATAATAAATCTGATCTTGTTGAAGAAATGGACAAAAATTGTAAAATTAATATTCTAATATTATTATTAATTACCTTGATTTGAAATTATGGAAAGTGTTCTTCCTTCTACAAGTGATGATTTGTGAGAAATTGAAATAAGTATGATGATTAGCAACATAAGCACATGAGGCTTGATTAGACTCATATTTGACACCTTGATCTAAATAAATTATTGTAGTGTTTTTGATGAGCTTATGAAACCTGAATCAGAGTTTCAAGAGCTATTAAACACTGATGAGTTGAGAGCTTTTAAAAGGGTATCAAACTTGTAGGATAGGGATGTTGCTTGGAAAGTATGTAGCTACATGATTGATGTTTTTATATTATTATATAAAATATAATGAAATTAAAGTAACGGTGAAAGTGACATGAATAGCTTTGTAATAATGTTTTTATAATGTGTTTGTCTAGAAGAAAATTTGGACTTATTTGTTGGGTCTTGCTAACTAGTGTCTCATAACACTAACACTGGTTAAGTTTACCATAAAAATTAATACCTCCGTTCTTTTTTATTTGTCGTTTTTAAAAAAAAAGACTAACATAGAATAATATATTTTTGCACCTTATTTTCCAATTATACCTTTTTTTAAATATATCATATATCATTAGTTTAATCCATCAATAATTTTCTACTTTTACACATATTCATTTACAATTATGTGGGATTAAAAAAAACAATTTCTAACATTGTAAGAACTTGAACAAACAAATAAAAACTTAAAAATATTAAAACCAAAATTGTTATAATTGGATAAACTAAAATCACATTTAGACCTTTTATATATGAAATATAACATATTTTTTTATATATAATTTTTCAAAGTAGTTGTGAGCAATTTATTTATGATACTATATTATTAGTTTATCGTTTTACAAAATGACAACACATCATATAATGGGTATATTCTTTTTTTAAAATAATACAGCTTTTGAAAATTTGGTTTATTTATAATAAATAATTTGTTAAAATCATAGATTAAGAAGGGAATTTATATATATTATGTACCAAAAATAAAAGAAAATTTATTTGTATTTGCAGAGAGCTTGTACGTTTGAATTGGGACAATCAAAGAAGACACGTTTAAATATTCTTTTTAGTCAAAAAATGTTCTAATATGTCTCTATGTTTCTATGTATGTTTTTGTTTCGAATATAGTTCTCTCTACTAAGTAATTTTATTTGATGAGTTACCTAGAAGCATTTCTTGTTTTTATTTTTTATTTTTAGTTTTCACTTATGATTTGAAGGAATATTAGTAGTCTAAAGTTTGAGACGAGTTCTGACATTAAGCGATGTCAATCACCTTTTAAACGTAGTTGTGAAATTGAACAGTAGTTCTTCTTACTAAGTCTAATGTCAATCACTGTATGTTAGATTAAATAACGTTGGTAAATGCAAGTGTTTGTGTTATAAAAAGAAGCATTCTTCTCAATTAAGATTCAGATTCAAACATTATTTTGTCATATTATAAGAGGTTAATTCCCTTTTCAAGTCAGAACCTCTGCAGGGCACAAATAATCTCTTTTGTTGTTTTTGTTTTCTATTCTCTAGATTTTAGAGGAAGAGGTTCTAATAGTTTAGCATTTAAAATGAATTTTGACATTAAATAATTTTAATTTCCTTTCAATACAATTGCGAATATAAATATATTTTTTCAACGTAAATTACCACTAAACTAAGTAACATTTGCTAATAAACTCTTTTCATTGAGAAGGGTTTGCCTTTATTATATGCAAATGGATATAAATATACCTTTTACTTGAATTTAATGAGTTAATATATAAGCTTCGATTAAAAATAATAGTTCAGATGAATTTAAATATAAATTTTGATTGAGACAAATTGCAAGATTTTACATACAACCTTTCATCCGAATTCTAAAATATTAAGATCAATTCTTTTGAGAACCATAGAGTTAAAGGAAAAAATTTCCTTTTAAAAGTTTTTTTAAAGATTTAAATTGATGAAATGTGGTTTTAAAATTAAAAGTACATATCATAAACAAAGTTTTCCTTTCCATGTTATTGTTACCAATTTTTATTCCTACTCTATAAAACTATATTCATTATCAATCAATTAAGATATACATTGAACTTGTTTTCTTAGTTCATAATCTTTTGTACTCTTAATTAAGAATATTTTAATAAGACATATAAAAGAGAACAAAACAGTAATCTTAGTTGCTGGAAAGACAAGACAAGGGAAGACACGTTTTCTACTAATTTACGTATCTTTTGGGCTCATGACCAATAAATCGTTTCCCACTTTGCTAATGTTTTTTGGATTTATTTAAGTCCACATCGAAGTCAAGATTTTTCTTTTATGATCTAAATGAAAAACACAAAGCTAATTGATAGATAATAAGCTTGCTTTTTGTCCCTCTCAGTGTTGAAAATTTGCCATTGCTTTTCAATTTTCACCATATATATGATATATCTATCAAGACCATTTCAAACAAAATGAATGGAATTTCCTACCTTAAATAAGCTTTAAATAACTTGTCGAAAAAAAATAAGCTTTAAATAAGCGTAAATAGTTAAAAGGTCCCTGTATTTTGGAGTCATTTTAGTTTTAGTCTCTATATTTTAAAAAACTTTCACTTTGACTCTGTATTTTCATTTTACTTTCAAAAAGATGTATGGACTCATTTTTTGATGACATGTTACTTGAATTTTAATCCATGTACTTAAAAAAAAAACTTTAAAATTGACCATGTACTTTCATTTTACTATTAAAAAGGTCTCTCAACTCATCAGTGCCAAGTCATCAGAAAAATGACATGTCATCAAAAAATGGAGACTAAAAGTACATGATCTATTTAAAAGTTTTTTAAAGTATAGAGACTAAAACTCAATTGACCCAAAAGTACAAGGATCTTTTACATATTTAAGCCTAAAAATTATTGTTATTTATGACCTAAAGTCCATACCATTGCACTTTTGAGATTTTGTCCGCTAGAACTCTAATGAGCATTGATGCACGAGTATTCTATTTTAGGAAGAGTATCCGTACTGAGTATGTATCGGGTACCGATATGTTCTGGAACTTGTTAGGTACGCGCCGACAAAGCATACTTTTTTTTTGTTTTTTTAATGGTACTCGCGCATCCTAGAGAACATGTTTTTTTAGAAGAAAAAAATTTGTTTTTAAGAAAGATTTATATTTGTTTTATGAAGATTTATATTTGTGTGATATTGATGAAGATCAATGGATCTATTTGATGGAGTTGTATTATTGAAATAACTAGTCTTTCTTTCCACGATCATAAACTACAAGTTGCTCTTTTTAATGATGACAGAGAGAGAAATATTGAAATTCGATCTTGACTCCATGAATAATAGACATTTTATTAAAGTTTTTTTTAATTACACTAATGTACCCGTATCTTAGTTTTTTTTTCTTTATCAAAATGCTACTCATTTTTCTCATTACAAGAAATACAGCATTTCTGTACGCCCATAGGCCGTCCCAAATTTGGAAAAATGGATCACGGTGAACATAAGTTGCACAAATTGAGCCTTCAACCCTTGCTTTGTTTTTCACTGACCGCTTTGAATCTCCCATGAACCTATATAAACCTATGAGTTATAATACTTGATATATATATATATATATATATATATATATATATATATATATATATATATATATATATATATATAAGGAGAAATTGAATACCTTTCAAACGGATACATCCATCTATATTGTACAGGACCACCAAGTCTAGCTTTATAGGCAAGATGCACTACAAGATGTTCCATAGAATCGAACACTGCAGGAGGAAAAATTCTCTCCAACTTACACAAAATCATTGGAATGTCTTTTTCCATCTTTATGAGATCATCTTCTCTCAATGTTGATGAACATAAGTTTTTGAAATATTGACTGAGCTTAATTAGGGGATTTAGGACATGTGGTGGCAACGTGCTAAATGCAACAGGGAGTAAAGACTGCATAAAAACATGACAATCATGGCTTTTCATACCATGCATCCTTCCATTTTCAACATCTGCGCATCTTGCCAAGTTCGACGAATAACCATCTGGCATCTTCAATTCCTTTATCCACTGACAAACAGATTTCACTTCATCAACCGACAAAGTGTAATTTGCACGAGGTTTTAGAAACTTACCATTATTCAATTCCACCAGCAACAAATCATTGCGTCTACAAAGCTTCTCGAGGTCTTTTCTAGCTTTGTCATTGTCTTTAGTTTTTCCTTTGACATTCATTACAGTGTTGAAGAAGTTTTCAAAGACATTTTTTTCAACATGCATAACATCAAGATTGTGTCGTAAAAGATTGTCTTTCCAATAAGACAAGTCCCAAAATATGCTCTTCTTGGTCCAATTGTGCGTCTTTCCATATCCACGTGGTTTGGTGGATACGCCGCGTACAATCGTCACCTTTGGAATATCTTTTACCTCGAGCTCGTTCAAGACTTGTTCAGATGTCATATTAACAGGTGGTCCACGAGTTTCAAACTCATCCTTAACGAATGCAAATTTATTTCTTCTAAATGGATGATCAAAAGGAAGGAAACGACGATGGCAGTCAAACCAAGTAGGCTTTCCACCATACTCTAACCCAAAAGCTTTTGTATCAGTCATGCAAATAGGACATGTTAATCTACCATGTGTCCCCCATCCAAACAGCATACCATAAGCAGGGAAATCATTAATGGTCCACATCAATGATGCTCTCATATGAAAATTTCGTTTCCAACTGATGTCATATGTTACAACACCGTTCCACAGTCGCTTCAAATCATCAATCAAAGGTTGTGAGTAGATATCAATTCCGACTGTTGGACTGGATGGACCTGGTATTACAGCAACTAAAAACATGTAAGGCTTTGACATGCACATGCCAGGTGGAAGATTGTAAGGGGTAACAATGATAGGCCAACACGAATATGGAATGGTAGATACTTGAGTGTATGGAGTAAATCCATCAGAGTATAACCCTAGCCGTACATTACGTGGATTAGATGCAAACTCAGGATTAACTTCATCAAAATGCTTCCATGCCAAGCCATCAGACGATGTCGCAACTCTCCTGAATTTTTTCTTCTTTCATAATTTTCTGAGTGCCACAACATTTTCTTTGCAGTTTGCAATGATGCAAACATCCTTTGCAAACGTGGTATTATAGGAAGGTAAAACATTGCTTTTCTTGGAACTGGCTTTCGCCGACTAGAACGAGAATTTTTGGTCGAACGATATCTTGGTTCATGACAGAACTTACATTCAAGTAATCCACCATCATTCACACCAAACTTGTTGTTATAGAACAACATACACCTGTTAACATAACAATCAATTCTAGTCACTCCTAATCCTAGTTTTGCCACTAATTGTTTTGCAGCATAATAACTTTGTGGCATATCAGTAGGATTTCTGGTTGTCTGCAACATCAGTCTGTTCATCATATCCATCGCCAATTCTGGAACTAAATATTGAGATTTCAAACCCAAAAGTCCAACATACACTGTCAACTTCGAGTGTTCCGCCCCCTCGTACAATGGTTTATTTATTTCTTTCAACAGACAAAAAAATCTTTGGGCTTCTTCGTTTGGAAGTTCATCTCCATCGCATTCATCATCCGATTCGTTATTCACAGCATGAATACCGAATGCATTCGTTATCATATCATTCATGTCGTTGAACGGGTAATGCTGATAATTTTGCTCGACCAATTGTGTTGCAACACTGCTCGAAGCACCTCGATCCACTGGAACATTAAAGTTGCTAGGATACGAGACAAACGATTCACCATGACTCGACTAAACATAATAATTTGGTTGGAATCCTTTAGTGTACAAATGAAACCTTATTTCATCTTCAATTCCAAGACGTCTATATTGACAAACTGCACATGGACATCTAATTCGCCCTTCACTCAAGACAATAGGTCTCCGTTTGACAGCATCGATAAATAACTCAACCCCTAATTTAAAATAATCTCTAACTTGACCTCTCTTTCCAGGATCATGTCTATTATACATCCAACTACGATCCATGATTTTGAGTTGAAAATTAATAAACGTATATATATTTTAAATAAATAAATCTATGTCATATATTTTTTGCTTTCTTATTTTGGTATAAATAATCAATATTTTATTTCTATATTTTAAATAATCAATATTTTAATTCTATATTATAAATAAATGAATCTATGTCATATATTTTTTGCTTAAGTTTAATATCTATTTCTATACCAAAAAAAAAAACTTTAATATCTATTCATTTATTTTTTTTGGCATAAATAAATAAACGTATATATCATTTAAATACAAAATAATAAAAATTTGATTTTGTTAAAAAAAATCTGAAACTTTTATTAATTTTTTTTAATCCGAAAATTAAATGATTATAAAAAAAATCTGACGATTAAAGTTAAGTTTTTTTTTTTTTTATATCAAAGTAAATAAAGTTATACTTTTTCTATCAAAACAAATAAAATTAAAGTTATACTTAATGTTATAATTTTAAACTTAAAATTAAATATGTCTCCTTTTCATTATATTAAAAATTATTTACTGTAATTTATATAACTAATATTTGAATACATTTAATTTTAATAAACAAATTTCAACTTTGGCAACAAAGATTTGTTTTTATTAAATTTTATTCCAAATTCGAATTATTTTTTCATTAAAAAAAATTCAAAAATAAATAATTAAACAAAAATTCGAAAATTAATTAAAGTTACATTTTTTTTTATATTAAACTTATTTAGAGTTATAATAAAGTATATGAAGTAACTAATTGTTATAAAATAAAACAGTTTAAATTTTTTTAAACAAAAACAGTATATAATATCAATACAAAACAAAAACAGTTTATAAAAAAAAGATAGTTAGAGAAATTTATCATTAAAAAAAACAGTTCAGAAAAAAATTAGTTTATCAATTCTATGAAAGCAAATACATTACATGCAAAATATTTGTCTAAACGATAAATTTAAATTGCATTACTTACTTGATGGCCGAGTAGTTGACTTGAAGCGTTACTCACCACAACGATCGAATCATCAAAATAATACTAAACATAAATAATAACAAATAATATTAGTTTCATAATATATTATCAAATATAATAAAATAAATTATTTACAAATGATAAACACTTACAAAATCTAGAAGAAACTAAATAGAGATTTGATGAAGATTATTTACATGATGGAAAAGCTTGGGCGAATTTTATGATAAGATAAAAATTTGGTTGAGAGAATTGGTATTGGAAGAAGTAGAGAGAAGTTTGAGAGAAAAATGAAATGTGAGAATGATGTTGTAGTTGAAGGAATTTTGAAGGAATGGATATATATAAAGAGAGAATATGGCCGTTAGAATTTAATTGGGCGGAGCAATTTCCGGACGGTCAAGACCGTCCCAAACTTCTACACTGATTTTGACACATTTATGGACGGTCTTAGCCGTCCCAAAATTAGCGCGTTTTTTTTTTGAAAACAGGTACATTTCTGGACGTTCCTGGCCGTTCGTAAATTCCAACGGTTAGCGCATCCTTAATTTGGGACGGCTTAGGCCATCCGAAACTGTTTTATATTTATTTTTTTATCTGTTAATTACTGCGGACAGTTCTGTGATGATTTTGGGACGACTTTTACCGTCCATAAATTGGGGACAGCTTTGCCCGTCCATAAATTCTTTTAGGCTTCGTTCCTAAATACAATAATTCTTGTAGTGTCTTTATCAAAATGCTCTGAATAAATTTTTATTATTCAATTTAAATTAGGTTTGTTTATCCATGTCCTTTAACTATAAACTTTTAGAAGTGCAAAATCTTCACTGTTGTACTTATATTATATGATTTTTTTAATTCATTAATAGCGCAAAAATTATAAATGCATGAGCCATGAGAAGTAAAACTAGTCGTTCAAAGATTGGGATACATCAGAATTTTCTTAAGAATTAAAATAATGAAAACTAAAATTATAGATACAAATCATACAATTTGCTTTTTTTTTTAACAAAGATACAATTTGTATAAATACTTACTATTTTTTTTATGAAAAAAGTTACCACGCGTTAACACAAAATACGATAACTTAAAAGTAATATCAACTATTGACCCTTAATTCTTAAACCTAACTTGATCAAAAAAGAAAAACTTTTGAAACTTACTAAGAAACTGTCTCACCTGATAAACGTGTTAATTTGGAATAATTTGTGACATAAAAGTTTGAGTGTTTTCAAACAACAACCCAACGAGATGTGGTTGAGCGGTTGGGACTCATCTTCCCTTAACTAAAGGTTGAAGGTTTAATCATCAGCTTTAAATTATTGGGCCAACTATCTCACTCTTTGAAGTGCCTCCAATCTAGCAAGAGATTAGTCACTGCATTCGGCAGTGAATATACCTCAGTCTCGACCAAAAAACAACTTTATAGAAATTGTTCATGATGTGTTCATAATCCTTTATCAACTCTATAAATAATGGCTAAATTCCATTATAACATAGGAAGTTCATGATACAGCATTTTTCAAAACAGAAAAAAGTTTATGTAGTTTTCTCATGTATAAATTTCTAATAATTTATCATTTCATCTAAAACATGAAGTCTAATATCCTGCTTATTGATATTGATATAATAAACAAACAAAAGCATAAAGATATACAAATATTATTTGAACAAAAACAACTTATAGCTAAATTCTTGAATTATCTCAAATTTACAATCATCCTATTATTATCATATTCATATGGAAATGGAAGGCCTTCGGAAATGTTGCTACTATCATATTATCATATCTTAAATGTACTACTAAATGTAATCTGAATCAGGATCTCTTCGGAAATGTTGCAAATCTGGATGAGCATCATATCCTGGCCTTCTAGGATTTCTGCAAAATAGGAAAGAAAAGTGTGTTTATTTTATGTTAATCAAGATTATGGAACAGTTATATGTTGAAAACATGAAAAATTATATTGAAATATATCCTGATACATATATATACAAACACATATATGAATTCATTGATTTAAAATATCCCCCAAAATGAAGTGTTTTCAAGAGCTAGCAACAGATATCCTAAAACACTTTTTTTTCTTTTTTCTTTTCACCACCAATTTAATTTGGTTTGAGGGTCAGTTCTGGCATCAAGTGGTTCCAGCCCCCTCCCCTCCCGAACACAATTGTGGAGGAACGAACCGTGGTTCTCCCTACCAAGTCCAACGCCAATCACCACTAGACCAAGTTCACTACCCTTTTAACATATAAGGTTAAAACATATAAATAAAGGCTTAATCCAAAAGTGGTATTTTGTATTCATCTTCAAAATTGTGGGCAATGAATCACCACTTAGCAAAAAATGATCATTTTGGAGGCTAAAAGTCTGAGTTAGGACTAAAATTGCAACAAAGATGATAACTGAGTGAGGGACAAAAAAGTTTGATTTATAATATAAGAGTGACTATTTTTGTGAGCGTGATAAAATAGAGGAACCAAAAAAGCAATTAAATCATAAATAAATGACATCATTTCTGCATTATGGAACATAAGATATACTCCACCATACCTTGCAAATCTGTTGGGTTCAAAACCAGGGACGCCAGGAGGTCCAATGGGATCAAATATAGCACCCGGTGGAACGCCCCTATATTTAGATAAATTCATAGTCAGATATAGGCATAACAATTAACCACAGGTATCAGTTACAGGGTAGTCAAATGCAAAAGGCACCCTTAAAGGCACTAGGGATATTTTAATGTCGAGAGGCCAGAGGTACTAAAAGCCTAAACCCTAAACCCTTAAAGGCACTAGTGATATTTTAATGTCTAGAAGCCAGAGGTACCAAAAGCCCTAACCCCATGAAGAACATACTGGTGATAAACAGATTTATTGCAACGCCTTCCCCTTTTTTTGTTCCATTCTTGTATTAAACTACTCATTTTTTATCAAGTATGGTTAGAGTAAAAGTAATACAAAATTTAACATTTTTGGTAAGAAATGATGGTATAATTAAATCAATTAACAAAAACTGTTCAAGACGCATAAGGTTGCGACACAAAACAGAATATATATAGAAATGCTAAAATAGGTTAAGTTATTCAAGTGGTTTGGTTTAACATTCTGTCATTTGCTACATAACTTCAATCTGTGTTATATCATGAAAGTTGATAGTTTTTGTTGGATGGGATATGTCACGACACAGCTCATTCACGGGTCAGGTTCACTCGTACTCGTGAACCCTTCCTTTCCCTAACCTAATCCCCCAAGGGCGTTTCTTGGGGTTTTGCATCCTTTTACATTTCAACTACACTGATCAGTCAAAGAGCATATAAAGAAAATGAGTTTAAACGACTTACGGCGGCAATCTTCCAGGAAAAGCAGGTCCTCCACCAATACCACCACCAAACCAACGAGGGTCATTAGGTCCTACAATCATGCTGTCTCCAAAGCCATGATCCCCCCTGCAATCCAGTGGTGAATGTTTTGAAAGATATAACAATTATTAAAACAGGAATATACCGATAAAATGCAATGTTGGGTTTTTTTACCTTGAAGGATACATTCCGGCACCAGGCCCTGGAAAAAGATCACTATTAGGACCAACGGAAACTGGAGGGAAAATGATTCTGTACAAACATAAGAGAAAAACATTGAAACTCAATGAATTAGTACAGAAGCCAAAAGCACGTACTTATATACAAAAAACATAAGAGAGAGAGGGATCTTAAAAAAGCAACATGACAAATAAGAAAGCATCACATATACTCAGAGGCTTAACTTATACATTACACGATAAAACACATACCAAACAAGCTGATTATTAAGCTCGTATTAGTCAACAATAAGACATTTGTAAAATCACATATTTGCAATCAGACCATTGAGCAACATCAAATGCAACACACTGGACCTAAAATAGGAACAAAAATTAGGAATTTCTTACCCAGGGTGATGATCATGAGAATCAGGAAAAGGTTCAGGTGCCTCTTGTCGTGTTTGTTCACTGGTTTCGGAGCTGTAAAGGAAACAAAAACAATTTTGCAAATAGTCTCAGTTGACAAAAAATGTAATATATAGGAATTGCTACATGGTACAGTTTTTCTAATACTATACAAAACGCCTCATTTAGGTGTCAAAATAAAAAGGTAACTATCCCGCTCCGACACAGATTGTTATCCTTCTAATAATCATATTTTGTATAGTTTTACGGCAGTAGTTTGTAACTTGTTCAGGATATTTATATTCTCTTTTAGCCTATTTTCTGTGTTTTTTAATAGTTGAATTTTGAACATAACTTCAATTTGCAAATAATTTCACTTATTTTTTGCTCTTTTACAAAGTCCAACCGCTTTTCAAGGAGAATGGATGAGATTGCAATTGAGGATGTGGTTTTGGAACGGGAGTTCTTTAAGAGCATTGTGATTCATTTAAAGGGTGCACTTATGTGAATACTTTGGTCAACTCACATCAAAAACTAGCTAGGGATTCATTTTGAGCCATTGGACAAGCAAAAGAGTATATACACAAATATTTCAATGGTGTGAAGAAAATATACTTTTAATTTTTTCAATTTGTTTTGTTGTCTTGGTTTTAAAGTGGAGACTAAAAACTAATGAAATTTGGAATTTATCCTGCATTTTAATCTGTCTCTATGGAACATAATAATAAATATCTAAGCACATACAAAACCCTCCCTAAAAAGCTAGTTAAGCTACCTATCGAAGGGGACTAGGGCCCCCATAACATTCAAGTCTCAACCGCACAGTTGATAAAAGATGGGACAAATAACTCCGTAGGCCTTTGCATGTTACAGTCTTCTTGACCCTCGATACTATTAGTACGCTCTCGTATTTACACCTAATGTTGAGATTAAACGTGGCTTATATGAATGTTTCAGAAGGCTAGTGCTTATCACTGTAGCTAACAGCGGCTGTGCCTACATGTCTGTATTTGGTTGGCTAATATCAAACATTATCTTACAAGTTACAAATGATGTGAGATCTAACTTTCTTCCTTTTCCAGTACAATTTTTTTTTATACCATCACAAATTCATGCACGGCACGCGTGATTGAATGATAAGCAAAAGCTTTAGAGAGATGATTCCATTCACTATCAGCAAAAAAGTTTTGAACTCTTAAAATTCATGATTAAATATTGGCCCTATTAAAAAAATTCAAGCATGTCCTTCTAAATAAGTATATAAGGTTTGCACTATCACATTACATTGAAAATGAAATCTAAATTTACCTTTCAATCTTTAAGCTAGCATTGCGAGAAGAACCATCTAATTTTGACAAAATCTCTGCATCTATTCTCTTCACCAGCTTGTCCAAATTCTTAAACTGCTGAGAATAATTGCTACCTCCATCCTCCCCAGAATAGTCTCCAACACTGCACATAATGAAACACGCCCAAAAAACATCTCAAAGTAAGCATAATTCAACAGAAAACCCTGTCACAAAATTTCAAGACTTGCACAAATGGATAAAAAAAAAATCCTTAAACCAAATTCAAGGTTTTACTAGCTCCTTAGACTCAGATAATATCCACATTTACGCAATTCAACCCAACAAAGAAAACCCAGTAGCAAATATCCAAAATATTCAACACAACACACATAAAAAAACCATATCATTTACAGCATAACAAAAAATTAATAACCCAATTTTCAATATTAGCATAATTAAACCATTAAAGAAAACTCAGTTGCAAAAATCCAAAACGTTAGTTGGTCCAGTGGTGATTAGTGTTGGACTCGATAAGGAAGACCACAGTTTGATCCCCGCAACTGTGCTTGGGAGGGGACTACAACTATTTGATGTCAAAACTCGAATTGGATCAAGATTAGTCGGTCTAGTGGGACCGATACTAGTGGTGAAAACCAAAAAATAATCCAAAATTTTCAACAAAAAAATCAAAAAGAAGAAAATAAAGTTTCCCAAATTAGCATAATCTAACACACAACAAATAAACCTAGTTTCAAAAATCCAAATTTTTCAACTCACAACATCAAAACAATCAAGCATTCTCAACGAATAACGAAATAAAAATAAACTAATTACTTGATCTCAAGATGTTGAGGCTCATCAGATCCATCAGCCAAAGCATCAACAAGCAATTTCTCATTCATCACAAGACACTTCACAAGCACTTTCTTCCCACCTTTCTCCGAATTCAAGTAAACAAAAGCATACTCTTCATTTAACTCATTCCAATGATCAACAGATACCTCATCTACACACAAAAAACACAACACATAAACAAATAACAGTTTAATTACTACGCACCAATACCATACATGAAGTGGCATATATATATATATATATATATATATATATATATATATATATATATATATATATATATTATATATTGAATAAGGTAAATTAGTCCACTCAAATTGGGACTAAAGAGAATCGAACCTGAGACCTTAAGGACAAGCATACTCCTAGGTCCCAAGTCAATACCACCACAGCCAACCCAAGTAGATTATTATTGTATAAATATATTATTAGATGTACATGTAAAATAACTTAACAACCACTGAAATTGGCATTAAAGAGAATCGCACTTGAGACCTTAAGGGCAAGCATACTCGTAAGTCCCAAGTCAATACCATCACAACCAACCAAGTGGATAATTATTGGATAATATATTATTTAGATGTTACTTGTAAAATAACTTTATAGCGACGGTGTATATAAATTAAATGGGTCATGCTAAACAGCAACTTGTTAAACATACTAAAATAGAATTTAATTGATATACACCGACAGTGTAAATGTTTTTTTGCATTTTCGATATATTGAATGTATAAGTTCCAAGACAGAATTTCTTTATTTACTGTATACTGTATGCTTAACCAATGCCCTAACATTTTCCGAATTAAATTCAACAAATAAATACGGAAAAAAGAAAAAAAAAATGAGGTTACCATTAGGGGAATTTGAAAAAACGGTATCGGAGAGGGCAAGGGGACCGGTGGCGGTGAGAATGAAACCGGAAGCGAGGAAAGAGGAGTGAACGACGAAGGCGATTTTGTCGAATTGGTTGCGGAAGGTTGGTCTTGCGGCTCTGATAACCGCTAGAACCGATTTTTCAGTTGCCATGGTGAGTTTTGATTTAGAGTGAAGAATGAATGAAAAGGGTTTTAAGAAACTTGCAGATACTTCGCGGTTAAAATGGTGGAAGTAGGATCGTTAGAGTTAAGGTTTGTCGTCTGACCGACCGTCTCTTCTTATAGGCTTATTTTTAGGTATTGGTTTAAATTTTCGAAAAATCTAATTTATACAAATATATTTACATAAAAAAATTATATCTATATATATTTTATTTTAACTCAAAATTATATGTATATTTAAATACACTAATAAATTAATAACTTCTACTTACCAAAACAAGAATTAATTAATGAATTAATAAATAAATGCCATTAAGCTTACTTTTAATATTTAATTTAATATTACTACATTTTAGAGAATTTAACATAATTTTGATCATTAATATTTTTAAAAACTTTAAAATTTAAAATTGTAAATAAGAAAAATTAACGTGCACAGTTAAAATAAATTATACTCTCTCTCATAATATAAATGAAAAAATTCAATTTTTTTTATCACAAAATATAATAAAAAGAGTCCAAACATTTTTTTTTTCAAAAAAAAAATATTCTCTTTCCTACTTTTTCTATAACCAACAACCAATAAAAATTATTTTTTACATTTTTTCATACAATTTTTTTTTTCGAAAAAAACATACTCTCAATCGTTATGAAACTGAGTAGTCTATTAACTAATTTATTTGTCTCAATTTGATCCATAAACCAATTATTGTTACAAATTACAATTTAATCCTTTAACTTAACTTTCAATACACATTTTGGACATTTCTGTTAACTCTAAAAAAAATTGTTAAATATATAAACATTGCTTATAATCTTAGAAACTATAATCTCTTAGACCATCTACAATGATTTAATCTCTCAACATCCACTTTTATCACTTTTTACACTCTACATCATCTCTCAACACACATTTAATTTTTTTTTTTTGTAAGTTAGTCTAATGACTAGAAATTCACCGTGAATAAGTTGGCATACCGGGTTTGAACCTCAATCCCTGCACTTTCGTGTAATATGTTCAACCAATTGAGCTAAGCTCATAGAACCATTCAACTTTTATCTTCTCCAATAATTTTTTATTCAACACCCTACTCTACCACTTTCTCTACCCCACCACTTTTTATTTCACATTCTTATTTAAATTTAAATTTGAATTTTTGTGATTAAATAAAATTACAATTATCGATTAACATTAAATTAAAATAATTAATACTAAATAATTCGAATTTTTTTCACTAAATTAAATTAAAATAAATTACAATTATTGGGATTATTTCACTAAAAATAACACTAAAACTTCAAATTAACACTAATAAAAATACTAAAAATTCGAAAAAAATTTCTATGTTCAAATCAAATGAACCAAGTCTCTATTTGAAGAGAATTTTTTTTACAAATTTTGGTGAAAAAATAAAAAATTACTTTATAATGAAATAATTGAGTTTAAAGATAAAATGAAATAAAAATATAGACAACCAATCGTATGCTACCAAGTGGAGGGATTTTTTTATGTTTACTGTCGTAATAAACACCCTCTTTTTCTACCATTGTGGATGGTCTTATGTCATGTGTCCAAAAAAATGTAAAACAAAAAACTTTACTTTTTTTTTTAAATATTGATTTCGGTATTTAAAGAAGGCTTAAATAATGTTCAGATCCTTGTAAGTTCCCACTTTTTTTATTTAAATCCCTGTAAGTTTTTTTGTTTGAATTTAGTCCCTGTAATTATTTTATTTTTTTTGAAATTAGTCCCTAAAGTCAAAATCCGCAAGAAAATTTGGAGAAAAATCTCCACGAAAACTGCAGATATTCCTGCGGATTTTGACTTTAAGGACTAATTTCAAAAAAACATATAATTGCAAGGACTTATTTGAAACAAAAAAACTTATAGAGACTTATATAAAAAAATCGCGAACTTACAGAGATCTGAACATTATTTAAATCTTTAAAGAATAATTATTTTTCCTTCCAAAAAAAAATCAAAACTTGTGTGTGTAAATAATTCCTAAAAAATGAAAAAGCCCAGTTTATATTTCTATCGCACTCGACACTCATACATACCTCAAAGCTCTTCTCTCTCTCACACACACACAGTAGAAGCAGCGGCGTCTCGGCGAGTGAAACTTAGACATGGTGAGTACAACAAATACACAAATCACATAAACAATTAAATAATCTCACAAATTATATACTACTTAATTAATTATTAATTGTGTGTTTAATTTGTATGTGATTATCATCAGTCAGGAAGGAAAGAAACAGTTCTGGACTTGGCTAAATTTGTTGACAAAGGTGTTCAAGTCAAGCTCACTGGTGGAAGACAAGGTTAGGGTTTCTTCTCATTATTAAACGCTGCGTTTTATGACCACCCACTTAGAGTTTCTTAATTTTGTATTTTAGTTATAGTAATTAGAGTTTGAACCCTAGACGTCATTCTTACAACTCAATTACTTGACCTATGTCTCTAGGGATTAATATTAGGTTATGATTATATTGATAGAATATTATTGTCATTTAGTAAATTAATATTTCATTTTATGCAAATTACATGGTTTATTTTGTATCAATTTTGTTAATTTGTTATTAGACTTTGAGAATGAAAATGATGATAGTGGGATGAAAATATCAGATATATACGTAATTTGTATTTTTCTTATATCTATGTTATAGGTACGAATTATCTACTCTTATTTAGGAGTGACTAATCTCTGAAAGAAAATTTGTTGAGTAAACAATTTAGGTTCTTCCTTTCCAACCAATTTTTTTCCATACAGAAGTGTCGGGGTTCGAGCTTGATACTTACTTAGGGTGCTACCACTCAGACCAACCTCATATTGGTCAATAACGTAGAATTTGTGTCAGCATAAATAGTTGGTGGTTATTGTGTTTGTGTTAACTGTGCTACGTATGGTTTTAAACATTGTTGAACTACCTCTTTCCTATTGAATAACTTTGGTGCATTTTTTGTGAGCATGAGTAGTGTGTGCTACAAATAATTGTTTGCTTCAGTTTAATGGAGGGAGCCCAATGTTTGCATTTATAGGGACATATCTTTGCTCTTAAAGTTTTATGGAGGATGTATTGTAATTACTGTCTTGTTTTAGTTACTAGCGTATAATAGCTTTTTAACTTATATAAATACTTGTTTTTATAACTACATTAGAGCCCTTATTAGTTTATGGGTGCTGATTGAAAAGTTGGATGAGAGTGTGTCTAAAATAGTTGAGGTGCAGAAGCAAGCCACTTAGATACTCCACCTAGCATCCCATACTACTCGATGTGGGACTTGGGCACCCCATAATACCCAAGTTACTATCATATTACTGCCCTGAGAGCCGATGTTCTGGTAACAAACACTCTATGGCGTTTTACTAGACCTTATAAATGTGCTCCTTTATAGGTATCCCTTTCTGAGCCAGTGACAACCAGCTCTGATACCAATTGATAAGTATTGGACAACCTTCCCTTAAAAGCTAACTATCAAAGGGGAAGAACCAAAACACTTACATATTCCACCGAGCATCCCATACTATTCGATGTTGTCCAGTGACATGGTGGACAAAATCTTGCGATCTGCGATTCAACAGTTAATAGTACAAACGTGCAATTCAACAATTGTGTTTACCCTCAACAAAGAGTGCCCACATAATCATATTATGGTGAAATTGGGTGGAATCACAACAGTTAATAGTGGAATCATATGATCTGCGATTTTTTTTGTGTTTCTGCGATAATGATATAGGGTGGTGGCCTTGCGAGCGCATACTAGGGGTTAGGGAAAGAAACCCTTTTGCTGTGAGCGGGTCAGAATAAGACATGTTAAATGTTTATGCATGTGGGTTATAAAAAAACCTGTTTAGGAAGTCCGGTTTGTTGGTTACAAAATGTGACATTCTTGCCGACTACATGTTAGTTCTCTGTAACCTTCATTGTTCCCTGCAACCAGTTCTTTGTTTTTGCTCTGTTTTACATGTTATCTAAATGGTTATGGTTGTAAATTCACATATTGATACTGGTGAGGGGTCCATTGTTGCTGCCTCCCCTGTCCTTATCTTTAGAAACAGGCCTAAGAATGCTCCTGGAAATAGGAGTGATTGTGATAGCAAGCAGACTAAAGAGAAGGGTAAACCGGTCATTTGGAGGGTTTATCAAAGGAGGAATAAAATAAATAAATAAATAATTAATATAATATTAGTGTTTGTTT
This sequence comes from Trifolium dubium, assembly GCA_951804385.1. Taxonomy (NCBI): domain Eukaryota; kingdom Viridiplantae; phylum Streptophyta; class Magnoliopsida; order Fabales; family Fabaceae; genus Trifolium; species Trifolium dubium. The sequence continues at coordinate 21,186,639 of OX638072.1, read as the reverse complement.
AATTCAAATAGTTAGTTATTGGTTGTGGTTGTGAATTACATTTAAGTTTGCTGTATTTTGTTTTTATGTTATCTTGACAGTTTTTTAGAAGTTACTAGGCCAGAAGAAGTTATCTTCTGAGAGAACAAACTGCCTTGTACTTTCAGATTGTATTTTCCCTTGTTTATCAATGAAAATTGCAAGTTTTCTTGCAAGATCATCTTTTCTATAATTCTGTTTATATATTGTAACTGCTGCGAATTCTGGTGACATTCCACGTGGACCACCTGTTGATCTTCCTTTAAAACGATCACGATTGTCTTGGTTATTATGAACCATAACCCAATCGCCATTTTTGCGTTCATTATGTGTGACAATCTTGTTACCAAAGACGGGTCGGGATGATGACCCATGTGGCCTTCACGGTGTCCAGTCTCAATGCCCCTCATCCAATTCACGTTCTACTGCCCGAGCCACGTTCATTAACTTCGCTCTCGACATGGGTCCCATAGCGATCATGCTGCAAACCTTTCCTCTGATTTTTTCCTTCAAACCGTGAACAAAATAACCCCAATATTAATCATCGGGTAACTGAGGCAGTTGCGCTACTAACCTCTCAAAATCTTCAATATATTCTTCAATTGTTCCTTTCTGTTGAAGCGCAGAAAGTTGTTCAAACACATTTCCATCACTTACACCACCATACCTCTCAAGAAGTGCAATTTTCAAATTCTCCCACGTCAATGTTTCATTGTCCTCCAACAGTCCTTTGAAAAAATGACTTGTAGGACCGTCCATACATAATTGTGCCAAATTCACTTTGTTTTCTGGTCTAGTATTCTGCAGATTGAAATAAACTTCTGCCCTAGCAATCCAACCAGCGGGATCATCACCATTAAACATTGGTAATTCAACCTTCTTCACAGATAGGCGAAATTCATCCAAGGCTTCTTCATTTAAGTCAGAGTTTTTCATTTTGGGACCAACTGACTCATTATTGTGCGATGATTCTTCCACATCCTTCCCCTTACTCGAATTCAATAAAGAGATGATCTTCTCATGGTTCTCCTTATTTTGATTATGCATGTTCTGTAAAGAAACCTCCAAAGTTGTGATTTTCTCTTCAAGTGCAGTCACTTTGGTCTCCATCTTGCTCCGTGGCATCCGGCAGGTCGGACCAATTTAATAGAAACCAGAATTTGCAGCAGTTACAATATATAAACAGAATTATAGTAAAGATGATTTTGCAAGAAAACTTGCAATTTTCATTGATAAACAAGGGGAAATACAATCTGAAAGTACAAGAGCAGTTTGCTCTCTCAGAAGCTGGCCTAGTAACTTCTAAAAAAACTGTCAACATAACATAAAATCAAAATACAGCAAACTTAAATATAATTCACAACCACAACCAATAACTAACTATTTGAATTAAACTAACACTAATATTATATTAATTATTTATTTATTTTATTCCTCCTTTGATAAACCCTCCAAATGACCGGTTTACCCTTCTCTTTAGTTTGTTCGCTATCAGATTGTGTAGGACACACTGAAAAAGGGAAAGCATTGAAGTGGAGGGTGTTGTTGACAACTCACAAAAAGCTCACAACCCATTATCAATAAGGCGTTTAAACAGGTTATATATTTTGATGATGTCTCGTTTGATGATCAGTGGATTGTGGAGGAAAATGACACTCCAAATCTCATTGAGCATGATGTTATAGAGGTTGAGGCTGGTCATGATGTGTCACCTCTAGGAGAGATTGAGTATTATGTGTTCTTGGTGTTCTCTACTACCTTTAGTTGTTATGTTTGTGACTTAAGAATTTGAGAGTTATGAGTTTGTATGACTTTATCTATTAACTTGGTTATGAATTTAAAATAGTGTTTCAAGTGTGTTTTAAGGTTTTATTTGTCTTGTGCCTTTTAATTTTTTTGCATATATATGTGTTTTATGACTTTTGTATAATCTTAGATTCATGTTACAGTTCCATGTTTTATGATTTTACTTCACTTTTCCGATTTTTTGTAATGAGAGGGCTAACATATTTCAATTTGTTGAATTTCAGTGACAGGAACTCTGAAAGGATATGACCAATTACTTAACCTTGTATTGGACGAAGCTGTTGAGTTTTTGAGAGGTATAAACTACACAGTACCGTCACCTTGTTATTTTTACAGTGACTCAATGATATTTGTTTATATATTTATGAGTTGTGGATGGATCACTATAAATTATAATGGCCTTGACTTGATTTCAGCTTTTCTATAACTCGTTAAAAAATGCAGTTTAAATTTTATAAAAATGTGAACAAAACATATATTAATTATGCAAGCTTTTCAATGTATACAAGGCTTTAGATTCCAAAAGATAGACTTGAATGGTTAAATGTTTTATAAACATAACATCTTTACTTATGATGTCTTGTACTTAAATTCATGGTATTTACTTTTTGTGCTGCAGATTCTGATGATCCATTGAAAACTACGGATCAGACCAGAAGTCTTGGCTTAATTGTAAGTTTCTATCTTTCTCACCTAATTTGTTTTAAAACAGAAATTACACCCAAGCATGAAACTCTGAAATATAACCTACAAAGTTGCATGAATAAATATCTGGTCTATTTTTCAGAATACTAAAGTTGTTTTCTTGTACAAGTTGGAGCCTGTTAGTGCTTTTAGTTTTACTCCCTGTTCTAGACAAAATTCTGATTCTTTCCATTTGGAAACTTCATAACCATGTTGCTGTGAAATCCTGCATATAGCATTTTCTTTTTCATGCTGGATTCTTGGTCTTATTTGATAATCAAGCTGCATGTGTCCATACATTTGACGAAAGCTTGAAAAGTAAATGAAATGATTCTCTTTTAAAGTTTGGTTGTTTAAGCAAAATAAATGAAATGGTTGACTCTATTGTTATATAGTTTGTTTGAGCACAGAAGAGTACCTCAGTTATTTATATTTCAAAAACCATAGGCAACATATGTATTTTCCTATCAACTTGTATGATCAGATCTATGAAGATTGTGAGGGATACGGGGAGAAATGGAAAAAGGTTGAAATTACATTCCACAATAGATGTATCTACCTGCAGCTATATATTTCCTCTCTTTTCTTTCCTTTACAAACAAGGCAAAAAACTAACAAGACAAGTTTTACGCAATTTCTGTGTGTTGAGGAGTTGCAAGTAAAGAGATTTATAGCCCTATTTAGCCACACTCTTCTTTTTAAAAGAGTGATAAATGTGATATATTTGTTTTATGATAGATGTACATACTCAAGAGCTTCTTGAGAGTGAAAAACAATTTTTCCTTCTTTACAAGTGAGCTAAATTTGAAATATTATATCATATTTGTAAATGGCGATTAAGAGCATGCATTATTGAAAAACATTTTCTGCGTAAAGAACAAATACTTGAAGAATGCTGAAGTATCAGTGTCAAACATGTATCCGATACACATGCTCGTTTGATACTTTCTGATATGTATCCACGCAGTATCTGATAATTTTTTAATTCATTTTAAAATATTCCCACCAGTAATCTCTCGTAATTCATACTAACTACAAACACAAGTGAATTATTATTTTCTTTTCAGTATATGATCTGAATTTCACTGAGCTAAAGCTTGGGCAAATTATCACTCATTGAACATCATTCCTTTTTGTTATATAATGCAGGTTTGTAGAGGAACTGCTGTCATGCTTGTTTCCCCAACTGATGGTACAGATGAGATTGCGAACCCATTTCTTCAGCCAGATGGGGCCTAAGATAAGAGTAAATGTGTGGATACAACACCTTATATATGTATGCTAACCAAGACTCTCATCATTTAGTTACCAAGCATTGTTTTAATCTGCTCAGTAGTTACTCTCCTATGTGTTAACACTTATGACAAAATCAGATTACATTTTGTTTTACTGATTTTATTGATCTTCCTGTAATGCGAGTTCAAATTATTAGACGACAATGTGATATCTTATGTTCCTTTCTTTTGTCTGTTTTTTTTCAAGCATTCAAAATTACTATGCATGCGCGCACACATAATCAACTCTCAAATTCAATTTGGTAAGATTTCTTTTGATGTTTTTCAAAAAAAAAAAAAAAAAAAAACTTTACCCTGTTTTCAACAGATGTTGAATTTCGGGTTGTTTACTATTGCAAATCACAAAGGAGGTTGTTTGGAGTCTTCCTTAAGACCTTCTTCATAAGTTGATTTCTTGCAATCTAAGCTTTGCCAAAAATACCAACAATGGCATCTTAGAGAGGCTTTAGTTTATAACCTTGACCTAGCTAGTAAAAGGAGACATTCTAAGAATTGATTTTGAATTTTTCTTTAAAAATTTGACCTCCACATTTTTAGAAAAATACTTTTGAATGACTTATTTTATCTTAAAGTGTATTTTCAGACGATACAAAACTTGCAATCGAATCATCTTTGACAAAAAATAAGTGATTATTTTTTAGTGAAGTAGCAATCAAGCAGGGTTATTATCATTGAAAGTGTAAATATAAAGCAAAGCAAGTAAGAAAAAAAGAAGAATCTTATCTTCAGACAGTGGTGTTTTTCTTTTTTGGTACATCGGAATAATAAATTGCTCCGTCCAAAGATTGAACTCTGGACCTCCCCCTATCCAACCATATCCTTCAACTCTAATCACTTGAGCTATCTTATGGAGACATTACATAAAATATTGTTTCTTATATCTAAAACAGAGACTTGTACTCATTACACTTATGACTTATGAGACTTGTACTTACACTTAACTTCCACTTATCCATCTAATACGAGACTTGTACTTACACTTATGACTTAACATACCAACAAATTCATAAAAGTGTGTCATTTAATGGGTGCCACATATTTCCCCATCATATATATAACTTAATCAAGTGATTTTTTTTAACAAAATAATTGTTTTTAATAAAGCTGAAATTGACATATTTTATGTGTCTATTGGCTGTTGGGCGAAAAAATATATGAAAGATTTTGATTAGTTCATTGCTATTTGCTGTTATATATGTCCTGTCTATTGCTAACAAAAGCACACTACTATCTTAAAAGAATGCAATTATCAATTTACAAACATGCTTATATGTTGATTTAATATTTTCTTTCAATGAATGAAACATCATTTTTATGAGTGAATTATTTAATCAAATCATTGATCAAATCTTTAAAATCTCAAGGGTGGGGCAAGAAGATCTCAGATGATAATCAGGTTTAGGGAGCATAAAATATGTTACATTTTAAAAGTACTTTAAACTATCATGAAAAATCACTTTCCAACTGAAAACAATGTTGAAAACATGTTAATTACTCTAGCAATTAACAACATAATGACAAGTTTGTTATAACCACAAGTGTGTCGAAAAAAAAAAACACAAGTTTGCTATACATTGTTTTTATGGCTTTGACATTCGCAATTGCAGTTTTTTAAATTTTCTCCTTCAAAGGTGTCAATCGGTGGGTTTGAGAATCCCAATTTTACTTTGTTTGAGAATCGCAATTGCAAACACTCGCTTGTTTTGACCCACCGATTGACACCTTTGAAAGAGAAAATTTGATATGTTTTGCACAAGTTTGCTATACATTGTTTGCACATTTGATATGTTATTGAGATTCATCAAATTTAACAGTATTCAATAAAAACATAAAAACATATAAACTATTAATCTTCAAGAGTCTAAATAACAAATTAAACGATTTACAATTTTTTAAAAAATTTTGGTATGAATTATCTATATGATATAACTTTCAATCCAACAGTGAATTTTGGAAAATTTTCATTCGTCATAACATTATTGAACGGTGTAATATTACTCAAATGTTACACCAAAATAGTTTGATCCTTCTCCCCCAACTATATAATACTTGGAATAATTTATTTATCGTAACAAAAATGTATAAATGTTTTTTGAAAGTAAATACTCATCCAAATCCCACGTCAAGTAATTGAAAGAAAAAAATAGTTATTATAAATATAGAGAGTTATATTAAGTTTTATTCACCCTAATAATTCTAGGTTTTTTGGTATATTGTTATAGAATAATGCTAAAGTGTACGACACTATCCTTCGTCACATTGCACGATTCGCTTTCTCTCTTACTTCGTCACATCGTCACATTGCACGATTTTGCTTTTAATTTTTTATTTATATACTTAAGAATATATATGTTATAGTAAGATCTGATTTAATTATTGGGTTGTGAAATAACATATAAATATTATTTCAAAATAAATCTTAAAATTTTTATTTGATAACACAAATAATTAATTTATCAATTTATTATATTACTACATCCATACTCGGCGGTGGATACCCCGGTCTCGACAAAAAAAAATATAAGATTTTGTTTGACTAAATTGTACTATTCATTTATCATGTTTTAACTGTATTTTTTAATAATATATAGATACAAATATTAACACATCAGAGGTGTGGTTGAGCGGTTGGGGCTCATCCTCCTTTAATCAATGGTCGAGGGTTCCTATCTAACTCTTTGAGGTGTCTCCAATCTAGTGAAGTGAATAATCACTGTGTTTGGCGGTGGAAACCTTGATCTTGACAAAAAAATTTACTTAAAAACACAAAATTGCATAAACAATTTTAAAATAAAAAATATACTAGATATCAAATATGTCAGTCGTGCATATCGTGCGACAACCATGCCGTGCTATATAGCACAATATTGAGTTTTGGATAGCAGGTATAGCAAGATAGTGCGCACTCGCATGTTATATTGTTATATTACACCTCCTAAAAATTTAAAGAGTGAGCTAAGCAATATGGAGGTGCACTAGAAATTTGGAGCACACTAAGCAAATGTGGTATTTATGCACGGTCCATAAACATATGACTTACGCACCATAACTTGTGCCGTGTGGGTAGTAGGCATGGCAATATAGTGCGCCGCGTGTATCCGCCTGAGTTCACCCAAATTGTGACGGGGAAACTCGAATTGACCGGGTTCATGTTTGTATTTTACTCAATTTTAAAAAATGGGGATGAGACATATAAGTCATTGCTTACTTCGAACCAACTCTGCTGCAAGAAATTAAAACCGGTTTAAGGATACTTGATTTTTGTGGGATTCGGGTTTAAAGAGAACAAAATCCGTCTCCGCCCTATTATATTGTTATGGCTAGTGGATAGCAAGGTGGTTAAATTATATCGTCCTAATTTTAGAAATATGAAAATTGCTAACACGTGTTCTAAGAGCACATGTTAAGGAATCTAAAAATAATAAATTTTTCATGAAAAAAATTAAGATTCTTACTTTTAAAAAGTTGAATGCACTATTTTTACGACAAGTATTTATTTATGAAGTTTTTTTTTGGTTAATATATTTATTAAGTTCTTTAACATGCACTCTTTCTAATCCTTATTTAAAATTCATTAAATAATTGATGTATTTTTTTTTTATAAAAAATAATTGATGTATGTGTTCTACTATTATAATATGAACCAAATAAATAAATCATTCAATGTATCTAAAAAACAAAAATTCTTTTATGGTAATGACGAGAGGAAGTGAAGTGATACTCAAGGCCGGCCCAAGGTTAAGTGAGGCCTAAAGCGAATTTTTAAATGAGGCATTTTATTTAAAAAATTAATATTTTATTAAAATGATTTTATTTTTATTTTTTGAAATAAAATTATTTATTAAATTATCAAAATTAACTTTATTTAATGTTTTCTTTGGTTATATAGTCAAAACATTTAATCTTTGTTGAGGCTTTGTTGATTTAGGATAAAAAATTAATTAATTCTAGTTTTAATATGGTGAGATTCAAGGTTATATAATTTGCTTGATTTCTTGATGAGTTCTAAAATTGTTGTCTTATTTTTTCAATTTTGTTTCTCAGATGTCTTTATATTTTGAGGCCTATTTTTACTAAGACCTAATCGACTGATGACTTATATGTAAGCTTTTTTTTACTAAGAACTAAACGATTTATGACTTATATGAGACCTTTTATCTTAATAATTTTTTTTTGAAAATGTAAAGTCTTTGTTTGGGGAGCATTACCTTTGAGCCGGTCCCGGTGATACTTAAATAAAACACAATAACATTCTCCTAGAGCCATATTCATGGTGCGAGTGTTTGTTCTGTCATTGGTTTTTCTTTTCCAGATAATTGATAGGTACTAGTCCAATTAATATCTCAATCATATTCTTAAAAAAAACCTCAATCATATGTTGTGGCCAAAACTGTAGATTATGTTTGACAAAATTTCACTCCAATTCTTCTCTTCATATATACTATCACCAATTTATGTTCCCCTTATACAATGTCATGGAGTATTTGTGTAATCTACTATTCATCTATTGTGGTCAAGTTCAGTCGAATAATAATCATTAAAATTAAGATTATGCAGTCGGCACAATAAGCTATTGGTGCTTTTTGTGCCTTCTAGATTACTTACGGGTTGATTGGATTCATATGAGCGCACTTAAGAATGCGCGTGAGAGTGTTTTTGCCATGATCAGCTTGGAGTTAATCCGATTTACTTCAACTTTTTCCGAGTAGCGTTTTGTACACAATCAGATTTTTTTTATTTTTTTTTTTTCACTCTTAGTTTTTAAGAAAATGGGCCTTAATAGGAAAGAGTTTGGAACGAGTGACATCAAGTGATTTCAACTCCTTCTTAAATGTAGTAATGTTGGGGATTGAATTGAAATCGTTTCAAATTCAGTATTAAACTGAAATTTGATCCTTAAGTGCGCCACACTGTGTTCTGAGGTATTATCCGTTTTGAGCTTGTCTTGAGTCTCATGGATTTGTCCTTTATAAAAAATGCTTTGTTAGATTGATGTGTGTGGGTGTTATAAGAATAACATAGCAGTAATAAGTAATTGAAATAAACAAATAAAAAAGTAAAAGAAATTTATGACAGTGGGTTAAATGGAAGGGATTTTAATTGGGATTAACTAGAAACAAAAGTTTTAGCAAAATTTTGGTAGCAAATCCAACATTCTCTTATAGTGTTATATATAAACTACCTTTAACCTCAAATTTCAAGCAATGTGGAACTTATTGATATATCAGAACAAGTGTCAATCATTATTAAACTAATGATACATTGATTTTTGTTTTGTCTCCCATAATTTTGGTTTTCTTTTTAATTTTTATCAAATGTTAATTTTGCTTAAAAAAGCTACTTTGTATTTTGGGATGTTCAAAATTCTCTTAGTAGTCATGTGATAGAGAATAAGATTATTGTTTGACAAAAAATAAAAAAGAGAATTAGATTAATTTTTAGTTAATAATTTAGATTATTGTTTTAATCTGTGAGTCTTATTCAGTTAATAAGACTAAAGACATTATACGTAATAGGTAGAGATTTGGATGCAATGCAAACTTTGGTAGTATTTATAGTGTTAGTTGGAATTTATTTTTATTTTGTTGTTTAGTTGGACCTCATGAAATTTAGGGTCTTTAATCGTATTATTCATTAGTGTACGTGTACTTTATTTTCCAGCTAGTTTTTATTGTTGTTTTTTTGTTTTGTGTATGTTTGGTTCCATTTTTAAAGGGTCAAAATTAATTTTAAATATGTGGAATTTAATCTAACATATTTGGTTTCATTAAAGTAGAATTGATGTTATCTCTAAAATTGATATTACTTTAATACTAAAAATTGTAGATTCTAATTTTTAGAATTGATGTTCAACTCAATTTTATTTGATGAATGTATTAAATCACTTTAATTTCAATTCAATTTTAGCCAAAATTAATTTAACAGAATCAATTAATTAAAGATCAATTTCTCTCACCGCACACTAAACATACAGTTAATTTCAAATTTCATAGCTTTAATAGGTTTAGCATAAAAGAACCAATCATCATATATATGTAAACAAAAAGTAAAGCATATCCTTATCTTTTTTTTTCCTATAAAAAGAGATCAAGTAATGACTATCAGTCGTACACAACTAGCTCACATATTATACACTCTCTAGTTTGAAACATTTGAGCCATATAGCTAGCTAGGGAAGTATAATATATACTTTTCTAGTTGCAATATATATTCCAAGATGGAGAAGATGAATCAAGAAGTAAAAGAAGATTGTGAGATGAAATGGGTCCATGATTCTTCAGTTGATCATAAAGGAAGGGTTCCACTTAGAGCTTCAACTGGTTCTTGGAAAGCTGCTCTTTTCATTTTTGGTAAGGAATTAATAAATACTTTTTAATTGCTCTTCTTCTACATAAATTATTGCATTCAGTAATACTTTGATGTTGTGTGTTTTCATTATCCTTCTTTTGTCTCGATATAAAGTGCATAATCTAATTACTTTCACCAATCACTTTTGTGATACTCCCTCCCATCATGCTTCTACTTTTTATCAATTTCCTTTGGATTTAATGATAATAGTAAGAATGATATTTCATTTAGCAACAATGAATATAATTAGTACAAGTACTACGAATCTTGAACTCTTTAAGCAGACGGTTAGTGGTTTGATTTATAGCTCCACATATAAAAAAATCAGTGAGAGGAGAAAAAATCTACCTTAGTGTGTCTCACGCACATATTTTCTAGTGGAGAATAATAGTCACCAACGACACTGAAAACTTTATAAAAAAATTCAATTATTTGGAAAATAAACCCCATTTTAATATCTAGTTTACTAACATATTTGCATTTATAATCACAAATTCACAATTATATTTGACACAATGCAAATGGAAACATATATATATCAAATTTTTATTGAGACACAAAGCAAAATGGCAACATATATATATATATATATATATATATATATATATCATAATTATTTTTAGATGAAAATATCACAACTAGTATCCCTATTAGTAAAAACTTAAATCAATAAGAAAAATTTAGAGAATGGATGTATGTAATATAACACTAATCCCACCTAGACATCCGATAAAATTGGAGCGTATGAAATATATCACTAATTTCTTTTTTTCTTTTTTCTTCTCTATACTAAAATTGGCCACTAACTATATTTTTAGTAGAAATTGCTGCAACATGAACGTATCACTTGAATCTAAAATTTACAATAATCCAAAGTACGTATCAACTGAGCAGATAATTTCACTTATTATTCATGAAAATAGAATATGCATATAATTATGAGCATCTACCCAAGTTATTAGTGATAGCATAAGACTGAATTTCGGACAGCACCACAGTCCACAGCGCACATTAATTGGTTTATAATGGTTGGAGAAATTTGAAGTATACATCAACTTTATATATGCTCATTTTCATTTTTATTATCTTGGTATTTTTTTCTCTCTTTCTATATATTCTTTCCATCCTAGATAATCCTATTTGGCCATATGAATTGAGACACTCAAGTGGGTTTGTCAGGTTGTGAGCTGAAGTAAAAATATACTCCCTCCGTTTCAAAATGAGTGTCGTTTTTTATGTTTTCACACATATTAAGGAATGCAATCATTGTATTAAAAGTAATAACACTTTTACTAAATTAAGACTACTTTTTCCTTTGTTTTTTTGGAAACAGTGTATAAAGTAGTAATTAGATGATAAAAATGGAAAATAATCCATTGGGAATCGAAAAACGACATTCATTTTGAAACAAATTTTTTGAGCTAAAGCGACACTCATTTTGACACGGAGGGAGTAGATGTTAAAAATGTAAGTAAAACATTTTACATGTTTTAATTTGAGTCCAATTTTTTTTTTTAGATGTTCAACATAAACTAAGTCATTTGTAAAATCTTCTATAATATCACTTGGATTATTATAGTTTTAATTTTTAAAAAATTACGATGAATCATCGTGATTTTTTGCATATCTACTGTGATACAAAACATATACTTATGTGTCGTTTGGCTCGATTTATTTTTTACTTTTCTATTGTTTTTAAAATAAAGTAGAGAAATATAAAATTGAATTTAACCATATTTCTCTTTAAAAATATTAAAGAAATAAAGCAAAAAAGTAAAAAATACAGAGAAATGGAGTCCAACACAATATATATATTGTATATTGTTAAATAGCTAATGATTTTAAATAAGACTAATTCTGAAAGAAATGTTTAATTAATTTTTTTTAAATCATTGTCAGTATAAATTAAGTTTATATTGACAAATATCAATAAAAATAATTCACATTTTTTTACCAAAAAAACAAAATATAATTCACATTTTAATGACATCAAAAAAATAAGTATAGTATAGAGTGACACAACATAATTGTTATTTTCTTTAACAAGGTAATATATACATAATTGTTATTTTTTTTTGAAGCGGCTTATACATAATTGTTATTGATTGATAATGTAATTTTTTTAAAAAAAATTTCATTGATTTGATTTTCGGTCCCATTTTAAAAGTGAGATAATTGTTAGTGCATTCTCACGAGCACTCAATAACAAACCATATCAACATTGACCCAAATTTGTCTTATTGTATTGACATTAAGAAATTAAGGTGCTGTTGGTTAGTGATTTTTACTTTTGAAGACGTTCACCCTACTTTAAATTAAGGGTTATGTTAACATGTGTCCTAAGGGCACATATTAAGATTCTATAAGAAGAAATATTATATTGAAAAAAGTAATGCATTGTCTCTCAAAAAGTTGAATGTACAAGTTTCAAGACAAATATTTTTATATAAAGTTCTTTAACATGTGCCTTTAGGGCACATTTTAACATTTCCCTTAAAGTAATTATTACGATTTAGATTTAAAGTTTGAAAATTAAACTAGTCTTTCACCCGTGCGATGCACGGGTCTTTTAGCATGTGGTAAGTAATATACAATTAAATATTATACAAAAATTCAAGCAAGAGTTAAACATTCGTCGGTATCTTCCCATTTGTCGTCTGTTATTAGTATCTTTAAATATTTTCTTGAAATAACTCTTGATACTGCAACATATAATTGTCTATGAGGGAAAATTGACTGGGGAAGATAAACTCCAACATATTTAAGTTACTTGCATTGACTCTTGTTGGTAGTCATAGAAAATGAAACTATTTATGGAATTTGTTGCTCCTGAAATTTAAATTATTGGCTTAAATATATTTTTGGTCCTTTAATTATTTTCAAGGTTTCACTTTGGTCCTTTAGCTATTTTTTGTTCCGTTTTGGTCCTTTAACTATTTTTTCATTCTGTTTTGGTCCTCTAACTTTCATTATGTTAATTTATTCGGTCCTAATTATCGTTAGAAAAATGGTAAAAACGTTAATTTTGCGTACGTGACACTTAGAGACTTGATGCCTTTGGTGTGAGATCCAATAGAAAAATGTCACGTGGCCAGAGACCTTCTTCTTCATTGTGTACAGA